>OY728153.1:1209886701-1212386701 GCA_963277665.1 Viscum album | reverse complement strand
TAAAGCAAAGAAAGAGAAGAAGAAATCCGTTGAACACTCTTGAAATGTAAATAAGGAGAAGAAGGGAAAAGTTGAATATCCATTCTGCATTAAATGTCGGAAGAAACACCCTGGTACTTACCTGAAGGGAATGGTTGTTTGTAACAAGTGTCGTGAAAATTTCCACGACGCTCGTGATTGCATGGGGAAGAAAGTGGGTGTCGATATTGAATGCTAAAATTTTAGAGAAAGGGGAAATTATGCAAATGAATTCCTTAATCTTTAGGGGAACTTACCTCAGAAAAGGCCAAGGGATCAAGGCTAAGCTTATGCCATTGCTACTGTTGAGGTTGAAGCTCTGAAGGACGTAGTGTAAGGTAATTTAATGATTTCCCCAAGTTTAGAAAATGATTTATTTGATTCTGGATCATCTCATTGTTTCATATCATCCCATTTTTCTATGAAGAATAGATATTTGAAATTTGATTTAACAAGGGATTTGTCAGTCAAAACTCCTAAGGGAAGTATCATTGCAACAATGTTTTGTGAATCAGCCCCCATTAGGGAATATAAATGTTCTTTATCTGCCGATCTCATTGTCATACCCATGATTGAATTTGATATAATCCTCGGTATGGAATGGATTTTAGACTATGATGCAAAAATTTATTGTAAGAAGAAGGAGGTTACTATTTTTTATGACGATGATATAGAACACCTTATCTTTAGAGTAGAATCGTCACCACCTAATTCTTATCTAGATCCACCCCAGTATCTCAACTAAATTCAATTATTGGGGAGGAATAGAATTAAATAACTGTGGGTGACTAAAAGAATGTTCAAATAGAATATGTAGTTGTTGTGAAAGAATATGATGATGTTTTTCTAGAATATTTACCTAGACATCCACAAAAATGATAAATTGAGTTTTCCATTGATTTAATTCCTAGATCAAGGCCCATATTGAAGACCCCTTATATAATGTCCACAGTGGAATTAGTGGAACTAAATATACAACTATATGAATTGAGTAATAAGGGATTTATTCTCCCTAGTGTTTCTCCATGGGGAACCCCTGTACTTTTTGTTAAAAAAAAGATGGATCTATGAGGTTGTTCATTGACTACATGGAGATCAATGTTATAATAATAAAGAACAAGTATCCCCTACCTTGCATTGATGCTTTATTCTGCCAATTTCATGGATCTCAATACTTTTCAAAGATTGACCTTCGATCTGGATATCATCAGTTGTGTTTGAATAAGGAAGACATTCTGAAAACAGAATTTTGAACAAGGTACGAGCATTATGAGTTTACATTAATGCCTTTTGGATTGACTAATGCACCCTTTGTCTTCATGGATCTAATGAATAGAGTTTTCAAGGAATATCATGATGACTTTGTAGTGATATTTATTGATGATATCTTTCTATAATCCAAAAGCTACAAAGATCATGAAAATCACATGCACATTATTATAAAGACTCTTAGAAGACATGAATTATATGGGATGTTTAGAAAGTGTGAATTCTAACTTCAGAAGATTTTTTTTCTTGGCCATATTTCTCCAAGGATGGAATCTATGTTGATCCTTCTAATACCAAGCCAATCCACGAATGGACAACACCAATGAGTATAACCAAGGTACGCAGTTTTATTGGTTTAACGGGTTATTATCGAAGTTTCATCCAGAATTTTTCCCGGTTGGCTAACCCTTTAACAAAGATTGCATGAAAAGGGGTTAAATTTTTTTGGACAAAAGAGTGTGAAGAATTTTTTTAATAATTTAAGATATGGTTAGTCAATGCTCCTATCTTGACTCAACCATCAGGGAATTATGTGTTTGTTATTTATAGTGATGCATTGAAGAAAGGACTTTGTTGTGTCCTTATGTAGAATGATAAAGTTATTTCCTATGGATCGGGATAGATGAAAATTAAAGAGAAAAACTATCCTACACATGATCTTGAGTTAGCAACTGTAATATTTTCTTTGATGATATGGATACATTATCTCTATTGTGAAAAATGTGAGATTTATACTGATCACAACAGTTTGAAGTATATTTTCTCACAGAAAGAACTCAACATGAGGCAAATGAGATGGCTTGAACTACTCAAGGATTATGATTGCACAATATTCTACCACCTTAGGAAGGAAAATAATGTGGTAGATTCTTTGAGTAGAAAATACCTTAGAGTTTTGAAGTAGATGAGAGTTGAAAAGAATCTTATATACACGAATCTAGTAAAGATGAATATGGGAATAACCATGGGAGGTGAACCATTCTTTCTTTTTCAAATGGTTTTCAAACCACATTTACTAGAAATCATAAAGTGTTCTCAGACCGATGATGAAGAGTTTCAAAAGAATATTAATGTTGTGAATGATGGGATATTGAGTGACTATGTGTTTGAAGATGGAATTTTGAAATTTGGGAAGAGTCTTTGAGTTCCTGATATAAATGATATAAAAAGAGAATTATTGGATGATTCTCATAGTTATAATTTCTCTATACACCCTGGTAGCATCAAAATGTATTGATATTTGAAGTAACATTTTTTGTGGGACAACATGAAAAGGGAGATTGCTGATTTTGTAACAAGATGTATGGTTTTTCAACAAGTGAAAGCTGGAAGGCAACAGCCTGGAGGAGTCATGAAACCTATTCTCATACCTGAATGGAAATTAGATGATATCATGATGGAATTTTACATGAGACTACAAAATAATCATAGAAGTAATGATGAAATATGGTTCATTGTTGATCGTCTTACCAGATCATCACATTTTCTTACTATAAGAAAAGATTTACCACTTCAATGATTCACAGGACTATATATTAATGAAGTTGTAAGACTTCATGGAGTACCACTATTTATTGTTTCGGATCGGGATCCACATTTTACATCAATATTTTGGAAAAGTCTTGAGAAATCCCTAGATACTTAACTTCGTTTGAGCACTGCCTACTACCCTCAAACGGATGGACATTCATAATGGAAAATTCAAACCTTAGAAGACATGTTGAGATATTTTTCACTTGACTTTCAAGGTATGTGGGATCAATAATTCACTCTGGTAGAATTTTCCTATAACAATAGTTTTCATTGAAGTATTTAGATGGAACCATATGAAGCGTTATATGGAAAGTGATGTCACACACCAACCTATTGGGATGATATAGGTGAAAGAAAACATGTAAGAAAAGAACTTGTGGAGGAACTGATGAAAAAGGTGAAGGTTATCCAAAACCACTTCAAAGTAGCTCAAAGTAGGCAGAAGAGCTATGCTGATAACCAAAGGATTGATTTGTAATTTCAGGTGGGAGATCATGTTTCCTTGAATGTATCACCATTAAAGGGTGTTATACGTTTCAATACAAAGGGAAAATTGAGTCTCAGGTATATTGGACCTTTTGAAATTCTAGAACGAATTCCGACTGTAGCTTACCATTTTTCAATGCCACAAAGTCTCTCCAAAGTTTACGATGTGTTCCACATATCGCTGAGGAGAAAAGACATGCTGGACCCAATGCATGTACTCACCTATGAGGAATTAGAACTGGATCTTGATCTTTCTTATTGCGATGTGCTTGTCAAGATGCTTGATACAAGAGAACAAGTGCTGAGAAACTGGGCGACTCATCTGGTAAAAGTTCTATGGAGAAACCATAAGATGGAAGAGGCAAGGTGGGGACCTAATAAACTTATGATGAAGAACCACCTGAGTCTTTTTATGCAGTAATATTCTATAAATTTCAAGGAATAAATTATTTTAAGGAGGGGAGAATGTTACACCCCATGCTTCCATGGTACACTTCTCTTTGAATAATACAATAGAGTCTGTTGTACACAACTATGAGTTCTAACACACCACAACGAATCGAATTAACCATTATGAATATTAATACCCACTTTTTGAAATTTTATCGATTTTATCATTCAAAATGGACTTCATTTTTGGGTTCGGAATATCGAAATTTGTAAAGACCAGTGAATTTCAAGGGAAATTTTTTCTTAATTTTCTTTGGGATTTTATGAGTACACAGTTTCGGACGACACCTGATTCCTGGGCCTGGTGTGCCCGAAATCAATTTCTGAAGTTTATCTCGGGTACTTTCAGTGAATGAAAGAGCGGGTTTTTGTAACTTTTTAACCGGTGCTTGGAATCAAAATCCTAGGGCACTGATGGAATCACAGCAATGGTAATTTCTTAGGAACACCTTTTCTAGAGTGGCGTTTTCTCGGGCGAGGTTATTAAAAAAATGGGTTAACTAAGGAAAGAAATAAATTTTTTTGCAAAAAAATTTATTTTCTATTCTAAGTAGTTTAAACCTATGCATGGTGGTTGGAGTGGGACCCACTATATCCTAACTCCCCTAGGTAGGATTTTAGTGAAGTAGGGACCACATGATCCCCACCCCTTCAAATCCCTTAAACCTCCCACGAGAACTTAATTGTGTAACTCACCCACCCCCCCAATTTAATGGAAAGTCAACCCTCAAAGATTAATTTTAATATTAAATTTTCTTCAATTATGTAAATTAATTGAATGTGATATTTTTTTTGAATTTCAAATTAATGGATGGCGTGTGTTAATAAAATAAGGAAATGACTTATTTTATTGGGGGGGGGGGTTGATTCATTGTGTGGAAAGAAAGATTGGACTCCTGCGCTCTGAAGAACATCTATTTCCTAATCGAAGAATGCGAAGAACACTGAAGCTTCGACAAATAATGTCGTCTCATATTTGCATATTCTTTTAGATTTGAAGGAAGTGAGACGCTGCATCCTTCATCAGGCGAACACCGACGACACTTACAGAGCCTCATCCTGCAACACCGTCTTCCGTGACGTCTTTTTCCCGCGACGAACCTCGATTGACGACTTCTTCGAGGTAGGGTTTTTAATTATATATGATTTAATTCAATTGTTTCTTTCATTCTAAAAAAACAAAGAACACAGATCAACTTATTATCATGTTGATCCATGAATGTTTTATTTGTGGGTTGGGAATTTTGGGTATGCTTCGAATTTATTAAAGATATCTTGGAATGATTTGGTTCAATTTTATTTAAATAAAATTGATTGTTTGCTCTTTATAAACCCTGCGTAATCTTGGTTTTTTGTTAACGCCTAACGCGGAGGGCATGGGACGAGAAAACACGTCCCAACCACCCTCCACAGATTTTTGTCGATGTGTGAATTGACTGCGACAAGGAAACGGGGCCACAAAGGCGATTTGAAGACTCCATAGATTGTTTAATTGATGTGTGGATCAACGGGCGATGACAGAATGGGACAAAATGGTGATTTGAAACCTCTGTAGTGAAGATCAGGTTCTGGGAAGACCTTAGACGCAGGAAGCAGTAGAAATGGACCACCGGTGCGAGTCTGGTGGTCCGCGGAGAGCAGCGGTGGCACGCCGCTGGAGGACACCGCCGCAACTGAGCCGCGGCGGACCGGAACAGCTTTGCCGTTCCTGGTTTGGGGGAGGGTTCTACATTACGCCACATTGTTTCAATCAGGGGAGAGCCAGTGCCTCCCCATGTTTTCCGCTCAGCCGAAACGGCCGAGATGACCAGCCACGCGGGCCGCGCCCGCCCAGGCCAGACGGGCCGCACCGGGCGGGGCCGCCCAGGCCGGGCTGGGACACCTGTGCCAGGCCGGGCTGCGACGGCCGGGCCGTTCCGTGCCGCGAGGCCGGGCCGCACCAGCCTTTCCGCGCCCGCCGATGGTCCGGGACGCGTCCTAATGGGCCAGACCCAAGCCTGGGTCGGGTTGACTAGGTTCTGACCGACCTAGGGGGTCTCGGACCGGGTCGGTCCGGGCCCAAAACCCCCTAAAAACGGGCAGGTTCGTTCAAATGCATGTAACATGGGATACAGACATCTGATCGATGCACCGTCAGTTTTGAAGCGATTCTTGGATTGAGATGGTCGTTTTGGTATATTACACTCAAGGTTTTGGAGAAATTTGTGTATGGCCAGGTTGGTTCGAACATGAAACCAACCGGGCCCTCAGAGTGGAAACAATCATAACATGAGCTCCAGACGTCCGATTGACGTGTCGTCGACTTTGTTGGATTCCTATTAGTGAGATGGTTCCTTTGGCTTACTCTAATCGAGGTTTTGACGTAAATTGAGTATGGTTGAGTTGGTTTTATCTTAAAAACCAACCGGGCCCCTGGGACGAAAAAGTCAATAACTCTCTGACTGGGCGTCCGATTGACGCGCCGTCTGTCGCGTTGTGTTCATTTTGAAGTGGCCTAACTTTGTGATACATCAACTATGGTCTACATGACAGTTGGTGTATCGACTTCTTGGCTCGTGGAGCGGACCCTCCCGGAACAAGCGTGTTGTGAGCGGAAACCCCAGAGCTGGCTGAGACTTGACGACTACTGATGGATCGACTCGGAGTGTTTCGATAGCCCAGTGGGGAGCGCTTGGTTGTAGCGGCAGACCCATGGTAGAGGAGCGCTTGGTTGTAGAGGCAATCCCACTGTACTCAACAGAAGGATTACCTCTGTAGGCTATGAGGGGGAGCGCTTGGTTGTAGCAGCGGACCCATGGTGTGAAGCGCTTGGTTGTAGCAGCAGGCCCACAGTACTCGACAGGTGGGGTACTACAACAGTCCAAGGTTAGTGGGAAGCGCTTTGTTGTAGCGGCAGGACCACTGTACTCGATAGATGAGGAGTTTCCCAGCAACTATGGCTTCGACGGTGATGGAAAACGTACTAGAATCCTATGTGGGTTCGACGGTGAAGACTATCGTACTGGAATCCTCTGTGGGTTCGACGACGACGACAACCGTACTGGAATCCTCAGTGGGTTCGGCGGTGATGACTACAGTACTTGTATCCAACGTGGGTCCTAACTATATGAATCAGTAGCTACATCTGATCATCTCTATCACCTTATGATAAAGTATACCTGTCTGAGATGAGTCTTGACTTTCAATCATTATCTTCGATATGATTGACTTGTTTTCCTATGTGGATTGGGTTGTGCTTTCCTATGCGGATTGTGTTGTACTATCCTTTGTGGACGTGATCGAAATTGGGCTCGGATGTTGGAGCCAAACTTGAATTGATGACTTTGGTATATGTATGGGCATATACCTATGTACTGTTGGATGTTACTTCATGATTGTATCTTTCCTTTGTGGATTATCCATTGTGGATTCTTGGGGACCTTCGAGGGTCTCGGGGTCCCTAATGAGTAGCGTATACTCACCCCTGCACGGGTTATGCCCGCAATACGTTGTGTTGGATGCAGATGACGGACAATGTTGATCGAGGTTGAGGCTTGTAGAGCATGTCAGTACTCGGAGGTGGACCACTAGGCAGGACGTACCCGGAGCGGACGACTGGACCCGAGGTGCTGAGGAGACTATTTGTACCCACACTTCAGGTGGGACTTCTAGTGGATGGCTCGACATGGATGCTTTAATTTTCAGTTGTTGTACTTTCTTTCAGTTGTACTTTACTTCATTTGGGTTTGTATTCTATCCCATTTACTTTCCAGCACTTACAGTTGTACCCAGTTTACATAGTGTTTACTTCAGCTTGCTTACTCTGGTGTTTGTTTACATTATAAAGGCAATGCCTTCCATTTTTTTTGGATTTATGCCTATGGTGCTAGTCACCAACCCCTGGCCTATGAGAGGCAGGCTTGGGGTAGTCACAGCACGGGCCCTGAGGATGGGTCGTGACAAATTGGGATCAGAGGAGTTCGGTTCTACCGCAGAACTCAGGACTCTGATCTTTCTTCTATGTGTAGCAATAGTGTTAAGGGTATTGAGTGTGGTTATCAGTCAAGGGAGTCCAGTGATGGTACGGAGACCGAGGTATCCATACACCAGGACCCTGACTTCTAATTTATGACTCAGTGCACGAAAAAACTTATTGCATGTGTATTTCAAAAGTTGTCTTTCTGATTACTTTGTGTCAGCTCACCAGGTTTACTGTTTTGACTGTGGCACACCTGTCTCTTTCCAGGATGGCCCCACGACGACAGCCAGCTACGGTTCGGAACTTTGTGCGGGTCAACAACCCTCCGAGCGACGAGGCCTCGGTGCGGGGCCCTTTTACAGCGGGGGCACCAGTGGTATCTCTACCTACCGAGCCACCGATTCCACCAGCCCCATCCTCCGAGGGTGCACGTTGTCTTAGTGCACTGCACGAGTTTCAGAGTCAGAAAACACTAAGTTCCATGGGGAGACATACCCTTAGGTAGCCGAGGATTGCCTGGAGGCTATAGTTCGAGTTCTCAGGTTAGTGGGGACACCAGCTGACCTCATGGTGATCCTTGCAGCGAGCCTCTAGCACGCGGAAATAGGCAGATGGTGGAGCTTGATGCTCCAGGTGCACGATGAGGCATCTCTCCTCTGGACGGACTTTGAGAGCCTCTTCCACTCAGATTTTATCCTAGCCACCCTCCATGTTGTGCGCATCCAGGAGCTACTACAGCTGCGGCATTGCAGCATGACGGTCACCCAGTACTCGGCAAGATTTACCGATCTCTTGCGCTATTCGACAGACATGGTACGTGACCCGTTCTTCAGGGCCCAAAACTCTGAGGAAGGGGAACTGGCCGTCCGGCTGGAGGTGGACGACGCTTCGAGGTGTTGCCACCACCACCAACAAGAGGTCCACCCTGACCACAGGGAACAAGTGGACATGGGAGAGCTCAACTTTAGGCACCTGAGGAATTTGACTATGGAGCTCTGGAAGAAGATGGACAGGAGCGAGACTAGCTCCCGACATGGATACTTATGTTCATGTTGCTTCTATATTTGTTTATGTTTGATTGCTGATGCTTTGTGTCTTTTTACATTGAGATGAAGTAATAAAAGACACCTTTCATTGTGGCATTTACTTTCCTGTCCTCTCTTTATGTTGTTACTAATAGGTTTCGGTTTAAACTATTGACTTGAACCTAACTTTTGGGATTCCTACTAGAGGAAACCCAGCGACCACACACTAATGCCGACAATGTGACTCAACCCTTGGAGCCCAGAGTAATGGTTGGATCTCTTGGTAGTAGAGTAGAGGCTTTACGACGTTATCCTTGATGTGGATTAGTATCATCCATGTCGGGATTGACTGTATTAGGCGAAGAATGTGGTTCATCCTGGGGATGAGACCAGATTTCTCTTATTGGCAAAGATGAAATCTTAGCGGCTCTTGTAGGACCAAAGAAGGTCCAGGTCATCCAAGAGCAGATGAGGAAATCTCAGATCCGACAAAAGTCTTGTGCTGACAGGAGGCAGGGACCACTGGAGTTCGAGGGTGGAGACCACATTTTCCTACGGGTCTCACCTCGACGTGGATTACGGAGTTTTAGCCACGGCGGAAAGTTATCTCCGTGCTTCATCGGACCCTTCTAGGTCCTCAATAGGGTAGGAGAGGTGGTTTACCGCTTGAACCATCCACCTCAGTTGCACCAGGTGCACTACTTTTTCCACGTATCTTAGCTGAGGAGATACGTGCATGACCCGACGCATATCATTAATGATGGGGCGACTTTTGGGAGGTCCCGGTAGAGATCGAGGATCGACAGGAGCGGGTCCTACGTGGGTGTTCGATTCCTCTAGTGCACATTAGATGGCAGTACGAGAACCTCCATGAGATCACTTGGGAGCGGGAGGCTCAGATGCGTGCTTAGTACCCTTATTTGTTTCCCTAGTTTGTGATGTATCATTACGGGGACGTAAATCCCTGAGGTGGGAGTAATGTAAAGACCTGTAAATTTCAAGGGAAATTTTTTCATAATTTTCATTGGGATTTCATGAGTACACAGTTTTTGACGGCACCTGATTCTGAGGCCCGGTGTGCCTGGAATGAATTTCCGATGTTTAGCTCGGGTACGTTCAGTGAACGAACGAGTGGGTTTTCTAACTTTTGAACTGGTGCTCAGAATCAAAATCTGAGGGCACCGATGGAATCACAACACTGCTAATTTATTAAGAAAACCTTTTTTTGAGTTGAGTTTTCTCATGTGAGGTTATTAAAAAAATTGGTTAACTAAGGAAAGAAATAAAAATTTGTGCAACAATTCTTATTTTCTATTCTAAGTATTTTAAACCTATGCATGGTGGTTGGAGTGGGACCCACTACATCCTAACTCCCCTATGTAGGATATTAGTGAAGTGGGTCCCACACGAGTTCCACCCCTTCAAATCCCTTAAACCTCCCATGAGCACTTAATTGTGTAACTCACCCACCCCCAATTTAATGGAAAATCAAACCTCAAAGATTAATTTGAATATTAAACGCTCTTCAAATAAGTAAATTAATTGAATGAAATATTTTTTTTTGAATTTAAAATTAATGGTTTGTGTGTGTTAATAAAATTAGGAAATGACTTATTTTATTGGGGGGTTGATTCATTGTGTGGAAAGAAAGAGATTACTCTTGCGATCTGAAGAACATCTCTTTCCTCCTCGAAGAACGCGAAGAACACCGAAGCTTCGACGAAGAATTCTGTCTCATCTTTGTATCTTCATTCAGTGTCGAAGTAAGTGAGATGCCACATCCTTCATCGGGAAAACACCGACGACGCTTACAGAGCCTCGTCCTGGGATGCCGTCTTCCGTGACGTCTTTTTCCCGCGATGAACCTCGATCGAAAACTTCTTCGAGGTAGGGTTTTTAATTATGTATGACATAATTCCCTTGTTTCTTTCGTTCTAAAGAATGACAAAGAACGTGAATCAAATTATTATCATGTTGATCCGCAAATGTTTTATTTGCGGGTTAGGAATTTTGGGTATGCTTTGAATTTATTAAAGAGAAAGTGGAATGATTTGATTAAATTTTATTTAAATAAAATTGATTTTCTTTTCTTTATAAACCCTGTGTAATCTTGGTATATTGTTAACACCTAACGCGGAGGGCACGGGCCGAACAAACACGGCCGACCACCCTTCGCATATTTTTGTCGATGTGTGAATTGACGGAGACAAGCAAACAGGGCCGTAGAGGCGATTTGAAGACTTCGTAGATTGTTTAATTGATGTTTGGATCGACGAGCGATGACGGAACGGGCCACATAGGTGACTTGAAACCTCTGCAGTGAACATCGGGTCCCAGGATGACCATAGACGCAGACGGAAGCCGAAACGGACCACCGGTGCGAGTCCGGTGGTCCGTAGAGAGCGGCGGCGGTGCACCGCCGGAGGTAACCGTCGCGGCTAAGCCGCGGCGGACCGTAACAGCTTTTTCTTTCCGGGTTTGGGGGAGGGTGCGACATTACTCCGCACCATTTCAATCACGGGGGGGGGGGGGGGGGGAGCCAGGGCCTCTCCCTTTCCCGCTCGGCCGAGCTGACCGGCCATGCGGGCTGCACCCTCCTAGGCCGCCCGCACCGGGCCGCACCAGCCGGGCCGGGCTGCGCCCTAATGGGCTGGACCCAGACTCGGGTCATGTCAACCCAGTTCAGGCCGCCCAGGGGGTCTCGGACCGGGTCGGTCTGGGCCCAAAACCCCCTAAAAACAGGAAAGGTTCGTTCAAATGCCAGTAACATGGGATAAGGACCATTGATCGACGCACCGTCAGTTGAAAAGTGATCCTTGGATCGAGACGGTCGTTTCGGTATATTACACTCAAGGTTTTCGAGAACTTTGGGTATGGCTGGGTTGGTTCGAACACGAAACCAACCGGGCCTTCAGAGTGGAAACGCTCACAACATGAGCTCCGGACGTCCGATTGACGTGTCGTTGTCTTTGTTGGATTCCTCTTAGTGAGACGGTTCTTTTGGATTACTCCTATTGAGGTTTAGATGCAGCTGGAGTATGGTCGATTTGGTTTTAGCTTAAAAACCAACAGGGCCCCTGGGATGAAAAAGCCAATAACTCGAAGACCAGGCGTCCGATTGATGCGCCGTCTGTCGCGTTGTGTTCTTTTTGACGTGGCGGAACTTTGCAATACATAAACTCTAGTCGACGTGACAGTTTCTGTATTGACTTCTTGGCTCATGGAGTAGACCCTCCCAGAACGAGCGTGCTGTGTGCGGCAACCCTAGAGATGGCTGAGACTTGACGACTGCTGATCGATCGAATCAGACTGTTTCGATAGCCCAGTGGGGAGCGCTTTGTTGTAGCGGAAGACCCTCGATGAAGGAGCACTTGTTTGTAACGACAGACCCACGGTAGTCAACAGAAGGAGTGCCTCTGTAGGCTATGAGGGAGAGCGCTTGGTTATAGTGGCAGACCCATGGTGGGAAGCGCTTGGTTGTAGCAGCAGGCTCACAGTACTCGACAAGTGGGGTAATACAGCAGTCCAAGGTTAATGGGAAGCACTTGGTTGTAGTGGCAGGCCCACTGTACTTGATAGAGGAGGAGTTCCCCAGCAGCTATGGGTTCGGTGGTGATGGAAAACGAACTAGAATCCTCCGTGGGTTTGATAGTGAAGACTATCGTACTGGAATCCTCTGTGGGTTCGACGACGACGACAATCGTACTGGAATCCTCTGTGGGTTAAGCGGTGACAACTACATCACTTCTATCCTATGTGGGACCCAGCTAGATGAATCAATGGCTACATATGATCATCTCTATCACCTTACAAAGAAGTATACCTATGTGAGCTGAGTCATGACTCTCAAGCATTATCTTCGATATGATTGACTTGTTTTCCTATGTGGATTGGGTTGCACATTCCTGTATCGATTGTGTTGTACTATCCTTTGTGGACGTGATCGATCTTGGTCTCAGATGTTGGAGCCAAACTAAAACTGACAACTTGGGTATATGGATCGAAATATACCTAAGTAGTGTTGGATGTTACTTCTTGATTGTATCTTTCCTTTGTGGATTATCCTTTGTGTATTTTGGGAGACATTCGGAGGTCTCTAGGTCACTACTAAGTAGCGTATACTCACCCTTTCACGGGCTATGCCTGCACTACATTGTGTCGGATGCAGACGACAGACATCACTAATCGCGATTGAGGCTTGTAGAGCAAGTCTGTACCTGGAGGTGGACTACTGGGCGGGACGTACCCGGAGCGGACGACTGGACCCGAGGAGCTGAGGAGACTATATGTTCCCACCCTTCAGGTGGGACTTCCAGTGGACGGCTCAGCATTGCTGCTTTAATTTTCAGTTGCTATACATTCTTTCAGTTTTACTTTACTTTAGTTAGGTTTGTATTCTAGCCGATTTACTTTCCATCACTTACAGTTGTACCCAGTTTACTTAGTGTTTACTTCAGCTTGCTTACTCTGGTGTTTGTTTACTTTATAAAGGCAATGCCTTCCCTTTTTTTGGGGATTTACGCCTTTGGTTCTAGTCTCCAGCCCCTGGCCTATGGGAGGCGGGCTTGGGGTAGTCATGGCATGGGCCCCGAGGATGGGTCGTGACAAAATTTTCTTAGGGTGAATTTTTCGTATTTTTATGAAAACATTCAGTTTTTTATGAATAGTGAAAATTACTAAATTTTAATTCAAAACGACTTTTTTAATCAAAATAATTTATAGTGATAAATTTTAATATTGAGTGGTTTCTATGTATAATTAGATTATATTTTTAACATTTAATCCAATATTGGTTATTATACATAATTTCACATTTAAACTGGACATAACCATGTGTCTATCTTTTGATAGTTATTATTTCTTAAAAACAACCTTTTTGTTTTGACAACATGAATTAATTTTAAATTAATTTCTGCCACTTCTGTGTTTTGAATTTAGAAAATTGGATTCTATATTTAGAATCATGGGACCCCAACTTTATAAATAGGTAACTTTTATTTTTAGACATTTTGAATAATTACTTCTGTAAATATTTTATTTACCATGGTTAAAGGGTAACCCGGGTAAATAAGGGTAACAAATAATATTATAATAATATTAAATTACCCTAAAACGTGTTTGACCCCTATTGGATGATACATGTCCAACCATGGGCATATTTGGGTCGATTTTGGGACCCCAAGGAGCCATTTGTAAGTGACAATGACACTTTATATTAATTAAGTTAAAGTAAATACAAAAATAACATAAGCATATATCTTTTAGTAAAAAAAATTACATATGGTTATACATGTTATCTATTTGACTATAAATATTCATTAGAACTATAAAATTATTTACTACATAATGGTATTTTATTTATAATTTTTATACATTGAATAATTAAATTTATTAATGACACAATGATGATGCAATATTTTCCTTATTAATGAAAGAATTAAATAAATGGTATTATAAATGTTAAAATAAATATATTTGAAAGTTTTGATGCCATACACGAACTTTGTACGTTAATATGACATGATAAAATTGATTAAATTAATGTATTTCAAATTAATAAAGTTGTTATAACTTTATTAACAATCAATTATTAAATTGTGTCAAAATTGACATAAAGGAGTTTTTAAAACAAATATTATTTTATTAATTGATATAATATTCCAAAAAATCTAATGTTTGAAAAATGACTTATATAATGATAGGTGTATTATTAATGAACTACTTGGGGTTCTATTGGATGTATATAGTATGTTTATTAACCATATAATATAAAAATACAAAAAGACATGGTAAATGTCAAACTATTTAACTAGGAGTTAAATCTACAATATAGGGTTAATATAGTGTCCCAAACATGTCTAAAACCTATTTTTTGAGTGGTTTTAGACCCATCCCCGCCTTATACATTAAATAATCTATTATATAGCCATTAGAAACCGAAAATTATTTTATTATACAATAATAATTCTATCTTCTCCTAAGGTTCCCCTCACCCCTCTTATAAAAGGGAACACCCCTTCTCTCTAATTCACAACTTCAAAGTCTTTTGGCTCGACCATTCCCTTCCCAAATACCCTCTAAAAATTCCTACCTTAATCCTAGAGGCCTTACTTTAGTCATAAATCCAACCTAAGGAGCCCTTTTGATCAAATCAAAAGGAAGAACCTGAATAAGAGGTAAATAATTCATCACCTCTTTTAAGTTCCTTTATTCTTCCACTTACTCTTTCTTTGTTGTTTACATTATAAAATAATAATGATATTATATTATATATACTGTGATTTTTTTATAAATATGGTACAACCATATTCATTATTATATCCATATTTTGAATGACATGTCCCCATATGTGCATAGGTACTGCTTACCGTCTCCACGCCGTGGTGTAATTGTTATTCAATGCAATATTATATGGATGGGTATAACAATGATGTTTAATTTATGTAAATAATAAATACAACAAGATAATTATTCTGTATATATTATATAACATCCAATTATATATTATTTTAATATAAAAAGAATGATATTGTTGCTCATGCGTACGTACATATTACCATCTCCACGAACACGATGACATTCATTCCCCATCATATCCATTCAAGAATAATTTTCATTAGATAATTAAAAATAATTTTTAAATAATTAATATCATTCTTAATATTAATAAGATACATCTTATCCATAACAAACATTACCTACGTAACAAATCATACAAAGGAAAATGAATCAGTTAACACCCAAATCGACGATTATACTATGATATTATTAACAAAATAATGTTAAAAGATCATATATGATATCATATTAAAGTATATTATTCTTGTATAATTTAATAACAATTATTTTACCATTATACAAGAGGATGACTTACCCTTGACCAACTAAAAGTACAAGGTAAGGGTTAATTTCACAATCTCTTTATTATCCGAGGTTATTTTTATATAAGTATCTACTGGGACCTCCTTATCATCCACATCCATGTTTATTAAAAATGTATTCCAAAACTTTTTTTCTATTTACTAGACATTGGGTTAAAGAAATTTATACCTTTGTTTGACTTTTTATAAATTTTTTTGAAAGGAATCTGTTGTTCATTTTCCAAACGAGATACTTTTTTACCTTTTCGACAAAATTAAAGTAAGAATGTATTTTTTAACTAATACAGCGGGTGTGGCTATTTTCCACTATTATAACATCATCAAAGATTCACTTACAAGATTATATAAAAATTTTCAAATATAATTTTTTTATTTTATAATTACATGACTTTTAAATGATTTCAAACTAGAAAGAAATATTTCTCTAAAAAGGTTTTGATTTCATTTATGTCAACATACTTTGAGGGATTTTAAGTTTGTTTGAAGTTGATTTATTATGATACAAAACATCTATATTTTATTGAAGGTTTTGTGATATGTTTTACTATGTATGGGTTATTTTATACCATTCCTGGTTTATGGATAAAGTATTGAAATTTCGTATTCCAGTTTTAATACGAATGTTTATTGTATGTTTAAACCTTTTCATATGGGGAATGCATTGGACTAAATATGTCACGTGTGGATCCCACTATAGCTCCTCAATGAATTGGTAGGTCTCATGAGAAAAACCAGTTTCTTGGAACAAGTCCTTGAAAAAATCTTATTTTTAGTCTTGGCACAAGGCCTTGACTATGTGGTTATAAAAGTCTGGCATTATCCATTCCATCATTATAAAAGTGGCCATTGATATTGCATGTGACTATTCTATTAGTAGAATATCTATGTGAGTATGTAAATGTAATTATATTGATTTATATTGGCCATATTATGATGAAGTTTATGTTGAAAAGGCTTTTGTTTTAGTTCTATACATTACTTTAATTTTTTATGCTTATTTATGAATGTTTCTGCTATATTGTTATCGTTTATGAGCATCTGATCTCACCCATTTCTGTGTTTTATTTTTCCCAGGATGTGAAGAAGTATATTAGGACTGACCTGCATGGATATTCTATGGGATCTCAGTGTTGTCTATTGAAAAACGTTATTTTAGTTTTCCATTTTATGATGTAATGTAAACTTTATGAATGTATCTAGTACTTCAAAGGATACTAAACTAATCTGTCATTCAATACTTTATCTATTGTGATCATGCCAATGATACGCAATAATGTACCAACTCCAGGCTTCTAGGGTCGTGGTGTTATAGAACATTTATTTTTTCCCTTCAAAAAATAAAAATTCTAAATTATTCTATTTGTCATAAAGTTATATAGATAGTAGATCCTTGAATTTTTATTTTTTATAATCATTGATACAGACATATAAGTAAGACACTTATTATACCTCTCATTTACAATATTTAATTAATGTGTGTATAAATTAATCTCATTTTTGATGCCATGTTTCTTTAAATTTTATGATAAATTCTTTTTCTCATATTATGTACCATTATTTCATCTCGATATTTTCAAACAAAAACAATTTTGTTTTTCAAAAAATGTTTTAATGCGTTTAAATATATACATAGATTGATATTTATGGGACATGAAGATGATTCATTACATGTATGTAATTTCATTAATAAAGGTTAAAAAAATATCTATATCCACTTCGTGAATTATTATTCATTGGACCCCCAACATTGGATTATATAATCTCCAATGTTTAATCTATATAATTCTTAATTATTTTGTTGGTTGTTTCATCAAAATTATTTTTTTTATGTTTTTATTGATTATTAAAATATAATTTTTTTATATAACATTATCTCCCTTCACCCTCTTTAATCAGATTCCCCATTTTGTATTGAAAATTATTTCCAATCCTTTTATTCAATGAGTTATTTTCATCTTATTAGCTCAAATAAAAACTTGTTTTTACTTGTACCTCATTTAAATAGTACCCTTGAGTTCATTAAACCTTTTGAGATAATAGAACCATCATTAAATATCTGTATTAGGGATATATTATTTTTAAAGATCACATCCTTTCCAAATTCATAATTTTATGACACACTCATCTTGTCATTCTTCATCTTAGAAAAATGAGAAATTATTAAGACATCTATTATTATTTACAATTTTAAATTTTATAATGGATTTATTTTTTTTATAGTGGTATTTTAAAATTATAACATTACCTACTTCATACTTATCTATAATTTTATGATTTCTCAGGTCTCTATTTATATGAAAATAGAACCCACTTTCCAATATCCATGGATTCTCAGTTTTGACACATTGAATTTAAATTATACTATATCAGTCTATATATTTTTATTATAAGTTACTCTCGATTTATAATAGTGAATATAATTATTAAAAGTAAATGAAACATACTAATGTAAAATTTTTCCATCATGAAAACATCTCCCATGGGTTTCTTTCAAAAATTAAATTTTTTTCTTCATCTCAATGTCAATACTAGGCTGGTGATACCTGATACTATTTTTCAATTACATAGATTGATACCCCTTTAATGCGTGATCACTTATATGAACAACATGATATATGTTATCAATAAATATATATTTCTTGTGAAATTTTCACCAAAAAAACCAACAATATCCCTAAAACTAACATCTTTGGTAAAAATTATTCCTCTGTATAGGATTATATATCTATTTGTTTTCAATAACATATTTAGTTATCTTAATAGAATCCTCATTTTTATACTTTCCTTGAGTGTTTAACAGTAAAATTATGGAATAATTTTAATTTTTCCATAAAATAGTATATTTTGACTTTTCTTATGGTTTCCATGTTAAATCAGATTTTTCTTGTTTCTCTAAAATCTAGTGGGTTTACGACTTTATCCAAAGAGGGACTACAAGTAGCTTCGTTGGCATCATTTTCATAGTATTTATTCCAATATATTATATGTTTCTATAAAATATATTTATCTTACACCTTTAACACTAATTCTAAATTTGTATATATCTTTTTTCTTATGGTTTTATTGTGTTAATAATTTACATATTCAATTAATAAATATTGATATAATTAATAATTATGGTGTTCTTTATTTATTAAATAATATTCTCATTCTCTATATTTAGAGTTCAATATTTTTGATTTTCAATTTTTTTCTTCATAATGAATTTGATTTTTCATGTTCGTTTTATTATTTTTATTATTATGATATTTATCATTTTATAGCATTATAGTTTCTTATAATAAAAATTTAATTTCTATTATCAAAGTATATTCTTGTGTAGATAAAAATTAATTAGTAGAAAACTTATTATTGATATATAATTCATTATAAAATTAATAAATTTTCTCTATTCACTTTGGCACAAGAGATTTACGAGAATCACTCATTTTTTGTCTCATAATCACCGTTACATAAATTTCTATGATAAACCCCATAAATAGATGAAAATAAAAAAAATTAAGAGACCTGTGGTAATTTTATTTATCCCATTAAACTTTGATTGATTTTTTAGTAATGATTTTCTTTTTAATTATACAATATCAACAGTTTCATCATTATTTATGTCATTTAATATTTTATCAAGTTAGTTGCTAATGAAATGACCAACTATCCCAATAGTTTAACAACTAATGTCCATCTTCATTCTAAAGCTTTATTTTTCTCATGTTGTAAAATTTTGTAACATGAGAAAAATAGTCCAACATAATATTCCACATTTTTTCATCATATGAATATATATAACATTATGTCAAATTAAAATTTTCTTGAATTACTTGAATGAATTGATTTTGAATTTTTATATGATTTTGAGGGAATATCCTCTTCTAATCTCATAGTTAATGATATTGTTGTAAAATTTAGAACAAAAAAATAATCAAAATAATTATCTTTTAAAGATTAAACATTTGGATCAAATATTTATGGACAAATTTTATTATGATTCATGACCACTGAGGAATAAAATATTTATTCTCAAAAAACTCAAATAGAACTTACATCAATATTAAATCTTATGAAAATATCATTACCACATTCATTGACCTACATTCATAGGTCTAATATACTATTTTTATATAATTTTAATTTTTCTTATATCAAATATTGTTTACGGTCATAGATTATATTAATTTTTTCTCAAATTTTATTAGCTGATTTTCATCCCATAACTTTTATTAATTCATTCTCAAATAATGATTCAGATATGGAATTTTTGGATTTTCAAACATTTTAGGCATTCTTCTAATCAATTATAGACAATTAACTAATTTATGTTTGAATAGTGAACCCTTTAAGAGAAAAATCATGAAAATCATATCCTATGGTTAATAGATAATGAGTAATCTTATTCTTACAAAGGAAAAAAAAATTACAATAAAAGGTTGCTACCCCCATTTTATTGACTAATATTTATTGTTCAACTTTATAAAAAACAAGATATTCTAAAGGGAATGTATGGCTCTAATAGTAGTTGGAAATTATCTAATAGGTGTGAAAAGAATTGAGAGGCGGTGAATCAGTGCTTACAAATATTTTTCAAAAACCTATGGGATGTTCCACTTATTTTTCATCTATATCCTTAAAAAAATAATATTTAATAAAATTAGTGTCAAGAAACATCTAATAATGAGTTTCTTACTACCAAACTGTTCTTATATAATTAGTGTGTGGTATTTTTTATCTCATTGAAATATAGATATTATTTTATTACCAAGTAGATATAAAAAAGTGTATGATGCTATACCTACAAAACAATACTATAACCTAACAAAGAATAAAAATTTTATTACATTTTGATTGGAACAAATATAATATCTATAAAGATAGATAAAAAACATATATTTTGACCTGTAGTGTTCTTAAATAAATTGGATCTTATTTTTTTCTCACTATAAAATATTGTGATACCAATAGATACCCAGGGAACCTTTTTATCTAAAAAATATAAGAATCATAAACAAGTTTTCATTCGTTTGTTTTTCTTATAAAAATATAATTTTCATGAAAATATGTCAATATTATTTTCTTAGTTATTGGAATTTTAATTCCCTAAAAGATTGTGCCTCATCGAGTCAACATGGTCTTATAATGATTATCATGGGTTATTATTTTTCTTTTATATATTCCCACAAATACTTCATGTGAAACAATATGAGAATATATATCACATGTGATTTGATCTAACAACCTCAATTTTTTTCCAAGGATCTTGATACCAAACTCCACCATTAGTGATTTACGATGTTGATAACTCTTCTACGATGAAAAATATTATATATAGTTTTAAGTAACCATAACCTTATCAAAGATTTGGCTGTGTCATGATGCTTCTTATAGAAGGATTCACTTTAAAGAATCTCTATCAAAAGAACATAGTGTTCTTAAAAATTCAATTTGATACCCAAAATTCTAGAATGTGTTTTCCTATGGGGAGGTATCAACTCTATTATAATTTAGAATCTCATATAAAAGTAATTCACCATCATAGAGTGATCTATATTATCCTATAATTTATAGAGAAATTTTATTAAAACTTACTCATATATCTAGATAACATTGATGTAGCTTTTGAAAATTCATATTACCATTATGTATGAGTTACATGACCTTTACACTATCAAGAAAATTTCTCCATTACTAGTATGTGGATTCGTGTCTTAAGTGCACTTTTATGAATATGGTAAAAATATCAAAATTAACTCTATTAGAAAATTCATCATATGTCATGGGTAATTTTCATCATGATATTCACACATAGATAATATAAAATTTTCATTTTCATATAAAATTTTCTTAAATATTATATTTATAAAAACTAAATTTATTTTTAAAAAATTGTTATTATTTCTCAAACAATATATTTAATATGATTAGCCCATTGGATGAGTCGCCATTATATGAGTTTCTAGGTATACAGTGATGACTTACATTATAATAGTCATATGTTGGAGTTTATAGTTAAAGCCTATAGACAAAAAAATCATTTCTGAATAATTATGACACATCACAATGTCATATGCTGAACTCATATGATCAAGATGAAAACTTACAATATCCAAAATTTTATATGATTACGGATTTTCTATTGTTCCTAAATCATCCAAAGTCATAAAAAGCATATATTATCTCCCGAATTATCCATTTTTTAGCTTGAAAATTGAATTTTAGTAATTATTTAAATTAACTTAGAATGAATAATAATCGACTATAGTGATTCTAAAATAACTCAAAAAATAATCCACCCCTTCCAATTTATTCGATTATTATCGATTGGAGTAAACTATATAAATATTTTTCATGAAACCAATTTATTTTTTAGAAAATAATTCAACCTATAAACATCATCTAAAATATAAAAACTATTTTAAATTAATATACATAGTTTGTGTGGGACCAGAATATCGATGTGAATTAATTATAAATAAATTGAAATATTACAAATGGATTTAGAGCGTGATATTTTTTGGTTACTTTATTGATATGGATCATATATCATGGATCAATTAAATTTTTTTCTGAAAGATATCTTATTATTCTTTACTTAGATTTATTAGATAATGTCAAGATATCATATTTTTTTAATCATAAATGTTAAATCCAAGAAGAATATTCTACTACACAAATACAAGGAAAATTTGGATTTGTAAACTCATGTAAGTTCAATGCGTATACGACATCATGCATCTTGATAGATGATGTTTTTCACCACATTAACTTTTAATGGTACATCAATAACTCCAATGATCATAGTGTAACAATAATATATTATGATTTTAAAATTAAACTACATTTTATGTCATATAAAAGATATATTTTTGAGCTTAAACGAACCAGAAAATATTATTATTTAATATGATCATAATAAGAAATATTTATTCATCAAATAAATTATAGATTTATAGGAAAAAAT
This sequence comes from Viscum album, assembly GCA_963277665.1. Lineage (NCBI taxonomy): Eukaryota > Viridiplantae > Streptophyta > Magnoliopsida > Santalales > Viscaceae > Viscum > Viscum album. The sequence goes on along the minus strand of OY728153.1, from coordinate 1,212,364,132 downwards.
ATTATATTTAATTTCTTGAAATTTTAGAAATTCTATTTTAAATTTTTTTTTTTTTGAAAACATTATATAAAAATATAATAGAGTTATCTTTTAGTATTTTTATGAAAATTTTATTTTTAGTGAACATTTAAAAATAATGTTTTTTTATATTTGTCATTAATTTTCATAAAATAACATAATTTTAAAATCTAATTTAATATTAATGTAACATAAGTATACTTTATTTTTAAATAATATATTTAATTACATAGAAATCATCATTATACCATATTTTGGTTTAGGTAAATTTTGTTCCTACCAAATATCTTTAAAAAATTGTATTTTCATTTTTAATTTCATGGTAATCTTAAATTAATTTATTATACTTATATAAAATTGAATCATGAAAAATTGATTCCATATTTGAAATCATGATGTCCAAATTCGATAAATAGGCCACATCTATTTTTTCTCATTATGAATAGTAACCATATTATAAATATGTCACTGTGGGAGGGTAAATTGGGTAATTATTGATAAATATATTTTGATCATGACTAAAAACATAATAATTGACTTAATATATTTTATGAGTTTTTTACCATAATCATCTGAAATTAAAATTTATATATATTTTCCATTTTTTTAAAATGACCTATATTTTTTAATATAAATAAAATGACAAAAATGTCACTATCTTGATTTTTCCTATCTATCATATTTTTGCAAAGTGATAAAAATATCTTATATTTATATATAAATTTTTCTTCAATGTATAAATAATGTTTTTTTCAGGGTAGATTATTTTTTATTTTTAGTTATGAAATGATTACATTGAATGATTATGCAACATTAACATTGTACTTTTATGAGTCATAAAAAAATTAAAGTAAATGATTTTGAAAACTATAAATGTAATTTTTTGGGTGTTTATAGTGTCCCATTAATTTTATATGTAAAAATATTATATTACATATTTTTTTATTCTTATTCCATTCTATTAATGTTGTTCTCAAATTCATATTAAATGAATCATTCCAAAACATGACATTAATGTTATTTTTAATAAATATTATTTTATTAAATGGTTATAAATTAATAAAAATCATATCATAAGTCAAGTGAAAAGATTATGGTTTAAAATTTCAATAATTTTCTTTTTATGGGTAAATTTTTATTTTATATTGAATTTCTAGTCCCATAATAAATAAAAAACTGTGATATCTGCGCATTTCTAAATTGAATTAATTGAGAGGGGGGGGATATAATAAAGAGATAAATACAAATACATAATTTAAATTTTAAAAAAATTACTATATAATATTATTGGGTCCCGTAATCATCTTCTATTATAATTATATAAATTTTGAGTTATTTCCAATGAAATTTAATTTATAATGATTTAATAATTTTCATAATTCCAAGTTTCTTCCTCCCCTCAATTATAAAAGGGATCCAACACTTCTCCCTTTATCACACTTTTTTAGTAATATATTTCCACCAATAACAATAAAACTTTATCAATAACTTCACACCCCATTTCCAATTGGTCTTATATTTGGTCTAATAGCAACCTTGAAGGGATTATATTATAAATTAAAGATGGTTGGCCAAAGAATAGGTGAATATTTTAACTGAATGTTTTTGTTTTATTTGTTATCATATATCTTTAAAATATTATTCAATCATTTTGAAATAATAACATAATTATATTATATACACTAATAAATTATTTTCTTAATGGAATAATATTTAAACATTACATCTTCCATAAAATGTGAAATGGAATTGTTATTCATTTATAATGAAGAATTCTACCACACAAATTGATGTAATTCATTTTCCATTATGAACACCAACAAAATGTTATAAAAATGGATTTAATGTACATATATTTTATGAATAAAATAATCATAATTCATAAAAAATAAAATTTCATATTTTTTATACATTTCTATAAATAGAAAATTGATAATGTCGTATGTGCATACGTGTGAACAACAAAATTCAGGAAGTGATGTGATTCATTTTTCATCCCCACATCACATGGATGATATATTTATTTGTATTTATAAATCAAATATGATATTTATTATATGATCATAATTATTTAATGTTAAATTATTTAACTTCTTTCTAATATGGTAATTGACAAATGAAGATGTTACTCATACATACAAATAGAATCCCGTCTCCATGATTATAACATAGGTTATTTTTCATAAAAATAATATATGGTTAGCTTAAATAGATTATTTATTAATGAAAACATTGATCTTAGTTAGTGTGTTAATGTCATTTTGATCATATAAGCCAAATACCGTTAAAAGAAAATATATGAACATAATAGAAAAAGTAATTAAATGTAACTTAGTATTAAATAAAATTATAGGAATAATAAACCTGAAAATGGTTCATATGAAATAAAATAATTACAGTATGTTTCTTATTTTGGAATATAAATAAAATATTTGATGAGTCGAGATCATAAAAATAAACACTTTACATTAAATAATTTCATAGAAATGTTTTAAAGAATTATTTTCTAAATTATTTTCTTATTTCTCTATATTCATAATATTATTTTAGGGATAAATTTATATGAATATTAATTATATATAAAAAATTTATAGTTTTTTTAATTTCATAAAATGGTTTTTAAACCCAATCTTTCTTTCATATTTTATATGGAATGATTTTAGTTTATTTTTAAAACGAAAAATAATTATTCTATTTAAATGTATATGATGTCAAAATATTTTCCCACCACTACAACCATTATTTAATAGTTTTAACCCTTTATTTTTTTCCATGCTTTCATTAATGAAAATCATTCATTCCCTCAGTTCTAGGTATTCATGTTTTGAAAATATATTTTTAAAGGAATTGGCATTTCAATATCATAATTTTTTTCTTATGGGTTCAAAATATCTTTTGATTAGGTTTATTATGAAAAATAGATGATTGATTTTTATATGGTGTATTAGAATTATATATGACAATGGTTGAGAAATATACAACCTATATGAATATGTGATCCCAATACAGTTTATATGAATGTGTTAGCCTATTATAGCTTATTCAATGGGTGGGCCTGGTAAAGCTTATATTATGGGTGAGACCGATATATATTCCCAATTCATTGGGAAATTATCCTTTTATACATGGGAATATAGGGAGTAAATAGGGTAGGCTTACCCTATGTATTTAACTAGTCTCTCGTAATTTTTGACATGGGTTAGGAACCTAATGCGCAAAATTTCTTAAAAGGGTTTAATTCCCATTCCATGGGTTTTAAATATTTGTTTCTTGAGCAAAAAGTGTCTTTTCTTTATATGGATATGATTTATATAATATTATCAAATAATATTGTGATAAGGTAAATAATTTTGTGTGTTTTTTTTTTCAGTATACAATCATATTTCTTACTTTTATATCTCTTGATGATATTTTTGTGATTATACCATATTTGAAAAACAGTTCCCCGAGTTTAGGGATGATTCAAAGAAGATAATGAGTCAGTTTTAAATTCATGAAGATGAATCATGAAAGGAAAACATGTTTTATTTTAATAATGTTGTATTTTATTAAAAAATAAAGACTTAGTTGAAGTGTCCACTTTATAATATATGGTTTATTAGGAATTACTTATGACCTTCTGATCTAAAACCCTAATCGAAATAATATTTCAGAATGAACTATAATTAATTATAGAAAAACAAATTTCATTTTGTAGTTTTTAAATCTATTTCCTTATTATTGTTATCAAATCGTTGTTTAGATAACTACATAGACTAGGACATTTACATGTGATGTTAACTTAAAAGTTATGGACATAATAATAGTTTTATATATCTAATGTTAATCACAAGAACAAAATCATATATAACTCTTTTATATTTTTATGTGGTTGTCTTTTGAGGTGATTAGAAACAATTATTATTTTTTATGAAGAATACTCTATTGAGTTTTAAATAACCCTTTGGTTTAGTATATGATATTATGGTAATATAATTATATCCTATTGAATAGTGGGATATAGATAATATTGATGAAGTAAAAGTTAATTGATAAAAGGATATATTTTTAGAGATATTTATGGTCAATATGATGGATTTCCTTTTAGGTTAGTGTATAAATTTGATTCATGAAATTTTCATGAATTACACTATATTAGAAGAGTATATTGTGATTTTTCATGTTTATTAATGATATTTTGAGAGATGTTTCATTTGTTTAAGGTATATGTATCCCTTATTATTTACATGTGATTTAACATTAATGATTATTCAAAAAGAATGTGATATATTTTTTGGGGATATAAGCCGAAGGTATCATATCAACTTTTAGGATAAAATATTCTTTAATGGTGAACATATTAATGTTATATAGGCTATAGTGTAAATCATTTATGGTACGATATATGTTGGAGCTTTGGTGTTGTTATTGAAATTTACGAGCTTAGTGTATTTTTTCTACATAAAAAGGTTTATATATTTAGATATTATCTTACCTCATAAAAATAATTTCAATTTCTGTTAATTTTTGAAGATAAGAGAAATATCGTGTATCATTTAGTTGGATTATGTTATTCATGAGAAGGTGATTTTATTTCATTATGAAATAAAAATATTCATTAATACACTTCATTTAGAGAAAAAGGTTCTATTATGTTGGAAATTGATAAAAAAAGAAATTTCACATTCAATGTATGTATATTTCCTCAATTTATTAATGTATATGGTGGAAAAAATTCTTTATCAATAGGAAAAGGATCTTAAAAAAAGTTAACCTACTAACATCATGTCAGATAAATCAATGTTATTTTTTACACATTTTTATTTACATTTTTTTTCACTAACTTTTTAATGATCATTCACATTCATGCGATCAATGTTCTCTATCACTCTAACTCTTTATTTGGAAATTAATTTTTTCCTAAATGTATGTATCTTCTATTCCCATTATCATTAATCTATTTAGAAACCTAGCCAGCTATTACTCTATACGACCTTCTTATTTTCCTTTCCCTCTTTTTTAGCGGATATTTTATAAATCCTTTTTATACAATTGGTTTTCAACGAATGTTTTTTCAAATTTTATATCCATGATTACCACGATCAAGTTATGATTATGAGGATGTAATTTATAACAGAGGATAACATAATATCTTATGTTTTTAAAAGAACAATATGTTCGATATCAAATACAACAAACAACACTATGCTTAAACAAATTATAAATATTATTATTTAAATGTGAATTTTATAACCAATAAATTAATTTTTCATGGATTAATAGGGTTAAAAGAATTATTTAAATTATATAAATTAATTACTCAATTAAATTTATTGATTTTTTTAGGAAATATGCAGTCCGTTTTTATTAAAGTTGTTTTATTCTTCAAAAATATATTTTATTCAAAAATATATTTTATTTTTTTATGATAAAATATTATAATTAATTTAAATAAAATTTTGAAAAAATATTTGATAATAATTATATCACTTTTAACATCACCATATCAAAATTATCATATTGTAAAATTATGGATTGTTTTACAAAAGATATATTTTTTAGAAAATATTATAAAAATAGTGATTTTAGTAAAACTATCATATTTTTCATTAAATATGATAATTTAAAGCAAAATTTTTATATAAAATAAAAATAAAAAAACTTTAATTTGAAATAATATAATTAATTTAATATGAATCATCATTATAGCTTATTTTTTTATAAGTTCTTTTTTGGGATTAAAAACATATTTTTCAAAAATTGAGTTTTTTTATTTTTCATTTTAATATTAAATTACATTATTCTAATTTAAGGAATTTAATATTAAAAAATAGATTACATTACAATTATTCAAACTAAATTTGGTAAATATGACCCTTTTATTTTTGTCCATTATAAATATTAACTATATGAACTATTTTTCACCTTGATAAGTGAAATGAGTTAATTAAGGTTGAAAACAATGTTATAAGGACAACAATAAACATTAAAATTTATATCAATATATTTTATTACTTAGAATCTACCAGTTTATTCTAATATTCTAAAATATGTAATCATTTATCCATTTTTCTTTGATAATGAATCTTATTTTGTGAGTAAATATAAAGTTAAAAAATTCACTCTCTTGGTTGAAATATATATAATATTTTGAGATATGGATGAAAAAAATTTATATTTAGTTAAATTTTTTAATTAAAATATTGATTATTTTATTATCATGGTAATTTATTTTTATTTTTTAGTGATGATATAATTACGTTAAAAATTTAAGCAACACTAGCACGATGTTTGTGCAATAGGTGGAAATGATAATATAAAAGATCATAAAAATAATAAATGTAGTACAGTTTAGATGAGTTATATTTGACCACTAATTTTATGGAAAAATAAAATATTAGTTTTTTTATTTAATTATTTCCAATTCCATTTTTTCGTGCTCTTTTCAACTTAAAAAATAAATGAATAGCTCCAAAATAGAATTAAAGATATTTTATAATAAATATTATTTTATTAAATTATTTAAAATTCATAAAACAATTATCTAATAAATTAAATTTTATATTGTTTAAAATATAAATTATCATCTATTTATGTTTCAATATTCAATTATAGTAGATTTCTTGGCCCCTAATGAGTAAACAAAGTATGATATCCCTATAATTGCCCAAATGTTTTACAGAGGGTTAAAACCAAAAGATAAGTGTAACAAAATAATCTAAAAGTTAAAAAATATTATGTTATGGTATTATTTAGACCCATAATAATTTTATCGTTAAACTATATCAATTTGGAGTAATTTTTTCATAAAATTTTATTTATATTAATTTTATACTTTAGTTAATTCGAAGTGTTCCCCAACCCTCACTTATAAAATGGAACCTCACCTTATTTCTTCATTAAGACTTCTATAATTTTTTTAGAAAACAGTATCCCAAATATATAAGAATATTATATCCCAATTTCTTATAGTTCTTTGTTTTTCAATACTTTTTTCCTTAAACTGGTTAATGTATCATGAAAATAGATTTTCCAGAAAATAGGTATATCGTTCTAATAAATGTTTTAGTTATATACCATCGTCTATATTCATAAAATATTCTACATCAATAATGAAGTAATAAAATAACCATTCTATATATATTGAGTTCTTATTATGCTAATATCATTATCTTAACCCATTTCATCTTCCTTTAAATGGAAAATTAAATAATTGTTTGTGTGTATGGTGGACTATCACCATGTGAACCAATTTGTTCTGTTTTGCATCACTAACTCTCACAACTGGTCAGGAATATGGATTTAATGTATATATATTATATTAAGAAAATTTCAATCATTACTGAACTGTAATATATTATATATTTTCTTACCATTCCAATCATTAAAAAATGATGTTGTTATTTGTGCATAAGTGTGGATTACCACCTCCATGAAGAGATGTGATTCATTTTTCATCACTACATCAAATAGATAAAATATATAAGAATGGTTATAGAAATAATGTTATATTTATAATTTAATCATAATTATGTTAATATAAAATAACACTTACCTTATATCCAACATTATCATTGAAAAATAGAAACATTACCCATGCATTCATACAGCCTATCATCACCAAAATTGTAGGATAGTTTATTTTTAATATCTATTATTCATATTTTGTTTTAAAATTAAATGTTTTAAATATAAATGATAACTATTTTGTGATAATTATTCTAGAGATAATTTAGTAATTAGAACATAGACCATAATCAATTTACCATAGTTCTTTAGGACACAAGTGCCAAATATCAGGAAAATGTCCAACATGAACATAATTAAATAATTAATTAAATATAACATGGAAATAAATATAAAAATTATTATAATCAGGAAAAATTATATTAACAATGTAGATAATTTTAAATAATTTTATTTTTAATGATAAATAATCTATATGATGAATCAGAAAAATGGTAAGGAACACTTTACTTTAAACCCTATACCTGAGACGTTTTATGTAGTTATTATCTAAATATTTTGCATCCATGTATATAATCATAAAATTATTTTATCAATGTATGTATATGTACATTAATTAATTATAAATAACATTTCATGTCTATTTTTAATTTTTTATGTAATTTTTCAAAACGAATCATTTTTTATATGTTATACGGAACGTTTTTACAATATTTATAATAAGGAAAAGGAATATTCTATTTTAATGTATATTTTTTCAATAACATTTTCCACCACAAAAATTGTTATTTCATGTTTTCCTAAATTAAATTAATTGATGATTTGATAAAATGAAAACCTTTGTTTCATTTTTCAGTGGTATGTTAGTTTTTAAATTTGGTTTTTAAAGATAAATGGTATTCTAAAATCGAAAAATGAATTTGATATGGGTAAAAATGATATTTTTCATGGGTTTAATATGAAAAGGTGTAGGAATAATTTATTTAAATAATGTAATTTATAGTTACTTTTTATTTTATGTGAGATTTCTATAACTGATAGAAACAAGTGATCTGAGTACAACATATATGAACTAGTTATCTTGATACAACATATTAAATGGGTTAGTCAAATACAGATTATATGATGGGTTATCTTAATATATGTCTCATATTTATTGGGAAATTGTCCTTGTATTCATAAAAAAGAAGGACTGAGTTAAGTAGGTTCATTTATCATATATATTTACCTAGCCTCCTATTATTTCTAACATGGGTTATGAATATAATGCCCTATGTTTTCTAAAAGGGTTATAATTTTATTTTTGTCAATTTTAAATGTTTTTATTTTGAAAAATGTTTGGGTTTTTTCATGTTCATATGACTAATTTCATATACTCAAATAATATTTTTATAACAGTAGTCATTTTATGTGTTTTAACATTTTCAACTAGATTAACAAATTTATTAATTATATGTCGCTTACTAGTCTATTTGTTCTCATCAGACATTTTAAAACATTTTTCAAAAGGTTTGTGGATGAGTAGGATCAAAGACAGAGTCATTTTTATACTCATGATGATATTTCATTAAAGTAAAACATGTTTCATTTAAAAGATTTATATTATGGGAAAATGGATACTTAGTTGAATTGTTAACTATGTAATATGTTGGTTTTTTATAAAGGTGGTTTTCCTAATTATGTAAATATGTACACCTAAAATACCTTTCAGAATTCATGAATGTAAATTATTCTGTAAATAAAATATATTATGTAATTTGTAAGGATGGGTCCTTATAGTAAATTTCATCTCAATGTTGGCTAATTCTAATAAGGTTGTGTTTATAACCTTGACCATAAATAACAATATATACTAATATCTTATAAATAAAAGAACATGATACTATATCATATATTTGTTCTTATACATAGAGTGTAAAATTGGATCATTTTATTTTTATATTTTTTATGATTAAAAAGATAGATTTATATCAAGTCATATGTAAAGAAACATTCTTCTCCATCTACCTTATGATTCAGAAGATGGTACTCATCCTGTCTTCATAAAATGTCTACGATAGGAATTTAGTAACTAATTTTTTTTAGTACATTAATGATTAAAAAACTCATTCATGAAGCCATATATATAAAAATATTATATATTATATATTAATAATATATTTAGTAAGATAATCAATTTTATGTTTGAAAGACTGAACTTTTTTAACAGGCCATTGTTTTATCCAATTTCCTCTACTATAAAAATTACATCAAAATAGGGAATTATTATCTAAAATTGTTATTTTAATAATACATTCTACATGTTTTATAACCAACACTGATTGATATCCTTTAATGTCCTAACTATTTTTATAACGTTATGAATGATTTATTAAAAGTAGTAATAATTTTTGTAGTGTTTATTCAAACTCTCTATATATTATTTTATCTTAAACTTTTATGTTTTAAATCCCATTGTTATTGCATAGGATTAATTAGTTTTTAACATTATATTTAACTCATATATCTCTATTTTAAAATAATTTAACTTTTTAAAATGTTTTTTTATTTTTTTTTTATTTTAGAAATTTTATTATATTTAACATTTGAATTAGATTATGGATTAGAATTATTAGATGTAATCTTTTTAAATCTTACCTTACTAATTAAAACATTTTCTATAATGGCCATTACTTTTTATACATAAATATAAAATATTATTATATAAATATTCATTAAATTAAATTATAATCCAAAATAATCATTAAAACTTAGTGGTTTTAGAGACTACATACATAATATTATTATTTTATGAAAGATCATTAATGTCTCATGCATCAACCTTCTCACATAGTAAAATTAATATAAAAACCCAACATAAAACATTTATTCATAACCTGGGAAAAGGAAACATAAGTAATGGTGAGATTACATGCATAGTACAAGTAGAAATTATAGACATCAATCAGTGATCATATGCTAGCCTAAGATAAGAATAATTTCATGAGATCACGATCTAGACATAAAAGGCTCATACCTGATCTTCCATAAATCATAAACAAGACTCACAATATAAATATTTTTCATAAAAAGACTATGTTCAAAAGAGTATGGAATCATCAAAAATTATAAATGATCAATGAGAGAATATTATACACATATGAAGTTTCAAGAAACACAATCTTATAATATAGTGAAAATGAATCCAGGTCATCTTATAGTTCACTCATTTAGTTAAGGAAATTGAATTTGGTCCATGATAAACTTATGTACATAAAAATACGTATACTAGTAATCTTTTCGAAATGAAAATAAGACCATGTGAAAAACTATATAAATGAAACTAGGACCATGAAACTTATTTTGAACATGAAATAAGTTTTATTCATAACTAAATTATCTCATAAGTTATCTATCATTACCCCATAAATTGGAAGACTGTATAATTTCAGGACTTCCCATATCATAATAAAATACAAATTTGTTGCACAAGATCATAAAATATTCATCTTAAAATAATATTATATAATGTGTACATAAAATTTGTTTCATATATATTTCATAATCATTATCATAAAGTAATCATTAGTGATTAATAGTCAAAAACATTCATGAATTGTTTTAGAAAACATGGAAATTTAAGAAAAGGGTTTTCTAGCCTAAAAAGAAGAATTAAGTTTAGGTTTTTTAAAAACAAATTATCAGAACATTTATCATACTTATGATATAATTATTTTTCTAAAACATAAAAATTTCAACAATAACCGGAGTATAAGAAAAATTATTGTTTTTTTTCAGTACAAGATCATATAACTTCTTTAATGGAAATTCATGTATAAACAATTTCTATTAAATAATGATTGGAACATAAATCCCTTAAACATCTGTAAATTTTAACTCGTAAGACACATCAAAAATATTTCATCAAATAAAACATTAAAATAAAGTAAAATGAGTACATTAATGATATATCATGTGAAATATCCATTATGTATACCTCATAGAAAAGATTTGTGCATAACATAACATATGTCCCAAAGAATACAATTTAAGATGATAAACCCTTAAGACATTGGTAATATTAAAATAATAACCTCAAAAAATTTATAAACTAATATAGACTTATAATTAATATAAACCATAAATCTAATGATGTTTTAAATATTGTATATGTCTCATAGAAGGAAAAGTGATATGAGAAACATGTACCTCAAGTCTCATCTTTTTTATATACTTTCAAACCTCATGTATAATAAATATATATTAATTATAAATTAATTAATGAACCATAATCATATATATGACTATATATTACTTTCATTATAACATTGTTTCCACTAGTTATTAATAATTATTTATTAAAATAGTTTTTTTTAGTTTTAACTACTTTGTTTTTCATGCATAGTTCACTTTGACATCTTAATAAATGTACTTTAATCATGGTTAAATAATCTATATAATTTTAATAATGTCTTAAGTATAAAATATAATCATTATATACACATTTTATCTATTCATATAATGCGGTGATAGAAAATTAATTACAACACTTAATAGAGATGGTAGTTCGTACATTCCCACAAGTGACGTTTTCACTTTTTGATGGACATGACAAAAGAAACGTAGATAACCTTTTAAATTTATAAAACTATAATAATATCATAAGTATAAAATTTATTAATTAAATCCATAATTATAACCATTATTTTGAGATGATGATGAAAAATGAAACACATCATTTCATTGAGGTGGTAGTCCACACGTAAACATGAGCGATGTTTTCTTTACCTATAAGATAGATAATAGATAGATAGTGATAATTAAATCATCATAATAAAATATAAAAATATATAGGATAATAAATTTATTATTTTATGATTTTTATTGTATATTTATAGTTGGTTGAACTGGAAATAAAATTTAACGTACTCAGTTAAGAGTTATACCACTTTTCTAAGAAACCACTTTTGGTTTACACCCTAAACCTTAAAAGGATAGCCTTTTAGAAATAAAAAAAATCTATTGGATATGTATATATAATATATTAATGTAATATAGAAGGTATATAATGCTCTATAAGTCACATTAAGTGTAGATATGATATGATAGGTAGTTTTGTTTTAAAAAGTAGGGAATGGAAACACCTAGATTTACATACAAGATTAAAAAATATATATTTATAAAATAATGGTGTAAAGTGGAACCATGGAACAAAATTTTTTAAGTTAATATGTTATACAATATAAATAATTTCATGCAATCGCATTTAAAAAAATAGTAACATTTTACGCTTTATCATCAATATAAAGTACAATATACCCATTTTAGAATTAACTATGATAACATAACATTTTATAATGAAAACTTATTTATATGACCAAAAATAAAATGTTCCTTCTAAAAAATTTACATAATGATTCGACATATTTAATAAAATTATTCTGGTAAAATTTTATAGGTAGGAAAAACGTCTATTACTACAAGAACACCAAATGCAGATAAAATATCTTTACGGAAAATAACTTTTTTATGTATAGAAATTAATTTACCTTTACATTACGTATAAAAAATTCAACTAATTTTTTTTAAAAATAAAAATATAACGGTTTTAAACTTTTGTATTAATCTAAAAGAAAATAAAAATATCCAACCATTCCATTAATTGAAAATTCCAAAAACATAGTTTTTATATTAAATAAAATATAACTTATCTTTACAAATGTCATGATTTGTATATAAAAATAAAATAATTTTTTTAAAATTATTATTTAAATCCGTAAAAATATATATAGTAATAAAAACTCATTAAATATAATAAATAAGATTTTTATATAGATTTTAAAGCATTACCACTTGGTTTTAAAACAATTTTACATCCTTTACTGAGGTGATAAATATATAATGTGGTTAACATTCATAATGACCAAAAAGTAAGTTGATAATTTTACATTATAAAAGTTATATTGATTAAAAAATGGAATATACTATATAATTTTAAATTTTTTATGTATCATTAATTTCTTTATTTTTTAAAATCTGCAAGAAAAATGAAAAATATTTTTTATAAAATTGAAAATTTTTGCCTAAAACTAGATTTATTCTTAATCCATGACTAGTAAAATCCAAAAAATTAATGTAAAAAAATTTATATAATATATAATATATAAATTTTATTTAATCAAATATTCAATATATATAAATTTAATTAAATAACATAAAAACACATCACATCCATAAAAATAGTTCATAAGAAAATGCATTTTTAAGACAAAAAAAATGAACTTATAGAAATATAAATAATACATTTGTTTCTTATGTAATTAGTCAGATTATTTCCAACTGAAATAGGATTATATTAATTTAATATAAAATAATAATAATAATTGTACATTAAAATCACAATAAATAAGAGTTTTAAAAAATTAATATTTTTTATTATTCAATAATAATTAATATTCTTTAAAAATACTATATTTACACCATAATATCATTTTGATTTGATTATTTAAAAAAATTATATATTTTTAGATGAATTATCTAAAATATTAATAAATTAATTAGATTACTACACGCAAGATTCAACAAAAACCATTTTAAAAGAAAACATAATTTTTAAGTATAAAAAGACATTACTAAATATTGAGTAATAATTTATTTCACATCAAACAATACATTTGAAATGATTAAAAATATTATATATACCATTCAAAATTAGGTTTATACTATTCATACTCATCATTTTATCTCTACAATATAATATAACGTGGTTTTCTCATAATCAATGATGCATTTCAAGAAATATATCAATCATTTAATTTTTTTCAAGAGAAATATATTCTAAAGTATCATCATGTTACATTTTACCACCCTAAAATAAAATTTTCCCTCATAATTTAGATGTTGGTAATAATTTATTCCATATTTTTAAATACATTTTTTAAAAACCTACATCATATCAAGGAATATTTGACATCCATTAAAAAGGGGTAGTATGAAATATAAAGGATTCATAAATAAAACATTTTCATGTTCTAGAATAGAGAGAATATTAGAGGGTAGTTAATATATAGAAATGGAGGAGAAAATAGAATTCAAGGATCAATAAAGAGTGATGGATTTTAGGTTCATGTTAAAACTAATGACCAAAACACGATGAATTATTGAGGGTTGAAAATCCATCAATTCATCATAAATTAATCTAAAAGAATAAAATTTTTATTCCAAGATGAATTTCTTAAATTTATAGGATTATATTATCATAAAAAATAATACCTGAGATATTATACATAATTTATTTCCATTTGATAAGAAAAAATTTATCCTTTGGTTTTTATTTGATCAACTTTCAACTATATCTCATCCCTTACTATGATAACTTAATATTTGATATTATTTATTATCCCTAAAGTAATAAAATAGACATTTGAAGAATGAAAATTAATTTTTTTATGTCTATAGATATTTTACAACACCCAATGGTTAGAACAAATTATTTATTATAGATAAATCTTCAAATGTTGAAATAATACATTAATCCATAAAATCTAATAAAGTACACCCAATTTTAACCTTAAACCATTCCTTAAATAGTTAAAACTATGCATCATACAAAATATGTATGACCATATTATAAACCCCAAAAATTAATCATTTTATTAGATGTTTTTTCAATATCAACGTAAACTATATATCCCCAAATAACATAATGTAACTCATAATTTCACATACCCAAAACATGAATGTCATGATCTTATATTCTATTTAAATATGATAATACTTTCACAAAATAACTTCAATCACAATACAACCTCAATTAAAACAAAAATTATTCAAAAAATTAAAGCTAAACAAAAACACCAATATATTCTATATTAATAAAAAAAGATAAAATTTCAAAAAATATTATATAAATAATTTTGAAATTAAATACCGAATAAATTCTAAAGTCATCAGTACAATAGAATTTAATTTATCATATCAAATAAACATTAATATCCCAATATTAAGCACATATTAAGGGTTATATGTCCCCCAATCCTGACTTTTCTAAAAATTTCACTATATCATTAAATCACTTTCCTACTTTATCGCCATCAATCATTATATTCATTAAAATATATAAAGAAAAACTACTACAAAAAATATTTAGATGGTTCGTGCTTATTATACACAGAATATCATAGATAAGTTACTTTTAATATATAATTTTTAATACACCAAACATATGCACATAATTCATTATACATCGATTTTTGGTATAACATAGACACTTCCATCATCTAGGAGTTCATCACTGTATAAGGAAATCATATTAGTTAATTCCAAACATCCCTACACAAAATACATTGATCTATAAATGGTGAATTATGATGAACTCCATTTTCATTAGTTGAACTCTTCATTTTTTTCATCTGAGATTACATTCTCTATATCTTTTTTCGTACATAAAATATTATCTCATTCCTTTAATACATTCACTTTAGTGATTATTCCAATATTATTGAAATGAATAAAGATGAATCTTATATCATTCATGGTATTAACTAACTGAACTCTTCTGAAACAATATTTTTCTCAATTTAGGTTCATAAAAAATTTCACTCAAGTTGTGGTTATTTGTTATATAACATAAAATCTTATTGGACCTAATAATAATTATTCAAATTGTAGCTCCCATTTCATTTGGTTTATTTTTAGGATAATCATTTCAATTTCTATGATAGTCACTATTAACATGGTTTTTTCATGTACTATCCATCAACAAAACCCTAATATCATAGTGTGATAAATAATAATCATAGTGAGAAACTATATAATCATGAAAAATCATTCGTATGATGTCTAATTCAAGACACCTTATTTTAAATCAATGGAATCTTAGGATTAATAAAGTCCATCCCAGATCATCATCTATTCAAATCCATTATAATGGATCATAAAGGAAAATTTGTTATATCCCAAGAATATCCCTCAAGAGTGTCAATCCAGGTTTGTAGAATTGTAACATTAACTATTCCCCATAATAAGGGGTGAAATATACTCAACCAACACTTTTTAGGGTTATTACCCTTATATAAATATGTTCCAATACCATGTTGTCCTATAATTTTCAAATAGGGATATGTTGCTACAAAAACCACATAATATCATCCATACAAAAAATTTATGAATTTGTATTATACTTATCATTAAATTATAAGTTAAAAAAATTATATAATCTTAATCACCAATGGTTAAGTAAACCCTACTCTGATTCTAAATATAAAGACCCATACTTTTTGTATATAAATATTACATCTTATTAGATTAGTATTTATTACATGGCATTGTGATACAAGCTAGAACATTAATGGTTGAGTTCCTTTGAGAATAGATACATAATATTATTATTTCATGAATGGTATTCAACCTCTCCTATAAATAACTTTACACATTGTACACTTGTTAAAAATACCATGTAAAAAACCATTCATCCTCAACATGGGAATTGAAAATTAACAATGGGTGAGCTCATATGCTCTCTATGGGTAAATATTTTAGTTATAAATAAATGATAGAATAAATTTATTAGATAAACATAAGGGTGTGAGATAATGATAATAACATAAAAGGTTAATACCAAATCTTTCCTAGACCATAAAACTGAGTCATATTAAAAATCATTTTTATAACAAAATGAAATATTCTTATGCGTGTGGAATCATTAATATTAAGACATGGTCCATGGGAGAAATGTTATAAATATGTTAATGTGGAAAAAACATAATCTTATAGAATTTATAACATCTATAAATAGAAAAAAATTAACATGTTATGTTAAGTGCATTAAATATGTCCCTCATATAAATATATGGACATGAAAATTGGACTGTACATAATCTTGGGCACATTGAAATAGCACCGCACATAAACTTATGAAAATGAAAAGAGGTCCATTCCAGTTTTTGTGATCATTAAATAAGTTCCATCTATAACATAATTATCTCATGAGTTATCCATATTATCTAATTTTTATGGGGGATATAAAATTCTTCCCCCACCCATAACAAAATTAAAACCTTACTATATTTCATAGAAGATAAATAATAATTCATCATATAATAATATAAAAACTTTTGTAATGAAAAATTTTTTCATAAAATTTTATCATCACAATCACAATCTATATATAAAATGAATATGTATGGTATAATTAAATTATACATTTAGTAAATCATAACAGATTATGTTGTAAGAGATGAACAATTTATTTAAAAGATCATTTGAATATTTCTTATTAAAAATACCCTTTTAAATTTTAAATACTTTTTTAATTCAAATATGTTGAAAATATTATGGATATATTTTTTAAAATAATAGTTAACCATTGTAGATGTAGGTTCTAATATATTAGGTGGTCATGATGGTTGGAATGTTTTCCATTATAGAGATAAATATCATTTAAAAAAATTATAAACATTAAATCATGGGTAAATATTAATTTAAATGATTATTTTATAATTGTAAAAAATATTATTAAATCATTTTAGACAACATATATTTGGAAGAAAATTTTTCTGACTGAAAGAGAAAAAATTAGTTCACCATTTTATAAAAACACTTTCTAATCCATTTTGTGTAAAAAAGAGATAAATTAGGTACTAAAATATAAATATTTCACAAATAAATATAAGAAAAGATTATTTAAAGGTTTTTATTAGATAATTATCATATAATTTCCCCAATTTATATCAAATCATAAATAATCTTGATTAAAATGGGATTGAAACATAAATCCCATAAAACTATCATATATTTTTAATCGTAATCCCCGTGGAATAATAACATCAAATGAAAATTTAAATACCTTGAATTAAAGGATATTCATGATATATAATTTCAAATGGATACACCTTATTAAATAAGATAAGTAAATAATACATCATATGCCACTAAGAATGTAATTTAAGCAAATAAACCCTAACTTATTTGGTATTCTTCGAATAAAATCCCCATAAAAGTGATTACCATATATTGATTTAAAAATCCACATAACATTAAAAAAAGAAACTTAAAATTCAATCATGGGTACTATAAACACCTCACTAATGAAACAAGTGATAAATATGGCATATATCTTGAAGAAATAAAAGTGCGACGAGAAACCCACACTTCATTTCTCATCTTTATTCGTACATGTTTTAACCTCATGTATAATAAAGATAGATTTATTATAAATATATTCTATAACCATAATTATATATATCATTACATATATGACTTAATTAAAATATGTTTTTACCCATTAATTAGTAATTTTTTATTAAAACCATTGTACAGGGTGATAATTAAATTGTTTATCATATATGTTTTAGTTCAAAAGTCATGGTCCTTATTCATTGATCATGGTTATATCATCATCATAATGTAAATAATTTAATTTTTATAATATATAATAATTATGTACACTTTTAAATCAATTCATTTAATTTTTATATAAAAATGTTATTAAAACATTTCATGGGGATGGTAGTCTGTACATACGCATGAGTGATGTTTCCAGTTTTTAGTTGATGGAACAAAATAAAATTAAATAAAATTTCATATTTAATTAACTATAATAATATACTAAATAAAAAATTAATCCAATATGTAAATCATTAAAACAAAAAATGTGAAATTGTGTTAAATAAAAAACACATCACTTGAGGGAGGTGGTAGTTCACATCTACACAGAAGTGATGTTTGTTTATCATAGGTTGGAAAGGATGTAGATAATGGTTGTTTCATAGTTAGAATAAAAATTTTGTGGATTTAAGATAATGAAGTCGTTGATTTTTAATGTCTACTACAGATATATAAAAGGTATAATAATAAATTAATTTTAAAGTACACTGTTATGTATTTTACATCATCATTGGGAAAACTATTTTTTTTTTCAAATAACCTAATCCTTGAAATAATGTAATTTTCAAAATTACAGAAGAATTAAAACATGTGGAAGGTAGGTAGGAAGTTTTTATTATCATTTTACTCATAGGTATAATTCTCATGTTTTTAGAGTAAAGGATATGTCGTATCTATTTACATGGGAAAAAATGATATAATTTTAATTGCTTAAAAAATTGAATAAAATATACATAATAATCATGTCATGTGAAATAAAGGAATCTTAATTTTTTTGATAGTATGTGATAGAGTTTACATAACCTAAAAAACATCACATTTACAATTTTTTTGTTACATTTAAGCCTTGTATCCTATTTAATATATAGCAAATGAATATTAACTGTAAACATGATAACATAGATTTTTACCATGATAATTTAATTATATGGAAACTATTAAAATGTAACTTCTAAAAAATACTAATATATGTTTCCAAATATGGAATCAATTTTATAAGGTTCAATTTATATACTTGTAATAAATTAATTTCAATATAATAACAAAAAAACATGTAAAAATATTCTAGGAAAATAAACAATTTAATAATAAATATTATTTTACCTTAAAATCAAGTTATAAATTAGTTTACAAAAAAATAGTTAAATAATAAAAAATGATTTGTGGATTTTTTATCAAGAAATAACGATAAATAATCTTCCAACTATTACATTAAATGAAAATTCTAAAAACATTTTTTAAAATTTGAATAAAATATATATTTGTTATAAAAAATCCATGATTGTGTTCTCATATTAAAAATAATTTTTTAAAATAAGGTATTTTACCGAATAAATTTATATTTTGTTGAATACCCCTCATCCAATATCCGAAATAAATGTTTTATAGATATTTTATATCTTAACACCATGGTTTTAACTTTATTTTACCAGTATTATAGAGGAGACAAATATTTACTCTGGTTAATATTCATAATTAAAAAATATTATAATGACCATATTACCTTATAATATATATTCATATTAAAATATTTGAATCCATTTTACATGGTAAAAATTCGAGAAGTTTTAGAAATTAATTTCAAAAATAATCACACAATACGTAATGGAAATAATTTTTTAGAAAACAACATTTGTAAGCATAAATCAAGGTTTGTTCTTATTTTAGGCCTAGTAAAAATAATAAAATTAATGTGAAATATTTTTAATGAAAATATATTATATAAATTTCATTATTCTAATTTTTTAATTGTTATTTATTAAATAAATTATGAAAAAACAAATTATATAAATAAATACATTTTTTAGATAAATCTATTTTATGGAAAAAATGAACTCATACAAAAATGTATAAAGATAATTACTATGTAATTAGTAACATTATCTATAACTAAAATATACTTACTTTCATATAATATAAAATTTAAATCACAATCGGAACATAAAATTAGAATAAATTATAGGTTTACAAACATTTGTATTTTTCATTATTTGTTGAATATTAAATATTTTTATTAAATCCTAAAATATTACCCTAAGATAATTATGATATGATGATTTCATGAATCATATTCTTTAAAAAAATAAAACACCATAAAAATAAATTAATTAATTATAACATCCCTGCTAAAAATTCATTAAAACCCATTTTCATGAAAAACTATTTTCGAAGAAAAAAAGGACTCTGTTGAAAATTGTGAAATTATTTTTATGCATTGATTAATTCATTTTAATTATGTTAAATATTTATATATAAAATTCATAAATTTATATATTATATTTATACCAATAAATTTATTGGCTAGTAAATAATATATAATGTATGATATTATGCTCGATGTTTCATATAATGTAATTTATTAAACACAAAAAAGTTATTCAAAGATAAATATATACTAAAATCACATGGTCTCCCATTTTTGTATATTTTTTTGGTCTTTTTTCAATTTTTTATTCATGTTCGGAAGACATACTATAAATAAGGTCATTTGTTTATTTTATGTTATATCATATGCTTCTTCCATTGAATTTTAATTACTTCCATCATATCAAGGATATGAAATATTTTTTTCTAAAGATATCTGAGTGAGTGTGTTAGGTGTTACCTTCCACATCAATCATATATTATTTATAGAAATATAGTAACAAAATCCTATTACCTTTTGAACATCTTCAATAAATTCATTGTTTATGTCTAAATATTGATCCATATATCATTTTTATGATAAAA
Organism: Viscum album; assembly: GCA_963277665.1. Lineage (NCBI taxonomy): Eukaryota > Viridiplantae > Streptophyta > Magnoliopsida > Santalales > Viscaceae > Viscum > Viscum album. The sequence continues at coordinate 1,212,342,574 of OY728153.1, read as the reverse complement.
ATAATTTATTTATTCATATTTTAATGACTTACCAACATTTTTAATTTTCTAACATTCTGGAAAATTGATAATAATTATTATATTCCTCTTTAATTAATATCATATAGTTTCCATAAACTCCTTGTTTTTAAATTTTACATTTATTTTCATTTAATGATAAAAAATCATGTTCATTTGTATAATGATCTTGTTTAATCTACATGAAATTCGAGTGAGTTCACCTACACTATCATTTATGTTACTATTTTATGATTTTAATTATGATTTTATATTTTTTGTAATATATTTTGATAATTGAGATGTCGAAATATAATTTAACAAATGTAGAAGAAATTGAAACAGAATTCTTCCTTTTCATTTTTATAGCATCTCATTTCAATTAATTCCAGTATTTCATCTGAGTACCAACAAGATCATTAAGACTCAACATTCAAAAAGAATTAGTTTCATCAATATCCATTCATTTATATTCTTATTATTTTATAAAAATATAATTATCTTTTTCATCAAGTTAATTGTTATTTATTTTCTTCTATACTAAATATTAAAGTCTATTAATAGAAGTTATATAATTCTGATTAATTTTTCCCCTAATTATCCCGTAATAAAATATAATCTAGATTTCCTGCTCTCAATAGAGTTAAAGGTGTTTCAAAAACATTGAAAGTTCAGAGTTAATGATCTCTGAATTCATCTATATTTCATTTTTTGTCTCACATAATGAAATTTTAATATAAATATTCATCATAATTTAGAAATGGAATGAATTTTATTCTTTATAATTTATTTGATACTCAAAATTTTCGTCATAAGAATAATTAGATAATTCCTTAACCAAAATAAAAATGTTTTTTGTTGTCATGAAAAAATATTCAACACCCTTGTTCAAATTAAAGTCATCTTATATTGAATCCAATATTAATAGTATGCACCATTAAAAATGTTGAATGTATGGTATTATGATTAGGTAAATATGAAACATAATGTCCCGATTGATAAAATATAGAATTAGATCATTCTACTTGTATAAATTATTGTAATTAATTTATTATATAATCTATTAAATAATAAATTAGAAATACTACAGAAACTATTTATTTCCAAGTGTTTTTCTTGGTGGGTATGGTGATATATAAATATATAATGGGGATGATACTTTTTCATGAAGCAAAACTATAAACTTTTATCCTATTAAATTATAAATTGATCAGATGGTATGATATTTAGATCAAATCCATGTTTATCTGAGTAAAAAAAAATAAATTAGATTGAAATTAAACATTTGATAGTTAAAAACATTGTCCGAAAATAATAATAAAAATGATGGAAAGAAAAAATAAAAGTAAAAAATAATGTGAAAAGTATAGATGAACGAATATAATACTAAACAATGGATATTATTAAAAAAAATTAAAATTGTCAGATGTTTTCGAGACATTCCATCTATTTAAGGGGATATTTAATATGAACTTATGTATACTAATTTCAATAAAAAAACATTATCAACTAAAACCTCCTCAAAATGTATTAGTCATGCTACCATGGACCCATTTTCATAAAACGATTGAAATTTATTGATCGTAATGTATCTGAAAACTAATAGCTTACAATAAAGCATCACTTGTCATATATCATAGTGAACACAAATAATATTACAAATATAAATCACTCAAATCAACAATAGGATTCTTATCCTTAATATAAATAAAAATAATTCTACTTGTTAAAAAAACTTGATCCATAAATACCTAGTAAAATTTTATAGATTTACATTTATCTAAATCCAATTGATGGATTCCCGGATCTTTATATTTAGTTTTAATGACATCATACACATCATCCCATTAATTGATATATGTGTACTTAGATTACATCATCTTTTGAGTTTAATTTCAGACATCATTACAATGCACTAATTTTTGGTAGACTTATATAATAATTAACATCTATATATGAGAAAATAAATAAAAACATAACCCAAAACATCAACATCCATGATATTAATAGATATACACTATAAATGAACTATGTTTTGAATTTTTTAAAAAATAGGATAGTAAAATTTATTTACCCAAAAATTCATTACATTAAAAAACCCAACTTTATGATTTTAATGACATATATTTCTAATTTAAACATTTACATGTTTCACATCATCATCTTGGAACATTTCTATTCAAATTGTACATTGATGTAATTTTGGTCAGTAAAAGTAGAACAATATATTATACATTATTATGAACATACTTAGAAATAATTCATGATATTTATTAATATTCAATTAGAAAATGAAATTTTTGATCTCAATTGGTTATAATTTTAACTTTCATATGATCAACTATGCTCACTATAACATCATATAAACTATATTTTCTAAATATTATCATTATAAGAAACACAACCACCATTGTGTTTAGAAAATTACTATTCTTTCTATTAGTGGAAATATTTAAAAAATAAAATATTAACAACCATATATTTTCTAATTATAAATATTTTTAAAGAAATATTTTAAATATAATGAATTATTAATTAAAAATATCCTCAGGTAGGTGGTGGAAATGTCTCTTATCATATTTTAACAAATATAATCGATAAAAGAATTATCCCAAATATAACATTTCTTTCATTCACTCCCTTTAAAACTATTTTATTGAACCAATTCAAATATAACATTGGGTATTAAAAAAATAATCTTATTTATTGCTGTTTTTTTAGTAAAACCACTCATGATATAAGAGTGAAACAAGATAAAAATACACCATTATTATTCTAGACCGTTAGAGTATTTATTTAATTCAAATCATTAAACTACTTCATTTAGAAACTTTTTTATCCATCTCTTGAATTTTTTATTTAATATATATTCATCAAATCAATATAAATATTTCACTCTTGTTGATATTTAGAAAATCTATTTAATGTATAGTTGGTATCATGTTTTGTTAAAAATTTTAGAATCTAATACTATAACATTATACTTAAAGTGAAGTATCCACTATATTTATTTCAACCCATAAAGTATCCTGATAAATTCTTATTATATTGTACATTATTTACATATTTAATGAAATTAACATCCTTCCCATACCATACTATAGTTTTTTAAGTCTTTAATTGGCTATTGGAAGACCCCTTGTCAGACTATACAATAGATTTCTTCTTCTTTTGGTTTGAACTTTTCCTTTTTTTCATTATCAAATAAACACAAAAGTATAAACCTCAAATGCCATAATTATATATAATTAAACTATTTATGATATCATATAATCTTTTTTGACCTTATTAATATTTTATTTTATAATAAAATACTGAATATTTTTAGAAAATGATTGCAAAATGAAGTGCACAGTGTGATTGATCCTTAAACAAGACGAAAACCTATCCATGTTACAAACTTACCCAATCATATTTAGTACATGAGCAGAGTATAAATTTAATTTTAAAATTATATAAAAAATTATTTGAAACCACTTACCTGTCATACATATCCTATTACCGATAGACCATTTTTGTGTTTTTATGATTTTGAGAATATCCATATTCTCATGATTCTTTTTCAACATAGCCTCTATAGATACAACCATTAGAGTATATACAAAAAATGAATATCTCAAATTCTTATAATAATCATAATCGAATATTTTTTAATGTATTTACTAGTATTATATTCAAAAAAGTTTTTCTTTAACTCAATGAATTTTTATTCTTACTTAACAAAAATTCCTAACCATTTATACAAGTCTAGGTTGTTTCCTCCACTAATATTTTCCTTTTCAATGATTATTATAAATGTTCTGTTTTAAGATAGTGATTTTTATTATATTCAATATAATTTTATATTATATTAATATAATGTTTTACATAATTTTAAATAGACTTTTATTAAATGTTATTCCTCCAAAATGATGAACCAATTTAATTTAATATATTTAAATTAAGGGAACAAGTTTTATACTATAATAACTAATGAATATTCTTTGTTGTACCTATCACCAATTAAAAATTTTGTTTGTATATTATTCAAATTATATATGATATAAGTACAAGATATTTTTGTAGAAAAATACTTTTCCCAAATCCATCGTATTCATAAACTAAACACTATTACATTGGTTTCCCTATCATATTTGGGTTTACTAGCTATGTGTAACACAGATATTAAACAAAATATAGGAACTTAATATCATTTGGTTCACCCATTTCAATTTTTCTATGAAAATTATAATCCATGGGCCCCTAGATTTTTCATGGCTTACTTATTTAGATGATCGAGGTCTTTAAATGAGTTCACATCGAAAATCATCTAAAACTAGAAAAAATTAAAAAGTATTTTTTTAAAGAAAACTTATCATATTCATTATTTTTACATGTAATTATTCATCAAGGGATTTAGTTTGATATATTTTTCCATCCACTATATTGATATGATCAAAATATATTTAATTTTTTCTCATAAAATATGATACTTACCCAAATTAAAATAAAAAAGTATTTACAATTATAAAAATTTATCAATTTAATGAGGTATATGAAACACATTCATGTAAAGGAATAAAGTTACATGAAATAAATGATCTCTATAAGATTAATCTTGGTGTGATTAGTAGTCAATTTCCTTATTTCATAGAAGAAGAGTGTTCCTTAATATAAAGTATTAGGCCAAACCAACGTCTAATTAACTATGATATATGGTTGATATACTACAAGAGTAAGGGTTAGTTTTTGGTTTATAAAAATTTAACATACCTCTTCCAAAAAGCATGATTATAAGAATGTATATTAGAAATAAATTTTTTTATAATCCAAACTATTTATAAGTAATAAATATGTAAATCTCACACAGTAAAAACATTATACAAAATGCACATCCTAAATATAAGGAATGTTCTATAAATTAAAAATATAAAAAAATTCCAACACCTCTATAAGTAAGGTATTCAATTTTAACCAAAGTTATAATAATAATGTAAAGACAAATATAAGAATATATTATTTAAAATATTTGGTACGTCAATATTTTAAGCCTTATATAACATTAATCAACATTATTGGACAAAAACACCATCTCATGATTCATGGGATCCCTTGATCAGCATGATTGGGAAATACAATATATCCTTATCTCTGAGATCCCATGATCAGTATGATCAGAAAAATAACTATATACAGAGATATAGGATCCCTTAAAAATCATGATGAGGTTAAAAATAATTACAAAAAAACAAACCTAGATCGTTAACAATATTATCCTCAAGGATTAATTCACTAAGAAAATAACTCTAAAGATTAAAATTCAAAGTGACGTCAATTATGAGACATTTCAAAACATCAAATACATGATTTGTATCAAATATAACTTTTCAAGTCATTATCCTAAAGTTTATAGTCTTATTTATTCATTTATTCATAAAAATTTCAAAATGATTAAAATAAACACTTCTCCTGATCATTTTTAATGGAATAAAATAGAGCATCTTCACCTTTAGATGGGTTCAGTTTATCATCACTTATTCTGATAGTCAGTAAGTTTTGTGCCATTAAAATTATTTATATGAATTTCCATATGGTTGGATTTGTAAATATATATCTATTAAAAATTATACACATCCTTCTCATGGACATTTTACATCTCAATTTAGAATACTTTTTACATCTTCATCTACTAAAATATAATTTCTTAATCCTTGTATTGAATATATACATAGTCTGGTAAAATGTATTTTCTCCATCCAATTAAAATAAAAAATTCATAATGGTAAGACTCTATTAAGAAATATATAATTGGGATTAAATATATTTTAGTAATAGAAGCATTATAATATAGAATTTGTATTTCCAAAAGTAATTGTACAAAAATATATTTTGACTCAATAATATACCCTTTTGAAAATCACAATAAACAACACTAATATAAAATTTGAACCAAAACATTAAAATTTACTCACCATCATTTAAATATCTCATGGTTTTTATACCTTTCTATCCTAAATTTATTTTCTAAAATATATTTAAAATAAAAGTTATTTGATTGAATAAGATACTGAAATATAAGAAAAATTTTACAAACATTTTGAGAGAGACATGTATGCATTAATTAAAATTATATTAATATTTTAGGGAAAAATATATAGCATTAAATTATTAGGTAATGTATATTATTATAAATATTTAAAAAATCAATGAAATAAAAATTATTTAGTAAATTATTAAATTATTTGATCTATCTTTTAGTTATTTTTTTAACTTCTTCATCTTATCTTATTAGGAATCAAATATTTTAAAACATTATCCTTACAAATTTAATATTTTCATATATTTAGTAAGACGGAAATATTTTTGAATATTAAATGACTTCAAATAACAAATTTATGTATAAAATTATTGTACTTCATTAAGTAAACTATATGTATGATTAGATACTGACTTTTAAACCTACTTATTCTCTATGTTTCCTCATCAAAATATTTCATGACTTCATCAATTATATTCATCCATTTGAGAAAATTTTTCAGCCCATCCAAATAAACTATAAATTTTATTTTTCAAGTTTCTCAACTATGATTATATATAAATAATTTACTAATATATTTTCTTAGGTGAACTTGGTCAATGAATTTCATAAATTTTTTTCTTAAATGAATTTACATCAAGATGGAATATCATGAGAAATATTAATGTATCCATATATTATTTTTATAAACACATTGAAATAGTTTTCTTTATTTCAATAAATTTTTATCTTATTATTAGAGAAAATTTAATGGATTAATCCATATATTTAAGAATAATATGTTCTTTAACTGATGGGGGTGAAGTTTAATACTATTCAAAAAACCTTGATTAATAAAATTCAAGAATATATACATCTTCTTAAGAATGTATTTCATATGATAGTTTTAAATATTATGCTCATCTTCATCATATTATAAAAATTATTATGAATAACAAGTTAGTTATTTACTTTTTAAACACTGATATTTCAAAGATATATATCTATAAGAAAATGAATCTTTTATAAAAATACAATTTTCTATCATATCATTAAATTTTTTTAATTTATTCCAGGCTTCTGAAAATTTTTATATTATAGAAACCTTTAGGTTCCTTTTTTATTTTTTAACAAATAAAATAACTTCTTCATATTTTTCATATACAATGGATTGGGAAAATTTTATTTTTTTTAGAAACCTCATGGTAATTTTATATTTACCTTAGAAATAACTAATCTTATAGGAATTTCTTCCATTAACAAAATTTTTCTTCCTTTTCTCATATTCTTTAAATTTTTTAAAGACTTATTCCTTTATATTCTTAACATCATAATGTTGATGTCCAAATAAGATCGACATCCTTCCTATCCATTTAACTTTTCTTCAATTTAGTGATATTTTTATTTTACACAACCTTACATTTTTTTAATGAATTTTAGTATATTTATGAGAGGATTCAAGAGCTTTTCTTTCTTTGGGAACATTTTTTTTGTTATTTAATTTACACTAATGAATAATCTTATTTTTTCTTCTCTAAAAAATTCCTCTTTGAAAAACATAAACTATACTCATTTTAGAGATAATTTAGTTTCCAAAGATATATTATTTTTCAATAACTAGAGATACTTTATTATTTATCATCTATACTTATATAAATTTAATAAGAACATGATTCAGAAACATTGGATAAAATTAAATATGTAGCTTTACTTTTCTAGTTTGAGTATATATGATTTAGTTATAGATAAACATTTCTAGATTAAAATTACATATACTATAAAAATAATCAAGGAAAATAATATTCTCATCTTTGATAGTGTTTGAACCCTATTAAATTAGAATTGAAAAAATTGAATCTATTTTAAAAATATTCATTCATCTAGTGATAAATGATTCATCTCTTATTATTTTTTTGAAATAAAATATGTATTAATATGAAACATTTATAATAAAAGTATAAATTATATCATGATGTTTATTGATTAAAAAAATATATCTTTTATAGAGGTAATCCATATAGATCAACTAACTTATTAATATACATGTTATGATATTTTATAAAAAATGACAGAAATGTTCTTCAGAACATTTAAGACATATTGTTGAACATATATAAAATCAAATAATGATTGTAGGCTAAGGAAAATAATAATAATATTTAGTAATATATATATTTTTATATCATTGTAAAAGAATATTTTTATTTCAGTATAGATAAAAACATTTCAAAATTTATCATGTCTATATTTCTTTCATTCACATTCTCATGAACTAAACAATGACCACCACAAGCCATTAATTATTTTTACAAAAAATTGTAGACTAACAAAAAAACATTGAGAGATATTAGATAGCTTAAAATAGGGTAGAAATATCTCTTCACAAATTTGTGTAGTGAAAAATATTACAATCCAAAAATTGTTTATATATGTTTATAAAAGTGATATTTGAAATCTAGATAATCAGATGGATGGGATCAAATATCATAATTGACTTCTTCAAAATAATTTAATAAATAATTTCTTTTAAATTTTTATTATTGTAATAATATTTGTAAAAAAAAATTAGGATATCATAAGAATATTATTCTTTTAGAAAATAAAAAATTATTATAAACCTCTAAATTTGTTTTCTAGAATATATAAAAATGATAAATGAACATAGAGTGTACCATTAGATACCATTTGAAATTATTACATAATAGAGATTTTTTTCTGGTCTTATAACATATATTCTACAATATAGATTTAATGAATCATGATTTTTCAAATGAAATATCAAAATAACTAATTTCAATGAAAAACAATTCTTGTCTTACTAAAATTTATCTCTTGATTAGAGAAAAGTGTGGAAAAATAAATATAACAACAAAATATAAACCCCATTTTAAGAGTTTTCAATATAGGGATATAGGTAAAAAATAAGAAGATTAATGATCATTTAATATTAATTATAGAAAGATTATATTTAATATAGTCATATATATTAGAATGAAAATGTTTTATAACAATATCACCAACTTGGTCTTGTGTTTCAATTAATTGATGGATAAAATGTCATTTTCATGTGTTCTCTTGATGGAAAGGATTTCATGTATTTATGATCTTTTCTTATTAGTGATTTATGTGAGTTTTATATAAAGAAATATCATTTCATTAGTACAAAAAATTAGAGAATTTTTAAAACACGTACTAAAATAAGAGAGTGTATGATACACCCACAACTTTTAGGCATAATAACATATTTCTAATTCATATTCATATCTTGTAGTAGAAATTTATACAGATTATTGTTTATTTTATATCCAAGATAAAAACTTATAACAACCCATATTTTATTTCATAATATTTCATGACTATATACATCAAGGTACAAATAAAAAATCATGTAACATAGTGTATATTTGGAAATTAGGTACATAGAACATTAACATAAAACATGGATACAACAACATTATTAAATACTTCCTTCACATTCTCATTAAATTTTATAATTTTTCTAATACTATATAAGATATCATAGGGATGTATGTTAGAAATGGGTGACATATGAAACCTAGTAAGGTAAAAAACAAATCATAACATAAGATAAAGCATCAAATGTGTTTCAATAGGAATATCAATGTAACATAAGAGGGATGAGAATAATAATACAATATAAAAAATGATATAACATGATATCATAAAGGCAACTTGGGAATATGGAAATGTAATAAATTATGTCATAAACATATGTAAATACTAAATACCAAGGAAAAATCGCATTGTAAAAATAGACATTTAATAGATTAAATTTACTAGAAAATCCCAAAAACAATGTATCATGAGGCTAAAACATTACCCAATGCATTAGAGATATATTTGGGGACACCCATCATAATATGTAAACGCTCATGTTTTCTACATAGATAATTCAATATAATGAAATATTTTGGCACATTTAATACCACAATTATGTATTATGGGTTAACATATTAGAATTACCTAATAAATAAAGTATATTTAAATCATTATCAATACCCTTTATTGTAAATGACTGTGGGAATTAACTAAAAAAATATTTCTCATTGAAAATCCCAATATAATTTCAACAACATAATGGGGGTACATTATAGTTCATGGGAGGGATTAATATGATTTATTTGAATATTTATGCACATGGAAATAATAATCTTAGTAATTTAAATTTTTAATAACATATCCCAATATTAACAAATATAGAAAAAGGTATAACATCAACAAGGTGATTGAATAACGAAGATAGGGATAATATCCTTTACCTTGAGCGGGTGATTCTAAAACATAGGATGTGATTCTTGAGATCATGGGGAAACCATTGAAAGGATCTATAGAGGGACGAGAAGATTAATTTCCAAATTGATTAAAGACAAATGGGTGGTTGGGTGGGTTTATATATAAACATATAAGAGTGTTCTTTATTAATTTCCATAACTAGTGTTTTTACTCTATATGATAAATTAATCATAACCAAAAACCAACCCCAAATTGTTTACCATAATTTCATAAAAATAGAGTTATTTTCATTAACTTACCTTTTTTAATAACCTCACTCCTTAAAATATTATCCTTGGTGATGTGTAATTGACTCAAGTTGATAAAGAAATGATTTTAAAACCATAAAATATAATATAGATATTATAGGATTCATTAATGGTTTTTAAAATTAATAATATTACCAAAAATTACATAATTTTAATGAAGAAGTGCATATTTTTTATACCATTTATGGAAAATATTATATCAATTTTGGGTCATTATGTTGTCATAATATACCCAGTATACTTATAACTTATTTAATTTGGACCCCAATATTCAACTGTCTCTGAAAAGTAATAAAAATTAAACATTAGATAATTTGACATTATGATTCTTCAAAAAAATATTTATATTATCCAAATAATTATCTTTGTAAATTAATTTACACTTTTAAATAAATAATTGATATTTATTGGAAAATACTAGTTTTTTACAGTAACAATTTTATAACCCTTATAGAAATAATTTTTCACTTCAAAAAATCATATTATCATATATAATTAATAAATATTATTTAATAATAGTATTTTATTAAAATTTATTTTGTATACTAACTTCTTGAAATCTTTAAAAATAATGTCTTGATTGAACTATATATTTCCCACATATTCAATTGTTTTTAATCTCATTGAAATTAATTTTTATCAAAATTCTTATGTAGTCATATTAATGTAATTATAAATGAATAAATATAATAATTACATTATTAGAAAAAAAACATATAATAGTTCATACTATTAGGGTGTACATACATAACCATTTATTACACTAGTGAATCCCCTAAGGGTAAGGTGTCTGGAGGGGGGTTTTCTTATGGTGGTTCAGTGTAAATCATTTGGGTCTTGATCTCAATGAGCTTTAACATCTCCCATAAATGGGCTTTCTTCATACTTTAGTTTTCTAATCTTGACATGGGATTAAACAAAGGAAAATCCCAGTTATAATATTTACCTCAGAAGCTCTGATAAAAGGGATTCATAGGATACAATCCTATTGGTAGAGGCTATCACTTATTCCCTCAATGTTAATTTGACTTTATCATAACCCTTTATATATAATAGACATAAGTTCACTGTTAAATAGATATATTATAAAATTTTTTATTTCTAATAGTATTTTAATTTTTTATTTACCATAGAATTTTTCAAAATTTCTAAATTATTTCATGTGTTTTCTATGACATCAGTTTGTCATATTGAATTTTCACATTTAAATGGGTGAATTTTAGTTATAAACATTTCAGTTGTTACATTATTCCCCCTTTGAAAAATTGATCCCATGAAATTTTAATTTCAAAAACTATAATGGGAGGGGGTACTTATATTTTATTACCTCTTTAGATAGGTTAGGTGAGAGTTCTATTAGATAGGCCACTGCTCTCACGTGATCAAATATCTAAAAGGGTGAAATGTATCATGGACTAAATTTACCTTATTTACAAACATCATGACTATCATCAACAGAGATATAATTTGGAACAATTTATCTCTGACCTCAAACTATAGGTCTCATCAAATATTATCTACAAATATTTGTTATAAACTTATCAAGGATTTCATATAAGGTTAATTTTTTCCCATTACTTATAAGATCTTAGACAAGATTAAGTCTCATTATAATTTTTTATATAATTTCATCACATCAGGTGGAAGTTTGACACCACTTCCCATAAATATCTTCGTAAGGTTCCATTAGAATACTAAAAGAGAATATTTTTTTATTTGGTAACTCCCCTAGAAGATGTTGTTGATCCTAATATACTTGGAAATACATTGAACATGATCTCATCGTATCCTTTAGAGTTTAATTATCATTTTAGACTTACCATCCAACTGATGTTGATATTAGTGATGAATATCAGTTCTATATTCCACACTTCCTAATGGATTTTTTAAAACCACAAGGTAAACCTCTTATCATGAAAAGATTAAAAAGATAATGGAAATACATATATTCTTAACACTTCCCTTATGTGTATCTTTATGTCTTGGTCAAGAGAGAAATATTTCATGATGGTAATGAAAATATCTAACATTGAAAGTTGATCAACTTCCACCCATATGGAGTTATAACCTTTAAATTTCAGGGGGGAGTATTATATTGAAATAAATGAAGATATTTTTTAAATTTCCATATAGGTATAGTAAATTGTTTCATCGTACACTTAGAAATATGATGTTCTTTCTATACTTTATAACATACCAAGCATTGAGATATGAATTTTTTAATATATCTTTTCATGTCATTCCACAAAAAAATTTACATCAAATTTCAATAAAAAATTATATTTTCTATATGAATAATGATGGATTATTTCTCTAAATCATCCAATGATTTCCCCTTTTGTTCTAGTTTTTAATGGACACATATCTGAGTTCTGAACATTATGAAACTGTCTTCAGAAAAGATAAACAAAAAAATATTCACAATCCTTTTCAATAGAAACTCATCTTATTTTACGACTTCTTTTATCCTCTCAAGAATATATGGTTGATAAGTTATTTGATTATGGTATGATTAAGGTACTTTTTTATTAACATTTCCATCATTTTAATGTCCATTATGATTGGAACCCTTTCAATCCTCATCATGGATAGGGGTATAAGATACTTTCTACTTAAAGAATCTACAACATTGTTTTCTATACCAGGATGGAAATGGATTAAAAAATAATAATCCTTGACCGTAATTATCCACCTAAATTAGAACATATCAATATTTTTTAATTGAATATATTCCTACGGATTTTATGATTTGTATATGTGTCACAGTTCTCCCCATAAAAACAATGGTGTGAAATATTTAATGTGAATATAACCTCAACCAATTCCAGTTAATGATTGGGGTAGTTATATTCAAGGATATTTTTTGGGTAGGATGAATAGGTTACCACTTTTCCATCTTTCATATACACAAAACCCATCCCATTTTTGGATTCATCACTACTGATCAAAAATCCATCCACAATAGTGGGTAATTTGAAAATAGGTCTACTTATATTCCTCTTCTTCATATCATTGAATCATTCATGAGGTTTTTTATTCTAGGAATCCTTTATCTCATTTAATGTTAGATTTCATAGATGGATTAAGCATTTTGATAATTTTTTCACAAATTAATGATAATACCTAGATAATGCAAAGAAAGTACATATATCTATCAGAAAGTCTAGTTTGGGTCATCCTTAAATTGCCTCTATTTTTGAAGTTTCGATATATATACATTATCTGGTGATATAAAACCCCATGAAATTTATCATCTATTTTATCATCTTGAAGGACTTCATTAAATTATTTAAATTCACTTCATGCTCCTTCTATATTTTAGTAGAGATAAAAATACAATTTATAAATACTACAACCAATTTGTTGAGGTAATATCTAAATACACTATCAATTATGTCCATGAAGATATCTATAAAATTATTCTATCAAAATTGAATCAATTTGAACTTGAAGTGATCAAACCATGTATGGAATTTAGTCTTGGGTAAATACGCTTTATTCTCTATTATTTGACAATATCCCAATCAAATATAAGCAATAGAGAAGTAATGAGCTCTACATAGTTGATCAAATAGGTCGTAAATCTATGATAAAGGATAATTTTTCATTATTATGGTCTTATTAAGATCAAAATAATCAATTAATATACAAATTAAACATTCCTTCTTATGGCTGAAGAGGACCGGTGCAACCCCATGTGAATCCCCTGGGCATATAGACCTTGTATCCAAATTCTCCTTTAGTTTATTATTCATTTTCTCATGTTCAAAAACAAATATTATATATATTTCATGTAACTATTATTATTAATAAAAACTACTAAAATATATGGAGTCTTGGATATTGTTAAAAATAAAGTTATAATTCTGATTGAAAATTCAACCTCTAAACTAGTAAAAAGACATGTAAATTCTTCATAAAACACATTACTGTATTTTCTCTCAAAGGGAATGTACTTATGGAATATATTTTCTTTAGTATCAATAATTTTATCTATACATGATTCCTCATAGAGAAATAGTATCTATAATTGAGATGATGATACAGAATGATATTTATCCTCCACCTTTCACTTGAATAAAATATAGGATTATTATTTATAGAGAGTGTGATTTCCATCTATCAACAATTTATGTGGACTATATATAAAGAAATCCAATCCATACCCAATATTGCATTAAATTACAATAAAAGAATTATTGAAATGTTATTTGGGAAGTTATTTCCAAAAACTTTGATATGGGATCAGTTATATACTTAGGAAGATATAATTTCCATCTTTTCAATTTTCACAGATATATATATTTCCATTAATTGAGGTGATGATTGAAAAGTTATAAGAAACATTCATGTCATGAAATAATGCATAGAACTAGGGTTTTTAACCCTTCAATTAATGATTTTATTTTTTTAATAATTTTAATTATCCAAAATAAACATAAGGATGAAAAATTTCAATCAATTAAACACATAAAATGGAAAAAATGATAATTAAACTGATAAATCATGAATAAAATATATTCATAAACTATGAATTTTTAGGTTTCAATCTATGTTATACATGATATATTTATAAACAGATAATATAATGTGCATTTTTGTTCCCTTAAAAATATTTCATATGGGTATTGTGAATTAAAGAAGCATACACCATATAAATGTATAACTAGGCCTATAGTAAGGATTTTTTTTAAGAATATCATAAATAAAAGTATGACATATTATTCAAGAGGTATATCAAGAAAAAATAATAGGGATAGAAATCATAATCTTGAATAAAGAATCATGATATAACATGACAGCATAAAAGAAGAAAAGGAGTGTGGAAACAACATCATTCATTAAATAAACATAATTAAAGAATAAATTATAGAAAAATATCACATAGTGGATAGATTCCTATAATGGATAAGGTTGACTCCCTGATCCTATAAATGATGTCTCATGGGACTAAATAATTTTCCAATTCATAGGGGTGCTTTCTAGGCACACTCATCATAATATGTACATGCCCATGTGTTACACACAGATCATTCAACATAAATAAATATCTCATCAAATTGAATACCATAATTAATGAGTGTGGGTTAAATATATAGAATTAAAAAACCAATTATGTATAGGTAAAATCAGTGAATAAAATTGAGTGAAAATGGTTATAGATATGCACTATAAAAATGTTAGGCATGGAAAATCATAGGAAATTTTAGAAGCATATCTGGGTTACATAAAGGTTCATGGGAGAGATTAATGTTATTAAAATGGTTCTATATGCACTTGTAAAAAATTATATAATTAATAGGGATGTGTGGAAACATGTTAAAACATGAATAAATGGAAACAAAAATGCATGACATAATGAGTTTCTTGAATAAATATGAGAAGGAGAGGATCACTTACCTTGATATGTTGTTTCTAAAATCATGCAAGGAGTTTCTTGAGAACATTGGGGAGGGGTTTGTAGAGATATATAGAGGTAAAGGAAAATAAATTTCATGACTAAATATTTTTTAGTGATGATAAATAGGATGTTGTGTGTTTTTATATATAAAAATAGGTGGAGTTCTTAGTTAATTTTCAATATTAGGTTTTTAACTCTAAAAAATAAATAAAGTAATCCAAAAAACAAACAATGACATTGTTTTTTAAATTATTTTTCAGTTAAAGTATAGTATTTTTATTTATTTTACATTTTTAAATACTTAGATCTTTAAACTAATACCCATGGTGATGTGGAAGTGAGCCAAGATGATAAATATTTGATTTTAAAATAATAAAATATAAAACAGGATTATTGAATTCATTAAGTATTTATAAAATTAATAAAATTAACCACAAAAAACATTACATCAATGATGATTTTTTTCATCAATAAGTTTTATAGAAAACATTACATCAGTTTTGGTTCATTATGTTGTAATGATACAAACATCATATTTATATTATTTTTTATTTTGATCCAAAAAACTAAAATGTCCATAAATTATGAGAATTTCACCGTTAGATAATTTTGACATAGTGATTTCAAAAATAATATTTATTTTAAAAAAATGATCTATTTGTGGTTATTTAAATATTCAAATTGAAAATCCATACTTATTAAAAACACTACATTTTTTACATTAATTGCTTTTTGAAACATATAAAAAATATTATTGACTTTATAAATTTATATTATTATTTATATTAAATAAATAATTTTTATTAATAATTTTTTATTAATATATTATTTTTTTCAAAAATAATTTAATTCATTGAAAAACTTTCTTGATTAAAACTATATATTTCTTATAAATAATGTGTTTCATTCTATCACATTGAAATATAATTTTTTAAAAATTATTATTTAATCATATTAATGTAATAAAAAAAGATAAATATAATAATTATTTTATTAGTAACAAATAAAAATATATAAATTCATATTATTATATTATAGATACAAATAATTTTATTACACTATCAGATGCCTGAAGGGTATAATGCACGATGGTGATATTTTCTTGGGGTTGTTTGGTGTACATGGTTGGGGTCATTTTATAGATGGGAATGAAATTATCCCATAAAAAATTTCATTAATTAATTTTTAATATTTTATTGGCTTTGGTCAATGTCTAATCTCAGTGATCCTATTTCCCTTGAATGCTTAGATAAATGGGCTTCATATGGTATAATCCTAAGGGTCAAGGCCATCACTTACTCAGATAATTTCAATTGTACTTTATCATAAACCAATATATATAGTATTCATATGGTCATTATTCATTGGTTATATTTTCAATGTTTAATACTCTTAATATTATTTTAGATTCAACAAACCAAATAACTTTTTTAGAATGTGTTTTCTATAACTTTATATCATAATAAACAATTCACTCATTTAATAATGGAATTTAATTTATAAATGTCTAGGTAATTAAAAAATCCTCTTCTAATAAGTGAATAGCTATATTTGTATATTTATATCCATTTTTCATCTACCAAATTCAATATCTTAAGATTATTTATAATTATGAACACTTCCGAAAAAAGTATATACCAATACTTGAAGTTCCTTTACTATAACAATTTTTTAAACATTTTTAAGAAGATATTCTTTCATAATTTCTTGAAAACAACACAAAAGAACATATAAAAAATTAAATATAGACCACTAATTTTGAGATATAATGAACTTAAAATAATCTCCCAAAAACATTTGATCAAAAATATTCTCATAAACATAAATATTAAGAGTTTCCAGTGTTCTAATAAGAGTAGTTATACAATTAGAATTTTCAAAATCAAATGTTTTAAATAAGTCTTTAGAATAAAACTTTTTGATAAAATACATCCTTCCAATTATTGAGAAATTTGAAAAGCAATGAAGAAAATTACTTTACCCATAAATCTCATTTCTAACTCATAATAAATAATTTCCCAAAAAATAATCCTAATTATATATTACATTTATACCAATGAAAATGTCATTGATATAAATTTAATAAATGATGGTAAATCTAAAAGCATTCATTATAAAATATTTTAGAGAATCTTATCTCATTGATAAATTAGTTGGAATAAAAAATATAATAATTTGATCATACTATGATCATGGAGATTTTTTTAGTTCATGAAGTTCCTTAGAAATTTTGAATACATTTTCTTGTAATTTTTTATTTTCAATTACTAGTGATTTTTACCTTTCATTTACCAAATCTAATATTAATTGCCTAAATATTAATACGGTGTTTTATGTTCAAAATATAATAATAATACACAATTTTTAAATTCATTTATTATGAAACTAAATGTTTTTACTAGGTAAAATATGTCTCTGATGAATTTATTAGTGGGATGATTCCTTAAGATCTATTTATTTCATGGATATATAAAAAAATTTCTTCAATAACAAGTTGAACTTATTCTGAAGGTATCGATTTTGAAATAATTTCTTCAATATATCTTATTCCCAAAGTATTTTATGACATTGGATGAAAAATAATTTTAAAAATATCATTTCAAGACATGTCCTATATATATATATATGGATCAATTTCTTCAAAAATAACATAAATTTTTTCCTCAAGAGTGTTTGTTAAAATTTTAAAATCATGATGTACCATATATGTTATAGAATACTCAAGAAGTATTACATAATCTGATTATGGAAAAAATTTATGTAAATGATATTTTTTATTTACAAATGAACACTTTAAATCTATAAACCATGAAGTAAGAAAAGTTTTTCATTCTTCTAGTCTATAAGTAATTTGGGTTTTTATTAATAAATAGTCAAAATATTACCTATGTAATAGTATAGAAAGGTGTAATGATAACATCAACCCAAAAAAAATAAAAATATATTATTATATCAATATGTATTTAGAAATATTCTAATTAATTATATTTCTTTATTCAACTACATCATTTTTATGATGATTTTTAGGAGATGAGTAGTTGGGTGTAATTCCCCTTTTACTAAAACAAAGTTTAAAAATCAATGTTTCCAAACTCACCATCTTGATCACTATGTATAATAACTAAAGGTAGGTTTTTCTCAATTTTAACATAATCTAAAAAAAATTTAAAACAATATTTTCATAATTCTTTGATAGAAAATAAACCGAAGTATAAATAGTTTAATCATGAACTAAATCATACACATAGTGTTTTCTTTCTATACTTTTAGATTTTGATTTACTGAAAAAATACATGTGTAATATCTATATATATTTATAAGAAAATATTTCACAAATATATTTAAAACGTGATTTATTTTTTTTATCATATTTAAAATGGTCACATACATTTCGATAATTAATCGTAAAATATAAAAAATCTCCCACTATTTTTTTTATTAGAAATCAAAACTATAGTTTAATCATTAAAATATTATAAATTTCTATGTTAAGCCCAATATTGATCCTCCTTTGAACATACAATTTTTTAACTTAGATTCTAAGGTCTTATATATATAATTTGTCAACATTATCATGCTAATAACTAGAATGAATGAACATACCTTTTGAAATATGAGTAGTTTATTTATTATTCCTAAAGTTTTCAAGGAAACATTCATAAGATAATTAAAATATGAAAATTAGGTTGTTTGTTAGTATTAAAACATATAAAAATTATAAATTAAATCCTTCTCAAGAAATTAAACATCACTAATTCTAAATATTTATCATTTATAATTTTCAAAAAAATATTGTTTTCCAACTTTCAACATTTGAATTTTCTAGAATAACTTTTTTTTCAAATCATAAGAAATTAAAATACACTATCCATGTACAATATATTTCATATATTGAAACTCATACTATATATGCAAAAAAATATTATGTTCATTTTGTATGAAAACATCCTTTGGTTCAAATGTATTTGGAAATAAATTTTTTTAATCTATATATTTTTACTTTTCTTATGTTGTATGGTTAAAAATTATATAGAAATATAGAGTGTATGAAAACTATGGTATTTGTTAGATTTAAAAAAATTATTTCTCAAATGTCATCCTCATGGAAATTTTGTTTTAAATGGTTCATTATAGGGAATAAAATAATTTCACTAAAAACTAGACATTCCAAGGTATAATATACTTTCTAGGTTTTCTATTTTTTCCTTAATATCTGTATATATTATCAAAATTTTCTATTATAGAAGTAAAATTTGAAATGTATTCTATAATAATAATAATTTCATAATTCTGATTTACAGCTTTTTTTACCATTATGATTTGAGATAAAATTAGATTTGTATATAATTCTAAAGTCCACATAAAAATTTAGGAATTATGTTTTAAATTGATTTATTGGATTTGAAACTATTTTTCAAATCAAAAAATTATTATCTCAATGCTTTCAAATTATTTTAACCTAGTAAATCTATTTATCTAGTAATTTTTTCAAAATAAGATAAACAATCTTTGAATTATGATGTATTAACTTTTCTCTCTTCCAAAAAAGATTAACTGAATCCATCATCTAAATTATTAGGGTAATTTTTATTTCAGGTTATATTTTAATGGTTTATAGAAATTACCTTATCTGTGTTTCATTGATTGGTCTTCAAAATATTTCCATAAAATCAAATGGTATACTTTTCTTCACTACTTCCATTTGAAGAATATTCTAATCAAATTTCTCAGCCACTTTCACTCCAACTACATGAATCGTATTAAATATTATTTTCATTCACATTATAGAATTTATTTTAACTTAATGCCTTTATTTTTAACCTTAGACAATCAGGTATAATATGGTTTTGTTTTTTCATTCAAAATAGATTATCATTGAAGTAAATTTATTCTCACTTATATCTTTCTGATTATTTTTGCACCCAAAATAAAAAAATATCTTTCCAAAACTATTATTCATGCTTTTCACAAGATGACCAAGTTAGAAGTCAATTTCCTATAAATAACTAATATAAAATTTACCTTTTAAATTCCACATATTCTTTTTGTATTTTGAAATATTTTTAATAGTCTTAACATTGAAAGTTATAACTATTCAACATGTTAAAATTAATGTTATCCGATTAATATTATTTTCTATTTCTGTATCACTTTTTAATATATTCTCATACTAAATAATGAACCCAATAATTAATAAATAATTTTTTTAGATGTTTTATATAATTTATAGTTTTTCTCTTAGCTTTATACTCTTTTGGTATAATATATATTGTCGTTTCAAGTGACATTAACCCTATTTGATTTTAATAGATTATTGATTCACCTATATAACTGATTCACTAGGTATAAAATCAAAAGATGAATAATATTTACAATTAATATCACTTCTCGTTTCCAAAACAAAAAACGTAACAAAATGAACTAATTTAATATTTTACTAGATATTATTATATATCCCATAAAAAATATTTAAATATATTTATTTTTTATCAAAGAAGACAATTAAGTTTCATAAAATCCATGTTTAAACTTATTTTAGGTATTGCTTTATCTTTTAAAACTTATAACATCCTAACCATGAATCTTATAGTTTACAATCATCATAAAAATTAATAATCTCAAGTATTAATCAAAATATTATTTATATAGTCTTTATAGTACTTATAATTAGCACCATCAAATATTTATGGTCTACTAGGATCTAGATTCTGTAATAATCCAAATTATAAACCTGTTATCACAAAAAAATAAATTTATCTAAAAACATAGTATATGTATTGATATATATATATATAGGGCTTTATAGAACACAAAATAATACCAAGAATGTATGGATGAAATAATATAATAAGGGAGAGAAATAAATTTTATAAAAATTAGTCATAAAACTTCCCAAAACCTTGATTAAAAGAATTACATCAAATAAAAAACCATTTAAAAAGACAATATAATTTATAAGTAAGAAAAATAAAATAATAAAGAGTATAAAAAAATTCATGGTTCAAATATAAATAACATTATATAGGCCACAAATATTACAATACCCATAGAACATCTACTATATGAGGTATTACCTTTCAAAAAATGTGATAAGGATGTTTAAAACCCCAAGTTTAGGTATCCATGATTAAGAATCTATACTAATTTCTATCTTCCAATCATTGAAACCCCATGATCAACCTGATTGGATAAAAACATTATTTCCATATTCATGGGAACTCTTGATCAATGCGATCAGGAAAACCATGGACTCCCTAGCCCTAGGACCCCTTGATCTACATGATCAAACAAAACACTATATAGATATTACTAGGATCACATAATGAACATGGTTCAATAGTAAATAATAAAAATATAAAACAAATATATAATTAAAAATACCAACCTTGTGATATTATTCATTAATACATGCTCTCTAAAGATTATATCTAGAAGAGATATTAGCAATGATATGTTGTATAACTTCAATTGAAAATGTCAGACCACATATAATTGAGTTTCTCATTCTCCTCAAAGTTGTGGTCCAATTTATATAAATAGTCATAAAAATCAAAATCATTTAAATCCAAACTTCTCGAGATCTGTTGCAATTTCATTGGACACAACATCTCCATCATTAATTTGGTTTATCATATCATCACTTTTTCTGATAGTCATTTGGTTCAACACCGTTATAATGGTTTTTATGACGTTTCTTCCAGTAAGATTAATAAATCTACATCTAGTAATTTTTTTATATCTTTGTCTCATATAATTTTTACAAATCCATCCTTTATAATTTATGCATATTTTTTTGGTAGAATATAATTTCTTTATATATTTATTTAATGTATACTTTTTCAATAAGATTTATTTCATCCATCATGTAAATGTAAAAACATAATTACGGTAACAAATCCTACACATACATATACTTGGTAAGAAATAAATATTATAAATAAAAACATTATAAGTGCGAATTTTGATTTTAAAATTTAATTGTAGAAATATATCTATAGACTTAACAAGTACCAACAACCATAGTTCATTATTTAATATATATAGAATTCAATTCAATCCCAATTATAACAGCTAATATCTATAAAATATAATAACCCATTAAATTCAAGCTCATAACTCTTGAACAAGACCAAGTTAAGGTATATAAATGTTAAATTATCATACCTAAAATTTGACTTCTTAGATTCGTATATGTTAATTCAATTAAATATTTAAAATATATTTATTCTAAAATATAAATGAGTTTTTAATATAAAAAAAATATATATATAAATATTTAAAGTAATATAAAACTTAAATGAATATTTTATAAATTTTGACACGAGATTATCATTTATGAATATTTTCAAAATAAAATTTTTAAAAAATATATATAATTTAGAATATTGTGAAAACATTAAATATATATATATATAGTAATGCTTTAAATTTATTTGTAGTGTTAAATATTTCATATTATTATATTTAAATTTTTAAACATATGTTATTTATTTAAAATATAAATATTCATTTATTTTTTGTACAATCTATTTATTATGTATACATTTTGCACAATTAAAATAAGAGATCATATCAATTAGAAAACCCCCTTTTGATATGGTTCAAATAATTTCTCAAAAAAGTCCATTTATTTTAACATGTAAAATTAATAATTATGAGCAATTAAAAATTTAATATAATTCCTTTAATTGTATTATTTATTTTATAATTTATAATCACTTTAAAATTTTACTTATAAGTTCTAGATTAAAATTTTATATTAATATTATAAATCATTCCATATAGATTAATGGTAATAAAAAGTAACTATTAATATTAAAAATAATTATTTATTTAATGTTCCAAAAAAATTTAATTTTTACTTTTAAAGACTTTCTCGTTGATTAAATTTTAAACAGTTTATAAATTAACTGAACATCTCTTAATACATTTTTATGAAATTTATTAAAAAAAAATATTATTTAATTCAAATAAGAATTGAAAAAATGAAAAATCATTTTTTATATGTATATATTAATTTTATGATATATATTCTATTGTAATATGTGGTGTTATTCAGAAATAATACTATGATTTATGGCTTCTAGTGGTGGCCCAATATATCAACATGAAACAACTACCTTTAACAACATGTGAAAAGACATAGATCACTAATGGAATATGTGGTTCTATTTTAATAAATTATGATAATTTTAATCACCACTTATGATTCACAATAATATATTATGATATCATAAAAATGAAATATTTCAACCCAAATAGTTTTTAATGTATATTAATATATTCTAAAACAAATGGATTTACACTATGTTATAATTTATGATATCACATATCATTAAACATGATACCATCATAGATTATGATATCCAATATCATTTAAGGACCCTTTTATCCCTTTTAAGTCATTTAAATATATTTATACACATTTTCAAATCCAAGAACATAGAAGACGTGTGATTCTGAGGCCCTGTGTGCCCAAAATTAGTTTTATAAATATATTAAATATAATTTATATTTAACATCCATTGAGTGTTAGGAATAAAAGTATATATATTAAATATAATATTGGATCTAAAATATAAGACTATGGTTCAATGTGGAACATGAGCTCTTCCCTATATGAGACTTACAGATGGTTAGTGTGGGACACTCTGATATAGTGTCTATTGGAAGGTAAGTATAATTATAATAAATACTTTATTTCACATATTTTATTAAATGACCTAAAACCTTATTCCTTCTCTAAATAAGTTGTTAGGAATGATATTTAGGTTTATCTACATAACCCAAGGATAGTTGAGGCAAGTTTCTACCAACATCATTGGTGGATCAAGATCGAGCGATCAGTTAAAAACAAAATCCATGAAATCGAGATGGGGAAAATGCAAAAAATCGTGATGCATCATTGAAGAGAATGTTATACACTGATGAATGATGTTAGTTTAGGTATGAATATTCATTTATGTATTTCCACCAATATGATTAAATGATTGAGCATGATCAATTCCTTTTCTTTGACCAGTGTTCATTTTGAGCCATTGCATGCACCCATGTATCTAATTTAATTTATTTATTCAATTAATCTCCATTATGGCATGATTTCCACCCCAAATATCCCCAATTTGTATTCATTATTTGATAATAATTTTCCAATGATTTTGAATCCTTTTTTATTGTAAATTTTCCTATCTGATCTTTGTGATCCTCATCTTTGGCCTATGAGGACCACCATTTGACATTTGTTTATGGGAACAAGCATGGTTTGACCCCCAGATTCATGGATGATTAATTTTTAAAGATTTGTATGATGATATGGGGATTTATTGGGATGATTCTTTTTGGATTTGGCTAAGGATTTTCATATATCTTGGATCTGGTACCGAATTAAGATGATGTGAGGATAGTGATGAGGGTGATGGAACACCGTGGATAAAGAGATACCAATATCCAACCACTGGTGTTTCAAAATAGATGAATGCTTGTATTCCCCACCAATTTCAGGTGGGATTCAGGGTTAAATGGAATCAGAGATCCTAGATTTAGATCTTGGGGAGAATATTTTGAATTCTAGTAAAAAACTAACTACACGCTATGTAATTATTTGAACACATAGAGTTCATCCCCCTTGAAGTGGAATCTACGGTTTTTGGGGTAATAAATATCAATTTCTATTTGGGTCCCCCATAAACCATGTGAGATAGTTTTGGAGACCTGGAATATAACTCAAGAGTAAATTTACATAAGAATGGCTAGGGAGATGACTATTATACACATACATGGCTAGGGTATAGGGACACTGCTTGGGAATGGGATGACATTGGGTGGCTATGGTATGTTGTGTGGAGATACATGGGTAGTGATCCGTGTTCTAATAAAAACAAAGATAAAAACCAGTGTGGGACCACACACTATGTGGGTCCCCTTAAAAATTATGTACCCTACTTTTTTATGAGACTTATACCTCATGTACCTCCTTCATTTAGACTCATATTTTGACATGTGAGTTGAATATCTTGACTATTCTTATATATAGAACATAATGGTTTCCTTCAAGGATGATCTTGAAAAATGATTCAATATGAGCTATGTGAGACACTTATTTTTGTGACGATCGACAATTATATTAATTAGGAAGGATCACCATTGATACTAGAGTGGAATACTTCTTCTAGGATAGGGCGTGGCTCCACTATATATCATAATAGTGTCACCCTTCTACAGAGTTAAGGCATGGTTATATAAAAAATAGAGTATAACACTCTTTTGGGGATAAGGAATGTCTTATATATCAACTATTATAGTGGCACCATCCTTCTGGGAAAATCTAGGAGTCCTCTATTGACTATTAGAGTGAAATACTCCTACAAAGTCAATACATGTGTCCTCAACCATCAGAGTGTCACCCTCATGTGGAGTTTGTCCAAGAGTACTTGTCTATTAGAGTGTCACCCTTCTGCTAGGATAGAGCATTAACCATCTATTGAAAATCCGAGTGTCACCACCTTATAGAGTACATGCATGGGTCCTCGACCATTAGAGTGGAACCTCCTTTTGGGATTTCACATGGGTCCTTTATCGATTATCATAGTGTCACCATATTTCTAGAAGATAGAATTTTTCCCTTATCGACTATCACAGTGGAATATTATTATAGTTTAATGGCATGGGTCCTCGCTCACTTCAGTGGAACCCCTATTATGAAATTTCATGGGTCCTCTCTCTATAATCCATGTAGAACCAATATATTGAACCATGGAATGATTCCTATACCTAGATATTATTTCCCTTCGCCTTTGAAGAAAAATGGATATGGTTGGATTGACATGGATTCTTATAATGGGAAGATACATGAGATGTTGTAAATTATTTATGGACCTATAGAAATGATGTAAAACCCTTTTCTTGTGTAGGATTGGGAGATCGAGATCCCCCCTCTCTCTCTCTTTTGGGTTTCTTTTATGCAGATATATCCATGTCTTTTTGTTTTTATTTTACTCATTATATGGAATAATATATCTACTTCCATTGTGTCTCTTACTACTAACCCTTCAGCTTTCAGGGTGTCCTATAGGGTATGTATACACTGATTCCTTAATGGGATTTTCATGTACGTTTCATGTCTTATGTAGATGATAGAACGGTGTGTGGCAATTATAGAAGAGTATAGGGATACCCTGGTGGATTAAACCACATATGGTGGTCGAGGCTTAGAGATCTTGAGATGGGATGGCTCCACCCTTTACTTTCCTTTATTTTTAGTCTAGTACTTATTTTTGTTTGGGTGTGTATTTTTCCACTTTTTTACTTTCTAGATTATTTTTTAAAAATATTGTACTCTATAGAGGTTTTATATACTTGGTTATTATCAAGACATTCCATAATTTATTATTTTTCCTCTAAATGCCTCAATGGAGGATGTTTGGAGTGTCTGTACAAGTAATCTAGGAAAGTGCCTCCAATATTAGTTATGAATTTTAGTGTTTATTACCAATCCATGGCCTATAGAGGTGGAATTAGGGAAGTTACACCATGTGTCTCATTGGTTCAGGTTTTGAAATATTAGTATAAATGATGATCATTCCCTAGGAGGGTGTTTATAGTTTTCCTTTTATGATTATTTGAATGGGATTTAGGGAAATAGTGTCAATGTGTTTTGAGTCTAGATTTCAAACTAGGAAACCTAATGTTGGTCTGGTAGACAACAAATGAATTCAACATGACTCTCACATCCTGATTTATTACATGGAACACCAATATATCAGTTGAAGTTATCAATGGTACATGAATTATATATGATTGTGTATTTTGATTGTCTTTTATGATTTAGGATTATATATATATATATGATGGTTTGACCATCATACAGCTTCATTAAATTTATAGGATTCTACTAAAAAGATAAAAATATCACTTGTTGATTCATGATCTTGAATTTGATTCACACGATGGATGGTAATGAGTAGGTAAATCACACAACATAAATATAATATAGTAAAATAACTTTTATTGGTTTTATGATCAAATTAAAATATTCAACACTGCTTAATTTTCAACATAATTTTCAAGAATTCAGTTGTTGGAGGCTGTGGAGACAGACCAATATGGTGTTAATCAAAGTTCATCCGGTAGTGATTAGTGTTCACTTTTCACCCGGAGATGATTTGTGACTAAAATTATAGTAGGATAACAATAATATGGTGATTCAGAACCAATTTAGTGGTTTTAGGTTGGGATAGCAGTATTTCCCTTACACTTCATAGAAATATACATGCTTTGTTGTATTGTCATGTTTTATTACAAATATTAAAACATGATTTGTTTTCCTTAAATATTCTGTTGTTGATGAATCATGACACCCAATTAGGTTGTGTTTGTGTTGATGATTTATGGTTTTAAGGTGAAATATGTGAGTTTTTGATCCTATAAATCATATAGTGTGCATGTGTCCTCCTTTTCCTAGATTATGATTTACCCCCATGATGTTGTGTTATGTATAAATCTATTGTCTTTGTCGTTTCTTATACAACAATTTTTTTATTGGATGATGACTCAAAAATATAATATAGTCTGAACAGTTTTTTACTTATATATATTACTAATATTTTTTGATATTTTAGTTGATTTGATATAAATTCATATTTCAATTTCCTATAGGATAAAGCCTCCCTTAAATGTTATGTGATCTTGGTGCGAGTCTACAGATGATATCTTATTAGTGGTTAACATGGAATGGTAGATTATGTTTAATACTAGTCTATATGTTGACATTGTGGGTTGGGCCTTGTCATAGTGGTATCGAAGTGGTTGAGTCGTAGGGATGATTTTTTGAGTTGATATCCTTCTAAAGATCAATTAGAAAACATATGGATATAATTTTAAGCTGTTTTAGGTTAGTTGTAACACCATGGGTGATAACAATTATATATAGAGTGTGCCACATTGTTTTAATAGAATAGTATCTTTTTATTCTGAGGTGACTCTAATCCACACATAAGAAATTATAGGTTAGATTCTATTAGTTATAAAATTTATCTTGTTCATAGACTAAAAAAATAATTGGTGATTCTTATATTGATATCTGTTTACATCAAATCAAACCATTTAAAGATATTATTTTTCTCAAAAATACGATGTCCCACATGGCATGGTTCGATGTATTATCCATTTCTCATCTCCACATACATATAAAAAATTATATTACAGTGAGAGTTATTCCCTCTTCCCCATTTATTAAAATTTTAGAGTTTCTAATGGAACATATTTCTTAACCTTATCAATAAGAGAGTTCAAAAAATGATAGACATATTTCAATCACTCTTTATATTGACCTTTGGTTATTATTGGTTGAAAAGGATTCCTTTTATAAGATTTATTCACAGTAGATATGAGACAAATGGTATCATAATTAGTGTGGAATCACATCCTCATTGAATGAATTAAAATATAATATTATGTTGAATAATCTATTCCTAGGATTATGAATTAATTTATAACAACTTTTAGTGGGCGACTGATTATTTTATTTTAATATGAGCCCATGTTTCAACATGCATTCTAGAGATGATGTTCAGATGTTTCTATATATTTTGATATATTCCATTGATGTTTTCTAAAGATAACCACACCAAACATCTATCTTCTATCAGTGGTGGTGGACAGTTCATTTCATGATTTGTGGATTATTTCAACATAGGCATGCTAAAACTAGGCATGGATTGGTAGATTGACAATGTACTGTTTTGAGGATATTCTAATTCATGAAATTAGATTTATATATAATTGGCGTGGTGGATGATTCTTTTTATAGTGATTTTTTTTCCTGGATTGGTAAAGGAGTTCTCAAATAGCCATCCCCAAAGAATTTCAATTCCTGATAATAGAGAGATATATCAGTCATGTTTGATCAATATCTTGTGGCTCCACTGTTTTCATTTTCATGAGAGGTCGCTTAAGTGGTGATGTCAATTGAACTGTATTATATTAATACATAATAAAAAGATGACGTATAAGGGGGTATTTCCCCATTGTTTGGAATATTTAATTCACATCCATTAGAGAATAATGGTCTTTATCATTGATGTTAACCTTAAATATTGTTGTTCTGATTATTTTGTTTTTTATACTATCATATCTATTGTTTTTTTGATGTTCTGGGGTTGCAGATTATGCAGCTTTATTTTTTTTAAAGTGATATTTGTAGGTGGTTTGAACCACCAATAGATATTATAAATTACTGATTAGAATCATTTTAAATCACTCTTATATAAGGATAATTTTGTTTAGTAGTGGGTTTTTTGGTTTTAGTGTCAGTTTTTACTCCCAAAAATGAAAAGTTGATAGCAGTAGTTTAAACTTTTACTATTTCATCTACATTTTTATGGGATTGAAACCACTTCTAAAAAAATCTATGACGAATCCTAGAAATCACCGAAAACTGGATAGAACTGACATAGGATGGATTATAATTCCAACATTAGTGGTGGTTTTCTGAAACCCACATAGATTAATATGGTTGTGGTTTAAAAAAAAATAAAAAACTAATGCAATTAGTCTATTTGGATATAGTGGGATGGGAGGTGCTTATGGAAAGCTATGAAAATTATTTCATGATAAATCTCACATTAGTGGGGGTGTGACATGTTCACTATCCAATTTGTCCAATGAGTATGCTCAATTATGATAGACCTTGTTTATGATGTAAGGCCCTTACCATTGGGGTTACAGCACTAGAGGTTTATTCTTAGGTAGAATTATTGTTCTGAGATCCAATACTTGTTCTCCATCATGTAATGAATAGAGGAAAAGAAGTTTATTAAAGGATCATGTGATTTGATTTTAAAGGACCTCATGTTTTTATAATGTACACAACATGTTCTCTTCGAGATGAACCAATTCGTCCAGCTACATTTGCAATTTCTAATCATATGAGAGATATGTGAAAATGTATATTTATAGTGAAGGAATATGGAATTATATGGGTAATATTAACTTATTCATATACACCAATGAGTACCACATTTCATGTGTATCAGTATGTGTGGTGGTATGGTAGGCCCATATTGCATGGAGAAGCATGTATGGCCATAAAATCTTTTCCTTGTTCCCCATCTTCTATAGTATATTTGAAAAATTATAATTAAAGGAATTTGTTTATACATTATCCACTAGATTATAGTTTTATGGGTGATTACAATCGAAATTATATTCCTAGTATAGTTTTTTAAACCTAGTCGAATAGAATTTGTGATCATTTTCCACCAATATTTTCTTGTGAATTCCAAACATGGTAAGGATACCATAATTTAAAAAATATTAAGATATTATTAATCCCAGATTCCTTAAGTGGTATTACATCATCCCATTTGGAAAAAAACTCAATTGTAATATGGATGTATTAAACTTCTTAGTTGTGATTGGGTGATATTTCCCCACAACATCCATTCCTCAAATGATAAATGTTCGTGAATAATTACATATATTTAAAAATTATAGGGGTTGATGGATTCTGTTTTATTGGATATGGAATGCAAGTAATTTATTGGTGAATTCAACATGGTCTTGTATCGTGGTTTTCCAGTAATTAATTAGCTTCTTGATTTAGTGGGAGAGCATATTCCAAGATTGTTGATCACTGTAGTAGCCCTTGTGGAATTCTTCAATAAAGGCATGAAAATATTTTTTCTACGTTGTATATGGGGAGGATTCCATTAAAGCCTCCATTGTAGAGGGTCTTTATTCATTTAGATCACTATACATGCTAAAATTTGCTGCATTGTGCTAAATCTATTACCATCTAGTATGATCTTTTAGTAGAGTCCTATTTTAGAGATAATCGACTATGAGATCCATCCATTCATTGACATATTTTAATTCATCACGCTCTAGGGCAGTGTTGAACTACTAGATTTCATTCATATTTTAGATGATGATT
Organism: Viscum album; assembly: GCA_963277665.1. Classification (NCBI taxonomy): domain Eukaryota; kingdom Viridiplantae; phylum Streptophyta; class Magnoliopsida; order Santalales; family Viscaceae; genus Viscum; species Viscum album. The sequence continues at coordinate 1,212,310,688 of OY728153.1, read as the reverse complement.
AATGAGACCATTCTTTAGTGTGTGATATTTAATATTTATTCCTCCACACCATGGTTGGCCTTTATTGTGGTTGTATTATTCAACACATTGGTGCACTCCTTTTGTGATCAGGGAACATTATGTAAGTTTGACATGAAAGGGAAATGTAGTACCCCTGGTTTGAGGTATGTGGTCTTTTTATATGCATTTTTTGTGTTTAAATTTCATGGGATTAGTTAGGAAGAGGTTGGGAGAGTTTGGAATTGTTTTGGATAAGTTTGGAGGCTTTTCTAGGGGAGCATGGTTTGAGCACGGTTAGGGGGAAACCGTGCGGATGCTCTAGGAAACCATGTAGGGGAGGCAGTAGGATTCACACAGCCTACGCACAGTTTAATGAACTGTTCAAGGTAATCGTGTGGACCCTTGATCTCGAGGCAGTATCATGCACACAGTTTGTGCACGGTTTGGAAAACTGTGCGGGCTAACCGTGCAGCGACTTAAAAAACCAGGTATAAGTTCCAAGCTCCCTCGGGCTTAATCTATTTCACTCCAATATTCCTCCCACTCGCTCCTCACTTTATATCTTGGGTTCTCAAGGGTAGAGGGTTCTCTTACACATGGTTTAGAAGCGATTCAAAGGGTTTTTAAGGTGGTTGCTCCCGGGTAAGTCTCTCCTCTTGGTTTTCTTGTGGTTTCCTCTAGATCCACATATCCCTCATTCTTGGTTTTCTGGATCTACACTTTTTGTGTGTAGATCTAGGGTTTTGGGTACCTCAGATGATGATTTTAAGGATTTTTAATGTTAGGGAAGTGGATCTAGAGTGGTTTTGGTGGTGCATTTTCCAGATTTGAGGATCAGTTGCTTGTGGGTCGAGTTCGCTAGAACCCTAAAGGTAGGTGTCTTCTCTATCAACTCTACATAGTTAGAACTAGTGGTTATTTGATGCGATTAATTTTTGGGCTGAAAACTTATTTGTGTTTTGTTGTGCGAAATTGGTTGGAAATGTCTTATGTGATGTTTTGGGGATTTTTGGGAAAAAAGGGGGTTTATGGTTAAAGGATCTTGTTGTGGATTTTAAAATAGAGATTTTAAAATGGGTTGTTGAGATTGATTTGGGAAAATGGTTGATGTAAAATGGTTTTCAATAAAGATGAAATTTTTATTGAAATGTGGTTTGGCATGGAAAATGGTTTTCAATAAATGGATTATTTATTGAAGTGGATTGGTATCAGATGGAATTGGTTGATTGCATGTTGTTGGGACATTGGTAGGATATATTCTTGGTTGTGATTGATTGGAATGTTTTGTTGATGTGGCGATAAGTACCACTATAAAAAAGGGATGGATAGTGGATGAAAGGTCCACTATCAAATAATAAGTGGACGAGAAGTACAACTAGGTGTTAATGGGTAAACGGGTTGGACAGAAGCTCCACCATTTGGTTGTGGTCAAGAAGTACCACTAGGTTTGAATGGGTGAACGATTTGGATGGAAGCTCCACCGTTTGGTTGTTTCAGTTGTTTGGTGTGCATTAATTTGCAGGTTGGAAATTGATGTGGTAGTGTGTGAATGATGAAATGGATTGTGACCTGTTTTTTGGATTTCACTAGGTTTCTTGGTTTGGGTGTGATGGAATGGTAAGGGAATGTTTGGCTTATGGAAATGGTTGTACTTCTGATTAATTTATATAAATTGTTTTATATAAATGTGCTAACCGTTTTATCCTAGTGGCGTGTGTAGGGAAGTCATTTGGGGAAAACCTACTGTGTTATAGTACTCACCTCCTTCTTTGGCACATTGGTGTCTTTGCAGATGTCATGTATCATGACGTGAGAAAAGGTAAGGAATCACCCTCCTTTAGTGGTGCATAGTGAAGTCTGTGTGGATCTTGGAGCATGGAGCTTGTTGTGGAGCCAGGGAATGTGCCTTGGATTATTTTGAGTCTTTTTTTGAGTCTTCTGCATAGTACTCTGATATGGTATTGGTTGTATTGTCTTTTGGTTGTATTTTAGAACAAAATGGTTATCCTTAGGGAATTCATGCATGAATGGTTTGATTGACCTGTATCATATAGTGGTTGGTAGTGCATGGTTTGGTTGGTTTTGTCTTAAGGGAAAATCGGTCCCCAATTTGTTCTCAAATCCCTCGGCATTTATTGTCAGACTTTGGCTCCTTGGGAAAGTCACCTAAGGTCAAGTAACCCTCACATCCTTTTCAAGACAATGAGGTAGGGGTGGGGTGTTACAAGTGGTATCATCTTGTTCGGTCCTTTGGAGTTGATTCTTGGATTTGTATTTGACATTTGTTGTGGTATATTCCATGAGTCAGGATGGCAAAAAGGTGTAGGCTTGTCAAAACATCGAATTTATAGTTTAAAATAACGTAGCTAACCCTTTTATGATGAACTTAAAGTTACATGGGAGTTGGGTACATAAGTGTTTTGGAGACACTTCTAGGAATTGGATATCACATTGTCGTGGGTGTAGCCAATGAGATGACCATGACATGCATGGTGGAAAGGAAATCACACTAGGATGTATATCTCATTGAGGTATAATGATTTATGGTGTGATATGAATGTTTCAAAATGAAAAAAATGGAAAATGTGAACTTGTTGAAAGACGTGTGCGATAGTTTTGTGTAATGTGATTAGAAATAAGAATTATTGATGTCTACAGAAGTGAGACTCATGGTTTTTTTCTTTTTATAGAAATGGAACTGGGTAGGCGTCATAGAGACCAACCAGAGGAGGCTGATGAGAATGTGGTAGCACCTGAGCCTCAGGTGAAACAGCAGCTAGTGCAATGAATAGTTCAATATTTCCAAGCTATGTAAAGTGGTAATAAAATGGATGAACTAAGGCTTGTGAATCTTCTGGTTCAGCTTCAAATGTAGAATCCACCCATCTTCAGCGGTGATTCAAATCTAGAGAGGTAATAAGCATGGTTAAATAGAATGAATAACAATTTCAAGTTCATTGGAACATCGGTATAGTTAAAATTAATGTTAGCCATGTATATGTTGGCAGGTCATTCCCTTCAGTGGTGGGAGTTGGTAGTACAAGCGGGGACGGACCAGGGTGTGACATGGGAATGTATTATGGAATTTTTTAATAAACAATTCTACCATCATACATTCAGAATTCAGCATACCACTAATTTCTTCAGTTTTAAGAAAGAGCTTATGTCTGTGACAGAGTATGAAACTATATTTATGAACTTAGTGAAGTTTTCACCCAAGCTGGTGGGAAGCACATTGTTGAAGGGAAGGATATTTGAAGTGGGTTTAACGCAAGTAATCCTTTCAAATATAGAAGTACTTTATATAAATGATTACACATAGATAGTGAATAGAGCCTCGGTGGCTAAGCGGGATCTGTTGGGTGATCTGGGAGGAGGGAGCATGGTGGTACCCATGGGGAATATTGGTAACTCTAACACTGGGTTCAAGCGGAGGAGGGACACTTATTCCCAGGGCAAAAGTATGGCACATAATCTGATGGTAGGAATGGTGAATCTTCCTCCAAAGCCCAAGAGAAAATCAAGATGTTTTCAGTGTGGTTCTGCGAGCCACATCAAGCGATATTATATGACACAACCTCGATCATGTCATAATTGTATAAAGATGGTGAATTTACAGTGTTATTGTCAGAATTATCCAAGGTCGGGTGCGTGTGATACTTCTCAGGGATCGCATATGTCATATGCTTCGACGGGACGAGGATAGCTGCATACCCCTCGGTAGTAGAGTAAAGTGGGTCATGATGATTTTCGTAATACCATGACGCCTCAGCAGGGAAATAAATAGCAGAGCGTGGCAAGAAAGCATGTGTTTGGAGATGAGCAGTTTATGGTTGATGATCAGTCGGGACCACCCACAGTGCGATGTACAATTATTTTAAATTCTACTTTGATGAAAGTGTTGTATGATACGAGTTATTCACACTCTTTTATTCCTCCACGTGTGTTTGATTTGTTGGGTTTAAGGGTAGAAATGTTTCCCTCAGTTTTAAAACATCAAACTCCTTTGGGTCGAAGATAGTGTCGAGCCTTCTTGTAAAGAGCATGTTGTATCATTGTGGGTGAGGTGGAGCTAATGTATAATTTCTTTGTGCTTGATATGGATTGGTATGATGTAATCTTGGGGATGGATTGGCTAGTGGATTTTTAGGCCCACATCTACTATAATTTGCGAACAGTGGATTTCATGACAGACGATGGCGTTAGACCTCTCTTTAGAAGAGAAAGGATTGAGAGGCAGGGTATAATGGGTTTGTTGGTACCAGCAGTACACAATTTATCATATCAGTTAGTGGTATTGTCATTGAAATCGGTAATGGGTGTTGAATAGAGTGTTCTTTCAGTAGTGGTGGATCAGTTCATGGATGTTTTTCTTGAATAATTCTCTAGGTTACCTCCCATAAGAGAAGTGTAGTTTACGATTGATCTCGTTTTGGGGACCAGTCCTATGTCACTTCTGTCTTATCAGATGGCCCCTAATGAATTATGGGAATTGAAAATCTAATTGGAAGAGTTAGAAAACAAAGGGTTTATCCAACCTAGAACATCACTGTGGGCAGCGCTGTTGTTGTTTGTGAAAAAGGTGGATGGAACATTGAGGCTCTGTGTTGATTATCGTAGAATTAACCAAGTTATGATAAAGAACAGATATCCCCTTCCACAAATTTATGATTTTTTCAACCAGTTAAGGGGATCCTAGAGGTTCTCCAAGATCGACCTGAGGTCGGGATATCATCAATTTTGGGTGAGGAAGGATGTTATTCCTAAAACAGCTTCAGAAGTAGATATGGCCATTACGAAAATGTGGTTATGCCCTTTGGTCTGACCAAGTCGCCATATGTGTTTATGAAATTGATGAATCAGATATTTTAGAGATATCTGGATTCATTTTTGGTGGTGTTTGTAGATGATATTCTGGTGTATTCCAAGACAAGGGTGGAGCATGAGCATCACTTGGAGACAGTTCTAGGGATCTTGAGGGATCGTCTGTTGTATGCCAAATTGTCAATGTGTGACTTTTGGATACAAGAAGTTTGTATTCTTGGCCATGTGATTTCCGAAAGGGGTATTTCATTGGATCCGGAAAAGATAGAGGTTGTTATCTCATGGAAACCACCAAACAATGTGTTTGAGATACGTATTTTCCTTGGTCTAGCTAGGTATTATTGCCATTTTTTGTGATTTTTCACGTTTGACTTCACTGAAGACAGCTTTGACAAGAAATAATGTTTCATTCTAGTGGAATGAACAGTTTCAGCAGTGTTTTGATGTGATAAAGGGTCTCCATACATCAGCACCAATATTGGTTTTTCCAGAACCAAGAAAAGGGTATGTGGTGTATTATAATGCATCAGGATCAGGGTTGGGGTGTGTTCTCATGAAAGGGAATCATGTGGTTACATATAGCTCATGGCAGCTGATAGTTCATGAGAAGAACTACCTAAATCATGATTTAGAATTTGTAGCAGTGGTGAATTCTTTGAAAGTGTGGCGTCGTTATCTATTCGGTGAGATGTTCACAATATATACAAATCACAAGAGCTTGAATCATATTTTCTCACAAAGGGATTTGAACATGAGGCAAAGAAGATGGATGGAATATCTCCAGATGTTTTATTTTTACTTGATGTACACACCAGGTAAGGGAAATTTGGTGGCGGATGCATTAAGTATAAAATCATATGCTCCGGTGGTGAACCAAGTATCGAACTAGTGGTAGTTGATGTCAGTTATAGCTGACATGTAGTTGTAATATGATGACCAGGGTGATAGAGCGGTATTATTTCTGGTTTTGTGGATTCCTGACATGGTTGGCCTGGTTAAAGAGGCACAAATATTTGATTCTGAGTGTATGACCATGGGGTCGAGACACAATGGTGGGGAGACCATTGAGGGTTAGAAACTAAATGGAGATTCTGTTTTGTGTTTTCGTAATCGGATGGTTATACCAGTTGCTTTCCAAGAGGATCTTCTCAGGGCATACCATCATTCCAGGTGGGTTGTTCATCCTGGAATTCAGAAAATTTATAAAGAGTTGAAAGAGCAGTTCTGGTGGGATGGTATGAAAAGAAGAGTGGTTGAGTTTGTTTCAAGATGCTTGATTTGTCAGGAGGTCAAGGAAGAACATTAGAGGCCACCAGGAATGTTTCAGTCTTTTCGAATATCTTTTTAGAAGTGGGAGAAAATAGCGATGTATTTTGTAACAAGTCTCCCAAAAACGGTCAGAAATCATGATGCCATTTGGGTGATAGTGGATCAGCTAATGAAGTTGGCCCATTTTGTTCCAATTCATGAATCTCATACGGTGGGGGATTTGTCCAAAATCTATATTCAATATGTGGTAAAGAGGCATGGTGTTCCAGTTTTGATTGAATCCGATAGAGACTCGAGATTTACATCTCATTTTTAGAAATATTTACATTAAGCCCTTGGAACTAAGTTGACCATGAGTATGGCGTATCATCCTCAGAAATATGGTCAATCTGAGAGGATGATACATACTCCGGAGGATTTGTTGAGGTATTGTGTTATGGATTTTGGTGGCTTTTGTAAGGATCACTTGCCATTGGTTGAGTTCTCGTACAATAAAAGTTATCATGAATCCATACATATGGCTCTATTTGAAGCATTGTATGGGCGTTCATGTTGTTATCCACTATGTTGGGTGGAAATGGGTGAGTCCTTGATGGTTGGGCTGAGCCTTGTCCAAGAGACTATAGGGAAGATCAAGCTGATCAGAAATGGAATGGAGATGGCTCAGAGTCGTCAGAAATTGTATGTGAATCATCGTCGACAGTCGTTGTCGTTCAAGTTGAGTGATCATGTTTTCTTAAGGATCTCTCCTAGGTTGGGACATCATTTTTTTGGGAAGAAGGGAAAGTTATCTTTGAGGTATATTAGACATTTTTAGATTCTTGATACGGTTGGTGAGGTGGCTTATTGTTTTTTTTCCTCCTAGGTTCAGTGCAGTACACAATGTGTTTCATGTGTCGCATTTGAAAAAGTATCAGTCGGATCATGACCATGTGATTCGATGGGATCTTGTCGAGCTAGAATCAGATGCTTTGTTGTTTCACATGCCAGTGCAGGTTGTGGATAGGTAAGAGAATATCTTTAATGGTAAAATCATCGGTTTAGTTCGTGTTTTGTGGAAACATGGTAAGATTAAAGAGGAGACATGGTATCGGGAGAAAGAGATGGTCAAACAGTGGCCTGATCTCTTTCTGCAAAGGGTGGGTTCACTACTTTCTGAGGACGAAAATTCCAATGTTGGGGAGAATTTTGTACCCCCATATTGAGGTATATGGATTTTTTATGAATTTTAATGTGTTTATAGTGCATGGTATTAGTTGGGAAGAGGTTGGGGGAGTTTATAATGGTTTTGGATAAGTTTGGAGGCTTTTCTAGGGGAGCACGGTTTGAGCATGGTTAGGGGGAAACCATGCGGATGCTCTAGGAAACCATGTAGGGGGAGGAAGTAGGATTCACATGGCCTGTTCATGTTTTGAAAATCCATGCAAGGAAACCGTGTGCACCCTTGCTCTCGAGTTAGTAGCATGCACACAGTTAGCACATGGTTTTCCAAAACGTGCGGGCTAACCTTGTGGACACTTAAAAATAGGGTATAAGTTATAGGCTCCTCAGTAGTAACCTATTTCACTCCAATAATCCTCCCACTCGTGCCTCACTCGATATTTTGGGTTCTTAGGGGTTTAGGGTGATCTTCTAAATGTTTTTCAATGATTTTAATGGGTTTGAAGGTGGTTTCTCCCAGGTAAGTCTCTCCTCTGGGTTTTCTTATAGTTTCCTCTAAATCCACATCTACCCATTTCTTGGTTTTCTAGATCTTCAATTTTTGTCTGTAGATCTAGAGTTTTGGTTGCCTTGGAGGATGATTTTAAGGCTTGTGAATGTTAGGGAATGAGATCTAGAGCGGTTTCGGTGGTGCGTTCGCCGGATTTGAGGATTGGTTGCATGTGGGTCGAGTTCACTAGAACCCTAAAGGTAGGTGGATTCTCTCTCAACTCCACTTGGTTGGAACTAGTGGTTCTTTGTTACAATTAATTTTTTTTCTGAAAATTTAATTGTGTTTTGTTGTGCTAAATTGGTTGGAAATCCATTGGGTGATGTTTTGGGGATTTCTGGGAAAAAGAGTTTTTATGGTGAATGACCCTTGTTGTGGATTTTAAAATAGAGATTTTAAAATGGGTTGTTGATACTGATTTGGGAAAATGGTTGGTGAAAAATGGTGTTCAATAAAGATGTTGTTTTTATTGAAATGTGTTTTGGCATGGAATATAGTTTTCAATAAATGCATAATTTATTGAAGTGGATTGGTATGCGATGGAATTGGTTGATTGTATGTTTTTGTGGCATTGGTGTGTTATATACTTTGTTGTAATTTAATGTATTGTTGTGTATAACTGGAGATATGTACCACTATAACAAGGGGATGGATAGTGGATGTAAGGGAAACCATCAAAGGATAAGTGGATGAGAAGTGACACTAGGTTTGAATGGGTGAATGGGTTGGACGGAAGCTCCACTGTTTAGTTGTGATCTGGAAGTACTACAATGTGTGAATGGTTGAACGGGTTGGATGGAAGCTCCACCATTTGGTTGTTTCGGTTGTTTGTTGGGAATTACTTTGCAAGATGGAAATTTTTGTACTAGTGTGTGGATGATGAAATGGATTGTGACATGTTTGTTGGATTTCACTTGGTTTCTTGGTTTGAGTGTGATGGCTTGGTAAGGGAATGTTTGGATTATAGAAATGGTTATAGTTGTGATTATTTTATATAAATTGTTTTATATAAAAGTGCTAACGGTATTATCCTAGTGGCGTGTGTAGGGAAGTCATTTGGGGAAAACTTACTATGTTTTAATACTCACAGCCTGCTTTGGCACATTGGTGTCTTTGTAGATGTTGTGTATCGTAACGTGGGAAAAGGTAAGGCATCACCCACCTTTAGTGGAGCATTGTGATGTCTAGGTAGAACATGGAGAATGGAGCTTGGTGTGGATCCACAGAGCGTGACTTGGATTATTTTGGGTCTTTAGTTGAGTCTTCTGCATAGCACTATGATATGGTATTGGTTGTATTGGTTTTTGGTTGTGTTGTGGAACAACATGGTTTTCCTTAGGGAATACATGCTTGAATTTTTTGATTGAACTGTAACATATAGTGGTTGGTAGTGGATGGTTTGGTTGGTTTTTTCTTAAATGAAAATGGTTCCCCAATTTGTTCTCAAAGACCTAAGCATTTATTTCCATCCTTTGGCACCATGATAACATAGCCTAAGGCCAAATAACTAGTTATGGGCAGTTATTTTTTTGATGTAATTTTCCCCATTTATCTACATTATCACTAGTTATGAGTCTTTATTGATATTCAAGTAGGTTATATGTTGTATTGGGGGTAGTTCCACCCAATGATGAGGGATTTCTATTATATCTTGTTATACGTGCATCAATTTGATAATGAGAAAGATTAGGGAAAACTGTTTTTTCTAGAGAGAAAATTATAATCACTAATCCTTCACAAATATGCTTCAGGTGTTGCATCCTTTTATTGAATGGATATTGGGAGGTTCCATAAAAATATATCTCTCATGTGTAAGGAGTTTCATGAGGATAGAATACATCATCATCTGGATGTTTGATGTCCAGCAATGTATTCTCCGAGGTATGATGTGCTATGAGGAAATCCTCCAGGGTTTGTCCTTTTAATGATTTCTATTATATGAACTAAATGTCATATTATTGTCTAGTAACATGCCATTGGTATTGATAAATAGTTATAATAGGACATACAATGTTTTACATGTGATAATGAATACGATAGACCATATGGAATTCATGGTACTAAAAGTAATCCATCATCATTTTCACTATAAAGATGAGCACAAGGAATTTATTCTTGATATCAGTGTATTAGTTCATAATATCAAGCACCACAGGATGAGGTAGTATAGAATATTCTCACTCCCCGAATAATTTTCCATTGCGAGGAAGGTGCCCAGTGATCCTTCCATGGTGGCCTTATAAAAGATTATTGTACTCCCTTCCACCGGAGGCATCCGAATTTATGGGCATAATAAATACTACATGATACTTTAGAAGGATTATTTGCAGTCAGTGTAAAATTGATAGGAAATTCCCTTATACATTGTCCCAATGAATGGTATTGGTGTTCTACCAAGATGTACATGAATATTCAAATACAATAATGGTTTTCATAGACCCCCCGCATTTATTTAAGGTTTAATGGGGTGACATTTCAGAAAATTTACAAGTATATTCTTGGTCAGTCTCGATGCCACGGTAAAATACCACATTACCAAGGAACATCCCATATGTTTCCCCGATAGTTCATTTCAAAAGATTCATCTTCAGACTATGTTATCATAGCTTTTTAAAGACTGTTTCTAGATCCGTGAATTGATCACATCTCTATTGGGATTCTAACACCAGATCATCGACAAAACATTCATATATTCTTCCCAAGAATGGATTAATGATATGGTTAATGAAACTTTGATATGTGGAACCAGAATTATACAAGCTAAATGTCATAAAATAATAGTAAAATATCTCTTTAGGAGGTCTAAAATAGTGCATTTTTTATATTCAAGGGATATATTTATTTTATTGTACCCTGAATACCCATCCAGGGTGGAAAGGTTTTGGAATATGGATGTTTCATCTATCAAGAGTCATGTGATTGGAAATGGGAAATCACCCTTCATGAAGTGCATATTAATGTCTCCAAAATCATTGTAGACCCTCATATTCTCATCCCTTTTATGATGGGGATGATTTTGGTGGGCAATATTGGGTATTTCAATTCATCGAAAATGTTTTCCTTGAATAATTTGTAAACTTTTACCTCTACATTTGTTTCATGATAGGGTTGTATCATCATGGTTTCTTACTTGAAGTCTCAATTCTTATCAAGTAATCTGAGATTGTATGTATCCATATCTGGATTTAGTTTTGGAATTTTTATAGTTTCATGTGAACACATATCATGGTTGCTATATAAATGAGATGTAAATATCCTACTCTTGGAGGAGAATGGAAACACTAATTAGTGTAGGTTGAGGGACTTATTTTTTTACAATATTTATCTACTTAATATCATTGATTGTTGTGGAGACACCATACTTGAATGAGGAGGGGATTTCATGGAATTGTCTTCTTCTTCTTCTTCTTCAATATCCGAGTCTTGGGAGAAACCTTCATATGAAGTTGGTAGTTTTGGTAATTCTCCATCACTATCAAGATGAGAGAGGTCATAGGAAGAGATATTATCATCCTCTACATTCTGAGACCTTTTAGAAAGATGTCATGGCATATTGTCTTTTATAATGCTTTTAGTGAAAAAGGGCTTAAACAACTAGGAATAGGTTTATTACCTCAACCTATTTTATGGGGAACACATACTCATTGTTGAGCATACTCCAAGGATTTGTATGGGTTGTCCCCAATGAATTAGGGGATACAAACTATATATCATCATCCACCATTGGTTGTTATCCTCCACTTTTATAGAAATATTATTCAACATTTTTGGTTCCACAACATTTAAAAGGGGAATTTTTACCATACAGTACTCTAAACATCCGATTGATGGGGTATTTCAGACAATGAAGGAATAATGAAGGTAATTCCAAGTGTCTATTGAGACAAGGCCTTCGAAGAAAGAAATTGTTTATGGTGTCTTGTGGGATAACCATAAAATCAACCTCAAATGTGATTTCTCCAAACCGATATTTGAGTTTGAACTTCATGAGAGGTCTTTTTTCATGCTTATCAAACCCTTGAACAATCATATTTGTGGGAGAAAATCACCTTTTCTATATCACAAACATTTTAGGGTATGTAATGGGATGAGGTTTACACAAAAATCATTAAAAATAATATTCCATTGGAAGTCGATATTACTATGTCTAAATAAAACATACGAGGTCCTAATCTGAACATGGATGACCACTTATTAATCGAGGTCGGTGAACAATATAGAGACATGGAATTCTGATGGAATGGTCTCCAATCAATAAAACTCCACCGCAGAGACTTATTTCTCAGACTCTTAGGGGACTTGGAGGGAATTAACAAGTGACTCCTTGAGTTCTTTTGAAATATGGAGTACATCAAGGATTGGGAGGGTAGCTGGGATAACTACAAGCCATTTCAAAATTTCATAATTTTATGTCAGAGTTTAGCTATTCATGTTTTGGGGATGATGCTTGATATGTGGCTCAGAATATTAGAAATTTGAGGTGGATGGTCCTGATTATTATGTATATTTCATCATAGTATCTTATTCTAGTGGTGTGGGTCATGAAAATTGTCTCTGTTTCCTAGGATGATTAGATAATCAAACACCCTTTGGGCGGTCATAAAAGAAAACTAGATCCAGAATACTATTGGAGGGTTCTAGGACACCTCCATGCCTCTTTTGGGCCTGATGTAGTACATTCCAATTGGTTTAGCAACATATATGTCCTCTGTGTGGACGTGGCCAAAATATTGGGTGCAACCACGCCTATTTTGAACCATGTATCCTTGGTTCTTTCATATGTGGCCTCTCATTATATTGTTATGTGTAAAAAAACCATTAACTTGGAAATATTTTCCATTAGGGAAGGGGTCTTCCAAGTGCATCATGTTGATATAACCAAAGATGATATCTTCATCCGAAGATGGTTTTATTTGTAGGGTAGTTCTGATGCTGCAAATGTTGGAGGAAAGATGTCTGTTAAAGATATAGTTGAATTGGAGTAGAATAAAACTATTACACTTCAGTTACATTCTAATTTGGAACATCATGTGCACCTTCAATATATACATTAATGAAACCTTCTTAGGAAATGTATATATTGATGGTTTCATATCTCTTCTTATTGGGTGGAAAGATCTCAATCGACTATTTTCTGAGTCATCCAGTTTTTGAACTTCTACTCAAACATGACCACAAATTTCATCCAATCACCCTCTTCTTATGATGAGGAAATTGTTAGACTGGCCACCCACTCAGAGGAGTTATCTAAAACCACTTGTACAGAAACTACCAAGACTTTAAGGAGGTCATTGAAAGTGAAATGTCATAGATATTATGAACCATCCTTCTATATAAAGAGAAATAGTCGGGATAGTCAGTGAAGATGAACTCATTATTCTTCTTGGGGTGTGGTTGCATGAGAAGGTTATTTTTGTGGTTTCCATGAAATTAAGAGGGGTATGCTCATTTTGGAAGGAGTATTCTTTATTCATCTGTTCCTCAAATCCTAAGAAACCATGAATGCTATGCACTTTTTCCTAAGGGATATTCTGTGGTTTTTGACACTTAAAAGGTGTTTTTGGGATGTTCAAGACTAGCCTAGGTGCTCGGATGGGAACTACTATTGGCTTGAGAGTGACAACTACAACTTCGTACTTTTCAACACATTCCCCCTATGATGAGGGTATTAATAGCATTTTTGATCAGGTTTGGTGGACGGATTCTTCAAGAAACTGTTCCATTTTTATGAACTCATGGAAAAAAATTTAATACATGATTGGTATTAGAGGTTTTTACAACTCATCGAGGAGATATTTAGTATAGAGATCCAACAATATCTACTAAGAGAGAGGGATATTTGTTATAGGGTTTATTACTTTCCATATGGATATAAATATAGACACCCTCTCATATTCACTTTGTTTTTAGTTTTTTAATTTGATGATTTTTGTTTTTTCTAGAGTGATGTTGAACAGATAAATGAATCTATGATGAAGGTCTTCCCATCTTGGATGAAACCTGTTGGAAGATATTCTTTTAAAACAATGGATGTATATATTATAGTTTGTACAAAACACCTTAGATCTATTCCCACTTATTAATCATGGGGACCCATCATCAGCCCAAATTGGGATATTAATTGTCTGAGATATTTTTTGGGGTCTCTTGTATGGTCAAAGGTAGAGAAGTTAGGATTTAGATAATTGGGTAGAGGTAAATTATCTTCCACCCATCTAGGATATGGCTTCCATTCAGGATGCACAGGTGTGTTTTTCCCTACCATGTCTTGTTTTTTGAGTATCTCGAGACATTATGAAGTTATGATGCTCTAGGGGAACATAATTTTTAGCCATATCTCATCTATATAGAGTATGTTGGATTTTATGGGGTGATACCACCTTTTCCCACTACTAAATATTGATTCATCCTAAGACCGAATATTCACCCTGCCAAGGGAGATCCATTCACCACAGTTCAAGGAAGTCAATATCGTTTTCTACTTCCTTATTTATATAGATTTGATGCCTGAATCTTTATCCATTTTTATGCTTATATACCTCTCTTACTAGTAGATCTTTTATGGGAGGGAGAGTATTTTTATTTATTTGGGGGTGATACCTAGTAAGAATATTTTCCTAGAATAGCTCCTCATTGAGTTGTTTGAGAGTTTGTATCTCACTATTGTATTTCAACAATTGTTCCTCCATGGAATGAACATTGATTCTTTAGATTGTTGATTGGGATTTATCCCCTCTCATCACTTTTTCTTTAGTAGTGTTCCACCAGAGTGGTGGGAACTCTTTATTCCAAGGTTCCATGTTATAGGGACTTCTCTAAATTTGGGTGCGCACAACCCTAGTTTGTGCATCTTGATCACCCTCATCTGAGGGTAAGATTTCTAGTTTACATGCCTATATATTTTCATCATAATTAAAAATTAGAGTCATGGTTACAGTGATGAAATTAATATATAAATATCATGAAATTTTTTGTGATTCATTTCATTCAACACAATAATATAATTCTTTACTACTTTCATTAGGGTATCTTTTTAAAACCCTATCGATATTGGGATGTTTTGGATTGTGACCCTAGTGGGGTTTTATTTCTGTTACTATAGGTTCCTACTATCATGGTCCATAAATAGTGAAATTTTGGGAGTATCCAATCATTATTTCTAAATGGTCCTTGAATAGAATAGTTTTATCTTAGAAAAGAAGGAATAAACAAGATTTTGATAGACAATATTTACCTTTAAACATGGAGAAGAAAAATTATATATTTTATTATGATAATGATGATGAAAATTCCCCCATCCTTATATAATAGTGGTTTATTTTTCTGAACACTTTAATTTATTGATCATGTTATTGAGAATACAATGATTCCAATCTAGGATTTGATGATTCTTGTGACATAAATTCAGATGTAGATTCTCATAGCCTAATTGTATGGGGTTTATCTAGAATCAACATTGATTTATATATGAATCTATTAGGGTATGAGGAACTAGGTGAGGATTTTTGAGATATAAATTCCCTCGTCCTAGTGGAATGGGGTTATTTGTAGATGCTACCATTATAGTCAAGATCCTCTCGGGAATTGAAAATTTTAGAGGTAGAGGTGGTGGCAGATGTTACCCAAACCCGACTAGCTGGGCTTCCTTCTGGATGGCCTATATGGTAATTGGTACTGAATTCTCTTGGATATGGTGTAGCTATTCTTGTGTCGGAGTTGGATGAGATGGTAGCCCATGATAGGTTCCATTATTTTTAGGAATTTATCTGGTTGATTGAAACTTCATCTTTCGTGTCAAAAATTTATTCATATTGATTTGAGGGACTGAGTTAAAAGGCCTAAAATCTATCATCTCTCATAGTTCATTATTTCCTAAAATCACTAAAGTGGGTGATTTCTGTTGTAGTGACGAACTATATCTCATGTTACCTGGTCTATTTATTTCACCAGAGGGAATGAAATTATAGGATGTTTTATATAAATGGGTTTGTTCTTTTAGGACATAATTAAGGGAAATTCTATATATTTTTTCCATCCTTACATACACATGTCTGGAAATGCTTATAAAATTTATCAGCGGAGGGTTTTCATGGTGCGGCGAAAACAACTGGTTAATAATTTTCATGATCTTCAACTCTTAGGTTTTGGGCTATAGAGAAGATGTCCATATCGAGATTTCAAAATAGTATATGGACGTTATGAAGTTGATACTCATATATTGAATTGGATATATGTATAGCCTTTACTCGCTGATGTGTAGCTCACATATTTTGGCATAGATAAGGCATGATCTCTTTTTTACTCATATGGGTCCTCATAGTCACATTTAGAAAAAGACCAGATCATGATGGGGGGGGGGGGGGTTGTTTTCACCAAAATGTATCCATAATTTGATGTAAAAATCCAATTCATTAGATATACGTGCCTCCATTTGGTTAGACCATAGAATATGATTCTTTGGGCTCCCTATTGACTAGATCAAATTATTTTTAGAATATGACGGGGAACTGTATACTGTTGATTTAATGTTTTAAAATTATCTCTATATGAAGTCGTCAGAGTTTTGAACACCTCAATTTACAATGGAGTCTTGGCAATGGAATATTTCCTTATTTGTGATATATATCACCATGGGGAGGTTGAACATGTAAGACGTTAGGGGTAGAGTCCATGTTTCAATCTCCACACTACCATTATGCAGTCAATCAATGTAATGATCATCTTCTTCTTTGGTCAAAGAGTTAACAGACCCTTGGATGTAGTGAATGTTTCTTGAATGACCTCAAGGAAACCAAAATTGGGAAGATTATGAATATGGGTCAACTTCTATGTCATGGTAAGAATTTACCAACCAAACTTTTGAATTTGTGTAGGGATATGATCCTACTATATGACTTTTGTCAGAACATGCTTAAACAATCTAGTGTTTTGGGAATATGTGCCCACTACAAAGAAACTACTGGAATATTATTATGAGTTGTATTTTCATTTGATGAAATGTGAACCTATTTAAAGGAATTTTTCATTCTCACTTGGTGTTCCTCAAATAGGATGGGAATATGATACCAACTCTGATCCTTTAAAATTTGTTGTTGGTCTTTCTGGGTAGGAGTATAAGACTACCTGAAGGCATATTTCACTCTAAATTGGAGTTCCCCAGTTGGAAGTTGAATTTGATCATGGTTTCAATAATCACACCCCTATAAAATATACTGACTGACCGCTGGGATGGGAAATGTTATATGAGCCTCCCCTTGTATTTCCTCAAAATTACATTGGTGTATTTGTTCATTTGTGGAAGTTTGAATATGTTCCTAGATTTAATGATCAGTTAAAATATTAATGAGAGATTCACTGATAGGAATATGAGCATATCCTAAGGCAAGTTCCATTATCAATTTGTTATCCCTAGAAAAAATTGGAAAATAATCCCTATCCTGGGCCATTGGATTATGACACTAGTGTTTTTTATAGGAATATGATCCCATCTTGAAGAATGGGATGCTCCCATGTTGTGGGACCTAAACACGATGGGGATATTAACCATATTCCATGCCTTTGAAATATGTTATTGGAAGTTTTTTGATAAAAAATTTCCCCTATACCAAGGCATGTTTCTCTCTCACAAGATGACACCTAGTTGGAATGATAATATTAACCCGGTCTAATTCCTCATCCCTTTCTAGAATATGTAAATAATCTTCTTGGATGGGTGAAAATTTATGCTTACTCCAACGAAACCATTTGTTCATAATGATCAGAATGTTGAGATTCCATATCCATAGGGATATGAATATGATCTTGTCCCTAGATATGTACTACTATCAGAATAAACCAGAGGATCTCTTCAACTATTTCTAAGATGTTTTGACATTTTAGAATAGTGTGCACAGGGATATAAGCCTAATCAATTTTCATCTCCACTATTTAATATAGAATATCTTTGAATTATATGGGGTAATAATCCCCTTACTATCCTAGTTTTTCCAATTGGATATGTTGATGTGATTCATGCATGGGTGTAGGGATATGAACCTCCCACATACCTTCAATGGGAATATTCCAATAGATTTTTTAGGGAGAGGGGATATAATCCTACTCATTGGTTACTAAAAAAATATATCAGTGTACATTGTCTATGATAAAGGGGATATGAGCATGTTACAATATATCTATAACCTTAATTGCCTTATTTTTCTTCCTTTCATACACTTACATGGGAAAAAGAGGTTGTAGTGGGTCATGATGTATCCATAGCATGTGACTGATGGGTACTGGTGGTATGATACTGCTGATAGAGGTTAACATGATCTATCCTCGGTGGCCCCTAAACCTAAAGGGATCCATATATGAACCATAATTAGAGACATAAGTTGTTGGTTGCCTCTCTCCAGGGATAAGCTCCCAAAGCGTTTGGATGTGGTAATTAGGGCCACTATCTTAGCTATCATGTTCTCTTGATGATGAAGAATCATCGATTTCTGTACTTAGAGACCCTCATGGGTAGATTCAAGGGTATTTATTGTACCATAATGGTGTTATTTCTTGACCATTGTGTTCACCACATGAATTAGAATTTTTATGGAAGGTGAGATAATTGTTTGACCCAGATGGTTTACATTCATAGGTGATTTAACAGAACAATCACTAGATGATGAAGACATTATTACAGATCAGGATATTATTGGTTAAAGTATTACCTACAGTCATGAAGAACACAATAAACAATGTTATATATTTTTGCAATATTATAGGCATGTTGTGCACTAAATCGTGTATTCATAGATTAAAAATTGTCCTTTTATTCCTGATCCATTCATTCTACTCATGCAGAATTTTTAAAGAGAGGATGAACTTATCTTATGAGAACCCTGACTATAGGTGATCGATAGTAAGATTTCTATATGACTCATCTTATTTTTTTGATGTTCCAAAAAGTTTCCTAGAACATGGTAATCTAACCATCACACTATTTGAGGGTTTTACATCGGTCTCATTTTTTGCGTAGTGTTTGCAAAGTAAAATGGACTAACTTGTTATTAATCCATGATTCTATTATTCGAGAAACTCATGTCGAGTTCACCATTTTTTTTCTCATCAGTAAATTACATTGATGGGAATCCCATATTCAGAAAATGGAATGGATTGACGAGAAATGGTAATTATATCCTTTTTATATAGTGAAGTATCGTCTATAATTAAATATTATCCATAAGGCTTGATTGTTGGGTGATCAATGCCTTAATAATTCTCTCGCATTGGGGTTACCATTTTTTTAGTATATCCTATAAACTTCCAATAGTTCTCACATCAATAATTGGGAACATTTCTTATTTCCCTAGGTAGGTGGTTAGTTGAGGTTTTAGACCTAATGACACTTATTAACAGACATTGTCCAAGAGGATGGTAGGTAAGGCTCATCTCACCCTTTTCGGGGAATTGTTATCAACTTCGGAAATATATTATATATTTAATATAAATATTCATGAATCTCTTCCAAATCATAATATATAACTAGTTAACCGAATATAGAAATCATAGATTTACCATTTTTCTGAGAAAAATAAGGGGATTTTATTAGTGAATACATCTATATGTATATGAGTTTCTACATCTATTTCAATGTATTGGAAAAGTTATTATTTTCTGAATTTGTATAACCAGATACATCAATATTAACTAACATTCCAGGATATTGTTAAAATTCAAATAAGGGGATTCATCCCTTAAAAGGTGTCTTATGAATCTTACTTATTTCATGAATCAAAACCCACTTAGTTTGTTAAACCCATGAATTTTTATGGTGCATATAAATGGAATATGTGTGGTCTCGGAGGAACCATATATTTTATCTTGAACTTTGAGGAGGTATCCTACATATCCTAATTATTATAGGAATCAGATTTATCATTGTATGTTTGGTTTCTCATTTAATTAATAGATGAAGTTGAATGATCATTCCAGGGGAATGATTGGGTATTCATGGTTGAAATGTTTGATACACGAGGGTACATAAAAAAAGCATATTACAATTTGATATTAGTCCATAGAAATGAGTCCTTTGTATTATTGAAATTATAGGGATCATAGTTCTCATAGTTTTTTCATGACCTTTGAACTGACCATATTGTAGATGCACATATATGGATAAAAATATTTCATGTCGCTCATTGGGGAATACACATTGAGGTTTCCCTAGATGGCGGAGATTCATTATTAAAATGATATGATTATTGAATCTCCTACTACTCATGTGATCCATGATCAATGTGAGAATGAAGGGATACCAAGTAATTAGTCACACTATATATAGAAGTGGGAATTATGAATAGGGATAACCCTTATGAGTTTTATATAGAGATTGGGTTGTGGAGAGGTGTCCTACATATCCTTGTTATGGAAAGAATCAGAGTCATATTTGTTCAGTTGGTCAGAAAAAAACACACTAAAGTTGACCTTTTAGTCAGGGATTACACACTGAGGATATAAAATTTTATCAAATTTTAGTATGCCTTATTCTTGGTATAGACTTATGGTAAAAATGATATGATTATTGAAACTCACAAATACCACATGAGATATTCTCATTATAAGAAACATGGTATAGAAAACGGCTAGTCTCACTACTTATGGGTGCAATACATATGTACCTAGGAAACCCCTCAGAGGTTAATAAAGGGATCAAGCCTTTGAAAATCATCCTAGGTATCTTGTTAATGGTATTAATCAGACTCCTCATAGTTAAGTTTATTGTGGAATACAGATAAGAGTGCCCTTGTATTCAGGGATTACACATTGAGGATGGAGAAGGTTATAAAATATCAGGATGCTCTGTCAACCTGCCATTCTTGTATGCCTATCATGTGTTGATTTTCCACTCGACACGCCTTGATTTATTGCTCTACATGTCGGTGGATATCATTCTAACATTTCAAAATAAAATTTAATGACCCGGCTATATTTTCTTATGGATGACACATAACCAAGATGGCATGTCTGAAGGTTGTCACATGATCAGGGATGATATGTCCAAGGGAAATCACAAGACTATGATCACTTTTCATGGATGCTATCATGTGATCCCATATGTCCTTTGTAGAGGGTGTAGTATGATCTAGATGACTCACCCAAGTGTCATCATGAAATATATATAACATACTTTTAGGAAATCATGATAGTCAATGTGACATGTCTCAAAGGGTGTTGCATGTACTGGATGACATGTCTTGAGGACATTAGGAGATTTGGCTGGCATACCCAGAGGGTGTTGTGATATCTAGTTGACATGCGTGGGTGCTACAACAAGACTCAGATTACATGAAACAATGCGAAAATATGAGTCAGGTGACACATCTAAAGGATGATTCGTGGTTTGGATGTAGATCTCAAAGGACATAATGAAACCAAAGTCGCATGTCTGGGGGTTCCAAGAAACTTGCTTTGACATGTATATGTGACTTCTCATAATCCAAATAGTATACCCAAGGAGCCTTGTGAGTTCTATGAAACATTTTTTAATATTTTCGAATGAATTGGTTGCTTTATGAGAGTTTCATGGGGTTTATATTATATGTTATTTATTTAATTCTTCAACGACTTAGTCTTTTTTCATGCCTTTTAGTTTCTATGTCATAGATTTTTTTGATGTTAGTGTGTTTTAAGTCTTGCACGATTTAGCATATATGTGGGATTTTATTCAGGGGTACTACTTGATGTACTTTACGCCATATTTTAATGATAACACGAAGTGTTTTATACATACTTCACGATGTCCCTAGTTTTTCCTTAGATCTTACTTGATGGGGAGACATCCCATTCGTGATATTAGTGGCTTTGAGAAATACTCTTTAGCACTGATATGAGGCTGTATGAGTTTGTCTATCTATGTCGTATCTCCTGTAGTGGTCTAATTTTTCATGAATGGGGGTGGGGGATTTATAGGCCTCACCACTCTAGTTTTTCAGGACTTCTCATGGGGTGTATCACATAAATCAAAGATAGAGTCAGTGGAAGGCTTTAGTGTTTAAGTGTTTCGTGGGTTCCCATTGTAAGTCATTCTGGTGGTGTCACATGATTTTCAGTGACTGTAAGACCATCTCATAAGTCACTCATTTTTTGGATTATATCCAATTTAATGGAGTTATTTTTGAACCATGAGGACATGAATATGGAATTTTATATTTTTAGTTTGACATGTCCAAGGGCCTTTGTGAGATCAGGGTGTCTGTCTAAGGGTCTTCATGTGATCTCATGCGACTTGTTTGGAAACATTTTTGAGACAATGATGGCTTGTTCGAGGGCCATTGTATGAGGAGTTAGACATGTTTCTTGGAACTTATGGAATTTTTTTGAATATTTATGCATGAATAACATGTGTTTTATCCCTACAAGAGAATCCCACCATGTCCATTTTTATTTCCTTTAATTATTTAACAATGGTTTTGGATGTTGTGTGGATTTGTAGGTTTTTCTGAACATAGCCACTCTACCTCTAAGTGATGTGTCACATAATAAATAAAAGGTATTTTGGAGATTCATGGGAATTTAAAGGAAAATTATATCTCGTAAAAGGAGGAGCATGAGGTCTTCTAGACATGTCTAAGGATCTTCCCGATATGAGAATGGAATACCCATTAACATTTATAAAATGAAGCATACATATCGTGATGTGGTTGTGGTATCTTTCATATCACTAGTAGTGCATATCGTGAAGTTTATAACTACAATATGATCCCTCTTCCAACATGTTTTCTTTCTTTTTTTAACATAGTCATGGTGGTTTCACGAGTTAGCTTGAACGATTTCAAGGAAAATAATTCTCCCCATCAATGATGTGTCGCATGAGTTTTATGAATTCAAGGGGACCCCTCATTTAGAATATTTTCTTTAAATTTTCAAAGGATTTTTGGATGGTTTTTCAGGCATCCTTCAGTTGACAACCACGTGACCAGGGGGATCTTATTAGGATGTCACCTTGTGACCATAGATTGTTTGGGAGTAATTTTCAAAACAAAAAAGGGCTTGTCAAAGGGATAATAAGATAACTTCTATAAGCCATGACCTGTATATGACCATGTACATGACATCCATTGGTTCGTATGAACATGTGTTTCCTGGGGGTTCATGTGATTTGCATGATCATATCCACCTTCTTCTTCCTTTTCTCTATGGAAAAAATAATTTACATATTATAGTATTTCATCCTTTGTGAATATTGTAATGATCATATGGTGGGAATAAATAGTATTGAATTGTGAAAAATGGATTCCATAATTGGAATAACTAGGTACATATTTAGAAAATATTTCCCTTTTATTTTTTGTCAATATATATAGTAACCTTAATTATTATTTTTTACCACAGAAAAGGGTATATCAAATAATTTAATGGTTTAAAATAATATTATAAGAACTATAAATTGACCCTAACACCTAACATAATTTTATAATATAAAACAACATCATCTATACAAATCCATGATTTAGTTATATGACTTTTTCATTTGGGTGTGACTATACCAATTATATTATTTTATGTAAATAAATATAAAAAATGTCATGCTCTTGTTTTTTATAACTATAATATTTTTAACATGGGGATAAATAGAAGATATGTTCAATTATAAAAATTTATTTTTAATCAAAATTATTTATCTTCATAGTCATATTTAATTTTTAATTTTTTGTGAAGAAATATTTAACTTAAATACTTACACAAATCTGGTGCAATAATTATTCAATTAATGAAAAATAAAATAAATGATTTTAAAAACATAAAAAATATAATTTTATAAAATTAATATTCATCATAAATATTATAGATGAATATTATATGTTAAAAAATAAATAAAATATTATATAAATTTTTTACTTATTGCCTTTGTGTTATTAAAGTCAAAGTACTGAATAGTTCTAAAATTGACGTTGTTGATATTTCATAATAAATAAAATTTTATTAAATGATATATAATAATAAAACCGATCATATTCGGTAAAATTATTATTTTATAGTTCATAATATAAACCATGGAATATTTAGGAGTCTTTTTTCATTTATATTACTAAAATGAACCTCAATGTGTAAAAAACATTATTGTTGCAATAAGTGTGAAAAGGGTTAACATGGTTGTTAAACCCAATAGATAAGGGTCAAACATAGTAACAACTTATCAAAAATTAATGTTATGATATTTTGTTAAATAAACCTAATTATATATTCTAATATTCTTAATTTTGAATCATTTTATAATCAAAATTAAATTACATTAATTTACTAATTTATGACATTCCAAGAGTGTGTGTCCCCTCTTTCACAAACGGGGACCTCTTATTATCTTTAATTCACAACTCAAAAACCATTCAGTTCATAAAATACCTACCCAAGTTACTTCCTTAAATTTCTCCTCACGTTATAGAGGCACTGGTTTGATCATAAAACCACCCTAGAAAATATTTTGGTTTAATGCTTTAGAGGTTTTCTGAAGTAGAGGTATCATTATTAACTGATTGTTTTTGTTTTATTTATTCATCTACTTCATGAAAATATTATTTAAACAAAATGATATACTTAAAAATGTATCTAATATATTTTTATAATTTATTATATTAATTTTATAACCTATATACATATCCAATCTCTATCCAGTGCGAATGGAATCCATCTTTCGTGTGTACATCAGACTTTCGTATCACGAATATATGTAACTATTTTCAATCACCACCTATCAAATCTAATCATAATGATGGATTTCAGGAATATATACTATATAAATAAAATATTTATATTTTTTAAAAAATATTATAACCCATATCATCATACACTTCTATTCACTGAAATATCATAACATCATTAGTGCACACGTGTGGACTGCCACCTCCACGAAGTGATGTTATTCATTTTTAATCACCAAATGACATGTTTGATATATATATATATATATATTATTTATGATTTTATTATCATTATTAATAGATATAATAATAATAACATTATTTTCACAATGAGGGTTGGAAAAATTGAAATGTTACTCTTTTGTATATATGTCCTACAGTCTCCATGATTGTAACGTACATCATTTTTCATAAAAATATAAAATTGTTAAATTTAAAATTATAATTTATCTAAAAAATGTATAATTATATAATTTATATTATTCATTATAAAATTAAAAAATTTACTCTTTTAATAGGGTTAACATGCTGATGTTGTTTTGAAATATAGACGAAACATCCTTAAAACACACTACGTGGATGTAATTAACTAAGTAATTAAATATGTAATTGTAATAAATGAAAAAATGGCTTAAGGATAATTTATTAAACCTATAAATTTTCCTTTATAAATAAATTAATTTATATTAATTTATTATATATTAGTTAAAGGATATGCATGGAATGTCTGGACCTCAGGTAATGGATTTTCGTTTATTTTCATTTTATTGAAGCATAATTTATTATTATGAACTTATTTTATTTTTTATGAGGTATATACTAACTATTTTACATGATATATAATGAATCATTATTACTTAATTTTATTTTATGTGTCAATTTTAATTATTTTATCCTTGTGCATTTGACTTAATAGTTTCCAAGTTATAAAGTGTTTCTTAACTCAATTTAATTTTGTTGAGTTATAACTTTTATCAATTTAATTTATAATGTCATGATTATCCATGAATTTATCTATAAATTGTTTATTATGTATTTAAAATTACTTTTTATGTATTTATATTTTTAACACATAATACCTAAATTGAATAATTCTCATGTAAATGATACGGTCTTCTTGAGGGTAATTCATCTCAAATTCTCTTTCTTTGGGACATATATTTAAGATAATAACATATATTATTTTATAAGGTTTATATTCTACCAATTTGGAGTTATATTTCATGAACATTATTATTTTATTTATATTTATTGTTTAATTTAATCTTATTATATTATGGGGATTATGTTTTGGTAGATACCAAAGTGTTGAATGATTTATGTTATAATCACCTTTGTTTTTGGATTGTTTACCTTCAAGAATCATTTTTTGAAGAATTCACATGCTCTTATTTATATTAACCACATATAGTTATTTTTCATATGTATATTAATGAGGTTTAAATGTTTAATTTCCATATACTCTCTTTTTTATTACAGAAACATTGAGAATTTATTTTTGTAAGTTATGTTGTTATTGTATCTTCATTTTGATCAAGAATGTCTCTCAACCATATCCATGTTTTTTAAAATCTTTCGAAAAATTATATTTTATAAAAAAAAGATTTACTAAATATATTTTACATCAACATTTTGTTTATATTATTTTTTTAAAAGTAAATATCACAACATTATTCTAAATGAGTCAATCTTAACACCTTTTACAAAATGTTTGAAAAAAATATTTATTTTTGGAATCTACAACAAGAGAGGATTCTACTTACATCATGATCAAAATTTTATTTTAATATTATTTTATATGTTAATAGTTTTCTTTTTTTATGAAAAAAAATTCACAATTTTATTTAATTTATTATTTTTTGAAATTTACTTTCAATGTAAAAAATTGATATTTTCCTCAAGTTTTTTTATTGATATTTTAATGATATTTCCATTGATAAATTCTTTAAACCTTTGATATTAATTTTGATCCACTAGGGATATTTTTTAATGATACAATCATAATTATTTCTCTAGATGGTTTATTATATTTTAATATATATTTTCATGAAATCCATTTATTTTCCAAAATATAATCGTGTAATGAATGGAATGGTCAATTTTAACATATCCATCGATAATGAGTTTTTCTGTCACCATAACCTTTATTTGATGTTTGTAATCCCCTTTAAGATTTTATTTTTTTCTTCAAATAAACACCCTATATATCTCATTATAGGTGATTTATGTTTTTCAAAATGTTTTTACAAAAGAAATTGGTATTTTAATATTTGAAATTATTTTTCACATGGGTTTAAATGGTTTTTTCATGGGTTTTCTTCATGATATGGTAATTGGAATTTTTTATGATGTTTTGATCCACATTATAACTCACTGTTGATCCCGATATAGCTTATATAATGGGTGTTCTCAAATAGTTCTCCAATGCATTGGGTAATGATTATGTTCTCTATATAATTATATATGAACTCAAACATATGGATATTCTAATTTTTAGGGTTCTAAAAGAGTTCAATGATGAGGATTTAACAAAGTAACAACAAAATTTATTTATGCATTCTATGGGATTTGAATGATTAATTTTATCAATATTAATATTTCATGGCTCATGACTTATGATTCCAATAACTCTTTCATTAATTAAAACATTATTCCATGTTTTGTGATCCATTATCAATGTATTGATGTGTATAAGTTAATTTATATTTTTATCATGTCATATGATAATTTCATCATAAAATTATGTTTATGTTACTATCACTAATTACATTTAATTTTTGATGATTATGTTTACCTTTAGTGAGAATTTTACCTCTCCATTATTATGTTTTTTTTCACTTGGTTATGAAGAATGGAGAAAGATTATTTGTGTCTAGAATTTTTTTTTAAGAGAATTACATTGGAGATGTTGTAGATATATATAGGAAAATTTATTAGAAATTTTATGAGTTTTTCATAATTATATAAAATCAAAACCTAAATTATCGTTAGGTATGTAAGGGATAGAACATTTAATTTTGATGTGGTAATGTTTGCATAGAAAAAATTCGGTCAAATGTTTCAATATAATATCTAGAAATGTAACGATTATGTTTTAATAATCGGATTATTGATTGTGAGTTAATGGTAGTTACATTGAAAAAAAAATCCAAAAATTTTGTTTTTCTTATACATTAAAAATATAAATTTATAAATATTTCTACTAACATTGCAAGTTCAAAAGTTAAATTTTTGAGAAATCATCTTCCACTGACAAAGTGAGTAATTATTTAAAGAAGTATCTCTCGAGATAATACTTCCCAAAATTTCTTAAAAAAATAAAAAAAAAACATCATAGTATTTTTGTAATCATTATATAATGTAAAAATTTAAAGGTCATTGCTGGTGTTGTAGAGTTTTTTGGTGTAGATCATACTCAAGTTGGTACCACATGTCTCTTATTATAAATATGTATAAATCAAGGGTTATATACTATATCACCCCCAGTTTCATGTAAGTAACCATTTATTTATGTATATTATGTATTTAATGTGTTTGGTTATTTTTTTGAGGTATTTTAAGAATTTGGGAATACTTTTAGGGATATTTTATAGGTGAAAAGTTTGAGAATGGTTAGTAGAAACTGTGAAACTCTTGTAAGAAACTGTGAAATGTGAAAAAAAGGATAAAAGTTTGACATATAGTAAGAATGTATAAACCCAACAATTTTAAATGATATTTCTTATTATTATAATGTGTGTTATATTAAATTAAACCCAAAAAACTATATCTCTTTGAAAATAATGTGGTACTTAAAGAGTATAAAGGGAAATGAGACCATCCAGATTTCACCATTATATGATTGTTGATCAGATATGACCATTGGTTGATATGACCATTGTAAACTATACTCTTGGTAATAATTTTAACATTATAATTATTCATTATATGTTTAAATGAAAGTGGATAATTGTTGAAAAATGAGAAATGATTGCCTCAACCAGTAGAGTCATGTCATTTGAAGCCCATTTGTTTGAACATGGGTGAGAGGAGTCGTTACTAGGGTTCACACTTGACCAAGACAAAGCCTGGATATATTAATTTATTCTTTAACAAAATTTCTTATGGGACAATTTCATGTTATTAGAGATTATCACTTAGTCGATCTCACGCAATACACCCCACGAAACCACCACAATCACAAACCTTACCCATAGGGTGAATGTGGATTTAATAAGGGGTTACATGTATAGACCATAGTTACATAATATGTAAATTAATTTTTATATATAAAATTTTGATTCCATGAATTGATTTGAAGAGTATTTTTCTGAATAAAATTTATGTCTAATTGAGTTGAATATGATAAATTCATTTTCTGGACATAAGAAAGGATATAAATGTTATAAAAAACATTGATATTATGAATAATAAATTTCTTTATGAAAGAGTATGTTAAAATACTCGTATTTAAAATTAAATTATAAAATAATTCTATTATATCCATAATGATTATAAAGTGTTTAATAATTTAATATTATATATTGACCAATATTTTACTAATAAATAATGTTTTTTATATTTAAAAGTAAAAAATATAATTCATAGATAATTATTATGGTAAAATTAAAATCAATTTTTTATCAAAAAGTTCAAATTATGTTATGTTTAATTCATAATAATTTTCTAAAATAATTTATTTTTCTGTGAATAGTAAAAATATCGATTGAGGTTTTTGATATATTTAATGACATAATAATTATTCTATAATTATGTAACAATTAATTATCCATGACCCAAAACCTTAAATATTTTAGTTTATTAATATAAACTATTTTAATATAGTTTAATCATTTTAAAAACCCATATTTTACTTTCTGAAGTATAAAACGGAAGCCTTGACAATAAAAAAATTATTTTATGGGAAAATTACTTTGACATTCCTAAAAAAGTAATATAAAATTATTCCCATTTATGGTGAGTTAAAAAAATAAAAAACCCAAATTCCCAAAACCAAGGGAATCCATTGTAACACCCCAAGATTTCATGGGTGTGGACTATGGAGACTATGTTATTGTAGTTTTTAACTTTATGATGTAATGTAACATTTAGGAATGTATCTAGTGTTTCCAAGGCTACTAATCTAATTAGTCTTTTGAGACTTGATCTTTTGTGATCATGCCAATGTTACCCAATAATGCACCGACTCTGGGTAACTGGGGTCGGGGCGTTACATTTGGTATCAGAGGAACTTTAGAACTAACCTTGGAAGCTAGATTTAGAAAAACTCTAGAACACATAGCCCTAAGATAGATTTTGAGGATTAGTATAGAAGAACTACCTAGAATTTTTGTATTATAAATATTTTGTGAGTTTTTTAAGCAATACATCCTTGTCTGGATACAAGAAGGTAGAGCCAGCTCTAGCACATATGTACCTAGGGGAAAAACTCGAAAACACCTCTTTGAGCTAGACTCGAACGAAAACTGGTGCATGAAAATGAGCCTTCATTTCACTCTTGGTTACGACACACCCGATGGATATGATTTGGATAATTCACGATTTCTTTACAAACCATTATGAAGGGTTTATGAGTATATACTTCCTCAAAGAAAACATTTTTTTATGCATTATATCCATAAATAGTTCAATTTATGTTAAGTGTTTTCCAAGTATGGAATTATGTATTTCAATTCATAAACTAATCTAGTTTATGAAATTGTTTAGAAATGGCGCCTAGTGGAAGGAATGGAAACCATATCAATGCATGCACTCAATATAGGGATTTCCCTCCTTCTCAAGATAAATATAATGGAGTTGGTGATACAACTGGTACTGATCAGCTTATCACCAAACTGGGACAACTCACTCAGGTTATGAATAATTACCTTACTCGTATAGAGCACCCTGATCCACAACGTGGAGGATCATTGTTAGAACTCTTAATGGGGAAACAACCACCAACATTCAATTGGATTACTAATCCCTTAGTATCTTAGCAATGGATAAATTCCTTAGAGAAAATATTACATGCATTGGGGAGTAGTGAAAGGGAAGAGGTTATCATGGCAGTTTACTGCCTCAGTGGAGATGCTGATCAATGGTGGTCATTGATTCAAAACACCAAGGAAGATGATTAAGTTTCAAATATGGAATGGAGGGAGTTCAAAGAGGTTTTATTAGAAAAATACTTGCCTCTTGACCATCGAGCAGATATGGAAAGGCAATTTCTAAGTCTGAGACAAAAGGAGGATGAGAATGTCGCAAAGTATGAGGCTAACTTTACAAGGTTAGTGAGGCATGCAAAAAATTATATACGTAACCCAAGAAGTAAGATTGATCGTTTCTTTGATGGGTTAAAACCATTTCTCCGTCAAGCATTAGTATCACAATCTTTCTCAACATACGATGATATATTCTCGTATGCTATCAAGACTGAAAAGGAATTATATAAGTCTTATGCCAACAATGTAAAGCAAGAGAAGAAGATAACGATGGAACAAGAGATAGATAAAGGGAAAAAGGGAAAGAATGATTTTCAATTATGTGATAATTGTTGGAAGAATCACCCTGGTACTTGCCTAAAAGGAATGGGAGTTTGTTATAAATGTGGAGAAAAAGGTCACCAGGCTCGTGATTTCATGGGAAAGAAAGAGGTTATCAATGTTGAATGCTTCAATTGCAGGGAAATGGGGCATTATGAAAATGAATGTCCTAAGTGTCAGGGAAACTTACCTCAGAAAAGGCCAAGGGATCAAGGTTATGCTTATTCATTTACTACAGATGAAGTGGAATAATTATTGTATTTGTGTTTTTGGACTCAAGAACTATATTATGGTTATAAGAATAATGTGATATATATAAGGATTGTAATGCAGTACTTGTTGTTTTCATTAAAGTTTTAATATGATGATGGTAATGATACTTTTAGGATGTAACAATAGGAGAAACTTTAAATTGTATGGGAAATCTGATGTTACAATTGATTTTCGAATTTAGAGACCTTATAGAGGGAGTCTGGACATAGGTATTTTGGATAACTATAATGGTTGGAATAGATTAAGTTGAACATTGGGTAGTTTTTTTAAGATTACAACATTTCTGAAGATTATTTTTGGAATATTATAATACTATAGTTTTAGGAAAATGACAACCTACAGGTCAGGGGATAGCCCGTCACGTTGGAAAAAGCTACAGGAATCGAACCCACAACCATAGTGCGAAATGGCTTTATTACCTACCACTAGCCTAAAAGAAGTCCCTGGTTGTTACAAAATATTTTTCCTAATCTAAATGGTATGTGTTAATATTTGGAGCCTTATAAAATTAGGATAGATAAAATATTTTTGAGTTCTATTACCTTTTGGAGTGAAAGATGGGTTTGTGGTAAAAATTTATTAAAGAATGAAAGTCTACATGACATGTAAGTATATTTCCTTGAGTTCTTAGTTAATCTCTTAAATAAATTCCCCAACTTTATGAAAGGTAGCTTAAAACAAAAACGTTGTCGGTTAAATTTTTCTACTGGGGATTCAATGACCATTTAACCAATAGAAAATTTGTGATTTTCTTGTAGTTAACTTTATCCTAATCCTTTTTTTACAACTCTGAATCTGACCTTGATGGTTTGTTTCTCCTACATATCCATATTTTCATAGAATCCTGGTATGGGCTATCTCGGGTCACCTTTGTACTTCTCTTTCTTTCTTTTAAAGTTATAATTTTATAAACCTTATTTCCAATGTGGGTTTTCCACAAAGGTATTTTCTATTTTCAACCTTTTATTTTTGAAGAACATTTTCAAATTTCGAGGACGAAATTTATTGAAGGAGGGGATACTGTAACACCCCAAGATTTCACGATACACTTCTCTTTCAATAATGCAATAGCTTGCATTGTACGCAAGTTCGAGATTCTAACACACCGTGACCAATCAAAGTAGTCGTTATGAATAGTAATACCCACTTTTTGAAATTATATAAATTTTATATTTCAAAATGGACTTAATTTTTTTTTATTTGGAATATCCAAATTATCCTAAGTTGAAATTTTTGTAATTTTATGAGAACTTCCAATTTTTTATGAATAGTGTAAAATACTTAAAAACAACTTTTTTAATCAAAATAATTTATAGTGATAAATTTTAACATTGAGAGGTGGTAAAGTATAATTAGAATATATTTTTACCATTTCATCCAATGTTGTTCATTAGAATTAATTTTACTTTGAAATTGTATATAAACAATTGTCAATATTTGGTATATATTGTTTCTTAGAAACACGCTATTTGTTGTGACAGCAGGAATTAATTATTAAATTAATTAATGAAAATTATATGTTTGGAATTTTGTAAAATAGTCATCATTTTTTAATTCAGAATATCAATTATAGCTTAGTGTGAATTTTTTGTATTGTTCTGAAAAACTTCAATTTTTGATGAATAGTGAAACCACTAAGTGGTAGTTAAAAAACTGATTTCTTATTTAAATGAAACTTTACCACTTCTACAAATTGAATTTCAAAAATATTACATACATTGTTGTCATTAGTAAGTAAAATTTGGTTCAATGAGATGAAAATAATATTTGGTGAATAGAAAGTTTTAAGTTTTATTAATCGTGATTAAAGGTAATTAGTGTAATTTAAGGTAAATATAATGTTATAATAATTTGAAACTACTATTACACTTGTACTACCCTTATTGGATGAGTCATTTATGACCAAGACAATCCATGGGTCAACTTGGTGACCGCATGGAGCCACTTGGGTAAGAAAATGACCTTAATAACTTTTTAATTAAGGTAAAAATAAAGTTGTCACAAACATGTGTTGTTTTACTAAAACAATTATTACATGGGGTTATATAAGTTAAAAATTCGACTATAAATATTTATTGGAAAGATAAAAGGATTTCCAACATCATGGTAATTTGTTTATAATTTTTGGACATCAAATAAATTAAATTTTTTATGACATCATGATTATACAATGATTACCTCATTAATTAACGATTTAAATAAAATGAAAAGATAATGTAAAATATAAGACGTACACTTGTCAAAAACCTATTGGATGAGTATATTTCGAACCCTTATCACCTTATCCTAGAAATATATAATTGTGGCACCTTTGAAATCCGAAAATAACTTCATAATAATGTAACATTTCATGAGTTTCCAAGAGTGCCCATCCTCTCCTCTTATAAAAGGCCCCCACCTCTACCACCTTATTCACACCTTCAAAGCCATTTGGATCGGCCAAACTCTACCCAAATACTCTCTCAATTTCTGTCTCTTACTCCTAGAAGCCTCACTTTGGGCAGAAGTCTTTCCAAGGAAGCCTTTGGCTCAAATCAAAAAGAGTTACCTGATTTTATGTTAATGTCTTCTCTTATGTTCTTTTCTATTATTTCGCTTCTACAACCCCTTAAA
Organism: Viscum album; assembly: GCA_963277665.1. Taxonomy (NCBI): domain Eukaryota; kingdom Viridiplantae; phylum Streptophyta; class Magnoliopsida; order Santalales; family Viscaceae; genus Viscum; species Viscum album. Next base: position 1,212,276,804 of record OY728153.1, on the reverse strand, counting down.
ATCTTTTTATTCCTTTATTTTGTAACAACCAAAGTATCTAAAATATACTATGATGTTTTTATAAGAATTATTTTATTTACACTTACACACACATTTGTCTAATTGTTAAAAAACATACTGTTTCTGCGGGTAGATAATTACTGCCTCACGAAATGATGATTGTTCAATCTTATTTTAACACCTCTCATGGTGGACATTAAGATGTCACTATATTTATATATGATATATATTATGTTTATGTTTTCCTTATGCATCTGTATTTTTTATTTATTTCATACCTTTATGATTTCCATTATTGGTCAACACGATAATTTCATTTTAGGAAGTGTGGACTAACGCCCTCTCAAAGTGATTTGAATCGTTAATGCCATATGTGGGACGTATAAAGGATGGAGTAAATGATATTATATATGATATTATACTGGGATTATAATATAACTTTATATCATTATGATTTCATTCCATTAAATATGAAATATAAATGAAAGTAGCATTCATGTGTACGTACGGCTTACCGTCTCCATGAACGGTGCATTTCATTTCTTACCTTTGAATGTTATGTAATATTATAAATGAATGTATATAATAGATATATATTATATTTATGATATCTAAATCATGAATATAATTCTGGATATAATGGATATTTTACCACATGAACAACTTATAATTATAAGAAGTTTATTTTTGACTCGAGTACCAAAGATCGACAAAATGACCGTTATTAACTTAAATAATTAAATACTATTCATAACATGGTAATAAGTGATATAAAAGTAATAATGAACTTGAAAAATTTTCTTAATCAATTATAAATTAACTCTAGTTTTTTATTCATGATGTTAAATAACGATCGAGTCAAGTCGAACACGAGATAAAGGGAACTTCTTAACCCAATTTCCGTTCTTTGGGTTAATCTCCTACATTCAAATTAAGTCATAATATTTTTATGTCCTATATTTTATTTGTTCTTTCTTTGTCTATAATTATAGTGAATACACATAATAGATCTATTTTATTTAAAAATTGGTCTTTGTACGAGAATTCGTCTCAATCTCCTTTCATTGAGGCATATTTTTTTTTATACACAACTTTATTTTATACAGTGTATAAACCCCTTTGACTTTTACATTTATTCAAAAAGAATGTTTTTTATACGTAGCATTTTATTAAACAACAAAAGGGAATGCTTTTTTCGTATGTATGCTGCGACAACGATTTCTCTGCCGCAGTGACCATTATTTGAGATTCGACTTCCCCTACAAGCCATAACATTTTTTAAATGAAAAATAAATACCATGTTTTACTTTTCATTTATTTTGGTATTGAAAATGGTTTTGATAATGTTTTTATTATATAAATGTGTTGTATTTATATCTTGTAATTGAAATGTGTAAATGTTATGTTTCCTTTATGAAAGTTTTATGTGATACGAATATGTTGTGGTTTATGATATGTTTAAACCTATTCATATGAGGAATGCGTTGGACTTAATAAGTGACGGGTGGAGCCCGATATTTCTCCTTGATGCATCAGCATGTCTCATGACACAAACTAGTGTCTTGGCATGAGGCCTTGACGAAACATTATCTGTAGTCTTGCCACAAGGCCTTAACTACATGGTTATGATAGTCTGGCATTATGTATTCCATCATCATGAAAGTTGTTATTGATATTGCATGTGATTATTCGACCAGTAGAATATCAATGTGAATAAGTAAATGGAATTATTTAATTTTACTTTTTCTATATTATGATGAAGTTCATGTTTAAAAGGCTTTTGTTTTAGTTATACATTGCCTTAAATGTTTATGTTTATTTATATAAGCTTCCGCTATATTTTTATCCTTACTGAGCATCTAAGCTCACCCCTTTCTATGTTTTATTTTTCCTATGATGTGAAAAAATATTTTATGACTGGCCTGTAGGGATAGTCTGAAGGAGATATGGGTGTGGACTATGGAGTCTATGTTATTTTAGTTTTTAACTTTATGATGTAATGTAACATTTATGAATGTATCTAGTGTTTCCAAGGCTACTAAACTAATCTGTCTTTCGAGACATGATCTTTTGTGATCATGCCAATGTTACGCAATAAAGAACCGACTCTGGGTAACTGGGGTTGGGGTGTTACATCCATGGTAAAGCCCATGGTTTTTTCTTTCCCACAACCTATATTTCTTAGGCCTATATTTGGAAATTATTAAACAAATCCCCTAATTAATCCATAAATACCCACCCATTTCTCCATTTAATTTAACTCCCAAGACATACATAATTAATATATATTATTTTTACATCTTAATTAGTCCACCCAAGGTTTCCTTAGGAACTCAAGTTTCCCTTCCTCATGATTTAGAAGTTACTTTTCAGGTTAATAGAATTTCCCTTTTTTACCTTTTATTCTAGAACCTCATTTAATATATATATTGTAAATGTTATATTCACTCTTATATGTACTTTTTTTATCACACCATTACTTCCAAATTATGTTTTATAAATTTTATACCCTTATCCCCTATCATTTTACCCTTTTCCAAAAAAAAATTATACTCATTATACTTCCGAATTTACATCTCAAAATTTCCCTCTCCTCCTAAATAAATTCCCTTTTATTTTATATTGGTGAAAAAACAAGCCTCTTTATCTTACTAGTGTATTCAACTAAATTAAAAAATTATTTATTTTATCTTCTGATTACCATACATGAATCACACATTCCCTTTCTATGGGTTGAAAATGACATAGTGGCCATGTTTTTAACCATTTTTGAAACAATGTGATTTTGATATGAAACCCTTTTTTTGTCATTCTATATAAGTTATTTATGAAAAGAATTGTTATGATTTATGTGTGTTACATTAATTGATTTAGATAACCTTCATTCCCTGATAGTTCTCAAATTCATTGGGTAATGAATTAAATATCTAGAGAATTCATGTTATATGATACCTTGGTGAATAACCATGGTAATTTTAATTTAAAAAAACATAGATATAAAACGTGGTGATATGAATATGAATGTGTCATTGAAATATTTTTCCAATATTTAAATGTTATAATTTATGTTCTTGTTATTATGATATTCCTTATCCTCATGCCTTATCTTTATGATTTATGTTCTTCTTGATATGTCCCAAGATCACATGACATATGTCTCTCTTGCTTATTTCCCTTACCAGGGTTCTTTATCATCAATTTTATTTTATATATGTCCCCAGTATATGATATTTACTAAAAGTAACGTATAGTGAACCCATGATGTTTTATTTTAAGTGTTATTAAGAGGGTATTATTTGTTTTTCATATATTATGTACCTTATTTCAAAGAATCTAAACATGAAAAGATCCTCGGTTGTGTACCATTTAATTAAATGTTTTTTAATAAAAATGTGGGATTCCAATGTTAGCATGAACGTATAGTCTCGTTGTTTGAGAAAATTTGGATTTGAAAACATTAGGGAGAACCAAAAGGAATATTTTAAATATAAGAAAACATCCTTCCAGATTGGTGAAGTATTCAGAAATTAGTTTCTGATAGAATAAATCCATGTATAGTTATGTACAAATGGATGAGGATCTATATATTTATCTAGGTGTCATAAATGAAAACACCACTTTGACCTAGAATTGAATGGGAACTATTGCACGATAATAGGCCTTTATGTACTCTCTGTTTGACACATCCATGGGCTATATTTGGTTATTCACAAGCTTTTTATAAACCATTATGAAGGATGTATATAAAATGTAGTTAATATTAATGAATAAAATATTTTATTATGATGTTTTATTAAATAAAATTAGTTTATAATTATAATATTATTAAATGTATCATGTTTATCACTATGTTTTTCTTATTTTAGAAAATTGATAAGAATTAGAGGAACATCATAAATAATGAAAGCAATGGACCATCCATTGAAGTTCCTCTAATGGAAGTTGGATTAGAAAACATAATGATAATGATGAATAAAATAACTCATGTTATGATCAATAACTTGAATCAAGCCGAGAGACTGGATTCACCTCGAATGGAATGACATACTGTAAATTCCTTTATGCTCAAAATACGATCATAATTCATTGTATTTATCAACAAATTGATTTTTGAATAATGGATATGCTCCATAGAAATGAACTTTTATTTATTTCATGTTTTAGAGAAAGAGAATGTAACCCTAGAAGTATACTCCATAGAATTAGAAGGTAATCATTAATGGAAAATGATTAAAAACTCAAAAAGATCAATTCAATATAGTTGGAAGATATTAGGGGAACATTTTTCAATAAATATTTCCTCTATTACATGAGAAAAAATTTATAAGGAGTTCCTATAATTATTGGTGATGGAAAATGAATATGTGGGAAGCAATAAGATGAAAATTTCAAGACTTTCTCACCACACCATTATCATTGTTATGGATCCTAATGGAATGTTTGGTAGATTTTGCAGTAGACTAAGATCTCATCTACATATGAATATATCTAATCGAGACTATTAATTTTATGAGGTGATAGAATGGAGTTCTATGAAGGTTAAAATAGAGTTTGGAGAGGCATAGTTGTAAAGAAAATAAAATGAAAAGAAGAGATCCTTATAGCTATAATTAGGGAGCAAATATGATCATATAAGTGGATTAAGGAAAGTAAAACTCCCCAAAAGAAGCAAATGTTGTAAGAAGCAATAGTGGAACAACATTCTCAATATTGGGAATTATTATAAGTGTGTAATTGATTTCAATATATTTTGGAATTATCCTAGTGAGGTGAAGCCTTAACTTCTCAATGAAAATGATAATGGGAAGATGGTGTAGGCCAAGCCTGAGGTTCAATGCTTCATGTGTAGATAGATTTGGAACTTTTCCCAGAACAATTAAAATCCATGGATAATGGAGGTAAATCACCATCAAACATAAAATTTAATAATGTATCATGGTTAGATGTTTTATATCATGACGTCTATATAATAAGTTCGAATGTCTTTTTGTGGAAGGTACTCTCATTGTTCTCTACCAAGTACATTTTTTCTTCTTGTTCTATGAATTCCTTTATTTCATACATGATTTCAAAGAATATAGTATCAATAACTAATCTTATATAAGTATAGTTATCTGTTAATACACTTGAAGGGATTATCCAAGAATAAAATGTATACAAAAACTATATTATTTGACTTTGGTAAGAACAATATCATCATATAACTAGTAGTCATTCCCATGGGGTAATTTGATTAATAATTTAGATGAACTGACTCTCAATGTATAATGATTTAATCAACTTTTGAAGTAAGTAAAACTCAATATTTTTTTATTGGATAACCTATAATATTTTCGAAGGAGTGACATCCCAACATGATATTTTTCTAGATGAACCTCTGGTAGGATTATTTATGGATATGATCAATGAAGAGAATAAATGAAATGAAAATATAAGAATGTAAAATTTTCCCATAATTCCAAAGTACACTAATATATTTTCTAAATCCTAACTTGGACCTCCGCTTGAAATAGAGGCAGATTTCTCCATTTATCCTTTACCTATATCTAATCCAATATCAAAGACCCCATATTGAATGGAAAATGTGTAGCTGGGAAAATTATATAAAAAAATTTATGATATTTTTTATAAGGGTTTTATATAACCATGCTTGTCTCTCTAGGGATACCATATTCTCTTTTCGAAGAAGATAGATGGATCAAATCAACTATGCATTGATTATAGAGAATGTAATGATATCATAGTGATGAAAAATTAGTATATCCCTAGGATTGATGATTTATCTAAATATATTTGTAGAGAAAAATTATTCTTCAATATTGATCTTTTATCTCATTACCATCAATTATCGGTGAAAAAAGAATATATTCCAAATACCACCTTACGATCATGATATGAGCATTATGAGTTTGTTGTTATTACCGTTGACTTAACTAATACTACTTCTATAGTTATGGATTTGATGAATATAGTCTATAAGGGATACATTGATAAAATGTTTGGTTGTTGTAATTGATAATATTCTAATATATTTTAAAAATTATGAGGATCATGGGGATCATCGAATGGTAATATTGGAAACCCTAAGGAAGGAGTTTCTATTTGTAAATTTTAGTAAATTTTAATTTTGGTTACAATAAGTTTCTTTATTATGGATCATTGTAACTAATGAATGAATATTAATTGAACCTATCGAGACAAATGATTTTTTATTATTCAACTCATCCTAAAATAGTATCTAATATTCATAGTTTCCTTGGTTTAATAAGATATTATAAGATATTTGTGAAAAAATATTCCAGAATTTTTAATCCATTAACCATGTTAACTCAAAAAGGGGTTAAGTTCATGTGGACTAAAAAGTGTGAAGAAAGTTCCCAATAATTGAAGAATAGATTGGTTACTGAACCGCTATTAACTATCCCCTCTATCATATAAGTATTATCTATTTATAGTGATGCATCTATGAAAGGGATTGGGTGAATCCTCATGGAAATTGAAATTGGGGTTTTGTTCTGCATCACGATTGTTAAAGCCTCATGAGAAAAATTATCCTATAGATGAAAAAGAGATATATGTGTTTATTTTTTCTCTGACAATATGGATGCACTATATTAATAGGTAAAACGTGATATATACAAAAACAAAAACAATTGATGTATATTTTCACACAAAGGGAATTAATCATGAGATAGAGGAGATGGTGGGAACTTCTTATATACTATGAATATTCAATTCATTATCACCATGAAATAAAAATTAATATCTCTAATGCATTAAGTATGAAGTGCCCTTTTGTGTTGGACATGAAGAGGATTAAAGGAGACCCTTCGATCAAGGAACTACTAATAATGGACATGGGAATCCTAAGGGATGGGAAATCATAAACACTATGCCAAATGATTTAACATCTATAATTATTGTATAAGATCATGAAATATCAAAAAGAATATCATTTATTAAAAAAGAAGATAGAGTCTATGAATAATGGGAGATTTCCTGAGTTCAATATTGATCCAGAACATGTATTGAAATATCATACAATGATATGTGTCCCATATATCCTGAGGAAAAAAAAGCAACTGATGGATAAATATCATAGCTCTACATTCTATATAAATCATATAAGCACTAAAATATATAGGGACCTTCATAACCATTATTGGGGATTTAGTATGAAAATAGATATTTCTAACTACAATCCAAGATACATGGTATGTCATCATGTGAAGGATAATAGACAACCTCTTAAAGGAGTATTACAAAAACTACCCATGCCAACATAGAAGCTGAACAATATCAATAAGGACTTCTTCACTTTTCATCAAAAAAATACAAAGGAAAAAAATTGATGTGGTTTATAGAATATCATCTCACTAAGACTTCCCATTTCATCACTATTTAATAAGATTCATCTCTGGACTAACATGATAATATTTACATGAAGGAAGTGGTGATGTGTTATCTGGTACCACTTTCTATCATTTATGATCATGATACATGGTTCACATATAAATTCATGAGAATAATTTAACATGTTATAATTACAAAATTGAATTTTAGTATATCCTATCAACCCAAATTTATGGACAATCTAAAAGAAGTATTAAAACATTTGAGGATGTGTTAGAACATGATCAGTGGAATTTAAAGGTTGATGGGACCAACAAATCTCATCTATTTTTTTTACATACAAAAAAAGCATCCACTTGATCCTTAAAATAGAACCATATAATGAACTGTATTGAAATAGATGTAGAACTCATATATAATTGGATGAAGTTAGTGAGAGGAAATTGACTGGCACTGATATTGTGCAAGAGATTATAGAAAAATATCATTCCATACAACAACACATAAAATCTGATCAGAGTCAGCATAAGAGGTATGTTGAAAACCATATAAGGGAATTGGAGTTTGACTTTGGAGACAAATTTTCCATTTTAATATCTCTATGGAAGAAATTCATGCTGTTTGGGATGAAAGGGATGCTAATCCTTGGGTTCCTTATCCATGATAAAATCCATGATTGCACAAGAGAAGTGGACAATCTTCTGGAACTACCAACAAATATAGATCAAGTTCATGATTTATTCCATGTATCCCTCCTGAGGAAGTACATACATGATCCCTCACATGCACCGAATCCTGAGATAGTATAATTAGAACATTCCATCTCTTATGGGGAGCATCCAATGGAGATATTAGACTGTAAAAGACAAGTTTATACACAGCAAGACAACCCACCTAATCAATGTGTTGTGGATGAACCATAAATATAATGAAACAGTGTCAGAACTAGATGAGACAATGAGATATGAAAACCTCCACTATTTTTCAAATCAACGAATGCATTGAAATTATAGGGATGAATGTTCTTAAGGGTAGAAGAGTGTGATGACCCAAACTTCTTAAATAACGTTTGATTCCTGAGAAATTGTGTGTTATATTATACTAAACACAATTAAACTATATCTATTTAATAATTAACTAGTTTATATGACTATTAAAAACTATACTCTTGGTAATAATTTTAATGTTATAATTAGTTTTTATAATTAGAAACTACAATGTATAATTAAAACTGAAAGGATAAGTAATTTCCATAACTAGTAGATTCGGGTCATTTAAAGTCTATTTTTCTAAACGTATGATGGATGTATCCTTACAATGGTTCTCCCTTAACCAAGTCCAATCTGATCATTAGAAGGTAGAGGTTGAATGAAATTTCCTATGGGAGAAGTTTTTGTTAGTAGAGATTACCACTCAGTCGATGTCAGCTGGAGCACCCCACGATAAAACCACCAGCACACACCTTACCCTTAGGGTGTATATGGGTGTAATGAGGGGATAAATGTCCAAAAAATAGTTACATATTGTGTAAATTTATTTTTATAAATAATATTTGTATTCTATAAATTCATTTTAAGAATATTTTTTTCTTAATAAAAAAAGTTTAATTATGTTGAATTTGATAAAATGATTATTCACACAAAAAAATTACTTCTCAGAAAATAAATAATTTTTTATAATAAAATAATTTTTTTTTAATAAAACGTATTTTTATTAACTAGTTTTTAAAAAACACTCTTATTTAAATATAAATGATAGAATAATTTTATTATGTCCTTGACAATTTTTAAGTATACCAAATTTTACTACACACTATCAACATGAATTTTTTATTAAATATGGTTCTTAATACTTAAAATTTTTAATTATAATACATAAAGAATTATTATGATAAAAGTAAAATCATTTTTTAAATCATCATGTTGAAATTAGGTTATGATAATTTTATGATAATTTTCTAAAATAATTTATTTTACTTTGAATATTAAAAATACAATTTGAGGTTGGTGGTATGTTTAATTTATTCATAATTATTTCATAATGATTTAATAATTAATCAACCTAATCCCACGATATAAAATATTTTATTTTATTAATATAAATTATTTTAATATATTTAAATCAATTTCCAACCCTATAATTTACATTCTAAAGTATAAAATGGAAATTTTGAAATTAAAAAATTTATTTTGTGGAACCATTACATTTCCATGACTACATAAGTAATATAAAATTATTCTAGGATATTTTGAGTTAAAAAAACATTAAATACGTTCCAAATGTCTACAACTATGAAAAAAACCATAGCCAAGCCCATGGATTTTCATTTTTGACAAGCTACATTTCCAAGGACTGTATTTGAAAATTATTAAACAGATCCTCCACTTCTATATTAAATACCAACCAATTTCACGATTCCCTTTCACTATCAATCTATCCTCTGTGAATCTCTATATGTTTTACCAATAAATTACCCCCATGGTTTCATGAATCCCCATGGTTCCATTCATCATGATTCAGGACTTACTCTTCAATGTAATGGAATTATCTTTATTTTCTCTTTGATTCATGAACCTATTTTTGTATATGTATTTCAAATGTTATAGTTAATCTTTTCTATTAACATTTTTATCATACCATTTTTGAAGAAAAAAAATCAATGGGATACCCTTTTTCATTCTCATTTTACCCATTTTCCAAAAGTATGTTTTATACACATTATACTTCCAACTTTACCTCTCAAAATTTCCCTCTTCTCATAATGAAATTAAAATTAATTTTCTTCATGTAAATACCCAAGAATATTACATTTCAAATTTATTAACCTAAAAATAAAAATGGTTTATTTTATTCTAGTATTGACATAAACAAATACCTCATTCCCTTTTTGTGTACTTAAAATGAAATAATGGTCACGTTTTTATGTATTTTTTAAATTCCATGATTTGGATATGAAACACATTTTTTTCTCTACAAGTTATTAAATAAATTTTTTATTCTAATATATGTTTCTCCATTAATTAATACATATAATGAGTGCACCTTGATAACATTTTAATTCATTGGTTAAATAACTAAATCTCTATAGATAAATTGTTATACAATGCTTTGGTGAATAGCCCTTGTAATTTTTACTTATGACACTTTGTTGATAAACCTTGAATTTATGATTATGAATGTATCTTTTAAATGTTGTATCTACATTTCCTTGTTATGAATAATGTTCTTATTATTTTGATATGAATATATATATTTCCTTGTCATTATTCTTTATGTTATTATTGATATGCCTCATGATCACCTTATATATTGTTCTCTTTCATATTTCCCTTACAGTGCTTCATGCTCAATCCATTCCATTGATGTACGTCCCTATGTTATGAGACTTAGTAAAATTAACCTACGGTGAACCCATGATGTTATCTTTCATTATTTCATAGGTGAATTTATTATGTTTTAATGCATTATTTACCTTTCATCCAAGAAACTAAACTTGAAACGATCCTCTACTTTTTACCATGTATTTAAAAGTTTTTCAATAAAAAATTGGGATTCCAAATAGGTGAACAGATTGGCCAGACTATGTGGCCACCTAGTAGTTAGAGTGATTTTTGGAACATTGGTAAAAACATGGTGGGCATATATTTTTTCTAACCATGCGACCCAACTATGTAAAGGGTTTTAGAAGGTAGTGGATAGTGCATGTTTGGTGCACAGTTTACCTAATCGTGTGACACAACCACGCACATTTAATTTTTAGATACTAAAAAAGTGGAACTCTATTTATCTTTCTCCTAAACCTATCCTTTTCACTGGTTTATTACCAAACTCAGTTATTTATCCTATTAAAGGTTGTGGAGACTATCCCCTTCAATCTGGGAGTGACCTGTTGTCAAATCTTTGTGTGTTGAAGGTCAAATTTATCTATAAGTCCATGTTCATAGTGAGTTTCCTTAGATATATTTTTTCCCATGTATTAGATTCATAGATCTAGTCTTTTTGGGAAATATCTATGATATTTGATACAAAACATGATGATATATGGATGTGTTGATATTGGGGAACAAGATCTAAGGTGTTTTTTTAGAGATTCATCCCCGTTTTGATGAAGAATTTTAATGGTACATTATTTTATCAGTAGATTTTGAGGTAAGTGGTTTTAATCATGGTTCAATTTATTAGAAATTGAAGTCTTTATTTCAAATTTATTATTTTCTTTAATTTAATTGTGATTTGTTTCTATAATTCATGATAGAAACCCTATTTATTAATGGTTTATGAAATTTATATAATTCATTGTTTCGGAGGAAAGTAAAATTGGTAAGATGATTTTAAAATAAAGATTTTAAAATTATGGATTGGTTTTGATGAATGTAAAATGTTTTTTACAAACATTTTAAAGAAATAATAAATTTTTGGAAAAAAAAATTGGCATGGTTTTGGGCATACATGGTGGTTTGTGTCCATGTTTCACATGGGGTCTGGTTAAAATGACTTATTTCTCAATGAAAATGGTTTAGTGGAACATGGTATTGGATACACTGTGATGAATTTTTTTATAAATGGGAGACCACTCATGAGTATGGAATGTTCATCTGGGAATGCTTGTGTGGATATGTGGATATGATGAATGCAATGGGTATGCCAAAATGAAATATTTAGAAATGGTTATAATGAGATTCTTAGTTTCTTTCCTTGGAATTGGATATGGTTTCAAATAACATTTTTTATGAAAATCGGTTTCTATAATGATATAAAATGATTTAAAGTATTTTTTATAAATTATTTTATATAATTTCTCTAACTTATTATATCCTAGTGGTGTGAGTAGGGAATTAATTAAGGGAAAACATTCTTAGTTTTATTACTCACCCCCTACTTGGGTGATTTGGTGCAATTGCAGATATTTTTTATTGAGACATAGATAAAGGAAAAGAATCAAATTTCTTTTTTGCTGTTTCGTTATAATTCTGAATAGATTGTATAGCTAGATCATGGAGCATGTTGGGAGCTAGGGAGTTAGGTTTTTGGAGTCTTTGAGATTTATGTTGTAGTCTTCCTCTTTAGTACTCTGATATTGGTTTTTTTATAGTTTGGTATAATTATATTTTGGTATTACATTGAGTTATCTAAAATTCTTATAACGCATCATATAGTTTTTTGGATTATGGTAGGCTTGTTTGTTGTTTTTTATCTTTTAAGGAAAAACTCCTCCCCCAACTATATTGAATCACTTACCATTTATTGACATCGCATGGAACATTTTGGATATTTCCTATGTCTAAGTAATATCTTTCCACCTTCTGAAGCCGGTGAGGAGGGAAATAATGTTACAAGTGGTATATTATTGTTTGATCCTTAATAATTAGTATTAGTCATCATCATTCCGAATATATTAGTTGGAATATGGTATTAATTGTTAGTAATGGAGTTGAAAATTCATTCTGGTTTAGTCCTTGTGTTGGGTTGGTAGAAAGGATTTGGATTATTAGGACAAGAAATGAAGAGAATAAAATTACATAACTAAACTATTTATGATAAAATTCATGTTACCATGTATTTTTGTATATAAGTGTTTTGGAGACACTTATAGGAGTTGTAATTTAATTATCATTGGTTTACCCAATGATAATAGCATGATATGCATTTATTGAAATGAATTCCCAACTAAGAGTGAATATGTCATTTTGATTAATGATTTTTCATTTAGAATTTTTTTTTTATTTTTAAAAAATATTTAAAAATGTTTTCACATTATATATTTTTAAAATAGTATGATAGTGGTATTTTGAAAATGGTATTATTTTACAACCATGGTTGCCATTTAAAAAATTGGTTGAAAATAAAAAGTGTTGAATTTTGGAAAAACCTTTCTTTTATAGTTGTGATGTGGTAAATTTCAATTTTTAACAATTGAGTTGATATATATTTATAATTATGGAGGTTTATTTTGGTTATATAAAATAGAACCTAGTATGAATCATAGAAATGAACTAAAAGAGGATGCTTACAATGTTGTTTCCCCTGATCTATAGATGAACCAACAACTAGTTCAGATTATTTTTCAGACTTTTAATTGGGTATTCATGTTTGGAAGAAGCATTTTTATTCTTATGGGAACATGTGATAACTCTAATGTGGGGTGTAATAAGAAGATGTAAACCTACTTATAGAGAGGTGGGACACCATAAAATTAGACTACAAGATCATTAATTCTTCATCCTTGACCCAAAAGTAAGCCAATATTTTTTTCATATGGTTCACTAATTTTCATGAAGAGAAATTTTATGAAACCAACTAGAACCTCCCGAAATTGCAACAAGATAGGAAATTTTTTGTTTTATTTTCATAGTGATCCAAGGTACGTTGTTCGGGACACATTTCAGGCTTCACAGACTTTGTTGGCTTTGATGTGATAAGATTGGTAGAATACATCTCTTTAAAAAAACTGATCTACCCATAGTGATTCTTGGAATACCATGACTCCTCGTCAAGGTAAATCAAAATAGTGAAATAAATAACAATGTGCATCGAGTAAAAATATATATGGATATGAGGAAGTTATTTTTTCTAGTCAATCTAGACCATCGACTGTGATAGGTGTGATTATTTTGAATTCAACCCTTATGAATGATTTTTGGAAATAGGTACATCTCATTCATTTATTTCTTCTCATTTTCATAATCTTATTAGATTAAATTTTGAGATGATGCCTTCTATTTTGAAACATCAAACTCCTCTTGGTCAAAGAGAATATCAAGCCATATTGTGTAAAAATGAAACATAATTGTTTAAGGAGATGAGTTCATATAAAAGATCAATATTCTTGATATTGATGTCTGTGACATGATCCTAAGTATGGATTGTTTGAAAATTTTCATAGCTCACATTGATTATTTTATGTGATATTTTATATATACAACTGATGATGGAATAGACCATCTCTTTAAATAAGATCAGAATTAAAATCTAGGTGAAGTGGGATTGTTAGCACTAGAAGTTGAAATTATCTCATAATTTTTGGAAGGTTGGACACTGGCATTGGTGGATGATATTGAGAATAATAGTTTTGCAGTGGTTTTTAATTTGTTTTCCAGATTTTTTTTTCATAAATTTTCTTTGGGTTTCTACACATATGAAAAGTAGAGTCTACATTTGATCTCCTCCCATAGACCAATCCAATTGTACTTCCATATTATGTATTTGAAATAATAGTATTAAGGTAATTGAATGTGTATTTTGAAGTGCTATAAAGAAAAGGGTTCATTTTTTCTACTGTGTCTTAGTGGGAAGAAGATGTCTTGTTTGTCAGAAATGCATATAGAACTCTTAAATTTTTTATAGTCCTTATAAATATTAACCATGTTATAACATGGAATGGATATCCACTTCAATATATTAATGACTGATTCAATGTAATTATGGGAGATCCATCATTCTTAATGATTAGATTGTGCTCAGCATATGTCCAATTGTGGTTTTGGAAGGAGTGCATTTCAGATACATATTTTTGGAGTATATATAGACATAAAGAGTATGTGGTTGTTAATTTTGATTGTTATAATGACCCAAAAGTCTTTATGTTATTAATGAATTGAATATTTCAATGGTATCTTGTTATTCTTTGGTGGTGTACATGAATGAAATATTTTTGTATTCGGGGAAAAGTGTTGAGAATGAGATACACTTAGAGACAGCATTGATAATTTTGATGGATCATTATCAGTATGACAAATTATCAAAGAGTGACTCTTGGATACAATTTATTAGTTTCCATGGCCATTTAATCTATAAAAGATCTAATTCTATATATCAAGAAATTATAGAGTCTAGTATCTCTTGGAAACCACCAAATAATGTGTAAGAGATATTTTGTTTCCTTGGCCTAGCTAGTTTTTACTTAAATTTTGTTTTTTGATTTCTCCTGACCATATTCACCAATGATAGCTTTTGTGAAGAAAAAATATTTCATTCCATTGGAATGATGAATGATAGAAGTATTTTCAAGAGATAATGGTTACCCTTATATCAGAATTGATGTTGAAATTTCTGGAATGAAGACATGGGGATATAGTATATTATGATGCTTTTGGATCTGGGTGTGTATTTGTTTCCTCGTACATGGAGAACACATTGATTTTTATGGCTCACAAAAGTTGTAGTTTCATCATAAGAACTACCCAAAAATGTTTTTGAGTTATGTGTTATACTATATTCTTTGAAAACATGGTTTAATTACGTATTTAGTGATAAATTTACTATGTTTATAGATCATAACAGCATGAAAAATATTTCCTCCCCAAGGTATTTTAAATTGAGACAAAGAATATAGAATATGTTTCTCCAAATGTAAAATTTTTGACACGATTTATACATCTGGTAAAGGAAATATGGTGGTGTATTCATTAATAATAAATCCATATAATTATTTGGAAAAAATAGGTTTCAGATAATTGAAACTTATTATCTGTCATAGATGACATGCACATGGAATGTGATGACCAATGTAATGTTTCAGTTCTCTGTCATGTTGTTTTTGTCCCTGATTTGGTGGAAAAAGTTAAAGAGGCATTGATATCTGATTCAAAAAATGTGTCTATGAGGGTGAAATATAATGGTGGGGAGACTATTGATGGATAGAAAATGGATGTGGTTTGGCTTTGTGTTATCAAAATTAGCATGTCATACTGATGGAGTTTTAGGAACAACTTCTTCATAATTACCACCATTTGAGATTTAATGTTCATCATGAAATACATAAGATATATAAGGCTTTAAAATACATGTTTTTTTAGATTTCATAAAAATATGGATGAGTTTTTTGGGATATGCATCACCTACCAGAAGGTTAAGGAAGAGCATTAGTGACCAGAGGGTATGTTTTAGTCTTTAACTATTCTTTTTTGTAAATGGATGTTGATATCCGTGGATTTTATGATAGGTATCCGAAATATGAGTCTGAAACAAAATTATACATCAGTGATATTGGAGAATCTCAAAAATAGGGATTATTTAATAACTATTTGTGAATCTTATATGGTAGATGTAAAGACCAGTAAAATTCAAGGGAAATTTTTTCATAATTTGCTTTTGGATTTTACAAGAACGCAGTTTCTGACGGCACCTGATTCTGAGGCCCGGTGTGCCTGAAATCATATTCTGAAGTTTATCTCAGGTACGTTCAGTGAACGAACGAGCGGGTTTTCCTATCTTTTGAACCATTGCTCGGAATCGAAATCTGAGGACACCGATGGAATTGCAGCATTGGTAATTTCTTAGGAACACCATTTTCGGAGTTGCATTTTCTTGGGTGTGGTTACTAAATTTTGGAGTTAAGTGAATGAATAAAATAAAATGGGGAAACCAATTTATTTTATTTTAAGTTGTTTAACCTAAGCTAAGAGGTTGAAGTGGGACCCAATATATCCTACTCCACTAGGTAGGATATTTGTGGGGTGGGGCCCACATGAGCCCCACCTTTTCAACTTCCACGAAACCCCCACCTTTAATTAGGTAACGCACCCGCACCCCCCATTATAATGTAAGTCAACTTTTGCATTTAAACTGAATAATAAACACCTCATTAATTGGGCAGTTTAAACTCCTCAATTAAATTCAATTTATTGATTGATTCAATTTTTGAATTTCAAACTTAATACTTGAGTAATAAAATAAGAGGTGGTTTATTTTATTATTGTTGGGTTGTTGTGTTGAGTTTTTGGGGAGAAAAATAGATGTCTGGAAGTTCTTCATTCTTCGTCGAAGAACGCAGAGAACACGAAGAACGCGAAGAACGCCGACCTCCGACGAAGGTTGACAAGAACGCCGGATCCTCGGAGATCGACGACGCAACGCCAACGAATCGTTTCTCCTCGATGCGACGATTCCCCTTCCGTGACGAACCTTTGTTCTTCTTCTTCTTCTGACATCGACGGAAGTGATACCATTCTACCACAACGTTTGACTTCCGCAACCCGATGACATGCGACATCAATTTCAAGGTAGGGGAATTTGTTTGGTATTCTCCCTATCTTTTGAGAAAAGAAAGAGGAGCGCGGACCAACCATTTCCAGGTTGATCCGCGGATCGTTCGTTCTTGTGGGTTGATGTTTGGTGTTGTTTGTTTTTTCCCGTGAATTATTTCTTTGTCATACGTCGACTTATTTTTGTTGGCCGCTTGCTATCATTATAATGGGAGGAGGTCGGACCGCACATACATGGCTGACCATCCTCCCCCTTGTTGTTGATTATGTTGCGGCTTGAACGAAGGCGGAGTGGTGCAACGACACCGCGCAGAATCATGGAGAAATACGGCAAGGATGCACAGTGCCGTCGCGCCGCGCCGTTGAGGCCGAACGAAACCACGGCTGAAGTCGGGGCCTCGGAGACAATTCGAAGACTACGCTGGTTGAACGTTGTCTGCGGATTGACAAGAAATGACAAAGGGGACCGTAAAGTCATTTTGAATCCTCCACAGTGAAGGTCGGGTCCCGGGAGGACCGTTGGCGAAGGCGGTGAGCAAAACGAACCACCAGAGCACGTCCGGTGGTCCTTGGAAGGTGGCAGAGGCCAGCCCTGCAGGAGTGGCAGCGCCGGCGCCCGGCGGCGGGGGCGTGCCGTCGGAATGGAACCACCACAGCTGAGCCACGGAGGAGGGCCGAACCGGAATAGCTTAGCCATTTCTGTGGTTGAGCGGCGCGGCTTAAAGCTGTGCCGGTTACGTCGACCTCAGGGGGTTGTAACCCCCCCCCCCCCCCCCCCCCGCAGCCGCTGGCCACGCGGGCGCCGCGCCAGCGCCATCGCCAGCCGGGCCGGGCCGCCCAGGCCGGGCCGGGTTGCGCCCAGGCCTGCCGAGTCCCGCCCTGTTGGGCCGGACCCGGACCTGGGTCGGACCGGGACCGAACCCCCTATTTTCGGGAAATTTCTGTTCAAATGTCCATATCTAGGGCTACAGACCTCCGATCGACACAAAGTCAGTTGCGATGCGATCCTTGGATCGAGATGTTCGTTTCGGTATATTACACTTAGTGTTTCAAAGAGTTTTGTGTATAGCCGGGTTGGTTCGAACACAAAACCAACCAGGCCCTCGGAGTGGAAACGCTTATATCATGAGTTCTGGACGTCCGATTGACGTGTCATTTACTTTGTTGGATTTCTCTTGATGAGACAGAACTTTTGGCATACTTATCCTGAGTTTTGGTTGCAGTTGGATAGTGGTCGGGTTAGATTGTACCTGAAATACAACCGGGCCCCTAGAACGGAAAAGCTGATAACTTTCAGACCGGACATCCGTTTGATGAACCATCAGCGGCGTTGGTGATCACGTTGAGAAACAGTCCCTATGAGCATACCCTATGAGTGTTCGGGGTACAGTTGAGATACGACCGGGTTGGTTCGCACACGAAACCAACCGGACCCCTAGGACGAAAAGGCTAATAACTCATAGACCGGGCGTCCGTTTGACGCGCCGTCTGTTGCGTTGAGACTCCTATGATGAGGCGGACCTTTGAGATACTTCTTCGAGGGACTTTGAGGTACTTGGAGTATCGACCTGTAGATCATGGAGCGGACCCTCCCGGAGATGAGCGTACGGAGTACGGAGACCATGTAGCCGGCTAAGACCTGACGACTACTTGACCGACTTGACTTGGAGTGAGTCGACTAGCCTAGTGGACGGAGCACTACTTTGTTTTGGTGCAGACCCATGGTGGACGGAGCACTTCTGAGTTGGGGTGCAGACCCGCGGTACTCGTCCGGAGAGTACCTCTGCAGGCTATTAGGGGGGATGCACTACTGTGTTTGGGTGGCAGACCCCGGCGGGAAGCACTACTGTGTTTGGGTGGCTGACCCGTGGTACTCGACAGGAAGAGTACCTCAGCAGTCTTAGGTTAGTGAGCAGTACCTCGGAGTCGTGACAGGACCACTTTACACTCCAGAGACGGGGCTCTTCAGCAGTTACTGTTTCGATAATGAAAATTCTGGTTTGAGCTGAGTCTATGGCATTTCTGTTTACCTCATGATTGAGATGGGTCACTTGATAACTTAGGTATATGTATTTGCATATACCTGGGTGGTGGTTATCTTTTGATTTCAAAACCATTATGTTTCCTCATGATTGAGATGGGTTACTTGATAACTTAGGTATAAGTATGGGCTTATACCTATGTAAAGGTTATCTATTGAGATCCTTCTTTGTGGTTATCCTTGTTGGATTTAGTGAGACCTTGAGGGTCTCGAGGTCCTTACTGAGTATCGTATACTCACCCTTTCACGGGCTATGCCCACACCTCGTTATGTTGGCTGCAGATGACGGGCATCACTGACAGAGGCTGAGTATTCGAGAACTGGACAGTACCCAGAGGTGGACCACACGACGAGTCAGTATCCGGAGGTGGACTTCATGGAAAGACGACACTCAGAGGAGGTTGATGGGAGAGAGCGTTGTGGAGGCTATATGTACCTACCCTTCAGGTAGGATTCATGGTGGATGATCCAGGAGCTGCAGTATCTTTACCTACCCTTCAGGTAGGACCGTGGTGGATGATCCAGGAGCCGTGCTTTCTGTACCTACCCTTCAGGTAGGATCTGAGGAGGACGGCCCAAGAGTTGCTTCCTTTCTTCGAGCTATTGTCTTTATCTGTTGTACTTTTTTTCATCTGTAGTTGTACTTTTAGTTGGGTTTGTATTCTAGCCCATTTAATTTTTAGCACATTCTTTTGTACTTAGTGTTTTACTTTCGCTTGTACTCTGTGGTGTTTTGTTTACTTTTATAAAGGAAATTCCTTCCCAGTTATCGGTATTTACGCCTTTGGTGCTAGTCTCCAACCCCTGGCTTATATAAGGCAGACTTGGGGTAGTCACGACATGGGCCTCGAGGACGGGTCGTGAAAAATTGGTATCATAGAAGTCAGTTCTACCGCAGAACTTATAACTCTGATATTTTTCCTTATGTGAAGCAATAGTGGTAAGGGTACTGAGTGTGGTTTTCAGTTCAGGGAGTCCAGTGTTGGTGCGGCCGACTGACGTATCCATACACCAGGACGCTGACAACTGATTTCCGACTTTGTGCATGAAAACACTGATTGCGTGTGTGTTTACAGAAGTTTTTAAAAGTCAGATCATACCAGGTCAGCTCACTAGGTATAAATCATATGACCATGTCACGTATGTTTCTTTCAGGATGCCTTTCCACAGACAATCAGATAGATCCCCGAGAGATGTACATACTGAAATCTTTCCAAGGGACGAGGCTTTGGTACATGGCCCTCTTGCATTTGAGGCACTAGCGGAGGCACCAGCGGTACTACCACCCGTTGGGCCACCGATGCCACCAGCCCCAGTAGCAGAGAGTGCACGTCGCTTGAGCGCATTGCACGAGTTCCAACACAAGAGGACACCTATGTTCAGGGGAGAGATGAACCCATAGGTGGCTGAGGATTGGCTGGAGGCTGTGGTGGGAGTTTTCAGGATAGTGGGTACACCAGCAGACTTCATGGGGATCTTTGCTGCCAGCCTCCTTCAGGCAGCAGCTGAGAGATGGTGGAGCCACTTGTTCCAATTTTTCTATGGTATGACCTTCACTTGGGAAGGCTTTGGGACCTTCTTCAGGGTCGAGTTCATACCAGTGACTCTACACCTCGAGCGTGTTTAGGAGGTGCTACCTTTTCAGTGTGTTTTTTCATCTGTAGCCGAGTCATCTGTAGGCAGTAGACAGATGATGTAGAGGTCCAGGAGAACCAGACCAGCAGTTGGGCAATCTCATGTTTTAGGATCGGTGGTGCGGGGCACCAGGGGTGGGGTAAGAGCCAGGCATTCTAGAAATGGACAATGTTACTCCTGAGGTAGGAAGGGGAACATGGCACGTGGCTGTCCGACTCCATGCACAATTGATCTGCGGGCGTTGGAGGAGCAACTGAGATAGAAGCAGTGGCGGGTTCTTGAGCAACAGTCGAGAAATGTAAAAGGTATTAGAGCTCCAGAAGCAGGTGGACAGAAGTAGAACTAGTGGATACCTTTTTGTTTTTGGTACTTCTAGTTCTATATTGTTGTTGTTGTTGTTGTTTTTGTGTCTTTCTACTATGAGATGCAATAAAAAAAGACACTTGTCATTGTGATGTTTGCTTCCTTGTCCTTTTGTTTGGTTGATACTGAGAGGTCCCGGTTTAAACTGTTCACTTGACCCTCACATTCGGTATTTCTACTGGAGGAGACCCAGTGACCTCACACAGATGCCGACAGTGTGACTCGACCCTTGGAGACGAGAGTGATGGTTGGATATCTTGGTAGCAGCGTCAAGGCCTTACGACGTCATCCATGGAATGAATACATCATTCATGTCAAGATTGGCTGTATTAGGAAATGGGCGTGGTTAATCCAGGGTATGAGACCGAGTTTCTCTTTTTGGAAAAGGAGAAATCTTAGTACATCTTACAAATCATGTGCAATGAAGGTGCAGATCATCAAGGAGCGGATGAAGACTGCGCAGTGTAGTAAGAAACAGGAAACTGGTGCCCGTCTTAGAGACTCTAGCGTGTTAAATGTTTCAATAAGAGGAAGATTTAAGGAGAGGTGAGTCTGCGAAGTAGTAGACGTGGAGGCAGAGCTAGGAGAGCAGCATGAGGTGGTGTACTTTTTTAACATGCTACAACCACCCGCCTTAGTTTTCCCCGCCATTCTCAGGGAGCTGGAGGGTAGGGGAAGAGTGAGGCTGAATGCGGTCAAGGAGTGTGACCCAATGGCTCTAAAAATGATTCAAGGGATAGTCTGTGTCCACTACTAGCTACCGTAGTAACAGACATAGATATGAATCATTCCTTCCTTTCAAAAATTTTGTCCCAGACCTAGAGTTTCTGGTAAGCCGTAGACTTGACACTCAGTTCTGGAGATACCTTGGGAGAAGACTCGACAATCACACTTACGCCGACAATGTGGTCCGACCCTCGAGGCAAGATTTTCGGTTGGAATCTCTTGGTGGCAGCGTCGAGGCCTTATGACGTTGGTTTGAGTATGGACTGGGCAATCAGAGTTCATACGCAAATTGACGGTATTAGGCAAAAAGGTTGTGGTTTAACTACAACGTCGGGATGAGTTTTCTTTTGTCGGCGAAAAGGAAACCCTAGGAAGCACTAGATAAACTCATGCATAAGAGGGTGTGACCGATCACACTTGAGTTGGTCAACCATACCCTCGTGGAAAAAGGAGTTTTGAGTTTCAATTCTAAATAGGAATTGGAGGCCTCTTGAGTTCGAGGATTACTATCACGTCCTTATAAAGGTCTCACCTCGACGAGGTTTACAGAGATGTGGCCAAGGAGGCAAGTTATCTTCGAGTTTCAGTTGACCTTTTCAGGTCCTCAGCAGGGTAGGCGAGGTGGATTACCGTTTGAACCATCCACCTGAATTGCACCAGGTTCACGACGGCATCCACATATCTCGACTTGGAAAATATGCGCTTGACCTGACACATATCATCGACTATGAAAAGATGGACATTGGCGATGGGGTGAATTTTTCGGGGTTCTAGTAGGAGTTGAGGATCGATAGGAGCGGTCCTACAAGGATGGTCGATTCCTCTTGTGCACTTTCACTAGCAGTCCGGGAACCTCCATGTGAGCACATGGGAGCGGAAGGCTTAGATGCGTGCTCAATAACTCTTTTGTATCCCTAGTTTGTGTTAATGCTTTATGAAGACGTAAATACCTAAGGTGGGAGTAATGTAAAGACTTGTAAAATTCAAGGTAAATTTTCTCTTAATTTTCTTTGATATTTTACAAGAACGCAGTTTCTGACAGCACCTGATTCTGAGGCCCGGTGTGCCCGGAATCATTTTCCGAAGTTTAGCTCGGGTACGTTTAGTGAACGAACGAGCGGGTTTTCCTAACTTTTGAACCAGTGCTCGGAATCGAAATCTGAGGACACCGATGGAATCATAGTGTCGGTAATTGCTTAGGAACACCATTTTCGGAGGTGCGTTTGCTTGGTTGTGGTTACTAAATTTTGGGGTTAAGTAAATGAATAAAATAAAATGGGCAACCAATTTATTTTATTTCAAGTTGTTTAACCTAAGAGAAGTGGTTGAAGTGGGACCCACTATATCCTACTCCACTAGGTGGTATATTTTTGGGGTGGGACCCACACGAGACCCACATTTTCAACTCCCATGAAACCCCCACCTTTAATTAGGTAATGCGCCTGCACCCCCCTTTATAATGTAAGTCAACTTTTGCGTTTAAACTGAATAATAAACGCCTCATTAATTGGGCAGTTTAAACTCCTCAATTAAATTCAATTAGTTGATTGATTAAATTTTTGAATTTCAAACTTAATGCTTGATTAATAAAATAAGAGGTGGCTTATTTTATTATTTTTGGGTTGTGGTGTTGAGTTTTTTGGGAGAAAAAGAGAAGTCTTGAAGTTCTTCTTTTTTTCGTCGAAGAACGTGAAGAACGCTGACCTCTGACAAAGGTCGACAAGAACGCCAGATCCTCTGAAATCGACTACGAAACGCCGGCGAATCTTTTCTCTGTGACGCGACGATCCCCCTTCCACGACGAACCTTCGTTCTTATTCTTCTTCCGACATTGACAGAAGCGATACCATTCTGTCGCGACGTTCGACTTCCGCGACCCGACGACGTGCGATGTCAATTTCAAGGTAAGGGAATTTTTTTGGTATTCTCCTTATCATTTGAGAAAAAAATGATGAGCGCAGACCAACCATTTCCAGGTTGATTCGCGGATCGTTCGTTCTTGCGGGTTGATGTTGGGGTTGTTTGTTTTTTCCTGTGAATTATTCCTTTGTCGTACGTCGACTTCTTTTTGTTGGCTGCTTGTTATCATTATAACGGGAGGAGGTCGGACCGCACAAACACGGCCGACCCTCCTACCCCTTTTTGTTGATTATGTTGCGGCTAGAACGAAGGCAGTGTGATGCAATGGCACCGCGTGGAATCATAGAGAAATACGGAAAGGATGCACGACGCCGTTAAGGCCGAACGAAACCGCGACTGGAGTCGGGACCGCGGAGACAATTCAAAGACTCTGTTGGTTGAACGTTGTGAGCAGATTGAAAGATGACGACAAACGGGGCCATAAAGTAATTTTGAAGCCTCCGCAGTGAAGGTCGGGTCCCGGGAGGACCGCTGGCGAAGGCGGCGAGCAAAACGGACCACCGGAGCACTGTCGGTGGTCCGCGGATGGCGGTCGTGGCGCGCCGCCAGAAGGGAACCGCCGCATCTGAGCCGCGACGGTGGGCCGAGCCTGAACGGCTTAGCCGTTCCGGTGGTTGAGTGGCGGGGCTTAAAGAAGCACCGGTTACGTCGACCGCGGGGGGTTGTAACCCCCCCCCCCCCCCCCCCCCCCGCACCCGCTGGCCACGCAGGCGCCCCGCCAGCGTCAGGCCAGGCCGAGCCACGCCACGCCAGTCGGGCAGAATCGTGCCCTGTTGGGCCGGACCCAGACCCGGGTCGGGCCGACCCAGAGGGTCTCGGGCCGGGTCGGACTAGGCCCGAACCCCCTATTTTCGGGCAGTTTCCGTTCAAATGTACATATCATAGGCTCCGGACCTCCAATCGACGCACCTTCAGTTTTGATACGATCTTTAGATCGATACGGTCGTTTCAGTATATTACACTCATGGTTTCGGAGAACTTTGGGTATGCCTGGGTTGGTTCGAACACAAAACTAACCGGGCCCTCGGAGCGGAAACGCTTATATCTTGAGTTCCAGACGTCTGATTGAAGTGTCGTCGACTTTGTTGGATTCCTTTTGATGAGATGAAACTTTTGGAATACTTCGCCTGAGTTTTGGTTGTAGTTTGATAGTGGTTGGGTTGGATTGTACCTGAAATCCAACCGGGCCCCTAGAACAGAAAAGCTGATAACTTTCAGACCGGACATCCGTTTGACGAACCGTCATCGGCGTTGGTGACCACATTGAAAAACGATCCCTATGAGCATACCCTATGAGAGTCTGGGGTACAGTTGAGATACGGTCGGGTTAGTTATCACACGAAACCAACCGGGCCCCTAGGACGAAAAGGCTAATAACTCACAGATCGGGCGTCCGTTTGATGCACCGTCTATTGCGTTGAGCCTCATATGACGAGGCGGTCCTTTGAGATACTTCTTCATTGGACTTTGAGATACTTGGAGTATCTACCTGTAGCTGGTGGAGCGGACCCTCCCTGAGACGAGCGTACGGAGTACGGAGACCGTGTAGCCGGCTGGGACCTAACAACTGCTTGACCGACTCGACTTGGAGTGAGTCGTCTAGCCCAGTGGACGGAGAACTACTTTGTTTGGGTGCTGACCCATGGCAGACGGAGAAATTTTGAGTTGGGGTGCAGACCCACGGTCCTCATCCGGAGAGTACCTCTATAAGGTATTTGGGGTGATGCACTATTGTGTTTGGGTGGTAGACCACGGTGGGAAGCACTACTGTGTTTGGGTGGCTGACCCGTAGTACTCGACTGGAGGAGTACCTCAGTAGTCTTAGGTTAGTGAGCAGTACCTCAGAGTCGTGACAGGACCACTGTACACTCCAGATATGGGGCTCTTTAGTAGTTACGGTTTTGATAATGAAAATCCTGGTTTGAGCTGAGTCTATGACCTTTTTGTTTACCTCATGATTGAGATGGGTCACTTGATAACTTAGGTATATGTATGGGCATATACCTAGGTGGTGGTTATCTGTTGATTTCATAACCTTTTTGTTTCCTCATGATTGAGATGGGTTACTTGATAACTTAGGTATAAGTATGGGCTTATACCTAAGTAAAGGTTATCTACTGAGATCCTTATTTTTGGTTATCCTTGTTGGATTTAGTGAGACCTTGAGGGTCTCGGGGTCCCTACTGAGTATCGTATACTCACCCCTGCACCGGCTATGCCTGCACCTCGTTGTGTTAGTTGCAGACGACGGGCAGCGCTGACAAAGACCGAGTGTTCGAGGACTGGACGGTACCCAGAGGTGGACCACACGACGAGTCAGTATCCGGAGGTGGACTTCACGGCGAGATGACACTCGGAGGAGGTTGACGGGCGAGAGCGTTGTGGAGTCTATCTGTACATACCCTTTAGGTAGGATCTGTGGTGGACGATCCAGGAGAGGCGCTATCTATACCTACCCTTCCGATAGGACCGTGGTGGAGGATCCAGGAGGTGCGCTATCTATACCTACCCTTCAGGTAGGATCTAAGGAGGATGACCCAGGTGTTGCTTCCTTTCTTCCAGCTGTTTCCTTTATCTGTTGTACTTTCGTTCAGTTGTAGTTGTACTTTTAGTTGGGTTTGTATTCTGGCCCATTTACTTTTTTGCACTTTCTATTGTACTTAGTTTTTTACTTCCGCTTATACACTGTGGTGTTTTGTTTAATTTTATAAAGGCAATGCCTTCCTAGTTATCGGGATTTATGCCTTTGGTGATAGTCACCATCCCTTGGCCTATGGAAGGCGGGCTTGGGGTAGTCACAACACGGGCCCTGAGGACGGGTCGTGACAGTAGAGGAATTGTCTAAAACCTATATTTTGGAAGTGGTGAAGAGGCATGGAATACGATTTTTGGTTGTATCATAATGAGATCCTTGGTCAACATCTCGTTTCTGTCAATCCATATAGAAATACCATGGGAGTTAATTGACTACGATGACAATGTATTACTCTTATATGGATGGACAATCCAAAAGGAGGATAAACATGTTACAATACATGCTTTGAGCTTGAATAATTTATTTTGGTGGCTCATTGGAATATCATATACCATTTGTTGAGTTATCATATAAATCAATTTATGATGCCTCAACATATAAGGCCTTTTTTGAACCATTGCAAAAGAATCCATATTTTTATCCACTCTTTTTGGTGGTAACATTTGGGACTTCACTGGTTGGGTCGAACCTTGTCCCAGAGCAAATAAAGAAGATTTAGTTGATCAAAAAAATAATTTAGACAGCTCAGAGTCAATTGAAATATTATTTGGATCATCAATGATGGAAATTTTCATTCAAGGTGAGGGATTACATGTTCTTAAGACTCTCTACAAGGCATGGGAATCATCGGTTTGGAAAGGATATAAATTTATCTCCTCGGTACATAGGTTGTTTTGAGATTCTTGAATGGGTTGGTGAGTTTGCATATCGATTGCCTTTTCCAACACAACTTAGTGTAGTGAAAAATATGTTTCATGTAACTCATTTGAAAAAGTGTCATCTTGATCAGAACCATGTGATTTGATTAGTTCACATTGACCTAGATTCAGATGCTTCATTGGTTCATGTGCTAGTGTGGATAGTGGATAGGCAATAAAACGTATTTTATATGAAAACATAGTTCTAGTGAGTGTTTTTAAGAATCATGGTCAATTTTAAGAAGAAACATAGGATCGAGGGAAATAAATGTTTTGTCATTGGGTTATACTCATTTAGTAAAATGATGTATTTCTACTTTTCATGATGTGAATTCCAATGTCTGGGAGAATGTAGCACCCTCAGTTACAAGTATATAACCCTTTATTTATATATTTTATGTGTTTTATGTGATCAGGTGTTCTTTAGTAGGATTTGAGAAAAAATTAAAATTGTTTTGGGATTTTATAGAGGTTCAGGGTTTGGTCATGGCTATAAGAAACAATGAAACTCCTATAGAAAACTCTGAAAAGTGATACAGAGGCTACTAGGATGGCGTGCAGTTAGGTGAATAGTTTGCCAAACCCTGTGGCCAAATATGAGTAACTAGGATTTTTTGATTATATTGAGAAAACATGACTGATTCATGGTATGTCTAACAGTGTGAGAAAACCATGTGAATGGTGTTAATAGGCATTAGATGGAAAATAGTTGGCACATGGTTTTGATAAAAATGTGACCCGACCATGCATGACAAATATTATAATCTGAAAAGGTGTATCTCACTCAGTTTTAATCATAAACATCTATTTTTCACTTATTTAGAATCTAAATTTGTTATATATCCTCCAAAATTCTACAGATACTCTCCCCTTCAATATTGGAGTGATCTGTTGGAAAGTCTTGGTGTGTTGAAGGGTGAATTGTTTGGCATATTATCTTTCTTAGTGGTTTTCCTTAGATCAATTATTTTTCACTCTCGTTGATTTATATATTTAGTTTCATGGTTATATATCTATGATATGTAATTCCAATTGTGATTATATTTTTATTTTTTATGTCACTAAACAATATCTAAGGTGGGTTTTCAAATACTCATCCTGGTTTTGTTGAATAATTTTTACCCCTCTTAATTTTCCATATACTTTCTGAGGTTGGTGGATTCGCTCTCAATTCCTCTTATTAGAACATGAAGGAACGATTTCAAATTAATTAATTTTCTTGAATTCAATTATGAAATTCTATATAGAAACCCTTTTTAGTGATTGTTTATGAAATTTTTATAATTATTTTTTTAGTAGAATGTTAAATTTTTAACGGGATTTTAAAATTAAGGTTTGGTTTTAATTCGTGGAAATTTTTTGGAATTTTTTTAAGAAAAGAATCTATTTTTTGGAATATTGTTTTGGCACGGTTTTTGGTCACACAATGTGGTGTGTGTTCATGGGTCATATGAGGCTTAGTTGAAATATGACTTGGTTCTCAATGTCAATGGTGTAGTGTAACATAGGATTGTTTTCCTTTTGATGACTTGGTACATCTACGAAAGGCTTCTCATGAGTGTGGAACTATCACATGGGAATTTATGTGTGACTATATAGATATGTGTACTGGAATGGGTATTCCCAAATTAATGTTAAGGAGATGGGTTTAAAAAATTTTCCTTGGAATTTTATTCGATTTGGAAAAAAATGTATATAATTTTTTTTGTATTCTAATATAAACTATTATAAACTATTTTTATATTTTTTTATATAAATTTGCTAACTTGTTCTATCCTAGTGACATGAGTAGGGATTTCATTTAGAAAAAACCTACATTTTTTCATTACTCACCCACTTCATGGGTTCATTGGTGTGTTTGTATATATTTTTTTTTCATGACACAATTAATGGGATGTTATCACATTTCATTAGTGGTGCTTTGTGATACTTCACTCTGGATTATGGAGTTGGAGTGTGAAGCATATTTGGAGTGGAGGAGTTATATCTGTGGAGTCCTTCAGATTTGTGGTTTAGTCTTCTTCTTTAGTAGTCTAATATTGGTCATGGTTTAGTTTTTGTTGTTATCTTTTGGTATTCCTTTGAGTTTTATTACATTTTTATCATGCATCCTATAGTGGTTTTTATTATGTTGGGTTTGTTGTGGTTGTTTTTATCCTCATATTTAAAATCATCCCCCAATTGTATCAAATCTCGTGGAATTTAATTACAGCCTTTTCCATAATAGGGATGTATCTTAAGTCCAATTATTATCCTTCTGGCATATAAATATTGTGGGGAGTGTGGGATGTTATAGATATAGTGAGTATAAAATAACAAACATTCTAAGAAATAAAGTAGATGAAGAATGTGAATTAAATGAAAAAAATTAAGCCTCAAGAATGAAAAAATGAAAAAGAAGAAATTTGTATACATTAAGAATGTTGATCAGGGAAAGAAAGAGTTCTTAGTTATTTTGACATTTTAAATGGTTCGAGAAAGAAAGTTGGAGGCTGTAGAAAAATAAATCTATGAAAATAGAAAGAAACATCTTTCTGAATATGTGACCAAAGTTGGTAAAAATTATCAATTTAAGGTGAATTGAAAATTTAGAAAATGTGAATGTGGTGTAACCAATATGGCAGTGTTACTAATATGTGTATAAACATTTTACCATCCTAAGAAGATATAATTATAAGGATATTAAAAACAGATGGTAACAAGGATGTCTCAAAATATAATGAATAATTGACATCTCCATCTAATGATTCTATAGATGTGTATAAATTCATTTATAAATCTGAGAAGACTGGCCAAATAAAAGAAAGTACATTAAACTCCAAAACCTTGAATGAGAAGAAGAAATCAATACTGAAAGAATACTTTCAATATAAATGTTGTTTCTATAGAACTTACGAGGTTCCTCTTATTTATTTTTGTACTTTTTTATTTGTACTAACAAACATGGAAATGAAAGAGATGTCATGAAACTTAGTGTGCCAGGTAAAAGTATTCAAGAATGAAAATTTCCATCATCGAACCTTTCCTACCATAAATAAAAATGATGTGAAACCCTTAACAGGGAGATAAACGAAATTTGATGTGTGCCTCTCGCATTTTTCTTAAATCAATTTATACTGATAAGAATGTTGAGATGTTTGAGTAGTTTTTTATATACATGTAAGATCTTGGGTTTCCTATGAGGTATGGATTTTTTTTTCATCTTAAATTTTTTTGTGTAGTCTAATGTGAATACCCATTGAGTTAATGGTGGTATCATGGGTGTCATTGGATTTTTTAGAGACAAGAACCCAACTCTTCGAGAAAAATAGTTGGGACGCATGATTATGAGAAACTGCGTGACCTAATCCTTATAGTTTGATGAAGCCATGTTAGGCTGGACAATGGTCTTCAGGATCCACATAGTTTGAGGAAACTATATTGATTGAGGAATACACCCATGGGAGGGACTCTACAATGTTTTATAATGGGTGGATACATGGATTGTTCATGGTTATTCAAAACATTCACACAAACCATGTGAGGTTCCCCTATACATAGTCATGGTTGTGGGAATGGCACACCATTTGGATAACAGTGTTGCCAAACCTTGTGGCCTAGTCTTTTGCAGGGAAATGATAATTTATCCCTTAAGATTTATTTTAACCTAAAATATAATTCACATCTCTTCTTGTGTCCATCTACCTAATAATGGGCTCTTCCTTTTATGGTCAATCCATAGATTTTGATCCAATTTCCATCCAAACTCGGAATCAAACATTGACTATATTGTTAGATGTGAATATGTGAGTACAAAATTCATATTGTTCCATTATTTTCTTTCCATGGAATAAAATCTGAAATTTAGATGTGAGAAAATATAACCTATTTTTGGTTTCTTCATCCGTTCGTTATTTATATTTTGATTAATGCTAAATCAAAGATCGATATTGGAAGATCACTCTACTAGGAACCAGTAATAAGTGGTCTATACTATTACCGAGTGGTTTGATGCTTTATAGAGATAGATTCCATATTGTGGAACAATAGAAATTCTAGAATCACCAATAAAATGAAATTAATTATTGAATTTATTATAATGGAACCTGTTAGGGATGCCTACTAGCTCCTAGAGACTTCTTTAGGGTTGTTTCCCAAACATATGACACCCAAGGGGTGTTTCCTTTCTTTTGAGATCACCCTTTTTTACACCAAAAATGGGGAGTGTGTTTGACCTTTATTAGTTAGATTAATTCAGTTATAATTTAATTTAATTTAATTGACTTACCATGAGATATAATTCCTTCTTTTCAAAGTCATGCATGATGCTGATTTGTTTAAAAAGTTTCAATGTGAATTTTTATATGAGTGGGTAAAATCATGGAATAGAATTGAATTGAAAACATTATATGGGTTGTAAAAACAACTAGAATGTGATATTATAAAATCATAATTGAATTGAATTATGGATGTTTCCATAGGATTCCATAGGTGTACTACACCATGGGTTATGGTAGTGGCAGTTGATGCATTGGATGAGATTGCTCCTTGGGTGTTGAATGATTGGGATTCCATTGGCCTTTCAATCCCATGGATCCGATTTTTTTGGGCTCGTTGTGGACGTTGTCTATTGACATAATCCATAAACACCAAATATAGTCTCATCGATTTTCCATCGAGATTCTCCTTGGAATCGATGAGGAAAACATGATTCACTACACCTTAGATCTGAAATTGTAGGGTCCAAATGGTTGTACATCTTGGCCATGTAAAATGTGACACTTCGGATTATACAGTGTGACCATGGTAAATGTAAAATTCTTGATTTTAGGGTGTGGCCAAGTTTGATATGACATTAGAAGATATACATATTGGCCATGGGTGAGATGATATATTTTTTATATGACATGGATATGGTGCTTACTTATATTACATTACAGAAATACTATTCTAAGAACTTAGACCTTGTTTTGTAGGGATCCTTGTATGGTTAGACAATATGACTTTCTTGGTTAATTTATGATTTAAAAAATTACTTTCAATACTGAAATATCTATTATATTATGCTATCTTCTTTAGATTATATTTCTCAGAAATGATTTTTTATAGACACTCTGGGTGGTGACCTACTTTCATTATATCTAACAACCTTTTGGGGAAATCATTGAATACATGGAAATATTGTATGGATATCATAGGATTCAAGGAAAGCACCACCAATATGATGTAAGAATTTGTAACATGATTAGGATCATGAGATCATATGACAATTCTATGAATCTTGATACTAGATAGAGATCGTTATTTTTGGTTTTTCTGTATTTTGATACGTGTATTTTAATACTTTCTATATACCCAGTTTATTTTTCATTCTATAGACATGACATTTTCATCAATGTATATGAGATTACTACTGGATTTTTTTATTTATTCCTATCTTGTGTATATATATGACTTTGGATGTTTATGATTTTCCTCTTATTAAATTGCATTTGTTATTGATCTTTATGATTTCTACCACTATTTTACATTCCGAAAATAGGGTATAGTCTCCCCATCGACACACCCAATGCCATCACTGTTAGTCACTAGCCAGAGTAATTTTTGGGAGATGCACTTGAGGCCATGTGAAAAATCGGGATGAGGAACTGTTCAATGGAATTTGGGTACAATACATTACAAATTGGTAACAAATGTGTTTTATTTTAAAAATTTTGATTTTTAGACAATAGAAAGGGGATTATAAAGATTTGGAATTTGGTAATGAGTTGTACTTAGGGGTAGTTAACCCATGTGTATATAAAATTCAAAATTTTTAAAATAGAAACTATTGTTTTTTTGGATTTTTACTATTACAATTGATTTTATTCCATCATTGGGTGATGCACATAAATTTTGATGTTATTACTCATATTTTTGATGTTTTTATTTTTTAAACCTAACGAGATGATGTTATTCAATCTAATGAATCATTTTAGGCACTTTATAGTATTCACATGGAATACATTATGTCATGCCATGTATGATTAATTGCTTGTTAGCTCGATGTTGTGATAGGTTCCATGATAGAAATACCTATTATTTTATAAAAATATTTCAATGAAATTGAGAAACATGGTTGGTTCTTAGAGTGCCTGAAGTAACCTAAGTTGTGGTTTCTTTATTAGGATAAAACAAACACCCTATGTAGACAAATGTGGCACGTTGAGTCATGGACCATGAGTTTCGTTGTCTGGAATGTGTTATAGAGTGAATTAGGTTGAATAATTATTTAATATCATGAGTATTATGGGCCCTTATGGATGGAATTTGTTTCCTATTTGGTTCAAAAATTTAAAATGAATTCTTGAAAGAATATGAAATCAAATGAAAAATTGAAAATGTGTATAGAGAATTTGAAAAAGTGCCAACTATTGAGTGGGAAGTAGGTGTTGTGTCAAGTTTTGTTAGTGTCATTTTCATTTTACCTAGTCCTATATTTAGATGTAGGATATGCGATACGAACTGTTATAGGACAGTTTGCACCGTTCCTACACTTATCACTATGAACTTTGTTATCGTTCTTTTCCAAGGCGTGTGTTTGGCATTGTAGAGAAATTTCACCACCACGACCTCTAGTCATATTCCATGAGGTTGGTGATGACCATGATCTAGAGGTGGTGGGACATTGGATACTAGTGGATAAATCTATATTTATTGCTAAGGAACCATTATTTTTTCCACACATAGGTTTTGAGGAAAAGTTCCATGAGAGTTTTACACACTTCACGCAGAATTTTCAAGGAGCACCATAGATGGACTTATCTATGTAGATTTTATGTGCATGTTCTAATAGTAGAAGCCTTCCATGGTTTTAGGAGTTGATAGTTCATAGGATTTTGAGCTATTTATTGAGACTACATTGTTGATATTTTAGAATCTAGAGACACCTAATAAGATGAGAGTTATGCTCATGAATTAAATACCTTAGGGAGAAGAAAACCGCTTGTGAGAAATCTAAAATAGGATAATTCACTATGTGATATGGTTTCGAGAGATTTTAAATTCACATTTTCTGATTAATTTTTCCCAAGACTCTATGAGAAGAGTGGGAAAGTGATTTCATGCCTATAGAGCATGGATCTATGTGGATTATGGAATACCTGGCATGATTTTCTAAGATGCATCATTTTACACCGATATTCACAACTGATGAGGTATTTAGAGTGAGATGATTTGTAACACCCCGACCATAGTTACCCAGATTCGGTGCATTATTACATAACATTGGCATGATCACAAGAAAGATCAAGTCACAAAAGACCGATTAGTTTAGTAGCCTTGGAATAACTAGATACATTAATAAAGTTTACATTACATCATAAAATGAAAACTACAACAATATAGTATCCATAGTCCACACTCTTATCCCCTCATTCTATCCCATCAGGTCATTCATAAAATACTTCTTCACATCCTGGGACAAATAAAACATAGAAATGGGTGAGCTCAAATGCCCAGTAAGGATAACAATATAGTGGAAACTTTCATAAATAAGTATAATCATTTAAGGCAATGTATAACTAAAAAAAGCATTTTAAACATGAAATTAAACATAAGATGGCATAAATAAAATGAAATAATTCCATTTACTTATTCACATGAATATTCTACTAATCGAATAATCAAATTCAATATCAATAACCAGTTTCATAATGATGGAATGCATAATGCCAGACTATCATGCCCACATAGCCAAGGCCTCGTTCCAAGACTACAAATAAGATTTTGGCAAGGCCTTGTGCCAAGACAGTAGTTTTTCTCATGAGACCTAACGATGCATCGAGGAGCTATAGTGGGCTCCACCCGTCACATATTAAGTCCAATGCATTCCTCATATGAACATGTTTCAACATAACATAAACATTCATATTAAATCTAGCATACTAAATGTCAATACTTTCACCATAAACCTTGAATGGTATAAAAATAACACATCCACAGTCAAACATATCACAAAACCTTCAATACAATATGTAAAATTTGTATCACAATAAATCAACTTCATATAAGCTTAAAATCCATCAAAGGATGTTGAAATAGATGAAATCAAAACTATTTGAGAGAAAT
This sequence comes from Viscum album, assembly GCA_963277665.1. NCBI lineage: Eukaryota > Viridiplantae > Streptophyta > Magnoliopsida > Santalales > Viscaceae > Viscum > Viscum album. Next base: position 1,212,241,242 of record OY728153.1, on the reverse strand, counting down.
ATCTTTTTTTAAATCATTTAAAAGTCATATAATTATAAAATAAAACATTTACTTTGAAAATATCCTTCTAAAATTGTAAAAGAATCTTCGAAGATTTTATAATGGCGGAAAATAGCCACACCCGTCATATAAGTTAAAAAAGACATTCTTATCATATTTCTGTCGAAAAGGTTAAAAAGGACCTTGTTTGGAAAACGATGGAAAGATTACTTTATAAACCTCTTATAAAAACTAAAATAAGGGTAAAAATGGATTTAACCCATATTCTAGTAAATATTAAAAATGTTTTGAAATACATTTTTAAGAAACATGGATGTTGATGATAAAGAAGTCCCAGTAGATTATTACGTATAAACAACCTCGGATAATGAATAGATTGCAAAATAAACCCTTACCTTGTACTTTTCCTTGGTTGGGGTTAGATTAACCTCCTGTATAATGGTGAAATAATTGTTATTAAATTATAAATGAATCATATACATTAATATAATATCATACATGATCTTTTAACATTGCTTTTTTTATAATATCTTAATATTATTGTCGTTTCGGGTGTTAACTTACTCATTTTCTTTTATATGTTTTGTTATGTAAGACATGTTTGTTATGGATATGTTGTATCATATTAATATCCATAATTATATTAAGTCCTTAAACATTATTATTAATCATCAAATGAGAATTAGACTTGAATGAATACGATGGAGAATGAATCTCATCACGTTCGTGGAGACGGTAGTCCGTACGTACGCACGAGCGACAATATCATTATTTTTGGTATTAAAATAATATATAATTGGATGTTATATCATATATAAAAAATACTTATCATGTTATATTTATTATTTACATGAATTACACATCATTATTATACCCATCCAAATGATAATATATTGAATAACAATTACGCCACGACGTGGAGACGGTAAGCCGTACCTACGCGTGTATGGTGACATGTCATTCAAAGGATGGATAGAATACTGAATATGGTTGTACCATATGTATAATAACATCACAGTATATAGAATATATGGGAGTTATTATTTTAGAATGGAAATAACAAAGATTGAAGAAGTTAAAGAAGAATGGAAGTTGAAAGAGGGTGGTGAAAACATTACCTCTTCTTCGAGTTCTTCCTTTTGATTTGATCAAAAAGGATCCATAGGTTGGCTTTCTGATCAAACTAAGTCCTCTAGGTTGAAGTGAGGTATGTTTAGAGAGTATTTGGATAGGGGTTGGCTGGCCCAAAATGCCTTGAATGTGTGAATTCGTGAGAAGGGGAAGTTCCCTTTTATAAGAGGGGTGAGGGGCACCTTTAGAAAATATAGAAATATTATTTTATAATAAATTCATATTCGGTTTATATTGGCTCAAAATTGTATTATTTTAAGGTTAAGGTGGGTATGGGTCGAAAACAACTCAACCATTTTAATTTAGACAGGTTTGGGTCACTATATTAACCTTATCTTTAAGTATTAACTCTTAGTTAATTAGTTTCACTTTTACAATGTCTCTTTGTATTTTTGTATTATATAGTTAATAAACATACTATATACATCCAAGATACCCCAAGTGGTTATTTAATGATACATATATCATGATATAAGTCTCTTGGCCTAACCGTAAATTTTTAGGAATTTAATATCAATTAATAATATAATATGTTTTTTAAAAACTCTTTTATGTCAATTTTGACACTATTAAATAATTGATTTTTGTAAAAATCATAAAAGAATGATTACTTAGAAAAATGTAAAAAAATCAATCCTAAAATTTTATATAAACCTATTAAATTATTTTAATTCATAAAAAATGTCAAATTATATTTATTTGGGTGTTTATAATATCAATTATTTTAATTGTTCACTATTATGGTAATTACTGCATCATCATTGTGTCATAAATAAATTAAATTATTTAATATATAAAAATTATAAATAAAACACCATTAGGTAGGAAATTGTTTTATCTTTATAATGAATATTTATTGTTGAAAATCCAACATATATATCCCTATGTAAATTTTTTTTTACTAAAATATATATGCTGATGTCATTTTTATATTTATTTTAACTTAATTAATATAATGTGTCATTATCACTTTCAAGTAGATCCATGGGGTCCCAAAATCGACCCAAAGATGTCCATGGTCTGAAATGTATCAACCAATAAGGTTAGGAAACGTTTTAGGTAATTTAGTATTATTATAATATTATTGTTTAACCCTAATTTATCAGATTTACCCTTTAACCATGGTAAATAAAATATTTACCGATGTAATTATTCAAAATGTCTGAAAATAGAAGTTAAATATTTACACAATTTGGAAATCCTGATTCCAAATATGGAATACATTTTTCCAAATTCAAAACACAGAAGTGGAAGGAATTAATTTAAAATTAATTCTCGTTGTTAAAACAAAAAGCGTATTTTTAAGAGATAATAACTATCAAAAGATTGACACTTGTTTATGTCCGGTTTAACTGTGAAATTATATAAAATGAAATGAATTATATTAAATGGTAAAAATATATTCTAAATATACTTTAAAACCACTCAAATTCATAATTTATCACTATTAATTATTTCGATTAAAATGTTTTTAATTAAAATTTAGTAATTTTCACTATTCATCAAAATATAAATGTTATCCGAAAAGTTCCAAAATTTTATCCTAGGCTAATTTCGATATTCCGAATCCAAAAATGAATTCAATTTTGAGAGATGAAATTTATAAAATTTCAAAAATTGGGTATTACTGTTCATAATGGCTAGTTTGATAAGTTGTGGTGTGTGTTAGAACTCAAAGTTGCATACAACACACGCTACTGTATTATTCAATAGGAAGCGTACTATGGAAGCTTGGGGTGTTACATTCTACCCTCCTTCAAATACTTTTTTCCTTGAAATTTCTAGAATACTACCACATAAAAATACTCAGGTGGTTCTTCATTATAAGTTCCTCGAGTTCCCACGTTAGCTCTTCCATTTTATGGTTTCTCCATAGAACTTTTACCAGGCGAGTCATCTGGTTTCTCAACACTTGTTCTCTCGTATCAAGAATCCTGATGGGCTCTTCGCAATAAGATAGATCGGGTTCCATTTCTAATTCCTCATAGGTGAGTACATGCATTGGGTCAGGTACGTATTTTCTCAACAGTGATACATGGAACACATCGTGAACTTTGGAGAGACTTGGCGGCATTGCCAAATGGTAAGCTAAAGCCCCAATTAGTTCTAGAATTTCAAATGTTCCGATCTACCTGGGACTCAATTTACCCTTCTTATCAAAACATATAACTACCTTCCATAGAGATACCTTCAAGAAAACATGATCACCGACTTGAAATTCTAAATCCTTCCATCGATTATCGGCATTGCTCTTCTGCCTACTTTGAGCTGTTTTGATGTGGTTTTGGATTACCTTCACATTTTCCATCATTTCCTCCACCAGTTCTGGGCCTACAAGTTTTCTTTCACCAACGTCATCCCAACAGGTTGGTGTGCGACATCTCTTTCCATACAAAGATTCATATGGTGCCATCATAATACTTGAATAGAATCTATTGTTATAGGAAAATTCTACCAGAGGTAAATATTGATCCCACATACCCTGAAAGTCAAGTGAGCAAGATCTCAACATGTATTCTAAGGTTTTAATAGTCTATTCCGATTGTCCATCTATTTGAGGGTGGTAAGTAGTTCTCAAACAAAGTTCAGTATCCAAGGCCTTTTGAAGACTCTTCCATAATCTTGAAGTAAAACGGGGATCATGATCTAAAACTATCGATAGAGGGAAATCCATGAAGTCTCACAACTTCCTTAATATATAGTCTTGCTAGACGTTCCAGTGGTAGATCTTCTCTTATAGCAAGAAAATGTACTGACTTGGTAAGACAATCAACAATAACCCATATTGCATCATTCCTTCTAGGAGTCTTTGGCAGTTCCATGACAATGACCATCGTGATATTATCCCATTTCCACTCAGGTATGGGAAGAGGTTGCAATACTCCACCAGGATGTTGCCTTCCAACTTTCACTTGTTGAAAAACCATACATCTTGACACAAAATCAGCAATCTCCCTCTTCATGTTGTCCCACGAAAAATTTTCCTTCAAATCTCTATAAATTTTGGTTCTCCCAGGGTGTATTGAGAAATTGGAACTATGAGCATCATCCAGCAATTCACTTTTTAGATCAGGTATATCAGGAACACAAAGTCTCTTCCCAAATTTTAAAATTCCTTCTTCATACACAAATTCTCTCAATCTCCCATCATTCACAGATTTAATATTCTTTTTAAATTATTCATCATCCGTCTAAGAACTCTTAATCTTTTATAGTAAAGATAGTTTGGAACCCATTTTAAAAATAATTTAAGTTTCACCTTCTATGGTTATTCCCATGTCCATATTCACTAGATCCATAAAAATTAGATCCCTTTCAATTCTCATATTGTTCAAAACTCCATGATCTTTTATAATCAAAGCATCCGCCACCTTGTTTTCTTTCCCCGGGTGTTAGTGTATCGTGCAATCATAATCCTTGAGTTGTTCAAGCCATCTCCTTTGCCTCATGTTGAGTTATTTTTGTGATAAAATATACTTCAAACTCTTGTGATCAGTATAAATCTCACATTTTTCACCATAGAGGTAGTGTCTCCATATCTTCAAAGAAAAGATCACAGCTGCTAACTCAAGATCATTAGTAGGATAGTTTTGTTCATGAATTTTAAACTGTCATGATGCATAGGCAATAACCCTATCATTCTGCATAAGGACACAACCAATTCCTTTCTTCGATGCATCATTATAAATAACGAACCCATCATTCCCCGATGGTAGAGTCAATATAGGAGCATTGACAAATCTTCTCTTCAGTTCTTCAAAACACTCTTCAAACACTTTTGTGTAGAAAAATTTAACCCCTTTACGTGTGAGCTTTCTTAATGGGTTAGCCAACCGGGGAAAATTATGGACTAAACATCGATAATAACCTACTAAACCAATAAAACCGCGTACCTCAGTTATACTCGTAGGTGCTGGACATTCTTGGATTGCCGGGGTCTTAGAAGGATCAACATAGATTCCATATTTAGAGACAATATGGCCAAGAAAAGAAATATCCTGAAGCCAAAATTCACACTTGCTAAACTTCCCACATAATTCATGTCTTCTCAGAGTCTTTAGGATAATGCGCAAGTGATTTTCATGTTCTTCGTAGCTTTTGGAGTATACCAAGATATCATCAATAAATACCACCACAAAATCATTGAGATATTCCTTGAAAAATCTATTCATTAGATCCATGAATACAGAGGGTACATTAGTCAATCCAAAAGGCGTTACTGTAAACTTGTAATTCCTGTACCTGGTTAGAAATGCTGTCTTCAGAATGTCTTCCTTCTTCACAGACAACTGATGGTATCCAGATTGAAGGTCAATCTTTGAAAAGTATTGAGCTCCATGCAGTTGGTCAAATAAATCATCAATGCGAGGTATGGGATACTTGTTCTTTATTGTTGTAGCATTGATCTCCCTGTAGTCGATACATAACCTCATAGATCCATATTTCCTTTTAACAAAAAGAACAGGGGCTCCCCATGGAGAAAAACTAGGGAGAATAAATCCCTTATTACTCAATTCCTCTAGTTGTTTCTTTAGTTCAACTAATTCTACAGTGTCCATTCTATAAGGGGTCATCAATATAGGCCTTGATCCAGGAATTAAATCAAGGGAAAACTCAACTTCTCGTTCTGGAGGATGTCCAGGTAAATCTTCCGGAAACACATCTAAATATTCTTTCACAATAGGTACATACTCTATTTGAACATTCCTTTCCTCACCCACAGACATTTCATTCTCTTCCTCCCCAATAATTTAATTTATTTGAGCTATTGGGGGGGTGGATCTAGATAAGAATTAGGTGGTGACGATTCTTCTCTAAATATAAGGTGTTCCTTATCATCATCATCAAAAATTGTAACCTTCTTCTTCTTACAATAAATCTTCGCATCGTGGTCCGAAATCCAATCCATACAGAGGATTATATCAAACTCAATCATACGTATGATGATGTGATCAGCGGATAAAGAACATTTATGTGATCTAATGGGGACTGATTCACAAAACTTTGTTGCAATGATACTTCCCTTAGGAGTTTTAACTGACAACTCCCTTGTTAAATCAAATTTGAAATATATAATTTTCTTAGCAAACTGGGAAGATATGAAACAATGCGATGATCCAGAATCAAATAATGAATTTTCTAAACTTGAGGAAACCATTAAATTACCTATCACCACGTCTTTCAGAGCTTCTACCTCAGTAGTAGTGATAACATAAGCTTGGCCTTGATCCCTTGGCCTTTTCTGAGGTATGTTCCGCGGACGCTTAGGTCTTTTATTTGTCTAATGTCCCATATCCTTGCATTTGTAGCATTGCACATCGGTAGCTTCCTTCTTCCCCTTGCAATCATGAGCTTGGTGGCCTTTTTCATCACACTTGTAACGGACTCTCGTTCCTTTTAAGCAAGTACTGAGGTGTTTCTTCCCAAATTTACTACAGGATGGATATTCAAATTTTCCTTTCTACCCCTTATTTCCATTCCCAGATTGATCAGCAGATCTCTTCTTCTATTTATTTTCTTTAAAGTCATAAGACTTTGAGAATTCCTTCTCTGTATTGATTGCACATGAGACAGTGTCTTCGTATGATGAGAAGGATTGTGAGACTAATTATCGACAGAGAAATGATTTTAACCCATCAAAGAAACAATCAACCTTACTTCTTGGGTTACGTATATAATCTCCAGCATACCTTGCTAACCATGTAAAGTTAGCCCCATACTTTTCAACATTCTCGTCCTCCTTTTTTCTCAGACTCAGAAATTGCCTTTCCATATCTGCTCTATGGTCATGGGGAAAGTATTTTTCTAAAAACAGATCTTTGAACTCCCTCCATTCCATATTTGATACTTCATCATCTTAATTTGTGTTTTGAATCAATGACCACCATTGATCAGAATCTTCAGTGAGGTGGTAAACTGCCATGATCACTTTTTCCCTTTCAATACTCCCCAAAGGCTGAAATATTTTCTCTAGGGAATTTATCCATTGCTCAGCTACTAAAGGATTTGTACTCCCATTGAATGATGGTGGTTTTTTCCTCATGAAGTGATCTAACATTGATCCTCCACGCTGCAGATTAGGGTGCTCCATACGGGTAAGGTAATTATTCATAACCTATGTGAGTTGTCCCAGTATGGTGATTACCTGATCAACACCAGTTACACCACCAGCTCCACTATAATTATTTTGAGCAGGAGGGAAATCCCTACACAGAGTGTGTGCATTGATATAGTTTCCATTTCTTCCACTAGGCTCCATTTCAAAACAATAGAATAAACTAGATCAGTTTATGAATCAAAATACATAATTCCATACTTATAATACACTTAACATAAATTGAACTATTTATGTATATAATCCATAATCATAAAAATGTTTTCTTTGATAATGTATATACTCATAAACCATTCATAATTATTTGTAAATAAAATGAGAGTTATCCTAATCATATCCCCCAGGAGTTTTGTAACCAAGAGTGCAGCAAGGCCCGTTGTAATGCACCAGTTCCCGTTCGAGTCTAGATCAAAGTGGTGTTTTCGGGTTTTACCCCTAGGTACAATTGTGCCAGAGCCGCCTCTACCATCTCATATCCAGATAGGGATTTCTTTCTTGTAAAACTCACAAAATCTCAACAATACCAAAATTCTAGGAAGTTCTACTATACTAATCCTCAAAGTCCATCTTAAATCTATGTGCTTTAATCAGAGTATATCTAAATCTAGCTTCCATGGTTTGTACTAAACTTCTTCTGATACCAACTCTAACGCCCCGACCCTAGTTACCCAGATTCAGTGCATTATTACATTACATTGTCATGATCACAAGAAAGATCATGTCTCGAAAGACAGATTAAATTAGTAGCCTTGGAATAACTAGATACATTAATAAATTTTACATTACATCATAAAATGAAAACTAAAACAATATAGTCTCAATAGTCTACACTCTTATCCCCTCATACTATCCCTGCAGGTCATTCATAAAATATTTCCTCACATCCTGGGAAAAATAAAACATAGAAAGGGGTGAGCTCAAATGCCCAGTAAGGATAACAATGTAGCGGAAACATTCATAAATAAGCATAAACATTTAAGGCAATGTATAACTAAAACAAAAGGCTTTTGGAATTGAACATAAACATAATACAGCATAAATAAAATGAAATAATTCCATTTACTTATTCACGTGGATATTCTACAAATCTAATAATCACATGAAATATCAATAACCACTTTCATAATGATGGAATGCATAATTCCAGATTATCATAACCACATAGCCAAGGCCTCGTGCCAAGACTAAAAATAAGATTTTGTCAAGACCTTGTTCCAAGACACTAGTTTGTCTCATGAGACCTACAGATGCATCGAGGAGCTATAGCGGTCTCCACCCGTCACATATTAAGTCCAATGCATTCCTCATATGAACATGTTTCACCATAACATAAAAATTCATATTAAAACTAGAATACGAAATGTCAATACTTTCACCATAAACCATGAATGGTATAAATTAACACATTCACAGTCAAACATATCACAAAACCTTCAATACAATATGTAAGTTTTGTATTATAATAAATCAACTTCAAATAAGCCTAAAATCCATCAAAGGATGTTGACATAGATGAAATCAAAACTATTTGAGAGAAATATCTCTTTTTTTTAAATAATTTAAAATTCACATAATTATAAAATAAAAAATTTACTTTGAAAATATCCTTATAATCTTATAAGGTATGCTTCAAAGATTTTATAATGACAGAAAATAGCCACACCCGTCATATAAGTTAAAAAAGACATTCTTACCTTAATTCTGTCAAAAAGGTTAAAAAGGACATTGTTTGGAAAACAACGGAAATATACCTGTATAAGCCACTTATGAAAATTCAAACAAGGGTATAAATGAATTTAACCCACATTCTATTAAATAGTAAAAATGTTTTGAAATACATTTTTACGAAACATGGATGTGGATGATAATGACGTCCCAGTAGATTATTATGTATAAACAACCTCAGATAATGAAGAGATTGAAAAATAAAACCTTACCTTGTACTTTTTCTTGGTTGGGGGGTAGGTTAAACTCCTTTATAATGTTTAAATAATTGTTATTAAATTATACAAGAATCATATACATTAATATGATATCATATATGATCTTTTATCATTTCTTTGTTAATAATATCTTAATATTATTATCGTTTTGGGTGTTAACTTACTCATTTTATTTTATATGTTTTGTTATGTAAGCCATGTTATTTATGGATAGGTTGTATCTTATTCATATTTAGAATGATATTAAGTCTTTAAACATTATTATTAATCATAAAATGAGAATTATACTTGAATGGATATGATGGGGAATGAATTTATCGCGTTCGTGGAGACAATTGTCCGTCCGTACGCATGAGCGACAATATCATTCTTTTGGTATTAAAATAATATATAATTGGATGGTATATCATATATACATAATCCTTATCATGTTATATTTATTATTTACATGAATTACACATCATTATTAAACCCATCAAAATAATAATATATTGAATAACAATTACACCACGACATGGAGACGGTAAGTCGTACGTACGCACGTATGGTGACATGTCATTCAAAGGATGGATAAAATACTGAATATGGTGGTAACATATTTATAATAACATCACAGTATATAGAAGATACTGGAGTTATTATTTTAGTATGTAAATAACAAAGAAAGAAGAAGTTGAAGTAGAAAGAAACTTGAAAGAGGGCGGTGAAAACATTACCTCTTCTTCGGGTTCTCCCTTTTGATTTGATCAAAAGGGCTCCTTAGGTTGGCTTTATGATCAAACTAATGCCTCTAGGTTGAAGTGAGTTATGTTGAGAGAGTATTTGGGCAGGGTTTGGCTAAGATAAAAGGCTATGATTGTGTGAATTAGTGAGAAGGGAATGTTTACTTTTATAAGAGGGGTGAGCGGCACCTTTGGAAAAGCTAGACATACTATTTTATAATAAATTCATATTCGGTATCTAATGGCTCCAAAGTGGATTATTTAAAGTTTCAGGTGGGTATGCATCGAAAAAAACTCATAAAATAGGATTTAGACAGGTTTGGGTTACTATATTAACCTTATCTTTAAGTATTAACTCTTAGTTAATTAGTTTCACTTTTACATTGTCTCTTTGTATTTTTATATTATATAGTTAATAAAAATACTATATACATCCAAGAGGCCCCCAAGTGGTCCATTAATGATAAAACTATCCTGATATAAGTATCTTGGATGAAACTTATTTTTTTATGAATTTAATATCAATTAATAATATAATATTTTTTTAAGAACTCTTTTATGTCAATTTTGACACTATTCAATAATTAATTTTTTTAAAAATCATAACAGAATTATTAATTCTAAAAAGGTTAATTAAATTAATCCTAACATGTCATATAAACCTATAAAATTATGTTAATTCATAAAAAAGCTCAAATTATTTTTATCTGGGTGTTTATAGTATCATTTATTTTAATTTTTCACTATTATAGTAATTACTATATAATCATTGTGTCATAAATAAATTAAATTATTTAATGTCTATAAATTATAAATAAAATATCATTATGTAGGAAATATTTTTATCTTTATAATAAATATTTATAGTTGAAATCAAACATATATAACCCTATTTAAAAATTGTGTTTCTAAAACATATATGCTTGTGTCATTTTTGTATTTATTTTAACTTAATTAATATAAAGTGTCATTATCACTTACAAGTGGATCCATGGGGTCCTAAAATCGACCAAAAGATGCCCATGGTCGGAAATGTATCAACCAATAAGGTTAGGACACGTTTTAGGGTAATTTAGTGTTATTATAAAATTATTTTTTAACCCTTATTTATCGGATTTACCCTTTAACCATGGTAAATAAAATATTTACCGAAGTAATTATTCAAAATGTATAAAAATAAAAGTTACCTATTTAAACAATTTGGAAATCCTGATTCCAAATATGGAATCCATTTTTCCAAATTCAAAACATAGAAGTATCAGAAATTAATTTAAAATTAATTCTCATTGTTAAAACAAAAAGCGTGTTTTTAAGAGATAATAACTATCAAAAGATTGACACATGTTTATGTGTAGTTTAATTGTGAAATTATGTCTAATGAACAAAATTGTATTAAATGGTAAAAATATATTCTAAATATACTTTAAAACCACTCAGATTCAAAATTTATCACTATTAATTATTTCTATTAAAAAATTTGTTTTTAATTAAAATTTAGTAATTATCACTATTCATCAAAATATAAATGTTATCCGAAAAGTTCCAAAATTTTACCCTAGGCTTATTTCGATATTGCATATCCAAAAATGAAGTCAATTTGGAGAGTTTAAATTTATAAAGTTTCAAAAAGTGGGTATTTCTATTCATAACGGCTAGTTTGATTGGTTGTGGTGTGTGTTAGAACTCAAAGTTGCATACAAAACACGCTACTGTATTATTCAAAGGGAAGCATATCGTGGAAGCTTGGGGTGTTACATGATTTGAGAAAGGTATCATACATGTTGTTTGATCTCAGGTCAATGTGTCCAGGAGTACAATTATTACTCAAATTGTAATCTGATTGCTGGTTATAGCATGAAATCTAATTGATAATGTGGGGAACCTAGTAGAGCAGCGCTAATTTTTGACCCAACAGTTCAACATATTATATAAAGGAGTTTCATTTCAAATATTCTAATGAAATGAGTATTAACCAAAATTAATGTTTTTTATGTTGAAATTTTCTACTATCGGGGTGGAAGACAGAGACACGTGGGGAACCAGTGTGATCTTGACTTAGTCGAGCGTCAAGCATGCAGCATGATGTGCCACATACAACGTTTTTTTGTAGGAACTTCCGTATATAAACGAGTGGTAGGGGTCATCTCTAACACCAGGTTTGGGATCATTTTTTAAAACTCCATGTCAGGTTGTGATCTAGAGTAGAACTGATGGGCCAGGTCGATGTGGTAGTGGTCATGGATGAGGTATTCATGAACATGTTATAATGAGACAACATAAGTGGATTGGCTGAGGTGGGGAGGTTGTATCATAGGGACGCGGTTTGGGAAAAATAAATTCTATATAGCCTACATTTGAGGAGAAGATTGATCGATTGTCTATGGTCAGAGGTACAATCTTATTAGCCTCAACTCTTTTATCTTCTATTTTGACATATTTTCTCCATATATATTTTGTATCGGCACCTGTTTTGGAGAGCCTTAAGTTTTTTATTAATTCTTATGTGGAAATTCTTATGTATGATACTCAATTTTGGATATAATAGAGTGTGTGATCTAGTTTAGGGAGTGTCCCCTATATATTTTTGGGTGTCACTTCATTTGGAATGTTTTTTCCCTAGAGATGACCTTGTTTTATGACTTACTCAGGATGGAATGTATAGTTTCTTATTGATCCCACATTAACAACTATCACTAGAGAGTAACCTTTTCTTTACAAGAGGGTGAATCATTTATTCACGTGGGTGAGTGGGATGTTCATAAGATCCAAGCTTCACCAAAGCATTGTGGGGTAGGAAGGATGATAGCCGAGATTTCTAGTTTGTGTTTTGATGATCCGGGAGCATGTCAGGTGAACAAACCTCAAGTGGTAGATTACTTTAGGGACATTTACTATATAACTTTTTAGTTTAACTCTAGAGAGATAGGTGGAGTCCTATATAGAGACAAAAAAAATAGTTTCACCTGTATCCATTACTATTTATATGATGGATATAAAGGACTAGTTGAAGATCATGAGGTAGCTATAGGTCTTTGGACGAAAAATGGTTTATATGACCCGATACCTCTCCATGGGGTTCCTTAAGAATTTTTTTATGAATAAAGGGTACATTAACATCACGTTTTGTGTGGATTATTAAAAATTTAACTAGTTTTAAGAACAAGTATCCTTTTTCATGGATAGTTGAACTTTTTTATCAGATTCGAGGAGCTTGAGTTTTATGGAAAATATATTTGAAGTTGGGATATCACCAGGTATGTGTTTGAACTATAGAAATGTTTCATAAAAATTTTCATAGTTGTTATAGTCTATATTAGTGTTTTGTTATGTCATTCAGTCTCACTAACACGATGTTAGTATTCACGGTGCCGATGAACTAGATTTCCCATCATTATCTTGATTTGTTTGTGGTGATTGTTTGTGGATGATATCTTGTTTTATTCTAAAAATCGATATGACCATGAAAAAAATCATGAGATAATTTTATACGCATTGAGTGTGTAACACCCTGATATATTTTGAAATAATGATTTTTAGTTAACTTAATATTTGTAATATTTTTTATTTCTCCCAACACTATATTTAGTTTTTTATATGAAATCACTGTATTTGGATTGCTTTATACACAATACAAAGTTAATCTTATGATAAATTTAACACATATATTAACTTTTGGTATGAACAAAACTATGTTTGGATTTTTTTATAAACATTTTCAAGTCCCTTATATAGCTTTCATAACATACAAAGATTGGTTTCACTGAACTACAACATTATATTAATATTTTTATTAAAATAACATTTTATCTACCACCTAACCATTGGAATGGATCTTAAAATTAATATTAATTAAATTGTGATAAAATTAATCCTTTAGTTATCAATTAGTATAAGTGAATTTATAAACTATTTAAAAATAAAGAAATTAATTTTATAAGAAAACTATTTTTCTATGTACAAAAAACAATTTTATCTCAATAAATTAAGAGTAACACTTTTTAATAAGGTTGGAAATATAATTTATATAGTTTATATTTAATTAAAAAAATTTATACTCATCTAATATATTTTATATGTATAATATTAGAATATATCCAATTAAATAAAAAGATATATTTTTCTAAAAGGGGATTTTTTGAATTTTGAATGGGGAACCAATTTTAAATTTTTTTTTTGAAAATTTAATAATTTTTATTTGAAAAAATAAATTTTATTTTTGGATGCCTAAAATCAAAATTTACATTGGGATAATTTTTAGTTATTTATATGAAGTTTCATTTTCTCATGAATAGTGAAATACATTGAATTTTCATTCAAAACTACGTTTGCATTTAATTTATTTATATATTTAAATTTTGTTATAATTTTATTTTGAAGTATATTTATATCAATTATATATTCTTTAATTGTATTTAGGTCATTATAAACAATTTCACATTAAATTTAGATGAAAATACATAGAAACTTTTCGAGCATTTTAACATCAAAACCCATCATTATTGTCTAGTTTGTAGGATTTACATTAAAATATTTTATTCCAATTTATTGATTAGAATTTTTAAAAATGGTTTAAATATTTGGAATAATAATTATATATTATTTATAATAAGTTAAAAATAGTTCTGGACAAAAAATACTAGGGAATGTTATTTAATTTAATTACAATGATTAAAGTAAAATCATGATTGCTTGATGGTTAAACATTAATCCGAAGAGATCAAATGACTTAGAAACATATGAAAAATCAATTTTTGGACATATTTATACTAATTACTCTCTTGGATATAATTTTTATAATTATTTGAGGCACATAATGTAAGGGATATTCCTCAAAAGTGTTGACCTTTTTATAAATACAAAAACACCACCCATCCTCCATTGTAAAAAGGAACTACCAATTCCCATTTAGTCACACCAAAAAAGAAACTTTTATCATCCAAAACATGATAAAATATCACAAAAGTTATCTCATATAATCCTATAAGACTCAATTTGATCATAAATCAAACCATGTAATCCCTCCATTCCAAACCAAAATATGGTACTCAGAGAAGAGGTGACATCTTTCCACAAGCTCTTTTTTTTATTTTATTCTCCACAACCTCAAATCTCTTTATTACAAACTTTTTTAATAAAATATGTATTCTAAATATAATTATATTCTTTTAATATAATTTTCATACCTACACTGACACAAACTTCCATTTAATGTGTATTGAACTTACTATTCTTGTGTACGGCGAACTACCACCTCACGAAACTATGTTGTTTGTTTTTACATTACCAACTATCATGGTTGTAAATTATGACAGAATAACTATTTTAATATGATTTATATGATATTTTTTTGATTATTTAATTATTATATAAAACATAGCTTCATTATTTCTATTTTTTAAACATGATAACATCATTTGTGGAAGTATACACTACCTCTTCCTCAAAGAGATGTGATTCGTTCACACTTTCAACTGAATGTGTTATGGATGGTCTTAATGAAATTATATGATATATTTTAAATAATATTGATATTGAAAATATAATATATATATATATATATATATATCATTCTCTTTTTTACAATATGGCCAGAAAATGGAAACAACGTTCATGCGTACTGTACACCTACTGTCTCCATGAACGATGTATTTAATTTGATATATCTTTATTTTATTGACTATTATAAATATTTATATAAAACGTATATATAATATATAAATAATTTCATATGTTATAGAAATAATTAAATTATGATATATGAAACATTAACAATAATAAATGGTCAAAACATTTATAATAAACAAATAAGTTACTACCCCAAACATTGCTTCTATATGGAATTATTAATAAACATGTAATATACCAGAATGTAGGGTAGATCCCTATTTTTAAAAACTGAAAATAAAATAAAAAATGAGGATATATGGAGTAATTCAGGCATTACATCCGTATTTCCAAGAAAAAGACACTCAAATGTCAAATTCACTCTAGTAGGACACATCAAAACCACTATACTATTAAGAATAACATTTTAACGAACCATGTGACCTAGTAACAATATTTGTCTTCAAATATGAATAGTGTTTTCAATGTCCTACTTTCTTAGGATGTACCGGTTGAAATCCTTCATAATCCACAACAACATTTTTCCCTTCATACAATCTATGGCTATATATTATTTTTTTGGAGACTCATCCTCAACATCATCCCACCTTCCTCGAACTCCTTTTTATTCCTTTAATAATTTTCTGTGGGTTATTTTAATGGTATGCACAATCACTCGGACCAAATCCTTCCCGCTTCATTGGCAGGTTCTCTCCTGATTACATTGGCCCTAATCATGATTAGAAATTAGATTCCATGCCAAGCATATCCCAGATCCAGTCAAGGTAGGTCTATAGCTTTATGTTTCATGCACCAAAAATATTTATTTCATATAATTAACCACATGAGGTTCCTCTAGAAACAAAATCATCAACAAAATTTGAAACATTGACACTCATATATTCATTATAGATTCATATATGGTATTATATATAAGAAAACGGTTCTATGTAAGATTTATAATAAACATATAATTATTATACAGTATTTTTAAACTTGTACAGAGAAATTGAAGACTTAAAGTTAGGGTTTCCTCATCTCAATTTTTATATCTGTGGGATACATGCTATGTTCACCAGTCAATTCATTTGTGGTGTATATACTATCTATTAAGGTATTATATAAAAATTATACATTAATATATTGTTATATAAATATAAAATTAATTATCTCTCCTTCATGAGGTTTATGGATTTGAAGACACCAAATCTTTAATGTAGTTTTTGTCTCAATTTTCTTTATTTAAGATAAAATCCATGTTGTACACCTATATTTTTCTATGAGATGTATATAATTCTCCTTAGAACATTATATCATTAATATAATCATTTAAAGATATTTTAATATTATTGTAATTTTGTTAACACATGTTGATTATGAGTCAAATTTACCAATGTGGTAATATTTTATTGCTACAATCTCACCATTTATCATGATTGTTTACAATTATAAATACACTGTTGAAATATTATAATCCATGTCTCAAGAACAGAAATGAATTATCTTCTCCTATGGATATTTATTATATATTCATTAATTGGTACCATTTTTCCACTCTTTAGAGATAAATATAATTAAGAAAGTGTTTTAAATAAAATCATGCATTATCTATATCTTTTAGGTTAGAAATCGATGTTCTTTCAAAAATATATTTTATAATAATGGTTTTCAACAATTTAATATGTTTAAAATGTGTTTAAAATTTTTTTAATCTCCCATTATTTTTATTTAATTAAATATTTTCTCAAAATTTGTTTTATCTTCATTTATATGTTTTCTAGAAAAAGATTTTTCAAATTTATTCTAAGAATTTGTTTCTATATTTTAAAAAATATTCATTGAAAATGGTTTTAAAAATACCTATAACATTTCATTACATGTTTTCAAAGATATTATAAAATAATAAGGTTTTCAAAATTATTGATTTTTTTAAAATTAGTTTTTAAAAAGAAAAAGATATTTTCCTCAAGAAATGTTGTAAATTATATTATAAATATTTCTTTATAAGAATAGGATTTTTGAAATGGTTTTAGGCAACTGATTTTAAATGAAAGGATATTTTCCTTATGAATTATTTGATGTGATATTTAAAAATTATTCTCCATCTAAGATGATATACTTTGTTATATTTTATGTTTTACTCTCAACTTGAACCAATAATTCCATTCGTATTCTATATTGAATGGTTTATATTTAGATGAATGCTATTTATGAAACTTATTTATCATCCACTGGTTATATGCTTTTGAATCTATCTTCTTTTCATTGGTTATTCCTTGATGGGATTATTTTGAGACCTATCGTTTTTCCCTAGGTAATGATGTGATGAAATTTTTATGATACACATTTCATTTAATGGGTTATGATATGATATTTATGAAAACCATATATTTTTATGGGTCATGTTATGATTAATGTTCATTTATCTCATAAAACATGCAAGTATGATTTCATTATGTGATGAAAAATACCGATATATCCCTAAAATTCATTATGTTAATGATTAATGTTTAATGAGATAAAAGGGTACACTAGAGGGAATTATAAGCATAATAAAGTGGTCATATTAAGACAAAAACAAGAGGGTTCACGGGAGGGAATCCCAATCCTGATATAAGAGGGAAACTTCTTCCCGAAACAATAGGGTACATGGGAGGGAATCCCAAGCACCAAATAAGAGAATACATGGTAAAGAATCTCATGCCTATAAATAGAGGGTACATGGGAGGGCATCCCCAGTCCAAAATAAGAGGCTTAACTAGAGGAAATCTCTAGCCTAATACAAGCACACAGATGGTTTTTCCAAACAAAAAATATTATGAATGTTTTGGTGCATAGACTTAACATAGTATTTTCTATTATTATGTGTATTACACAATTCTAAGTCGTATTCCTATGAGATGATTTCATTAATTATATTCCTAATTATATTATGATTAATGAAAGATAAACGTCTAATAATTTTTCCATGATTCATGTTTATGATATTTGAATAGAGTATGATCTTCTAATGTTATGATCACATTCTCATGGCCTTATTATTATGTTTGTGCTTACTTATATTCCTCTTTTACCTTAAGTGAGTATCTGATATCAAACCTTTCTTATGTTTTCTTTACCCAAGATATGAATAAATGTTATAAGTGGAATTAATAAATTCAATGATCATTATGGTATACATTGAATATAGTTTACCATGTTAGAATATTTTGTGCCATGTTTCTAAAGACACCAAACTATTATGGTTATCGGGAATGAATTTTTGTAATGTAATGAATATTCTAGTAAAATGATGTAATATGCATGTATGTTAAGCCTATGTAACAATAAATAGAGTGTCTGTTATATGATAATATCTCTAATTTCCACTTCAATATTGAAAATATTTTCTTCATTGGTCATGTTATCTCAAAGACAAGAGAATCAATTGATGCAAAGATGGTGAGAGCTTTTGTATCCTGGGAACAGCCCAAGAAATCCTTTTACATATGGAATTTCATGGGGATAGATAGATATTATAGGAATTTCATATATGATTTATCACATCTATTAGAATTGTTTATGGGAATGATGAATAAGGGGGTGATGATTTTATGGTAAAATACCTATGAGGTATCCTTTTCGGATCTAAAAGGGAGATTGATTTTTAAGTTGTTTTTTATTCTTCTAGAGCAGGGCAGAAGATACATTGTGTATTATGTTGCATCATGTATCAGGATATGAATAGTTTTTATACATATGGAAAGATTTTTTATATGTGTCTTAATATTTGAGGTAACATGAGTGGAGTTACATGAAACACGATCTTGAGTTAGCTACAGTAGTTCATGATTTGCACTATTGGAGAAATTAACTACAATGAGAGCATTATGGGATGTACAAGGACCAAAAGGCATATATTATGAAATTATACATCATGATATGAATATGAGGTAGTGAATGTGGGTCAAGTACCTATAGTCTTTTGACATCAATATTTTCAAAAGACTGTAAAAGGAAATCTAGTGGTCGATTCACCAAGCAGGAAGAATTAGATACTAGAAGTTGAGTAGGCTATTATAGGGTGGAAATGCATGGATTTGTTCTATGAGTTTTAATTTTAGATGAATGAAATTCAAGTAAAGACTTATATTTTATCCTTATATGTGACCTCTATCCTTTTAAGTAGTGTAAGGAAGAGGTAGCCTTTAGACAAAAGGGACTAGTCCTATGGAATAGTGTGGAAGGTGAGGAACCGCCTCTAGGTTGGACTATAGGATAAGATGTGATCCATCATATCCATTGTCATGTTATGGTTTTGTGGAAATACATAATGATATGATGATTTAGTTCCATGCCTCGGTTTTTCAAGTACACCTCGTTGTCACCAAGTTGTGCAGTGACTTGCACCATCAGTACTGGTGGTTTGGTTTGAAATGTGAGGTTGACGGATTTGTTTCAAGACGATAAAACTACTAGTAGGTGAAGGTTGAATATAAATGACCATATTGGATTTTATATAAGTTTTATATTCCTATGTGGAAATGGAATGATGTCACTTTGGATTTCATGATAGGTTTTTTGAGGTCACTTCAAGGTAGTGATTTTATTTGGATTATTGTTCACTGGATCATGAAGGCTTCCATTTACGTACCAATTTGATAAACCCTCAGTGTTGATGATCATGGGAGGTTATATATCTATGAGATAATTGGGCTTCATGGGGAACAACATACTATCATTTCATATTTTTATTCCTGTTTTATAATTAATTTATGGAAGAGGTTTCATATGAATTTCGATAAAATGGTTTTTCTAGGTATGGAATACCACCATCATTATAATTTCTAGTAATAGCGTATGATATAGGTTCATGAGGACATGTTTCGAGAATGCGTTCTAGAATTTGGTTAATATTAGGATACTCATATACCCCTATTTGAGTTCACCTATAATAATAAATATCAATAAACTATTTAGATGAAACCTTTTGAAGATTTTTATAATAGGTCATGCTGACACCCCTAGTTGAGTTCACCTATAATAATAAATATAAAGAAACTATTTAGATGAAACCTTTTGAGGATTTTAATAATAGGTCATTATTATCACGTCTATGCTTGTTAGAGGTAGGTGAGGTTGTGTTTCTAGGACCTGATCTCATGCAGGGGACTTCTGATAAGGTCCAGTTGACCAGAAAGAAGATGGATATTGAAAATAATTGATCGAAATCATATGTTGATCCCCATAGATGACCAATATATTTTAAGGAAGTGGATCATATATATTTATGTTTTTACTTGTTTTTATGACACATGGTAATATTTCAACACGATATGTCAGTTCATTCAAGATACAAGGTAGAGTTGGGCCAGTGTCCTATCGGTTGAAGTTTCCTTAGAGGTACTAAGTCATACACAATGTCTTCTATGTATCTAATTTATTCCATCATATATTGTACATTTATTTTTTATTTCATCCCAAGGAGGTTTATTTATATTAAGATTCAACATTTCAATAGTATCCAAGTCATATCATTGACAAGAGAATAAATGTTCTTAGAGGCCGATCAGTTCCTCTAGCATGGGTGTTATGTAAGTACATCCATTTACCGAATTAGAATTGGGATTGAGTGGTCTATGTATGTGGTCAGTATCATGATTTATTCTAAGTAGAATCGTTAAAATACTTGAGAAGGAAATTTAGTGATGAATTGATTTAAGGGAGAAGATTCTATGATCTCTGGTTTTCTTATGAGGTAGGGATCATTGGTTTTTCAGATTAAATTATTATTTATAAACAAAAGTATATACCCATTTATTTCATGAGTATTATTAGTTTATGGGGATTTTTCAGATCCTAGAACCCAAATCACAAAGAAATATAGTAGGGTGGCATGATTAGGAGAAATGATATGACCCAATAAGCACAATTTGATGAAACAATGTGAGGTTAGACTGTGGGATTTAGGGGTCTGAAAATTTGAGAAAACCATGTTCATAGAGGCACCCTCCCTTATGAGGGCCTAAATTTTTTTTTAAAATTGTATGAGACAAGGTTTATGCATGTTTATTCAAACCACGTGCATGAATCATGTGAGGTAATCCATTACACAGTGATGCATGCACAATTAGAGAATAGTTTGGACAACCGTGCAGCCTGGTATTTTTTGATAAAATGAAAATTTACACCTAGAATTCTTTTTCAACATAAAATCTAATTTACTTCTTATTTGTTGGATAGAAACCTAAGTTTGAGAGCTTCCCTTTAAGTAAAATCCATATTTTTTAATACAATTATTTTTTTGGAACATGGAGTCGAATATCATTAGACTCATTGGATCCATTTCAGTGAGTAATTTAATCCTTTTGTTTCATTATTTTTTTCCTTAGTGTTGAATATTCAGTTTAGATATGAAATTATTATCCTTATTTTTAGGTTCTCCATATGTTATGTGTTTTTCCATTGATATGATATAAATTAGATATCAATATTGGATTATCACTCTACTACATACCTAAAATACGTGGTATATACTTGTCTAGAGTAGATTTATGATTTATAGATATAGTTATTCTAGTTAATCATGACATACATTCCAGTTTCACCCCTAAATAGAATTTATTTCTAGAATTAATTGTGATGTAAATTTCTAGGGATTCCCACTAGTTCCTTGAGAGTTGTTGGAAGTGGTTTCTTCAAACATGGCCACCCATGGGGTGTGCCCTTGCCTTTGAAATTTCCCTTTGTTATACAACCCATTGGGACCATTTTTTTAGATTTCCTAGTTAGAGGATTCCATTTATAAATGAATAGAAATGAATTTATTATTTAGGAGATGTTCTTCCTCCTTTTCCAAGTGGTACATGATGCTGATTTGTTTAAACTATTTCAATGTGAATTTTTATAACAGTGGGTAAACTCATGGTATGTAATTAAATGGACCTTATTATATAATTTGGATGAAAAAAATGGAATGTGATGGTATGAAATTATAATTTAAATGAATAATGTGTGTTTCCATATTACGCCATGGGTGTTCTACACCATGGGTCATGATAGCGGTAGTGGATTCCTTGGATAATATTTCCACCTTTGTCTTGATTCAATGAGATTATTTGGGCCTTTCTACCCCTTAGATCTAGATTTTTTGGTCTGAAATTGGACATTTTATGTTGGAATTCTCTTTGGACCCCAAATAAATTCTAATCATGTTTCCATCAATATACTCATGGAACTCGATAATGATTTCATGGTTCATTACACCTTGGATATGGCCTTGTAGTGTCTGACAGTTTATAGAGACCATCCATAGAAAATTTAAAAGTTATGGTTATATTATGTGGTTGTTGTAACACCCCAATATTTCATATTAATTTATCTCATTAATGTAATTTAATAGATTGCGTTACACGCAACACCGAGTTCGAGCGCACCACGACTTACCAAACTTACCGTTCAAAAGCGGTTATGAATAGTATTAACTAAATTTTAAATTTTATCTAATACATATAATTTTATAATCCATATTACAAGATTCCTAGAAATAATGTAAGAACAAATTCATTTTTTTATATTGATGAAATATTTTTCAAAAAAATGAAATTTTACCACCTTTTAATGGAGAACCCTTTTTAAATCCAATATTTGACAATTTTATATATTAAATTTCACAAAATAAAATTCTTCTTTTGTATTAGGACATAAAATTTTAGTTTCAATAAATTTTTGGTGTTTTTCTGATAACTTTAATATTTGGGTGAATAGTGAAAATACTAAATTTTAACTGAAAAAAACTTTTTTAATAAAAATAATTTATAGTCTTAAATTATACATTTTAATGGTTTAAAAGTATAATTATATTATATTTTTTTCATTTAATACAATATTCATCATTAAATGTAATTTCTCATTTAAATTTGACATAAACACATGTCAATCTTTTGGTAGGTTTAACTTTTTTTTAAAAACCCTCTTTTTTGTTTTGACAACGAGAATTAATTTTAAATACATAAATGAAAATTATATGTTTTTAATTTTTTAAACTAGACTTTATTTTTGAATTCATAATATCAAAATTATCTTATGTTAAATTTTTTCTATTTTTATGAAAACTTTCAATTTTTGATGAATAGTGATAAACTCTCCGTTATTACTTGAAACTGGCTTTTTATTTTAAAAATTAGATATTTTAATTTATTTTATTTTCAGTCATAATATATATATAATAACTATATATGTTCAATGTAATTCATTGGAGTCATGTTATAATGAGTTTACATAAATAAAATTTTATCAAACTTTTTACCGTCTTTTACCCACATCCTAGGAGTATTTGAAAATTTGTATAAAACATAATTTTACCGCTTCTTTGAGTTGAATTAAAAAAATACAAGAGACACGGTATATATCAGTAAGTAAAATTTTGTTCAAAAAGATTAAAATATTTTTCGGTGAAAAGTAACTTTTGACTTTTATTTACCACAGTTAAAAGTAAATAGGGTAATTAAGGGTAAAAATGATAATACAATTACCCTAACACATGGCCTAGTTCTATTGGATAAATATAATTCGACAAAAAACATTAGGAATAAAATATGATCCTTTACGTCCACTTGGATTATATTAGGACGTTTATTATTACTTATTTTGAAGTAGAGTTAAAAGTGTTAAATTCAAGTTTTCATAACTAAAACATTTTTAATATAATGTTATACATAAGATAAATTCGACTACAAATATTAATTATAAAGATAAAAAAATTTCCAACATAATGGTATTTTATGTATAATTTTTTGACATTAAATAATTAAATTTATTTATGACACAATGATGATGCAGTAATTACTTTATTAATAGAAGATTAAAATAATTGAGATTATAAATACTGAAATAAATGTAATTTGAGACTTTTGATAAATAATAAAAATTGTATAGAATAATATAACATGTAAGGGTTAATTCCTCAATCTCATTATTATTCAAGATTTTTTATGGGTAAGTTTTTATTAGGACATATTTATTATCCATTTCCATGTTTCATAAAAAAGTTTTCAATGGGATTCCTTTAAGGGAATATTTTATTAAAACAAAATTTTAAATGTTTTCAATATTTATTCTTCTAAATCATTCTCATTAATGTCTATATTTTCAAAATGGTTTTTTAAGGATTTATTTTTGTGGAAATTTATGTTATTAAAATGTTAATTCCATTCAATAGATTAAAATTGGTATGGGACACTTTGATTCAATTTTTTTAAATGTCTTCCTTTATAAATTGTGTGACTTTTAAATGTTTTCATGAAGAATGTATTTTTCACTCAAAGGGTATTATAAATCATTTTCATCAATTTCAACATCCTTTGATGTATTTTAAACTTGTTTAAAGTTGATTTATTATGATACAAATCTTTCATATTGTATTGAATGTTTTGTGATATGTTTAACTGGGGATATGATTTTTTTATACCATTCATGGTTTACGGTTAAAGTATTAACATTTCGTATGCTAGTTATAATACGAATGTTTATGATATGTTTCAAAATTTTCATATGAGGAATGTATTAGACATAGTAAGTGATGAGTGGATCCTGTTATAGATCCTCGATTCATCGGTAGGTCTCATGAGACAATTAGACGTGTAATTTTTTGAGGCCTTTCCCAATATGATATATGGTTTTGGATGAGGCCTAAATTTTTTTCAGACATCTTAGATGAGGCCTTGAAAAAATGTTTTAGAATATCCGGCATTATACATTCCCTCATTATGAAAATAATATCGATGGTTCATGTGGTTATTCGACTAGTAGAATACCCATGACTGTGTTTTATTATGGCATTATTTACTTAGCTCATATTCTTTCCATAAAAGTGTTCATGTTTATTATTTGTAAAGGAATGTGTTTCAATTATTCACCATGCCTAATATTTATATTATCTTCTACTATATTTCTTACCCATACTGTGAATTTGAGCTCACCCCTTTCTTATGTTTTATTTCCCCAGGATTCCAAGAAGTATTTTATGTTTGAGATGTAGGGTTAAGCTAAGAGAACAATGGAATTCTCAAAAGATTTTTTTTGTTGTATGATAGAAAGTGTAATCTAACGTTCATGAATGTAATATATTTTTCATGACTTCTAATCTGGTCAGTCATTCAGGACTTGAGTCCTTGTAATCATGCCAATGTATTAAAATAATGCACCGACTCTGGGTAACTAGGGTCGGGGCATTATAGTTGGTATCATATGATTTTTAGAAACAACATTGAAAATATATTTAGATAAACTCTGATTAGATAAAATTACCCTAAGAGATACATTGAGGATTAGTGTAGAATAACATCCTAGAATTTTGTTTATTTATAGATTTTGTGAGTTTTCCAAGAAATACATCCCTATTTGGATACGAGCAGGTAGAGGCGGCTCTGGAACAGATGTACTTAGCGGTAAAACTCGAAAACACCACTTTGAGATAGACTTGAATGGGAATCAGTGCATGGTAATATTAATTGCAGCACTTTTGGTTACAACACTCTTGGGGGATATACATAGGATAATTCACATTTTAATTACAAGCCATTATGAAGGATTTAAGAGTAAATACTTCTTCGGAGAAAACATTTTCATTTTTATAGATTATATCCATAAAATATTCAATTTACGATAGGTATTTTACAAGTTTTTAATTATTCATTGTGATTCATAAACTGACCTAGTGTATGCCATTGTTTTGAAATGGCGCCTAGTAGTAGGAATGATAAATCTAGCAATACATATGATCCAAAGAGTAAGAAGGATCATATATTTCATAGTATTAAGCCTACATTTAAAAAGGAATTAGTCTCCCATGTATTCTCAAAATAAGATGAAATAATATCATTGGTTAATAAGATATGTAAGGAATTCTATGAGTCCAATGGCTTTTAAGGGAAGCAAGAGAAGAAAAAGATGGTAGAGAGAAAGCTGGATAAAGAGAAGAGGGGAAAGAAGGAGTTTCCCATATATGCTAAATGTGAAAAGAATCACCTTGGTAAATGATTGAAGGGAATGGAAGTTTTTTATAAGTGTGGAGAAAAATGAAACAAAGTATGTGATTTCAAGGGTAAGAAAAAGGTTTCAAATGTACAATTCATTATCTAAAAGGAGGTGGGACACTATGTGAATCAATTTCCAAATCCTTAGAGTATTTCCCAAATGATTCTATGGAATAATAATCAAGTTATGACACTACCGAAGATGAAGAGGAATGATTAGATTTTTATGTTATATTTAAATTGTTTTGTCATTTGATTATTTTATTAATGATGTACATGTTATAATAATTATAGAGTATATGAGGATTGTATTGCAATACAATTTCATTAGGGACGTGATATTTTGTGGAACAAAGAAAAGTGACTCAATGACAAGTTAAACTTTATGGAAAATACATGGTCAAAGGAAAGAAAAAACTCTAATATGGTATTGATACTGAGGTATTTATTTTCGAATAAGAGATGGTTGATTTACTATATTGGATATTATTGACATCCTTGGAACTGGTTAATGGTTTGTTTTTTTCATCATTTTTGGAGTTTAAAAAAAATTTGGATA
This sequence comes from Viscum album, assembly GCA_963277665.1. Lineage (NCBI taxonomy): Eukaryota > Viridiplantae > Streptophyta > Magnoliopsida > Santalales > Viscaceae > Viscum > Viscum album. The sequence continues at coordinate 1,212,214,153 of OY728153.1, read as the reverse complement.
GAAGGAGTATATCCGGTATTATATAAGGAATAAGGGTGCATGAATGTAATCAACAAAGTTTTATGGTAATTCAGGGTGTTACTATGTTTTAAAAGAATACATGATGAAGGTATTTTCATGTTATTATGTGGCAAAAAAGATCCTCATTGTGTTTACCTTACTTAGAATTTTTGGACTGTGAGTTTTGATACAAGTATTTTTTATAATTCTAAAGGATGGAATAAATTAATTTTGACATTGGATACTATTGTTAATGTTAAATCATTTCTTGAGATTATTTTTATATTTTCATAAAAAGTACAACCCGGAGGTCGGGCGACAACCTTTCGCGTCGGGCAAGGCCGCGAGACTTGAACCCACAACCGAAGGGAGACATGGGTGCATCACCTACCACTGGCTAATGTGATGTTATAGATTGTATAATGTAGTTTTCTTTTCAATAGTCTGAAGAATGAATAATAAATTCATAATTTTTTAAAACTTATATTATTAGGATAAATAAAATATTTTTATGTTCTATTATCTTTTAGAGTGAAGGATGAGTTTGTGGTAGAAATTTGTTAAAAGATGTAACTCTACTTTTCAAGTATATATATATATATATTCACTATTATTATAAGACTAAATTTATTCTTAAACATTAGTTAAGGGACTTCATCTCAATATCTTTTCATTGAGGCATATTTGGTTTTAATACATGACTTTTTTTTATATTTTGAATAAACATCTTTGAATTTTCATTTCATTCAATGGGAATCTTTTTCTACATAGCATTTTACTAAACGACAGAGAAGGAGTGTTTCCTTTTAAGGTAAGCGGTGAAAACGACCTTTCCAACGCCACAAGTTTTATTTGATATTTTTCTTCATTAAGAAGCTGAAATGTTTTTAAAAAAGAAAATAAATAGCATATACTATCTTTATGTATTTTGGTATTGAAAATGGTTTTGATAATGGATATTTATGTAAATATATTTAAATGATATATTGTGATTAATGACCTTAATCACTCCCTATAAATATTTACTTTTTCCCTCCAATTATGTGTCTCTAATTGCCAAAAATGTTCTCCAAATCGGTATCATAATTTGGTGGTACCTTTTTAATTTCCCTTTCACTATTATTAAGAATAAATTTAATTAACCCAATTTCCGATGAGGATTTTCCAAAAGGTATTTTTCTATTTTTAACCATTTATTTTCGAAGAACAATTTCAAATTGTGAGAATGAAATTTATTGAAGGAGGGGAGAATGTAACACCACAATATTTCGTAGTACATTATCTCATTAATGTAATTCAATAGCATGCGCTACACGCAACACCGAGTTTGAGCACACCATGACTTACCAAACTACCCATTCAAAAGCGGTTATGAATAGTAATAACTAAAATTTGAATTTTATATAATCCTTATAATTTTATAATTCATATTTTGAGTTTCTTATAAATATTTTAGAACAAATTCATTTTTTCATATAAAATAAGTATTTTAAAAAAAATGCAACTTTACCGCCTTTTAATGGAAAACCATTTTTAAATACAATATTTGACACTTTTATATATTAAATTTGAAATAAATAGCTTCTTCTATATAATAGATACATAAAAATTTAGTTTTGATAAATTTTTGGTGTTTTTCTGATAATTATTATATTTGGGTGAATGGTGAAAAATACTAAATTTTTACTGAAAACAACTTTTTTAATAAAAATAACTTATAGTGTTAAATTATAAATTTGAATGTTTTGGAAGTATAATTAGATTATATTTATATAATTTAATATAATTTTTTTCATTATAATTAATTTCACATTTAAATTTGTCATAAACACATGTCAATATTTTGATAGGTTTTAGTTTTTTTAAACCCCATTTTTGGTTTTGACAACAGGAATTAATTTTAAATTAATAAATAAAAATTCAATGTTTTTAATTTGGTAAAATATAATTCATTTTTTAATTCAGAATAAAAAATTTTTTTTGTGGTAAATTTTTGGTATTTTTCTGAAAACATTCAATTTTTTATGAATAATGAAAAACATTACGTTATTATTTAAAACCGACTATTTATTTAAATAATTATTTATTATATGTTAATTTATTGTAAGTAAAAATAGATATATAATACCTATATATGGTCAATGTAATTAATTGGAGTCATTTTATAATAAGTTTAGATATATAAAATTTTGTCGAACTTTTTACCATCTTTTACACACCTCTTAGGAGAAATTGCAAAATTTGTGTAAAACATAATTTTATTGCTTCTGTGAGTTTAATTTCAAAAATAAAAGAGACATGGTTAATACTAGTAAGTAAAATGTTGTTCAAAAATATGAAAATAATTTTTTGTGAATAGTATCTTTTGACTTTTATTTACCATGGTTTAAAGAAAATAGTGTAATTAAGGGTAAAAATGACATTAAAAATACCCCAACACATGTCCTAATTCTATTGGATTAGTATAATTCGTCAAAAAGAAAACCTTATGAATAAAATATGATCCTTTATGTCCACTTGAATTATATTAGGACGTTTATTATTATTTAATTTAAAGAATATTTAAAATTATTAAATTCATGTTTTCATAAATAAATCATTTTTTATATAGGGTTATACATAAGATAAATTCGACTATAAATATTCATTAGAAAGATAAAAAGATTTAATACATAATGTTATTTTAATTATAATTTTTAGACATTAAATAATTAAATTTATTTATGACACAATGATGATTTAGTAATTACCTTATTAATAAAAGAATATTATAATTGATATTATAAATACCCAACTAAATGTAAGTTGAGAATTTTGAAAAATTATACTAATTTTATAAGTTAATATGAATTGTAAGGGTTAATTCATCAATCTCATTATTATTCATGATTTTTTATGGGTATGTTTTTACTGGGGAATATTTATTATTCACATCAACGTTTCATAAAAGAGTTTTCAATGGGATTATTTTAAGGGAATATTTTATTAAAACATAATTTTAAATGTTTTAGATATTTATTCTTTTAAATAATTCTCATCACTGTCCATGTTTTCAAAATGGTTTTTAAGTTTTTATTTATATGGACATGAATGATTTAAAATGTTAATTCCATTCAAAAGTTTCAAAGTGGTATGGGACACTTTTATTCATAAATGTCTCTAAATGTCTTCCTTTATAAATTGTGTGAATTTGAAATATTTTCAAGAAAAAGGGATATTTCTCTCAAAGAGTTTTAAAAATCAGTTTTATCTATGTAACTTTTTTTATGGATTTTAAACTTGTTTGTAGTTGATTTATTATGATACAAATCATCCATACTATATTGAAGGTTTTGTGATATCTTTGACTGTGAGTGTCTTATTTTCATACCATTCATGGTTTACGGTTAAACTATTGACATTTTGTATGCTAGTTCTAATATGAATGTTTGGGTTATGTTTCAACCTTTTCATAGAAGGAATGTATTGTACATAATAAGTGATGGGTGCATCCCGCTATATCTCCTCGATGAATCAGAAGGTCTCATGAGACAATTAGGCGTGGAATTAGCTGAGGCCTTTCCCAATATGATATATAGTTTTTGCTGAGGCCTAAATCATTTTTAGACGTCTTTATTGAGGCCTTGAAAAAATGTTTCAGAATTTCTGTCATTATACATTCCCTCATTATGAAAATAATATTGATGGTTCCTGTGGTTATTCGACTAGTAGAATACCCATGATTATGTTTTATTATGGGATTATTTACTCAGCTCATAATCCTACCGTAAAAGTGTTTATGTTTATTATTTTTGAAGGAATTTGTTTTCAATTATTCACCATGCCTAATATTTATATTATCTTCCACTGTATTTCTTACACTTATGAATAGTTTGAGCTCTACCCTTTCTTATGTTTTATTTTCCCAAGATTCCAAGAAGTATTTTATGTTTGAGATGCAGGGTTAAGCTAAGGGAACAATGGAATTCTCAAAGAATTTTTATTTTTTGTATGTTAGAAAGTATAATGTAACGTTCATGTATGTAATCTATTTTCCAAGACTGCTAAACTGATTGGTCTTTCAGGACTTGATTCCTATTAATCATGGCAACGTATTAAAATAATGTACTGACTCTGGGTAACTGGGGTTAGGGCATTACAGTTGTGGTAAATTTGAAATGCTTGATTATCTGTTTTGTCCATGGTTGTTATGAAATTTCATGTTATGCGATGTGGCTTCAAGTGAGATGATATGTTGTGTATATTGCATGTCTATAGTGTTTAATTCTATTAGTTGACAGATATAGTATTATTAAATCATGAACCTTGTTTTTTGGGGATACTTTTATGGTTTCATAATGTCACTTTCTTCATTACTTTTACGTTAGGCTCTTTAATTTTAGTACTTCCATATTTTTTATATTATACAGTCTTATTTAGATTATATTACAGAGACATAAATTTTTATTATCACGAACCAGTCTAAGTCGACCCTAAACCGGTCACCCAGGCTAGCCCGCAAAATGTCCCGAGAGGCATTATTGATCCTCCCGGGATGGCGACAAGAACCAAGGGCATAAATATAGTACAAAAGGGAATGATTTCTCCCATATATGAACTATCAAACAAATAGAGGAAAGAAATGGATATCCCAAAATACATTTATATAAAAATTGAACTGAACATTATTTGCACAAGAAAACGAAAGTAGAGCTAAGCCAAAAACTCAAATGACCAAACCTGAAAACCAAATAACACCATGTGACCCCACTGGTCACCCTCTAAAAAAATGATCACACATCGCCCAAGGTGATTGAACTCAAGCTGAAACCTGCACAGGGGCTAAAAACAGAAGAAGACTATAGGCGTTAGTATTAAAACATAGTAGGTTAGCCCGATATTATATTAAAAATACACATCCTTTAAAATAAAAGAAACATCAATTTCAAGTTTTAAATAAAAATATAAATTTATGTCTTCCAAATGCGGTTCCATGCTATAAAAAATTACCAGACCAAAACTTGCATGTTTTATAAACAAGAATGCATGTAACAACTTTCCAAGCGGTGCAACTTCAAAATTCAAATATTTTTCAAGAGGGATACTTTAAAGAATTTTTTCTTTTAAATAAATCAAACACACTAAAGAATTTACCAACCAAAAACACCATATGCCGACAGTGAGTACAAAATATCCAATGAGCACAAGTCACGTGAACACCCCTAGACACTAGTCAGTTGTGAGCTCTAGGTACCTCGTATCTCTGTGAAAGTAACCATAATAAATATTACTTCTTGTGAACATGAGGAACTAGTAGATATCATACCCATAACCTAGTGGTCCCCCAACATCATCATCATCATAGTTTAGTTATTGTTCTAATCGTCAATCTTGCTATGTGAAATAGGGGCCAAACCCCACAGCATCACTAGAATACGAGTGCACGTCCACCCACATAGATACTCGGGATTCCTTTTAGTGCTCAGTCAAGTTACACATATTATCAAGTACAAATTTCACATAAAAAGTCCATTCCAAAACCATAAACCTTCAAACATCCCACAAACATTCTTCACATTTCTTTCGTGAATCAACAAACTGCTAAATATTTTTGTAAAACAATTTCAAGGTGTGTATTGAGGATTTTCACATAAAACTCATTCAAAAACACTCTTTAAATAATAAAACCACATCAAAACCATACCAAACTATATTTTTAAGCCCTAAAAACATTTAATAAAATCATTTCATGGACCATAAAACCATCCCAATTGCAAAACATGGTATATACAAGTAAAACACTCCATTATTTTTAGGAAAGGTCAAACGAGCCTTTAATCATTTTCTCAAAAATAACATTTGAAAAATTTATGAATATAAATTTTATTAAGGAGGTGTGTACAAACAATTTTAATAATAAAAGCACATTCATAAATCCCTTAAAACACTCATGTGACATATTCAAAACCTAAACATTTTTATAAGAATATGAAACGGGCCATTTTCCGGCAACTCGGGCCAAAACATGTTTTAAACAAAAAAACCATTTGTGTGTAAAACAAAATCCAAATTTTAAATCGATAAAAGGATCCCAAAATAATTTTTTTATATGCTTCAAATATATTTATAAATAAAAAAAAATTAAATTTCACTAGACACATAAAAGCCAACACGAGTAATTTACCGAACACATGACATTTACTCCTAAAAAAAAACTTATATTAAGCACTTAAAAAGGAATAAAACACCATTTTCATTACCTAAAGTTATTAAATCTACTGATACATATTCAAAGTACCATAAACCAAGTGTGAACGCTCATGGAATAATTTATCAACCAATAAGAGTGCACATTTATACCAAAACTACTATATTTTTATCAAAATAAGTCATAAAACATAATTTGCACACAAAACCTTTAGAACCAAAGTTTCATAGCAGAAAATATCATATTAATAATTTTATAATATTTTTAAAATGATTAAACATGAATGATAAAGGTTTGTGCAAGGGACATCCTACCTCAAAACCATGGCATAATGGAAACGCACGCCCGAAATCACCCGTCGTGGGTTTATAAACCCTAAAACTATGAAGACCAGACCTAAATGAATATAAACTCCATAAAAAACTATGGGATAACAGAACCCTAGGTCGATCATGGGTAGGGGATATTATAAAGCAATGAAATAATGAAAGGAGGAAGAAGGGAGATGATAAAGGAGATGGAATCTCAAATTTTCACAAGAAAACTCTTCATATTCCATTAGATCGGCACCCATAGAAAAAAAGAAATGAGATGAAACTTCATGGAGAGTCTCTAAAAGTATGGAAGAAGTAGATAAATAAAATATTTTTTCAAAACAGAACTAATTCAATGATTTATGTATAAAACTATTTACCTTATCTATTCTGGGCGATTTGAGGTAACCTAAGAACTTTCACCCTAATACGTGACACATATGAGCTCCAAAGAGGATTAATAGATAATGGGGGAGAGTATAGGGCTATTGGATTCTAGTGGGAGGTGGAAGTATCGAAAAATATTAAAAATGGAATTATATATCAAAGAAACAAATATTTTTTTAACAGGAAATGGGCCCATGGGCTGGCCCAATGGGTAAATAGGTAACCCAAATTCACCATGCTTATGAATTTATATGGGATCCAAAAGGATACGGAAGTTTTAATATATCATGATAGGAAAAGTAGAAAGTATAATGGGTGAAAAATTATGAAAAAAATAGAGTTATAAAAGAAACTTTTTTGGTTTTTTTAACTGGAAAAGGGTTCACGGTTGGCCCAAATCATGAAGTAACCACCCTTTCATAAAAAACTCCTAAACAAACAATGGGGAAACCAAATTATAGTGATTAGAAATATATTAAACTTTAAAACTCAATATTCACCGCACCATATACTCACTCAAAGGTTCGGGATTTCCAATGGACCAGATCAGTACAAAGACAAAAAACTGTGTGTGACAAATCTCCCCACCATTAAAGCTTTCCACCCCCGGAAAGCCATAACACTTTCTGGCTGAAAAATCAACACCTAAATATTACCTATCAAGATGATTTAGCTTATCAAGAAAATTAAATATCATCAACCATCAATGGATGTTTATCCACTAGATAAAAAACACACTACTCACAACCACTTCCTGGAAAATCATTAGAAATATCAACCACCACCACCACAACCAAGCCAAGAACCCGATTATTGTGTCTTCTCCCAATGAACCAAACCATCACCCAAACCAAAGAGCACTCAAAAAAACCAAATATTCCAGGGGATTCCAAAATTTAATTCCCACCATTAAGAAACAACTATCACTAGAAAAGTTCTTAGGATGAAAATCCATAGGACCCATGATGAGTCTCCCCACTATTAGAAACCAACTATCAACGAACATACAAGAAATAAACATGAGCTAGAATTGGGACTCACTCAAAAAAGACGAACAAAAATCTCCTACAAAAACCTAAAATACCAAGTAAATATGGTTACAACATGGGCATCTAAACCACCCACTCTTGAATGAAGGGGATAAGAAATGGGCCAAGAATTTCATCACGGATCTGGACCCCCACCACTCGGGTAGGGGAGGGGAAGGGACCCAATAATTAGGCCATTGAAACTAAAAAATAAACAAAGTAACTACCCAAAACTCTCCACCTAATAATAGGTAACACCAAGACTGCACCCGATTTTCACAGGTGGTCCACACATGGACATTGATTGTAAACCCACATCCATGAAGGCATAACCATAGACACCGTGTGAGGGGTAATTACACCACCCTTGTTGTGACAAAGGGAAAGTCACAGTAATGAGGAAACACAATAGATACATAGAAACTACAATACCATAATTGTGGATACAGGAGTCTGGTCAATCTCCCCATACCTCTGTAGATTTCCTGACTGTGTGGAAAGCTTCAATACAAGGCCTATGGCTGGAGCCCTGATTCTTGAAGCATCAGTTGAACCATTGTCAGGGTTCTAAGGATTACACTAGTAAAAACAACTCACATTCTCAACAAACCACCATCATCTAAATAAAAAGTCACAGATTTATATCAAAATTATGTCTCACTCCTAACAAGGGGCAGAACGGACAAGGAATACGGCGAAACACATCAACATCACCGAACACAACTACTATGTCCAAAAGAATTATCACGACCTAGAAGCACTTTTAATCGATCCCAAACAGATCTCTATTCCAAAAAACAGGTTGAGTTATCATCAAAAGAGGTGGATTTAACATTTTTAATGAATCCTTAGGTTTATCATCGTGAATTATTTCCAACGGTGAACTATCCATGGCCACATCACAACATCAAACAGATTTTTAGGAACCCAATGAACATTACTCCAAAACCGATCCACCAATAAGATCTCATGTCAAGATAAAACAAGAGTATGACTTCTAGATCACAATAAAGCTTACTGAATAAAAAAACTCTTCTAAGACATAAAAAATAACGACACATAATCATTGGCTTAAAAAGGCCACAAATTTTCAGCTGAAATCAATTTTGAAAAACAAACTAACTTGGTGGGTTTCCATATTCACCAATGGTGTTTCATCAAGTCTCGCCCACATGAACATTTCCATGCCACCCCAGGAACCCAACCACCATGACATATAGGCCATCCTTCCAGATATCAATTAAACTATGCATGTGAGCACCCATGAAACCACTAAAAGCTAGAAAAAAAACATCATTCCAAAAATCATTTACCTTTAAAAGGAACACCAACAACCAAGTCAAAAAACCTTTTCATATTTCAAAAAAACCACAATTAATTAAGAACCATTTTTTTTAAAAACCTACCCCTTTTAATTTTTAGCAAATTTTAAAATAACCAAGCCACTCCAAACAACGCCTTCCCATTTTTTTAAAATTTAGCAAGGTATATTTTCATAATCAAAGGTCCATTGATACCAATACCATATCTCGGAAAACACCAACCGATCAAAACCAATTTAAAAATAATTTATCTGATTAAAATACTTTTTAACATCCCAAAATACACCATTTTAAAAAAATATTCAGAATCACCTTAAAAATATTAACAATTTCAAAACATTTTATTCCAACAAACCACAAGTTTAGATTATGTATAATCCAATCCCATTAAATCGATTCCACTTCCCTACAAAAAATATTTTTCACAAAAACACAACCTTCTAAAACCATTCTTATATTTAATTTTTGAAAACCCACTTTTTCACTTTTTAAAATCCAATCCTTCCTTTAAAACCCATTTCTAAAATTCTCAAAAAAGGATTTTCAAAACAAAAATTCAGAATTAGAGAATGGTTTAAGAGACCCAAAGAAATGAGAACTAGTTTCAGTGGGTGACTTGACCATATGGTTGGCAGACATATGTCATACACAACACCAAAATAGAGAGAATTATTAGGACCATTCCCCAGCTCCACATGGATTTCCATGCCCTGTGAGCTCACGGAGGCCATTAGTCATACTCCCCTTGTCATATCCCAACACCAAACAATCAACAGGAACAAAGGACTCTAATAAAACTAGACATCCCCTGGAAACCCATGGATTAGAATGGGAAAGTGTTCAAGGCGCTCTTCCTGTACTTACACCTCAAGTACCAAAAATAATACTTCATCTACCCTAACATCCCCAAAATAACAAGGTCTCGGTAAAAATAACTGTCTTCTAAGATCCGACCTCCTCTGATATCGTTTTTTCAGGAACCAGTCTGAGTCGACCCTGAACCGGTCACCCAGGCCAGCCCACGACAAGTCCAGAGAGTCGTTCCTGATCCTCCTGGGATGGTGACAAGCACCAAGGTCATCAATAGAGTAAACAATGGAACTATTTATCCCAAATATGAAAAATAAAACAAACAGAGAAAATAAATGGACATCCCAAAATAAATTTATATAAAAATTGAACTGAACATTATTTGTACAAGAAACTGAAAGTACCACTAAGCCAAAAACTCAACTAAAAAACCCTGATAACCAACAAACTCCATGTTAACCCGCTAGTCACCCTACAAAAAAATGATCACACATCACCCAAGGTGATAGAAATAAAGTTGAAACCTGCACAACGGCTAAAAACATAAGAAGACTATAGGCGTGAGTATTAAAACTCAGTAGGTTAGCCCGATATTCTATTCCCAATGCACATCCTTTAAAATAAAAGAAACAAAAATTTAAATTATTAAATAAAAATATTAATTTATGTCTTCCAAATGAGGTCCCATGCTATAAAAAAATTACCAGACCAAAACATGCATGTTTCATAAACAAGAATGCAAGTAACAACTTTCAAAGCGGTGCGACCTCAAAATGAAAATAGTTTTCTAGAGGGATAATTTATAGAATTTTAACTTTTAAATAAATCACAAACACTATAGAATTTACCAACCAAACACACTGTATGTAGACGATGATTACAAAAGATCCAACGAGCATAAGTCACAGGAACACCCCTGGGCAATGGTCTATTGTGAGCTCTAAGTACCTCGTATCTCGGTGAATGTAACCATAATAAATATTCATTCTGGTGAACATGAGACACTAGTATGGAGCATACCCATAACCTAGTAGTCACCCAACATTATCATCATCATAGTTTTTTTAGTGTTGTCATCGTCAATCTTGCTATGTGAAATAAGGTCCAATCCCCATAGGATCACTAGCATTCTAGTACACGTCCGCCCACCTAGATACCTGGGATTCCCTTTAGTGCTCATTCAAGTTACACATATTATAAAATACACATTTCACATAAAAATTCCATTCCCAAACCATATACCTTCAAACATCCCACAAACATTCTTCACATTTATTTCACGAGTCAACAAACCGCTAAATATTTTCATAAAACAATTTCAAGAAGTGTATTGAGGATTAGCACATAAAACTCATTAAAAACACTCTTTTAATTATAAAACCACATCAAAACCATACCGAACCATATTTGGAATCCCTAAATACATTTAATTAAATCATTTCATGGATCGTAAAACAATCCCAATTGAAAAACATGGTATATACAAGTAAAACAATCCTTCACTTTTAGGAAAGGCCAAACATGCCTTTAATCATTTTCTCAAAACTAACATTTGACAAATTTATGAATTTAAATTTTATTAATGGGGTGTGTAAAAACAATTTACAGAATAAAAACACATTCATAAATCCCTTAAAACACTCAGGTGACATATTCAAAACACAACCATTTGTTATAAGAATATAAAACGGGCCATTTTCCGACAACTCGGGCCAAAACATGTTGTAAACAAAAAAACCATTTGTTTGTAAAACAAAATCCAATTTTTAAATCCATAAAAGGATCCCAAAATAATTTTATTACATGATTCCAATATATTTATAAATCCAAATAAATTATTTTAAATTTCACTAGACACATAAAATCCAATCAGGCAATTTACCGAACACATGGCACGCACTCTTAAAAAATAACTTATATTAAGCACTTAAAAAGTGATAAAACCCCATTTTCATTCCATAAAGTTATTAAAGATACATATACATATTCAAAATACCATAAACCAAGTGTGAATACTCATGGAATAATTTATCAAACCATAGGAGTGCACATTTATACCAGAACAACTATATTTTTATCAAAATAAGTCATAAAACATAATTTGCACACAAAAACTTTTGAAACAAAGTTTTATAGCCGCACATATCATATAAATAAGATTATAATAGAATTAAAATGATGAAACTTACATGATAATGGTTTGTGTATGGGACATCCTACCTCAAAACCTTGGGGTAATGGAAACGCAAACCCGAAATCACCAATCGTGGGTTTATAAACCCTAAAACTATGAAGAACAGACCTAAATGAATATAAACTCCATAAAAACCCATGAGATAACAGAAACATAGGTCTATCATGAGTAGGGGAGATTATAAAACCATGAAATAATGAAAGGAGGATGAAGAGGGAGGATAAAGAAGATGGAATCTCACCTTTTCCACAAGAAAAATCTTCGTATTCTATTAGATCTGAACCCATAGAGAAAAGGGAATGGGATGAAACTTCATGGAGAGTCTCTTAAGGTCTGGAAGAACCCGGTAAAGAATATTATTTTGAAAAATATCATGAATTTAATGAGTTGTGTATAAAAATATTTACCTTATCAAAAATGGGAGATTTGAGGTAACTTTAGAAATTTCTCCCTAATCTGCGACCCATATGAGCTCCAAAAAGGGTAAACCAATACTGGGGGTGATTATAGGGATATTTTCATTGGGGGAAGGTTAAATCTCCAAAAATTATTAAAATTGCAATTAGATATAAAATAAAAAAAATAAGTTTTTTAACGGGAAATGGGCCCATCGGCTAGCCCAATACCTAAATTAGTAACCTCAATTCACCATGATGATGAATTTATATGGGGTCCAAAATGATAAGTAAGTTTTAATATATCAGTATAAGAAAAGTGGGAAGTGGAATGGGTGAAAAATGATGAAAACAAAGGATTTATGAAAGAAACAAATTAGGTTTTTTTTAAACTGGAAATGAGCTCACGGTTGGCCCAAATCATGAAGTAACCACCCTTTCTTCAAAAACTCCTTAACAAGAAATGGGGAACCCAAATTATTGTGATTAGAAATATATGAAACTTAAAAACACAAGATTAATCTCACCAAATACCCACTAAAAGGATCCTAATTTCCAATGGACCAGAACAATACAAAGACGAAAAAACTGGCTATGACATTTATAGTCACCATTGGTGGCGACCAACAATAATTATATCTCCCACCCTGTTTGGGATACCATTGGGAAACATGATAGACTATATATATGCAGGTTGGGATTGGGGAACCTTTTAGTGGAATCTTGCTATAAGATGTTACAATATAGTTGTTATATTTTTATATGTTTATTAATATGTGTGTAGTGTTTTTTTGAAAATATATTCTTGAGTTTACCCCTAATAGCCTGATTTTATAATAAGAATAAGGAAATTTTTACCTAAATGATTTGTTAAGGAAAAAAATGATCACTATGATTACTCACTTGTTTTTCTATATTGGGTTCACCCATGTATACTTGGAGTTTCTTAGTTCATGGAGGTTTGTTAAGAAACTCATATGATACTAATTTGATGCATAATATATATTTCATGATTAAAAGATAAATTATGTTAGGTTGAAATGGACCCTTTAGATTGTATTTTTGTAGGGAGAAGAAGAAACAAAGTGGATAAACAAAATTCACTACAATAAATTCATCGAATAACGGCAGTTTTTTTTTGTTATGGAGGTGGTTTAACCCGTCTCCTAATGCTTCTACAACGGTTTTGAAAAACCACTCCTAAATTTGGTTTCAGTATTATATATGTGTTCGTTTCATCAATTTAGCAGTAGTTTCTAGAAACTATCGTAGTTAACATATTTTAGCAGTGGTTGGTGTGGTTTTCTGGGTGGTTGGGCCCAAAAAAATGAAATCATTTTTAGCGGCGTTTCTAAACACCGCTAAAAAAACAATTTTTCTAGGGGAAACACCACAAAAACAATAGAAACCTCCACTAAATGATAATAGAAAATGTTGAGACTTTAGGGGTAGTTTTAATCAATTTTTATAAATATCAATTATTTTCACAAACACTGCCACTAAAGAACATCAACCACTAACATTAGTGCTAATTTCTATCCACTATTTTTACAACCACCACTAAATTCATGACACCATAACAGCATTCTGAGTGCCACAATTTACATCCACCTTTCTTTTAAAGATGACATTGCTACACATTCACCAATAATCATACATAATCTGAAGAGAAATATGATATGAGACTAGATAGCCTAGAATTTGGCCACGTTATCTAGTAGTGTCATTCATAGGGACCCTAAAAGAATCAAATGGGACAACTATCTTCTCTTCGGTCAGATTCCATACATATGATATTTTCAAATTTTTTTCCACACTTGAATTTTTTATCTTTTATGAACAAACAATTAGAATAATAAAATGAAATAAATTTATTCATATTAAAATTTTTACATATAACAGTCACCCTCCAGTATCCCTATAAAGAACTAGAAGTGGAACCCCCCTTCCTCTTTCACATTCCTGTCATTTAATCAAATAGAATTGTGTTCAGAACATATACTTCAAAAAAATTATGTAGAAAAAAATTTAATAATTATAACATATCCACAATACTAACAAAACAATATAAATAACTATGAAAATGAATAACTTCAAAAATGAAATAAGTGGTTTCTAAATGAATTCATCACTTTACAAACAATCATTTTCCACTTCAATCATGTTAGTTTCCTTCACCATTACTTCATACACTTAATCCACCCTTTGTAGACTAATATTTTCAATATCATGATGTAAAAATAAGTATACTTCTTGCAGTTGATGAGATTCAATTTCAAAAGAAAAATATTATAATTCATCACCCATATCATACAAATATACTTGTTTTATGTGAGAAACAAAACTCTACCATTCATCGATAAAACAATTTACATAATCTATCATTTAGATTGAAATGATAAGATATATAGATCATGAAATTCCAGATCACCAACATCCATGAAGCAAGATATGTTCAATGAGGTAAATTAAAAGGAATATATTTTAACACCACAAATTATATTGACCCATTTTCATTAGAATAAAATATGAGAAAAACACCCGATGTTGTTTAATTTGATAATATCAGTCAACATTACATAGTATACCACTTTAGAAAATGTAAATATACCTATATTATGTGATTTCAATCCCTCTCCTCGATCGACTATATGAAATCTAAAGTCATTCATCTCGTTAGCATCGAACTTTCTAACATGTTATAGAGGACCTTGAGCAAGAAACATCAAATCTTCTGACAATTCTGCTCGAGTCTCAGTATTCATGCTCTATTAAAATAAATATACATTTTTAGATTGAAAAAATATCTAGGTCAACCTAATATGAATATTCATTGAAATATATAGGAACATACACGTCGTGCAAACCATTATACAAGACATTTATTAACCTATTTCATTATATCTTTCTCATTTATTGTCTAGAATCTCATTCGTCTCTTTATTTGCATCCTCAACTCTTCAATAAATGGATTTAAAATTTCAGTATTCAGCAACACATCTCTATGTGCCTATAATAATTCAATTTATCTCAGTGTAACATTTGAGGTCCTCTCAACTGATCATCCAATAGTAGAAAATATTTTTGATTTCCCATGTGTTTGAGACTGATTTGATTTGTCATCAACATGTACAACTTAATTAAATCTTGTCTCAAGATAATCCAAGTATCTCGAACAAAAGGTAAGATAATCCTCTGCCAAATAACCTTTAGGTTGAGCTTTATTTCTCACGTATGATTTCGAATGCCCAAGTTTCTGTGAAATAAATTAAAAAAAACATTATTATGTAATTAATTATATTTCAGTAATTGATTATTTAAGTGAAAAAAATATAAATAATGTACCTATCAATTGGATATATCCATTGAAAATGTATGGGGGATTCTAATTTATGTTCCTCACTTAAATGCATAGATAAATACATCATGATAGTAAAAAACGATAGTGAAAAGATCATCTCCATTGCACAAAGTTTCAACAAAAACCACTCTTGAATGTTTTCAAGATCAAATGGATGTAGATATTTCTAACATAGTTGTCTGAGAAATTTGCAGAATTGGAGTACAATAGTTGTAACATATTCGGGTAATAATGTATGCAATGCCAATGGTAGTAACTATTGTAACAAAATATGTGAATAATGAATTTTTAATCTATGTAAACAACGATTCTTTAAGTCAAAACACCTTGATATGTTACTTGAATACCCATCAGATGGCTTCGCATGCTTTAAAATTTGAAATAATATATATTTATCCTTATTTTTCATTGAATAAAATTTCAAAGCATACTTTTCATTCTCATCTGGCTAGAGATCATGTATTATGTTCATTACTTGTATGTCTTTTCATGAATTGAGACGATCCTTCCACATTCCATTCTCTGTAATAAATTTGAAGATAAAATTTTCAAATACATTCTCCTCAATATACATCACATCCTAATTATTCCACAACAAAGTAAATTCCCTATATGGAAGTTTGAAGAATATAAATTTTTCTTTCATTTTCCCATTCTAATTTAACCTGACGATTCACTTCAAACTTTTTTCACACTTTCATTCAAATGATGCACCTTTCCAAATTCTATTTCTATATTTCCATGTTTTACCAATATTTCAAAACTAGTTTACAACTTTGGAGGTGGTCTACGATCTATAAAATCATTGAATTTTGACTTGATCAACATAAATCTATGAGACCCATCAATAAATCTTAGATGGCACAAAGAAGAACCATTTTCTACTATGAGGTTTCCATATGGGATCAAAATCAATGTTTTAAACAAATATAGACAAACCTATGTAAGTGTTACATCCTGATAAATTCACATGTCCAAGGAAGTAACTAATGGTTCATATTAGAGAAACGTTAATTTTGAACATTGTTTTAGATGGTGAATCATATGTCTCAACACTATTTCTCTTTAACTCCAATAGTTATTTAGTTTAAGGCTACAATTATACATCAATATCATTTCTGTACTTTTTTTCAGGAATAATCATCGAAATGATTAAAGAAGATTGTTCCATACACATCTATATAGGCATACAGTAAGGGATCCAAACAACTAGACTAATTATATAACTGGTAGTTAATGTCCCAAATGGATTGAATATATTGCAGCCATTCCCAATTGAACATTCCTTGGATCAGATGAAGAATATAGATGTAATGATTCAAATGCCTTCCATGATAGTGAATCTCATGGTTGTCAAATTAACCCATCATTTTTATTATCTACAGAATTTCACTAAATGTGTTCGGAGGTTTTCAATGATAGGAATAATCTTTTTAATAAATGAGTTAAAGGAATGTAACACAAAACCTATACAGGTGTGTTCCTTTTATTCTTCTTCTTCATGGTAGTTTGTTGATTTAGACATCCATCATAAACCATTTACTTCCATCTAGATGAACATTTTTTCTAATAATATATTCTTGAATCCTCTCACCAATAAAGTATACAATCATTGGGACATGAATGTGAGTTTTTATAATTTAGGAGAACCCTATTAACAAATTTTTTTCATATCATGATAAGACTTAGGGATGTTTTCTTCCTGAAATGTAGAACACAAAAATTCAAATATCATTTACATTTCCTTATTTTTAATTCCACAAAGGCATTTGATATGGTATAACTTCAGTTGAAAATAATTTTTTGAATATTTCAAACATCGACTATAAAACTATTTATTTCCATAGTCAACTAAAACATGAAACATATTTTTCTTAGTGAATTTTTCACATACATTAGACTCCAAAAAATCAACGGAAGGATCCAATGATATGTTAAAATCATGGTATGGTGTTCTTATAGTCTCAAAAAGATCACTTCTCACATTGCTAATTGTAACACACTAAACTGGTTGTTCTGATATGTTTTGATGTTGATGTTTCTTCCTTGAAATTCTAAATGCATCATTTATAAGGTAGTTCATTTAACTTTTCATTTTCGAAGAAGATAATATCTCATTATATGGATTTAAATCAGTGCGCAACCTAATGGTAATGTTCGATTCTCCATGGAAAATCCAACACAAATTTTCTGCAGGTAATTTCTTTAATATCAAGAGTTCATAAACTTCATAAATCTCCATCTATATTATAAATTTACATTTAAGACATTGAAATTTTATTCTACCTTCAACAGATCAATTAGAAATTTAAAAGGATAAAAACTATTCCAAACACTTATCATACTGATGTGTGTTCCTTGGTAATGTGTTCCATATTTTATCCATGTATATAACAATGTTCCTACAAAATATTAGAAAAAATTAAAACACATAACTATTACTAAATAGGTAAATATATTAGTATATACAAGTTGAAAAAATTATGTTAAATAAGTTTTTTCTATTTAAATACATATTGTAAATACTGAATAATTTTAAATAATATTTTCTATTTTCTTATTAATAAAACAAGTTGTATGGATTTCTCTTAAAGATGTTATCCAAATAATTGTGGTATTTAAAAAAATATCAAAAAATAAAATAAATTTTTTTCTAGGTCTAAAATTAAGCATCAAAGGATGTTGGGTTCAACATGTTGATAAATTGTTTAGAACGATTAAAAAGAGACACAACACCCATGGTAAATGATGGAATGATTGATAAGTGGAGTATCATAAAAACATAGTAAAATCCAAAAAATACTATTCAGATAGTGTGAAGAACATTATAGTACTAACAATCCATTATTCAACAATATATAATGGGAAAATCCATGTCATGGAGTTTGATTCAATTATGAGCAGTTTTCATGATGTTTTATCTTGTATTAATAAAGGGATATCTAAATCATACTATAACAATGGTCATTATGGAATGGTTTGTATGTTTTATAAAATTAAATTTTTTGGATAGTTTAAATCACACCAAAACAGTGGTGTTTTTTTATTAATGATACTTTTGTAGAATATGTCGCATTAAAACCAAATGGTTTCATCCTAAATGGTACTTTCGTGGAGTTTTACCAAGATTCCATTAGGTGGTTTTTTTCCATGATTCCTTGGTCATGTTATATTGTGTGGGTTGGATGTTATGGGTGTTTTTCTAGGGGTTTTTATGCCATGATCAAATGGGTCATTCTACAACAAAACCATATAAGTGTTTAATTAAGCCATTCCCCCATGGGCTATGTTGAAATGGTCATTTGGTACTATTTTTTGGAAGGGTCAGAACTGTTACATAAGGGCTTGTTATTCCTTCTTCTGTTAGGTATGCTCTTTAAAGTGGTAATTTTTTTATCCCACTCCCCCATTGTTCCCCTATTTTTTCCCCCTTCCCCTTTATTGGAGTTTGATTAGATGTTTTTCACCATACAAAAGCTATGTAATCTTCTCCACCCATCTTCTCTCTTTCTTTTTGAGGTTCTTCCTCTAATATTGGAAGTTTTCATCTATAGATTTAATGAAAATTTCACCAAATCATTGTGGTTTTATCTTTGATTAATGTCAATTTATGGTATTGTGTATATTTTATTTCTAAAGAGGATAAATGATTCTTGTTTCTTATTATTTGAAAAATGGATTACTGAAGTATTTCTTTGGGTTATTCAACTAGATTAGACTGGAATTGATGGTCAATTCATGGGGATTTTTTTCAAAGGAGTTCTAGAGGAATGATATGAGCCTTTCACACATCCTTGGTCGATATTATTATGTTGATATGTTTCTTTGTGATTTATCAATGGTTATTCCTTATTAGATTAAGTTGAATAATTATTTATAAATTTTTATAATTAATTATTTGTGCCTTGATGTATGAGAAAGGGGTTCAAGAGCATAGTGATTCTTAGACTGATCTTTGATAGAGATAGTGTGTGGTCTATGAAATTGGGTAAATCTAACATCATGTTAGGTATATCCTTTAATAAATAGAAATATTCATGCATTAATGTTCATGTGTGTGAATGATAGGGGACTAGGTTCATGAATGTGGGTTGGGATTAGTTGTGCTCAAAGTGCCTCATGTGTCCTTGGTTGATCCATATAAATTAAATTTGGTTATTTCATACTTGGTCCTTGGATTTTAAAAATTATCAATGACTATACCAGTATGGATATTGGAGTCATGAAAAATTTGATGTATCACTAAGTTTTCTTTATTAGTATAATGAGTTGTGTTTGGAATAGGGAGAGCCTTAGTGAGATAGTTTAGGGGAATCCAAGTGGTTAACCCTTTAGAAAATTACTAGTTAGAATTAGAGATTTCTATTTTTCTAGGAAAATATATAGGAAATAACTTAGAACATAGAAACACACAAATTAAGAGGGTTAGGATGTTGTTAAAGCATCTAGTAGCTTGTGATAAGCTGTTGGTTTTGGGACGATCATGAGATTTGATGGTAGAGGTGATTAACCACTCACTAGAATTTTCGTAGTGTAAGTTGGGGAAAATGATGTTGATGCTTAGGATTCCTTATCATAATGGTTCTTGAGAGAGTCAAATAGAATCTATGTAACTAATTAGACACCTTAGTTTGTGGTTGGATACCTATGGTGTTCTAGCAATGTGAGTTGGTGATGGAATATAATCTATAATTACCTTTGAGGGGTTGATGGACTCTGAGAGGCTTAATGTTTATTGTGGATAGGTATGACCTATTATTCCTAATTTTAAGTTGGTTAAAGACTATGTGCTTATAATTTTATTAAGATATTGTGTGCCTATATTTAATGATCAAGATGGTTTTTTGGTTGTGAATAGTGGTGGTTGATATTGGTCAAGGTGGAAGAAAAAAATACACATATAGGATATATGCCCACATTCGCATATAGATATTCACACATCTAATGGAAATCCTATAATGTATCTTAGGAACATTGAAGACTCCAATTTAAAAATCATAACAAACATTGTAAACATATATAGAAATTTACAAATACTCCTCAATCTAGAAAAAGGAAACCAAATCACTTACCTAAAATAATTTCACATGTGGACCAACAACAAAAATCTAACCAAGTATAAAATAATCTGAAAAACTTTCAAATAAACTTTAGAAACTAAATTGACATTTTATTAAACTCTCTATATGCACACATATATAGGATTACTATATAAATCCATTAGAGACCCCTTTTTCATCAAAAATATTACATGAAAACACAACTATAATAAATAAAAACACACCATAATAATGAGAAACGTGTTTATAATTTAATTAGGAATGATCAATAATTGAAATATTATTCTGGAAGGGTACTGGATAGAGACACCTAACTCAATAGTTTTATAACGCAATAAAACTCTCATATAAGGAAGAATAAGGCTTGAGGAACAATCCACACACTATATAATCTATGAAAATTAAATCAAACATCAAATATATCCCCTCGAGTTCATCTAAGAGAGATCAAAGATAAGAAATAATAAGGAACCCATGGAGGGAAAATAATAGAAGATGGAAAACACCATAAAACTAAGAAGTAAATTCCTAAGAACCTTAAGGAGGATTCAATTGAGGATCGATAGTAAGGGTGGCCTAGTGAAATGGTGAGGCAAGGTAACAGAGGAGAGGTGTGGCATGGGCGGTGATGGGTGATGAGGGCAGTGAGGTGCTGTGAGGGGCGGTGGGACAGTTCAGTGAGGGGTGGGAAAGGGATAGGTAGGGCTTTGGAGAGTTGGGGTTTCATGGGCTTTGGGGTGTCGGGGGAGGGGAGAGTGTTTCCTGTTAAAAACAATAATGGGTTAGTAGCAGTTTTTTTGAAATCGCTAATAAATTATTTTAAAGAAAAAAATTGGTTTTTAATAAACCACGGTTAGAAAACCGCCTCTAAACCATCAGTTTGGTGTACTAATATATATATATATATATCATTTGGGTATAATGTATTAAGTTCACATATTGATGATGAATATGTTTCATGTTTTATATGGGCATTGAAAATAAACACAAAAGATTATATTTTTAGGAAAAAATGTCTTTTGGTTTCTATTGTTATAAATATATCAATATTTGTTGGATGTGAATGTTTTTAAGAAAGTGGTAAATTTCATTAGGAAATAAAATCCTTAAGATATTGGAATATGAAAATTTCTTATTAAAGATAGATTTCCAAATAAACCTTCATTAAAAATATATTATTTAAAAATTATTTATGAAGGAATATAAGAATGTTCCTTTAAAAAATAAGATCGTTATATATTGTTATTAAAATTTCTCAAACATAATGTATAAAACATTATCCAATAACATTTTTACACATTTATTGAAAGTGAGAGAAGTTTCCAATAAATTTTGCACATAATTAGTATTTTAGTCTTCTCAAAAAAACATCATAAAATGATCTCTAGAGGAATGTTACTTATAGATATAATTGTAAGAATTTTCTTCAAATCCCATAGAGATAGAAATATTTAATTACCTAGAAATAATTTCTGAGTGTTTTTAAAAAGTGTTGACAAGTTGTATTTGTAGAAAATCAAAAAAAATGCATAAAAAGAATCATAATGTGAATCATATGAAAAAATATGATTTCAGATAATTGTTTGTAATATGTAAAATGGGGGATTATGTTCCATATGTAGATCATCAAACATAGTCTTACGAACAACGAATTTTGGAAAAAAACTTTCCAGATAGAAAAATCATAATATAAAAAAGTGTAAAATGGGAGAAATAAGATGTATTGAATTATAAAAATGGAAATTTGAGACATTATTATTAGATGGATATTTGAGATAACTTGATTGAATAAGAGGTTATATTATTATTGATCGATGTATGTGTAGCCTTATAATGAAAAAGTTACAAATTTATAATGTAGAATGATTTTATAGAGTAATAAAATAAGTTATGATCAATGAAAGTAATGTTTTAAAGCTACCTCAGACAGATAATTTAAGTGTACAAATTACACTAGATTAAAGATAGATATTTAAGGAAGTTGAAAATATTTAAGTACGTCAAACAGAAACTCAAAATTTATAAGGGATGGATATTTTCCACAAACATCAAATTGATATTATTTAAGGTTTTCTAATGAGAAATGGATGTATGGAATTTGAGATAGAGTTACATGGGATCAAAGATGTTTTCATCAGTCACAGGATGTATATAATGATATAACAGAGATAGGTATATTGAGATTATGTGTCATAGGTATTTTGACTATTGGACTATGGAAAATGAATGTCTCTAAATTCTATTGAACCGGAGAATCTTTATTATTTCCATTAGAGAGTGGATTTATAAGGAACATTAAAAATAGTTTTAAAAATCTTAAATATGTTGATGATGGATCCAGGTGATCAATTTTTTTATCATACTAAGATTAAATATGTTTTACTAAGATCATTAATATTTAGTTCAAAAAAATTCGAATAAGGTAATGGATTCTGAAGAATTCAATGAATATTTATAAATATTATATTAGTGATGAGAAACATAAAACAATATTTAAATTTTCGAGATCGTAAAAAAATTTAATTTGGCATAGCATAAAATACAATTGAGTTCTCACCCATACTCTTAATTAGAGAACTTATATAAATAGGTGATAATATGATTGTACCTAACACCTTTTACATGCACAAAAGATGAAACTCTTCTATTTTTGTGATAATCTATGTTTCTAACCAAACCATTTAAAGATGAGAAGACCAGACAAGGTTCCACCAGACCTAGAAGAAATGTAGGGAGGATGATTTTGTTACTACTCAGTCGATAAAGGATATGCATAGGGTTAGAATTTCTTCATCAGATGGAGGTTAATTAGATCTAATAAGACTATGTAACTCTAAATATAATATTCTTTATTTAATTTAACATAATATAATCAAATAGAACCATCATATGGAGGAAAATAAGATGGGGTGATCAGATATAGACCAATTATATGAACTCACCAGAAATACATTGTTCTTTTTATTTTTTAATTAAAATCATAATACATATATTGACCATATATATGTGTAATAATGACCAAAATAAAATTTCTAGACAAACAGACTCTTATTAGTGTTAATGAAGATCATGAATATTGTAAACATGTTTGGTTGATCCAAATTTTATGTGAAGGATATAAAGAAATTTTTGTAGTGGTTCAGAAAATAATAAGGAAAATAATATTGTGACTGGGGGTTATAACCAAGTTCTAAAAACTCTTATTTCCTTATGAATATAACCAACTATATAACATTAGTGCATACACAAAGTATTAATGGGGTTATAACCAAATATGGTTGAAGATATGGTTGTTGAGACATGTAACCAGGGTCATATGTACGTTAAATACTGGGGGGATAACCATTTATTTCTTGTTCCTCCATAATCCTCAATAATTCTATTAAAATAATACTTATTATGGGTAATAACCAACATGGTTAGAAGTAGTCCTTTGTATTAAACCTTGTAAATATTTTGTTTTTCTCTCTATTTATATTTGTTGCAGATAAAATGTGAGGTTTAGAGATTTTACATGATTGGATCATAAATCTAATAAGTTTTTATTGGTTATTAATTTTTTCTTTAATAAGTTGAGAATCATAATTATAAAAGAAAAACTATTCATCGATTCACCCCCTAATTTCTCAATGAACTCATAAATTCAACCAAATAAAACATCAAGGAATCATATAAACATTTTTATTTTTATTATATCTCTAACAATCACCCACATTCAATAAATACTCATATAAATTTTGAAACTTAAACTTATATTATATCATTCACAATAAAATTCCAAATAATATCAAAAATATTCTAAGAAAATCCATATATAAGTTTGAAACTCTATCATCATTTTAACCATGCATCACACATTTTAAAATACCGTATGAATATCCATCCAAAAACCTTTTTTATTAAATTTATAAGTCTTTTGTATTGACTCTATATATTTCATAAAACATTATTTCTATTCATAAAATCATAATGGGGCACCCCATATGTAATTGTATTTTTATGAGGAATAAAATCGATTCTATAGTTCAGAATTTTAAAGAAATAATAAACTCTAAAAAAGAATCTGTGATACTGAAGATTCAACATGACCTCATATGAATTTCAACATACATATGTAATTTTATCACAATGTGATAGAATTATATTGTGTAGAAATATATAAAATCATATAATTAAATTTACCAAGAACTAGAGTTCCCACAAAACATGGTGTTTGATAGTATTGTATAGATACTCATATGTTATTGATTATTCTTGTATATATTAACCAGACATATGATCACATGACATTTCATTCTCCCTAATGGATAATAAAATAACATTCTCATTAACTAAAATACAGTCACATCGCATAAAATATTACATAGGTACATTCATACACTACTTCAATCTATCTTAATTGAGGGACTTGATGGTATACCCATTAAACTAGATGAAAAATATCATCCTAGTTAAGCTCAACTAATGAAATTATAAAAACATACCCAATCAACACTAGTTATCTCATCCTACAAGTTAAACACAAATAATATGATAAAGTATATATGTTCCCAAAAAAGGTGCATCATCTAGCCTTAGGTGTTGGGATTCAATATGAAATATTCGCACCCAGAATATTGATGGTACAATTTATTACACTCCAGGTGGTATACATCACAATTAATACATCATAAAAAATTCATTTTGTGCCTCATGTGATTATTATATGACCCTATTTAAAATTTTTACTTATCATAACATTAACAGTTAATCAAAATAATGAATACTTAATTATGTACATCAGTTGGAGATCAGTCAAAATCTTATATTTATAATTTAACTTCAATTACACAAAATTATTTATATTAATCAATTATAAAAGTACAATAATTTAAAGAATGATCATTTCATAACATGATACATTATATAATCATTAAATTCTTTAATAATATTACAAAAAAAACACATGAGAACACATTTAATTATATCATATATGGTAGATATCAATAGAATCCTTATATTAGTTTCAATTCTATGTTACAGTTAAAATCATAGAATATCTATATAAATTCCTCCACATATATATGTAACCTTATAATAAAACCACACACTAAACTCTCTTAGTATATAACATCTACAGAGAAATATTTTTTTGAATAATGGTGATAATAAAAACCCCATTCTTGATGTTAAAATCATATTATAAGTATTAAAAATTCATGTTGGTCCCATAAGGAATAGAGATATGTCATTAAAATTGTGGGATTAAATATTAAACAAAATCCAAAACACAAATTATTACACCCCTCAGTATTATGTTTACCAAATAATAGGACATTACAATTCTATGAATGCATATTTGATTAAAAAACCTGAATGCAGTTGAAATTATACTGTGGGTAGTTAAAATCACTATCGAGTTAAAATAACAAGTATAGATTAATGAATAAATCAAGGTAAAAAAATAAATCATGGAGTATAGAATAAAAAATGTAATAAACCAAAATGTTAATTCCTAGCAAAACACTTCCAATTAATGGAAGTCAATGGTTTTATACAAAGTGGAAGGGGGTTTTCTCTAGATCAAATGTATTACCATTTTAGATTCAAATTCAGTCAACTAAAACTCCAGTAGAAGGTATCAGTGTGATGACCATGAACACATTATCATTCAATCATGAGATGAAACCAATCAATCCAATCAGACAATATATATCTTATAAACCATTGAATTCATTAACTTTTAAGGATTGGAAGGACCTTTTGTCTTCCTAAATATAGAATCCCTCAACCTCATAAGTTGGAAAAAAACCCTCTTAGATTAGGATATATTAAATCTCAATGGGTTAGAAAAATAACTATTATAATAAGAAAAATTATATAATTACAATCAATCCTCACTGATGAAAGCTTTTAGTTTACATTGAAAATTATTACATAGAAAAAGAACTCACATTCAATGACTGTTTCCATAGCTTCACTATCAATAAACCATATAGAAATTGCTAAAATGTTTCTCATCGACAAATCCTAAAGAAACATTTATATATGTCTATGTAATTAACTTAAAGAATCTGATTCTAATATCTTCATTTTTATTTTCAACGACATCCCATGAATCCTCCCATTTGTTAATGTATGTGGCTCTAGACTTTATTTTTCAATGAGTTCAATTTAGTGAACCCTTAAAATTATCTAATGTGTTGTAAATTTATATATCAATTAAATCATATGCATTGGATATTAATAGACACGTATCTAAAAAATTTACCATGCATAACAATTTCAGATATGAACTATAAATTAAGTGTGTTGGGAATTTTCAAAACATAGTTATCTATGTCATTCAATCAACTATCTACCCCATTTTAAAAATAGTAGTAAACCATTAAAAATAATATTAAACATGAGTTCAAAATTCAACTACATGTATTGTGTATATCTTGAATGTCCTCTCTAGATATGAAATATATGGGATAAATAACTTTATCATATGGTCTGTGTATAGTATATAAATAAAATATTACTCTATAAACACAATATCCAAAATTTGAGACTTTAATTAACAATTGACCCCACCCCATCTTCCAAAAAAACATCATTTCCAGAAACTAAGACATAACTTTCTTGAAAACTAATTGATATAAAAATATTTTTTGTTGTCAAAAAATGGAAGAAAAAATTATTTCTACGAAAAATCATAGGTATACAATAAAATTTTGATACAATCAAAATCAAAAATTAATATTAGAGAAATATGATTACATAAATTGATGATAACCCTAAAGAGAATTAAAAATCTTGAAGTTATATTCCAATAGTAATGGATGAACTTATTATGATGAATACAGTTTTATATAATGTTCAAAAATAAATTTCATGACTTTTTTGCATTTAAATAAAAAACTCAAATAAGATAATAAATAAAAAACTCTTGCTTTTCATGAGTTATCCAGATTAATACCAAAAGTTAAAAAAATATAAGGAATAATTTCATAAAAGTTTAGAGTGTAGGAGAAAAATTAAGAGATTCAATAATTTTAATTGAAATATTTGAATACGTAAATTTCTTATTGGATTTATCATTTGATACAATATACATACATACACCATTTAATATATTTTTATAAATATGACCAAGTAAATAAAACACTAAAATTATTTCTAAATCATTAATAATAAAATAATTATGAATTTGTCACTAGATTAAGTAATCCATTGAGTAAATTCTTCCATGTAAAATATAATATCAATTTAACTTAACTAGAGATGTAGATTCTAAAATATTTGGTAATGATTAAACTTAAGATTATATTGTGTTATATAATTTTTTTATGTTGTAAACTTCCTCTATAAAATTTAGTATAATTTAAAGAGAAAATAAATCCAACTCGACCACCCCTTCGAGGAAATATTCAATTTTCTTATATCATTGTAAAAATAATAAAAACATATAATCAATTTTATTTTAACATTCATAAAATATATTTAATTTATTTAAATATATTATAATTTGAAGTATTATAAAAAATGATAGTAGTATGGTTTTCAGTTATGATATACTTGAGAATAATATTTTCATTTAGATAGTGATTCTGAATGATGTAGTGTCATATGTTTACATGCATTGAACGAGTGTGATGTGAAATGTTTCTAGAAAAATAGATGACACTAGTTTTATTGAAAAAAAATATAAATTTGATTAATATAAATATAATTATATGTGATTTGGAGTTTCATCCAAAAAAATGATTTTGAAAACATATATAAAGAAAATATTCATCTTCATTATTGAATAGTGAAACATATATCTACTTCTTTAATGGACTGAAAAACTAAAAACACCCCTATGAAATTAAAATATCTAGAAGCACTCCACCAATCCATTTTAAATATTTCATATTCATTGTTAATGTTACTATTAAATGTAAATTTATTCTAGAATAAATAGAATTGTCTCTCTTTTATGGTACCATAAAAGTAGTTGAAGAAGAGATTTATCACTATTTGATGTGATTATTTTATATTTTAAGGGAATATTACACATAATCATAAATAGAACATACTATATTGTTTACTTTCAAAAAATATATATAACATTGAATCATATATCTAAATAATTTTTTAGTAACCACTTTCCTAGATTCATTAAAATCCAATTTGAATGAGGTACCCATTCGAGTAATTATAGTAAATCCATTATTAAAGCAAAACATTTGATTAAAAATATTATATACTTAGGTTGAGATAAATTTATTATTTTTTTTTGTTTCCATTATTTTAAATCTAAGAAATATATTAGGTTATCCCATTATACTCATTTAAAAATCAATTTTTAGATCTTTTGAGAAGCTATATATGATATTTTGTTTATCAAACCCAATATTATTCCATTAACATCAATTTATACAATTATAGTTTCCTTAAAAATGTTCATGATAAAGTGAGTGGGGTTATCCATTCTTTTAACAATGTTTTCTTTAAATAAAAATACTATAAAATATATCATACTAAGATCTCATATCATTTTTATTTATTTAAATAGATTATATAAATCTAAAAACATGTTAATGTAATTTGATATATTCAAAACCAATGTGCTTTTAAAAGTACCTAATATATGTGCACTATTTTAGAAGAGGGGTGAATTATTTCTTACAAATATTTTTCAAAAATATATATATCCTTCTATTAATTTCATTGGGTTTTCATGAAAAAAATAATTTAGAGTAAAAAGAGGATAAGAACATGTTTTCAAACAATAAAAAATTCATAAGGATGACTACATCCCCAATGTAAGGAATTTTTCATCCCCCTCACAGAATCATATTATTTTATTATCATGATAGATAAAAGAAAGTGTGTGAAATAAATCCTACTATTAAATAATAGAACCAATCTACAATAAAAAATTAATTTATTGTTTAATATAACCAAAAAATATATCTAGAGAAGAATTAGTAATAGAGATTATGAGATATAGTTTGCTCAACTAAATTGGATATTTTTCATATTCAATCTGCATAACTAAAAAACTCTTATGATACTTAATGAAAACTTTTATCTCACTGATGATATAATTTCTAAAAAACTTCACATTTTTTCACTTTTATAACTCAAATATTCATAATACCACATCAATATTATTTACTAAAATCCCAGGACAACAATTATACAGAAGAAATTTCATATTCACTTATATAAAATCTCAGCATGATTATTATGGGATTTTATTCCTCATTTATTTTATTAAAAGAACATCTTATGTGAAACAATATACGGACATTCCAAACAATTTCTACGATCATATATCCTCATGTTGTTTCCAAATTCCACAAAAATGAACTATTTCATAGTGTTTAAATGATGTAGATCTCTCTTTTGGGATGTGTAACAAATCCTTATAGTATTTTGTCACCAAAAAAATGACTCCAATGTATGTGTATATTATATATTTTCACATATAGTTTTAAGGTGTTATATTTCAATCACTATGGCATACATAACAATAGAATTTCATTTAAAAAATATATTTACCTTGATTTTTCCTAAGATATAGAATATGAGGCACCCCATGACCTTAAAATCAAGTGTAATGATAAAAACATAATAATTACATACAATATTTAATACATATATATAATTACAAAATAAAGAAGTATTAATAGCTAAAGGAACATTTTAGGTTCATATTTTTAGAGAGTTTTTATAGCATCCTTCCTTTTTATAACATAACTTTTCATTACATTTTACAAAACCAAGGATCTTTAAGGTTTAGTGTCTTGGAAACCCGGAACATAAAACATGAAAACATATAACATTCTTCTTAAACACATTAAAGTATTATTCTTGTGTTCATCCTAAGTTCATTACTGAATATCATAACCTGGGGACATACATCAAAAGAAAGGGTGAGCAGAAGGCCCAGTAAGGAATCAAGGGGAAACATTTAACATGTGAACTTGAGATATATCAACAATGTCATGAAAAGAACTTTAAGGTATGAGAAAGAAATCATGAGGAATATCATAATAAAAATAATGTATTTCATAACTTGAAGATGTGGATACAACATTTTACAAAGACAATATTTTCCACTTCACCAGTGTCCATCCCCAAGGTGTCAATAAAAATTACCAAGGTTATTCACCAAGTATTTGTCTAAATGGTCATCTCTAGAGATTAAGTCTTTACCCAATGCATTGGAGCGCTATCAGGGCACACCCTTAATTTGTATTTATTATCATGTGAGCCAAATATATCATCATAAATTATTTCATAAACAACCCATATATAATAAAAGAAATGGGTTTCATTGAATAATCATAACGTTTTAAAAACTGCTTTACAGACATGATCTTTATGTCACTTTAAACCCATAGAAAGGGAATGCGGGTCTAATGTTTGTAAATACCAAAATTTAAATTAGAAAATTTTGGTATATATATGAATACCCCTTTAGAAGAAATATCTTTTAGTATTCACTTAATAAAATAATTGAATTTGATAATAAGAGAAAGACATTTTGAGACGGAAATTCTGCAGCATAACGGCTATGTTAAAATGTTTTAGAAAACATTGAAAAGAGAGGGGAAATGGGTCACCCACTCATAAATGATCCATAAAACAGTAGGGGGAAAGAAAATAAATTATTTAAGAACTTTATGATGAAATTTTAAAGATATACCATATGAAGTGAAGAATATGAAAGGAAGACAAAAATAAGATTTCTCTTATGAAAATTCGGCACCCTAACGACGTCACATAAACTTCGAAAAAAATGAATTGAAGAGATCAAATAGATTATCTTATCATATGAACATAAAATATCAGTATGATAGATATAGATATCATACCCCAACATAATAAAAAGTGACTTTAAAGACTTGGCATGAAATTATATCTTTTAAAAATGAGAAAGGTGAACAAATCGCTTCAAAATTCGGCAGCCTAACGGCATCACCTAAACTTCAAAAAAAATAAATTGAAGAGATAAAATAGGGTCTCTCATAATATGAACATAAAATATCAGTATGATATTTATAGATATCATACTCCAACATTATAAAAAGGAACATGAAAGACTTGACATGAAAGTAGAACTTTGAAAAATGAGAAAGGTGAACGAATCCCTTAAACATTCGGCAGCCTAACGGCGTCACCTAAACGTCAACAAAAATGAATTGATGAGATCAAATATCATCTATAATCATATAAAAATAAAATATCAGTATTATAGATATATATATCATACCCCAACATAATAATAATTTACTTGAAAGACCTGACATGAAAGTAGAACTTTGAAAAAATGAGAAAGGTGAATGAATCCCTTAAAAATTCGGCAGCCTAATGACGCCACTTAAACATTCATAAAATGATTTGATGAGAGGAATATGGGGTCTCTCATAATATGTACATTAAATGGAATGTAATAGGAATATAAAAGAACATCCTCCAACATAAGATCATGGATCATAAAAGAAATGACATAAAAGAGATTACTTGAAAAGAAAGAGAGAGGTAGGATCCCTTACCTTAAAACGTAACTATTAAACCTCAATGGTTGGGACCTTTAGGGCTTGGGGGAACCTTTGGAGGAATACTTGGGAGGTAATGAGACCATATCTTCATTGGGTAGAGTTGGGAGTCGGATGGATGAGAGGATGGATTTGTATTTATAGGGAAAGTGAGGGGACAAGCCATTAATGGCCAAGGGACACCTCATTGGTGGTTTTGGAAAAACCATGGGCTTGCCCAGGGTATTTGCCCATGGTATTGGCCAAATGGGTCCCCCAATACAATAATACATCAAATTTGGTCGTCCAACCATTAAAATATCTTATGACATCATCATGACATAGTTATGATGTCATTAAACATACTGAAACCTTAAAACTGTATTTTCACTATTCATCTAAAATTCAACTTTCTCAGAAAAATCCCAAAATTTCACCTTAACCAAATATCGATTCTATGATTTCAAAAATGAACTCCATTTTATAAAAATAATTTTCTATATATTTTTAATTTAATTTTAAAATAAATACACTATTCACCGAAAATTCATTTTTCTCAGAAAAATCCCCAAAAATTACCTTAACATAATATCGATGATCTGAGTTCAAAAATGAAATCCATTTTATAAAAATAAATTTCTAAATATTTTTAATTTAATTTTTAATTAAAAAACACTATTCACCAAAAAAACTACTACTTGACTAATAATTTATGAAACTGTTATTTAGCCATTTTATTGAATCACATTACTTAATCAAGATGCCTATATTATATTAATACTTTCTTTAAGTGGGATTACTAATTCATTTGGTCACATTACTAATCCTAAGCATAAAATCACTATTCATAATTTATTATTCATCAAAAATTAAGTTGATCTAATTAGACTCTAAATTTCATAATGAACATAATTGTAGAAGACCATTATTGGAAAATCATTACACATTTTAAATTATTTAAGGTTTACATAACCATTTTTAAAATATCCTTTCTCTAAAATTAATCAAAAATATGCATACTATATTTATCCGGACATTTGAAAATTCATAAACTTCATCATAAGAAGAAATAAAAATTTTTATTTAAAATAAAGGATTACACAAGGCAGTTACAGTCTCCTTACATAGCCCCTTATCACACTAGTATAGGACCTAAGTGTAAGGTGTGCTAAGGTGAGAGAATCTGAGGGAGGCTCGACCAACATCGCACGAGTAGTAATTTCTATCAGTTTGAACTTCTCGCGAAGGCGATTCCATTCTAGCTTCACACGATGAAGTTCGGCTTGGGTTTGGTCCAGAGCAAAGCCTCATGGTGCTACCTCTTTCTCAAGTTCTGTTAGATGGGATTTGATTGGCTCGAGACTACTGGATGAGGCCATCAAATCTATATTAATTAACCAAGGTCACTTGCAACATTCATTTTTCAACTGTCATATTGACTAACAGTCATATAACAGTCAAAACCCAACAGTCTCATTTTAATTTTACTCATGTTATCAAAAGAAATAGTCACTACTAGAAATAATGGCATTTGGGACGGGGCATTTGCATCAGGATCCCTTCGCCAATAGGCTTTTGTGACGGGGGACCATCGCAAATAGCCTGTCGCGGAAAACGGCGTCGCAACAACAATTATTTGCGACGGGCCCGTCGCGAAAGGTATTATTTGCGACGACGATCCTTCCCGTCGCAAATATTAGTCCATATATTTGTGAAAACTTTTTAAAATCGTATTTGCGACGGGCCCGCCGCAAATACTAATTGCGACGGGCCCGTCGCAAATATTAATTGCGTCGGGCCCGTCTCAAATACCAATTGCGACGGGCCCGTCGCAATTCGTATTTTAAAAAAAAATTAAAAAAATTAATAAATTATTTTAATGAATATAATAATAATACTATTTGTGACGGGCATAGTATCCCATCGCAAATGCTATAAAAAATAAAAAAATATTAATAAATTATTTTAATTAATATAATAATAATCCAATTATAATTCAAAAATAAAAAAATATTAATAAATGATTTTAATTAATATAATAATAGAATTATAATTCACAAATAAAAATAATAAATTATTAATAAATTATTTCAATTAATATAATAATAATAGAATTATAATTCAAAAATGAAAAATAATAAAATATTAATAAATGATTTTAATTAATATAATAATAGAATTATAAATCACAAATAAAAATAATAAATTATTAATAAATTATTTTAATTAATATAATAATAATAGAATTATAATTCAAAAATAAAAAATAATAGAATATTAATATATGATTTTATTTAATATAATAATATTAGAATTATAATTCATAAATAAAAAAATATTAATAAGTTATTTTAATTAATATAAAAATAATAGAATTATTTTACATTCAAATATTAAAATAATTCTAATATTACAAAAAAATATAATTAAATTATAGTATTATAAAATTTTAATATATATATATAATTTAATATTATAAAATATAAATAATATTATTATTCATATAAATATCTTTATTTCAAAATATAATATTTTTAATATTTTATAATGAGACGGAAACTACGAATAGAAAAAAAATTCATATTTTGATTTAACAAACTTTATAACATAAAAACAAACTCTAATCTGAAGAAGGGGGGAGGGGGAGGGGGGGATCTGCAGATGCTGGTGGAGGAAACTCCATCCCTAAATCATGAGTGAGTCGGCGCATGTACTCCATCTGCTCCTGATGCTACTACTGCAACCGACTCATCTGCTCCTCGTACAACGGCTGCTGGCGACGATGCTCCTCCTCATGCTGCTGCTGCTGCGGACGCATCTGCTCCTGCTCTTGTCGGATACTCTCTATCAGTGCAGTCTAAGATCGCAACTGATCCTCATACTGTGTAGCAAAAGAAGATGCACGAGCTCCTCTCGATCTGGACGCCGACATCGCAACACTGCCATAATAATCTCCGGGAGTCAGTCGAGAGCTGATACCAACTACCAGGCCCTTCTCGAAGGCATACTGGGTGGCCTGCATCCATGCTACCTCATCAAACTGATGACCAGTGGTCTGATCTGATGACTCGGCCTAACTCTCAGGCCGGGTCTGTGACGCTGCGGCCTCATATGACTCCTATAGTTGCAATTTAAAAATTAAAATTGTGAATATATTATATGCAGTTAATTTTTAAACTTGAAAACAAATAATACATACCACGATGTGACACTGACGATCACCTCTGAGCTCCCCAGTAGCATGATCACTATACATCCTCCGATATACGTCGTACTCCGTAATATCGGGGTGCTCGATAGCCTATAATAATAAAAAAATAAACTGTTAATATTTATAGTTATATAAAATATTTATAAATAATGTACGTACCAGATGCTGTCTATGAGCACTGAAAGTACGACTCCCAGCTCGATGAGTCAACTCCTATCTCCCCCGATTCTACCTCCCCACCGATGATCTCCTCAGAAAGGCATTACTCAACTATTGCGCACATAATCCATCCCATACATGGGATGAAATTTACTCTGGTCTGTGTGCTCTACATGACTCGTCAAAAGCTGACACTCCTACTTTCTTCGTGGTAGATTTTCTTAAATTGTGCAAAAAATGACGAAAGTGATCACGCATGGCCACCTCCCATGCCTCGTGGATGGCGTCACACATGGTATCCTCGATCGGATACCATAAACCCTACAAATAAATCAAAATATCAAGTTAGAAATGAAATAATTGTCAAAATAAAAATTATTTATTTATGTACGTACCAACCAATGGCCGAACATGGCCTGCTGCACATCAATGGGAAAATGCTCCCATGTGGTCCAAGGCTGAGAGAAATAGTTGCGCAAAATAGTGCTGCCCTGTCCGACTGATATATGCAGAAAACTGTAAAAATAATAAACATTTATTATGTGAATATATTAATGAAATCTTAGTCAAATCCAGAGGTTATGACACAGGTTATTACACCTCCGTGTGCATGGATCAAACCCAAGAGCTAGACGTCACTCGGGGATGGGGTCAGGAATCATCAATCGTGCAAGACCACGCCCCCTCCGCGTACTTCATGGAGCACCTGCAGGCTGAGGGTCATCTGGCAGCAACTCATCCGCATCGAAAGGCAGGTCAGCATTCGCCAACTCACGAAATGTGTCGTCTTCCATCTGAAATAGAAAATTTTAATGTTGTTAGCAAATAATTGATAATTACTATTATATATACATATATATTAGTTATGATTGTATATAACTACCATGGAATTCTATTAGTGTTCATCTTCATCATCATCTTCATATATGTCAATGTCATCGTCATATTCCTCCTCAACATCATCGATATCCATTCGATTTCCAGTTGCTTCATCTCTTACCATTTAAAATTCATATGTGACATCATTAACATCATCGTCATCACCGACTCTTAAATGTGGGGTGTCGTCATCGATACTCATGTCTCTTTGTAAAAAAGATTGATTTTGAGTACTCTCTTGAAAAACATCAATTCTGTGCACATCAGTGAAAGCACATTCACTTTGACTAAACTGATTGTCTCGAATTTTGATTTTTATTGTACTCCACCAATCAGTAAAGTCTCTTGATGTAGCACAGTACTTTGCGTAATAAACTTGATATTCCTGTTGAGACAATAAGAATGGTTCATTTACCGCGAGAACACTTTTACATTTAATATCGATGATTCCATGAGTCAGATGAACACGCACGCCTCTCTCTGTATCCAACCACCAACATTTGAACATGGTTATGTAATGTTGTCCAAGATAACAGAGTTCAATGATTTCATCAAGTATGCCATAAAAGTCAACTTCATTTTCTCGATGATGAGATCCTCTCAAGCTAACTCCACTGTTCATTGTTTTTTGTGATTCCCCATATGCATGTGTGTGAAATCGAAATCCATTCACCACATATGCATTAAAAGTTTTAACAAGTTTGGAAGGAGGTTTACTCAATATACACAGCCGTTTGTCAATTTTATCAGCATGTCGAGACACCTGAAAATTTGTGAAATAATTATCAATATAGTAAAATATACATTGAATGAGTTTCTAAAAGATAAAGAATTTATGTTACTAGTTTTTGAAACCACTGAGAGAAATTTTTCTGTCGGCATTCTTCGAAAGCAGCTGCTGTGATTTGTGGAATTTGTTTCTTGATATGATTACCATACAACCTATAAAAAACAAAGTTATTTACTGTAACATAAATGATAGAATAAGTGATATAAAAACTTATAGTAAAAATGATTTCAACTCTTCACAGTTGAGCGGAACATATGTATGACCTCTGTGATGTTCATCATCCGAAAGCCAGAGTTCATAAACTCCACCAAAACCAAGCTCTGGATGGTTGAAAATAGATAATTGATTGTTGATTTCATCAATATTCCTCTCGTTCCGTCCCATTTGGTTGTGTTTTGAAGGATACTCAGATTCAAAATAATGGGAGCAGAAAAAAGTTATTTCCTCTTGCAAATTACCTTCTGCAATAGATCCTTCAACAGATGCTTTGTTACGTACTTTTCTTTTCAATTTTTGAATGCATCTTTCAAATGGGTACATCCATCGAAATTGTACTGGACCTTCACATTTGGATTCATATGGCAAATGTAACATCAAATGTTCCATTGAGTCTAAGAAAGATGACGGAAATATTTTTTCCAGTTTACATATAATTACAACAACATCTTCTTCAAGTTTTCATAGAGCATCATAATCTGCTGTAGCCTCACAAATTTCCCCAAAAAAATGAGACATGTCTGTTATGGAATCCCAAATCACAGAATTCAACAGACCTCTTAATCCAATTGGTAGAAGTATTTCAATTATAACATGACAATCATGACTTTTTAATCCAGTAATATGACCATTGTTTACACATCTACCCAAATTGGAAGCACAACCATCTATAAGTCTCAAATCTGCAATCCACTGACAAAATAATAAACGGTTTTTCTTTAGACAGTGTATAAGCTGCTTTTGGTTTCAGTAACCTTTTTGTTCTGACATTCTCAAACAATTCCAGTTCTGGACGCCTGCAAATTTGGGCAAGATCTAAACGTGCATTTATATTGTCTTTTCTCTTTCCTGGCGTATCCAAAACTGTATGAAACAAATTATCAAAACAGTTCTTCTCAATATTCATGAAATCTAACATGTGACGGACCAACAAATCAGACCAATATGGCAAACCCAAAATATGCTACGTTTAATCCTATTGTGTTCTTTCCCAAAACCAGAAATTTTCTGTTGGTTTATTATGGGACCAAAAGTGATGGGAGGTAATGAAAATACAACTAATTTTAACT
Organism: Viscum album; assembly: GCA_963277665.1. Taxonomy (NCBI): domain Eukaryota; kingdom Viridiplantae; phylum Streptophyta; class Magnoliopsida; order Santalales; family Viscaceae; genus Viscum; species Viscum album. The sequence continues at coordinate 1,212,175,272 of OY728153.1, read as the reverse complement.
CTGAACCTGATAGCATTTTTGGAGGTCCATCCCTTTCAACTGTTCCTTTTCTGAAATGAGATCTGTTTCTGCAAAAAAGATGATCAGCTGGAAGAAATATGTGATGACAGTCAAAATAACAAGGTTTCTTTCCATGAATGAGCATAAATTCTTTGCTCTCTCCCATACAGTAAGGACATGATTTCTGACCATGTGTACTCTAGCCAGATAACATCCCATAAGCCGGGAAGTCACTAATTGTCCACATCAATGTTGCTCTCAGTATGAAATTCTGTTTCGTAGCAACATCATATGTACAGACACAAGTACTCCACAATAATCTTAATTCATCAATCAATGGTTTCAAATAATCATCAATATTATTCTTCGGATGTCCTGGAATTAGTAAAGTCAAAAAGATATATGGCTCCTTCATCAACATCCATAGAGGTAAATTTTATGGAGTAAAAAAAATAGGCCAACATGAATATTGAATACCATAAGATCCGAACGGACATAAACCATCAATGGAAAGGCCCATTCGAACATTTCTAGCTTCTAAAGCAAATGATGGATGCACTCTATCAAAATGTTTCCATGAATCACCATCGGTTGGATTATTCAAGCTTTTATCAGTAGAAATATTAGCTTTATGCCATGACATCATTGTCACTGTATTCTTATACATGAATAAACGCTGAAGTCTGGATGTAAGCGGAAAATATCTCAACTGTTTTACAGGAATCAAACCAGACTTCCCATGTTTCCCTTCTTCATATCTCAGTTTCCCACATGTGGGACAACTATCCAACGACTCATTTTCCCCAGAATATAAAATTCAGTCATTTTAACATGCATGAATCTTCTGACAAGTAAGTCCCAAATTTCGAACTATCCTCTTACTCTCATAGTAATTTGCAGGAAAAACATTTTCATCAGGTAACAGTGTTTTAAGAAAAGAAAATATCTGGTCAAAATAGGCGTTTGAAATTCCGTTATCTGATTTGATAGCCATAAATTTTGAAACTGCTTCTAATTTGCTCATCTTGCATCCAAGATATAATGCATCCTCAGCAGACCTAAACAACTCATAAAATTCAGACGGTGCCAACTCAGGATTTGAAGCTATATCAGCCAGAGTTTCTGTATGTTGAACAGATGAACCTGCAACATCATGTACTAAATCATGAAACCAGGATGGATTCAGAATCAATTTGGTATCACCTGCTCTAGAACTGCGTTCACCGTGTTGATACCAAAAAACATATTCTGGTTGAAAACCAAAACACAAGAGATGTCCCCCCACTTTGTCAAACGTGTCAAACGTTCTCAATGCACATTTTCTACAAGGGAATTTTATTTTGCCTTCTGAAACAAATTCTGGATTTGATGCCGCAAATGATAAAAAAGTCTCCACACCCTCTACATATACTGGATTTAAACCTGAACCGTTTGGATTTCTACGTGTATTTATCCATATGCGGTCATCTAATAATGATTTTTGACGACCTCGTTGTTCCATATTTTTCTATAAAATATAAAAGCATTACTGGTTTTGAATAATTTGTTAGAAAAAACACTCAAGCAAGGATAATTATAGAGTTTACATCATACACGACTGATGCAAACTTTTTATTAAGATAGTCCTAAAAATTGACCCTTTAAGAATTAAATATGTTGAGAATAACGAAAAACCTGTTACAAATATTGATAATTTTAATATTATATAATTTTTTTATTATTTTAATAATACTAATATTATTTTTTCATAAATATTAATTATATAATAGTAACATTATTACATTATTAGTATATTTTATTATTAATATTAAAATAATATAATTTTCTATATTATATAAAATTCTCCTCTCATCTGTGTGTTTAACATTCTGTCTCTACATGTAATATTTTCATTCACTTTCACCTCTCCATTGGTGAGTAGGTTGATAACTTTGAAAAAGAATGCAAATATTACATGTGGAGACAGAAAACACACAGATGAAAGGAGAATTGTATATAATATAGAAAATTATATTATTTTAATATTAATAATAAAATATACTAATAATGTAATAATGTTATTATTCCTAATTATTGGTAATTATTCCTAATTATTGGTAATTATTCCAAATTATTGGTAATTATTCCTAATTATTGATAATTATTCTTAATTATTGGTAATTATTCCAAATTATTGGTATTTATTGGTAATTATTCCTAATTATTGGTAATTATTCCTAATTATTGGTAATTATTCCTAATTATTGATAATTATTCCTAATTATTGGTAATTATTCCTAATTATTGGCAATTATTGGCAATTATTCTTAATTATTGGTAATTATTCCTAATTATTGGTAATTTTTCCTAATTATTGGTATTTATTACTAATTATTGGTAATTATTGGTAAGTATTGGTAATTATTGGTAATTATTACTAATTATTGGTAATTATTGGTAATTATTGGTAATTATTGGTAATTATTACTAGTTATTGGTAATTATTACTAGTTATAACAAATTATTACTAATTATTAATAGTTATTGGTAATTATTGGTAGTTATTGGTAATTATTGGTAGTTATTGGTAATTATTACTAGTTATTAGTAATTATTACTAGTTATTGGTTAATATTACTAGTTATTACTAATTATTACTAGTTATTACTAGTTATTACTAATTATTACTAGTTATTACTAATTATTAATAATTATTATTAATTTTTACTAATAATTACTAATTATTACTAATTATTACTAATTTTTACTAATTTTTACTAATTTTTACTAATTATTTGTAATTATTTGTAATTATTGGTAATTATTACTAATTATGATGAATTATTACTAATTATTACTAATTATTACTAATTATTACTAATTATTAATAATTATTGGTAATTACTGGTAATTTTTAGTAATTATTACTAATAATTGATAATTATTACTAATTACTTGTAATTATTTGTAATTATTGGTAATTATTACCAATTATTAGTAATTATTGGAAATTATTTCTAATTAATGGTAATTATTGGTAATTATTTCTAATTATTACTAATTATTGGTAATTATTACTAATTATTGGCAATTATTACTAATTATTGGCGATTATTACTAATTATTAGTAATTATTGGTAATTATTGGTAATTATTAATAATTATTAGAAATTATTAATAATTATTAGTAATTATTGGTAATTATTGGAAATTATTACCAATTATTAGTAATTATTGGTAATTATTGGTAATTATTACTAATTATTACTAATTCTTGGTAATTATTACTAATTATTGGTAATTATTACTAATTATTGATAATTATTACTAATTATTACTAATTATTGGTAATTATTGGTAATTATTAGTAATTATTACAAATTATTACGAATTATTGGTAAGGTTACTAATTATACTAATAGTTGGTAATTATTACTAATTATTACTAATTATTGGTAATTATTGGTAATTATTTCTAATTATTAATAATTATTGGTAATTTAGTGATATTTATTATCAATTATTACTAATTATTACTAATTATTGGTAATTATTCCTAATTATTTCTATTTATTACTAATTATTGGAAATTATTACTAATTATTACTAATTATTTGAAATTATTACTAATTATTGGTAATTATTGGTAATAATTCCTAATTATTGGTAATCATTACGAATCATTGCTAATTATTGGTAATTATTCCTAATTATTGGTAATTATTGCTAATTAATGGTAATTATTGCTAATTATTGGTAATTATTGCTAATTATTGGTAATTATTCCTAATTATTGGTAATTATTCCTAATTATTGGTAATTATTCCTAATTATTGGTAATTATTCATAATTATTGGTAATTATTCCTAATTATTGGTAATTATTCCTAATTATTGGTAATTATTCCTAATTATTGGTAATTATTCCTAATTATTGGTAATTATTCCTAATTAGTGGTAATTATTTCTAATTAGTGGTAATTATTTCTAATTAGTGGTAATTATTCATAATTATTGGTAAATATTGACAATTATTTGCAATTATTGGTAAATATTGGTAATTATTGGAAAAAATATTGACAAATGTTAGCAATTATTGAATATTGGGAATTATTATTAATTATTACTAATTATTGGTAATTATTATAAATTATTACTAATTAATGTTAATTATTTCTAATAATTATTAATTAATTCAAATTAATTTTAATTTTTCATAATTACTGCTAATTAATTGTAATTACAGCTAACTATTTTAAATTAATTAGTGTTTAATTGTCTCTAATTACTATTAATTATTAATACTTATTCATAATTATTTCTAATTAGAAATCAAAAAAAATTCTGAAAATTTAAACTAAATAAATATAATAAATAAAATAAATATGAAATTAAAATTCAGATAAAAACCTTAAACATGATGTCAATGTCGAGCCGTTGTAATTGTAGAAAACCACCAACTGAATCCTCGAAGTCGGAAAAAAAATTTACAACTGAAAGTCGTAAAAAATTCAAAGTGAAAAAATGGGAACGGTTGAGAGTTGAGAGTGAAGTGAAGAAATTGTAATGGTTGGCAGTATTTATAGGTTGGCGTAAATGCGATGGGCGTTTTTGTGATGGGTTTGCCGGCGCAAATAACGCTTTTTTCAACGGGCCCCGTCGCAAATTACCATGACCACATTTAATTATTGGCAGCATTAAAATGGTTATTTGCGACGGTCCCCGTCGCAAATATCCTCTGCCGCCGGGGTATTTGTGATGGCTGTGCAGGCCCATCGCAAATAGTCTTTAACCACCACCGGTTAGTTGCAACGGGGATATAGCCCCGTCGCAAATAACCCTGACCACATTTAATTATGGGTGGCATTAAAACGGTTATTTGCGACGGGACCCATCGCAAATAATTCCTGCCGCCGAGGTATTGGCGACGGGGTTCTATCCCCATCGCAAATAAACTTCGCTCGGTTTGGCGCGCATTTCGCGCCAAACTATTTGCGACGGGAATAGTTGCCTGTCGTAAATACTCCTTTGCGAAAGGTATTTGCGATGGGATTTATTCTTGTTGCAAATATCCCGTCACTATTAACCATTTTTTCCAGTAGTGAGTTTTGTTGAGTATAAAATAAAATAAGACACAAAATTAGGAAATAAGATTTATTCAAAATTTCGGGTCGTTACATTCTTCCCCCATTAAGAAATTGCGTCCTCATAATTTTTAAAACTGGGTTTGGAAATTTCATTGAATGTCCCACATTGGAAAAGGAGTCGGTAAAACAATTACTTTAAAAGAAAGAAACGGAAGTACAAAGGTCACCTGAGTTAACCCATAGTAGGATTCCATGTAGGAAAACATGGATATGGAAGAAAAAACAAAGGGTCAAGTTCTGAGGGAGAGTGATAGAAAACATGATTAGGAGAAATTTAACCATAGGAAAATCACAAACTTATGATGTGTGTAAATGGTCATTGATTACCCAGTAGGAAACTTAAACCAACAATGTTTTTGTTTCACATTCCTTTTAATAATTTTGAGGAATTAATTTACTACATAGAAGATAAACATAAGGAAATATACCTACCATTAAGTAGAGTTTCATCCTTTAATAAGTTTCTACCAAAACCAATCCTTTCTCCAAACGATGAGCATTAAAAACACTTGGTCTCATCAAAACACAAGAATCATCTTCTTGAGAGTCATGTAATCCACAAAAGATTAACTATCAATTTATTCAAGCTCTAAACATTATCCCAAAAATAGAAAGGGAAAGATAAAACAACTCTCCAAAAAGAAAGAATCCCATAGGAAGGAAAACTACTTTTAAATCTTGAAATTTCTATGGTACTACCCAAAGTTCATCATAGACCATTCCATAAATAACTGTCCATAAAATTCCTCAAAATAAACCAAACTAAGATTGAAACCCAAACACAAGAACACTTTGATAACATAGTCTTCCAAAATATACTTCATCGTTCATCTCCAAACAACATCAACCACTCCTAACATCTTATAACAAAAGTATCTAACCTAAACATATTTTCCCCAAGATAGGTTAATCATTTCCATAAGTAACCTAAATTACTCTAAGTCCACCTTAAATTCATCGATTCTTCAAAATATAAGTCAACCTTTACTCCTCAAAGAAAATACCGTAGTAATCTATTTACCTCGATAAAATAGGGGTCCCAGAATAGTGAACGTCTTCCAAAATAATAATCATCTTTTAATCCCCTAATCATCTCTATGAGATTAATAAGGAAATCGTCAAATTTCCTATCACATTGGTTGTTAGGACATGTTCTTCCCTTTCCCACCATTAACTAAGAAAAGAAAGTACAATTAGGGGCTTAAATACTTAGCCAATAATCAAGAAAAGTAACTTAAATCATATAAGGTTAACTTTTAGAAGAATAGTATACCCTAACTTGTGATCCCTTAGGTTCCAAACTAGGTTATCCATGATCATATATTCTTATGTGAATCTTTATTTTATTTTATCTTTGTTCCTTTAATAATGGTTCATACTATGCTTATGAATTTACCAAAGCATATCCCACGGGAGTGTCGTAACCAAGAGTGCAGCAAGGGCCATTGTTGTGTACCAGTTCCTGTTTGAGTCTAGCTCAAATCGGTGTTTTCGGGTTTTACCCCTATGTACATCTGTGGTAGAGCCACCTCTACCTGATCTTATCCAGATAGGGATGTATTTGCTTGGAAACCCCTTACTCAATACTCACCAAAATACCAAGAAGATTTCCTATATTTAAACTTTTCTATAGGATTCTTCCTAAATTTTTTATATCCTAATTTCCAAAAATAACTAAAACATACTTTGATACCAACTATAGCATTCTTCCTGTTTATAACATATCTTTTCATTACATTTTACAAAACCGAGGATCATTAAGGTTTAGTGTCTTGGAAACCAGGAACTTAAAAAATGAAAACGTAAAACATTCTTCTTAAAAACATGAAAGGCTTATCCTTATGTTAATACTAAGTTCATTACTACATCTCATAACCTAGGGACATACTTTAAAAGGAAAGGTGAGCAGAAGGCCCAGTAAGGGAAACAAGGAGAAACAGTTAACATGTGAACTTGAGATATATCAACAGTGTCATGAAAAAGAACTTTAAGGCATGAGAAAGAAATCATGAGGAATATCATAATAAAAATAACGTATTTCATAACTTGAATATGTGGCTACAACATTTTACACAGACAGTAATTTCTGTTTCACCAAGTTCCATCCCCAAGGTTTCAATTAAAATTACAAAGGTTATTCACCAAGGTATCAGTCTAAATGGCCATCTCTAGAGATTAAGTCTTTACCCAACGCATTAGAGCGCTATCATGTAACACCCTTAATTTGTATTTATTATCAAGTGAGCCACATATTTCATCATAAATAATTTAATAAACAACACGTATAGCATAAAAGAAATGGGTTTCATTTCATATTCATAACGTTTTAATAACTACTTTAAAGACATGATCTTTATGTCACTTTAAACGCACAGAACGGGAAAGTGGGTCTCATGTATGTAAATCCCAGAATTAAAAATAGAAAATTTTGGTATATATGTTAATACCCCTTTATAAGAACGATATTTTAGTATTCACTTAATAAAATAAATGAATTTAAGAATAAGAGAAAGACATTTTGAGACGAAATTCTGCAGCATAACGGCTATGTTATGAGGTTTTAGAAAACATTGAAAAGAGAGGGGACATGGGTCACCCACTGATAAATGATCCATAAAAAAGTAGGGGGAAATAATATAATGGATTTAAGAACATGATAATGAAATTTGAAAGATATACCATATGAAATGAAGAACGTGAAAGGAAGAAAAAAAATAAGATTTCTCTTATGAAAATTCGGCAGCCTAACAACGTCACTTAAACATCAAAAAATGAATTGATGAGATCAAATAGGGTCTCTAATCATATGAACATAAAAGATCAGTATTATAGATATAGAGATAATACCCCAACATAAAAAAAAGTAACTTCAAAGACTTGACATGATATTAGAACTTTGAAAATTGAGAAAGGTGAATGAATCCCTTAAAAATTTGGCAGCCTAACGGTGTCTCCTAAACTTCAACAAAATTAATTGATTAGATAAAATAGGGTCTCTAATCATATGAAAATAAAATATCAGTATTATATATATAAAGATCATACCTCAACAAAATAAAAAGGAACTTGAAAGACTTGACATGAAAGTAGAACTGTGAAAAATGAGAAAGGTGAATGAATCCCTTAAAAATTCGGCAGCCTAAAGGTGTCACCTAAACATCAACAAAAATAAATTGATGAGATCAAATAGGGTCTATAATAATATGAAAATAAAAGATCAGTATTATATATTTAGATATCATACCCCAACATAATAAAAAGGTATTTGAAAGACTTGACATGAAAGTAGAACGTTGAAAAAATGAGAAAGGTGAACGAATCCCATAATAACTTGGCAGCCTAACGGCGCCACTTAAACTTTCTTAAAATTAATTGATGAGAGAAAGAAGGGGTCTATAATAATATAAAAATGAAAAGGGAATTAAGAGGAATATAAAATAAAATCCTCCAACAAAATAGCATGGAGCATAAAACAAAGACATAAAAGAGATTACTTGAAAAGAAAGAGGGAGGTAGGATCCCTTACCTTAAAACGTAACTCTTAAAACTCAATGGTTGGGACCTTGAGGGATTGGGGGCACCATGGAAGGACTCCTTTGGAGGTAATGATACCAAAGCTTTTTTGGGGGAGAGTTGGGAGTCGAATGGATGAGAGGATGGCATGGTATTTATAGGGAAAGTGAGGGGACAAGGCATTAATGGCCAAGGGACACCTCATTGGTGGTTTTGGCAAAACCATGGGCATGCCAATGGAATTTGCCCATGGTATTGGCCACATGGGTCCCCCCATAAAATAATTCATCACCTTTGGTCGCCCAACACTTAAAATATCTCATGACATCATCATGAAACAGTTATGATGTCATTAAACATACTGAAACCCTAAAACTATATTTTCACTATTCATTGAAAATTCAACTTTCTCGGAAAAATCCCAAAATTTCACATTAACCAAATATCGATGCTCTTATTTCAAAAATGAAATCCATTTTATAAAAATAATTTTCTAATATTTTTAGTTTTATTTTTAAATAAATACACTATTCAACAAAAATTCATTTTTCTCAGAAAAATCGCCAAAATTTACCTTAACATAATATCAATGCAATGAGTTCAAAAATGAAATCCATTTTATAAAAATAATTTTTCTAAATATTTTTAATTTAATTTTTAATTAAAAAATAGTATTCACCTGAAAACAAAACTAATACTTGACTAATAATTTATGAAACCATTATTTAGCCATTTTATTGAATCACATTACTTAATCAAGGTGCCTAGATTATATTAATACTTTCTTTAAGTGAGATTACTAATACATTTGGTCACATTACTAATCCTAAGCATAAAATCACTATTCATAATTTACTATTCATCAAAAATTACGTTGATCTTATTAGACTCTAAATTTCGTACTGAACATAATTGTAGAAGACCATTTTATGAAAATCATTTCAAATTTTTATTTATTTAAGGTTTACATAAACATTTTTACAATATCATTTCTCTAAAATTCATCAAAAATATGCATACTATATTTATCTGGACATTAAAAAATTCATAAACTTCACCATAAGAAGAAATGAAAAAAATTATTTAAAATAAAGGATTACACAAAGTAGTTACGGTCTCCTTACATAGCCCCTTATCACAGCAGCATAGGACCTATGTGTAAGGTGTTCTAAGGTGAGAGAATCTGAGGGAGGCTCGACCAACATCGCACGAGTAGTAATTTCTATGAGTTTGAACTTCTCGTGAAGGTGATTCTGTTCTAGCTTCACATGATGAAGTTCGGCTTGGGTTTGGTGTAGTGAAAAGCCTTTTGGTGCTACCTCCTTCCCAAGTTCCATTAGATGGGCTTCGATTGGCCCAAGACTACTGGATGAGGCCATCGAATCTATATTAATTAACCAAGGTCACTTCCAATATTCAGTTTTCAACGGTCATACTGACTAACTGTCATATAACTATCAAAACCCAATGGTATCATTTTAATTATACTCATGTTATCAAATGAAACAGTTTTATTGAGTATAAAATAAAATAACACACAAAATTAGGAAACAAGATTTATTCAAAATTTTGGGTCGTTACAGTTTGGATAGATATCTTACTAGTAGACCTGAAGTTCACTGAGTAAAAGGAAACTTTTTCTACTATATAATAAAATACATATTCCATAATATGTCTTTATAATTTTCCATAATTCTTCTAAACTATATACACTTCCATACATATTATATGGATTAAATTTCTTCATGACCTAGGGGGATTAGAAACATACAAAAGGGGTGATCCCCAATTCTATAAAAGGGTAAACATAGATTATAACAATAAATGATCATAAGTGAGAATACTATTAACATATTGTTATAATAATGATATGTAATAATTTTTTACCCAAAAAATCATAGATCAAAAGTCATGGAATAAGGCATGAAATAGCATAATACAAAACTCAAATGTGTATCTTCAAATTAGTCAATAAAAATGAGCAATGAGATCACAACATAATAATTATTATAAGCATAAAAATATTTAATAATCATGAAATTTCAGTATAGAATAAAATTAAATTCATCATAATGATTGGGAAAATCTATATTCATAGTTAATTATATAACAATGGATTAGGCTTCACCGCCTGATTCCCATAATTATGTGCACTGGGAGTAAATTATTGATTCATATAATGAAGCAAGCTTCCCTTACATGATTCCGAAAATGTATTAGAGAAGGAATGATTGCCTGATTATAATAGTGGTGTATGAATTCCATAATCAATTCAATTAATTGTGTTATTATATATAAATCATAATCTTATAAATTAAAGTGTGATATAGTACATCACTCAAAATAATACATACAAAGTATTGCTAAATGTAAACAACTATTCATTATATCATAAGTAACCCATGAAAATAAAACTGGTTTCATTCAACACATCCTATTGACCCATGGAATGAATATGAGTTTCATATCCTTTTCAAAAGGAATCACATAAATATATTTTTCAATTCCATACATAATTGTAACATGATAAACCCATGGATAATAAATGGGTATCTAATGATATTTAGTATCATTATTGGTAAATACCATTAAACTTAGGTAATAATGAATATGGTACTTACACCATTTAGAACAAGGTTGTAAATTTAATTCAATAATTACCCAAAATAAATTCATGTATAGAATCTTGGTGAACACACACTAATCATATGAATGAAATATAGAGTATTTACATGGAAAAATAATAGAATATAAATTATCGATATACACAAATGATGATTATACAAGAAAAAGGAACGTGTGAATCATAACTTTGTAAGAAGATATCCTAACATAATATTTCCATGGAAAAAAGGTGGGTTGTAATATTTTAATAATATTTTCAATCAATAATAAGAGATTTCAATCGAGTGTGGCATATAAGAAAATGTATTTTTGTTAGTGTTAGAAATTTTTTATTGGAAAAATTAAACATCCATTAGTCTTTTGATAACACTAAAAAATATAGTTATGCTATCATAAATCATAAGAATAACCTTTCTTGTTAGAAAACCATTATTTCTTAAAAATAAAGATTCATTGAAAAATTAAAATAATTTCCAATAGATGTGTTCATATGGAAAAATTTATAAATTAATTGCCTTTTTGGAAAATTCTATATAGGAGAGTGTTAAATATAATTTCAATTAGAACATTTTCAATTGAAGTCAATGTAATTTAAAATCAACCTTCTCTATTTAAAAAAAAATATAGCGATATCCATAATATGTGGATTTTAAGGTAAAATGTGATCATAAAGTGAAATTTATTTCATAAATATATTTAATATATGATTTTTTAAAAACTCTATGAATTTAATGGATTATAAAGCATAAAATTTAAAATAAGGTAGAGAGAAAAAACCCCACCAAGGATAACTATACATGAATAAAATGATTATGATAATTAAATAAAGACTTCAAAAACTCCCCATAAGTATTATCAGGTTTTGGAGATATTCTTTTTAAAATGTGGATGAAAAAAGAAACCTTAATGTTTGGAAATCATTTAATTAAAAACCATCTATGAAGAATGTTATTGAAATTGAAATTAAAACACCATAAACAATATCAATAATGATATAATAAAACATTTAAGAAGTTTATAAATCTTATAAAACTATATCTTTTTATAACAATAATAATGTATAAAGAGGATAGATTTGAGGCCAAGAAATCTCTTTGAAGTAACATATTCTTGGAGGTAAGATTCATTTCATAATGGGGTTATAATGAAGGATTGTTTTTCCCCATAAAATAACATGGTAACAAAATAAAAAATATTAATTAGTTATAATAAATCCGGTGTGGAATAATTGAGCTCAATAAGAAATATTTAAAATACATTAATGAAAATTGGAGTTAGCACAAAGAGTTACATCTTCTCAAATTTTTTATTTTGAACCCCATGATATGTATAGAATTTAATTTCATGAAATAAAGTATAATAATGAAAAAAATAAAAAAGGGGAATTATATATATAATTTCAAATAAATCAAATTTCAAAAAAAATGTCTTAAGGGGTGAAAATTGAGAGAGAAAACCATTGTGACTTATGGAAATTTTCTAATAGTAAACACTAGAAATGGGGAGAGTGATATATATATATATATATATATTGAATTTAATATATAATTAAAAAAATTATGTTTCGTGATATAATATATCCAAGAATAAATATTCCATCCATTTTTTTAAAAAATAGGTGTATAAAATAAAATGTGCCTCAAATAAGGAAATTTTAGATGAAACTCTTACTTTGTTTCAGATTGGTCCTATGCATGAAACTAAATAAATGAATAAAAAATATGTTTATTAAAAACCATCATAATAAAAATATTATTATATATTTAATTTAATATTTTTCATTTATTATCACTATATATTTTTTTATAGTGTTATTCAAGTAGTTTGTTAAACTGACCCAAACATGAACACACTATTTTTCAATGGGTTTGTATGGTTCAAAATGTATATAACTCATTATCAGAAAATAATAATTTAATTATTTTTATTTTTAAGTAGTTGAATAATATTTTAGGTTTTTGGATAATGAAATAAAATCCATATGACAAACGAAAAACAATACTTCATTAATGTGGTAGTTTTCAAAATGCATAGGTAACATCATTTTTTTCTCTAAGCAGATGAAATATAATAAACAATGTCTATTAAATTAATATAATAACACATTATTGTAATATTTTTATTTAAATTATTATATTATTATGGAATTATAAGGGTTGTAGAAGAAATATTAAGATGAAAATGTTAAGGATTAAGTAATACTAATTATTGGACTATGAACATTATCATGAAAGTAACCTGGGAAATTAATGGAATAAATTACTGATTAGTAACATAGGCCTTTGAAAATGAGATATAATTATATAAGGAGAACAATGGAAGAGTTTAAGGGATAAATTTTAAGCAATTGGTGTGGCATGAAGGGGTAAATATCCCTTTTAATAATTGAATAAAATGGATCTGTTGAGAATACCCTTTTAATTTTCAATGATATTACTACACTAATCAGTGGTTAGAAACTCCAAAAGTATGACATAATAGAGTTTTTATGGATATTGGTTCAATAAATACTGAAAATGTATTTCAAAACATGTTTTAAATATGTTTTACGTTATTTTTTCACTGTTTCTTTACTTGAAATATTCTATTTTTACATTAGTAATTTGTTTTTAACTACTGAATTTATGTTTTTATAAAAAAATAATATAAAAAATTTTACAAAAAAATACCATCTTAAATTTTAATTAAATTTAATCTAATTATAATTATAAACATTATAAAATTATATTTTAAATATAAATATTTTATATATCGAAAACTAATTTTTTTAGAAAAATAGTGTTTGAACAATTATGTGTTCTTAGTAATTATTTTATTTGGTTTCCAATTTAATATTAGTTAATATAATTATATATGTGTTTAAACATAATATTATATTATTAATTTAAAATTTATCAATTTAATATTTTAAATAAAAATTACAAAATATTGATAAAACAATTATTTTAAAAATATATGGTTTTCCATTATCATGGCCATTACCTTTAAATCCTAGTAATCAAACTTTTGAAACCAAAATTAAATTTATATTATAAAATAAGATTATCATTTTTATCTATAATATGATAACCATTTTTATTGAATTAATTTCTATAATTTATGAATGGAAATTTTTAATATAAGGGAATAAAAAATTTTTTTGAATAAATATCTCTTATGTTTCCAAAATTATATACATGGGTTTTAAAAATACGGAAAATTAATTTTAAGTTATTTTTTATTTATATATGTTTGTTTATATATTATAAAAATGTTTCAAAAACAATAAATTTATTCCTCTATTGTGATAATTCAATAAAGGGGATGATTTTAAAAAATCATTATTTAGGAATGTTTACTTGAAAACAATTTATTTCATAAAGATGTCAAAACTTATTAATCTAATAATTTTATTCTAAATTAATTTTTTCATTTTTTTCAAAATACAAATTCAAAAAAGTTATAATTCAATGTTTTATTAAAAACATAAAATATATCAAAAAATATTTTTATTAGAATATATAATTTTTAAAAATTGATTATTGAAATAATTATTTCATATAATTTAATAAGAATAATTTTTAAATTTAATAATATAAATTATAATTTATCGTTATTAATCTTATGTTTCTTGAAATATAAATGTATATAGCATAAAAATGAAACTTTTAGAAAAATGATTTTCTATGTAAGAGTTGATCTTATTAGTCATTTAAGGTATATATGTTAAGTTTCATTCATATTAAATTTAACCTTTATTTTCATTATATATAAATTACGTAAATATTTTACCCATATTAATTAATTCTAATTAAATATCTAGTTTTTAATGTTCATACTTATATATTTATATTTTATAAAAACATTTCAGAGTTTTATAAAATCTTTCCAGTGCATGTTGACCCAACTATTGAAAACAATAGATAATTTTAAGGTGATATTATATTAAAATATGATGGTTCTTTATCCCCCGTCCTAAATAAATTTAATCATCAAACTTTTAATTATTACTCATTGATGAATATAGGTGAGTGTATTCTTAACATATTCATCATTCTTGGTATAATAATTATTATGACATCTATCATAATCTTTTAGGTCATAGAATGTTACTTATATTTCTTAAAACACCAATATCCTTTAATACATTCATATACGTGTATATGTATATAACCCAATCATATATTCTCTATAACATACATTTCATAAACCATTGGATTATCTATGTTAATAAACCACAGTGTAGTTTTATATTCCTCTAAAAATTAATTCCAAATATATCCCAAAAAATGTATTAAAAACTAGTACATAAAGTCAGATGATAATAAATATATATAACAATCCCAAAAAAACAATGAACTAATCCATAAATTTTAAGAATATATTATAAATCCCAACATTACAAACACTTTCTCACTTAGTTATTCAAAACCAAAGCACCCATTATTATATCAACATCGTTCATATTTTAACTCTAAGTTTTATCCACACAAAAATAAAATTTCTTCAAATATATATCCCTGAAAAATATAACATTTTCATTAAATAAAATTTAATGTTTATTAATAAAATTTAATAAATTTGTTCATATCATTAAACTAAAACTACAGATGAAAAACTATTATATTGTTTTCATATACCTAAAAACATTTAGAATATACCATAAAATTATCGATAAATATCATTCACTATTGAAAATATCTAAGAGTATGGAGATTTAATTTTTTTAAGATATCAACCTCACTACCATAGTTTGGTTTAGGAATCTCAGGTTTTATAATATAACAGAAATATAGTAAGAATATCAACTATTTAAGTATACACTCTTTTTTGGTTATAAGACTTAGGGGTCTCTAGATACATACCTTTATCTACTTTATTTATGTGATATTGATTAAACCAATTACTCCAAACCACAATGATTGTTTATAAAATCATATTATATAATCCTATGAATATGAAAACTATATCCTAAGATGACTTACATAATTACATCTTTATCAAATCAAGTTCATATCAATTAGTATGTACCTCAACTCATGAATCTTTATGCTTTACTCTAAGTTATCCATATCCATTTAATATTAGGTTTTTAATAAAAACATATTAATATCTATTATAATTGTTAATATAGAGAAATTTAATAAACCAAAACATACCACCTTGGAGTGTCTAGATAGGGTGAGAAATTATGGCCACTCATTATGTACAATATTAATGATTGAGTTTATACTCAACTAGCATTTTTAGGGTTATTTCACTTATGTGACTATTTACAATAATCAAATCAACATTAAATTATCTAGACATGGTTTTAATTTATAATAGAAGAACACAATCTCAAATTTATCAAAACATTGGGATGTCTTCCTATACATCAAATAATACTTAGTTTTTTTAGTAAATTGAACTCATTTTACTCTCGAAAAATATAAAATACTTCATATAACCAAAATAATGGTTTATCAATAAGTTTGAATATATGATCACCATTAACATATCAATCCTTTAATGGTTTATCTACACATTTAAAACTATAATAATATTTATATTTTTAATTCTTATTGATAATTACCACACATAATTTATCTTTAACCAATGGCATCATAACCTATAATGATATCAAAACTCTTCTTCAATGCTAAATTGGGTTCTAAGAGACCCTAACTCCCATATATGGTTATAAAAACATTAAATTTATATACTAGCTTTCATACACACCCATAATTACAAGATATGAAAACATTTAAAAATGAAGGAACTTTTTTGTTCTTTGTTTTAGATATTGAGAAAAAAATATTTGACTTGTAAAAAAAATATCTTTGGGTAAAATAGAAATTGTATCCCCAATATATGAAAATATATAATCCATAACTCTTCTTTAGGTTCTCTAACAAATAATCCTTTCTAGATACCCTTCTAAAAACATGTTACCTTTTACTTTTCATCATAACCTTGGAAAATTAGAAATATAAAAAAGGGGTGAGAATAGATTCTCAATAAGGTAAAACATAATTGATAATAATAAAACATTAAAAGTTAGTATAAAATGGTAATATGTTGTTTACCAGTATGTAAAAGAATGTTATACCGAACAAATCAGAGACCAAAATTCATAAAACATGTCTTTTCAAAACATAGTAGACGAATCAAAAGTGTGTGGAAACATATTCAATAAACATGATCTCAAAGATCATAACATAAGAATGATAATAAGTCCAAAATTTTGTAAAAATAAGGAAATGAAAAAGATTCTTAAATGAAATGAATGATTGTAATATTGAACAGCCATAATCATTGGTAAATATATCATATTTGAGGTTGGTTCGCCACCCTATTCCCATAACTTATAGGTGAATGCATCTTTACTAATTTATCGTAGTGAAGAAAAAAATCCCATTCTTGATTCCTATAATATAGTGGAGAAGGTGCCATCACCTAATACCCATAATAGAGTAATTATCTCGTTCTGTATTCCAATAATTATCTCATGAGATAAAAATCCTAAACCAATGTACTGGAGGGTGATATATGACACCACCATTCATCATCGTTGCATACAAGTCCACTTGAAAATGATTATTCATAAAATTATAAATAACCAACTAAATTTACATTAGTTTTATAAAACACATCATAAAACCCCATGTAATGAAAATGGATTTAAAATCCATTTCAATTCAAATAAATCGAAGAAATATTTCATAATTCTGATAATATTCATAAAATGATAAACTTATAGACAATTAATGGGGTTCTAAATGAAATTAGGAAACATTATAGGTAAATATCATTAAATCAAGAAAATAAATATTTTTTTATCTACACAATATAGAAAAATTATATAAGTTTAATTAAATAATTGATTCAAATAAATTGATGTATGGAATCTATGTAAACACTCTTTAGTCAGAGGAAAGAAATATAGAGTGATCATATTGTAAAATATTGGATGAAAAATTACAGTGATACACCAATAAAAATTAAGAATGAAAAAGGAAGTGATGAATCATATCATTGAGTGAAAATAAAATTTTATAATACATCATGAAAAATTAATTGTATGGTAAAAATTGAATAATAATTTGATAAATAATAACGTATGTTAATGAATATTATCATATGTGAAAATAAATTTTTATGTGTTTTAGAAAATATTATTTGGAAATAAGAAATGACCATGGCCTATTTTAAAACGTATATTTAAATTGAAATATTTTTATAAATCATTGAGGATAATGTTTTCTTTTATAAAACTATCAAATCTTAAAAATATACTTTTATAGTAAATGAAAATTATTTCATTAAGAGTTGTTCAAATGGATAACATTAGAAATAAATTCTATTATTGAAAACAACCCACATTGGAAAATGAAAAAATTGATTAAATTTAACAAATATTTTATGGAATTAGAGAAAGTGAACTATTAAAATTTTCAATGTTAAAAATATATATCGATATTCAAAAATAATTGGTGTCGAAGATAAAATATGACAATAAAATGAAATTTCTTTTATATTTTTTAAAATACTTCGATTAAAAACAATATTTATTTTAAAAATTATAAAGAACTAAATAGAAAGTTTGGTAAAGGAAAAATATATTCCAATAATTATAACAATAGGGGAATAAAATTATTTTTATATATCAAAAAATACTACAAATATTTCTGAAATGGTTTATAATTTTTTAGATACATTGATTAAAAATTGGTTTTAGTAAAATAAAAATTAATTCTTGAGTAACATTTAAATCAAAACCCTTAAAGGACAAATATATTGAAATTAAAATTTAAAAACCCTGAAAAAATATTTTCTGATATAATAAAAAATAAAGTTATTATTTTTGCATATAAAAATAAATTGATGCATAACAAGATGCATATATTTAGAAGTATAAATCTAGTCCAAGAAACCACATTCAAGAAATGTAATATATCAGGTCATAATCATTTGATAAAAAAGTTATAATGAAGAATTTTAAAAACATATGAAATAAAATGAATAAATTATTATTACTATTGAAGAAGAATATATTAATCATTAAACAATATAACTAAATAATATTTTTCAAACTCAATGGAAGAAAATTTGGGCTTGCCAAACTCTATACCACTTTTTTAATTATTGAGCCCAATATCTATGAGGGAATTAAATTTCAATATACAATTTCATTTCAAGAAATATAAAAGAATAATGATTAAAATTATTAAATGTTCATTACATGTACTTTTCTAAAGAAAACATGGTGTATACTAAGAATTATGTCTCAAGGGGTAAAAATTGAGACAATAATCACATATTTCTTACGAAAAGTTATAATAAAAACCTTTTTAAAGATAGAGACATTGAATATTAATTTAAAATACCATGAATAGAAATAATTCATGATATTATATATCTAATAGGCTGTGTACACACAATTTAAATGGAATTAGCTTCCAAAAATATAAAGTGTCTCCAAGAAGTCAATTTTTTGGCCAGGCCCTTACACTGGTTTAGATTCATTGGGTATATGTGCCTAACTTCACAAAAAATAAAATAAAATTTATTTGAAACATTATTTCGAAAAATATTCTTCAATATTTAATTTAATATAGATCATTACATACCATATTATATTTATTTATTATAATTTATTTTGTGAAAAAATATGAATTAATGTGGCTTATTTGGGTGATTTTAGGGTTTAAATATGATATTATAATAATTATTTAAATTCTTAATGTAACAATTAATGAAATAAAAAAATTTAATTTAATATTAACATATAATAATATTATCATTTAATTTACCATAGTTATAAATGGAAGATTCTAAAAACATTATTCATGTATTTGATTAAATATATAAAAAGATGAACACACTATATTCAATGGGTGATTATGAGTAAAAAAGTTTATTATATAATTATAAAATATTATTATTATTATTATTATTCAGTAAATTTTAATTTTATGAATCATCTTTTATATTATTTGGAAAAATAATGAAAAAATGATGAATTAGGAGAAACGTTACTTCGTGGAGGCAGTAGTCCACTCATTACATGGTTAATTTTTTTTAAAGTGGATATAAAATAAAAAGTAAATGTAGTTTAATTATAATAATGATACTTATGTATAATATTTATATTTATTTTATCATATAAATATATAAATCACGGGTTTTAAGAGAAGTATTAAGATGAAAATGTTAGGGATTATTTAATGCTCACATTGGGTCTTTAAACATTCTCGTGAATGTCTCCATGGAAATGAAGGTCATAGGAAAAATAATTGAGACCAGAGGAAAATGAACATGATAAATGATTATAGGGAGGAATAGAATTTAGAGTTTTAAGAATCAATTAAAAGTAATGGGTTTTTCATGAAGGGGTAGAAGTGTCCAATTTCATAATTGAATAAAAGGGTATATTTCAGAACATAAATTAGTTTTCAATGACATCATTACAATATTTGAGGTTGAAAGACTCCACAAGTGTGAAATAATGTAGTATGGGTGATATTGGTTCTATAAATATTCAAACTTTTTTTAAAAACATGTTTTAAATATGTTGAATTTCATTTGATTGTAGGATTTTACTTTTACCTTTTTTACATTGGTAACTAGTTTTTATGTATGTAATTTATGTTTTTATTAAAAATAAAAATTAACCCTTTTTAAATTTTGTATTTTCTGAACCAAAATTTACTCTTAAATTAATCTTATTTAATTTATAAACGAGATAAAATTCAATATTAAATTAAAATATTTTAAATATTAAAGATAATTGTTGAAAAACTGGTGTTTTAACAATTATATTTTTAATATTATTCTTCATTTGTTTCCAAAACAATTTGATTTAATATAATTATATTTTTTATTAATATAATATTAGATTAATCATTTTTAAAAGATTAATTTAATTGATAAATTTTTTTTTATAAATTTATTCATTGAAAATAATATTTTTACCATTATCATGGATATTAACCTATAATTATTGTATTCTTACTTTTATGAACAAAATTGAAATTTAAATTATTACATAATAAAATAATTTTGGGCAAATTATGAAATAAAATTTTATATATTTTATTTCTACAAGTCATGAAATATAATTTTTAATATAATTAAATAACACGGTTTTTAGAATAAAATATTACTTATGTTTCAAAAATGATAAAACAAGTTTTATAAATAAAACATATAAATTTTAATTTAGTTATTTAAATAAAAATTAATACTTTTAATATAAAAAGTATTTATAAACACATAAGTAAATTGTGTATTATTATATTTCCAAAAAATATATATGTTTTGAGAAATTGGTATTTTTTTCCTCTTTGAAGAAAAATATAATATTTTAGAAATTTATATTGAATTAATCTTTATATAGAATAGTTATTATAATTTCCAAAATTATGTTTATTTTTTAGAATTAAAATTCCAAAATTTGTAAATTAAATTTATGTATAAAATAATAAAATATAATGAAAAGTCATTTTTATTAGAAAATGAAATTGTCACATATTAATTGATATTATTCTTATTTCATATCATTAAACAAATAAATTTGTTTTAACCAATAATTAATATAATAAATAATTTATTATGATTATTCATATTATTAATTTTAGATAAACTAATTGAATTTCAATCATATTAAAAGTAGCATTCATTTTTATACAAATATTTCATAAATTGGATACTTATGTTCATTCCTTTTAATTTAATAGTTATGTTTTAACACTGATACTTAAATATGTATATTTTATCTACATATATTATGGGTTTATTTTTAGAATCTTTTTTGTATATAACTCAATCTAATGCGTTAAATTATTTAAATTTAATCATCTGATACATTCACATGGTGTTATAGTCTCAATTCTATTTCAATTTTTAAACACAACAATAATTAAATAAAAATGATACATTGAGTATCCTTACACGTACATAACATGTATATTTTCATGAAAATTGTTTTATATATCAAGAAAAACATGATATGGAATCTAAATATTCATAATAATCATTATTCATCAGTTGTATGTCCTTTTTATAATCATCAAAAATTACCATTTCCATTAAGTACATTCATGTCTTTATAGTACCTTTACAAAGCTACCCAAATTCTCCAAATTAACTCCATCATTGAATCTATCATTAATCATTTCTAATTATAATATTGATATTTCTACCCTAATATTACCGGATTCACATCCTAAATTCAAATATTTTTCTAAATATTAATTCATTTAATATGATTTTTTATTAATAAAGTGTATAAATTTCACTATGTATTAAAATTATATAATAATTTAAATGGGTGAGACAATAAAAATTAATTTAAACTAATAAAGTGTCAAATTGTGGTTTGGAATTAAAATGGTGAAGATATACACTAAAAAATCCACTAAAATATATATTATAGAGTCTGGAACTGAGGAAATATATCAAAAAAAATTCTATAGAAGGCTTACGATACAAATCAAAGTCTCATGTTGAAATCCTATGATTTGTAAAATCATTATGATTTTCTAAACTAAATATTCTCATTCCATTTCTATTTCATGTTTCTCTACATAATTTCATGTGAAACTCAATGTAAATTCAAGACTAATCCATGTTTAGCACCAAAAAAAATAAAACATTATTAAAATCCTCATAGAATTAATTGAACGCAAATACATGCCTTCTAGAAAAACTGGATATCAATACTGCTACAGTTTTAAATAATTTGGTAGCTATTTATCAAAGTAATCTATATAAATATTTCCAAAATAAATAAATATCATTTCCATGAATCGTCAAACATTATTATTTCACCGTTAGCTCTTTCAAACTTGTTATTAACAGAAAATTGAGAGTGTTCCTATAATCCTCAACATGATTCTTGGACTACAAGACAAGTTCAACAGTCACCCCATATAAATAAGTATTTCTAAAAAAATTATATAATCATAAAAGGTGTAACAATATCCACCTTAATATTGGTTTGAAATACAATTCATTCACCCCTATATTGAAAATAAAAAAAATTAAAAAAATGAACCAAGGATCCATTCAATATTTCTCAATGCATCTGTATAAGAAACAAAACTTATGTGGTGGAAATTTAGAAAAATTTGTGTTGAAAATAATTTTTAATAAAACATTATAAATTACCTTCCATAAAAAATAATCACATATATTTGACATTAAATTAAATTTCAGATAATTTGAATAAAATTAAAAAAAAACACTATCTTAACTACATTATTAAAATAATCAAAAAGGTCAAAAATTAGTAGAAAACGTTTTCCCCCAATAACTAACATCTCATCCACACATTAATCAAGGTAAAATATAGCAGGAAAATATTGAAATTAATATCCTATTGTTGGATATTTTGAGGCAATCCATTTTTATCCTTAACATATAAAATCATTCTGTTATGATAAGATTTGTTAATATATCCAAAAATTGTTCCATGGATGGATGAAACTCTAGATTAAATATTCAATGTTCCACCTTATATTTCCAAAAATGATATTTGATATCAATATGTTCAGAGTTCTAAAGATACACTAGATTATATGTAAAATTAATAAAATATTGAAAATATAAAATATTAATTAGAGTTTATTCAACATGAGAATTCATGTCCTCAATACAAGTCTTTAAACACATAACTTGAGAATCTACCCATGATACATCAACATATTTTACATATATTGTACTCAGTTTGATTTAATGTTTTTTATTTTAGTTTAAGAAAATATATTTTTCACTAATAAATAAATCTCTACATGATGTTTACTTTTAATCATCCACATCTCATACCTAATCAGTATATGAAAACCCATTTATTTTTTTATCATAACTATTTTTTTATTTTAGAAAATATTTCAAATTATTTAAAACGTATATTTGAATTATCTTTCCTACCAATAATTTTTTTCCATTAGATTACACTAAAAGTTTTAATTAATAAAAAACATATACCATGTTTATCATTGAAGAGACATAGAATATGATATTTCCAATTAGTTTCCTAAATTCACTACCATTAATTGTTTTTACTTTATTCAGTATGATCATATTTTTCCACACTTTATTAGGAGATGATACTCCTCGTTTTTTACCATTAAAATACATTTCATTATATATTTATGATGCTTTTATTGTAAGATAAAAATATGATTGGTGACATGATTTATTTGTAATCCCAAGAAAACATTCATTTCACTATGAACTAAATCATCCCAATTCCACTTCATATGTGTAGAAAAATCCCCACACACACTCTCTTTATCACTAGTAAATATGACATTATCAACAAAGACTATCATAATTAGTGAATTGGGGTTGAAATTATTTATTTATTGATAGTTTTCTTACTATCAGTTTTAGAACCCCCTGACTCTTAAAAACACATAAAGTTTAAATTACCAAGATCTTGGATCTTACCTATATAGATAAAATGAATTTTTAGATTAAAAAACTAAATCCTTCATTATTAAAATGAAATCCCTCAGGTTATCCCATATAGAATTCTCTATTTAGTTCACTAATTACATTTGTTAATTTCATATCCATATAAAAAATTTGAATATTTAATTGTGCATAACTTTAAATAAAAATTTATAATAGATTCAGTCCTATTAACGGGTGGATGTCTCACTAGAATCAATCATTTATAATTTTGAATATACTACATAAAAAATTGAACATCTATAAATTCAAATAATTCCATCATCAGTAAGATTGTTTCTAAACATTGATTATTTTTATAATATATTTCTAAATAGTTCTTTGGAAAATTCCCAATGATTCATTATTTACAATTTAATCTAGATTATAATTCATAGAACGGATACACTCATAGTTTTCAATTGATTCTTTACTATTTTTATTTTCATCCTAGAAAATTTGGATACTGTGTTTAGATTCCATTACTCATCTTTGGTTTTTACCAACATTATTTTTATCACCAATTATATTTTTAGTATACACATGGTTCCTTTGATTTAAACTTGTACCTTGGATCATTAGGGTGCCTTTTTCATCAATGGTATAGATAGACTTTTCATCATATTATTGATTCTATGCACTTTCTTATATGACTTGTATCGATCTATTACCTGTAAAATCATCTCTTATATTCATTATAATAATATTCTTGAAATTTTCCTCAATTTTATAAATAATAACATCATCATATTTAGTGATATTCTCTAATTTTGTATTTTAACATCTATAGGAACATTCATTGAGTGTATAACCATATAATATTCCTTCATATTATTTCTCATCAAAATCACAACAATATCATCCTTTAAATATTATGAAATATAATATTTTTTACACTTAGATTATTTTGTAACCATACTTCTTAGGGATATATTTATATTTTGATCTTAAGAAATAACTATAATAAATTATTCTATTTGTAGTATTTTTTTAATAGATTGCAGAATGTAGAGTCTTTATTTTAATTAAGCATATATCTAGCCATATCAATAATATTATTCTTCCTTGGGTGCAATGTTGTCACGGTGAATATGGTGGACAACAAAGAAGATTTCCCGGCTGAGTTGCTTGAACCGGGTAGTGGTCTTTTTGAGAAGGAGTTATAGGGACCTTTAATGGTGGTGGCATATTAGGCTAGTGATAATGAAGCAGGGGGTCAGGTTCAAGGAACCCGTCTTCAATTCAGCTGAGAAACATATTTGAAGGGATTGAAGATGTAGGATTAAACTCTGAACATATAATCCATTCAGAGACAGACAGGGAACACATGAACATGTTCAATGAAGCAGAAATTAGTAATTCATCAGGCGAAGCATCAAGTCCAATGAAGAATATCAGCAATAATAGGAGGAAGGGCTGGAGAGATTACTCCTCCTTACCACCTCATTTGGAGAATCATTTTTCTGGGAAGAAAAATGTTAAAAAGGTTGACTATGAGGATGTGAGTCACCAGAGATTAAGGGACCAGGGTGACTAACCCTTCGATTTACTATTAAGCTCTTAGGGAGAAGTGGTTGATCTGGTCTTTCTACTCAATGCTTCTAAAGAGGGTGCTGCTAAAATGATGGGAGGATCTAAAGAAAACCATAATGTGGAGAAATATGCTTGTTTTGAAAAAAATACCATATCCTTCTGGGGGATTCAACAAAAGGATTTTTATTATTGCGATGTACATACAATCCTAGGATCAAATTTCTTCTGAATTTGAAAAATAAGATAAGGGATGCACCTAACATTCAGGATCCATCTATCTCATGGAAATTATATAGGGGAATGGATTATGGTAATCTAAACATTCCTTTACAAGATAGTGGTTAAACTTATGGAAGTTGTTACTTGATATGGGAGGTCTTCATGTTCTATTTGAATCTGCTCTTGGGTTTGTTTTTGTGCTTTTTGGAGTGATGTTTTGTGTCATTCAAAATTGTTTTTGGATCTGCTTCAGATGGGAATCATATCAATAAGCCTTCACCAATTCATGCCATTTGGATTGTTTTCCTAATAGGGTATGGCTTTTCCACCTCTTCTATGCCCATGCATCATTGCATGGGATAGAATGCAGAATGGTCAAGAGTTGGTGAAGGT
This sequence comes from Viscum album, assembly GCA_963277665.1. NCBI lineage: Eukaryota > Viridiplantae > Streptophyta > Magnoliopsida > Santalales > Viscaceae > Viscum > Viscum album. Next base: position 1,212,148,445 of record OY728153.1, on the reverse strand, counting down.
TTATTGACGTCATGTAGTTTCTAGGGAATACTAGCTCATTTTTTTTTATCATTTTCAATTATTTTTTTGGTTTTATTGTGTAATTTTTTAGTCTCTCACTTTCTCCTTAATGTTTTTTGAATATAAAGAAAATTAATTTACAGTCATTAATAACATCTTGTTAGCATATTTTCTACCATAATTTGATCTCGATATTTTCAAAGGAATACATGTTTTTTTTTTCAACCAACTTTATAATTATTTTAAATATATATAAATATTGGTATTTATAGTACATGAACATGATTCATATCATTTATGTACTTTCAATAATAAAGGTGATAAAATACCAATATCAACTTGGTGATTTCTTTTTCATAGGACATCACACATCAGAGTACATAAACTATAATTCATTCTATGTATGATTATTAATTATTTTGTGGGTTTGGTTTATCATAATTGATTTATATTATGTTTTATAATGAGTTGTAAAATATAATTTTATAATATAATTGTGTCTTGACTTCTTCTTTTTTATTTAGATTCCTCACTTTTTGTTAAAATGTAGAAAATAATTTTATTTCTTGAGCAATTTTCAGATTAGAAGCTCATATAATAACTTGATTTTAATTATCCCACATAGAAAAAGTTACTATGAGTTCATTCCACCTTTTATGATAATAAATCCATGTTTAAATATTTTTATAATGAATCTAATATTTTTAAATATCACTTGATTTCCATTTTCATATTATTATAACATGATTGTAAAGATATTCTTCAACAAAGAAACAAAAATAAAATTATAAAGAATGATCTTATTCATCCCAATTTTATATTTTAGAAAGTTATTGATTTTTGGATAGAGTTTATTTACAATTATAACAAAACATACTTTATACGTCTCTATATAATTCTGATTTCTTAATTCTCCTATCATATAAAAAGAGAACCCACATTCCATTATCCATGTCTTCTCAGTTCTTCTCACTTTGAATGAAACCTATACCATAATAGTATATATGTTTGTATTTTTATTCACTCTAGGTTTTATATAGTAATTTTATTGATCAGGTTTAAATGTAAAACATTGAAGTAAATTTTTTCCTTCTTGACCACATCTCCCGCGATTTTTTTCTAAAATTAAAATTTGTTCTTCATCTCAATGTCGATCCCTGGCCAGTGATACCTGAGACTATATCTCACATTCTGAGATTGACACCCCTTATTTTTTCTCACATATATATCTTGAATGAAATATATTTAACCTAATATTATATTTATTTGTGACCAAGTACACCACAAAACAAAAAAAACATCACTAAAACTAACTTTTATGGAAGAAATTATTTTTCTAGATTGGATTATGTGTCTATTGATTTTCATGCCTATATTGGTTTCTTTTTATATAATATTATTTTTTTTCTCCCTACTTGAGTGTTAGTAGATAATTTTAAAATTTTCTCACTCTTATTACTTTTCCATAAATAAGTATATTTGGACTTTTATTTTGGTTTCAATGTTAAAATAGCTAATTGATTTTCACTGAAATCATGAGGGCTTATGAAATTATAAAAAGAGGAACTAAAATTAACCTAATTAAAATAATTTTTAAAATATTTATTATCATTACCATATATATTATTTTTTCCTCCTATATCTTTATTAAAAACCATTAACTTAAAATATAAATTTTCATATATATTTTTCCTTCTGTTTTTCTATCTTAAAAATTTTCATCATTAATTTTTCAATATTATTATCTTTAAAATTTATAGGGGAGTTTATTTCATAAATTATCTTATTATTATATAAAATTTAATGTTCAACAATTTCACTTCTTCAATTTTTACTTCACAATAAATTTTATTTTTCTGGCACTTTTGGTTATTTTTCTTATTATGACATTTATCATGTTATAAACTATGATATTATTATAATAAATATTAAATTTCATTATCATGTTATATTCTTTTATAGATTCACATTTATCAATAGAAAACATATTACTGACCTATAATTAATCATATTATTAATCAATATTCTATATTATTTGATCAAGGAGATAATTATGAGTATCACCCATATTTTCAGCCTCATTACTATTACATCTATCACAATTAGAAACCCCATATAGAGCTGATAAGAATTTTTTTTATAAAAAAAAGCTATTATGTTATTTTAACCATTAAAATAATATTGATTTATTTGTAATGATCTTCCTTTATACGATAAACTATCCTTAATTTCAAAATTTTAGACATAATTTTTTATTTTATTAGTATTTGTGTCAATGATATTACTAACTATCGTAATAGTTAAAAATTTAAATTTAAACATCCTTATAACCCATTCTTTTTATCCTTTCATTAAATTTATTGAGATGATAAAAAGAGTCTCAATATAATATTCTGCATTTTATTAATCATCTAAATATATATATTTCTGTCCAATTTTTATTATCTTAAATGATTTGAAACAAATTTTTTCCTATTTTTTATATGATGTTACGGGAAGATCCTCTTTTCATGTCATAGTTAATTAATGTTATATGAAATTTGGAATTAAGAAAATAATAAAAATATTTATCTTCCAAAAATAAAACATTGGAATAAAATTTTTTTAGAATAATTTTCTTATTCTTCATGAACAATTTGGAATCATTTATATTTCCTTCCAAAACTCATAAAACATATATCAATATTAACTATTGTGATAATATCATCAACACATTATTTTACCTGCATTCATATGTCTACAGTCTGTTGTCAAATAATTTTAATTTTCCTTATATCATATTTTTATTACCTTCATAAATAATATTATGTTTTTCGAAATTTTCATTGGATAATTTTAATTACATCACTTTGATCAATTCATTCTCAAATTAAAAAAAATTTGGATTTTATAGATTTTCATACATTTTCATCATTCCTCTTATCAGTTAGAGACCATAGACTAATTCCAATAAGAATAGTAAAACCATAAAGATAAACATCAATAACATCACATACAATAGATAATAGATAATGAATAACCTTATTTTTAAAAAAGTAAAAAAAAACATTACCATCAATGTCTCGCATTCCCTTTTGATTGATTGAGTTGTGTTGTTAAATTGTATATAATCCAAGAGATCCTAAAGAAAATTCATGGCTCTAATACCATTTTAAAATAATCAAATAGGTGTGGAAAGAACTGATATGGGGTGAATTTGGGTTTAAAAATATTTTTCAATAACTTATAGTCCTTTAAATATATTCATTGTAGATCTCATCCAATAAATAATATTAAATAAAATTGGTGTCATCAACCATCTATTAATGAGTTTCTGCTACCAAATAGTGCGTATATACTCATTTTATGGTTGTTTTTATCCAATTGAAACATAAAATGTTTTCAAGATAGATATAGTAAACGATATGACTATGTTCCTACTATATAATACAATAACCTCCCAATGAAGAACAATGTTATTATTTGATGATTGGAACTAGTAGAATATCTTTGAAGATAGATCATAAATATATATTATGACCTATAGTGTGGTAAAAGGAATAGAATCTTCTTATTTTTCTCACCATATCTTTATACGATAACTATTGATACACAATTAATATTTTTCTATTATAAATACAGAAATTCGTAAACAAATTCTCTTTTATTTGTTACTCTAATAAAACTATAATAATCATAAAACTATGTGAATATTGTATTTTTTTTCAATTATTAGAACTAAAATTCTACTAAAGACTCATCCTAAACACATCCTTAAGATATTAGAATGATTATATTGGTTTATTATTTTTCATTTATTTTTTCCCAAAAATATCACATGTGAAACTATATGAGAATATATAGCTCATCAGATGCAATTATAGAGCCTCTTTTTTTGGCTCAAAGATCTCAATAATTAACTATGTCATCATGTACATGTGATTTGGACCTATATTAAATGATGGGAACAATTACATATAGTTTAATGTGACCACTACCTTTACTATAATGTAGTAGTGATATGATGTTTCTCAGAGGTGGTTTCATTTTCTAAAATCATCATCACTAGTGAATAGTGTTCATTAACATACCATGTTACAATGAAAATTTTCACCAGTGATTTTAGTATAGTGTAGTTTCAATTATATTATCATTTTTAATCTCATAGACTGGTAATTAACCATTACGTAGTGAGCTGTCTTATCCTAACATAGCTAGAGAAATTCTAATAAAACCAATAAAAAAAATTGGATAACATTGATGCATGTTATAATTATTTGGATTTCCCATTATGCATGATTTTGAAGACATTTACATTATCATAAAAAATTAACTATTACCATTATGTGTATTCTTATATTCTTCTTACTTTTATGCATATGGTAAATATATCCAATTTAACTCCATCATCAAATTCATCACCATTCATGGATAATTGTCATCATGATATTCCCACCATGTTCATATAATATTTTCTTAATTAAATTATATTTCTTTAAATATTAAATCGATACATCATAAATTTTAATTTAAAATATGTCCTTATATTTCATGTAAAATAGATTTCATATGTTTTTCCATGTGGGTGAGTTAACATTATAATAATTTAATGTCATATAGTGATGAATTGAATCATAGTGGTCATATGTTAAATTAAATCCCTAAATACTTACGGTCCAAAAAATTCATTTGTTGAAGAATTATGACATGGATCAAGGTCATATGATGAAATCATATGATAAACATGAATTATTAACATATTGACAATTTCACATGCTTATGAATTTTTTATTTTTCCCACCACAACCCAATGTCATTAAAAAACAAGATTATATTCAATACTTATACATTTTCACCTACAAAATTGAATTATTGGAAATATTTAAATTATCAAATAATGAATAATACTCAATTCTAGTCCTTCTAAAATGATTTAAAAAATCATCTGACACTTCCAAATCATTTGATGTTTCTCGATCAGAGAGATCTATATAAATCATTACATGAAACTGATTTAAATTGTAGAAAACAATTTTAATTATAATCATCATATAATATATAAATAACTATTCGAAATTGATAAACATAGTTTGTATTGGACCAAATTATCTATGTGAATTAATTATTAAAAAAATGTTGAAATACTAAAAATTGATTTAATGCTTGGTATTTTCTGATTAAATTATTAGAAAGTATCATAGATCCTTGATGAAGTAAATCTATGTTTTGGAAGGTCTGTAACTAATATTTAAATATATTTCTTTGATAACATCAATAAGATATAGTGTTGTAATCATATATGTCAAATCCAAGAAGACTATTTTCTTACAGTAACATAATGAAATTTTATATTTCTTATATCTGGTATGTATAATGTTTAAAGATCATCATGCCTCTGTGTAGATGAAGTTTTTAATCGAAAATTACTTTTATTGGTAAATTTTTAATTCCCAAATCTCGTAGATTAACTATAATATATCAATATTTTAAAATAAAAATATATTCTATATAAAATAAAACACGTAATGTTGATCTTAAATAAACCCCAAAATATTATTATTTAAATATGATCTTTATAAAAGAATATGTAATCTTAAAAAATGATTTTTTATAATTTTGTGAAAAAATATTATAAATAACATCCTGAAATTTGAGAAATTATATTTGATATTAAGGTTATAATTATTTAAATTTTATATCAAAATTATCATAGGGTTATGTTTTGTTATTTTCCCAAAAAAATTATTTTTATGTTAATAGTAAAAAATAATGAATTTTTAATTTTTAATTTTAATTCATTAAATAAAGTAAATTAAAAATATATTTTTATATTGATGTTATATAAGTTTCATTTAATTTTTAATAATATAATTATTTATATAATAATCATCATTATACCATATTTTGGTATAATTAATTTTTTTGTCTTAAAAAATATCTTTCAAAAACATTTTTTCGCTTTGGTTTTCATTTTAATATTATATAAATTTATTAGACATATAAAAAATTGAATCTTGAAAAATGGATTCCATATATGGAAAAATTAGTTCCAAATTTTGTAAATAGTTCCCTTCTATTTTTTCTCATTATGAATTATAACCACAGAAAATATGCATCACCTGAGAAAGGGTAAATCAGGTAATAATAGTTAAATATATTATGATAAAGACTAAACTATAAGATAAAAATATCTTTTAATATATTTTATGAGTTTTTTTTACCATGATCATCAAAATTTATATTTATAGAAAAAAAATTCGTTTTTATTTCAGAATGACTTATATATGTTATTAAGTAAATAATAAGTCAAAAATGACACTCTTTTTCGTTTTAAAATATATATTATTTTGTAAAATTCATAAAAATAACTTATATTTAGATATTAATGGTTTTCGGTTGTGTAAATGGTTCTTTGTTTCAAGGAAATGTTTTTAGTGATGAGATAATTACATTAATTTCTTTCACAACATTAACATCGTTCTTGTGTAAGTAGTACAAAAATTAATGTAAATGAATTTAAAAACACTGAATGTAAATTTGATTAGGTGATTTATAATGTCTCATTAATTTTATAAGTAAATATTTTATATAATTTAATTTTCAAAGGATTATATTATAATTCCATTTCTTCTGGTTTTTCTCATATCCAAATTTAATTAATATTAAAAAAAATATGAAATTATTGATATTTTAAATAAATAATTTCTTATTAAATTATTTTAAATTCATAAAAATCTTATCATAGACCAGTTAAATAGTATATGGTTTTTAATTTAAAACATTTTCTATTTATGGGTCAAATTTCTGTTTAGATTGAGTTTTTTATCCCATAAAGATTAAAACACAACGATATGAATTTAATTCTCAATGTGATTAATGGGGGTTAAAATAAATAGATAATCACCAAAACATAACATAAACTTATAAAAAATTTATTTTATAACATAATTTAGAACCATAATAATTGTATATTATAATTATTTCAATTTTTATTGATTTTAAAAATATATTTAATTAATATTAATTTAAAACTTTATGTGATTCTAAGATTGGTCCTCCCATTACATATAAAAAGAAACCTACCCTTCTCTCTTCCTGACACCATTTAAGCACTCTATTTTAGAAAAAACCTAATATATATATATATATATATAACCTAACTATAAATTTTAAATAGGTCATATATTTGGTATAATAATAACATTAGAGTGATTAAGGTACAATGTAACGAAGGTTTTTCATTGAAGAGATATATATTTTAACCAATTGATACGTTTTTTTTATTCTTATATATCCTTAACATTTTATTTAAATATTTTGAAAGAACTACCTAATTATCAAACATATATGGATATGTTATTTTGTAAATTTAATAGTCTATATCCATATTATCTTCTATAAATTGGGAAATAAAACTATCATTCCTTTGGATGGAAGAATTCTACCACATAAACCAAGGTAATTCATATTTCATCACCGCCTTTCACAATGAGTTATTTATATTGATTTAATGTATGTATATGATATTCATAAAATAATTACAATTCATAAAAATTAATATTTCATCTATTTTTATAGCATTTCATTCATTGAAAAATGATACCGTCATTTGTGCATATGTATGGATTACCACATTCACGAAGCGATGTGATTCATTTTTCATCACCACATCACATGGATGAAATATTTAAGTGTATTTTGAAGAAAAATATATTATATAAATGATACAATCATCATTATTTAATTATTAAATAATATATACCTTTTTTCCATCATGGTAACTAAAAAATGGAAACGTTACTCATGCAAACATACGTCCTACCATCCCCATGATTGTAATGTATTTCATTTAACATAAGTGTAAAAAGTATAAATACTATATACAAATTATAATTATAACATGATTATTATTCAATATTTTATTGAGTAATGAATACTTTGATCATTGTCAATTTACCAATGACATTTCAGAAATATGATCCAAAAATCGTCAAAATGTTTGTTATGAAAATAATTTATAAATTAAATAAATATAAAATGGTATTAAATAAAATAAAATGAATAATAAAGCTAAAAAATGTTATTTAGAAATTATATAATAATATATGTTTATTATTCTGGAATATAAAGAACATATTTGATGAGTGAGACTCAAGATAATGGACACTTTACATTAAAGGCTTGAATTAAAATGTTTTAATTATTTATTTTCTAAATCATTTTCTTCCATTTCCATATTCATAAAATTATTTTATGGATCTATATATATGAATATAAATGAATTTTAAATTCATTTTTATATATTTTTTTTCATTTGATTAAAATGTTTTCTAAATAAATCTATTTATATATTTTATATGTATTTTTTTACATACTTTACAAAAATGAATAGTAAATATACTATTTTAATGTATAAAACATCAAAATATCTTCCCACCACCATACAATTATTTAATGGTTTTATTCCTTTTCCATATTCCATATTTTCATTAATGAAAAAACATAAATCTATAGGTTTTTTGTATTCTAGTTTCCAAATTTCATTTTTTAAAGGAATGGGAATTTCGATATCAAAAAATGTTTTTTATATGATTTAAAATGATTTTTTAATAATTTTTAAGTTGAAAACATGGAATATTGATTTTAATATGGTGTTTCTAAATTATATTTGATAATTGTTGAGATAGATACTATATATATTAATATGTAATCCCAATACATCTTATACGTATGGGTGATCCTATTATAGCTTATAATATGGGTGAGTCTAGTAGAAATTATACGATGGGTGATCCTGATATAGATATCCAATGCATTGGTGAATGTTACTTTTATCAATGGGAATGAAGGAGGTAGTGAACCAGAGAGGTTTCTCTATGTATTAAACTGGGATTAAGTAATTTCTGACATTGGTTAGAAATATAATCAACTATGTTTCATAAAAAGGTTCTAATTCCATTCCTATGGTTTTTAAATATTGTTTTTAATAAAAAAGTGTTTTTCATATGAATATGATTTATTTCATATACACAATTAATATTATAATAAAGGCATGAATGTTTTATTTTTCACATTTTTCACTAGACAAATAGACTTCTTACTTTTATATCTCTTACTATTATTCATTTTGATTATCAATTATTTTAAAAAAATCATAGGGTTTAAGGATATGTAGGGTTATATAATGATTCAAGTTGAAATACATGTTGATCAATCATTAAAATAAAAAATGTTTTATTTAAAAAGTTTTATATTATATAAAAAGGATAAAATAAATAGAAGTGTCACCATATAAGATATGGTTTTTTTATAAATGAATTATGAAATAATTATCTTAAACACGTCACCTAAAAGTCATTTTAAAATGAAATTAAATAAATTATCTGAGAAACACATCAAATTTTGTAATTTTCAAATCGAGGTCCCTATAGTTGTTATGAGATTATGGTTTAGATATTGTAATAGCTTAGTATATTCACATGTGATGTTAACTTAAGTGTAATGGATACCATAATAGATTTATATGTTTATGGTTAATCATATGTTATAAATCTTGGAAACCCATTAAGAAATTTGAAGTGATGGTTTGTTAAGGTGATTTGAATGAATTAATGGGTTTTACGAAGAATACTATATTATTCATTAAATTACCATTTTAATTATTATATGATTTCATATTAAGTTAATTATGGTTTATTGAGTATTGGTATTAAGATAATATTGATAGAGTAAAATTAATTTGTTAAAAAATATATTTTTAGAGATGTTTTTAGGCATGCTAAGGATTATCTTTTAATATTGTATATAAATTTGAATCATTATATTTTCATAAATTTCACTACATTATAGGAGTATATATTTATTTATAAGGGTAATTAATGATATTTTGGGAGATGGTTCACTAGGTTGAGTTATATGCACCCCATATGTTTAACATTTTATTTAATATTAATGATTATTTTGAAAAAATGCAATTCAATTTTTTGCGATGTAAATTGAGAGGTTTTATATCACCATTAATGTTAAGATATTAATTAATGTTGAACATATTGAGTATAATGGGATATTCTGTAAATAATTTATGGTATTTTCTAAGTTGTTCCTTTTGTTTTATTGTGTATATTTTAGTGTTAATTTTTTTTATTTCTTCATAATATGGTTTTTAAAATATGGATATTATCTTACATAATGAAAATAATTTCATTTCTAGTTAATTTTTTAAGATTAGGGGAATATCATGTATAAATTTTTTAGATTGTTTGATCCATGAGATTCTGATTTTAGTGATTGAACCCTGAATAAATACATCATCATCAATCATCATAAAGAGAAAAAGATGTTATTAAGGGGGAAATGTATTAAAAGACGAAATTTCACTTTTAAAGTAATTATATTTCCTTATGTTCTTAATCTAGATGGTAATAATTTCTTAAACTCTTAGAAAATTATTTTAAAACAAACATTATTACATATTAACTTTATTTTTAATAAATCACCATTATTTCTACACCTTCTTTATTTATAGTTCTTATTTCACTAAGATTATCATGATCATTCAATTTATAAGAAAATATAATTATTAATTTCATGATATTTTAGAAATCATATTTAATAAAAATAATATCTATTTTTAAATACTAATATCAAAATTCACATAGGATAATATTTTGTAATTTTTCCGTAAAGATCAATTTCGCAGTGAATAGTAAAAAAATATTGATTTTCTACAACTATCATTTATTTTTTAAAATAATTTATTTTAAAATTAAAAATTGATTTTAAATTAAAATAAAGTCTTTTTATTTTAAATAATATTATTAATTACATATGAACCATCATTATATAATATTTGTGTGTTTGTTCATTTTTTGGGGTAAAAATAAATTTATCAAAAAAATGTTATTTTTTTGTTTTTCATTTTAAAATTAAATTAATTTATTCTAGTTACTAGAATTAAATCATGAAAAAATTATTACATTATAATAATTTTGAGACACCTCAGTCTTAGATACCACTAATGGTTCCCCGAGCTCGATTAGACATACAGACTCAAGCGCATCTCCCCGAATGTCAGAGGCTACCGATTCACAGTGAGGACATGAGGTGTGTATATGGGGAGACTATGAACTCATTACCATATTTTATCACAAAATATAACTATATTATACCATTATTTTAATAAATTAATAAATATATGTAATCCAATGGCATAGTAGAAGTAGGAAGGAATAATAAACAACTGAGAAACTAATAAGAATATACAATAGTTGGGTATTTTATATGTCATGTATCTAAAAATATAGAAAACATTGATACAAGGAAGCATGAATAACATTAAATAAAAAATTAATTAAATGAAATAAGAACCTATCTCCAACATCTTGAACTTCTACTTTATCATCTGTTACTAGATCCATCCTAAACCAGAATAGTAATCAATAGTCTGAAGAAGTATGCTTCCCTTTGTCAACACCTACATGCATGTAGTCTTCCTAGGTACAAGAGGTGCCTAGATATGATGATAGATAAATATCATAATTCTACCAATATTGGAATCAATAACAACTCATCTGGGTAATAAAAACTAAAAAATTATGAAAGCTTGCCTAAATAAAACTAAAGAAGTGAAATAAATAACACCCAGGTACCTGATTCATCACTCAGTTGGTGTCTGAACATATAAAAAATTCATTAATTAATTATGATTTAGTTTTAATAATTTAAAATATAAGTAAGACAATCACTGATATCACCTCGTGATATTTATAGTGAGAGATCCATGACATATCAAGGAATTCGGTAATAGTAATGTTATTGAAATGGTTCCAAGGTTGTAAACAAGGAAAACTATACCACATGGGTTACAAAATAGTAGTAACTACAACATGTCTAAGGTGTAAGAGTGTAATCCAAAGAAAATATTCCAAGTAATTCCACAATATTTTGATCTGACCATGTCCACGAAATACATCCAAGTTAAAAAGGAATAAGAAACAGCGAGTGTCATGACCCGTCCTTGGGACTCATTCCGTGAATACCCAGAGCCCGCCTTTCATAGGCTAGGGGCTAGCGACTAGCACCAAGGCGTAAATCCCGACAATAATGGGAAGGCATTGCCTTTATAAAGTAAATAAACACCACAGAGTAAGCAAGCAGATGTAAATACTAAGTAAACTGAGTACAACAGTAGGTGTGGAAAAGTTAGTGGGCCAGAATAGAAACCCAAACTGAAAGTAAAGTACAACTGGAAGTAATGTACAACAACTGAAAAGTAAAGCAGCAATGTCGATCCATCCACTGGAAATCCCACCTGAAGGGTGGGTAAAGATAGCCCCCTCCTCAACTCCTCGGGTCTAGTCGTCCACTCCGTGTATGTCCCTCCCAGTGGTCCTCCCACAGGTACCGACTTGCTCCACAAGCCTCAACCACGATCAGCGATGTCCATCGTCTACATCCAACACAACGTAGTGTGGGCATAGCTCGTTCAGGGGTGAGTATACGCTACAAAGTAGGGACCCCAAGACCCCCTAAGGTCTACCAAAATCCACAAAGGATAAGCCAAAAATAAAAGATACAATCACGAAGTAAGAACCAACTCTACTTAGGTATATACACATACATATACCTAAGTCATCAATTCCAATTCGACTCCAACATCCGAGCCCAAGTTTGATCACGTCCACACAGGATAGTACAACCCAATCCACACAGGAAAGCACAACTCAATCCACATAGGAAATCAAGTCAATCATATCGAAGATAATGATTGAAAGTCAAGACTCCACTAACACATGTATACTTCTTTGTAAGGTGATATAGATGATCAGATGTAGTCACTGATTCATCTAATCTGGGACCCACGTAGGATACTAAACCAGCTAAGCTCTCGTACCCACGTAGGATACAAGACTAGCTACTCTCCCGGACCCACGTAGGATACAAGTAGAGAGCCAAATACAATTGAACCCACGTAGGATACAAGAACATTAGTACTACCGGACCCACGTAGGATATAAGAACAGTAGTCATCACCATCTAACCCATGGAGGATTTTAGTACGGTCATCATCGCTGCTGAACCCATGGAGGATTTTAGTGCAGTCGTCGTCACTGTCGAACCCACAGAGGATTTCAGTGCAGTCGTCCTCGTCATCGCAGTCCTAGCCAGCTCTAGAGTTCCCGCACACAGCACGGTCATTTATGGGAGGGTCCGCTCCATGAGCCAAGGGGTTAGATACATTAACTGACACGTAGTCCGGAGTTGATGTATCTCAAAGTTCCGTCTCATCGATAGGAACTCAACACGACAGACGACACATCAATCGGATGCCCGGTCTGAGAGTTATTGGCTTTTTCGTTCCAGGGGCCGGTTGGTTTTTAAGTCAAAACCAACCCGACTGTAATCCAACTGTGTCCAAACCCTGAGTGGAGTAAGCCAAAATGTTTGTCTCACTAAGAGGAATCCAAAAAAATCAACAGCACCTCAATCTGACGTCCAGAGCTCAAATTATAAGGGTTTCCGCTCCGAGGGCCCTGTTGGTTTTGTATTCGAACAAACCCAGCTATACCAAAAGATTTTTGAAACCTAGATTGTAATATACCTAAATGAACGCCTTGATCCGAGAATTGTATCGCAACTAACGGTGCATCTATTGGACGTCCGTAGCCCATGTTGCGGGCGATTAAACGAACCTATCTGTTTTAAGGGGGTTTTGGGCCCAGACCGACCCGGCCTGAGACCCCCTAGGTCGGCCTGAACTGGGTCGACCCGACCCGGGTCCAGGTCTGGCCCACTAGGGTGTCACCCAGCCTGGATGGCACGGCCCAGCCCAGCCGACACGGCCCGACCCAGCCGGCGCGGCGTGGCCCGGCGCGGGCAGCCCGACCCGGCGTGGCCGGTCTGGCCTGGCGCGAGCGCGACACGCATGGTCGGTGGCTCGGATGTTTGGCTGAGAGGGATGCGGAGGGGGGCGCTTCCCCCCCCCTGAATGAAGAAATGGGCCCCCGTGAGGGGGGGGGGCTTCCTCTTGGCCAGCCAGGGGTTACGACCCCCAGTTCTTCCGAAATAGCCGGCCCAGCTGGCCGACGGTGCTTCCGCTGCGGGAACCCACGGTCTTTCCCCTCTGAAGCACCTGCGGCCGGTGTTTCCGGGCGCCCCTCCTTGCACCACCGTGGCATCAATCCACGGCGCGACAGCTCCGGGACCATCCGCGGCGACCCACCTCGGTCGCGGCCCTCCATGGTGCTCCGGCGCGGCGCGACGGCGCCGCGCTCCCCCGCCGTGGGGCGACTACGGTTGCGGATTCTTTCGGCCTCAATGGAGCAGCGCGACGCGACAGTGCCGTGCTCCTTTGCCGCGTTCCTCTTCGTTCCTGCATGGTGCGACGACACCGCGCTGCCTTCATTCCAAACCACATAATAATTGACAACAAAAAAGAAGAAAGGAGGTTCGGTCATGTTCGTTTGGCCCGACCTCCTCCCGTTATCTTGATAACAGGTGGCTAAATCAATAACGTTGAACACCCAAATATTCACGAACATATAATCAAACCCCTACCTCGATGAAGTTGTTGAACGAGGATCGTCGCGAGAAAAGGACGTCGCGGAAGACGGCGTCGCGGAAGACGTCGTCGCGGAAGACGGCGTCGTGGAAGACAGCGTCACGGAAGACGGCGCCGTATACGTCGTCGGTGTTCGCCCGAAGAAGGATGTGGTGCATCGTCATTCTCCAAAGAAAGACTCTCTCACCAGCTGTGGAGAGGAGAAGAGAAGGCACGGAAATTTCCTTGTGGTGATGGATTTCTTCATCGTAGACTCAGCGTTCTTCACGTTCTTCGAAGAGGAAAGAGATGTTCGTCAGAGCGCAAGAGTCCTCTCCTTGTTTCCGCACAACGAATCAACCCCTAATAAAATAAGACATTGTCTTATTTTATTAACACACACGCATTCCAATATTAAATTTGAAAATCAAAATATCTCCTTTAATTAATTGACTTAATTGAAGACATTGAATATTCACATTTAATATTTGAGAGTTGACTTTCCATTAAATTTGGGGTGTGGGTGAGTTACAAAATAAATGCACGAGAGGGAGGTTAAATGGAAAATAAGGGGTGGGGCTCGTGTGGGCCCCAATTCACTAATATCCTACCTAGTGGAGTTAGGAAGTAGTGGGACCCACTCAAACACCCAATAATAGGTTTAATCTACTTAGAATAGAAAATAAAAATTTGTGCCACAAATTTTCATTTCTTTCTTTACTTAACCCATTTATTTAGTAACCTCACCCGAGCAAACGCAACTCCAGAAAAGGTGCTCCTAAAAAATTACCGGTGTTGGGATTCCATCGGTGCCCTCAGATTTTGATTCTGAGCAATGGGTCAAAAGTTAGGAAAACCCGCTCATTCGTTCACTGGACGTACCCGAGCTTAAACTTCGTAAATTGATTACGGGCACACCGGGCCTCAGAATCAGGTTCTGTCAGAAACTGCATACTTGTAAAATCCCAAAAAAATTAAGAAAAAAATTTCACTTGAAATTTAAGAGTGTTTACATTACTTCCACCTCATAGATTTATGTCCCCGTAAAGATATATCACAACTAGGGGAACAAATGAGGGTAATGAGCATGCATCTGAGCCTCCCGCTCCCAAGTTCTCTCTTTGAGGTTCCTGTGCTGCCATCTAATGCACACTAGAGGAATCGACCGCCCACATAGGACCCGCTCCTGTCGATCCTCGATCTCCACCGGGACCTCCGAAAAAGTCACCCCATCGTCAATATGTTCATCTCCCCATGGTCAAATGATATGCATCGGGTCGTTCACGTACCTCCTCGGCTGAGATTCGTGGAAGAAGTCGTGCACCCGGTGCAACTGAGGTGGTAGAACTAGGCGATAATCCATCTCGCCTATCCTGTGGAGAACCTGGAATGGTCCGATGAAGAGAGGAGATAACTTTCCACCCCATCCAAATCATTGTAATCCACATCGAGGTGAGACCCGCATGAAGACGTGGTCTCCATCCTCAAACTCTAGTGGTCTCCACCTCTTGTCAGCATAAGACTTCTGTCGGCTCTGAGGTGTCCTCATCCACTCCTGGATGACCTGGACTTTTTCTGTCATGGCCTGGACCATCTCTGGTCCCACAAGTGCTGATTCCCCTGGGTTTGTCCAGCACAGAGGTGATCTGCAAGGTCGACTACAAAACGCCTCGTATGGTGCCATCCCGATGGTGGAGTGGTAGCTTTGTTTGTACGCAAAAACCACCAAGGGTATGTGGTCCTCCTAACTGCAACCAAAGTCGATGACACATGTACGGAGAATGTCTTCGAGAGTCTGAATGGTCCTCTCTGTCTGACCATCTGTCTGAGGGTGAAAGGTGGTGCTCAGACGTAGTTGGGTCCCGAATGCCTCCTACAACCACTTCCAATGCCGATAAGTAAAGAGAGCATATCGATCGGAGATGATAGATGATGGAACACCAAGAAGCCATACAATCTTTTGAACGTAGAGGCATCCCAATCTATCCACTGATCCCTGCTCTCTGATGGGTAAGAAGTGGGCTGACTTGGTGAGTCGGTCGACAATCGCCCAAATGGAGTCGTGACCTCTGGAAGTATGTGGATCTCCAGTCACGAAATCCATAGATATCCCATACCACTTCCACTCCGGGACCTCCAAGGGTTGTACCAAGCCTGCTGGTACCTGGTGCTCCTCCTTCACCTGCTGGTAGGTGAGGCATCGAGAAACGAACTCTACTACATCCTTCTTTATACCCATCCATCAGTGCTGTCGTCTGAGATCCAGGTACATCTTTGCCACTCCTGGATGTACCGCTAAAGGGTAAGTGTGAAAATCCCTTAGTACCTCCTCCATCAAAGCAGCTGGTACCATGGTACGTCCTCTTTAAAGGATGACATGCTCTCCTCCCATAGAGAATTCATCAGGTACCTGTCCTAAGGATATCTATGCATGCTGCGTCTCATAGTCAACGTCCCCACGCTGTGCCTCTCTGACCCGCTGTAGTAGTGGAGGAGTGACTGTGAGTGACTAAAGAAAGGCTGCTCCATCTCTATCCACAAAGGATATCTGCAAAGCGGCTAGCTGCTCTATGGCCTCCCCAAGTAGCTGAATGTCTGTCCTCCTACTGAGGGAATCGGCTACTACGTTCCCCTTTCAAGGTGTATAGACTATCTCAAAGTCATAGTCATGGAGGAACTCGAGCCATCGCCGCTGTCTCAGGTTCAGGTCCTTCTGCGAGAAGATGTACCTGAGACTCTGGTGTCCAGAATAGACTGTAAAGCGCTCCCCCATCAGATAGTGTCGCCACATCTTCAGTGAAAAGACCACTGCTGCTAACTCTGGGTCATGGGTAGCGTAGTTATTCTCATGATGCCTCAACCGTCGTGATACATAGGTGATCACTGCCCGCTCCTGCATCAGGACACATCCATGTCAGGTCTCTGATGCATCGCAGTAGACTACGTACCCTACACCCTCCTCTGGTAGCCTGAAGATAGGTGCACTGGTCAATATCTGTCTCAGCTCCTGAAAGCTCTGCTGACATCTTTCTGACCACACGAAGGGTTTCCCCTTCTTCATCAAAGCTAAAAGTGGTGCCGCAACTCTGGAGAAGTCTGGCACAAACCTCCGGTAGTATCCAGCTAGACCCACAAAACTCCACACCTCTATCACGCTCCTGGGTGGCTCTCAAGATAGCACTACCTCGATCATCACAAGATTTACTACAACTCATACCTTAGAGATGATGTGTCCCAAGAAGTGGACCTCACATATCCAGAACTGACACTTAGAGAGCATACCGTAAAGCTAGTGCTCTCGGAATGTGTCCAGTACAACCCGAAAGTGATAGCGTGCTCCTCCTCAGAAGTCGAGTATATCAATATGTCGTCGATGAAGACCATGACAAATCAATCAAGGTAAGGCTGAAGGATCATGTTCATGGGGATCATGAACACTTCTGGAGCATTGGTTACGCCAAAAGGGATATCCAAGAACTCATAGTGCTCATACCAACATCTGAAGGTCGTCTTCTGCATATCCTCGTCCCGAACTCTGAGCTTATGATAGCCTGACCTGAGGTCTATCTTCGAGAACCACCGTGCTCCCTTGAGCTGATCGAAGAGGTTGTCAATCCTAGATAGCGGATATTTATTCCTCACGGTCACCTGGTTTAGGCGACGATATTTTACACAAAGTCGCAAGCCCCCGTCCGCCTTCTTGGCGAACACAATCGGGGAAGCCCAGGGTGAAAAACTGGGTCGGATGAATCCCTTGCCCTGCAAGTCCTCCAGTTGTACTCGTAGCTCTCGAAGCTCAACGGGAACCATCCGATATTCTGGAGTGGATATTGGGGTTGTCCTGGGGTACAGGTCAATATAAAATTCTACCTCTCTATGAGGAGGTAGTCTTGGAACATCATTAGGAAAAACGTCTTCATGCTGATCCACCACTATAAGAAAACTCGGACTTCGCACATCAACTACTCCTAGGATGAGGCTAGCCAAATGATGAGTGATCGGTTGTCCTCTCCTCTGCGTGAGTCCATCCTGCGCTAAAAATACCCCCTTCTCACCGGTGAAGGTGAACCTGCTCCTATCGGTGCGGACACACCGCACCTTGCGCCTAATACAGTCAATATGAGCATGGACTGTAGATAACCAATCCATACCCAAGATGACATCGTAAGGCCTCGACGCCGATACAAGAAGATCCCAGCCGAAGCTCTCACCTCTTAGAGTAAGCTCACACTGCCGGCACCAGTGTGTAATCGTCTAGTCTTCTCCTGTAGGAGTCTCTAGCTGTAAGGATCGAGCCAACGGCTCCGTCAGAATCTCCGATCTCCGAACAAGGGTAGCGGCAATAAAAGAATAACTTGTTCCTGTGTCTATAAGTACTGTATCAAGGGTGGAGTAGACATAGATAGTACCTTGATTCATCTCTGGCGCACCGTGGTCGTAGACCTCCGCTGCCTGAAGCTGAGCCTGCCTCTGCCTGCCAGCTCCTTATGGTTGGGGTGGATCTCCTGGTGGTGGTGGTGGTAAAGCCTTAAAGCGTCGCCCACCACCTGCTGCTCAGCCAGCTCCTCTGCGTCATCCACCTGCACTCTGTGGACCACCACGGTAGACCCTATACCTCTGCCTGGGTGGCCCCTCAACCATCTGCTACTCCTCTGCATGCCGAGTCAGGCAGTCACGAGCCATGTGGTCATGCCCGCCACATGTGTAGCACTGTCTGCTCCTCGGAAGGTTGGCTCTGCACCGTGTGCCCCGCACCTCTGAGCCAGTGTCCTGAGGTCCTCCGCCCACTTGTCTGGTCCGCTTGGACCCCTGTGACGCCCGTCGATTGCCAGCTGCAGAAGACTCTTCTATGTGCTGCCTTGCGGTCAGTCTTGCTGCTGGTGTAAGCTCAGCAAGAAAGATCTCTATGGGTAGGCTCTCTCAAGTACTCGTGCCTACGTCGGAATGCTGATGGAGATCATCGATGCCCTGATCTCATGCCTCATACCCTTCTCAAAGGTCTGGTCCCGAAAGAATGGGTCTTTTACCATGTCTGTCGAATAATGTGAGAGATCGGTAAATCTCGCCGAGTACTGGACTACCGTCATGATGCCCTGCCGCACATGTAGTAGCTCCTGAGTGCGCACCGCACGTAGGGTGGCTGGGACGAACTCTTAGCGGAAGAGGCCCTAAAATTCCATCCATAGGAGAGATTCCTCATTGTGAACCTGGAGAATCAAGTTCCCCCATCTTCCTACTACTGCATGCAGGAGGCTTGCTGCAAGGATCACCAAGAGGTCAGCTGGTGTCCCCACTAGCCTTAAAACTCGAACTACAGCCTTAAGCCAATCCTCGGCTGCTAGAGGGTCCATCTCCCCATAAAACATGGGTGCTCTCTGACGCTGTAACTCGTGCAGTGCACTAATGTGACATGCACTCTCAGCGGCTGGGGCTGGGGGCATCAGTGGCTCGGCAGGTAGAGGTACCGTCGGTGCCTCCGCTGAAAAAGGGCCTTGCACCGAGGCCTCGTCAAGCAGTGGGATTTCGTCTCACACAAAGCTCGGAACCCTAGCTGGCTGCCGTCGTGGGGCCATCCTGAAAAGAAACAGGTGCGCCACGGTTAATACAGTATACCTGGTGAGCTAACACAAATTAATCACAAAGAAAACTTTTGAAACACACATGCAATCAATGTTTTCGTGCATTGAGTCAGAAATCAGAAGTCAGGGTCCTGGTCTATGGATACGTCGGTCGCCGCACCAACACTTGACTCCCTGAACTGATAACCAGACTCAATACCCTTAACACCATTGCTTCACATAGAAGAAAGATCAGAGTCCTGCGTTCTGCGGTAGAACTGAACTCCTCTAATACCAATTTGTCACGAACCATCCTCGGGACCCGTGTCATGACTACCGCAAGCCCACCTTCCATAGGCTTGGGGATGGTGACTAGCACCAAGGCATATATCCCGACAATAAGGGGAAGGAATTGCCTTTATAAAGTAAACAAACACCATAGAGTAAGCAAGAATAAGTAAACACTAAGTAAACTGTGTACAACAGTACATGCGGAAAATTAAGTGGGCCAGAATAAAAACCAAAACTGAAAGTAAAGTAAAACTGGAAATAAAGTACAGGAACTGAAAAGTAAAGCAACAATGCCGAGACGTCCACTGGAAATCCCACCTGAAGGGTGTGTATAGATAGCCTCCTCCTCAACTCCTCAGGTCCAGCCATCCGCTCCGTGTACGTCCCGCCCAGTGGTCCGCCCCCAGGTACCGACTTGCTCCACAAGCCTCAACCACGATCAGCGCTGTCCGTCGTCTGCATCCAACAAAATGTAGTGCGGCCATTGGCCATGAAGGGGTGAGTATACGCTACTCAGTAGGGACCCTGAGACCCCCAAAGGTCTCCTAGAATCCACAAAGGAAAGATACAATCATGATGTAACAACCAAATCTACTTAGGTATATTCCCATACATATACCTAAGTAATCAATTTCAGTTTGGCTCCAACATCAGAGCACAAGTATGATCACGTCCACACAGGATAGTACAAACAAATCCACACAGGAAAGCACAACTCAATCCACATAGGAAAGAAAGTCAATCATATCGAAGATAATGATTGCAAGTCAAGACTCAGCTCACGCAGATATAATTCTTTGTAATTTGATAGAAATGATCAGATGTAGACAATGATTCATCTAAGCTGGGGGCCACGTAGGATACTAAACCAGCTAAGCTGTCGGACCCACGTAGAATACAAGACCAGCTACTCTGCCAGACCCACGTAGGATACAAGAACAGTAGTACTGTCGGACCCTCATAGGATACAAGAACAGTATTCATCGTCGTCAAACCCATGGAGGATTTCAGTACATTCATCATCGCTGCCGAACCCATGGAGGATTTCAGTGCAGTCGTCGTTGCTGCCGAACCCACGGAGGATTTCAGTGCAGTCGTCATCGTCGTTGCAGTCGCAGCCATCTCTAGTGTTCCCACACACAGTACACTCGTTTCCGGGATGGTCCGCTCCACGAGCCATGGGGGGTCGATACAACAACTGACACTTAGTATGGAGTTGATGTATCCCAAAGTTCTGTCTCGTCGATAGGAACTCAACACGACAGACGGCGCGTCAATCGAACGTCCTATTTGAGAGTTATTGGCCTTTTCTTTCCAGGGGGCCGATTGGTTTTTAAGTCAAAACCAACCCGAACGTACTCCAACTATGTCAAAACCTTTAGCGGAGTAAGCCAAACGGTTCATCTCACTAAGAAGAATCCAACAAAGTCGACGTCATGTCAATCGGACGCTCGGTGCTCAACTTATAAGTGTTTCCGCTCTGAGGGCCCTGTTGGTTTCGTGTTCGAACCAACCCAGCCATACACAATGTTCTCCAAAACCATGATTTTAATATACCAAAACGACCGTCTCAATCCAAGGATCACATCGCAACTAATAGTGCGTCGATCAGAGGTCCATAGCCCATGTTACAGGCGTTTAAACGAACCTGTCCAGTTTTAGGGGGTTTTGGGCCCGGACCAACCCGGCCCGAGACCCCCTGGGTCAGCCCGAACTGGGTCCGGACCACTAGGGAATGGCCCAGCCCGGCTGGCGTGGCCCGTCCCAGCCAACGGGGGCGGCCTGGCCCGGTGCGGGCGCAACCCAAATGGCCGGCGGCTCGGCCGTTTGGCCGAGCGGGATGCGGAGGGGGGCACTGCCCCCCTTGAATGAAGAAACGTCCCACCATGATGGGGGCCCACCTCTTGGCCAGCCAGGGGCTATGACCCACAGTTCTTCCGAAACAGCCAGCCCGGGTGGCCGACCGATGCTGCCGCAAAGGGACCCCGTGGTCTCGCCCCTCCGAAGTGCCGTGGTCGGCGGTTCCGGCCACCCCTCCTTGCATTACCGCGACATCAAGCTGCAGCCTTGTCCGCCCGGTGCGGCGTGACGGCACCGCGGCCCACCCCGTCCGCGGCCCTCCATTGTGCTCTGGCGCAGCGTGGCAGTGCCGCGCTCCCCCGACGCGGCCCGACTCCGGCTGCGGCTTCTTTCGGCCTCAACGGCATCGCACGACGGTGCCGCAATCCTTCGTCGTGTTCCTCTTCATTCCCGCGCAGTGCGACGGCACTGCGCTGCCTTCGTTCCAAACCCCATAATATTCAACAACAACAAAAAAATAAAGGAGGTTCGGTCATGTTCGTTCGGCTCGACCTTTTCCCATTATCTTGATAACAGGCGGCTAAATCATTAACATTGAATGCCCAAATATTCACAAACATATAATCAAACCTCTACCATTATGAAGTCATCGAATGAGGATCGTCACGGGAAAAGGACGTCGCGGAAGACGGCGTCGTGGAAGACAGCGCCGTATACGTCGTCGTTGTTTGCCCGAAGAAGGGTGCAGCGCATCGTCATTCTCCGAAGAAGGCGTCTCTCACCGGCTGCGGAGAGGAGAAGAGACAACACGATGATTCCCTTGCGGTGATAGTGTTCTTCATCGTAGACTCGGCGTTCTCCGTGTTCTTCGACGAGGAAGGAGATGTTCTTCAGAGCTCAAGAGTCCTCTCCTTGTTTTCGCACAACGAATCAACCCCCAATAAAATAATACATTGTCTTATTTTCTTAACACACACGCATTCCAACCTTAAATTTGAAAATCAAAAGATCTCCTTCAATTTATTGACTAAATTTATGAGTGTTTAATATTCACATTTAATCTTGGAGGGTTGACTTTTCATTAAATTTGGGGTGTGGGTGAGTTACAGAATAAATGCACGAGAGGGATGTTAAATGGAAATGAAGGGGTGGAGCTCGTGTGGGCCCCACTTCACTAATATCCTACTTAGTGGAGTTAGAAAGTAGTGGGCCACACTCCAACACCCAAGCATAGGTTTAAACTACTTAGAATAGAATATACAAATCTGTGCCACAAATTTTTATTTCATTCTTTAGTTAACCCATTTATTTAATAACCTCACCCGAGAAAACACAACTCCAGAAAAAGTGTTCATAAGAAATTACCGGTGTTGTGATTCCGTCGGTGCCCTCAGATTTTGATTCCTAGAACCGGTTCAAAAGTTAGGAAAACTCGCTAGTTCATTCAGTGAACATACCCGATCTTAAACTTCGGAAATTGATTTCGGGCACACCGGGTATCAGAATCAGGTGCCGTCAGAAACTGCATACTCATAAAATTTAAAAGAAAATTAAGAAAAAAATTCCCCTTGAAATTTACGGGTCTTTACATCTAGAACCAAGGATGTCACCAAGGCATCTCATATCTATATAAGCCATGTTGAATCCAAGGATTGTATCCAAGACATCCTGTAGAAGTAAAAAAAGGATATTGCACTTCCATACTAGACATCCATTAATATATAAATATTAGGTTCCCATGTTTGTATCAACCAAGGAAACTTGTATCTGTAACTCAGGATGACATCCCCTAGTGCTCAGGAAATTCCATTAGGAATCCACAACTAAATCAAATCTAAACAATCCTATAATAATGACCTCAAGGATCAAATATAATATGCACCATAAATTTAATTCATTTGAATAATTAAACCATGTAATGCTCATGTCCTTTAATTGGTTTATTTGGTTCATACCTTGCCTTTAATTAGTGTGACAAGTCCAAGAGGCGTGCAACCATTTAATTCATTTCATTGAAGTATTATTAATTTAATATGGTTCAATCTGATACCTTCCATTAAAACTACAAAGGGGTTATATGGACATAAAACAAAGACATTGTATTACAATTAATTTTTCCAAGTCATGTATATATAATATAATTTCCAATTCTATTTATGATAAATTAATAATACTAAATCACTTTCCTTAGCAAGTTCAAGGGATTAGCATACATAGTACATTCAATTTATTGATTCATTTATTTAATTAATAGTTAAATTTTACAAGGTTAAGTCACTACTCAACCTAATAGTTTCACTAATGTGCTAAAATATACTAAAATAATAAATATGGAAACATCCTACATGGGTTGGTGGGCGTTGTTGATGTTACCACCAATGATGAATAACATATATGGCATGGGTCTTAGGACACAGTTATAATGACTATAAAAAATTCATATTAATTAAACAGGCAACGCCGGATGAAATTAGAACACACATAAATCAATTTATAAAATGAAGAAACATAAAGGATGAGTTATATACCACCAACCATGCACTTGTATGACTCTCCTCATCCATTATTATCCTCTAGTTTGGACATTATTAGAAGAGATCTGAAGAATGGATCAACTCCCCAATAATATGGCATATGAGACTGCATCAAAAAATTCATTTTAATGAATAACAATGAATAAATATTTAAAAGGAATTAATATCTTTCTAGATTAGATCCAACGAGTTGAACGGTGATTAAATCATACTCTGGATGAGATCACTTCCTAGAATATATGGCTTTAGGTTTCAAAATATAGAAATTTTGAGGGGCTCTCCCATGGAGAGAAATAATAAATGAGGGGTGTGTTAAATTAGATCATTTAGGGGAAATGGTAAAATCACCCTAAATTTTCCCTAATATAGTTTTTCCATAGATGTATCCAAATTATGTGTTAAATGTGCATGGTCAACTATATAGAGTGGAATACAACATGGTTATGCATCAAAGTTAATTAAACTATGTGAAAACTATAAAAAAACTCCTCTATAATTTTTTCTACAGATTTTTCATAGTAGTGAATCCCAAAATCATACTATTAGGGAAAACCGTATGCCCTCCATATTCTCTTTGTCCAGCGTCACATGGTTAGATATAACAATATGAATTACCATATATGGTTTCCTCTAACTATTAGATTCAGTAAAAACATCCACCAGCTAGGGTTTCGATCTCTGAACATTCTCTAGGCACCCATGAAACCTTCACTAACTCATAAGGCATCCACATTATGTCTGAAATAACAAATTACACCAAAATTGAAAGGATCTATACCTCATTAAAAAACTGGGTTCTTATAGTCATCCCCCCATATTCATTCTTGGGTTCACCTTCCATGGGAATAAAAACACTATCTGAGAACAACTCTGACCACTAGGGACATACATTGACCTTTATCTCACCACACTTGTCTTTTATATGGTCCTGCTAAGATAACGCTCATACTAGATGGAAAAAATGTCCTCAGAGAGCCTTAATATTCTGGTAAATGATCTGAATAGGATAATCCTCAAAATATACATCTATATCTATCTCAACTTCCTTATGATTAAGTTTATAAGACTTGTCAGCATGATACCGAAGAAGTTATGAAACGTGGAAGATGTCATGCATGGAATGATACCATTGAGGTTATAGAAACTGATTGTTATCTAACCCTAAACACTCCAGTATCTAAAATGGGCCCACATAATGTGATGGAAACATCACTTCCATCTATATCCATCTATTCCCTAGCCTTGGCGATACCCACAGGAAAACACAATTTCGAACCTTGAACTCTAGAGGTCGTCAATGGGGATCGACATAATATTTCAGTCTATACAAAGAAGTAGAAATACAATTTTCTCCAATGTCTCTTAAATTATATGAGGATCCAGTAGGGTTTCTTATCCAACCTCTATCTGGTATATTGGTTAATGAAACATCCTACAATATATGGTCTCAAAATTATCCATCAATATTTTTTTCTATAATGTATTATTATAGGATAACATGAAGAGAGGGATATTCTTCACCCAAGAACCATTGTAATAAAGGATTAATGCTTTTATAATGTCCTACAGAACCTGTTTCATCCATTCTGACTATCCGTAGGTTTGAGGTTTAATGGTTATGCTCAGTAGAAGCAGTGTACTCATAGCCATCTATAACCCCTATTAGAATTGTGATGTGAAACAATAATCCCTATCTAAAGAGATAATATGAGGAACCTCATGTTGTCATATGACCTCATGAACTTACATTCTTCCTAGATCATCAACTAAGAATGTCTCCTAGATATAAATGAAGTGGTATACTTACATTAGTGTTTCAATGAAAACCCATATAGCATCGCTAAAACTATGAGACCTCTATAAACTAACTATAATATCGATGAAAACATCTTCCCATTTCATTTTTGGGAAAAAAAGTGGATATAAAATAATTTAGGTATTTGATTATCCACTTGAACTTATTGATAGATGGAACACCTAGTGATAAATCATGTTATCTAACATTTCATCCCAGGACATGAATAACAGTGTCACATATCTCAATGCATATTTTATATTCTTGGATGAACTTCAGAATGAGAATCATGAG
The DNA here is from genome assembly GCA_963277665.1 of Viscum album. NCBI lineage: Eukaryota > Viridiplantae > Streptophyta > Magnoliopsida > Santalales > Viscaceae > Viscum > Viscum album. Next base: position 1,212,121,655 of record OY728153.1, on the reverse strand, counting down.
ACTCTCACATCAACTCATCACTCATATCTATAGTAACCCATAAATTTCCATTTATAGCAATATTTTGTCTCTTCCCATAGGCAAATTTGTAAGTGGGTCATCTTCTAAAATACTCTCATAGAGAATGAATCCCTCTGGATCTAAAAATTTCATTTCCTTCACCTTCTTAAAGAGGGAAGAGATAACTATTAGTGATGAGAGAAAATATTTCATGTGAATTTCATGAAACTCTATATGTAGATAAAAATATATAACCATTAGTTTCCATTCATCATTGGCTTCATGTATGAACTTTTCTTTAGTTTTCCATCTCAGTGCATCAACAACTTTATTTTCCTTTAAAATCATATAGGCAAGCTCAAAATCAATTAACTGAAGATATTTGACCCATATTTACTATTTTTGTTTCATATCATATAGTTCAATGATATATTTAGGCCTATTTTTGTATGTATAAACCAAAAATAACACACCTATCAAATAGTGTCTCTATAATCTTAAGACATGGGAAACTACTGCTAGCTGGAGGATGTGCCTTGGGTGATTTCTATGATGAGTACTCCGCTACAGAGATTTGTATGCAATGTATTTTTCATCTTATATCATAACTTATCCAAGGATAATTCCTAATTCATCACATAACACTGTATATACATTCCAAATATCTAGAAGAATTAGAATAGGTGTTGATACAAGCCTCCCTTTCATCTCTTGAAAGTATTTCTCACACTATTCATGCAGCAATAACTTGACACCCTTCATTGTGACACCAATAAGATGTACAAAAATTCATGATATGGATTTTATAAAACACATTTAAGATCTATCTAGACTCAAGAAACATCACATATCAACAGATACGTTCATATGATCTAATGACATAACAAGGTACTCATATATATTATACCTACTATGAAATGTTATATAAGGTATGTCTATTGGACTCACACCTAAAGATATTTTGATCTCTGTTCAATTTTTAAAAACACCCTAGCTCTTCAGAGCTAGTAAACAAATAATAATCTATTTAATTAATTGAATATTAGTTCTTTAAAAAAATCAGGTTTAACACTCAATAATCCATGCTTGGGAAATGGGTTCCATCCTTCTTCTTGGTAAAAATCATAGGTGAACCCCAAGACGAAGTGATGGGTCATATAAAACTATTTCCCTCTAAATATTATAACTACCACTTGAACTCCAAGAGTTTAGTAGGTTCCATCTTGGATGGTGGAATGGACACTAAAGCTGCTCTTGGAAAATGCTTCATCATAAACTCTACATCACTCTCAGGTGGTATGCTAGAAAAATGTTAAAAAATATTTACTTGAAATGATCTACTATAGGATGGAATTAATCTTGATGTAAACCCTAATCCTTCATGAAGAGATTAACAATATAAGAAATCACTCTATTATTCTATACATCCCACTCACACTTATGTAGTTAATTGTTTTCTTCTAGTGATGTAAATGATACCGTTTGATGATATAATTTTATAAGGCTGGGATAAAAAACCAAAAAAACCATCAGAATAATTTAATTGAAACCATCCATTAGAAGAAAAAATAGGTCCCACAATATTGGGTAACATCATAACTCAAGTTGATAGTCCCTGCATTGGAATATTCCCTCTGACCAAAATCTAAGTGGTGTATCGAGGGTAATTTCACTGTAGTAATACTATATTTCTAGCCTGATATTTTCCACTGTAGATATGGATATGTGAGTGTGAAGAGACTATATCAAATAATGTTGATAATATAGTGGATTCTATAAAAATAGTACCTCGTACAATAGATGTTCCAGTAGCCTGATCCTCAGGTATCAACTATAATGCATGAAACTGACCTAATACATGGCCCTATAAAATAGCTAGACTACCGAATCAAAACAACTCTGGTAGTGATCTTTGTGATCGAGAGTCTTTCTACCAAGGCTAGGACCTCCACCTTCTCTAGTCCTTCCGGTACTACACCATCTCTCTATCTAATGTGGCATAAATGATCCTTCCTCTGAAGGTGGTGCTGGTGCAGAACCTCTTCCACTAGAAGCTGATAGAAATTTCTAAAAAAATCATAAAATATTCCCTATATGACTGCAATCCCAAAACTCTATAGGGTCTCTACCATACAGAGGATTCAGGTTCCCCTTTTATCCCCAAAAATTACACACTTTAGAGCTTCCATCATAGGTAATCTAGCTACCACCCACCCTAACAGGAAACCTTGAGGGATCACTTCCTCCTACTAAAGTATGTATTATTATTTTTCAGTACTAGTCCCTAATTCTTAGTACTATCACCAGCTCTCTGTTATCATTTAGTGATAGGGTTCTAATTAACTATTTCAGAGAATTTATGTTGGAAAAAAACATTAACCTGTATACATATTGTATACATGAACCCATCCTAAAATCATCTTGAACATAAAATCTCATCACCATCTTAAAGCGGTGAAATGTACTACAAATAAGTGAAAAAAATATAATATACCTTAACTAACATCGAACCCAGCTCGAGATTCATGAACTCTATGACATTGTCGGCTCTCATTGCCTAAGGAAATTATTTATCATATAATATAGTTTGGAATTCATCTCATACCATGCCCTGAGGGTGACCAGCATGGGTAATTGCATCCCACTAGCTATTGGATAAATAATGAAACATTTAATAAGTGGGATGAAACCTCTATTATACAGGATTATATAGATTCCCAAGGATATAAAATATATCCTTAAGAAAATTCTCATCATCATGTGGACCTCTATCCACCGAGAAGGTAGGATAATGTTATTGTTGAATCTCAGGGGTTAGGTTTGTCATCACCGGTGCTTTTTTCATAGAACATTTCATGGTCTACATCATATGTATAAGACTACTATAAAGCTAAGAATCAGTTCCCAAATCAGTTACTTCATGTAGTTCCTCAATTTTCACTCCTAGAAATATGAAAAGATGTTCAGGTCCCACCATATCTGGAGGATGGTCATCCCCACCTTTCTGGCACATGGCATGAGGATGAAATGGAAGAATTGTTCTACAAATTACAAGAAAAGCCCTCTGAAAAATATTAAAATCACATAGATAGAAACCCTAGTGGTATATATGTGGAAGTAAATGACTCACTAGAAATGGTATACTATCCTAAATACTTTCTTAAAATTCCATGTATCAGAAGGTTCTCAAGTATATATTACAGGAGTTCTGGTAGATGGTTGGTCAACTATACCTTTCCTAATCATTTATTGGAAACCATTTCATTTAATTTTATATTTAATTACTTGGACCCTATGATTACCCAACCAATGTTGATACCCAATCTGTAACTACCACAAGCCTTGACATGGGTCAGGTTCTGATAAAATAGTATTTTTGATGGTTCGACCCACAGGATGTTCTTCAGATGTTTCCCTAAATATTTACTTGTTTGGTTTAGGGAAATAGTGTGGAACTCTCTTAATAGGGGCTCTCAGTCAATAGATTCCAATGATGGTATGAGTGACCAATGTATCCATTCTCGAGGACCCTAATTACCCGCTTCTCAACTCCCCAACCTGAGAATTGTTACTGGGAATAATGTTACATGCATTATATAGAATTGAGTCATTGACTGTCCTTATTGGGTCAGTTCCCCATAACTATTGATATATATATATATATATATGCTCATATGTTCATGATAACCCTTTATAACATTCCAAATGTATTCGCGACAATAGCCAGCCAGGATACCAATTCTTATTTGTGATGATGACCCTATGAATGATGAGGCCTCAGTTTAGGACCCATCATGTGATCTACTTTCACTAGGTGGGGATCTTGAATCACCTCTATTTATTTAGAAGCTGACAACCCCAACAGAGTAGGATGAGGACTTGTGTAGTCTTAATGCACTTTACGGGTTCCAACATCAAAGATCGTTGAGGATCCGAAGTGATTCAAACCTCAGATATCAGAGGTTTGTCTATAGTAGGTGGTCCACTTCTTTAGGCTTTTACAGACACCAACAGATCATATTGTGTCTTTGGAAGATAGCATTTTCCCTGAAGTTACTGGGTGTTGGTGGAGCTTTCTTACTCAGGTATACGATGAGTCATTTCTCTCATGGGACGACATCCAAAAGCTATTTTTATAGGAGTACTACCCCCTAATACTTTATCTTCATTGGACTTTAAGAGATCCTTCAGTTTTAGTAGGGAGGGATGACAATGAATTAGTATAAAACTAGGTTCACATACCTTGCATGATACTCATGGGACATGATCAATGATGGCTACTTCTGATAATTGGAGTTTTAGAAGGGATTTTTAAGAGATATTTGTTCTGTCATAGTACCCCTATGAATCCCCATCTAAGATAGGGTGCTCAAGATTGCGTTAGTGATAGAGAACTTTCTATAAGAGGTACCCCATATAACTGTTTGTGGTAGTGAGCGCAATAGAGATGAAATGTCTACTGTATCAAGTAGATGTCAGTTGACAATATCTCAATGATGGAGGCCTCCCCAAAATTGGTCTCTTAAATGTAGTCATATGGGGTTGAAGAAGCCTAGAGTGAGGGGACATCCTGGGGAGGGTTGCGGTTATTCTTATGATAGGTGGGGTCACATGGAATTAGACTTCCCAAACAGACGTGCTGGGAACACCATGAAGGCAGTAGGTGGACCACCATAGAAGAGATAGCACTGTGATTAGGGTGGTCACAAAGGATGTGTTGCTAGAACAGAAGATAGTGGTGGGGGACAACATTATGAGGTATTTCCACAACCATGAGGTGGCCCACATCAGGCTCATGAATTTGGAAGTTGGAACTATGGACAACCGCAAAATTTGAATGTCTATGATCCTATAGAATATGATATGATAAGAGGTACTACCCGTGTCATTTATAAATTATTTAGTAGAACTTATTAGACACTATATGATGTACTCTTTTCTCCATGCTTTTTTCTGGAGGATTTAATAGGGTGACATGGGGAATCAGTGTAACCCTTTGTCAATTTTGTTCGATGTAGCTCTGAATGCATGAGGATGAGATATAATTCCCCCAAAGAGATTAAATTTTGTGATGCGAGAAAATCATTGAGGGTAATTCAGTGCCACCCAAATAGGATAGTATCGATGTGTGGTGGATGAGTCCCTTTGACTCATCCATTCAAGGTGAGGTTGTGCAGTAGAGTGTTGGAGCACGTCCGGGATTTTCCAGTGGAATTTTTTTTCTTGACCTGGTTTTTCTTGATGTGACACTATTAGGATCGGATGAGTGTCTAGTTTTGGGGTTACTCTCTTTCCAAGGGAAGAAAATACATGCAGGGTATGCCATGTGCTTTCCCTGTCTAGCTTATTTTGGATATATGAATTTAATCACATGCACTTTTATTTTATACCTTGCATGATCAATGTCATGTCTTTATATTATAGTTATCAAGTATAGGTTGAGGTGATAGAGACACCATGAATAGAATGAAGAGACCCACTATCTGGTGCTGACACTGGTAGTCTTCTCTATGAGAGTGTAGAGACTTTATCTTCTAGGGGAACTTTTTGGTTTGACTAGGCCACTAGATATTTAGGTATTTATTCACCCAGAAAGACTTGAACCTAAGGTAATGATTTTAGTTTAACTTCCTTCAAGAATACCCAGTACCACCATGTAAATGATGTTTTGGAGTAGTTAGTTTCCCTATAGATTACCTGGGTTGAGCAGGAGGGTACAATTTCTCTTCATTCAATGGTTTTGACTCCATTTATTCCAAAGTGTGAAAGAGAGACTCAGTTGTGATGCCTCGACTATGAAATCATGTTTGGACATAAGTAATTTTTTGTTTCACTAGAATAATATTATAAAGGAGAAAATAAAGAGACCTGGTTCCTGGGACATGTAGTGATTCCAGTCCCACCCTGGGATGAAGAGGATTGGTCAGGGAATTAAACTATCCCCCGAGATTTTTTAGGCCATTCGGAACCGTGGAATGATATGGAGTGGTTTCCTACCACCTTCCCTACCCCCAATAGTTGGATTGGGTGCATGAAGTATTCCATTTATCGTAGTTGTGGTTATATATTCATGTTCATATGCATGTCAGCGATAGGATCAGACTTTATGAGGAAGACCATCACATTGGATTGAGTGTTATGGCAGCACAGAAATGTGCAGGTCTTCCTAAGAGTGGGATAACCTTGTGTCAGCTCAATGTCTTGAGTTTTTCCCCAAATTTTTCTTTTCGGGGAAGAAAATATTGATGTATTAAATTTTTTAGAGGATTTTTTTCCTAGTAAGACAATGTATTATTTATATATATATATTTCCAGAGCTAGGCATAGAGACGATGTGCAATTTTGAGGCCCGGTGTGCCCAGAATAAATTATAAAAAAATGATAAGTATATTTTATACTCTGAAAAATACGGGAAAGGGATATATCATAAATGGTTGCTCGATTAAGAAATCGGAGACCACTGTTGAGTCTGAAACATGGTGTTTACCTTAGGAGTGGTATAACCTTTGTCAGCCTGGGACTTCTATGAAAAAATTCCCCCATGGAAAAATCATAAATAAAATAATTAATTTTAATTATTTTATCTCAAACATTGAATCTAATAACTTTTGAATGGGGACTCAGATTGGATGACTGAGTCTGTAATTGAGTTTTGAATGAGGTATTTTACCTAAGAGCAGTATAAAAAGTGGGTGTGGTAATTTTGGATTATGTGCTATTTGGTAGGGGTATTAGTGTTTTCTGTAAAGAAACACTTAATTGTTTAGGAATATGGTTATCCCTCTAATCCTCTATACCTCCATCTCACTCTCTATACCCACACTAATATTTCTCTATCATCCATTCATCAATGAATCATGAACAATGTTTTAGTGGATCGAAGCGGATGCGCTAGAGGGTGCGTTCATAAATTACGTACAAATCGATGTAGGATTCTTGTTAATTTTCACACATTTTATTTGAATTTCTAAGTCACTATTCAATTTTTCATCAATATTCTTTCTTTGAATATCAAGGCCATGACCAAACAAACACGAAAATCATCCGATCTATGTTTTGAATCACCATTTACCTATTCTTCATCCATTCATTGAAGATAATTGTCACCTTTTTTTGGAATTTTCCAAACACCAATGGATCATTAAGAGAAGGATGACACTATGCGGATCCCTTCCTGAGGTTTCTAAAACCTGTGTCGGCTTAAATTTCAAGTGATCGGTGAAGTCGTGGTGGTCTGCATAAGGGACCACTAGAGAAATGTCAGACGACGGTGGTGGCATGCGGTGGTCGTGAAGGTCGGCATGGAGAAGCAGTCATGAAAGGTCAGTAGTGTGCTGGGTGAGGTGAAAGAGTTTAGCTGGAGGATGATGGAGGAAACATTATGTAGATCATGAGTGGTTCTGGTTGGGTTGAAGGAGAGTGGGCTGGTGAGCTAGAGCGGCGAGGTCAACAGCACAATAGAGTGCGGGGTCAAGAGCGGTCGTCAGGGGGATATGCTGAGATGGTGGGCGTAGGATTTGAGGTGGACAACTGTTCTAATCCAGGGAGCATGAATCATGAAATGAGGGTCATATGTTGATTTAGGGGATCCAATTTGTGTGGATATTGCAGTGAAGAAGCAGCGAGGTGGAAGGCCAAGCCGGGTCGGCGGCAGGTGGGCCGGGTCTGCCTCGTGTGGGCCTTACAGGGAGGAAGAGGACTGGGCTACATGGCTAGTTCGCATGCCTACAGTATAATTTTGGTCGGCCATGGAATGATGTTCTATATGGATTATTCCAACCAATCAAGCCTGGACTGGTTTGTTTCAGGCCAAACATCTTAAAATAGTCATATCATTTCATTTGTGTGTCTGATTGAAGTTTCGTCAACATCCAAATGTCCCTCTCATCTGGAAATATCTTTTTAGAATAGTTAGAGACATTTAATTCTGGGATTAATTTCTTTTTTTATAGGAAACTCTTCAGTTTAATAATAGTAAAATATTTATTATTATTCATAAATACGGTATAGGACCCATCTTTTATATAGAACATCTGTTTTTTGAACAATTAGTGTTAGCATGACCTTGGTCTTTGTATGTAATTTTCATGACTACAATCGAGTTTTTATACCAAATATGTTGTGTGGGACCCATGAGGGATAGTTCACACGTCTAGTGGTGAAATTTAACTTTTTCATAGGGAATCTATTCTGGGAAAATGAGTAGCTAGTCTCCCATGTTTTTCTGTGAGGATCACAACGGAGTGATCCGTAAATTTTGTTTCAGGACCGAAGCATTTCCCTTATGTGACACTATTTAATAAAAATGCAGAGACATTCAAATGTTCCATCAGGTGTCTGATTGGTTTCAATTAATAGTTAATATTACATTTTTTATAAAGGACCACAAAGGTGTAATCTATTTGGGCATGGGAAAAAATATTTGTGATCACATTAAATGTGGAAACAAGAAAGAAATATCAGTGGAAGATCATTCTGATGAGTTTGAAGAGAACCCATGGCTTGAGTAAACTTCGACTCTTGTGATAATGGAGAATATGTATAAACCGATGTGGTTAAATGTTTTAGGGATATTTGAAGTGGTGTGTCAGTGAAATTATATCATTGGTCCTCTGGATAAATGATGAGCTTCATGTGCTCGTCATCCTTTTGACTAGATATTCCATGTATTCTAGGAGTGCAGTGTCATTCCTAAGTAAACTTGATCACAATTTAGTACCCAAGTATGGATAGGTGCATGTCATGTCGATGAGGTGGGGTCAACCATCATGTGGGACCCACACTCATTATGCACCACTTTACAAATCATCTATCTCTCATAACTTTTTCTTTTGGACTAAAATTTTGGAACACGTGTAGCCTATCTGGAATATTTTTCCACATGGAACACAATGGTCTCTATTTAGTGAATTATGAGATACGATGTCAAAAGATTCAGGTGTGATGCCTGTATAGGGTGACACTAGATGATTTCAGTTGCTTTCTTCCTAAGATTTACCATTCAACTGGTATGACCTGTGTTCGTCAGTGATTTTCCATGATGTACCATCCAGTTGGGAAAAAAAGTGTTCTTCGATGCTTTTTTGAGATGTAAAATCCAATGGGGATGATGAGTGTTCCTCAGTGTTTTCCAAGAGGTACCAACCTGTAGGGATGACTAGTGTTACTTGGTGATTTTAGAGATGTACCATCTAGAAGGGATAGCCAGAGTAGTTCTTGGAATAACTCCAAATGGCATGGAAAGTGTTCCCTAATGGAAGTTCTAAGTGGAATCACCCTAATGTTCAAGAGAGTGGGTCCTCAATGAACTGGAGTAGAATCCCCCGGACGCATCAGTGTGTGGGTCCTCTACGACGACTATTAGAGTTGAATACCTCTAAATCATTAGGGTGTGGGTCCTCTACGACCACTATGAGAGTGAAATCCCCCTAACGAATCAGGGTGTGGTCACTCTATTACAACTATGAGAGTATAATCTCCCTGGAAAACTATAGTGTATGTCCTATACTATGTATTTTAAAGCCCTTGGCTATTCAGCACAGTCATGAGATTTTTTTGACGTGACTTTGGATTCACGAGAATGAGGGAATATTTTCCTACAAAGACGCATCCTTATGATGCGTCCTAAAACTGTGAGGGAAAGACAGTGTCATCAAAAGTGGATATTATTAATCTGTGGTGATTGATACCCTTTGACTTTTATTTCATAGAAGACCGGTGGGATTCTAGGCATTAATGGTTGTTACTTCTAGGATGGTTGGATACTCTTTCTTTGGATGAGTTGTGATATGGAGACCCCATTACTCTCTTGTTTGGGTTTCTTTGATGGCTAATATATATATATATATATATATATATATATATCCTATTTCTAGTACCCACTACTTGGGTTTTGGTTACACTCATTATGGGAGAAGTAAATAATTTCGGGTTATGCCACATGCTTTACATGTCTAGATTCTTGTGGTCGGATGAGTCTACTCTCCTACTGTAGGCAGAGAAGACTCAAGGTGAAGTTCATCATCTCACAGTTTCAAGATCATTGTGTTTGGACAATATTACTTCACATTATTATTGGTTGGATTTTCACTCATCTATACTGTACATTATTCTTTCTAATTATCCCCTCTTTGGAAACTCTCTTGATGGTCCCTTGAGCCTTCGGTGCATCCTTTCGAATATGATTATACTCACCCATTTTTTGGATTCTTCCACACTTGGTGTTCCCTTGAAGATGATAGACAAGTTGATCATGAATTCATAGGGTTTAGGGATACAGTGTGCTTGGATACCATTTAGTAACTTTGATTTTGGATTCAGGAGAAGGCCTCTCCCAACTAACTTACTATTCCACATGTTGTTGGGTTGCGGTGTTCTTCTAGTTGGGCATGTATTTTCCCCTTTGAATTTCTGTTTACTTTTATGTAATTGTACCATTTAGAGGTTGGTGCATATTTTAGTTTTATATATATCAGTGTTGTATCTTTTCCTCTTCATCTTCATTTTTTCATTGTGTTGGTTATGTGAATGTGTACAGGTTCATAGGATAATGCCTCCAAAAGATTTTTGTTTTTTTCGGCTCTAGTCCCCACCCCCTGGCCTATGGAGGTGAGCATGGGGTAGTTGTGGATTGAGCCCTGACAAGGGTAGATTTTTTATAGTTCACTCCATCACCCTTAATAAAATTTAAAATGAGCATTTAGGATATGAAACCATTTCTTTTTAAGAATCAAGTTTCAATTTTCAAGGTTTATCTTCTCATTTATGTATATCAAAGTTCATTTAAAATGTATCTCCTTTGTAAGTGAATATTAGCCCATACCCCTTCTCACTGAAAATGACATATATTTGATTTCAATCTAATGGATCGACATGATAAATTTCCAATTCCAACCCACAAGGTCTCATAACTTCTCATTAATTAAAACTAGCAATCAATTAATCGCTTCTAGGGAAAAGGACATGCATAATATAAAAACCACAACATCACTCAACAGTCACATTAAAACCATGAAATGAAAGTGGTGAAGTGTACCAATATGCCATGGAAATATTCATGTAATCTTAATTTTAGGTACCAATTATGATGCAAGTTTTAATTTTCTTTTCCCTCATATCCTCGGGCCAGTTTTGAAATAACATCCTCAATCTAAATAATAATAACTATGACAACACAGAATGTACATCACCCAAAGGTGAAATGATATCCACTTTAATAGAAAAAATAGAACCAAATTTATAATTTAGGAATCTCAGCATCAATCATGAACAAGGGTACATGGTGCCCAAGCATTTATTATGACCATGTTCGAAGCATTCATAGTCTAAAATATATTGCCTCCAAAGTGTAATATAGAAAGGGAACTGCTCTGATACCACTTTTTGATGTCCTGGACTATAGAAACCACAGTTTTTGGTATGTAAACCTTACATGATTATTTTTATGGTTATAAAGTGTAAGGGTGATAGTTGGAAGAGTTGGGATAAATTTGGAAGTAGTTTTGATGAAAAATGGAAGTCACACAAGCAGCACATGGTTTTCCTAACCATGCAGCCAAACAATGCAAAATGGTCCTCTTGAGGTAGTGGCTCTAGCATGGTTGGAGTATGATTAGGGAGACCGTGTGAGGAATCCATGAGAAGGCCGACATAGGTAGTAGCTAAATCACGGTTAGAAAAAGGTTTTTCGAATCGTGTGAACTAATCATGCACATGTCTAAGTGATATCCTAAAAAAGTGGATCTCACACATTTTTCCTCTAATGGGATAATTTTTTTTCCAAAGTGGCCAAAACTCGGGATTTTGATTCTCCGAAGGCCAAAAAAGGTTCCCCAATCGATTCATTGGTGATCCAAAGGCTTTTCTTGGTGAATTGAAGCTAGATTCTTGATGTTTGTGATCGTTCTTCATTGTTCATGATCGATTTCTTAGATGTACTTAGATATACTTCTCCTTTTACATTGGTTTCATAGATATCTTCACGTTATGGGTAGATCTAGGAGTATGGATGCCAAATATGATGATATTTGGTCTTGATATATCTAGGAGAAGAGATCTAAGGTGAATTATATGATAATCGACCCTATTTTCTTGTGGTTTCTTCATTAGTTGTGGTTTTTTTAAACCTTTAAGGTAGGAGGCTTCTTTCTAAACTCTACTTAGTGGAAATGAATTTCATTTTTTAAAATTGAATGTCTTGTGTTGAATTGATTTTTATTGGTTGTCTAAAACTTGTTGGAAACCTTCATGAGTTTGGATTTGTGAAATCTAAAAAATTGGAAATTTTAAATGAGTTCTTTGGTTCTTAGTTTAAAAACATGGGTTTAAAAAAATGTATTATTCTGGACTGATTTTACATGAGTTGGATTAGAGGTTTTCAATAAATGGGAATGTTTTATTGAAATTAATTATTACTTTGAAATTGGGTGTGCTTTGTTTTTCAATAAAAGTTCAGTTTCATTGAAGTGGTTTGTTTTATAAATGGAATGATTTGGCATAAATGGTGTTGGTGTGAGTTCATGCATATCCAGAAATTGATAGGGGTGGGTGCCATTGGTGGAAAAGTTATGTGACCCTAGATCCAGTGTGTGTATCATTAGGACACAAGGTAATCATATTAGAGACTGATCATGAATACGAAACTATCAAATGAAGCATGCATGCATGGATGTGTTAAGGACTATGGAATGATAATTCCAAATGATAATAATATTTGGTTTTAAATCTTGAATTATTTTTTTTCTAAAGAATAACTTGTTATAAATTGGTTTCATTTAGTTTCGATTTCACATTGTTGTAAACAGTTTTTTAAACATATTTATATTTATTTATAAACTACTTTGAAAAAATTACCTTTCCCCATGTCCTGGAAGATAACATCTGAAAAATCACCAAAGTGAATCATTGAGAATGAGTGGGTCATTACAAATGGTATCAATATAGTTGTTCCTTTGAGGTAAAAATTTTTTCTTCTTATTCAGACCTTTCCCATTAAATTTTCAATAGTGTTATTTGTCTTGGAGTTGAAATTCCATCTTGTCTAACCTTTGGGATGAGATCTTAAATAGGAGTAGGATTTTCAGAACTTGAAATGTATAGCATAAAAAGGACGCATCTAACACTTTTATGTTGAATTTCAAGTTACCCGGGAGTTGGTTACATAAGTGTTTGGATACAATTAAAAGATTTAGGGATCTCATTGTCCTAGTTTTATCCAATTAGATGATAATGAAATGCATTATAGAGGAATTACATCCCAATAAGAGTGGATGCATCATTTCAAGGAAAAATTCATGTTGTGGAAAAGTGTTGATTTTTGAAAAAGTATGATTTTTTTTCAAATGAAATATTTTTAAAAGAGGAATGTGTATGGTATTTTAAAAATGGTTTAATATTTAAAAATCATGAATGAATGTTTTCAAAATTTGTTAATCATAGAAAGTTGTTTTTTGTGGAAAACAATGAGGTGATAGTTTATGTGATAGAGTTTGAAATGCTAGGCCATCAGTTGCTAGAGAGTGATATTTACGGAGTGTGTTGTTGGTTAAAAAAATGGGACCAAGTAGGCATCATCGAAACCAACCTGAAAAAGCTATAGATAATGTGGTTGCACCTGAACCATGGGTGAACCAAGAGATGGTTCAGAGTATTTTCCAAGATTTTCAAGGTGTGGATATGGTTAATTGGAGGAATGAGACAAGGCATCTGGATCATAGCATCCAGTTCATAAAGAAGAATCTACCTAACTTCTGAGGTGATGATGAGCCTAAAAAGGAGGAGGTGTGGCTGAGTAGGATGAATTATATAATCTATTTCACTGGAACACCAATGGAGCTGAAGGAAAATCATAAAGAAGTATATGCTCAGCGATATCGCATGCTAGTGGTGGGATTTAGCGGTGCATGCTAAATTGGATAAAGGCCTTACATGGGACGATTTTGAGGAATTGTTCAACAAATAAATTATATCCTCACACGTTCAAGATCCAGAAAAAGATATACTTATTCATCCTAAAACAATATAGTCTCTTTTCCACATAAGATGTAGCTAAATTCATGAACTAGTGTGTTTTGAACCTGATATTGTGGAAAGTTAATCATTGAGGGAACATATCTTCGAATCAGGTATATAGTCGGAGATATGATCGAATATTGGGGTGCTCTGTATCACAGATTATACATAAATAGTGAATAGAGAGATTGTGGTTGAACATAATGTCTTGGGATCGATAGGAGGAGGTATGGTGATACCTATAGGGAATGGTGGGAACTCAAATGCTTGAAGCTAGTGGAAAAGGGGGACCTATTTCCAAGGTGGAAGTGGAAATATGAATCTGACAGATGGATCATTACACCTTCCCCCATGACCCTAGAGAAAAAAGGGTTTCATTAAATGTTATTCACATGACCATATAAATCGATAGTGTGTGGAACAACCTAGATCATTTCATAATTTCAACAAGATAAGACATCTTCAGTGCTATTGTTGTAGTGTTCCAAGGATAGGTGCTCATGACACTTCTCGGACTTCACAGGAATCGTATCCTTTGATAGGGAGAGGATAATAGAACTAGCATCGTCAGTAGAACAGAGCTCTCCATGGTTATTCTAGAAATATCATGACTCCCCAACCAGGGAAATATCATGAAGGAAATAATGAAAACATTGAAATGATGAAGAAATTTTATGGAGGTGAGATGATGATGGTCAATGATCAAGTTGGACCATCTACGGTGATATGTATGATTCTTTTGAGTTTGACCCGTTATCTAGTTCTCTTGGATACTGGTGCATCATATTCTTTCATTTCATCTCAGACGGTTGATTTTCTATGTTTAAATTTTGAAATGATTCAATCTATTTTAAAGTTTCAAACTCCTCTCGGTGAAAGAGAATGTAAAGCCTTTGTGGGTAGAGCATGTTCTATAACTGTTGATGGAGCTGAGCTGAAATGGGACTTTTCTATGATCGACACAGATTTCTATGATGTAATACTCGGTATGGATTGGTTAGCAATGTTTAAAGAACACATCAACTGTTATAAGAGAATAGTTAATTTCAAGACTGAGGATTTCATCGCGCCTCTCATCAGTAGAGGGACAATGGTAAATAAAGGTGAATAGAGCTTGTTGGCATCTATAGTGGGAATGATCTCTTACCATTTGGCAGTGTTGACTTGGGAACCAAAAAAATAGATTGATTAAAATAGTTTTCCAGCAGTTGTGGAATAATTCATAGATGAATTTCTGGAGGACTTCTCAGGTTTACCATTTATAAGGGAAGTGGATTTTATGATTAATCTCATTATAGGTATCATTCCTATTTCCCTTCCATCTTATAGGATAGAACTAATAGAGTTAAGGGAATTGAAACTAAAGTTGGCGGATCTAGGAAGCAAGGGTTTCATTTGGCCATGTATGTCTTTAAGGGTAGCACGAGTCTTATTTGTGATGAAAGGAGATGGATCTCTCCGGTTGTGTGTTGATTATCATATGCTTAACCAAGTTATGATAGATAAAAGATATCCTCTTCCACGCATTGATGATCTGTTTGTTCAATTAATTAGAGGTTATTGGTTCTCCGAGATTAAATTATGATCAGGATATCAACTATTGTGAGTTTGGAAGGAAGATATTCTAAAGAAAAATTTCAAAATCATATATGTCCACTACAAGTATATAGTCATTCCCTCCATTCTAAAAAATCCACCATCGGTATTCTTGTATTTGATGAATCAGATATTTCAGCAATATTTGGATTCTTTTGTTGTGGTGTTTATCGATGACAACTTGGTGTATTCAAGGACAAGGGACGACTATGAGAAGCACCTAAAAACAGTGTTACAAATCATAAGAGATCGCCATTTTTTTCCAAATTATAAAAGTGTGGTTTTTGGATATAGGAAGTAAGTTTTCTTGGACATGTCATTTATGAAAAATTCATTTCTGTAGATCCTAAAAAAGACAAAATATGTTATCTCATGGAAACCACCCAAGAATATATTTGAGATAAAAAGATTTCTTGGTCTAACTGGTTACTACTAATGATTTTGCGGTGATTTCTTATGACTATGTTCACCAATATTATCTTTGAAAAATAATAATTATCTATTCCAAAGAAGGAGTAATTACAGAAATATTTCAAAGAACAAAATGTTCTTCTTACATCGTCACCTTTCTTAATTTTTCTAGAATCTAGACAGGGGTATGTTGTTTGTTGTGATGATTTGGGATTAAGGTTGGGTTGTGTTCTCAAGAAAGGATATCATGTGGTTGAAAATGGTTCAAGGCAGTTTAGGGTGCATTAGAAGAATTACCCGACAAATGATTTGGAGTTATATGTAGTCATCCATTCAACGAAAACATGGAGGCACTATATCTTTTGTGAGAAATTCATTGTGTTCACAGACCAATAAATCTTGAAACATATTTCCTTATAGAGAGACTTCAATCTGAGGAAAAGGGGATGGATGAAATACCTCAAAATGTTGTAATTTTACTCTATTTATACACTAGGAGAAGTGAATTCGGTGACTGATGCATTGATTAGAAATTCATATGCTCAGTTGGTGAAATAAGCTACAGATGAATAGTTATTGATGTTGGTCCTAGATGACATGCATGTGGAATCTAAAAACCAAGGTGATCATGTAGTTATATTCTCTCCTATTATTGTTCCAGATTTGGTAAATATGGTCATAGATACATAAATATATGATGTAGAATGTCTGGTAATGAGTTCAAAACTCAATGGTGGGGAGACCATTGAGGGCTATAAACTTGATGGGAGTTCAGTTTTGTGATTTAAATATTAGATGGTTTTACCTATATATTTTTAGGAACAACTCTTTCATTCTTACAACCATTTGATATGGGTTTTACATCTAGGCACACAAAAATTGTATAATGTTATGAAGGTGCAGTTTTGGTGGCGCGGAATGAATAGAAAAGTGGTTGAGTTCATCTTGCAATGATTAACTTGTCAGCAGGTTAAAGTGGAGAAACATATAAGTGTGGGTATGTTGTAGCCTTTGCCTATTCCAAAGTGGAAATGGGGGCAGATATCGATGAATTTTTTTATAAGTATTCCATGAATGGTTCTTAAATACCATGCCTTATTGGTGATAGTGGATCGTCTTACCATGTTGGACTATTTCATTCGAATTCGTGAAACTCAAACAGTGGAGGATCTATCAAAAATATATATCTGGGAAGTGGTCAAGATGCATCAAATACTAGTTTCAATAGTCTCAGACAGAGAAATGAGGTTCACATCTCATTTCTGTAAATCCTTATAGAAAGACCTTGGGACTCAGATGACTATGAGAACAACATATCATCCTCAGAAAGATGGCCAGTCTGAGAGGATGATATAGATTTTGGAAGACATGTTGCAGGATTGTGTAATGGATTTTTATGGATCATGGGAGGAGAATATACCCATGGTAGAGTTATCATACAACAACATCTATCATGCCTCAATACATAAGGATATTTTTGAAGCATTGTATGGGCATCCTTGTCATACCTCACTATGTTGGGTGGAAAGATGTGAAACTTCAATTTTTGGGCTGAGCCTTGTATAACAAACAAGGGAGAAGATCCAATTGATTATAAAGAAGATGGAGATGGCTTAGAGTCATCATAAATCATATGTAGATAACCATCTAAGACTGTTGTAGTTCATTGTGGGTGATATTTTCTTCTTGAGCATATCTCCAGGGCTTGTACATCGTCGTTTCGGGAAACTAGGAAAATTATCTCCTAGATACATTGGCCTATTCAATATACTAGAATGGTTTAGAGAAGAGGAATATTAGTTTTGATTACCACCATAGTTTAGTTCAGTGTGTTATGTGTTTCATGTATCTCAATTAAAAAAGTATCAGCCTGATCCAGATAATGTGATCAAATGGGGTCACGCTGACCTAGTGCTAGATACTTAATTGATACATATCCCAGTACAAAGTGTGGATATTTGAGTGAAATTATTTCATGGAAAAAGTATCAGTCTAGTGAGGGTTTATAGAAGCATGGTTGGATTCAAGAAGAGACATGGGAATGCGAGAAAAAGATGAAAAATAAATGGATGGAAATTATTCAGATCAGTTAGGGTTTTCTACATTCCGAGGATAGAAATACCAATGATTGGGAGAATGTAGTACCCCCAGTTTCTAGTATGTAACTCTTAATAGATTCTATTTATAGATATAATGTGTAAGGGTTATTGTTGGGATATTTGGGATAACATTGAAAGTATTTTTGAGGCAAAATGGAAGTTGCACATGAATTGCACAGTTTGCCTAACCATACAGACAAACCATGCATAATGGTCTTCTTGAGTTAGTGGCTCTAGCACGGTTAGAGGTTGGTTTGGGATATTGTGCAAGGAATCTATGAGAGGTTCTACCATGGCAGTAACTAACGCATGGTTAGTGCACGGTTTTTCAAACCATGTGAACTAAATATGCGATTATTGAAGTGAGATGCTACAAAAGTAAATCTTACATGTTTTTTCCTCTAAGTGGATCATTTATCTCCTAAATTCCATTACTCGAGATTTTTCTTCTTCTAAGGCCAACGATGGTTATCCCATTAATCCAGAGGTGATCTAAAGTATTTCCTTGGTGAATCAAAGATGGATTCTTAATGTATGTGATCATTCTCCATAGTTAATTATCAGTTTCTTATATATACTTAGATATACTTGTCCTATTCTCCCAGTTACTTATATCTACACCTTATATGTGTATATCTACATTTTTGGATGAAAAATATGATGATATTTGTTCTTGATCATTCTAGGAGAAGAGATCTAATGCTTATTCCTTGAGAGTTGACCTGGTTTTCTTATCCATTCTTCGTTCATTGTAGTTTTAGTTAAAACCTTTGAGGTAGGAGGATTCTCTAGAAATCACATAGTAGAACTGGTTAAAATGCTTTCAAATTGAATTTTTGGTGTTGAATTTATTGTGATTGGTTGTTGGAAACATGATGGGAACCTTCTTCAGTGATAGTTTGTGAAATCTGGAAAATAGGGGATTTTAAATGAGTTATTCGGTTCTTAGTTTTAAAACATGAGTTCTAAATATGGAGGATTTTTATAGACTAATGTCACATGAATGTGATTATATGTTTTCATTAAAGTGGTATGTTTTATTGAAATGAATTATTTCTTTGAAATTGGTTGTTCTTTGGTTTTCAATAAAAGTAAAGTTTTATTGAATTGGTTTGTTTTGGAAATGGAATGATTTGGAATTAATGGTGTTGATGTGATTTCTTGATTAACATGCCCTTAATTGGGGATGAGTACCATTGTGGTACAAGGGATGTGACCCTGGATCAGGGGTGTGTGTCATTGGGACACAAGGTATTTTGATGAGATACCACTCATCAGTATAGAACTATCAAATGATGCAGGCATGTGTGGGTGTGTTGTGAACTATGAAATGTGTATGCCAAATGATAAAAAGAATGGGTTATATCTTGAATTATTTATTTTTCTGAAAAATAACATTCTATAAATTAGTTTCATTTTGTTTCATTTTCACTTGGTTGCAAATAGTTTTTTGAAGTTATTTATATTTGGTAATAAACTGTTTGGAAAAATAGTTTTATATAAACATTGTTATATAAATGTGGATAATATTTCTAACCTAGTGGAATGAGTGTCTAAGTAATTGAGTAATATCTATTGAGTTTTATACTCACCCATTATTTGGCACTTTGATGCTTTTGTATATGTTATCTTCTCTGATCGGGGAAAATGAATCTTTTCCCATGTTTTTAGCACTACATCATGATTTTTGGGATTTTTAATGATTGTGGAACATGGAGCATGTTGAACCATGGAGTCTTGTGGTCTTTTGAGAGTCACTAGTTTTTTATCTGATGTGTACTTTGATATAGGTTAGGTCTTTCACTGTTGCACACTTTGTTTTGGTTTTGAGATACTTGAAGTTGTTTTGTTTTATTTCTTTGGTTCATGCATCATTTAGTAAGTGGTTTGGGTATGATTTGTTTGTTCTTTGGTAAATTTCTTAAAAGGTAAATCATCCCCCACTTGTATGTGAAACCCTTCAACATTTATTCCGTTCCTTTAGTGTATTGAGGATATCGCTTGAGGAAAAGTAACGACTCATTGTTCTCTCAAGCCAATTAGAATGAGCGGGTCATTACCTGACCTGGATGCCACTAAATGAGACATGAGCCTAGCTGGTCACACGTCCTCAAGCACATCTCCCCAAATGCAAGAGGTCATTGACTAGTAGTGAGTGCCTAAGGGGTATTCATGGGGAGACTATACCCTAATTTCAATATTGTATAATAGTAGATAATCATAATATAATAGATATAAAATTTTTTAAGAAATATATTTTAAAAATGGAATAACAACAGTGGGCATGAATAAAAAACAAATGAACAACTTATCAAAATATACAATAGTGGATTATGAAATGTGTCATGTATCTAGAATAATGGAAAACTTTTATACAAAGAATATAGAAGGACAGGATATACCAAAGTATAAAAAAAAACTATCTATAGTATCCAGATATCAAGTTGGGTTATCTGCTTCAATATCCCTACTATAGTAGGAAAGTAATCAAGTGTCTGAAGTAATACACCTCCCATTTTCAAAACTGAAATACATATAGTCTACCTGGGTAATAGAGGCCCTTAAATAGGGTGTGATATATTTCTTAGTAGGCCACCACCAATGGAATATATATCATCCAATTTTTTTAATATAAACTAAAATAGATTGCAATCTTGTATATATAAAATTAAAGAATAGTAACCTAAATACCCAATAATATGTTTCATCCCTCAGTTGGTGTCTTGACATGTAATCAGTACATTAATTAATTATGTTCCAGTATTTATAATTAGTCATGTGAGTCAAATATGGAACTTATATCACCTATTGATAATGATATAGAGGGATCCCAGACAATACATGGAATCCAGTAATTATAATGATATTTAAATGGTTCAAAGATAGTAACCAAGGAATCCTAGACCACATGGTTCTCCAAATTAGTTGTAACTGAATACTAGCTAAGTTGTATGATTGTAATCCAAATAGAATCATCCAATACATTTTATAATCGTATGATTTAACTAATTCCAATGAATACAACCATGGTATAACATGATAATCCATGGACAGAACCAAGGATTTAACCAGGGTGTCCCATTTCTGTAGAATCCATGTTGGATCCAAGTAGTGTTTCCAAGGAATCCTATAAAACTAAAGGAGGAATATTCTGGTTTCATACCATGAATCCTCTGATAGAAGAGGATTGGGTTCCATGGTAGGTCTCAAAAAAGGAAACTAGAACCCTTAATTTAGAATGGCATCCACAAGTGCTCGAGGAATTCCCTCTGAAATACAAGAACTATATCAAGTATGACCACTCTTATGATAATTATCTAAATCCCCATATATAATAGGTACCTTAAATGTAATTCATTTAATTAATTAATCCATGTAATAGTCATCTCTTTTTATAGGTTCATTTTGTTCAATCCTTTCTCTTCATTAGTGTGACAAGTCTAAGGTTCATGCAACCATTTCATTCATTGCATTGAAGTCTTAATCATTTAATATGGTTCACTTTGGTATGTTTGATTAAAAATGTAAAGGGGAACTATGGATGCACAACTAGCCCATTTTATTTAAATTCTTTAGCTCAAGTAATATATATAATATACATGAAAATTCAATTTACAATTGATTAAGAAAACTTAAGCACTTACTATATGTGGGTCAAGTGATTAACATACCGTGTACTTTCCATTTATTAATTCATTGATTTAATTAAACACATACATTGACTATGTCAAGTCACAACTCAACCAAATAGTGGTACTATTGGGAACAAAGATGTTAAAATCATAACTATGGAAACACCCTACATGGTTGGTTAGTTTTGTGGATGTAACCACCAACGATGAATAAGATATATGGAATGGGGCTTAAAACAAATTTCTAACCACTATAATCATGTTATATAAAATAAATAGTTGACAGTTGATGAGATCATATTGCACCCATGAGTATTTATAAAATGTAGAAATATTAGGGATGAGTTATAGACCACCTAACATGTACTCATATGACTCTCATCATCCAAGATTAGCCTCTAGTTTGTCTTGTAATTGAATAGATCTCAAAAATGGATCAATGCCCTGAAAATAGGGAATATGATTCTACATATAAATAGAATCATTGGTAGGATAAAAAATGATGAAATAATAAAATGTAATTAAGATCTTATTGGAACTGATCCAATGAGGTGAATGATGATCGAATTAGACTCCAAATTGATGCTCAAGATCAATTCCTAAAAAATGGATTTAGGATTTAAAAGACAGAAATTTCGAGGGATTTTTCATTGGAGATAAATATGAAAGAATGGGTTTGTTAAATTAGATCATTTTTGTGGTGAAATGGTAAAATCAACCCAAAATGTACTTCACAAGGTTTGAATTCATGTTTAGCTAAATTGTAAACCAACCATGTATGGTAGGCTTTAGAGAGAGAAATACTGCACATTTTGGCTGCACATTTAAGGAAAAATAATTAGAAAATCTTCTACAATTTTGTCAACAATATTGACATGATTGTACAGAAAAAATCACATTTTTAGGGAAAATCATGAAACCTATATCCACTATTTTTCTAGCCCCATGTGGTTAAATATAACTATGTGTGTAATTTTCAGAACTCGGATACCACCCAAAACGGTGCTCTGAGCCCAGTTGGTCACAAGGCCTCAAGCGCATCTCCCCAATTGCTAGAGGTTTCCAACTAGAAATAAGATCTTAGGCGAGTCAGTGGGGAGACTATGCCCTCATTACTAGAGTAGAACAGCAGAAGTAAAATATATAGAATAGAAGAAGCAAAAAAAAAAAACTATCGACAACTGAAGATAAGACAAGGAAACATGAATAAATAATAATAACCCAAAGTATCTCATATAAAAAAATGATGCTTATGGTAATAGAATCTAGAAATAATATAGAACAATACATGGAAATATAATACACGTATCCCAAATAGAAAAAGACCAAAAAGGTATTCCAGCATCGCAACCCTTAGCTTGGACCTATGTTCCCCTGCTCCAAAGCCACAATCAACAACAAGAACTGGGGTTCTTTCCCCTATCATCACCTTCAACCATATAATCTTTTTGGTCCCCTGAGGAGGACCAAACATGGTGTGAGATAAACATTCCAATAGGAAACAACCAATGTCTATAAAGTTCTAAAATTAATTCTACAAAAGTTCTAGAAAGTGTAAACAACTGGTAAGTATGTGTGTATTCCCAGGGAAATAATTCTATTGTATCAAATAAAACTGAAGAGCCCTCAAGGCTACATGCCAAAGAGATTCGGCTCCTAAAAAGATAGTTATAACCAAGTAAACAAGAAAGTCAAATGGACATGTCATACAACAATTTTTATCAAGAAATCCACAACCACACTATATAGTGAAGTCAAGTGATTCACAATCGTGTCGTTAGTGAAGTAGCATCACCTGGCCACACTGTATAGTGATGTAGCAGACCGCAGGGTTGGATCCTAGGTGTCAACAGACCAAGGCATCCATGTTAAAATTTATAGACCACTGAGAGCCTGAATCAATGATTGTGTCCAAGTCATTTCATCGAGTCCAATGGTCATCCCTAGTGGAAACTCTGTTAGGCACCGGTTGGGGTCCTAGGAGAAAGTCAACATAATTTCCAACGAGAGACGAAGAAAGTTGGACCCTACATGGTAGAAAGGCCTATGGAATCCCAGAGAATCAATACCCAAGGAGAAGGGTCAACCAAAGGCATCCACTACCACAATCTTGATCCAAGGATAGTAGTCTACGGCATCTATCAAACCATTCAATCAAGAATTTAAGAATTAAATATTCAATTTAAAAATTCACAACAAGTGATATACCCACCCACATCACTGATCATCATCCATGAGTATACCCACTAATGAAAACCACTATCTTTTACCAATAATATGGGCCTACCCTCCTATATAAACCATTTAATAATCCATTAGTCATTTCCATACAGGTGTACCCACCCATATAAACACATTCTAGTTAAGCCAAACTATCAAAATATATGAGGTATAAATAGATATTCAATGATCAAGGAGGTAGTACATATCATTAAAAGATTACTCAATATATTAAGTCATCTAAAGGATTCTTATAACTAGGAAAGCGCAAGAACACACCCTTTGGGTGGTTTAAATAGGAATAAACTAGGTTTTTATTTCAGGCGCACCCCTCAAGTGACCTCAAAATGAGCAATGGGTGTCATCACACCGAAACAGTACCTATGGTCAACCTCCCTAGGTCTAGATACAACTACTAAAATCTAATTTCTCAAAAATGATACCTCATAAGAAAGTAAGAAAAATGGAATACCATCAGAACGATTGATAAACACCCAAAAAAATTGAATAAAATTATACACCACCGACCTCCCCTTGGTAGTATACAGCTCATCCATTATCAATTATTGATTCAGCCCACTTTGTAAGAAACATGAAGAATGGAAGAAGAGTATAATATTAGGGAATATGATCCGAAATAAAAATTGAGTATTCCTCGTTCTGAATAATAAAGAAATACTAAAAAGGAATTTAGGACTTGCCATTGAAGATCCGTAGAGAAGTTCGGC
This sequence comes from Viscum album, assembly GCA_963277665.1. Taxonomy (NCBI): domain Eukaryota; kingdom Viridiplantae; phylum Streptophyta; class Magnoliopsida; order Santalales; family Viscaceae; genus Viscum; species Viscum album. The sequence continues at coordinate 1,212,096,959 of OY728153.1, read as the reverse complement.
AATCAAAATGGAAGTCAGACGAATTATTTGAATCAAATCCTATCCTAGGTTCCAAAGGGGAGATCCAAAGGTGAGATGTTATCTGTGGCAGAAGATATTCAATTTGGGATTAAAAAATAATATATATATTTTTTTTTAATATTTAAAAAATCCCAACAAAGGTCACACAATTTACCCACATAGTTTCCCAAACCATGCGGAAACCGTGCACACCCCTCTACCTAAGAGGGCCGCCTCACATGGTTACCCGGTACAGTTTGAGTAACCGTTCAGAACTCTCTCCCCAAAGACCTATAGTTTATATACCTCCCACACCATTTAAAATAACCATACGCAGGTTGTGCAAAAAATGTGAGCCAAGTCATTTTCCGCCCAAAACATGGTTTCGGCTTCCGAACATGCCCTAAACACCTCCAAAATAGCCATGATCAAGATAATAGTTCACATAATTCCTTAAGAAGATATTTAAAAAAATATAAAAGGATATGTACCTTGTATGAAAACATATGTCCTTATAATCATCCCCCCATATAGCAATTAATCCACGAATTACTCCCGGAAGGGTGGTCAAGATTTGTCTTTGAACAACTCCGACCAGTGAGCATGTATGTAGGACTCGCTTTCCCAAGTCTAATCCTGTAAATAGCCTTGCTTCCATTACACCCATACTAGTGGAACAGACCAGCCTTGAAGATCCTTCGTGCTCCTATCCATGATATGAATCAGATGCTCCTCAAAAGATGCATCATCATGAAACACAACCTCTTTGGGCTGAAAAATGCGATACGAGTATGAGTGATTATAGCACTGCTAAGATACATGGAATAAGTTGTTCATGGATTGGTACCTATGAGGTAATTAAAACCAATAGGCAACCAACCCAACTCTCTCCAGAATCTCGAATTGCTCGAAATATCTCAGTGAAATTTTACCATTTCTCTTGATTCGCTTGTTTTCCAACCTTAGTAAAACATGTAGGAAAACCTTATCCCTGACCTCTAACTTCAGAGGTTGTCTAATGGGATTCAAATATGATTTATTATGATATTGTGCAGTATCCAACCTCATCTAAATCCACAAGACATGCTGAAATGTCTCTTACATGATATGTGGTCCCAGTAAAGCTGCATCTCCTGCCTTTAACCAACACATGGGAGAACGAAATGACCTACTATATAAATCTTTGTAAGGTTCCATATTTATCATCACCTGATAAATATTATTGTTCGTGAACTCAACCTAGGGAATTTTCCTCTCCCAAGAGCCCAAAAAATCTATGAAACATGCTCGAAGGATGTCCTCTTGCACCTATATCGTACGTTATGACTATCCATCAGTTTGAAGGTGGTATGTTGTTCTCAAATTCACCTATGTACTCAGAACCCTCTGAAAACTCCACCATAAATGAGATGTAATTTAGGCATCCCTATCTAAAATGATAGTGCGTGGGACCCCATGAAGTCGTACCACCTCTCAGATGTAAAACATTACAATATCATCATCACTGAAGGTCTCCTTGACTGGAAAGAGATGTGTGACCTTCGTAAGCCTCTCAATAAAAACCCACAAAACATCGTTACCTAGAGGAAACCTCAGAAAACCAATCACAAAATCCATCACGACATCATCCCATTTTCACTCATGGATAGGTAACTGCTGTAAAATCCCTACTGGTCACTAATGTTTTGACTTCACCTACTGATAAGTGGAACACCTAGTAACAAAACTAGATACCACTATCTTCATTCTTGGCTACCAGTACCGATGGATCATGTCATGATACATCTTGGTTACCCTAGGATGAACTACCCATGTCGAAGTATGAAACTCCCACATCAACTCCTCACATATATTCACTAGAACCCAGAAAAATCCATTGATATGTAGGATATAATAATTTCCTACTATCCAACCAGGAGGAGGATCCTCACCTCCCACACCATCTCGTAGAATTAGGCCTTCTGAACCCAATAATTTCCTTATCCTATCATTGTTCAGTAGGGTATAGGTAACAACTATGGATGAAAGAAAATTAATCCTCTGTCTTTTGTTCACTTCTAGATGCATCTCAAAAAACAACATGATAATATTCTAGCTTCTACTATAATGTTTCACTACATGTATCTGTGTCCTCCAACTCAGTGCATCAGCTACTTCATTTCCCTTACAATGCGTGTAGGCAACCTCGAAGTCAATATACTGTATGTACTAAACCCACCTTCACTGCCTCAAATTCATATCACGATGTGTAAGGATATACTTGAGATTTTTGTGGTCTGTTAACACCACAAAATTCTCTCACAATAAATTGTGCCTCCAACAGAGAAACACATAGACAATGGAAACTAACTCGAGATCATGTGTAGGGTAATTACTCTTATGAGGCCTCAACTGCGGAGACCTGTACGCTACTATTCGATATCCCTATATCAGCAGAACCCTGAGACCAATACCTGAAGTTCCGCAGTAAACCATGTAACTATGACCCTACTTGGGTAGTATCAGTACTGGTGATAATGTCAGTCTCTCTTTCAGCTTCTGAAAAAAATATCATTATATTATGACCACACAAACATCAAAACCTTTTTAATCAAGCATGTCAAAGGAACTGCTAGGCGTGAGAATTTCGGTATAAAATTATTGTAGTATCTAGCTTACCCAAGATTATTTTTAAGTAAAAAAAATTATTTTGATATTCCTAGGAAACTGCAGATCTCACCTTCTCTTGGTCCACTGATACTTCTATCTCAAAGACAATGTGATGTAGAATGTAAATCTGATCCATCCAGAAGAGTCACATTGCGAGCTTAGCATATAACTGTTATTCTCTATTTGTATTCAAAATGGTCCCACCAAGGTTGGAATGGTCATGTTGATTGTGATAATACACTAAGATAACATCCACAAAAACCACCATGAAAGAATCCAAGTAAGGATTTAACAATCAGTTCATCAATGATGTGAAACCAATTGGTATGTTTCTAAGACCAAATGGGATAAAAAGATACTCATATAACTCGTACCTTCTACGAAATGTTGTACGAGGTATGTCTGCAGTTCGAACACAAACTTGGTGATATCCCAACCTCATGTCGGACTTTGAGAACACTCGAGCTCCTTGAAGATAATCAAACTGGTCATCTATCCATGGAATGGGATATTAGTTTTTAACTATCTGTTGGTCCAGTTTCAAATAATCCATACATATCCTAAGAGTTATGTCCCCCTTTTTCACAAAAAGAACCAGTGAACCCCATAGAGAAGTAATGGGTATAATAAACCCCTTCGACTCTAGGTCTTATAGATTACTTTTGAGCACTTGCAACTCCATCATAGACATCATGTAAGACGTAATGAATATCATCATAGCTCAAGGAACTACCATGATAGAGAAATACACCTCTCCCTCAAGATGTAAACAATAAAATTTATCGGGAAATACCTCCCTAAAGTGCTCAACCACTACAAGAATGTATTCTTAACCCACTACCTGATCATATAGAAACAATATAGCAATCTGGGATGTCATCCCATGGTGCCCACAATGGTCAGGTCTTTCCATGCTTATCTGGACATCCCATTCACCCTTTGAATAAACATTTCACCCTATGGTGATGTGAATGTCACCCTCTTAGAGTGCAATCAACGTATTCTCGATTAGCCACGAGCTATTCAATTCCGAGAATGATGCCAAACCTTGTCATCTCAGGGACATAAAGATCCCAAGTAAAGTGACACCCTACAAACTCAAGGGTACACTCCATACACTAGCGTACATCACCCATTATAACTCAAAATAGTGTGTCTAGCATCAAAATCACCTCAGAAAGAAAAACCAGAAGCCCAAGAATTTTTACCAATTGTGTAGAGATAAAACTGTGAGAAGAACCTATATTTAAAAGAGTAGATGAAATTGTAGAAGCTACTAAAATTGTACCCCTCACTATAGATGTTCCTAGATCCTTCTCATGTTCAGTTTGTTGCACTGCTTATGTATGGCATGAACCACGTCCTTGTGACCCTTCCTAGCTACCCTGTGTTGATTTCCCTCATTTATCTGAGAACTCAGTGTATGGTTACCACAGTTATGACCACCAATACCCTGGCCTGACCGACCTGCCCAACTCTAGAACCTAGCCTGATGCGGATTTGAAGACCATGCTCTTGAACCTGATGTCAGAGTTAACCCCTACCACTCATAGATGGAGAGAAGGTCCTGAATAACTGATGCATGTTCCTTATCCTGCCGTAATCTCAACACTCGACTGGGTCACAGTCGCCCAGATTTTTCATGTGGCCTCACCTACCACAATGATGGAAAAACACCCAGATACCTGCACCCAAATCCTGAATAACACTCACATCATGGGAAGCCTCAAAACAGTGATTCCTACCTAAATACGTAGATCCAATGGTGCAAGAAACAACACTCCCATGTTCTGTACCCCCAGCTGCTCTAAGGTTTCACTTTGTAATCAGAGCCAGATTCACAATCCCAGTGATAGAATCCAACCCAATCATGTTGTCCTGAGATCTAATAGCATGAATGAGACCTTCCTAAATGCGCCTCTCCCTTGAAAAATCATCAATAATATACATCGGCACAAAACTCTACAACTCTGTAAAGCGTGCTGAGTATTCTATAACAGTAATTGTTCCCTGCTCTAGATGCAATAACTAACTCACCTGCTCTGCTCATAGAGTTGCGTGGTAAAATTAGTCGTAGAAGCGGGATTGGAATTCATCCCAACCCATATCACATAGCCTATAATCCGTATTCAAAAAATCAACCCAGTTCTTTGACACTCCATATAGAATAAACGTCTTGAGCTTGACCATCTACTCTGGAGGCATCTCCAGATGCTTGAAAATTGCTAACTTGGTCTCTATCCATAGCTCCATAAAATGTGGTCCGCCATTCCCTTAAACAGTAGGAGGATGTTACTACTAGAACACTCATTTTCTTCTCATCCATAGTCAGTGTTGGCTTCGGTGCTCCTCGTAAAGTCTGTATATAACGAAAGAAACCCTCAAAGAATCATGCATCAACAGCTATGTATGGGACAGCATCAAGTGCCACATTTGGAACTATAGTAGGATCAAGAGGTATCTCGTGGACCACCTTCTCCGAAGTATGGTTATATCCTCCCTCGAGGCGTACCACAGGAGGTCATATTAGTGTCATTTCTCTCCAATGCCAAATGCATGCCTCGGAAAAGAAAAACATCAAACCACAAAGCTCACAAGTGTAGGATAGGTCAAAACCCACCTATAAACCGAGTCAAACTGATAGCCTGATCTTAAATCTAGGACTTTATAATGAATATCCATAAAACCACTAGAAATTATTCCTCTTTCCCACTCAAAATTTAGGTCTAGGTCAAGTCTCCACTCATCATTTCAAGTTTATATTTCAATTTCACATTCAGTTATTCAGGAGGATTTAGCAAGTTTTTACCAATATTTTAATCCATGAGGGACCATAACACCACATGAACCCAAAACATGGATCACATTCAAACCATACATATCATGTTCATTTAACATTTATAATTCCTTGGTGTTTTATTTACCAATTCAGAAGGAACCATACTCTATATGGATTGATAGATGTCGTTGCGAGTTTATATATTACAGCCAACTAACATAATAGCAGACACTACTATCACATCAACTATCACAACAACCTGTAATATCTAATGAATCCTAGATGGAATGGAATAATGAATGACATGGGATTCTAAAAAATGTTTATATGATGTATGAGATGACACACCCTTATCCCATCAATTTGTAATAGAAATAGAACCCAAAATTGAATTAGTAGTAACTGAAGAAATCATCTGTGTCACCCAACAATGAAGTCAAATCAACTATAATTTCAAATTCTAGAAAACCAGAACTCAATTCGAGGGAATTTGGTTTTCCCTATACATGGGGTAGCTACTCTTGGGTATATTTTATTACCAAAATTCATTTCCTTCCTATCCATATCTACTATATACATATAGTACATAAAACCAGAAAATAAAAATCACTTTTATACCAATTTGTAACATCTTGGACCCTAATGCCACTCGAAATGGTGCTCTAAGCCCGGTTGGTCACAAGGCCTCATGTGCATCTCCCCAAATGCCAGAGGTTTTCTACTAGCAGTGAGAGCCTAGGTGAGTCAGTAAGGAGGTTATGACCTCATTACCAGAGTATCACAGCAGAAGTAAAATATATACAACAGAAAAAGTGAAATAAACATGAGAGAACTGAATATAAGACAAGGAGACAAGAATACCTAATAACAACCAAATGTATTTCATATAAAAAATGATAAAGATGGTACAAGTATCTATAAAGAATCTAGAACATTATATGGAAATACAATACAAGTATCCCAAAAAGAAAAAAAATAAAAAAATGGTATCCCAGAATCATAACCCTCATCTTGGTCCATTACTCCCTAACTCCAAAGCCACAATCAATAGCTTATACAAGGGTTCTTTCCTCTATCATCACCTAATACCATATAATCTATTTGGGTCCCCAAGGAGGCCCAAACAGGGTGTGAGATATTCATCCTAATAGGAAACCACCCTGGTCTATACATTTCAAACAACAATTCTATTAAATTGATATCAAGTGTAAACAACCAGTAAGTATGCATTCCCTTGGAATAACTATATTGTATCTAGTAAAACCAAACATCCTTCATGGCTACTTGAAAAAGATAGTAACCTCCTAACAAGTAATCAATAAGCAATGAAACAAGAAAGTCACACGGGAGCACCATACACCCATTTGTATCATGAAATCTATAACCATGTTGTATAGTGAAATCAGGTGATCCACGACCATGTCATATTGTGAAGTTGCATCCCACGATCATGTTTTATAGTAAAGTAGCAGACTACAAGGGATGGATCCAATGTTCCAACATACCAAGGAATCCATGTAAAAATTTCTAAACCATGGAGGGTAGGATCCAAGGAATGTGTCCAAGGCATCCCATCGCATCCCATGGGCATCCCTGGCAGAAACTCGGTTAGGCACTGGTTGAGGTCATAGGAGCAAGTCAATAGAAATTCCTACATGAGGTCAAGAAAGTTGGATCCTACATGGTAGCAAGGCCCGAGGCATCCCACAGAATCAAGACCCAAGGCATAGGGTCAACCCAAGGAATCCACTATCGCATTCTAGATCCATGTAGAGTAGTCCAAGGCATCTATCAAACCATTCAATCTAGCATTCAAACATTCAAAATTTAATTTAAACATTCATGACATGTGACTATACCCACTCACATCACCGAGCATCATCCATGAGTATACCAACACATGAAAACCATTATAATTTACCAATCATATGGGCCTAACCTCCCATATAAACCATTTAACATTCCATTATTCATTTTCATATAGGTATACCCACCCATACAAACACACTAAATTTAATCCAAACTATCAAAATAGATGAGGAATATTATGATACTCAATTATCAAGGAGGAAGTACATATATTATCAAGATTACTAAAGATATTAAGTTATATAAGGGGATCCATTAACTAGGAAAGAAAAATCGCCAACTCATTGGGTAGTTTAAACAGGCACAAACAATGTTTTTCATTAAGGCACACCCCTCAGGTGACCTCAAAACATGCAACAGGTCCCAATGCCCTAAAACGGAACCCTTTGTTAACCTCACTGGGTCCAACTACAGCTACTAAAAGCTACTCACTCAAAACATAGACCTCACCAGAAATTATGAAAAAATGCATATCGGTTGAACACATAAGAAACATGCAAAAAAGATGCAAAAATGTATAGACCACCTACCTCACCTCGGTAGTAGAAAGCTCCTCCAATATCAAGTCTTGATTCATCCAGGTTCGGAAGAAATATGAAGAATGGACGAAGAATGTAATATTAGGGCATATGATACAAAATCCAAATAGTGTAGTCATTGTTCCCAAGAATCAAGAATGACTAAAAAGGAATTGCGGAATTACCGTTTCAGAACCATAGATACAATTGGAAATAAAAATGGTAGTCGGATGGAGGATTTGGATCTAAGACTATCCTAGACGCCAAAGGGGAGCTCCAACCACTAGCTTCTGTTTGTTGAAGAAGAAACCTGACGTGGTTTTTAAAATGATAATTTTATTTTAATTTAAATTTTATGAAAATGCATAGAGGAAGGGTCACACGGTTTACCCACACGATTTCCCTAACCGTGCGGAATCCATGCACACCCCTATACATAAGAGGGCCACCTCACACATTTATATTACATGGTTTTACTTAATCGTTCAGTAACTGTGGGGAATGCTCTGTCCATAAACATGAAATATCTAGACCTCCCACATGGTTTTAAATAATTGTGCATAGGCCAAGCACAAACTGTGCGCCAGGTCATTTTTAGCACAAAAAATGGTTCTGACCTCCGAACACACCTATAAAACCTCCAAAACACCCATGATCAAGATAATCATTCACATAGGGACATAAAAAGATATTTAAAGAAAATTAAAAGTATTTTTACCTCTTAAAAAACTCAGGTTCTGACAATATGGCCTCTCTCACACGGTTTCCTCTAATAGTGGGATTGGCTAAGAACCTCCATCGGTCATGGATCTGAGATCCAAATAAACTTAGGACACCGAAAATACATTCATAAACTCATATAAATATCACATTTGGTCTAAAATACTGAATTAGACCAAATTTTAAATGATCCAGAACTTAGTGAACAATCGAGTTCTTAAACATTCGGTCAAAATTTGGTAAATATGTCCCTTTTATATTTTTACAATAAGAATATTAATAGTAGAAATTATTTTTCACCTTGGTATCTGTAAATTAGATAAATAAGGGTTAAAATAATATAATAAGGACAAAAATTAAACATAAAAATTTCCATTAATATATTTAGTTTGTGGGTTTCAACCATTATCTTCTAGGATTCTAATTAATGGAATCTATGTCTCGTGTTTCTTTAAAAATGTCATTTATATTTTTTTAGTAAATATAAATTTTGTAAATTTCTATCTTCTTATTTTAATATCTATAATATTTTGGGATAGGGATAAAAATAATTTAGATTTATTTATATGTTTTTATTTCAAATATAAATTTTTTTATCATGGTAATTTATTTTTATTTTTTAGTGGTGGAATAATTCTCTTAAATTATTAATCAATGTCGACATAGTGTTTATGAATTCAGTATAAAAATTAAATTAAATTGTTTTTAAAAATTTTAATGTAATTTTTTTAGGTGACTTATAGTTTACCATTAATTTTTAAAAAAATATTGCATTAGTTTTTTGTTATTTAATATATTAAATTTCAATTTTTTATACTCTTGTCAAAGTAAAATTAAATGAATTTCTCAAAAAATGGCATTAAAGATATTTTATAAAAAATATTATTTTTTGAACAGATTTAAAATTCATTAAAAAATTTATATAAAAAAATTAAATGGTATACTATTTTAAATAAAAAACATTGTCTATTTAACGGCCAATTTTTCATTTATATTATCTTTCTTATACCCTAAACTCTAAAAAATAATAATATCCCAATAAATTTCTAAATGGTTAATGAGCAAAAACAAAAATATAAGTGTAAAAAAATATATACTTGTAGAACTTATATTTTTTTCGTATTTAGACCCATAATCATCATAGATTCATGTTATAACAATTTAGAGTAGTTTTTTCATGAACAATAATTCATATTAATTTAATACTTTAGTTAATTCATGAATGCTCCTCCCCAACTTATAAAAGGGAGCCTATCCTTACCACTTATTTGAAAATTTTTAGCACTATTTTTCACAAAATAGATACCCAAATATATCCAAAATATCAATCCTGAGGTCTTATAGTTATTTTTTATACATAATTCCAACCATAGAGTTCTTAAGGTATAAATCAATTGAGATTGTCTAGAAAAGAGGTATAAATTTCTACCAAAAGTTTTAGTTATATATATTCTTCTACATCCATAATCAATTATTCATGAAAAATGAAATAATATCATAATTATTTTATATATATTTAGTTATCAATATGTTATTATCATAAAAATAATCAATCTTCACATTTATTAAATGGTAAACAAAATAGTTATTCATGCGTATGATGGGAAATCTCCTTATAAACCAAAGTTTTTTTTCTATAACTACCTCCCAGGACTGGTCATAAAGATAGATTTACTATATATATTTTATATTTATGAAATATTTTTCAATTCTTAATGATATTATATCATATATTTTCTTATCGTTCCATTCATTGAAAAATGATGATGTCGTTAGTGAGTATGTGTGGATTTCCGCCTCCACAAAGAGACGTGATTCATTTTTCATCACTTCGTCACATAGAAAACATATATAAGTGTTACTAGATATAAAATAAGATATTTTGAATGTAATAATAATTACATAAATATAAAATTATACTTAACTTCTTTCCAAAATTATCATTGATTAATAAAAATGTCACTCATGCATACATACAACCTACCATCACCATGATTTGTAAGAAAGTTCATTTTTAATATCCATAATTCATATATTTTTTCAAAAGAATATTTTGTGAATAAAAATGATTATTATTTCATGATAATTATTAGGGTGATGAGTAATTAATGAAAAAATTATCTTTAGTCAATTTACCAAAGTTCTTTCGGACATCTGGGCCAAATACAGTGAAAATGTCAAATGAGAAGTTATCTAAATAAGTAATTAAATATAACATGGTAATAAATATAAAAAATAGTAATAACCATGAAAATTATATTTATAAATTAAATATTTAGAAAAGTTTTATTATTTATAATGATAAATAATTTATGTGATGATTTAGACTCATCATAATGGAGAATGTACATTAAATCCTCATCTTGAAACATTTTTAAGATTTATTTTATAAATATTTTAATTCATGTCTATAATCACAAATTTTAATTTATGTATTTATTTATATGTAAATAAATGAATTTTAAATAACATTTTACGACTATGTATTATTTGTTGTAATTTTATTGAAAAAGAATTTTTTTGTGTGATTCATTCAGAATTAATTGTCTTTATTTACAGTAAGAAAAAGAAAAGTTCTATTTTTATGTATATAGTTCCCGTAGATTTACCAACACCAAAAATTTTATTCTATGTTTTTTTATTTTATATTCTCCGATATTTTCTTCAAATATAAACCATTATTCCCTTTTTAGAGGTATCTTAGTTTTTAAATGTGGTTTTTAAAAAGAAATGTTATTTTGATTTCTAAAAATGATTTTCATATGTGTTCAAAAGATTTTTTCAAGGGTTTGTGGTGATAAAGTGAAAGAATTTTTTATATATATAAATTGAGAATTATAGATGATTTTAGATGATATTGACACAAAATATATGACTAAGTGATCCTAATAAAACTTACTTTAATTAGTGAGCCCAATAAAACTTATATAGAGGGTGGGATCTATATAGATTGTATGATTCATTTTCCTTATATATCTCTATAATTTATTAGGTAATTTTTCTTATTTTAATGAGAAAGTAGTGAGTTTACCAGGGTCATTTCTCATATTGATTTAACTGGTCTCCTTTTATTTCTAACATTAGTTATGAATATAATTCTCTAGGTGTCTCAAATGGTTTTAATTTTATTGTTGTTGGTTTTAAAATTTTCATTTTGAAAAATGTTTGGGTTTGTATTTTTATATTATTTATTTAATATACTCAATGAATATGATTATAAAGGTAAACATTTTTTTCACATTTCTCACTGGACTAGAATATTTCATACTTTTATATGCCTTACTAATCATTTCATTCTCACCACACATTTTAAAATTATTTTTCAACAGCTTTAAAGATGGGTATGAATAAATACAAAGTCTATTTAAAATTAATGAAGATTTATCATAAAACAAAAACGTGTTTCATTTAAAATTTTGACATTGAAGCAAAATAAATTCTTCTTAGAAGTGTTAACTATGCAATAAGTTGGTTTTTGATATAATGTTTTTTTACTAATTCTAAAAATCTATACACATTTAGGACCATTGGGACTAAATTAAAGTGAATTATAGTGTAAATAAACTAGATTATCTATTGTGTAAGGATGGGTCTTTATAATAACATGCATCCCAAAGTTTACTAATGATAATAAGGTTTTTTATGGCCATGAACATATAGAACTTTAGATATTAATGTATTACTAATAAAAACAATGTTACTTTATATTTTCATTATTATTAGTTATTTTATCTAAAATTAAATATTTATACATTTAGTATTTTATATGATTTAAAAGTTAGAATTATATCCATTCATATGTAAAGAACAATTGTGGTCCATATATCATATGTTCCAACTATTGGTACTCATCCCTTCTTCATAAAAACATAAATAATAATAATATAGTATCTAAAACTTCATGAACCATTAAGGAAAGAAAAAAATCATCCAAGAACCCATATATTTCCAAACATTCTATATTATATAGTAATAATATATTTAGTAAGATAATAAATGTGATTTTTTAGATATTAAACTTTTTAAAAAGACCATTTTATTCTCAAAATGTTCTCCCCTATGATAATTACATTGAAATAGGTAATGGAATAGTAAAAAATGATTATTTTAATAATATCTTCTAGTGGTTTTATAACCAAGAATAAATGATGTCCTTTTAGGTTATTACTATTTTTATAACTTTTCATATGAATTCCTCACAGTTGTAATATTTTTTCTAGTGTTTATTCAGACTCTACATTTTTTATTTTAGCTTAACATTTTCATTTATATATTGCAATGATATTATTTAGAATGCATTACTTTTTAACACTACATTTAACTCAAATATATCTATTTTAAATTCAATTAACTCCTTAAATGTTTTTATCAGTTTTTTCTTCAGTAATATAAACATATTTAATATTTTAATATGATGATGATTTTAAAATATTTTAAATAATATTTTATTTCATATCTTCAACTTTGAAAACATTTTCTATAATCAAAAATACTTTTTATACATAAATATAAAATCTCATTAGATGAATATTCATTACATAAAATTATAATACCCACCAAAACTATAAAGGTTTAGTGTATTTGGATACTATATACAAAATATTATAATTTCATGACATATATTCAATGTCTATCCCAATTATCTTCTCACATAGTAATATTCTTATACATACCTGACTTAAAACCCTTCTTCATAACTAGGTGAAAGAAAATATAAGAATTGGTGACATCAAATGCTCAGTAAGGGTGAACATTAAAGATATCAATCGATGATCACATGAGAGAATAGGATAAGAATAAGATTATTAGATCAAAATTCAATCTTAAAAGGATTATACCCGATCTTCCACAAATCATAAATAGGAGTCACAACATAAAACATTTTCATACCAAAAGACTATAGTCATAAAAGTATTGAATAATCAGTAATTAGAAATGATCAATAAGAGAATAGCATACACCTATGAATTTTCTAAAAACAAAATCTTATAATATATGAAACATGAAACTAGTTCATCTTATGTTTTACTCATTTAGTTAAGGAAATGAAACTAGGTCCTCGTATAATCTTTTGGATATAAAAATAGGTCCACTCATAATCTTATGAACATAAAACTTGGACCGTGTATAAACTTATGGATATGAAACCATTTCCAAGAATCATATTTTGAACATTATATTAGGTTCATTCATAACATAATTATCTCATAAGTTTTCCATATTTAACCCATTAATTGGAAGACTACATAATTAAAGCCCACCCATCACACAATGAAAACTATACATATGTGTTCCATAAGATAATAAAACATTCATCATATCATCATATCATAACATGTAAAAAGATAATTGGTTTCATAACTATTTCATCATCATTATCATAAACCAACCATTTTTTATTAACAGTTAAAAACATTCATTAATACATTTTAGAAAACATGGATATGTAAGAAATAGGTTTTCTGACTAAAATAGTTTAAATAAGTTTAGGTTGTCATAAAAACATTATCTAAACCATATTAAGCACCATACAAAAAAATATGTTTCTAAAAATTAAAAATTTCTAGAATAACTAGGGGATAATACAAATTATTTTTTATGAGATAAATATTATTTTACTTCCTTAATGGAAATTCCATAATAAAAATCTTGATTAAAAAAGTATTGGAACATAAATCCTTTAAAATATTGATAAATTTTAAATCATAAGAGAAAAGAATAAATATCTGCAAATGAAACATAAAATATAATTAACATGAGTATATTAATGATATATCATGTAAATTTGGCCTTATGTGTACCTCATAAAGGAATTTATTGGCATAACACAACATATTCCCCAAAGAAAAAAATTTAAAATGATAAACACTTACAAATTTGGTAATAATTGAATCAAAACCTAATGAATATGGTAAAGTTAAAAAAAATTATAAATCCCAATAATTTTTATGATATAATAATGAATAATATTCATGGAGTAATATACAAAAAACAAAATAGAGAATTTTGGAATATGGTATATGCTTCAACGAAATAAAATAGAGATGAGAAACCCCTACCTCAAGACTCAACATTCTTCAAAAAAATTAAACACTCATGTGTAATAAATATATATTAATTACAAATATATTATAAATGTAATGTCCCGAATCTGAGTGCCACTCAATGGGTGCCCTGAACCCGATTCTCCACATGACCACAATCGCATTTCCCCAAACGCCAGAGGCTGCCGACTAGCAGTGAGGGCCCAGGTCTGATAGTGGGGAAACTATGCCCTTATTTGTCAAAGTGTATCACAGTGGAATACAGAATAAAACATACATCAACAGTGGAAGTATTAAACCATACACAACTGAAATAACCAACATTAGTGAATATAACCAACAGTATGTAAATGAAGATTCTACATGTCTCAAGTTCTAATAAAATAGCCAGAACATGTTATACATCAATACAGTACAACCAAAAGTAGAGTACAACAAAACAAATCAAAACAGCTGGCAGTGGCATCACGAGCCTAGGCTCGGTTTCATGCCCTCCAACTGCTCGGCAGCAATCATGTACCTGTATAGGGACTCTTGTTCCTATCTAAACCTGTAGAAATGTAATCTGTTTGGGCTGAAAAGAGTGACCCAAACAGGGTGTGAGAAATATATCTCAGTAGTCACCCACCAAAGGATCGTTCCCAACTATGTGTAAGCATGCAACAATAGTCCAATAGTAAAATGAAATAAAGTAAGCAGTACTCACAACTAACCAAATTAACAGTTAAATTGATATTTTAAAATTCATTTAATCCATTAAATATTAGACATCACCACAGTGAATTTCTAAGTAAACAATCCACGTCCTCAGACAAGCAAAACCTTACACTCAGGTAAGCAGAATCCAACTCGCATGTATGGCCCTTAGGCATACCAGAATTCGCCCTCAGGCGTAGGTAGTGTCACCCTCAGGCATAGAATTAGCTTCCCTCAGGCACGAAAGAAGTTTCCCTCAGGCCGAAATAACTACTGCCCTCGGGCTAAACGGTGCAGTTCCCACAGGATAATCACAACAACGCCCTCAAGCCAAACAGGTAACTGGGGCATGCCCAACATGTAAAAAAGTAGTAAACAAGAAATTATTCTCAAGGAAATTCTACAATTACTAATTTAAAGGCATACCCTTGGGTATCCAGGCCAAATGGCTAAACAGTGGAACTCACCCACGGGGTGGTCCCAGATCTAAACAATGATCACAACTAGCATTTTAACAAATTAATCAATTACCTTTACACTTCTAGGTAGTTAATATAGCCACGGACTCTGGCACAAGACACCCCAACATGAGTTTGTGCCCCAAAAACGCACAAAAGACACGACAGTTGGAAAAATTATCACAACGCTACCTACCTTATATGCCAATGAGTGTTATACCCGGACGCCGACTCCAGAAACGCACAAGAATGGCGTAGATCTGACGAAGAAAAAATCCCACTTAACCTCAAATAAATCTTATTAGGAGAAGAATTGGTAAGATGCAGTCCAAGAGAAGAGAGGGCTTACTCATGCGGTTCCAATGTGATTATCTGAAGCGCAATCGGATTCCAGATGAACACCCAGTGGATCATCAAAGGTCTAGCCTCCTCCTTTGGCTCCAAAATAGCTCAAATGCCTCCTCTGCCAAATGAGGAGGCAACTGCCTATTTTAAGCCGAAAAAAAGTACACTTTGTGTACTTCTTAGTACACGGCGTGTATTCCTTTCATTTAACTGTTCCTCTGGCGGCTTCCCACCAGCGCGGCACTGTTCCCCTGCCGACAACAGTATAGGGCATGTACTCCTAAGTACACGGCGTGTACTGCCACCCAGCTGGCAGCTGCTCCACTGCCTTACTATTTTGGCCTGCTGACTAACTACACGGTGTGTAAAGGACCACTACACGGCGTGTAGTCGGTTCCTACACCCTTTTTCGCCGACATGGCTACACGCCCTGTGTAATCATCCCAACATGTCCTGAAGTACACGGCGTGTAGTTCCAAAATTTAGGATTTTTCCCCATTTTCCATATTTTTATTAGAAACACTTAAGGAAAAGAGAAAATAAGAAGCCAGTACCTCAAAGATAAGAACCTGGTTCTTACAAATTTCCCCCTTATAGCAATTCATCCCCGAATTTCCATTCTATGGGTGGAGAAGATATAGTCATGAACAACTCTAGCCACTGAGCACGTAAGTCGGCCTCCTGCTCTCAGGTCTCATCCTGCATTCGTCCATGTTGCCATAGCACTCGTACAAGAGGAACTGACTGGCCTCAGAGAACCTTCATGCTCCTTTCAATGATACGAATCAGATGCTCCTCAAAGGACAAACCTTCCTCCATCTCAACCTCCTTGGGCTGAAAGACGTGATATGGGTCTGATGATAGCGATGCAATTG
Organism: Viscum album; assembly: GCA_963277665.1. Taxonomy (NCBI): domain Eukaryota; kingdom Viridiplantae; phylum Streptophyta; class Magnoliopsida; order Santalales; family Viscaceae; genus Viscum; species Viscum album. The sequence continues at coordinate 1,212,080,006 of OY728153.1, read as the reverse complement.
AGATCCATAGAAGACGTCGTGCATGGCTCGGTACCGCTGTGGTAACCGCAACCGATAAGCAACCAACCCGACCCTTTCCAGAATCTCAAATGGCCCCACATACCGCGGTGAATGTTTACCCTGTCTCCTGATCCGCTTGTGTCCCAGCCTCAGCGAAACACGTAGAAAAACCTGATCCCCGACCACGAACTCCAAAGGTCTTCTGTGGCGATCAGCATATGACTTCTGACAAGACATCACGGTATCCATCCGCATCTAAATCAACTGGACCTGCTCAGATGTCTCCTGCATGAGATGTGTCCCTAGTAAAGCGGCCTCACCAGCCTCTAACCAGTACAAAGTTGATCGGCATGGCCTACCGTATAAAGCCTCATATGGTTCCATCTCAATAGTTTCCGGGAAGATATTTTTATAGGAAAACTCGACTAAGGGTATATGCTTCTCCCAAGAGCCCCCAAAGTCTAGGACGCATGCACGCAGCATGTCCTCTAGCACCTGTATCATACGCTCTGACTAGCCATCAGTCTGAGGGTTGTATGTTGTGCTCAGAAGCACCTGTGTACCCAGTTTCCTCTGAAAACTCTGCCAGAAACGAGATGTGATGTGGGCATAACTATCATAAATGATAGAACGAGGTACCGCATGAAGACGTACGATCTCTCAGATATACTTCCTTCCCATCTCGTCAACCTCAAAGGTATCCTTAATCAGTAAAAAGTGAGCTACCTTCATGAGTATGTCCACAACAACCCACACAGCATCATTGCCACAAGGTGACCTTGGAAAACCAGTCACAAAATCCATCGCGACATCCTCCTATTTCCACTCCAGAATGGGTAAATATTGTAACAATGCAGCTAATCTCTGATGCTCCACCTTCACCTGTTGACAGGTGGAACACCTCGTAACAAAACTAGCTACATCTCTCTTCATACCCGGCTACCACTACTGATGTCTCCAGTCTCAGTACATCTTGGTATCCCCAGGATGAACTGGCCAAGATGAAGCATGAAACTCTCACATCATCTCCTCACGTATATCCCTTGGAATCCATACTCGTCCATGGAAATGTAAAACTTCATCATCACCTATCATCCAACCAGAAGGAGGGTCCTCACTTGCCACCAACTCCCACAGAACTAGGCCTTCTAAATCTGATAGTTGTCTCATCCTCACTCTATCCAGGAGGGTAGAAGTCACATCTAAAGATGAAAGATAAGTCTGCCCCTAACTGTTGTGCACCTCCATATGCATTTTAGAGAACAAATCCACGAGCTTCCACTCACCACTGGCCTCCTGCACTACCTATATCTGAGTTTTCATGCTCAGTGCATCAGCTACTGCATTACCTTTACCAGGTGTATAGGCAACCTCAAAATCGAAGGACTGAAGGTATTCGACCCACCTTCACTGCCTCATATTCAGGTCACGTTGAGTAAAGATATACTTGAGGCTTTTTTGGTCGGTGAAAACCAAAAAATGCTCCCCTAATAGATAATTTCTCCAACAGTGCAATGCATGAACAATTGGTGCCAACTCAAGATCATGTGTCGGGTAATTCTTCTCATGTGGCCTCAACTGCCGGGACCCGTATGCAACAACTCGATCGCCCTGCATCAACACTGATCCCAGGCCAATACCTGATGCATCATAGAAAACTGTATAGCTCTTCCCCTGCTTTGGGAGTATCAGGATCGGTGTTGATGTCAACCTTCCTTTCAGGTCCTGAAAGGCTGGCTCACAAGCTTCCGGCCACACGAACTTCACACCCTTCCTAGTCAAGCATGTCAACGGCGCTGCTAAGAGGAATAATTCCTGTATAACCCACCCGTAGTAACCAGCCAGCCCAAAGAAACTCCGTATCTCAAACACGTTCTTAGGCTTCTCCCAGGAAACTACTGCTCTCACCTTATCTGGGTCTACTGAAACTCCTACCTCTGAGATGATATGACCCAGGAAGTGAATCTAATCCATCCAAAAGTGGAACTTTGAGAGCATAACATATAGCTGATGCCCTCTCAGTGTACTCAATATGATCTCGAGATAGGTGGCATGGTCGTGTCAAGTGTTATATTACACCAATATTTTTTCCATGAATACTACCACAAAAGAATCCAGATAAGGATGGAACACATGATTCATCAGAGCCATGAAAACTGTCAGCGAGTTCGTGAGTCCGAACGGCATAACAATATACTCGTATAGACCATACCTACTTCTGAAAGCCGTGAGAGGTACATCAGATGGTCTAACGCGCACCTAATGATATCCTGATCTCAGTTCAATCTTCGAGAACACTCGTGCTCCATGAAGTTGATCAAAAAGATCATCAATCCTCGGTAAGGGACATCGGTTCTTAACCGTCAACTGGTTCAGCTTACGATAATCCATGCAATGTCTGAGGGTACCGTCCACCTTTTTCGCAAAAAGGACTAGCGATCCCCATGGATAAGTACTGGGTTGGATAAATCCCATTTCATTTAACTCCTCTAACTGCCTCTTGAGCTCCTCCAACTCAGGTGTAGCCATCCTCTATGGAGGAATGGACACTGGTGCTGCCCCTAGCACAAGCTCAATAGAGAAATCCACCTCTCGCTCCGGAGGAAGACCAGAAAAGTGGTCTGGGAAGACATCCCTAAAACAATCAACCATTGGAGGGAAATCTACCTAACAAGTCCCCTGGTCATCCAGATATAAGCTCGCATTATAGGGTGTGACTCCACCTCGCCCACGATGCTCAGGTCCAGCAGGACATGCCTGAAAATCCCATTATCCCTTGTACAAAAACTCTCCTCCCTCTGGTGATGTGAAACGCACCCTGCGACGATAGCAGTCCACAAAGGCTCGAAAGGGAACCAACTAGTCCATCCTGAGAATGACGTCATAGCTCCTCATCACTAGGACATAGAGGTCCCAAAGAAAGTGACACCCGCCAACCTCAAGGGGGCACTTCTAGCACTGAAACACATTAACCGTTCCAGTTCCCAATGAAGTGTCTAGCGTCATAATATCAGACGATGAAGAAACACAGAGCTGAAGGCTCTCCAAGACGGGTACAGATATAAAACTATTCATAGAACCCATATAAAAAATTACTGAAGATAAGACAGAAGCTACTAGAATAGTACCTCTGACTGTAGAAGGCCTAGGATCCTACTCCTGCTGGGTCTGTTGCACAACATATGTTTGCCCAGTGCCGTGGCCCGGTGACACAACCTGGATACCCTGAGCTGTCCCACCCTGCTGCCTTTGAGATCCTAGTGTCTGGATACCATGACCACGACCATCATCTCTACCTTAATGCTCTAACATATTCCAGTTCCCTGACTGGTATGAATCCACTTGTCCTGCTCCCACTCACAGAGTCTACACAGAACCCCTCTCACTAGCCATTGGTGGAAGCGCCCAGCAAAAGCGCTGCAGATGACCCATCTTGCCTCATGTTCGGTACTCCACTGGGTCTCTTGGACACTGTGGTCTCTTGTGCCCCTCTCTACCACACTGGTAGTAGCTGACCGGCCCACCTGAAGAAACTGTCTGGTTGGTACTGCCACCCTGAGAGAAGTCTGCATGTCTCTTCCTCTTACCAATAGAAAAAGTACCAGTAACTGGTGTTGAACCGCCCTGACCCACACCACTAGATTCCCGCAGGTTCCTCTCTGTGATCAGTGACTGGTTCATGATTACATGTACAATAGGCAACCTGAAGACATTCACCACCACTCAGATGTCACACCGAAGACCATCCTCAAAACGTCTGGCTCTCAGCGTCTCATCACCCACCAGTACTGATGAAAAGCGCTGAAGCTCGGTAAAACGAGAAGAATAGTCCATCACTAACATAGCGCCCTACTGGAAATTCATGAACTCTCGAACTCTATCTACCCTCAGCGTCTTTGGGAAGAAAAAGTCATAGAAGACTGCCCGAAAGTCTTCCCATGCCATGTCCCTGTGATGCTCTGACTTGGTGGTAACATCCCACCACCTCTTGGTGGAGTCACGCAGCATGCCTGTCGCGATCTTGACCCTACTCCCTAGAGGCGTCTTAAGATGCTCAAAAATAGTCTGCATCGACCCCAGCCAAGACTCCACAGCCAGTGGTCCGCCATCCCTTGAGAATATAGGTGGATTCTGCTACTGGAAGATACGTTTCAGCTCGGCCATAGATGTGGCAACCTATGGTGCTCCCTGGATGGTCTGCATGAACCACAATAAGCCTTCACAGAATTTCTCCTCCACACCTATGTCTGGTATAGCAGTTGGTGCCGCATTTGGCCCTGCCGGAGGATTAACTGGTATCCCATGGACCACTATCTCCGGAGTAAATCCGTCACCGCTCTCCTGGATAATAACGCGTGGTCGTCTAGGCGACATGACACTACAAGGTCAAAATCACGCCTTAGATTCAATATTATTAAGGCTGAAACAAAGAAACCACAAAGGGAACAAGAGGAAGAAGGCATCTTAAAATTTAAAAAACAAGACTACACGGCGTGTATACTGACTACACGGCGTGTACTTGACTTACCTTCCCCTACCCGGGTCCTTCGACACGGCTAAGCCACACGGCTCCTGTTAAACAAAACTACACAGCGTGTAATTAATATACACGGCGTGTATGGTGTTATTTTCCAACTTCCTGTGTCGCTTGTGACACGGTCGACTAATCGGCTTGAAACTACACGGTGTGTTACACCCGCACACGGCGTGTACATCACCCTGTTTCCCCAAGCCACTCGGCTAAGTCCACACAGTCTGTCCACGGACAAGACTACACGGCGTGTCCCCAAAGGTACACGACGTGTTCAAGGAACAATGACATCGACCTGTGTTGTTAGTTACTCAGTCGAGTCCCCAGGTCACACTACACAGTGAGTTCATTATTGAGATGGCATGTTCTATACAGGAGTTCACCGACCCGTGTTGTTAGTTACACGACCGGACTCTGGGTCAAAACTACACGATGTGTATATTTGGTACATGGCGTGTTTGACCCAAGCTCTTCCCTTCCCCTTGTTGTCGCCCACATGGTTTATGACACGAGAAGAGACTACATGGAGTGAACTCAGAGTACACGATGTGTACTTAAAAAGTTCATTTTTCTTCCGTAAAATAAGGCCATACAGTGTGTGTGTAAAAATACCACACGACCTGTATACTGGGTTTCCGGACAGTATGCCTCAAGATCTTCCTCGGAACAAAGAAAATACCGAAAAACAACACCTAAGTGTCAAATTCCGACCCGTGAGGGCCCATACTCCCGATGAATCAAAGTTTGATAGCTTATCTATGTTATAAAAAAATAAACATTCAATGATCCACCAAATTCCGATAAATGTGGTCCCATAACCCACAGGTCGGAGGATCGAAACCTCCCTCTTAAACCACATTGTAACGTCCTGGCTCCAGGTGCCACTCAATGGGTGCCCCGAACCCAGTTCACCACATGACCTCAAGCGCATTTACCCAAATGCTAGAGGCTACCGTCTAGAATCGAGGTCCCAGGACTGATAATGGGGAAACTATGCCCTGATTTGTCAAAGTTCAGCACAACGTAATACAGAATAAAACATACATCAACAGCGGAAGAAGTAAACCATACACAACTGAAATAACCAACAATAGTGAATATAACCAACAATATGAAAATGATGATGCTACATGTCTCAAGTTCTAACAAAATAGCAAGAACATTTTATACATCAATACAGTACAACCAAAAGCAGAGTACAACAAAACAAATCAAAACAGCTGGCAGCGGCAACGCGAGCCTAGGCTCAGTCCCATGCCCTCCTACTCCTCGGCAGCAATCATGTACCAGTATAGGGTCTCTTGCCCCTATCTACACCTGCAGAAACATAATATGTTTGGGCCGAAAAGCGTGACCCAAATAGGGTGTGAGAAATATATCTCAGTAGTCACCCACCAAAGGCCCGTACCCAACTGTGTGTAGGCATGCAATAACAGTGCAATAGTAAAATGAAATTAAGTAAGCAGTACTCACAAGTAACCAACTTAATAGTTAAATTTCCATTTTAATATTCATTTAATCCATTAAATATTATAAATCACCACAGTGCATTTCTATGTAAATAATACATGTCCTCAGACAAGCAAAACCTTACCCTCAGGTAAGCAGAATCCAACCCGCAGGTATGAACCTCAGGCATAAAAGAATTTTCCCTCAGGCGTAGCTAGTGTCGCCCTCAGGCACAGAATCAACTACCCTCAGGCACGAAAGAAGGTTCCCTCGGGCCGAAATAACTACTGCCCTCGGGCTAAATAGTGCAGTGCCCACATGCTAATCACAACAACACCCTCAGGCCAAACAGGTAACCGACCCATGCCCAACATGTAAAAAAGAAGTAAACAAGCAATACCTCTTGAGACAATTCTACAATTACTTCTTTAAAGGCATACCCTCAGGTATCCTGGCTAAACGGCTAAATAGTGGAACTCACCATCGAGGTGGTCCCGGATCCAAGCAACGATCCCAACCAGCATTTTTACAAATTAATCAATTACCTTTACAGTTCTAGGTAGTCAATATAGCCATGTCCTCATCCACATGAAACCCAAACATGGGTTCATGGCCAAAAAACGCACAAAACACACGACAGTTGTAATAATTAACAGAAAGACACCTACCTTATATGCCAACGAGCATTATACTCGGAGGCCGACTCCAAAAACTCCCAAGAATGGCGTAGATTTGATGAAGAACAAAACCCTCTTAACCTCAAATAACTCTTATTAAGAGAAGAATTGGTAAGAAGGAGTCCAGGAGAAGATAGGGCTTACCCGTGCGGTTCCAACGTGATCGTTCAAAGTGGAATCAGATTCCAGACGAACACCCGGTGGATCTTCAAAGGTCTGACATCCTCCTTTGGCTCCAAAATGGCTCAAATGCCTCCTCTGCCAAATAAGGAGGCTACTGCCTGTTTTAAGACGAAAAAAAAAAATTACACAGTGTTTACATCCAAGTACACGGCATGTACTCCTTTCATTTAACTGTTCCTCTGGTGGCTTCTTGGCAGCAAGGCACTATTCGGCTGCTGACAAGAGTACATGACATGTACTCTTGAGTACACGGCGTGTACTTCCACCCAGCTGGCGGTTGCACCACTGCCTTACTATTTTGGCCTGTCGACTGAATACATGGCGTGTAAAGGACCACTAAACTGCATTTAGTCGGTTCCTACACCCTTTGTCGTCGACATGGCTACACGCCATGTGTACTCATCCCAACACGGCCATAAGTACACAGCGTGTAGTTCCAAAATTTAGGATTTTTTCCCATTTTCCATATTTTTATTAAAAACACTTAAGGAAAAGATAAAAGAAGAAGCTCATAACTCAAAGAGATGAACCGGGTTATTACAAAAAAAATATAATCATATATATCATAACATATATTATTTTCTTATACAATCATTTCACCTGTTTATTAATAATTCATTGTTAAAATCGTTATTCTTAGTGATAACTGCTTCGTTTTTCATGCATGGTTTTTTTCAAAAGTCACGATACCTATACATTAATCATGGTTACATAATTTATAAAATTTTTATTATGTGAATAGTATCATATTTATACATTATATAAACATTTTTAACTATTTATTTGAAGTGGTTATAGAAACTTAATTGCAAAAATACATAAAGATTGTATTTTTTACATACACACAAGTAATACTTCAAATTTTATATGGATGAAACAAAGGAAAAGTCATTAATGTTTCAAAATTATAGAACTACAATAATATCATAAATATAATATATATTAATTAAATAAATAATTATAACCATCAATGTTAGATGGTGATGAAAAATGAAACACATCATTTCATTGGGGTGGTAGTCCACTTGTACACACGAGTAATGTTTTCATTTCCTATAGAATGGAAAGAATGTGGAAAATGGTTATTACATCATAATAATAAAAAATATGTATATTTAGGAAACTAAATTTATTATTTTTATTATATATTTATATGTGGTGTAAGAATAAATAAAATTCAAAGTAATCAGTTAAGAGTTATACCTCTTCGATGAGAAGCCTCTTTTTGATTACACCATAAACCATGAAAATATGTTCATTTAAAAACACCCACAACTCTAATAAATATAAAAAATAATAAATTGTTGTATTATGGAATTTATTTTGAGATCCATGAGGATCATTAATTGTGGATAATGGTGTATAGGTTGTATCCTTTTATAAATTATGGAAAAGAAACACCTGGAATTACTCCAAATGTTAAGTAATATATATTTGTATATCATAATCATGAAAAGGGGAATCATGGAACCAAAAATTTAAATATAAGAGGTTATACAGTATAAATAAACTGAAAAATCATATTTAAACAAGTTTTAGTAACATTTAAAATTTTCTCCCCTACCTAATCAATGTTCAACTCATTTTAACATTAACTATGATAACATAAATGTTTTCTAAGATAACCTAATTATATGACCAAAAATAAATGGAGGCTTATAAGAAAAATTATATGATGACTCAAAATTTTTAATCTATTTTATATGGTTAAATTTATATAGGTTGATAAATTACTATTAATATAAGAACACAATAACAAGAAAAAATGATCTTTGTAAAATACCTAATTTATGTATAAATATTATTTTACCTTGAAATATAGTATCAATTTCTCATACACAATTTTTTTAATAAAATTAAGAAATATGATTTTTTTTTTATTTATTTTGATAAATCCAAAACCAATTTTAAACTTCCAATCATTCCATTAATGAAAATACCCAAAAAAAATAGATTTTAATTTGAATAAAATTTAACTTATCTTTAAAAATGTTATGATTGGAATCCAAAATTAAGAATAATGTTTTAAAATTAATTATTTAAATACATTAAAAAAATATATGGTCATAAAAAAACCTTAAATATAATAAATAAATGTGTTATATGGATTTTGGATATGTTTCCCTCGGAAATGCATCTTCGTTAAAAATCATTATTTCTGAACAGTTTTAAAGAGGTTTAATCGTGGAACTAGAGACACCCAATGGTTCTGCATTTATAGGGACCTGCTTTCCAAATGTAATGACCCAAAATTTTATCAATGAAACTTATCCCTTCTTATAGTAATGTCATAATCACATAAAATCACATTAGGAAAGACAACTCCACATCATTAATAAATGAACTACTATGTGACCTTTAAACCTAAATTTGTCACTTCGATGTTTTGAATTTTCAAAATCTGATATACGCGGTTATGATCAATAAGATGTTTGGTGTCCAAAAGGACAAACCAAATTTTCATGTAAATAGTAACATACACTCAGGAATAGTAATGTTACACTTATGAATTGTAATATAACCATTATGAATAGTAAATCTCTTAAGTGAATATAATCATTACCAGTGATAGTATAAATAAAATTTATAAATCCTATAAGTGAAAATATTATAAAATTATATTATAGTGATGGTATTATTGTAAGCAATGAATATTTAATTGTTAATTTAATATTTTAAAAGAAAATTTACTTTCATCAAATGTATTCATAAACAATTATTTATATGTCTTGTGAGTATATGATAATTTTATGAAACATTAATTAATTTTTCAAAGGGTTAGAAAAAAAATTAATTTTAAAACTTGTATTTTTCAGGTAAATTATAATTTTAAATAAAAATTAAATTAGACATATTTAGTAAATTAATTTAATAAAATATAGTTATTTTTTTATTATACATTCTAAAAAAATTTAGAGTGAGTTTTTTGGATTTTTCTAAAATACATAAAATTTGGGTGAATAGTGAAATTCCATAATTTACAAAATATGATAATTAGATGAATTTTTGCATCATGATTGAGTCATGGGTGATAAAATGTCCATTTTTTCGAAATATAATTTACTTATTAATTTTTTTAGCCATATGAATTCTCACTATTTCTTGTCTTGTTGAAAAATAAAAGATTAATATATATAATATTGAGAAACCCCTCTACCTTCCACTATAAATACCACCACTCACATCCTCATTAACTTACACCTCTCAAACATTTTTCCTACTCAAAAATTTTCAAAAATCACTTCCCAAGATCCTACCCCATGTCTAATATTTATTGGTCTCATAAAATTCCAAAAACTCTCCCTTAAATAGGCTCTTAAAGAAATTATATTCAAGAGGGAATTTCCCTCTCTATTTTCTTTCAAATTATTTTCCAATTTTATTCCTTTTCTTCTATAAACCTTAACTTATATTATCCAAATTTTATGATAAATTCATTATGAATGATATATTAATATGATATCATGATAATGAAATATTATTCATTATAATCCTACCTATCTCTCTATGTTTATAAAAATAAAATCATTAACCATGATGTGTTAATTTACCTATTTAATAGGAAATGCACATCCATTTTACTTAAACTAAATCAAGGATAAAAATAAAGACATAAAATGATTGAAAATAGATTTTAATATTTATATTGTAACCCCTATTATGTTATGTAAAAACTTTTATACATAATACTAAATGAGAAAACAAATAATGTTAACCATGTTCCAAAAATCACCAAAATTAACCTAAAACGGCCATCATTAAATTTCAACTAATGATTCATACATATGGTATATAAAATAATTCATTAAAAGATCAGTTACACTCTTATAAGATCATTAAAAAATGTAATGGAATTTATTAATTTAATCCATATATTACAGTAACTTCCATTCATGTGTATAGGTGAACCATTCATGAAAACTAAGAAAAAGAACACACTCGAACAATGAATTTAAACTCGATAACACATCAAAAGTCCCAAAAAAGAACATAATGAAACCATAATGAAAAATATTCATTTATAAAATGTTCTTTAATTGTTAATTAATGAATCTAATGTAATTATACAAGACATTAATGTTCCGAAAATGTTCAGATACAAGGTAAGGGGAATACTCAAACCTAACTTTCTTTCTTCTAGTTTTCCCTATTTCACTCCATTTTCATTATGTTTATTCCATTAAAATACATCATTCATCATTATATTAACTTTTTTTTGATATATAAATTTTTTTCTAATTGAGTTTATGAATAACCCAATGTTTTCTAAAAGAACTAGTCCTTCAAATAAACTCACCCATTTTACTCATTGATGTTTGTTTATTCTTCACTCAAGATTGATAGTTCTATGTCCAGAATTTTATTCCCTATTTATTTTTGGGAAAAATATTTATGAATATATTATCTATTAAATGAAACACATATCATTACATTGGTTATTTTTAGTTCAAGTTTGACATGTTTTCTATGTGTAAATCATGATAATGTAAATGTTATGATGTGACGGGTGAAACCAGAATTATATTCTACAATATGATTGTTAAGATGTGATGGGTGCTCCAAGAATTATGAAGAACTCCAATTAATTGGGTAATGTGTTGAATATCTTGAGTTAATTTGAGATATTTCTGAACATGATTTGAGCATTTTTCACTATAATTTGTGGTAGTTGGACACTAATACATGATGTCTCATTTTTATGCATTTCCACATTCCAAGTATTTTAATAATGACTCCACTAATTATTATTATCCTATGCATATGTTATGATTATAATTTTTATGACCACCCCATTTTGTGTTGTTTAATGTTTATATCCTCTTGCTGGGATTTTAGATCACCCCTTTTGGATGTATATCAATAGGTTCCTACCTGTACGAAAGAGAAGTCAATAGTCAATAAGAAGCTAAAGAAGTAGGAATTAAATAAATGTTTTATATTTTAAATGTTATGTATGGTCCTAGTTTTCCAAATACCCTAAAACTTTAGATCCTCATTGTATAATGTTTTTATGTTTTTTATCATTAAGATTATGTATATTTAATGTAAAAAAAAGGCAGGGTCATTGTAGTTGGTTTTAGAGGCACAATTTAGTTAATTTTAGAATTATGATTACAGAACCTTAGTAAAAACCCTATCACGAGACTAAGTATATGTAAGAACAAAAGAATATATTATATAAATATGGATCCCATAAGACATGACTTTAGTGTTAATTTCACAATGGAATAAATTATTTACTCCTGAATTGTTAACATATGTTTTCTTCAAATGTTTTTTATTTTAGAAAATGGTGTAAACTAGGATAAACCATGCCAAAAACTCATGAAAGGGAAAATGAAACGATTGGCCGAAATACATCCCCAATGCTTTAGAAGGTGGATTTAAAAACATTTGGGAGATGATAAAACAGATGTATCAGGTTATGAATAATAACATGAATAATTTGGAATGTCAACTTTTAACTAAGAGGGAGAAAATGGCTATCGAGTGTTTTATGCCGCAACGAACAATGACGTCTAGTGGATTTTCTTAAACACTAGTTTAAGAACAGTGGGTCAAATCATAAGAGAAGATATTTTTTGTGTTTTAATATTATGATATGAAGAAGGTGACTATGGTAATTTATCTTCTCAATGGAGAGGCTGACCAGTGGTAAGGTTTGGTTAAGATCACCAAGATGAGTGATGAAACTGAAGCGATTAAGTGGGAATATTATAATATAGTGTATCTTAACAAGTATTTCCGATGAACTCTTCATAAAAATATGGAGAGATAATTCATTGTGTTAATGGAAAAGGTTAGAGAATATTTCAAAGTCTGTTAAGAGAATTTTACAAGGCTTTCAATATATGCATTGAGATTTGTTATCAACAACGATAGAAATATTGATAAAATCTTTAGTGGATTAAAACCAAATCTTTATAAGGATATTGAAATTCAAGACATTTGGAGTGATGAAGAAGGTTTGTCATGTGCTCTCAAAGTGGATATGAAGTTTGTAAAATGGTCCCAAGGCTATGGTTATATGAAATAAAATCTGGATTTTCATGATGGAGGATCTAATGAGAAAGGTGGTAAGAAAACTCAAACACCCACATATCAAAAATTAGGTAAGAAAAATCATGTGAATTGCCTCAAAGGGATGGGGAAATGGTTTATGTGTTGGAGGTAAGTCCACAAAGCTCAAGAGTGTCGAAAAGATATAATAAGGAAGAATGATTGTGGTGGATCAAAGGAGAGCACCACCCATGGCCAAATGCTTCAAGTATAGGGAGAAAGGGCACTATGAAATCCGGAGTACTAAACCTAATTCCCTTGAGGCTAAACAAAGTCATCAACCAGCAAAGCCAACAGAGCAAGGGAATGCTTATGTCATCAATACTGTGAAAGTTTAGAAAAATGAAGTCCTAAAAGGTACACTTTCTATTGACACCAAATGGGAAAAGTATTATTTGATTCTTTTTCAAAGTATTCCTTTATATCTCACATGTTTGCAAGAACTATTGAATTGAATCCCAGGAACCTATAATTAGAGTTATATGTAAAAACATCAAGTGGTTCAATCATTGAAACCTAAGTGTTAGACTCTTCTCTAATTGGAATATGTGGGAATATTCTTCCAGTGAGTATCAGGATACTCAAATTCGGTAGAATTCGACGCCATAATGGGAATGGAATGAATCTCATTATATATAGCACATATCTTTGATTAGGAAAAAGAATTATCTTTTCATATTCCAAACCATCATATTATCCTCTACAATTGTATAGAATTTCAGGAATATCCAAGTAAAAATCCATCAACGGTGTGGGTGTTTATTCCTTGTGAAGATTCATACCTCGCTCACATTAATGAGTCAAAGGAAAGTGTCAACCTATTAGAAATGACCATAGTGAGGGAATGCAGTGATGTATTTACTAAAGATTTTTCTTAACATCCCCTAGATCGTGAGGTAGAGTTCCCCAGAGAACTTATAATCGGAGCTACACATATCTCAATGTGTCTCTATAAGAGGGTTGTTATTTTACTGGATATGTTAATGAAGTTTCTACAATAGAATTTCGATAGAGGGTTCATGCACCCTAGTCCATGACCTTGGTGTGTGCTAGTGATATTTATAACGAATAATGATGTAAAATTGTGGTGTTGTATCAATTATCAGGAACTCAAAATGATCACCATAAAGAAAAATTATCCTCTTCTAAGGATTGATGACTTGTTGGATATGTTAAAATAATATCAGTACATCTTAAAGGCGGATCATCATTATGGATATCAATTGTTAAAGGTGAAGAAGAAATATATTTAGAAGACTTCCTAACATACAAGGTATAGGCAATATGAGTTTCTCATGATGACCTTCATAATTTTACTAATTCCCATGAAACATTTATGGATTTTATGAATATGGTCTTTAGAAATTACCTAAAATAAATTTGGTAGTTTTTATTGATGATATTCTCATATAATCAATGAAAATGGAGGAACATGAAGAACATCTACAACTTGTGTTGGAAACATTGATAAAGGAGAAGTTGTACACCAAGTTCAGAAATTTAGAATTTTTGGATGAAGAAAGTCACATTCTTGAGATATATGATCATATGTGAAGGAATTTCTATGGACCCTAGATAAAAAAGGTGATTGAGTAATGGCCCTGACCATATAGTGTCATAGAAATTTTTAGTTTTCATGGATTATCTGGGTAATACTGATGTTTTTTGATAAATTTCTCGTGATTGTCAAGACCGCTGACTAAGTAAAAGAGGAAAAAATTAAAGTGTGTATGGATAGAAGAATGTGAGGAAAGATTCAAGAAACTAAAGAGAAGGTTGATCACTGCACATGTACTCACATTACTGAAAAGTAGAGAAATAATTGTGATATTAAGTGATTCTTCAAATCATGTCTAGGGTTTTTTACTCATGAAAATGATAATGTGATATCCTACACCTCACAACATTTGAAGATCCCGGAGTAGAACTACAAAAAACATGATCTAGACCTAGAAGCTGTATTTTTTCCTTTATAATCAAGAGGTTCTATAGCTATGGTGATAAGTGTGACCTATATAATGATCAAGAGAGTCTATAGTATATACACACACAAAAGGAGATCAACGTGCTTCAAAAGAGATGGTTACAGGTAATCAATGACTATGATTACTCTGTTCAGTATCATCCTGGAAAGGTGAATAAGGTAGATGATGCTCTTAGCATAAAATAACCTGTCACTCTATCCACGTTGTGGATTGAGAAAGACCACATCTTTATGGATATGAAAATAATAGATTTGAGAATCATAACAGTTGGGAATACATCCTTCCTTGACCAAATGATTACCTAGCCATATATCCAAGAGAAGATTAATGAGGCACAAATGGATGATATGGAGTTACAAAATAAGGTTAATGCAGTAAAAGAAGGGAGGGTTCAAAAGTTCCATATCGACGATGATGGTGTGATTTGGTTTGGAACATGGCTTTTTGTTCCATTATCATCTGAGTCAAATAAGGATATATTTCATAATGCACATCGATCATAATTCCCTATCCATCTTGGTAGCACAATAATGTACCGTGATCTCCAAGAAAACATCTGGAAGGACAACATAAGGAATGAGATTGTTATGTCTATCTCATGGTGTTTGATATGTTAGTGTGTTAAATAAAAGAGACAGAAGTCCAAAGGGGTGATTCAACTCTTTCCTATACCTTAATAGAAATGGGATAATTTCATTATGGATGTTTTCATGTGTCTCCCGAAGAAATCCAGTGGAAAAAAATGTGATATGATTTGTGGTGGACTGACTCACCAAAACATCCCACATTATTAATATTCAGGAAGAACTTTATCTTAAACATCTTTCAGTGACATATGTGAAGAATGTGGTAAGATTGTAGGGTGTTCCATTCTCGATTATATCCAATCATGATCTCAATTTAACATCAAAATTTTGGAGGAGACTTCATTATTCTTTGGAAACTGAATTTAATTTCAGTAAGGCCTATATCCCCCAAACTGATGGCCAATATGAAAAGAATATTCAAACACTTGAATATATACTTTGAGCCTTCTTGCTATAATTAAAATGTGGATGGGATCTCCATATCACATTGGTTGAGTTCTCATAATATAATATATTCCGCCTCAGTATTCAGATGTCTTCATATGAATCTCTATAAGGAAAGGGGTGAAGAAATCCAACCCGTTGGGACGAAGTTGTAGAAAGAAATCTAATTAGACGTGATATTGTACAAGATATGACAGAGAAGGTTCAAGTCATCTATTAACATAGAAATGCTTCATAGAGTCAGAAAAATAGCTATGTTGACAATCTTCGAAGGGACTTGGAGTTTGACATTGGAGATACAGTCTTCCTTCAAATATCACCATGGAAGAGAGTCATGCGGTTTTGAAAGAAAGTTAAGCTAAGCCCAAGGTACATTGGCCCAATTGAGATCCTTGAATTTATAAGATCCATGGCCTATTGGCTTTCACTTTCGCCAAATATGTCTCATGTTTATGATGTGTTTAACGTATCACTTCTGAGGAAGTATATAAAAAATCCCTCACATGTACTTAACTCAAGGTGGTATAGCTGGAAGATGGTCTCTCTTATGAGGAGTATACAATAAAGATTATTTACCAAAGAGATAAGGTTCTACACAACAATACATCCCACCTTGTCAAAGTGTTTTGGAGGAACCATAAGTATGAATAAGCAACATAGTAACCATAAGATGAAATGAAGGAAAAGTACTCTCACCTGTTTGTGTGAAATAAAATTCCAAGGGTGAAATTTCAAAAGGGGGGAAGAATGTAATGACCAAAACTTTAATCAATGAAACTTATCCCTTCTTGTAGTAATTTCATAATCAGATAAAATTACATTACAAAACATAATTCCACATTATGCATAAATGAACTACTATGTGACCTTTAAACATTAAATTCTCCTTTATGGGTTTTGAATTTTGAAAATCTAACATACACGGCTATGATTTGTAAGATGATTGGAGTCTGATAGGACAAAATTAATTTTTTGTGAATAGTAACATACCCTTAGGAATAGTAGTGTCACCCTTATGAATATTAATATGAACCTTATGAATAGTAAATCAAAAAATTGAATCGGTACCTTACCAATGATATTATAAATAAAATTTATCCATCCTATAAGTGGCAATATGATATAATTACATTATAGTGTTGGTATTTTTGTAAGTCATGAATATTTATTTCTTAATTTAACAATTAAAAATAATTTTTTTTCATAAAATGTATTCAAAAATTATTATTTATATGAATTATGATTAAATGATAATTTTTTGAGGCCTTAATAAATTTTTCAAAGTGTTAGAAAAACAATGTTAATTTTAAAATTTGAATTTTCATGTAAATTATGATTTTAATTAAAAATTAAATGAAACATATTTAGAAAATTATTTTTTAAAAATGGAGTTCTTTTTTTTAATTTGATGTAAAAAATGGTTGGGGTGATTTTTTTTCTTCTAAAATATATATATATATATTGTTAATAGTTTAATCCTATAATTTACAAAATATGATAAATAAATGAATTTCTGCATCACCCCAGATTTCTGGTTAATGTAAATAGAAATTGTTTTGAACTCACATGAAATTGTTACTATTTTTAGTCACAATAACTCCAATTATTTCTTTTTTTTGTGGAGAAAAAATAAATTAACGAATATAGTATTGAGAAAACCTCTATCCTCTCATCTATAAATACCACTCCCTAAAACCTCATTTCCTCACACCTATAAATCCTTGTACTACTCCAAATTCTTCTAAAATCTCTTCCTATTCTCATCCCCCATTTCCATCAGACATGTTTCTCATAAAATACCAAAACCTCTCCCCTAAAGAGGCTCTCAAATAGGATATATTCAAGAATAAATTTCTCTCTCTCTCTCTCTCTCTTTGTTCAAATTCCTTTCAAATTTTATTTCTTTTCTTCTATTATCCTCAACTTATCTTTTCCAAATGTCATGATAAAATATTTATGATTGATATAATGGTATTATATCATGTTAATTTTATATTAATAATTATAATATCTCCTCTATATCTTTCTTTATAAAAATTAAATCATTAACAATGATGTGTTAATTTACCTACATCATAAATGATGCACTTCCATTTTCCTTCAACTCCTTAAAGGCTGTTAATAAATCCATAAAATGGTTGAAATATATTATAATATGTATTTTTTAAACCCTTTTATTCTTTAGAACTATCTTTAATGCATAATAATAAATGACAGAATAGAACATGTTCATTGTGATCCAAAAACCACCCAAATAGACCTATAACAAACATAATAAAATTTTATATAATGATTCATCCACATAGAATATAACACAATTAATTAAAATATCTATTAAAATAGTCTATTATCATTAATAACTTGTAATATAAATTCTGGATTTTTATCCATGTTTTACACAAAATTCCATTCATGTGTATAATTGAACCGCTCATGCAAACTAAGAAAAAGAACACACTCGAACGATGAATTTAAACTCTACAACTCATCCAAAGGCACATACAAAACATAGTGAAACTATAATGAATCATATTTAGGTATAAAATGTTTTATAATTTTTAATTAATTGATCTAATTTTATTTTACATGCCATTAATTTTAAGAAAGCATTCGGATACAAGGTAAGGGGAATTCTTGAACCCAACTTTCTTTCTTCAGGATTTTCCTCTTTCACTCCATTTTCAGAATGGTTATTCTGTGAAAATTATTTCCTCATAATTATCTTAACTTTTCTAAGATATGACTTTTTTCTAAATGATATAATGAAAACCCCAATGCTTTCCAAAAGAACTCTTCTTTCAAATAAACGCACCCTTTTTACTCCTTGAAGATTGTTTGTTCTTCACTCAAGGGGGATGGTTCTATGTCAAGAATTTTATTCCCTATTTATTTTGGGAAAAAAATGTTTATGAATGTATGATCTATGAAATAAAAACCATATAATTCCATGGATTAAGTTATGTTCAAGTTTGACATATGTTCTATGTGTCATGCATAATAATGAAAATGTTATGATGTGATGAGTGGGATCGAAATTATATACCGTAATAAGAATTTTATGATGTGAAGGTTGCACCCAAAATTATATAGTGATATAATTCATTATGTAAAGTGATTAATTTCATGAGTTAATGTGAAATATGCATGAACATAATTCTATATTTGTTCCCAAATATGTGTGGTTGTTGACCACTAAGACATGATGGTTCATTTTTATGCATTTCCACAAACCATGTCTTTTAATAATGTTACCACTAATGATTATGATCCAATGTATTTGTTATTATGACAATGTTTATGACCACCCCATGTTGTATTGTCTCATTTTCTTATCCTCTTACTAGGCTTTTAGATCACCCCTTTTTTAAGTGTATCCTCATGGGACTACTTAAACTAAGAATAAGTCAAGATCCAATAACAATCAAGAGAAAAAATAATTAAATAAATGTTTTATATTGTAAATTTTATGTATCTTCCTAGTATTCACATGAAATTAAACCTTTGGATACTAATTTTATATATTTTTTATGTTTTTTATCTTTAAAATGATGTAAAATTAATGTAATAGAAGCAGGGCGGCTATACCAAGGGAATGTACTCATTATAGATTTTGACCTACGATGTTGAAGAAATAACATTGTTTAAGAGGATGGGAGGTTGGGTTCATAGCACCATTTGATGAGTATTATTTCCAACTCCGGTAATCTCTTATAGATTTAAGATATGTTCACGAATCCATTATTAATTTACAATGTATGATATTGGTTTCCTGTGTAATATATGAATCAATTCATAGAATGTGCATAATTCAGAATCCTCTATATGTATTTCAGTTTCTTCATAAATGGAGATATATATATGCATTCTGGGTTCTCCATAAAATGTATACTCTCATATAATAGTTTGATATTATTTGGTCATTATTACTGAGATGTTCGTTTTTTTATTCACACGGTGAGGAATGATGGATTTTTTTTGTAATTCATGTATACAATGGTCACTCTAAAGTTTGATTCCATTTAGGTGGATAACGGTCACTCTATAATTTATCATCATCTAGGGAGACAAAAGTTATTGTTATGATGGTATTGAACCCATAATTAAGCATCCTACATATCCTTGTGAAAATAATCAGAACCAATGTTGTTTAGTTCCACTTAATAAGACACATTATAAATTTTAAATTCATGTGATAAGGACCCAAACGTATAGTTTAACATCATGTGTAAAGGTCTTATATGAAAAAGATAAGTATTCAATGTTTTGTGTGATACTTATGCTTAGGTGGCCCAAGAAAACTGGAAGGGATATGAGTTTCCAAGTTGAATTAGACCCTTCTAGGGATATGGCCTAGAAGAATATGGTCCATTTAGGAGCTGTTTTTTGAACCATTGGGAGGATTAATATGTATCCCATTTTGATGGGAATCAATGCCCACACTGATCAGTAGTGGGGACAAGTACCTATGGAGGTCTATAAGGGTATGTCTCACAAGGTAGTATATCCCTTTGAGATGATAGGTTGGGGTTTACTCCTAATAAGGATATCCCATATAAAGGGACCATGTAGGGTATCTTTTAATCAAGGTGATTTTGGGAGATTAACTCGGGGTTCACACTTAAGGAAGATACCTTGATTAAGGGAATTTGGATTGGAATCTAGAGTAGGATGTCCAGGGAACTCGGGCCTTGGTTTTAATCCTACAAATCATAGTTAAAACAGGAATCCAAGTTCTGGTAGTTCAATAAATTAGATGGATTGTGTGGTTTTTGGGGATCATTACTAACCTCTAATCCCACATTAGTCATGATCGATGTGAGAAACAAGAGAAAAAAATGATTTGGAAAATCGCACACTTAACTTCCTTTCATGATGGAAGAGGATGGAACTATGGAAGAAGAGGTTGTAGTTATGGTACTTCCATCTATTAACCATACATTGGATGATAGTACAAGGTAAGGAAAAGTTGAAGGTGAAGGATGTAGTGAAGAGAAAGACTGTAACCTCCTATATGAAAGTCTAGAGGACTACACCCAGATGGTTACCCTAAAATTAGTCACATGGTGAGGGATGATGATTTCATTACCTGTCCAAAAGAAAATAAATGGTAATCCATACCCTCCCTATTATGAACCAAAGGCTCCAGATCACAGAGACGATAAGGGATTAACAGAGTATTATCCCTAGAATCTAAGACCGAGAAATATTAAACATTGTCCTTGACATAAGGGTTTAGGTTACTATATATATCCAAATCTATAGATTTCCTAAGCTTCCTTATGCTATAATAGGACAAATTTGGGAAACCTCTACCCTTTGAAATCCAAATCCCAATGGGTGACACGCTAATGTGCCTTTTGATAAGGTTTTGTAAATCAAGAGGTCTTAGTGGAGGTTTCAACATGGTCCCATTCTGACAAGGGATCCAAGGAAGGAGATACCCTTATATGGGTGACTTTGAATAGGTCTTAAAGGTTGTTGCACTTATATTTTAAGTGTAGGTTATCGACATAGGTGCACCTAATAGTTGTGTTACACATGTTTTTTGTGCAGGCCCTAGGAGAAACTTAATGGCCTTCACAAAATGTAACAAGGGAATCACAAGATGAATATCCATTGAAAAATGAACTAAATGGGGACAAAAATGGGTAATTATTTAACCTAAGAATCATGGGTCTTCTATGGTGACTTATATGAGTCTCGCATAAGTCCCTGATTAGGGAGAGAGACCTTGTGTAGTTGACATTTTATTATGGAAGAAGTATCGTCAAACATATGTCTTGTATTTGAATCTGAAGGGAAATTGATATTTATATTATTCCTTTAATGATCTATTCTCTCATGTTTAAGATAGATACATGAGATATTTTTGGGTATTTCAGTGAAGGTGATGTGAAATGAGAGTTCTAGGGGGTCCTCAACGTTTTTAGTTCTTTAAAAGTGGTTCCCAAGGGTCTTATTTATAGGCAAACATGGGACCCTCAAAAAAGGATTTTGTTCATGTAGGGAATTGGAATATGTCAAAGTAAAAGGTTCCCCATGTAGGGGTGGATGGATTTTTGGGCCACACAGGTCTTCACTATAGTTGTGCCAAGTAGGAGATGTAAAGACATCTTGGCCGAATAGGTGATAGGCGCAACTACTCGGTATAAGTATATAACACATGGGGGTGGTTGAACCAACTTGTCAAACTAATTCCCCATACCATGTGGGATGCAACCTCATACCCCTGCTCAAGATCACTATCGAGCTTTATCCCCAGCCCTTCGAGCCCATTTCTTCTCTACCGTTAGGGACCCCCATGAAAAATGGATGGTCTCAGCGCAAACTTTTTGATCCCAATCAAGCACTTTTTTGTTCACAGTACATGGAAATTGAATCTTTTCATTCCTATATAAATATTTATTTTAATAAAACATATAATTTACTATCTATGTGATGTTCACAACTTCAATTCCTTAGAAAATTTCATTGAACACATTTCATGGTGTCTACAAAATCTTTACCACATTATTTTTAAACAAATTTACATATTTTGCTGATGTGTTAAATATTTACTACGGTTAACATTCATATTGACCAAAAATGATGTTCAAAATATTATATTATGAAAAAATATTTGATTAAAAATATGGAATATCTTATAAAATTTTCAATTTTTTTACTTGTCATAAATTTTTTAAAAAAAAATTGAAACACATAAAAACCTATATTTTAGAAAATTTCAATTAGACGCCAAAAAATAGATTTATTTTTATTTAATATCTAGTAAAACACATTTAATTAATATAATTAATTTTATTTAATAAATGGTCAATAAATTTCATTAACATCATCAATCAATAGTGACTTAATAAATTATCTATCATAAAAATACATCACGCATGTAAAAATATTTTACAAAAAAATGTGTTCTTATGCCAAAAAACACATTCAAAAATAAATAATAAAGTTTCTTATTATGTAATTTATTATACTATTTCTAGATAAATGATTATTATGTTAATTTAATATAAAATAAAAATCATGATGGTAATTTTAAAGGATAATAAATAACAGTTAAAAATCAGTATTTTCATTATTCAATAAAAAATCCATCTTTTTAAAAAAATCTAATGTTATACCATAAGATAATTTTGATATTTTGATTTAAAAAATTATATGTATTTTTAGATTAAATTTTAAAATGTTATATTTAGTTAGAATTTCCTCACACAAAATTCAATAAAAACTGTTTAAAAAAGAAAACATATTTTTAAAGCCTAAATTAACATTATAGAATATTGAGTACTAATTCATAGTTTAGTTGAACCTATTCGTACCCATCATATTACAGATAGTAAAGAAAATAATTCTGGATTTTTGGTCAATATGGTGGTTCAAGAAAGCTATCAAACACTTAAAATTTATTTTAAGAGAAATATATTATAAAATCTTAGTGTGTTGCATCTTAACACCCTTAAATAAATTATTCCCTTGAATTTTTAATATTGTGAATCAGTGGTTAAATATTTTTCTCAATACCTTTGTTAGAAAAATCCACATCATACACAGGAATAATAGACATCCATTAAAAAGGGGTAGTGGTAAATATAAGGTTTTCTTAAAATAACACATTATTGGGTTCCTGAATAATGATAATATTATAGGGAAGTTAATATATATATATGGAGGAGAAAACAACATTTATGTACTAATAAGGTGTGATAGATAATATGGTTATGAAAATTCTAATAACCACAACCTAATAAATTATTTAGGGGTAAAATCCATTATTTCATCAAAAAATGGAGGTAAAATAAAAGCATTTTTATTTCAATATCCCTTTACTAATGTAATAGTATTACTTTTTCATAAATATTGATTAAATAAGAAATTATACATATTTAATTTATTTATATTTGAAAAGAACAATTTTAATCTTTGGTTGTTCTTTGATCAACATTCACTTTTATCTTATCTCTTACTCCTAGAAATTAGTTTTGAATATAATTTTTCATCCTTGAAGTAATAAAATTATATTTTAAAAAATGAAAAATAATTCCTTGTGTATTTTTATATTTTCCAAAACCCATGTGGTTAGCACAAGTTATCTAATATAGATAAATCTTTAAATGATTAAATAATACATTAATCTCTAAAACCTCAATATTAACACCCAATGTTCAACGTAAAACATTCCATTAATAGTTAACTATATTAATCAAACAAAATATGTTTGAATAAATTAAAACCCAAAAAAAATTAATCATTTTATATTTTATTTTTTAAAGATAAACAATAATATTTATCCACAAACAACATAATGTAACCTATGATGTCACATACCCAAAACATGAATACAATGATCATATATTCTCTAAAAACATGATAATCCTTTCCCAAAATAATTTTAATCACAATATTACCTCAATGAATATATAAATTCTTAAAACAATTAAATGTATAAAAAAATATTATATTTCATAATTCAAAAGAAAAATAAAAATTCATGAAATTTCAATTAATTCATATTGACATCAAATCACCAATCAATTACAAAGTCATCAATATTATAAAATTTAATTTATCAACTCAGATAATAATTATGATCAAAAAAATTAATCACAAATTAAGGGTTATATGTCTGCCAATCTTGTGTTTTATGAAAATATCACTTTATCAGTAAATAACATTCAATGTTTATTAGTATCTTTTGAATTATACTTTAAACTCTATATGGGAAAAATGATGAAAAATAATACTTAGATGATTAATGATTATTAAACCTATAATATCTCAAATAAAAAAATTTAAATATAAGTATTGAATCATAAAACATAATAACTTAAATTATTATACATCAATGATTGGCATAACATAGAACCTTCTATTATCTAAGAGTTTATTCTTAGATTAGGGCATCTAATTATATAATTACCATGTTCTATACACATAATACATTGATATATAAATGTTACATTAGTATTATCTTAATTTTACTCAATTTAAATATTCATTTTTCATTCATAAAGTACATTATCATTAAATTTTTTCAATTCATAAAACATATTATCATTCCATTAATACATTATCTTTAGTGATTCTTCCCAAATTCTTGATTTACATGAAGATGAATCTACTATCATTCATGTTATTTAAAAAATAAACTCCCATGAAACATCATTTTTCTATTATTAGGTTTATCAAAATTGACACTCAAGAAGAGGTTGTATATTATATAATCTAAAATATGATTAGCATTAATAATAATGTTTTAAATTCTAGATCCCATTTCATTTCAATCTCATGAGGATAATTATTTAATTTTCAATCATATTCCTCATTAATATGGTTATTTTGGGTAACAAACATTGACTAAAAACAAAAAAAATTCAAAAATAATCATCATAGTGAGAAAATATACAATAATGAAAATAATTCATAGGATGTATAATTCATGACATGTTAATTAAAATCTATGTAACCTTTTATTTAACGTAGGCCATCCCTAATCATCATCTATTCAAATACATTATAATTTTTCAAAAATAAAAATTTGATATATCCCAAGAATATACCTTGGTAGGGTTAACCTGGTGTGTAGAAAGGGTACATTCATTGTCCACCAGAATGATGGTTGAAATATACAAAACAAAAACTTTTCAAGGTTATTATACCTAGATAAATATGTTTCAAAACCATTTTCTCATGTAGTATCTATATATGGATGTATTACTTGGAATACCACATAATATGTACCTTAAAAAATTTTATGATGTTATATCTTGCTTATTTTTATCCAAATAGTTTTAAAAAATATTATCTAGTACTAATATCTTACAGGTAACTAAACACTACTTTGATACTAACTGTAGTGACCCATACTTTTCATACATAAATATTATATATTATTTGATGAATATATATTTCATAGCATTATGATATGTGATATAACTATAAATCATAATTGACATTGAAAATAAATAAAAAATATTATTACTTCATTAAATATATTTAACTTCTCTCATAAAGAACTTCCCACATTGTACACTTGTTATAAATAATCTATATAAAACCTTTCATCATAGCCATGGGAATGGAAGTATACGAAAAGGTGAGATCATTTTCTCAATATTGGTAAACATTTAAGATATAAATAGATGATCATATGAAATAATTAGATAAAAATAATGGTATGAGATAATGATAATAACATAAAGGTTTAATACCCAATCTTTCATAGATCATAAACATAAGTCGTCTAAAAAATTATTTTATAAAAAAAGGAAATATTCTTATGGGTTTGGAATCATCATTAATCATACATGTTCTATGAGAGAATAATATAAAAATTTTAATTTGATGAAATAGTCTTGTAATATTTTTGACATATATAAATAAAAAAACGGACACATTAAGTTAAGGACATGAAATATGGCCCTCCCATAAATATATGGACCAGAAAATATGACCATTCATTATATTGTTCATAGAGAAATAAAACCCCGCATAAACATATGGCAATGAAAATAGGACAATTCATGTTTTTGTGAACATGAAATAAGTAACAAACATAAAATAATTATCTCATGAGTTATACATATTTATATAATTCATTTGGGGAACAAATAATTCTGGCCCCACTATCACAAAATGAAAACCATATATATATCTTCCACAAGATAATTAAACAATCACCATATCATCATATCACTACCTGGGGAAAGAAAAACATGTTCATAAAAATTTCGTCATCGTAATCATAAAACATTCTAAAATACAATAATTATGGTATCATTAAATCATAATTTTAGTAAAGCATAATAGAGAACGTTATAAGAGATAACAAATTTATTTAAAAGAACATTATAATATATCATGTTCAAAATAAAATTTTATTTTTAAATTAAAAATTTTAAAATTAAAATATTTTCAATATATTATAGAAACATTTTATTTGAAAAAAATGGTTGAAACACTGAGAGTGAACTTCATAGTATTGACCAGTCATGATGGTTGTAAATTTTTTCCATTCTGAACAAGAAGATCATTTTTAAAAAATTATAAACTATAAAACATGGGTAAAAATAAATTTAAATGGTCATTTAAGAATAGTAAAAAACATTATATAAAACATTTTAGACAGGATATATTTTGTATACAAATGTTTTTTAACTGAAAGATGAAAAATAAGTTTATTTTTTCCAAAAAACAATTTCTTATCCATTTTAAATAAAAAGAAGAGGCAATTGGTACTAAAATCTCAAAATTTCAGAAATAATCAGAGGATAAAAAATCATAAATGGTATTATTAGATAAATATCATATAATTTCTTCAATTTATATTCAATAATAAAAAATCTTGATTAAAATGGGATAGAAACATAAATCCCATATTGCATTGGTAAATTTTTAATCATAATCCCCATGTAATAATAATTTCAAATGAAAATTTAAATATCACGAAAAAGGGAAATTCATGATATAAAATTTAAAAGGGACACACCTAATTAAAAAATATAAGTTCATAATATAACATATTTTACAAGGAATACAATTTCATATAGTAAACCCTTACCATTTTAGTAATCTTCATATAAAATCCCCATCAAAGTGATTACCATATATAGTTTTTTAAATCAATATAATTTTTATAAAAATAAAAATTAAATATTTTCATTGGTATTATACACCCCACATTAATGAAACAAGTGAAATATTTGGAAAATGGATCTTATAAATAAAAGTTAGACGAGAAACCCATACATTACATCTCATATTTATTCATATGTGTTCGAACCTCCTGTATAATAAATATTAATTTATTATAAACATATTATAAAACCATAATTATATATACCACAATATATATAATTAACTAATAACATATTTCAACCAATTTATTAAAAAAAATTATTAAAATCATTGTACAGGGTGATAATTACTTTGTTTTTCATGCATGTTTCAGTTCGATAGTCTCAGTACTTAATCCTTGATCATAGTTCCATCATATTTAGGATGTTAATAATTTCATTCATATAATATTTTATTATTATGTAAACTTTTATAACTATTCATATAAATTGTTGATGAAACATGTAATAAAACACTTCATGGGGACGGTAGAATATAGGTACGCAATATTGTTGTTTCTAATTTTCAATAGATTGAATGAAAATTAAATAAAAAATTCATATTTAATTAAATATAATAATATCATTAATATTATATTTATTCGTTAAATAAATAATTATACACATAAAAGCCAAATTGTGTTGAAAAATTAAATGCATCTCCTTGTTGAGAATGTCGTCCACACGTATGCACAAGCGATATTTTTTTCTCATAGGATGGAAAGGAGGTGGATAATGTTTTCTCCATCATCATAACAAAAATAAATTATATTGATGATAGTAATGTCAATATTTTATAATGGATACCATATATTTATTATAGTTATAATAACAAATGATATTGAAATTAATATGTTAAGAGTTATACATTATCATTGAGAAAACACTTTTATCTAACAATTTAATCCTTAAAAGGATGGTATTTTGGAAAGGAAAAACGTTATAAGGCATGAGGATTGGAGGTATGAAGTTATTATTTTCAATATTATCATTCATATAATTCTCATGAAGTGTGTAGATGATGGGACTGGTAGTATCCTTTTATAATGGAAAGAATGGACACAATTTTAATAACATAAATGATTTAAAAAATATACATCATAATTATGTCAAGTAGAATCAAGTAACCATAAATTTGAAGATAATATATTATAAAGCTCAAATATTCTTAAAACAACACATTTATAATTTTTTTGTCATATTTTGAGACTTATATTCTAGGAAAGGTACATTAAAATAATTTTAACCATAAACATAACAACTGAAATTTTTCCACAATATATTAATTATATGAAAAATATTAAAATGTAAAATTAAAAAAAATGAATTGATGATTCAAAATTTGTAATCCATTTTATAAATTTCAATTTCTATAGTTAAAAGAAATTACTTTTAATATAAGAATAAAATTCCATAAAAACAGTTTTTATGAAAAAACAAATTTTTTTCGAAAGGCTTATTTTACCTTAAAATCATGTAAAAAAGTATTTTTCAACAAATCATAGTAAAATAATAAAATACGTTTTTTGGGGATTTTTTATCAAGTCAAAACTAAATCAAATCTTCCAAATATTCCATCAAATGGAAAGATTAAAAAATAGTTTTTAATTTGAATAAAATATAACCAATTTTTAAAAAATCCAGTATTGGGTTCTCAAATTCACAATAGTGTTTTTGAATACATTATTTTACTACATAAACATGTAGTTGGTTGAGTAAAAAGCATCAAATATAATAAATACAAGTGTTATAGATATTTTAAAACCTTACCTGATGGTTTTCAATTAATTTTAAAGCCCATCTTTGCCTCTATAACTATAAATTTCTTCTCGCATATTTTATATGCTGATGATATAATTTTATTTCTGTATGGATATAAGAAAACCATAAAATGTATTAAAGATGTGATCTACCATTATAAGGATGTCTCTAGTCAATCCATAAATTGGGGTAAATATTTTATTTTATGTGGGAAAAATGTCCCCACTCCTCGAAAAATTGATGTCATGAATAATCTTGGGATAAATGATGGATTATTCCCATTTAACAACCTTATGGTCCCCATCTTCTAGGGAAACCCCAAAATCACATACTTTTAAAATATTTTTTACCAGATTAGTAACCAACTCTCCTACTGGAAGGGAAAAAATTTATCAATGGCAGGACAAATTATTCTTTTCAAACACACTATTGTTTCAAAAATGGTGTATTATATTATGGTATATAAATGGGCCACTGACTTATTAAAAAAGATCAACAAAAGAATAAAGAATTTTTTCTTGAGTGGAAGTACTCTTGAAATGAAACGTGTCACTATTCCTTGGAAAACCTGTTGCACTCCCATTGGTAATGGAGGGCTAGGTATAAAAAAACATAATCATTTCAATGAGGCCCTTTAAGCTAAACTTACATGGAATATTATGAACATCAACTCACAAACCTATTATTTTCTTCATGATAGATTCTACAATAACCTTATAAGAAGAAAACATTATTATTTGGACTCCCTGATATGGTCTTCAATCAAACACGGTTTTTATAAAATCATGTCCAATTCTAGATGGGTAGTAAATAGGAATTCATCTCTTCTTTTTTGGTTAGATAACTGGAATGGAATTCCTCTCTGTAGCATGGTTGATCACATCCCTTTGTCTGCATATTTAATCATTACCATAAAAGATTGTATGAGTTCCTCTAATGATGATTTACTGAATTAAATCTCTACAATTATAAATCACTATAACTCTGTCAACACCAATGATTTACTACTTTGGTAATAATCTCATAATGGTTTGATAAATTACATGCTTTATTATAGGAATAATGTCACTGACAATGCTGATTTTTTTACTAGTTAAGCACTTTTAACAAAAAATAGGTTAGTCCATCCTGAAACAATATCATTTCAATGATTTTTCATAATAAAATTCTCACTCATTTCAATCTTCAGATGTGTGGTATAAAACATTGTTCCAAATGTTGCATGTGTAACTAATATAGAGAGGAAACAGATCATTAGTTTCTATCTTGTGCTACTGCTTCTACCTTATGGGCTTACATTTTTTAAAATTTTGATTTTAGGTGGATAGGTTTGGATTCTATTGGATTAAAGCTTCAAAATTGCACTTCCATATATACCTCTCCTCAAATTCACAATCTTTTCATTACAGCTATGGAAGAACTGATACATCTTATCTTATACGAGAGAAATTCAATTAAGCACAAAAATAATGATTTCAATTTTTGTTTGGCTCAGATTAAAATCTGCTCTACGATCATGGAGGCAGTAATAATGCAAGAATGGACTTACCACTATTCAATCAAAGATTTATGTATCCTATGATGACTTGGGATCAATGGACTATACAGCCCGCTGAAAGTTATACTGGATGTTTCCCAGAAACAATTTATTCCTGGATGGATAAAGCTAAATGTCGATGGCATCTCAATAGGAAACCATGGACCTTCTAGCTATGGAATCATATCGAAAAACCACAATGGAAACATTCTTGGATGCTACTATGGTTTGTGTGGTAATGTCTCCTCCTTACAAAAAGAGATGATCAGTATCATCAATGTTGTTGATTTGATAAGGAAAAAAGTCTAGAAGAATATATAGATTGAAATTGATTCAACGACCATTGTTATAGCTCATAGACATGGAACAATTCACCTAGCAAGACCCTTACTACAAAATGGATCATCTGCCTGCATTACCTATCAGGGATCAATCACATTATCACTCATACCTACAGAGAGGCGAATAAAGTGGTAGATGGCCTTTCCAATAAGGGTCTTTATAGCAATCATAGGTGCATGGAGATCATTCCGAAGTAATTCACCACTCTTCACCAGAATGATTGTAATAAATTTTCCTCCTTTAGACTTGTGTACCATTTCTTGATTTATCTTTGTGCTATGGTTTTTGACCAGGGAATCATCCTTTAAAAACATTACTATTGTAAATATTCATAATTAAAAAATATTATTTTTTCCATATTACCATATAATAATTATTTTTATTAAAATCACAGAATTCGTTTTACATTATTAAATTTTCTTGTGTTGTAAAAATTCATTTTAAAAGAAGAAAACAAGAGGAAATGGAATTTATTTTTCAGAAATCAACATTTTTTAAGAATAAACCGTGGTTTATTATTATTTCAGGCATAATAAAAATCATAAAACACATATTAAAAAATATTATAGAACTTATATTATATAAATTTTATTAACATAATTATTTAATAGTTATTTATGAAATTAATTAATCATAACACTTATTGTGAAAATAAAAGTATTTTTTAGGTAATTTTGTTTTAAAGGGTAAAAATAAGCCCATACCAAAATCAAGTATAAATATAATTCTTATGTAATTTGATAGATTATAAATAACTAAAAGACAATTGCCTTAATTAATATCAAACTAATATAATAATGGGACCCTAAAATGAAAATAATTGATTGTTTTATAAACATGGTTATTTTTTACTATTTACTGAAAATTCAAACTTTTCTTAATATCATAAAATTTTACCCTAAGATAAATATTATATGACAATTTCAAGAATTATAACCTTATATAAAATAAAATTCCATATAATAAACATGCACCAAATGAAATAAGACCCATTTTCATGAAAACATATATTTAAATCATAAAATTACTCTACAGGAAATTGTTTAATATTTACTATACAACAATTAATACATTCAAATTATGTTAAAAAAATTATATTTCATTCATAATATTTTAAATACTATTTATACCAATAGAATTATTTTCTAGGGTATAATATATAACATTTAATTTTACGATCGATGTTTCATGTCAAATAATATATTCAACACATACAATTTGTTCAAAGAAAAATATATTATAAAATCTTAGTTTGTTCCATTTTCTTTAGAATATTTTAGTTCCTTGTTCAATTTTGTATTCCACCTCTCAATACATTCCATAAATATCATCATTTATTTACTTGAGGTTATATCATCTTCAACTTCCTCTGAATTTTAATTACTTTCATAATGTCCTGAATATGAAACATTTGTGTTTAAAGATATCTAAGTGAGTGTTTCAAGATTTACTTTCACTATAAAGCATATATGATTAAGAATAATTAAAAAAACTTATTTTTTGAACATATTCCATGGATTCATTGTTTATATCAAGATATGGATCCATATATCTTTGGAATAATGAAAATACATTTATTATTTATTTTAAAATTATCTACCATCCTTGTTATTTTTCATCCATCATAGAAAATTGGGAATAATTTTTTTAAAAAATAATTAATAATACATAGCATCACAAAACTCTTTTTTTTCATATTAAATGTCTCAATAATTAAAATGATTATAATCAAAGTTCATTTGTCTGATGATATTTTTCATTCTCCTTGCAATTTGAGTGATTTCACATCCATTGAAATTTGAATTACTATTTTATAATTTTAATTATGATTTTGTCTTCTTAGTAATAATTTTATATAGATGGGAACTAGAAATTTTTTTACCAATGGTACAATAAAATGAAATACTAATCTTCCTTTTTTCCATTTTTAGAATCTCCTTTTAATTGATTCTCATATTTCATTAGAGTACCAATGATTTCATCGAGACTCAACTTCATAAAATGTTTGGTTTCAACTATATCCATTCATTTAGATTTACATTTTTCTTTAAAAGATAACTTACTCTTTCAATATGTTAATTATTTGTTATTTTCTTCTATACGAAGGATTAAAGTCTATTAATAACAAGCATATAATTTTGATGAATTTTTCACACTAATTATACACTAATAATATATAATCTAGATAGTAAGAACCTATAATTTTTCTTTGAGTTTCAAGAACATTTAATGTTCCAAATATAGTGATCTCTAACTTCATCAATATTGCAGTTATATTCTCAAATTCTGAAATTTGATTGTAAATATTCCAGACCATTGATAAATGTAAAGTATTCTTGTCTTTAAAATTTCATTAATACTCTAAATATTCATCATAATAATAATTATATAAGTCCATCACCAAAATTTAATTGTTTTTTTGTCCTCATCAAAAAATGTACAACTCCCATGTGGATATGAAATCCTTCATCTAATCATTCCAATATTCATAGTATGCACAATTAAAAATAAGGGATATATGGTATTATAATTACCAAAATATGAAAAAAAATTCCTACCAAGTAAATAGTTTAATATGTGATTAAACTTATATACATTTTTGTAAGGAATTTATTTTATATTCCAAAAAATAATACCGAAAAAATATAATAGACAAGATTTGTTACCTAGTATTTTTTCTAAAGGGTTTGGTGCAATAGAAATATAAAAGGGGCATTAATTTTAGTTTGAATCTAAACTATATATTTTATACTGAAAAATTGTATATTGATATGATGGTAGGATCTTCATATCAAATAAAAGTATATCCGAGTAAAAAAGGAAAAAATTAGTTGAAATTAAACATTTGATATATAAAAAATTATCTAACTGAAACAAGAAGAATGGTGGAAAGTATAAATTAAATTTAAAAATAATTTGAAAAGTAAACATTAATAAATAAATTCCCAATAAGGGATATTATAAAAAATATATTCTACTAAATAGAAAACTTCATGTCTATCCAAATAGTTAGTATGATATTTAACATGGACATGTGTATCATTATTTTGAGAAAAAAACATCATTGACAAAAAACTCATTGAAATGTATTAGTCCTGTGACCATAGAAACATTGCCTTAAAATGCTTGAAATACATTGATCCTAAAGATCAAACAGATCTTGTATTATAAAATATGAAATCCCTTAATCAAAAAGGATATAAAAAAATAGCTATCATCCTATCCAAAAAATACATCAACCTTAATGATCAAACAAACATGATTACACATCAAAATATATTTAATTTTAATCAATCTGAAAAAATAATAATTTCAAAAAGAAAAATAATATCTATACAAAAAAATATCACATGATATATCTCATAGTGAACATAGAAAAATATTACAAAGTGAAAGAACTCATATTAAATAAGAGGATTCAAATATTCATTACCAATCAAAATTCCCGTTCTTTTTAAAATGAATCTTATTGAAAAATACCAAGGACAAATTTTTAGATTCCCATATAACTAACTAAAATGTTTGGATTTAAAGATATTTATTTTTATATTCAATTAAATAAAAAACATCATCCCATTAACTAATGAATTTAGATTTAAACTAAATCATATAATGAGTTTCATTTCTCACACCATTAAAATGAACTAGTTTTTGGTATATGAATATAATATTTTTATCCAATAGATTAGATAATAAATATTCACTTAACTAAAAACATGGAAATCTATAATAAGAATAGATATAAACTAAAAATTATGTGTGTTTTTGTTTTTTAAAAACTACGATAGTAATATTTATTTACTCTAAAATACATTACATTAAAACATCCAACGTTATGATGTTAATAAATTCTATTTCTAAATAAAACATTTAAATATTCCCCATCATCATCTTGGGACTTTTCCATTCAAACAATAATTTGATATTATTTTGGTAAGTAAGTGTATATCATTATATTATCCATCATTATTAACATACCCTAAAATAATTGAAGGTATTAATTTATATTCAAAATGAAACATTTTTTCTTTTAATTGTTATACTTTTAACATCTCTATGTTCGGTTATACTACCTCTAACCTCATGGAAACTATATTTTATAAATATTATCATTATAAAAAACATGAACCCACTGTGTTAAGTAAATAAGTATTAATTATATTAGTGAATATATTTAAAAAATTAAATTTAAAAAAAATATCTTTTATGATTCTCAATAGGTTTGTGGACATATTTAATGGGAATACATTATTAATAAAATTAATTCATATATAGGTGGTGGAAATGTTTCCCCATGTATTTTAACCAATATCATCTTTAAAATTAATTATTCCAAATATAAAATTTATGTCCTTCACTCCCTTTAAAACTATTTAATATAACCATATCAAACATAATAATGTGTATCATAAACATAATCTCATTTTTTGATAATTTTGTTTTGTAACACTACTTATCAAATAAGAGATAAACATGATGAAAATACACAATCATTATTCTTACCCATCAGAGCATTAATCTAATTCACTTAATTAAACTCCTTCAAGTTGAAAATTATATCTCCATCTTTTTAATTCATGATTAAAGTTATATTAATCAAATATCTATCAATTTTTATGTATTATAAATATTTTTAAAAAAATGAATTTGTAGTTGGTATCATATATACCTAAAAATATTATAATTTATTACTATAACATTATACTTGACGTGAAGTATCCACTAGGTTTATTTAATCCCTTCGAGTATCCTAATAAATTCATACTCTAGTGATCATTATGATATTAATTATTTAGATTTAAATCCTTTATAACCCCTAATATAGTTTTTAAATTCTTTCAATAACTATTGGAAAACCACTTGTTGGACTACCCAATAGATTTTTTCTTCTTTTGGTTTGATCTTTTCATGTTTTCACTATCAATAAATCAATTTAAAATGAATCTCACATGTCCGACATATATATCCATAAAATATTTATTAGATCATGTATTCATTTCTAACTAATTAATATTGATGTTTATAATTAACTATTGAAAACTTTTTAAAAAAGATAGTAGAATGAAGTGCACAACACGATTGAACAATAAAAAAGAGATCCACGTCTCTAAGTTATATACTTAAATATTTATATTGAGTAAATGAGTGAATAAGGAATTTAATTTAAAAAATCACTTGAAAACACCTTTGAAACCACTTACCTATCATACTTACACTATTCCTGATATCTATTTCCCATGTTTTCCATGGTTTTGATCATATAAAAATTCTCACTATTATTTTTCAACGTACCCTTTAGGGATACAAACATGACAATATAGACATTTAATAAATATTTAAAAATTATTATCATAATAATTATGTAACTTTTTTAGAATGGGGTCTCCAGTTTTATATTAAAAAAAAGGATTCACTGGCATAAAAAATTTTCATTCTTACGTAATTAAAATGCTAAAACATGTATACAACTCTAGTATGTTTTCTCTATTAAGCTTTTTGTTTTCCAATATTTACCTCAACGTAATTTTATTTAATAATTATTTTGATTATATTCAATATAATCTTATATTATATAAATATCATGTTTTATAGTAATTTATAATAAACATTTATTAAATGTGATCCCACAAAAATGATAGCTCATTTTAAATTACTTCATATCCGTTAATAAAAAAAGTTTTATATTATTCTAACTAATAAATCTTTTTTATTGACCTGCTCATAATTAAAATTTTTAGTTTTGATATTATTCCAATAATATCATATATAAATCATAGAATGTTGAGCATAAAAACAATTTCCCAAATTCATCGCATTGATAAACTCAATTTTATTCCTTTTGTTTAACTGTTATTTTAGGGTTTCATAACCAAGTGTACCTAGATGTTACACCAATATAGTAACCATTTCTCATTAGGTTCACCCATTTCATAGTTTCCATACACATGATAATCTATGGGAACATAACTTTATCATGGCTAACATTTATAGATGATTGAGTAATTTACAAGTGTTTACTTTGGAAGGAATCTAAATCTAGAAATTTTAATATCGATTTTTTATCTCTCCAAATTATTTTATGTATTTTTTTTACATTTAACCATTATTCAAAAAATTTAGTTTGATTTAATTTTCCTTAAACTATATTTATATTTTTAAAATATATTGATGTGTAAATATTTACACAACTCATAATATATTCAATTAATCCAAATTAAAAATTATACTATTTTTAAACTTATATAAATTCATCACATGAATAAGGTATATGAAACCCTTTGCTATAACAGATTAGAATTACATGAAATATATTTTCCTTATAAGATTATACCTAGTGTGTTAGTCTGTCAACTTCCAAATTTCATAAATTATTATTATTATCTTAGACAAAGGAGTATCCTAAACCAAATTTTAATTTACTTATATGTATGTTATATATACTAAAATAAGAAGGGGTGGATTGTTGTTTGTAAAAATTTAACTTACTACTTCCCATCATCTTTATTATAATAAATTATATCAGAAAAATAGCAGTTCTGGTAAAATAAATATTTTAAACTAATAAATAAGTAAATATTTTATTAACAAATTAAAGAAATATATGGAACATTGTATAAACAAAAACATATAACAAAAAATCTAGCACCTCCACAAAGTCAGGTCTTCACATTCACCAAAACAGATAAGTAAGTCTATAAATAAAAATTTATGTATCCTTGATTTTGAATATATAGGTAGGTCTATATTTTAATCCTCTTATACCCTTGATCATCCTAATCAGAGAAAAAATATATATTCATATTATTAGGAGCCCCTAATCAACAAAATCGGAAAAACCACTCTCTCCCTAGTCCAATGATCCCATGATCAATATAGTCATATACAAAATCTCTCTAGACCTAGTATCCCTTAATCAATATGTTCAGATAAAAAATAATTACCAAAAACAAACATAGAAAATTTACAATATCATCCTCACAATTTTATGCTTTAATACAATCTCTCTAAAAAATAAAATTCAAATCCCACTCAATTATGAAACATTGAAAAGCACCAACTATAATCATCATATCACATATAATTTAGTCATTAATTCTCCATGATGTTACATTGTTATTTATAGATATAAACATTACAAACTCAAAATGATTGATATCCACACTTCTTGCGATCAGCTGTAATGGAATCATACATAGGATCTTAACCTTTCGATGGCCTTAATTTATCATCAATTTTATGATGGTATTTAGGTTTAGTTCCATTAAAATTAATTTTATGGATTTCCATGTAATAGGATTATTAAATAAATATCTAACAAACAATGTAAACCTTAATGTGGTGGAATTTGTATATCTTCATCCATTAGACTTTTAATGTATCTATTTGGAAAAATAAAAATTACACATCCCTTGATTGAATGTAAACTCATTATGGTAAATGGTATTTCCTCCATCTAGTTAAAATGAAATATTCATAATAGTAAGACTCTCTACTAAAAAATAACACAAGGGAAAAAATAAATATTATAAATAGAATAATTATATTATAAATTTTTTATCTTCAAAATTATGAGTACAATGACACATTTCATAAAAATAATCTCATCATCTTTGAAAATAACTATACAAGGAAAAAATATAAAATTTGAAAGACAACATTATATCTTACTCTCCCCCAATTACACATATCAATATTGTTATACCTTTATCTCCATTTTTTATTTTCAAAAATATGTTAAAAAAATTTTAGAATGAGATACTAAAATATAAAAAACTCTCTATAGAAATTTTTAGAGAGATATATATGCATTTATCAAACATAACTTAATATTTGAGAAAATAATATTAAGTATTACATTTACTATTGAAATTATATTATTATAAACATTAAAAATTTCAATGAATTTATACTTCCATGGTAAAATATTGAAATATAATATTAATATTTTTTTTAAATTTTTTACTTCTTCATATTTTAATATATGGAATGAAACATTTTATGACATTATTCTTACAACTATAATATTTTAATACATTTAAAAATATGAAAATTTTCTTTAATATCAAGTGATTTTAAATTATCAATCTCTTTAGATCATTTTCCCACTTCCGTATTTGTACTTTCTGTAATTTTAGATACTGTCTCTGTAGACCATTTTATTCTCTAAGTTTTCTCATCATCATATTTCAAAACACCTTCTCTTTTATTCAGCCATTTGATATTATTTTTCATCCTTCCAAACTCAACTATTTATTTTCCTTCAAATTTATTCAACTATGCTTCTATCTAAATAATGTACTCTTAAATTGTTTTAAATAAACATGATTATTGAATATTATTATCGTTTCCATAAATATTTTTACATATAGAAGAAATATCATGATAAATATTCATGCTCACTTAAATTATAATTATAAATTCAGGAATATATATTATTTTTATTTCAATAATTTATTTCCTTGTTCATTGAGGAAAATTATTGGATCCATCTATAACATTAGGGATAATTTATTCTCTAACTCAATGGGGTAAAGTTTAATCTTGTTCAATAGAGGATGATTGAAAATTTTTAAGAATATGTACACCTTAATTGAAATTACATTCTTCTACTAGTTTCAAAGTTAAATCTTGTTTTCATCACATTCGTATTCTCCTTATGAATAAATAATTGGTTCTTCACCATTTAAATATCTATATTTAAAATATAAATATCTATTTATCGATTAAACATTGAGATAAAACCCATTTTATAGGATATAATTGATGTTTTATTAAAATTTTACAATTATTTGATAATTTTTCATTTATCAAAACCTTCCAGTTTTTCACTTTGAGTAGAATTCTTTTTATAACCCTCATAAACATATATTGTTTTTTTACAACATACCAAACTACATATTTTATTTTTCCTATTCTAACGAAGACAATAACTTCTTTACCTTTTATATTTTTCAATGGATTGAGAAACTTCTCTTTCTTTTTAGGAAACCTCATCAGAATTTTATATCTACTTTAGTAAATCCTAATCTACTTGGATTTTTTTACATTAAAAATATTTTTATTTTTTTCTCATATTATATAATTTTTTAAAGACTAATTCCCTTATATCCTTATCTTAGGTAGGTGAAAGTCCAAATTGGATCACCATCCTTCCTCTGCTTTTACTTTTTCATCATTTTATTGAAGGTTTAATTGGACACATCCTTACCTTTTTATGAGTAATTATAATTTATTTTTTAGAGTCTTAAACTACCTATATTTTTTAAGAACTTTCATTTTTAAAAACCTTATTTTTAGGATATTTAATTTCTACTAGTGAATAAACTTAATTTTTCTTCCTTAAAATATCCTCTTAATATAATGTAAACTATTACCATTTTGGATATAGTTTCATTTCCAATGTTGTATTATTTTTATATAACTAGACATAAATCATTATTTATCTTTTTTAACTTTCATAAGTTTAACAAAAAAAATATTTAGAAATTTGGATAAAGATAAATCTATAGATTCACTTTGACAGTGTGAGTAAGTAAGATTTAATTCAATAAAAACATAACAGGATCTAAATTCATGATATTATATATAAAATCAAAAAAAATATCCTATCCTTTGATAGTATTTCAATACCATTTACATAGAATTTAGAAAATTTGAATCGATTGTAAAAATATTCTTGCATATGGTGATAAATGATTCATATTTTATACTTTCTCATTGAAAACAAAGAGATATTATTAAGCACATGATATTATAATTATGTCCAGTATATGAATAAGTTAATTATTTTACAAAAATAGCTTTTCCTTACATAGTTAATCCTACCAACTGAGCCAAATTATTAATATAAATGTTATGATTTTTTGTTAAAAAATGAAAGAAACATTCCTTAGGTTATCTACCACCTATAATATTTAACAAATATAAAACTCCCTAATTATTAAATGGTAATGAAATTTATATTCCTCTTTAGTAATATAGAAATTTTCCAATCCTGGGAAATGAATCTCTGATTTTATTATAGATTAGTAAATTTGAAAATTTATAATTTATATAGTCCTTTGATTCACGATCACTTGAATTGAAAAATAATCACAATAAGCCATGGAATATTTGTAACACCCCAAGCATACATGGCACATTTCTCTTTGAATAATGAAATAGCTTGCGTTGTACACAAATTCGAGTTCTAGCACACCCCGACCAATCGAACTAGACATTATGAATAGTAATACAAACTTTTTTAAATTTTGTAAATTTTATATTTCAAAATGGAATTTATTTTTGGTTTCAAAATATCATAATTAGTTTAGTGTGAATTTTTGGTATTTTTCTGAAAACATTCAATTTTTTATGAATATTGAAAAACACTATGTTATTGATTAAAACTGAATTTTATTTAAATAATATTTATTTTTAAATAAATTTATTTTAATTTTATTATAGAGACATAGTACCTATATTAATACAATGTAACAAATTGAATTAATTTTATAATAATATCATATATATAAATTTTTATTGAACTTTTTACCGTCTTTTACCGACCTTTTAAGAACATTAAAAAATTTTCATAAAAAGTAATTTTACCACTTATGTGAATTGAATTTAAAAAATACAAGACACACAGTTGAAATCAATAAGTAAAATGCGTTCCAATATGATGAAAATAATTTTTGGCGTATAGTAACTTTTGAATTTTATTTACAACTATTAAAATTAAATAGGATTATTAAAGGTAAAAATGATATTATAATTACCCTAACACATGTACTAATTCTGTGGGATAAGTGTATTTAGACCAAAATCAACCTTAGGAAAAAAATTGTATTCTATTTCATCCATTTGGATTAGATTAGGACATTTATTATATTTTATTTAAAGAGGAGTTAAAAGAGTTAAATTCAAATTTATAATAACTAAAATATTTTTAATATAGGGATATACATAATATAAATTAGACTATGAATTTTCATTATAAAGATATAAATATATCATAAATCATGGTATTTTATTAATAATTTTTAGACAAAAAATAATTAAATTTATTTATGACATAATGATGAAGTAGTAATTACCATATTAATGAAAGATTAAAATAATTGATGTTATAAATATTAAAATAAATATAATTTGAGAATTTTAATGCATTCCAAGAATTTTATAGATAAATATAAAATATTAGGGTTGATTAAATTTATTTTGTTTATTGTAATCATGTTTTTATGACTTTCACAAAAAAACAAATACAAAATAGTGTCAAAATTGACATAAATGGGTTTTTAAAACAATTAATATTTTATTAATTTATATAATTGTCATAAAAATCTAAGTATGATAAAAAGGACTTATATAATTAAATATATGTCATTAATGAACCATATTTGGTTCTCATGTCATTTTATAGTATGTTTATTAACCATATATTATAATAATACCAGAAGACATGGTAAAAGTTAAACTATTTAACTAAGAGTTATATCTAAAATATAAGGTTAATATTGTAACCTAAACATGTCTAAAACCAATTGGTTGAGATTTTTTCGACACATCCCCACCCTACCCTATAAATAAATATATTTTGATCCATTATAAACTGAAATTTATTTTATAATAAAATAATATTTAAAACTTTCCAAAAATGACCCTCACCTCTCTTATAAAAAGATTCTTCCCTTTCTCTATATTTTACAGCACTAATTCCTTTTGAATATTTCAAACCATGCTCAAATATCCTACCAACTAACCGAAATTCAATCTAGAGGCCTTAATTTGATCATAAAGACAACATAATGATCCCCTTTGATCAAATCAAATGGAAGCACCCGAAGAAGAGGTAATAATTTCATCACCTCTTTTAAAGTTCTTTTCTTCTTCCAGTTCCTCTTTCATTGTTGGTTCCATACCAAAATAATATCTATAGTAACTTCTAAATGTTGTCATGTTATTATAAATATGGTATAACCATACTCATAATTCTATCCATCCTATGAATGATAAATTCATGAGATGTGTGTACGTACGGCTTACTATCTCCACGTCGTGGTGTAGTTTGTTATTCAACACTTCATTATTTGGATGGGTATAATAATGAGTATAATTGATGTAAATAATAAATAAAACATGTTAATGATACTATATAATTAATATACCCTTTAATTACGTACAATTTCAGTATCAATAGAATTATATTGTCACTCGTACAGACATACA
The DNA here is from genome assembly GCA_963277665.1 of Viscum album. Taxonomy (NCBI): domain Eukaryota; kingdom Viridiplantae; phylum Streptophyta; class Magnoliopsida; order Santalales; family Viscaceae; genus Viscum; species Viscum album. Next base: position 1,212,036,622 of record OY728153.1, on the reverse strand, counting down.
GATTACTATCTCCATGAACACGATGAGATTCATTCCCCATGGTAACCATTCAAGTCTAATTTTTATTTTATGATTAAATATATTTTTTAAGAACTTAATATCATTATATATATGAATAAAATACATCTTATCCATAAAAAACATGACTTACATAACAAAATAAAGAAAGGAAAACGAATTAGTTAACACCCGAAACAATGATACTACTAAAATATTATTATCTATGAAATATTAAAAATCATATATGATACCATATTTATGTATGTGGTTATTATATAATATAATAACAATGATTTAACTATTATACAGGATATTACCATACCCTCAACTAAGAAAAATTATAATTTAAGGGTTCTTTTTAAAATCTTGTTATTATCTGAGGTTGTTTATACGTGATTAACTACTAGGGCCTCTTTATCATCCAAATCCATGTTTAATAAAAAAATGTATTTCAAAACATTTTTAGTTTTAACTAGACTAAGGGTTAATTTCATTTATACCCTTGTTTTACTTTTTACAAAATGGTTTGAAATGAATATTTTCATCTCTTCCCAAACAAGGTACTTTATTACTTTTTCGGAAAATTAAGGAAAGAATGTTTTTTAACTTATACAGCAGGTGCATCTGTTTTCTACCGATATAACACCTTCAAATATTCAATTACAAGCTTATTAGAATATTTTTACAAAAAATTCTTTACTTTTATATGATTTCACAAAATAAATTGATATTTCACTCAAATAGTTTTTTGGATATATTTCATATATGTCAACATCCTTTTTTAGATCTTACATTTTTTCGATGTTGATTTATTATTATACAATCATCTATATTATATTGAACGTTTTGTGATATGTTTGACTGTTTATGTGTTATTTTTATATCATTCAAGGTTTATGGTTAAAGTATTCACATTTCGTATCCTGGTTTTATTATGAATGATTATATTATGTTTCATCCTTTTTAAATGAGGAATGCACTGGATGTAGTAAGTGACTGTGGGTCCCGATACAACCCCTCAATACATCGGTAGGTCTCATGAGGCAGACTAGTGTCTTGTAACAAGGCCTTGAAAAAATCATTATTCATAGTATTGGCATGAGGACTTGACTATGTGGTTATGATGTCCAGCTTTAGGCATTCCATCCTTATGGAATAAGATATTGATATTAAATTTGATTATTCGACTAGTAGAATATCCATGTGAATAAGAAAATGGAATTATATGATTTATATTTTCCATATTATACTGATGTTTACGATTAAGGGCTTGTGTTTTAGTCTTATACATTTCCTTAAATGTTTATGCTTATTTATTAAAGTTTCTGATATATTTTTATCCTTACTGAGCATCTAAGCTCACATCATTCTTATGTTTTATTTTTCCTTGGTTGAGAAGATGTATAGTATGATTAAACTACAGGTGTAGGCTAAGTTATATTAGTGTGTTAAAAGGAGACACAATTTTGTTGTTTTTTATTTAGTAACGTAATGTAGAACTTATGTTTGTATCTACTACTACAAGGTCTACTAAACTAATCAGTCTTTTGAGACATGATCTCTTGTGAAAATTCTAATGTTATGTAATAATTCACCAACTCTGGGTAACTAGGGTCGGGGCATTATTATTTGTATGAGACGAAGTTTAGTGGAAACCTTCGATACTGGATGTAGATAAACTCTGATTAGAGGACATTTACCTGAGATATATTTTGATAATTATGATAGATGAACATCCAAAAATTTTGGTAGTGTAAATATTATGTGAATTTTCAAAAAAAATACATCACTTTTTAGATACAAACAGGTAAAGGTGGCTCTGGAAGAGAAGTACCTTTGAGTGAAAACTCCGAAAAGGAGTTTTGGGAATGACCTAGGGTATCTTGGTACACGACAACAGAAATTGTTTCACTCTTTGTATTGACACTCCCAGGGGATATGATTAGAATAATTCACATTTTATTTAAAAAAAATTGTGAATGATTTTATAGTAAATACTTCTCAAAGGAAACATTTTTATGATTATGGATTACATGCATAAACTGTTCAATTTATGTTAGGTATTTTACATGTTTGGAATTATGCATTGAGATTCATAAACCAACCAACTGTATGCCATTGTTTAGAAATGGATCCTATTGGAATTAATGGAAACTGTATCAATGCACATAATCCATATAGGTATTTCTCTCCTACTCAGGACAATTATAGTGGATCTAGTTATGAAACTGGTTCTAAGCAGCTTATAACCATACTGGGATAACTCACTTAGGTTATGAATAAAAACTTTACCCGTATGGATGCCCCTAATCCAAAATATGGGGGATAATTATTACACTTCTTTATGAGGTAATAAAAACCAGTATTAAATGGGTCTAAAAATACATTTGTAGATGAGAAATGGTTAAGTTTCATAGAGAAAATATTTCATTCAATTGGGAGTAGTGAAAGGAAAAATGTTGTAATGGGAGTTTATCACCTCACATGAGATTAAGATCAATAGTGATAATTAATTCAAAATAAAACTAATGATGAATAAGTATCAAATATGGAATGGAGGGAGTTTAAATACCTTTTTTGGAAAAATATTTTCCTCGTGAACATCGAGTGGATATCGAATGGCAATTTTCCAAGATTGAGAAAAAATGAGGGTGAGAATATCTCAAAGTATAAGAAGAATTTTACATGGTTAAAAAGGTATGCTATAGATTATATACGTAACCCAGGGAGTAAGATTGATAGATTCTTTGATGGGTTAAAACCATTTATCCATCGAGTATTATTCTCATAATCCTTATCATCGTATGAAGATATATTCTCATGTGCTATCAAGACAAAAAAATAATTCTCTAAGCTATACGACATTAAAGCAATATAGGAGAACAAGAAATCTTATGAACACTCTAGAAATAGAAATAAGGTGGAGAATAGAAAAGTTGAATTTATATCCTATAGTAAATGTGGGAAGAAACACCCTAGTACTTTTATGAAGGGATTGGGAATTTATTACAAGTGTGGTGAAAAATGCCACCAAACACTTGATTGTAAGTTAAAGAAAGAGGATATCAATGTTGAATGCCAAAATTGTATAGAAATGGGGAATTATCCAAATGAAGGTTCTATGTGCCAATGAAACTTACCTTAGAAAAGGATAGGGGATAAAGGCCAAGCTTATGAAATCATAACTACTATGGTTAAAGTTCTTACTAATGTGATGGAAAGCACATTAATAATTTATTCAAATGTATCCAATTAATTTTTTTATTTTGGATCATCGAATTATTTCATATCTTCCCAGTTTTCCAAGAAAATTAGATATTTACAATTTTATTTAACAAAGAGGTCGTTACTAAAAACCCCTAAGGGAAGTATCATTGAAATAACATTTTGTGAATCAGTTACCATTATGGAATATAAATGTGCTTTATCTATTGATCTCATCACCATACCCATGATTGAATTTGATATAATCCTTGGTATGAATTGGATTTCAGACCATGATGAAAATATTTATTTTAAGAAGAAAGAGGATACAATTTTTGACGATGATAATGAATCCCTTATCCTTATTGAATAAACATCCTCGTCTTTTTATCATCTAGATCCACCACTAGTATCTCTACTAAATTCAATTATTGGGGGAAGATGGGAGTGAAATAACTATTTTTGGGGAAAGGAATGTTCAAATAAAGGATGTACCTACTATGCAAAAATATGTTGATGTGTTTCCAGAGGATTTACCTAGACATCCCCCAGAATGGGGAATTGAGTTTTCCATTGATTTAATTACAAGATCAAGGCTTATTTTAGAGGACCCTTATAGAATGGCCACTGTGGAATTATTGGAACTAAAGAAACAACTAGACGAATCGAGTAATAAAATATTAATTTTCCCTAGTGTTTCTCCATTGGTTTCCCCTATTCTTTTTTTTAATAAGAAATATGGTTATATGAGGTTGTGCGTTGACTACAGGGAGATCAATTCTATAATAATAAATAACAAGTATTCCCTACCATGCATTGATGATTTATTTCATAAACTTCATGGAGCTCAATATTTTTCAAAGATTGAACTTCACTTTGGATATCATCACTTGTTCATTAATAAGGAAGGCATTCTAAAGACAAAATTTCATACTAGGTATGGGAATTATGATTTTCAGTAATGCATTTTTAACTGACAAATTCACCCTTTATTTTAAAGGATCTAAGGAATATTTTTTTAAGGAATATATTGATGACTTTTAGTGGTATATATAGAAGATATCTTTTTATACTCCAAAAACCACGATGATCAAGAAAACCACTTTCACACTATTCTGATAAATCTTAGAAGAAATGAATTATATAGGATTTTTAGCAAGTGTGAATTCTGGTATTAGGATATTTCTTTTCTTGGACATATTTATTTATGGATGGAATCTCTTTTGATCATTCAAATGCAAGAGAAAAACAAGAATAGATAGCACTAACGTGTATAAATGAGGTACGTAGTTTTATTGGTTTACCAGATTATTATCGGTGTTTTGTCAAGAATTTTGCCTTATTGGATAACCCATTAACCAAGATAATGTGTAAAGGGGTTAAATTTGTTTGGAAAAAAGAGTATGAAATTTTTTTTAAGAACTGAATAGAATATTGGTCAATGATTCTAACATGACTCTACCATTTGGGAATGATGGATTTGTTATTTATAGTAATGATTTAGTGAAAAGACTTGGTTGTGTCCTTATGCAGAATGACAGAGTTGTTTCCTATGCATCATGGAAGATAAAAATTCATGAAAAAAAATATCCCACTCATGATCATGAGTTATTAGCTATAATAGTTTCTTTGAATATATGGAGACACTATATTTATGCAAAAAAATATGAGATATATACCAATCCCTAGAGTTTGAAGTATATTCTCCCACAGAAAAAAGTCAACATGAGGAAAATAAAATGGCTTTAAATACTCGAAGATTTTTATTTCAATATAAACTACCACCCATGGTAGGGAAATAGGGTAGAAGATGCATTGAACAGAAAGGATCATGGAGTTATGAAGAAGATGGGAGTTGAAAGGGATCTTAGGTTTGTGGATCTAGTAAATATGGATATTGGAATAATAATGGAAGGTGAAACATAGATACTTTTTTAAATGGTTTCCAAACAATATTCATTAGAAATGATAAAAAGTCCTCAGACTGATGATGAGGTGTTTTAAAATAAAATTAAAGCTGTGAATGATGGGAGATTGATTAACTTCGTATATGAAGATGGAATTTTAAAATTTTGAGGAGGCTTTGGGTTCCCAATATACATGATCTAAAAAGAGTGTTGTTGGTTGTTGCTCATAGCTTTAATTTCTATATACACCCTTGTAGCAGTAATATATATAGAGATTTTAAGGAATGTTTTTGGGGTGACAACATGAAGAGGGATATTACTTATAATGTGTCAAGATTTATCATTTGTCAACAGGTGAAGGCTAGAAGACAACATCCTGGAGGAGTCATGCATCCTCTTCCCTTACCTAATTGGAAATGGTATGATATTAAGATGGACTTTGTCATGGGACTACCAAAAACTCCTAGAAGGAATGATGCAATATGGGTCATTATTGATCATCTTACCAAGTCAGCATATTTTTTTTGATAAGAAAATATTTACCACATGAACATTTTGAAATACTATATATTAATGATGTTTTAAGACTTCATGGTGTACCCTTCTTGATTTTTTCTGATCGTGATCATGGTTTTACATCATGATTATAGAAAATTATTCTGAAATCCTAAGATATTGAGCTTCGTTTAAGTACTACCTACCACCCTCAAACTGATGGAAAATCAGAATAGACTATTCAAACCTTAGAAGACATGTTGAGATCTTTCTCACTTGACTTTCAAGATATGTGGGATCTGTATTTACCTCTGGTGTAATTTTCATATAACAATAGCTTCAATACAAGTATTCATATGGCACCATATGAAACATTATATAGATAGATATATCACACACCAACTTGTTAGGATGATGTTGGTGAAAAAAACAAGTAGGCCGAAAAACATTTCGGGAAATAATAGAATATGTGATGATTATCCAAACCCACATAAAAGAAAGTCAAAGTAGTAAAATGAGCTATGCCAATAATCGAAGTAAGGATTTGTAATTTCAAGTAGGCGATCATATTTTATTGAATTTATCTCTATGGAAGGGTGTTATACATTTCAGTAAGAAGGGTAAATTATGTCTCAGGTACATTGGACCTTTTAAAATTATAGAACTAATTAGAGTCCTAGATTACAATTTGGAAATGTTGCCATGTCTGTCCATAATTCATGATGTGTTCCACATATCAATATTGAGAAAATACATGCATGAGCCAATAAATGTACTCAACTATGAAGAACTAGAACTTGAAGTTGATATCTCTTATTTTAAACAGCCTGTCAAGATTCTTGATACTATAGAACAAGTGTTCAGAAACCAGATGACTTGTCTCTTAAAAGTTCTATGGAGAAACCATAAGATGGAAGAGGAGACGTGGGAACCCAAGAAACTTATCATGAAGAACCACAAGAATATTTTAATGAAGTAGTATTCTAGAAATTTCGAGGACAAAATTTTTTGAAGGAGGGAAGAATATAAAACCCCAAGCATCCATGATATGTTTCTCTTTGAATAATGCAATAGCACGCGTTTGTACGCAATATCAAGTTCTAGCACATCACGACCAATCAAACTTGCCATTATGAATAGTAATACCCACATTTTGGAATTTTATAAATTAATTTTTTTAAAATGGACTTCATTATTAGATTTGAAATATCAAAATTATCGTAGGGTGACTTTTTGGTATTTTTCTGAAAACATTCACTTTTTGATGAATAGTGGAAAACACCATGTTATTATTTAAAACCGAATTTTATTTAAATATTTATTATTTTATTTCAATTTATTTTAAAGTAAAAATAGATACAAAATACCAATATCAATTCAATTTAATTCATTTAATTCATTGAATTAATTTTATAATAATATAAGATATATAAAATTTTATTGAACTTTTTACAGTTTATTGCCCACCTTCTGGACACATTTGAAAATTTGCATAAAATATGATTTCACATATTATTTAAATTGAATTTAAAAAATACTAGATACACCATTGACATCAGTAAGTAAAATTTGGTTCAATTGGATGAAAATAATTTTTGTTGAATAAAAATTTTATAATTTTATTTTCCATGGTTAAAACTAAATATTGTAAATAAAGGTAAAAATGTTATTATAATTACCCTAACACATTTATTATTTCTAATGGATAAGTGTATTTTGTAAAAAAATTCAACCTTTGTAAGAAAATATTTTTCTTATTTATCCACTTGAATTAGATTTGGACATTTAATATATTTTATTTAAAGAAGTGTTTAAAGTGTTAAATTCAAATTTTTAATAACGAAAAAATTTTTAATATAGGGTTATACATAAGATAAATTAGACTATAAATATTGATTAGAAATATAAAAATATTTCTTACATCATGGTATTTTATTTATAATTTTTAGACATTATATAATTAAATTTATTTATGACACAATGATGATGTAGTAATTACCTTATTAATGAAGGATTAAATTAATTGAAGTTATAAATATTAACATAAATGAAAGTTGAGACATTTTATGAATTCCACGATTTTTATAGGTAATTTTAATATGATAGGGTTGATTCATTATATTTCATTCAAATTTATCTAGTTGTTATGACTTTCAAAAAAACCAAATACAAAATTTTGTTAAAATTGACATAAATATGTTTTTAAGAAAACGTACTATTTTATTAAGTTATATAATTTTCAAAGAAATATGAAGTCTATCCAAAGGAATTATATAATTATATATTTGTCATGAATTAACCACTTTAGTTTTTCTTGGAATTTTATAGTATGATTATTAACGATGTATTATAATAATATAAGAGAACCTGGTCAATGTTAAACAATTTAACTAACAGTTAAATCGAAACGATAAGGTTAATATGGTGACATAAACTTGTCTAAAATATATTAGTTGAGAGGTTTTCTACCCATACCCAACTTATCCTTGAAATAAATATATTTTTATATATTATAAACCGAAAATTATTTTATAACAAAATAATATTTCAAGTTTTTCATAAAGTGACCATCACCTCTCTTATAAAATCGTACTTCAGTTTATCTTAATTTCACACCTCTAAAGCCTTTTTTCTCCACTGAAACCTGCTCAAATATCCTCCCAAATTACCTCAATTACACATAGATACCCTTATTGGATCGTAAATTACACCTAAAGAGCCCTTTTGATCAAATCAAAATGAAGCACCCGAAAAAGAGGTTATAATTTCATCTTCTCTTTCAATTTCTTTTCTTCTTCCAATTCCTTCTTCTTTATTGTTTCCATAGAAAAATAAAAACTAAATTACCTTCTATATACTGTGATGTTATTATAAATAAATTAAAACCATATTAATTATTCAATTCATCCTATGAATGAGAAAGTCGCCATATGTGCGTACATACGACTTACCGTCACCATGTCGTGGTGTACTATATTATTAAACACTTCATTATTTGGATGGGTATAATAATGAGTATAATTGATGTAAATAATAAATATAACATATTAATAATTATTAATATTTAATATACCATCTAATTATATACAATTTCACCATAAATAAATAATATTGTTGCTCATGCGTACGTATGGATTACTGTCCCCACGAACGCGATGAGATTCATTCCCCATCGTAACCATTCAAGAATAATTTTAGATTTTATGATTGAAAATAATTTTAAAGAACTTTATATTATTATGGATATGAATAAAATACATCCTATCTATAACAAACATTACTTACATAACAAAACATATAAAGTAAAACAAATTAGTTAACACCCAAAACAATGATACTACAGAAATATTATTAACGATGAAATATTAGAAGAACATATATGATATCATATTTATGTATGTGGTACATTTATAATTTAAAAAAATGATTTAACTGTTATAAATGATTTTAATGTACCCTAAACTAAGGAAAAGTAGATGTTAAGGGTTAATTTTACAATCTCTTCATTATCCGATGTTGTTTATAAATGAGTATCTATTGGGACCTCTTTATCATCATGATTTGTGATTCTAAAAAATGTATTTCAAAAAACTTTTAGTATTTACTGAACTATTTGTTACAGACATTTATACCCGCATTTTACATTTTATAAAATGATTTGAAAGGAATCTTTCCATCTTTTTCCAAACAAGGTACTTTATGACCTTTTCAACAAATTCATGAAAGATTGTTTTTTTAAATTATACATTAGGTGCGTCTATATTACACTATTATAACACCTTCAAAGATTCACTTACAAGATAAAAATAATATTTTTAAAATAAATGGTTTCTTTACTTTTAATTGATTTCCAAATAGAAATAGACATTTCACTAAAATAGTTTTTTATGGATTTATTTCATCTATGTCAACATATTTCGTTGGATTTTACGTTTTCTTCAAGTTGATTTATTATGATAAAATCTTCTATATTGTATTGAAGGTTTTGTGATATGTTTGATTATGGATGTTCTCTTTTTATACCATTCATGGTTTATAGTTAAAGTATTGACATTTTATAATCTTGTTTTAATACGAATTTTTATATTTTTTTCAACCTTTTCATACGAGGAATGCATTGGATATAGTAAGTGAAGGGTGGGACCTAATACATTACCTTGATGCATTAGTGGGTTTCATGAGACAAAATAGTGTCTTGCAACAAGTCCTTGACAAAATCATTATTTATCGTCTTGATATGAGGCCTTAACTCTGTGGTTATGAGTTTTGTAATTATGCATTGGATCATCATAAAATTATCTACTGATATTACAGGTGATTATTCGACAATTAGAATATTCATGTGAATAAGTAAATGTCATTATTTGATTTATATTTTCAATAATATTCTGAATTTTGAGTTTAAAAATTCTTGTGTTTTAGTCTTATACATTTCCTTAAATGTTTATGCTTATTTATAGAAGTTTCTTCTATATTGTTATCCTTATTGAGAATCTGAGCTCACCCCTTTCTTATGTTTTATTGTTTCAATGATGTGAAGAAGTATATTATGATTGACTTGTAGTAATAGGCTAAGGGATATGAGTGTGTTCAACTGATGAAAAATGTTGAGGTTTTTTTATTTTATAATGTAATGTAGAACTTATGCATGTATCTAGTACATCAAAGGATATTAAACTAATCATAATTTTGAGACATGATCTCTTTAAGAAATTTCAATGTTATGTAACAATGCACTGACTCTGGGTAACTAGGGTCAGGGTGTTACAATATTTTCATACAAAACCATACGACTATTATAAACATATTGATAACTATTAGATAATGGAAATTATGGGGGAAATATACCTTCACAAATTTATCTAGTGGAGAAAAAAATTCAATCGAATAATGTTATATATAACTGAAAAATAGTGATAATTGAATATCAAGGTGATCTGATGAATGGGATTGAATCTCTGAATAGATGTCATCAAAAAAATTAAGAAATTGTTTATTTTTTAATTTCAATTATTGTAATAAAATTTGTTAGAATTTTTTAAGATACCATAAAATTTTAATTCTATTATAATATAATAATTTATAACAATACATTAATAAAATGTTCATTATAAAATATATAAAAAAGTTAGAATAATATAGATTTTACCTTCCATAGTACATATGGAATTAAATAATTGAGATTTTTTATTTTATTGTTCTGTAAAATAGATGCTTAATATAGACAGATTAAATCAAGATTTTTCTCATGAATCATAAGATGAACCAAATTATAATATAACATATTCTTATATTACTAAATATCTATCTTTAATTTATATAATACCATAGAGAAAATAATGATAACAACAAAATATCCTCTCTATTCTATGAGGAGATTTCCATTTTAATTAGATATGTAAAACAAGAAATAAATTATTGAACATTACATATTGATTACACCATGATTTTCTTTAATATATTCTAATATATTAGAAAGAAGAGGTTTCATAAAATTATTATCTTGATGGACCTGTGTTCTGATGAATTGAAGGATAAAATATCATTTTTATGTGTTATCTTGAAGGAAATGTTGTCATTTATCTATTTGTTTCTTATTTCTGATGTTTTTGGATTTTAGAAAATGATATTGTGCATGTGTTACCACATAAAATTATTTTTTTAGTAAACCACATGCCAAAATATATATGTGTGTGTGTGATAAACCCACAACACTAGAGAATAAAAATATCCAAATATAACATATTTAGCTTTTGCAATAGAAAGTGCTATCTAGTATTGTTTCTTCCATGACCAGGATACAAAATTATGAAAAACATATTTTATTATATATTATTTAAAGAATATATAAATCAATTTACACATAAAAATCCTATAATATCATACATCATAGTGTATTTGGAAAATTAGTCACAAATTACATTAACATGGATCATGGATACAACAACATTATTGTACACTTCCTTTAAATTATCTAAAAATTCCATCATTCTTCTAAAACTACACAAGATAACCAGGGGATGTACATAATAAATAGGTGGAATATTAATCCTGGTAAGGGAATAAAAAAGTTATATCATAAGTTAAAAATTTAAATGGGTTTCAATAACCATATCAAGGTAACAAAATAGGGTCGAGAATCATAATATTTGATAATTAATAATGATATAACCTAATATCTTAAAGGAAACAAGGGAATTGGGAAAGAAATTAATCATGTTGTAAATATAATTCAAGAGTAACTTTCAAGACAAAATCACATTGTAGACAGAGTCCCATAATGAATTAATTTTACACCCTGATCATATAAATTATGTCCCATGAGACTAAAATCTTACCCAATTCATTAGAGCGCTATTTGGGCACACCAATCATAATATGTACATGATCATGTGTGACTAATATATCATTTGTTATAATGACATATTTCATCACATATAATCCCATTATTAAAGATTCTGGATTAAATAAGTATATTTTCATACAAAATGATGTATAGGTACATCAGGGTGAATACTCATGAGTGTAAATCAGAACGAGAATTCACTACAAAAAGTTTTGGCCTGGAAAATCGCATGATCATTCCAGCTGCATAATGGGGGTAAATTATGGTTCATGGGAAGGATTAATAATATTAAAATTAGTCTCTAATAGCTTGGATATAATATTTCAATTAATATAATTTTGTGATAATATATCTCAACGTGGAAAATGGGAAAAAAGGCATAACAAATTGGAGGTTTTTGAATAAAGAGAAGGATATGATTACTTACCTTGATAGGGTGATTATAAGAGAATGCAAGGAGCTTCCTTAGAGATTGGGGAACCATGGGAAAGCTCTATAAAGGTAAATTCTGAGTAATTTCATGATTTAGTTAAGATAAATGATTGGTTCATGGGTTTATATAGAAAAATATTTCATAGTTATTTATTAATTTTTAATCATAGGTTTTTGACTCTATATCAATATATATTCAAAACCAAAAACCATCCCATAGCCTTTTCCATTGGTTTCCAACAAATTACAGTGGTATTTATTATTTTATATTTTTAATAACCAAAGGCATTAAAGAAATAACCTCGGTGATGTGGATGTGACTCATGTTTATAAAAATTTATTTTCAAACATTGAAATATAATATAGATTTTGGAGGATTCATTAATGATTTATAAAATTAATCATATTAAAAAAATAATTTAAAAGTGGAATATATATTTGGTTTTAGATACCTTTTATAGTAAATATTACATCACTTTTGGGTTATTATGATGCAATAATACACATTGTATATGTATACCTTATTTAATTTTGACACAAAAAATCAACTATAACTAAAAATTATGTAAAATTCCCCATTAGATAATTTTGATATTATTATTTAAAAAAATATTTTTTATTTTATCCAAATTATTATCTATGTATAGTAATTTTATCTTTTAAATCAAAAATTGTACTTTATTGAAAAATAATGGTTTTATTAGAATAACATTTTTTCACCCTTATAAATTATTTTTGAATTCGTAAAATTATATTATTATTTATTTTTATTAAATATTATTTAATAATACTATTTTATTGAAATATCATTTATATAATAATTTCTTGATTCAATTAAAAATTTTCTCTTTACTGAAACTATATATTTCCCATAAATGAAATTTGTGTTTCATTGTACTGAAATCCAATTTTATCAAAAGGTATTATTTAATAAAATTAAATTATTTTTAATGAAAAATATAATCATAGTTTTATTAGAGAAAATAAACTTATAAAAAATCATAATATTAGTGTATATATACAAAACCTTTTATTATTTTGTTCAGTTTCCTAAGGGTAAGGTGCACGATTGTGTGATTTTATCGGGGTGTTTCGGTGTGAATGGTTTGAATTGTGATCTCTTTGAGAATGAAATTATCTTATAAATGGTTTTTTCATACAATAGTTTTCTAATTTTAACATGGGAATGGTCAAGGTAAAATCCTAGAGATACTATTTACCTCAGAAGCTCCAATAAATGGTCTTTATAGGGCCTGATCCTATTAGTTGAGGTCATCACTTCTCCCATTTATGTCAATATGAATTTATCATAGCCCATTATATAAACTAGTAATATGATCAATTTTCAATAGATATATTATCAACGACTTCGATTTTTAATAGTATTTTAAATTTTAATGACCTTATAACTGTTTAAAATTAGGTTCTGGACTCTATATGATATTGTAATCAAAACCACAAACCATTACATTCTTTTCTACCATATTTTTATATTTAAGTAGAGTGGTTCTAATTATTTTCATTTTTATGTACTGAGATCATTAATATAATACACTTGGTGATACGGAAGAGACCATGATTATAAATAATTTCTTTAAAAACCATAAAATATAATAATTATTTTTGAATATTCTTTAAGGATTAATAAAATTAATCAAATAACCATAGAATAGATCAAATTAAATTTTAAATATATATTTTTTTCATGGATTCATTTTTTTGGAATATATTACATCCCTTTGGGTCGTTATGATGTCATAATGGACACCGTATAATTATATTGTATTTAATTTTATCACAAAAAATAGAATCTCCAAAAAATTTGAAAAATTCACATTAGAAAATAATTTACATGATTATTTAAAAAATTAATCTTTTTATACAAATAACTCTCTATGTATGATAATTTTAACTTTTAAATACATATTCTACACTTATTGATAAAAATTTATTTTTTACAATGACACTTTCTTGTACCTTATATAAATTAGTTTTCAATTCATAAAATTATATTGTGATTTATATTAAATAAATATTATTTAATAACATTTATTTAAAATATAATTGAATTCATTAAAAAAATTCCTGATTGAAACTATAGGTTTCCATAAATATAATTTTTTTCCTTCTCATTGAAACTAATTTTTTTCATAATTATTATTCAATCATTTTAAATGAATAATAAAATAATAAATATTATCATTGTTTTATCAAAAAAATACACACATAAAAATTTATATTATTAGATTCTAGATAGATAATAATTTGTTACCCTATAAAATTCCTTTAGGGTAATGTGTGTGATGGTGATATTTTCTTTGGGTTGTTTGGAAAAAATGGATTTCTCCATGATCTTGATGGTATTGAAATTCTTCAATAAATAGTTTTTTAAAATATTTAGTTGTTGAATATTTTCTTGGTCGGGGTCAATTGATAATCCTAGTAAAGTAATTTCCCTTGTATGATATAAAAAATAGGCTTCATAGTGTATGATGTTACTGGTTAAGGGCATCGCATATTCTATCAGTCCCAATTAGACTTTATCAAAATCCAATATATATACATGTTATATGATCATTATTTAATGTCTATATTACCAATGGTTATTATTTGAAAATGTGTTTTAACTTTCAAAGACAATAAAATTGAATAAAATATCCAATGATGTGTTTTCAATAACTTCATTTCTTAATAACAATTTTTCTCATTCAAAAAATTAATTTTATTTATAAATTTCTAGGACAGTACATAAATCCTCCCCTAAGAAGTGAAAAGTTCCAATTGTACATTTTCAATCAATTTGATAATCACCAAATTTGGAATCTAAAAAACATTTTTTTTAAAATCACTTCCGAAAGAAAAAATATTTTCCAAGATATGAAGTTCTATTAAGATAACATAAATTTTTTTATCACATTTAAGATGATATTCCTTTATAATTTATTGAAATCCCATACATGGTCAAATAAAAAACATTATATCTAGGGGAAAATTTTAATATATAATAAACTACCAATAATCAATCTGAAGGAAAATGATCAACTTGTTTCCCATATTCATCAAGATTAATAGATTCTGATTCTCTAACATGACTACTTTAACTTTTCTCATTTTTAAAATAAAAATATTTAATTGTGTCTTTAGTATAATTTTTTGGGATAAAAAAGAACCTTCCATTTTTTGATAAATTTCAAAACCAAGGAGAACAATTATCTTAACTGTCAATATCATTTAAAACTCACAACTCATATGTACTAAAAAAAATAAAAAATAGATTTTCAAGCAGAAATAATGATAATGGAATGAATATAAATTTAATCAATGAGTTTATCTCTAAAAATATTCTTTATAACAACTATTGGATCTGCTTCTCATGTATCAAAATTATTTGTAATAAACAATAAACTAAGTCTATCATACTAGGATCTTAGATCTTTTTTATGTCCATAATGTTCTTTAGAATGTTTGAGTACATTTCCCGTAAAATTTTTATTTTAAAAAATATTGATTTTTCAACAAAAAGATACTAAACATATTTATTAATAAAATAACCCATTATCTGTATTAGATAAAGAGTAAAATTTACATATATTTCAAAGTCTATAAATACATTAATAGATTCATTTATTATTAATGTTGAAATATTTTCTTCATAATCTATGCCTTTTAGATGACTAAAACCTTTAAAAAGTTTATTTATATATTTTTCTACAAATAATTATATTTTTATTAAATTTAAATTTAGAACCTCATTTCACTCCAATCGTAGGAAGATATTTAGGTTATTCTACCAATGTCAAAAATCTTCCCCATTCAAATTAATTTTGTTTATCTTGCATTTACCATGTCCATTTTTAATTACTTAAGGTACTATTATGGGTTTTAAGTTCAAACTATGATAAGAATACAAAATTTTCACATTCATTTATTATAGAACTATGCATTTTTAATGGTTAATATACATCTCGAGGATAATATTAGTGGAATATTCCTTAAGATCAACGTGTTTTATTGATATGTAAAATGTTGTTCTTCAATTATATGTTGAAAATATTCTGAATGTACAACTTATGATATTATTTATTTTGAATATCTATTATACTTAGTATTTTGTAACATTATATGAAAATTAATTTTAAAAATATCATCTTAAGGCATATCTTCTAGACATATAAAAACTAAATATTCAATTTCATTATACATAAAATTATTGTTTTCCTCAATAATTTTTGTTCATTTTATAAAATATTGATTTAAAATACAAGTAATAGAATATACAAGAAATATTCCCTGATCATATTTTGGATGAAATTTATGTAAATTATTTATTTTTAAATGAACACATTATGTTAATAAACTATTAATTAAGAATGTTTTTTATCTCAACTAGTTGATAACTAATAAGGGTTATTATTAAAAAATGTTCAATGTAAAATCCAACTTATAGAATATAAATATAAACTAATAGATTCATCCCATATTAAATTATTGTTATATTATTCAAGGAACATGGTTTTAGTAATTTTATAATGACTTCTATTCCATCATTCATCCACATCATTTTCTGAAATGTTTTTTAAGCTGAGAATTTGGGTGTAATTCATCTTTTACTACAAAATTTTAAAAATAAATTTTTTAAAAGTAACCATAATAATCACATTGAATAGTAAAAAAGGTAGGTTATTCTAATTTTTAACCTAAGCTAAAATAATTTTTAAAATAATACCATTTTATTTCCTTGATAGAAAATATAATTAAATATATGTAGAGTAATCATCAACTAAGATATACACTTAGTGTTTTCTTCCCATACTAATAGTTTTTGATGGACTGAGTAAATATATGTTCATTATCTATAAAAATTCAGAAGTAGATATTTCACAAATAGATTTAAAACATGGATTATTTTTATTATCATATTAAAAATGTTCACCTGCATTTTTTGTAATTGAACATAAGATCTAAAAAATATCTAATCTCGTAGTAATTTTAGCTATATTTTGATCATTAAAATGTCTTAAATTTATATTCAAAACCAATATTTATCTTCTACTGAACATAAACAAGGTATATAATATATCCTAAAGTCCGACATGTTTAATTTGAAAACATTCTCATACTGATGAGAAAAATTAATGAACATAACTTCTAAACATTGCATAGTATATTTATTATTCCAAATGTTTTCAATTTAACCTTTATCCCATAATTAACTTATGGAAATGTGGTTGTTTTTATTTTTGACAATATATAAAACATTAGAAATTAAATCCTTACCATGAAATAAAACATGACTAATTCTTAATATTCCTCCATGAGCATTGTCACAAAAGGTTTCTTTTTCTAACATTCAATTTTTGAATTTTCTAGAAGAACAGTTTTTTCCATTTATATTATTTGAGAAACCACTATAAATTTACCATATGTTTGAACTATTATAACTCAACCTTTTTTTCTAAAATAAAATTGACTATTTTTTAGTAGTAAAACATTCATTAGTCTATAGATATTAGAAAATAAATCATCTTTAATCTAGATATTTCAACTTTTATTATATTTTATAGATGAAAAGTAATTAGAAAAATAAGATTTATGAAAAATAAGATACAAAATATGATTTAACAAACATTTATTTATCCAATGTCCCCCCTTTTTGACATTTCATTAAAAAAGGTGAATTATTTGGAATAAAATAATTTTACTAAAATATATACTTTATAAGATATAACCTATTCTAGAATTATTTGTATGTGGTCTCAACAATTGGTTAAGATAAACAAAAATTTCTTCCATTGAAATAATATTTAGAAGAGGCTTTCTCATATAAAAAAATTCTTAATTATTTTTTAAGAATAAATTAATATATTTATGATTGGAGTCGTAATTATATTTTTTATATAATTATAAAGTAGATATAATAATTTCATAATAATGTTTTTAAAATTTTTTATAGGATTTAACAATATTTTAATTATCAAAATAATATTATATAAATAATTTTGAAAAAAATTCTCCCGTCAATTTACTTATCTATTCATTTTTTTCAAAATAAGGTAAACAATCTTTGACTTTTGAAGTATTAACTATTCACTCTTCTAAAGATGTTGAACTGAATTCATAATCTGAATTATCAGGATAATTATTATTTAAAGTTACCTTTATAATGTATCTATAAAATACGACAACCATATTTCATTTATTGGTCATTGAAACATTAGTATAAAATCTAATAGTGTTTTGAATATCACTACTTCCATTAGAAGAACATTTTGAAAATATTTCACACCCACTTTCCCTCCAACAATCTAAATCTTCTAAAATTTTATTCCCTTAGGCATTATAAAATTTTATTGAACTTAAGTTATTTATTTTCAACTTTCTACAATTATATATAATACGTATGGGGTTTTCATTCATAATAGATCAACTCAAAAGTATATTTATTCTTACTTATTTATTCCTAATATGTTATATACTTATAATGAAAAACATTAATTCCAATAAAAATTTTCATATTTTTTCCAATATGATCAAGTTCTTATTCAATTTTGGCTAAAAAACTAAAATATATCTCACCTTTAAAATTACACGTAGACTTTGTGGATTTTAAAATATTTTTATCATCCTCATCATTATTAGTTATAATAATTCCAAATTTTGAAGATAATGTAACCAAATTATTCTTCTTTTATTTTTCTATATTTGTTTTTCATCTATTCTCATACTATATAAGACTTCCAATCGTCAATACATAGCATTGTTAGATGTTCTGTATCATTTATAGTTATTTTCCTAGATTAATACACTTTTGGTATAATATAATAAATATTTTCTATAAGTGGTTCATTCAACAACTTATCCTCTCCAAGAGACTATAAATTGTATAAAAAAGTCATAAATCCTTAATTCATCAGTATAACTTGTTAAATATGTATGAAATAAAAAGACTAATAATTTTTGCAACTCGTATCATTTTTGGATTCCAAAACCATAAAAGTTCCAAAATAGTTTACATTAATATTTCTATAGTCATTTTTATCTATATCACAACAATAAAATTACCTATTGATATTCCTTATCATTGAACACAACAAAGTTTACAAAAAAATAATTCAACTAATATTCTGTCTTTACATCTCTAGTAAAAGTTATAAATTCATTAATAGTAATCTTATAGTTTACAATAATCGTAACAAAATTATAATCTCCAGTATTATTAAAAATTATCATTTTATGGTGTCTACAATACTCATAATCAGCATCATCAAAGATGAGTGATCATCTTGGATTTAGATTCTATTGTAATCAAAATGATAAACATGTTATAAAAAATACATTTTTCTACCAACCCAGTTTGTGTACAGAAATATATTTACAGGGACCTTTCCATAATACTAAATGTTTCATAGAATGTATGATTTCAATACTGTTGGAGGGGAATGGATTTTATGTTATAAAAGTTAAATATAAACCTTCCCAACACCTTGATTATGAGAAATTATATCGGATGAATAGTCAAAATAAAAGAGAATATAATTAATAGGTAATTAATAATAAAATACTAAATAGTATAAAATTCATAGAAAATATATAGTGTAAATAAAAATAAACTTTTTCAAAAAAATAAATATTACACTACCTATATTCCCTCCATTATGTGAGGTCTTCACTCTCACCCAAAGTGATAAGGAAGACTAGAAAACCAACTTTAGTTATCCATGATTATGAATTTATTAGAAGTTATATCTTACAACCATTGAAATTCATCGATCAGCATGATTGGATAAAAAATTTGTTTCCCAATTCATGAGATCCATTGATCGACACGATTAGATGAATCTCTGACTCTCTAGCCGTGGGTTCTGTCGATCAACATGATTAGGAAAACCACAATCTAGATATCAATGGGATACCGTGATAAACATGGTTAGATAATAAATAATTACATAATACAAACATATAGAATTAATAGTATCATTTTTAAGATATTAATCTCTAAGAAAATATATTTGAAGCTTATATCATTAAGAGATACTAACAACGAGATGTTACATAACATCAATTGCAAGCATCAGATCACATATAAGCGATTTAATCATTCTCCACAAGCTTGTGGTCATATTTATTAACACATTTATAAAAACACACAATGATTGAAAAACTAACTTGTATAGATTAGTATCGGTGGCATTCAACACACCATATTCATATTTAAATGGGTTCAGCATATCAGCACTTTATCTGATAATCATTTTTTTCAACACCATTACAATTATTTTTATGATGTTTAATCTGGTAGTATTAAGAAATATCTATCCAGCATAATTTCTATATCTCTATCTCATATACTTTGTACATATCCACCCTTTGGACTTTATACATCTTTAGTTGGTGAAATATAATGTCTTCTTCAATTAATTTAATGTCAATGTTTTTCAGTAAAATATACATCCGTCACCTAGTAAAATTAAAAAAATCATGATTCTAAGAATTCTTAAATAAACTTATACTTATGATGAAATAAATATTAGAAATATAAAAACTATAAGATTGAATTTTTATTTTCAAAAGTAATTAAAGAAATTTATATTTCAACTCAACGAGTCCCAAAAACCACAGTTCTCTGCTAAAGTGGGTCTTTAATTCCAGTATAGTTCTAATGCTTAATATCTAAAAACATTAATTTTCCTTTTAATTCAATATCATAACTCATGAACAAGCTTATGTTAATGTATAAAAATATTAAATTCTTATAACCGGAATATATATTATTATATACATATATGATAATTTAAATATGTAGTTTAAATATATATAGTCTGAAATATAAATCCATTTATAATAATAAAAAATTATAAATAGGAATATATAAATAAAGAAACTAATTAAATGAATATTTTATAAATTTATACATGATATAATTATTTCGAAATAGTTTTTAAATAATAATTTTATAAACCCCTTATAATTTGAAATATTGTATAAACATTAAATAAATATATATATATATATATTTATATATAAACACATAAAATTTATTCATAATATAAAATATGTCATATTATATATATATATATATATTAGATACACGATGCTTAATTGAAATATAAATATTTTATTTCTTATATGAACAATTTATTAATTATGTAAATAGTTTTCATAATTAAAACATGAAATAACTAATATTATTTGAATATAGATCATATCCATAAGAAAAAATACTTTCGATATGGTTCAAATAATTTATTAGATATGTCCTTTAATTTTAATAATTAAAATTAATAATTATAAAAAATTTGTAATATAATATAATTCCTTTTATAGTTTTCTTAACATTTTAATTTATAAAAAAATTAAAAATTACCTTATAATCTCCATATAAATAATTTATATTGATATTATAATTCATACAATATAGATTAATGACATTAAATATTACTAATTAATATTAATGATAATTATTTATTAATTTTTTTATAAACATTTAATATTTAATTTTAAACACTTTTTTATTAATATATTTCTAATCACTTTATGAATTATTTAAATATCACAAAATAATTTTTCATAAAATTTAATAATAATTTTAAAAATATTTATTTCAATTCAGAATTGAAAAATGGAAAAATCATCTTTTTCATGTTTATTTTATTTTATGATATATATTCTATTATAAGTTCTGGTGTTATTCTGAAATCATAATATGATTTCCGACTTCTAGTGGTGGCATGCGATATCAACTTGTAGCCACTACCTAAAACAATATGTGACATGACCTATATCACTAATGAAATATGTAGCTCTATTTTAATCAATTCATATCAGTTTTATCTCCACTTATGATTTACAATCATATATTGTGATATAGAACATATCACAATGTTTATCACAAATATTGTATATTGTACATTACAATTAGATAAAACTAAAATATTTACACTATTTTATAATCTATGATATCACACGTTAGTAAAAACGATCACATAATAGATTATGATATCACGTATCATGTTGAGACCATGTTTTTTTCTTTTTTTACTTTGAAATATATTTCAACTTATTTTTGGATCTGGGCACAATGACAACCTGCAATTCCAGGACCCGGTTTCCCCGAAATTAACTTTATAAAAATATTAAACATATTTTATATTACTTATGCACTATTTTTTGTGAAGAATGGGATATCAATTAAATATGATCTAGGATCAACAATTTGATACCATGGTTGAATGCATAACATGAGGTTTTTCTAATGTTTTACATAACGGTTGTCAGTACACGACATTCGAATAGATCATCGGTTGTTCGGTGAATTTAATTAAAATAATTAAATAATTTATTTTATTTTATTAAATGAACTAAAACCAAATTCCCTATATAAATATGAGGTTTTATAAGATCTCTTGGGTACGTTTCATGACCCTTATTTAGTTGAGAGGAGTTTTTTCCTCCCTCGTTGGTGAATCAATATCGGGTGTTTGATTAACAACTAGATCTAGGTGAATCGAGATGCAGATAATTCAATAGATCATCCTAATTATTTGATGAGCACATTCATCACTAATAAAAGATCTAAATTGAGTTAAGACTTATTATTGGTTTATTTCCACCAATATGATTAAATGATTGAGCATGATCAATTATTTTTCTTTTATCTATGTTCATTTTAAGCCTTTGCATGCGCCCATATATCAGATTAAATTTATTTATTTGATTAATCCTTTTTATGTAATTTTTCTCACCCCAGATATCCTTAATTTTTATTTATTGGTTAATAATTCTAATTTAAGGATTTTTTTACCCTTTTTATTGTATGTTTCCCCCTATATTATTATCTCTCATTGTTGTTCGCCTAAGGATAGCACATTTCAACGTTATTAAGTAAGACTGAGTGTGATCAGACACCATGATTCAAGGAGGATTTATTAAAAATTATAGAGATGACTATTTTGGGATGGATCAGGATTATTTTATGGATTCGAGTGATGATTTCTAATGATATGGGATTCGGTACTGAATAATGATGGTGATAGGCTAGAGGTGTGAGCGAAAGACCACCATGAATCGGGAGAAACCGATTTTTTTACCACATGAGGGATGAAATTTATAAATTATTGCCTATCCCTTTTATTTATAGTGTTATTAAATAGAAATTGTAGTGATGATTCTAGATATAGATCATGGGTAGATGGTCTAGAATTTTGAGAAAAACTGAACTACATGTCATGTAGTTTGAAGAATACATTGAGTGTAGACCTTGACAAAACGTTTCTTGGGTTTTAGTGAGATAAATATCACATGGAATTTGGGTTCCCCACACACTACGTGACATGGTTCTAGAATTCTTTAATGTACATTGGTAGTACATGGACATGGGCACAACAAGTCACTCTACAAGTGTACATAGAAATATCCAGGGTACACGAACACTACTAGAAGCATAGTCAGGACCTTGGGTTGTGGAGGAATGTCATGTAGGGATACATGAATAATTATTTGTGTAATATTATGTACATAGTAAAGAACTATTGTGTAACCACACACTATTTGGGTATGCTTACATTCTCTATACAATAATTTTTTAGGAATCCTCTACATATCATATCTTCTTCATTTAAACTGAATGATTTACTTGTGAGTATCCTATCAAGATTGTTTTTGTATGTAAAACATTATGGTGGAATTATAGGTTTCTTTTTATACATGATGCAACATGTTATAGAATTAATATTCTTTAGGTGATGATTAATGATGGGCATGACCAGGTAGGATCATCTGTGAGACTAGTGTGGCACCCTGCTGTTGGGATATGGGGTGTTTCCTCTATATACCATAATAGTGGAACACAACTACGGAGTTAGGGAATGGATTCAGGACCATTAATGTGGAACTATCCTTCTGGGCTAGGGTAGTGGTCCTCTATCGACTATTATAGTGGCACATTCATGTTGGGATAAGGCATGGGTTTTATATCAAATATCAAAGTGTCACCGTCCTACAAAGTCAGTGCCTGGGTCCTTGACCATCATATTAGAACCATTTTATCGAGTCAAGGAATGGGTATGTGGCCATTGGAGTGGTACCCTTCTTCTGGGATAGATAATTCATCCTCTATTAATGATTATTGTGGCACCCTCTTACGGAGTCAGGGCATGGATCCTCGGGCATTAGAGAAGAACCCTCCAACTGGGACAAGTAATGGGTCCAATATCAAGTATTAGTGTATAAACCTTCTTATCGGATAGGGCATGTGTCTTCTATCGACCATCAGAGTGGTACCCTCCTATGGTTTCATGGCATGGGTCATCATACACTGGAGTTTCACCCTTCATCTAGGATAGGGCATGGGTCCTCTCTCTACAATAAAAATGTCATCCTTCTATTGTACTTGGGCATGAGTCATATGCCTACAGTTTATTTCCACTCACCTATGTGGCATAATATAAAGGTGTGGTTGGACATGGATTCTTATAATAGGAAGATACGTTAGATGCTGGGAATCATTTATAGACCTATAGAAAAGATGTAATATTTTTTTCTTAGACTGGGCTGTTAGATAAAGATCTTATTTTTCTATCAACTGGGTTTATTTTATGTGTATAAATACATATTGGCTGTTTTTCATCTTAGCATTTCTATGGGTTAATCTGTTTACTTCTATTATAGATCTTAATGATCTCTCTTCAGCTTTCAAGGTGACCTACTGGGTATATATATAATCACACATTAATGGGATTTTCCAGTACATGTCATGTCTTATGTAGATGATGGATAGGTAGACAATAATTAAATATGATCATAAGGATACCCTAGTGAATTAGACCATGAATAGTAGTCATGGAATGGAGATCTTGAGTCAGGATCTCTCACCACTATACCTTTCATTTTTTAGGTTGGGATATCTTTTTGGTATAGTGTGTAATTTTTAACCTTTTACTTGTTATATTTTGTTTTCACACTCTTCTACTCCCAAATGGTTTTACATTCTAAATTATAATCAATATATTGCATCTTTTATTATTATTAATTTTTACTAATTCATGTATAATGTTGGGTTCAGTTGTAAAAGTACACTAGTAAAGGGACCCCAATATTAGTTATTTCTTTTGGTGCTTTTTTCCATCCCCCATCCAATGGATGTGGTCTTGGGGAAATTTCAGATCAAGCCCTGTCAGTTTAGGTTTTGAAATACTGGTATTATATAAGTTCATTCTTTAATAGTGTGTTTTTAGTTTTCCCCATACGGGGATCTGTTTTGGGTTTAGAGAAACAGTGGCAATGTCTTCTAGTAGTGGATTTCTTGATAGTAAACATAGTGTGGGTGCGGCATTTGACATGTCATTTCACAAGGACTCTGACAACCTTCTTTTCAACTTGGCATACCAAGAAATAAGTTGGAGGGATCAATGGTACATGAATTATGTATGATTGCGAATTTTGATTGAATTTCATGAGTCGGGTCTCCACACACACACACACACAAACACACACACACACATATATATATATATACATATATGTGTGTTTGTGTGTGGGTTTTCATATCACTGTGGTATGTCATGATAAAATATTAAAGTTGTCTTTGGGAAGATGGCTAGATAGGTCACTGATTCAGAATCATGACGATGATCTAATGAGCGACGAGTCCTCAGTTTAGGTGCCAATGTGTGAGATCTTTCTACTAGACATACATGTGGTAGTATCCATTCCTGTTAATTAGTATATAGTACCATAAGAGTAGGATGAGGATTCATGTAAGCTTTGAACACTCTATTAATTATTGTCCCATAGGCTGATAAGGTTACACAGTGTGCCAGATACCTAGGTAGTGGATGATTGACTAGAGTTGGTGATCCAATTTTTTATGCTTATCTTCACACTAACTAATCAGTCGGTTTCACTGGTAGTGATTCTTTTCCATGGAGAAGTTGGGCACTGGGGGAGTCTAGTCTCATAGATTCATAATGATTTGACACTTTCATGGACCAAATTCAAGCAAGTATTTCATGATGATTACTACACATCATGCTTATTCTCAGTTTTTGTTTTAGAGATTCTAAAGCTAAAGAAGGGAACAATGAATGTTTTTTATTATTCAGTGATGTTCACTGACCTCACAGGATATTCCTTCGAAAATTTTTTAGATGGACAATTCTAATAATGGGATTTCGACTAGGGTCTCTACAGATACATATGCTACAATGCGGTACCCTTACAAATTCCAACTTATGTCGGAGTTTTGGAGTGAGCACTAGTGATGGATATCTTCCTCCCATAGGTATGATAAGAATTTGGAGCTGGTATTGGATGTTATAGGGTTGATTCATCTGTAAAAGCTAGAAGGAATCTATTATCAGGATCGTAGTGCATGATATCTTCTCAGGATCAGACTCAGGAATGTGGTCATTTTGAATAGGGACCACACAAAGGACTAGGGAATCCTAGAGAGGGTAGTGATATAATTGTGATGGATGAGATTACATGGAACTATATTTCCTGACACATAATGTGGAGGGGGAAGATCGATAGTAGATTGACCACCACTGAATAGGTAGAACCATGATCATGGATCTCCCATGTGAAGTCAGGGTGGCCCAGGGTCGAAGAGATGGAAGAGGAGTAGGATGGGATGTAAGAGGAATATCTTTAGGTGGTGGTTTACATTATGAGATCCTTTTACCACCACCACTAGTTGTCCCATCTTAGGCTTAGGGAATTGGAATTCAGGGCCGTAGGCAGATGTAGGATATGGATTCTTACAAAAAGAAAATTCACAAGCCGATTAGAGGTATTATCTTTCTTTATTATAATATTTCTTAGGTACGAATATAAATGAGTTAGTGTCATTAATTCTTATCTTTAATTCTGGAGTGAGTGTTAGATCTCTAATTTGAGATGTTAGCCTATCGTCTTTTCCTTGAGGTTCCTCTGAGTAATGCTTATTTGGTCTCTCTTATCTTCGAGAAGTGTGAGCTATAACTTGGTGGAGATATTTTTTATTGTAAATATTAGTCACTACAATGAAACCTTGTGAATTAATATTGGTTACAGAGTAGTTTTCCACAGTCTGATCATAGATTTACTATCACCACAGAGGATTCATATTCCATCGCACTGATTGTTTGAGATTTTCCATTGTGGGTAAGATTCATATCATGGTAGAACAAGGGGATTTTGTAATCATGAGGATGGAACCCATCACACATTAGTTTTTTAGTGTTTCCCCTAGCGCAATAGACTCTACAAGAATATGGATTCTTTAAATAATGCATGATTATATGGAAAACTTCTTTTTGGAAATTATGGGAAATTATATGAGGTTATAAATAGATTTGTTTCATCTACATGCATCCCATGATTGTTCTGATAACATCTATGGAATATTGAATAGTTCCTACTGAGATCTAGGAGCATAAGGTATAGTTTTAGGACCTTAGTGAGAAGGTTTTTATCAGACCTAGTCTGTCAACTAGGGAAGCCCTAGTGTTTTTCATCTAAAATTAGGATAAGATATTGAATATTTTTTAAATTATTATATCCTAGATTAGACCACAATGAATAACATGTCCCCATTTATAAGGATTGATGACCACTTTGATGAGTTGTGAGTCATCAGATGGTTCTCGATGATTGATTTTAGTCTCATATACCACCAGTTGACAGTTTTCATTACTGATATTCTAAATATAGAAATATGATATTTTTATTTACACTAAGATTTCATGGCGATGCCTTTTTGTGTGATTAATATCCCTACTATGTTTAAATATTTTATGAACCATATTTTCCATCCATACATGCACGGATTTGTTTTTTCATTTATTGACGACATACTCATATAATCTGATTTAGAGGAAGAGATTGCAGAGCACTTGAGGATGCTCCTATATTTCCATTCTAAGATATATATTTATGGTATTATATTGATGTTCTAGTTCAATATCTGTGAGGGTCACATTTGGGGGAATTAAGTTTCTTGATCGTGGATTAGTTTGGACCCATCAAATATTGATTAAGTTCTTGCTTAGAATCCACCCAATAGTGTGTCAAAGGTGAAGAGTTTTCTTATCATGGAAGGGAAGTAAATATTTTATATTATATGTATCTATGATAATATCTCTATTAAATTACTTGATGTGAAAATGGTATTATTTTACCATGATTGAGTAGTTCAAGAGATACTTCTAGTATTTGAGGATGAGTCTAAAGAGTGCTCTTATTTTGAGACTATCATATGAGGTCAAGGAGTAAGTTGTATATTTTGATTCCTTTGGAGATTGGATCAGATGTTTGTTGATGCATATGGAGGAAGTGATTTAATATTAGTCAAGTATGTTAAAAAATCATGGGATGAACAATGGGACTCATGACTTATATTTGGCAGTGTTATTATTTTCATAGGATGTGGTGGAAATATCATCTGGTAGAGTGCTTTATTTTCTTCTTATAACACCAATGCCTTGGTTATTTCTTAATGTTGGGATAATAGAACCTAATTCAGAATATCTTGTTGGATTTCCTCCAGAAATATACCTTTGATATAAAATATTCCCTATGGAAGGGCAACGTGGTTGAATATACCCTTAGTAATAATTCTAATGCTCATTTGGTATAGGTTGTGTTAGATAAAATGAATTCCTTAAAGCTGACTCATATAGGGAAGACGGGTGCATATTTTTTCATAAAATGGTGTTGAATCCTCTTCTTATATTGAATGTTTTATAGTCTTAGATGGAAGAGAATGTTTGGAAGGTATTATGTGATCATGTATCCTTAGAATCTTCACCAGATGGATTTTATGATGGAGGGAATCAAATCATTCATTTTCAAGGATGGAAGGTAGTCCTGATCCTGATGCAGGAGGAGGTGATGAGATAGTTTCAGACATATCTTTTATGATGTAAATCTTGGTCTGGTTAAGATACCATGTGATCTTCAGTGGTAGTTCTTTGTGGTCTAGAATGAGTTAGAGCATGGTCGAGTTCATCTCTCAGTGCCTCACATGTCAGCAGGTGAAAGATGAACACCATGTTTTGGAAGGTTTGTTTCAACCTCTTGAGATAACATAGAGTAAATGTGATGGAATATCCATGGAAATCATGACAAATATTTTTTATACAATGAGATTCCATGTCTCTATATAGGTGATATTCATTCAAATCATGAAGTCAGTCCACATCATTTCATTCAAGGAGCAGAGTTCAGTGGAGTTTTTGGAGTAGTTGTATGTGTAGGAGATCGTTCTTCTTCACGCGGTGACCTCAATGATTGTCTCTTAACATGATGTGAGGTTAACATAATATTTTTTTAGAGTCTTGATAGAGGAATTATATACCCAGATGAGTATGAGTACATCCTTACACTCCCAAATAGATAGGAAGGTTGAGCAGATTGTCTTCGTGCTAGAGGATATACAGAGTTCTTGCACAGTTGACTTCAATTATAGTTGTGGCGATCACCTTCCATTGGTATATTTTGTAAATAATGAAATATACCACTCTATAATCATTATGTATCCTTTTTAGGCCCAAATGGGATGACCCTATAGGTCACCATTATTCTATACTGAGGGTAGTGAGGCATCTTTTGTTGGGTCGAAGATGGTGTTGCTGAAAATGGATAAGCACCAGGTAATATGTTAGAGGATGAAAAGTGCTAAGAGTAGGAAGAAATATTACACATATTGACATCATCGACCCATGATGTGTTTTTTAGGGACATCACATTTTACTAGAAGTTACCCCAAAATGAGGATTCAAGAGATTGGTTCGGGGAGGAAAACTATTCTTGAGGGTCATTTAATGAAAAAATGGTTTGGAGACCCATGGTAGTCAGGGTTATGGTTTCAGGTGAGATAAATATCACATGATGTTTAGGGATTCACATGTTGTGTGACCCTTTTCTAAATATCCTTCATGTACTTTGCGAATACAAAAACATGGGAATGATTAGGAACATCACCAATGTACACATACACAATGTACATAGACATGGATTGGAGAAAGGTATGGAACGTGGGTGGATGAGGCATGTCATGTAATGTAAGTGAAATATTAAGGTGGCATGGTAGGATCACATACCTTGTTGTTCCCCTTACATGTCATGTACCTTAATTTTTAAAAAATTTCTACCTATCATATATCCTTCATTGGGGCCCAAATTTTGGCTCACATGTAGCCAATCCTATGTGTTTTTCTGTAGAATGTTATGGAATCCTTAATGGTGTATTATTATAAATGATTAAAAATATTTCAGGTGTGAAGTTTCATTAGCCAATGATAAATTGAGGCAGTGATAGGGAAGGATCATAAATGTGACTAGAGTGTCACCCCTATTATGGGAGGTAAAGGGTCCTCTATATACCATCATAGTGGAACCCTCCAGTGTAGTCAGGGAATTGGTAATTAACTATTAGAGTGGAACCCTCATATTGGGAATGGTTATGGATCCTATTTTGAATATTATAGTAGAACCCTCTTATGGATTCAGGGCATGTTTCCTTAACAGTTACAGTGGCATCCTCTCACATTGATGGGGAATGGGCCCTCAACTGTTAGAATGGAACCAACTTTTTGTGATAGGTCATGGTCCCATATTATCCATAAGAGTGGAAACCTCCTTTAGAGTTAGAGAATGGGTCCCTGTATATAATAGTGTAACCCTCTTATTGGGATAGGGAATGGGGACTCTATCAACAATTAGAGTGGCACCTTCCTTCTGGTATAGGGCATGGACCATCAAAGCAGCACCCAACTTTGGTTTTAGGGCATGGGCCGTTGATTAATAGAGTGGCACCCACCTACAAGGATAAGGAATGGGTCCATTATATACTATATGATTGGTAAACTCATGTTGTACCATGGAATTATGTCCTCTGCCAAAAGATTAAACCCCCTCGACTATGAGACATAATGGGGAGGGTTTTATCAAGGTGGATTATTATAATGGGAAGATACGTGTGATGTTGAGCATCATTGATGGACATCTAAAAGTGATGAAAGACTCATTTCGTGGGGAGGGCTATGATATAATGATCCACTTACTCTCTCTTTTAGGTTTTTTATGATGATATGTCCTTGTTTATTGGTATTCATTTCACTTTTTCTATGGGATGAGTGTTCTAATTCTATCATGTCTCTTATCAATCCCCCTTTATCTTTTTGGAGAGTCTTACTATGTATGTATATACTCACCCTTGCATGCGATTTTCTCATACATGTCATGTCTTACACAGATGAAACATATGATGGAGGATATTTCATATTATAATAGGGATACCCTAGTGTATTAGACAACATATGGTGGTTGAGGTTTTGATATCGGGAGTTAGTATCTCTTAGTACATTACTTTTCCAGTTTTGTTAGGTTAGGACATCATTCTATTTGGCCTTGTATATTTTCACTTTTTACATTCCAGATTATGATTTCATACTCTTGTACTCCCTAGTAGTTTTAAAATAATGTTTATTCTCTAGATTTTTTATATTTTATTATTATCAATCTACACTTTATCTTGTATATGTTAGGTTTCATTCATATAGGTACTTTGGGAAAATACCTCCCATATTATTTATTCCTTTTGGCACCTGTCACCATCCCTTAGACTATGCTAGTGGGATTAGGGAAGTTGCAGCTCAAGAACCATTAGGTTAGGTCATGAAATATCATATAATATGACAATAAAAAAAATCTATATCATATTTAAGGTCAAAAAATATGATATCCATTTTTAATCATACCAAACGTGGTTTTAAAAATCATATAACTGTGGCCTTACTCTGATAAAACTTATTGTTTTCAAAAGGTGGAATAAAAATTATTTAAATAGTGGAATATATATTAAACCATGAAAATTAATCTATTCATCGAAACTAAAAAGATAAATAATATAAATGAAGAGTATACCATTCCTTAAGAATTGTAATGGAAATTGTCTTTAATCGTATAGTAGATGAAGATCCTTGAAAAGTATCAAAATGACTCCATCCCCCCTTGTGGTTCCATTAGTTGATGAATATTCTAACACATGGGTGGGATTCTCCTATCAAACATTGTTATAACCCGCCAATTCTCATTGGATTGAGAGTTCAACGAGCCATTACTAGGCCTTAAGAGACATCCCTAGGATGCCAAAGACTGGCAATAAATGCCGAAGGGTTTCAAATAAAACTTGGGGACGATTTACCCATTAAGAAAATAAACTCATCCATTAACCATTAACTATATGATGCATGAAACAATGAAAGACCAATCAAAACATCATTTATATTAAACCACATTAGAGTACACAACAGTGGAAGACCAAACCGAACATCATGGTACACAGTGGAAGAACAACATGAGACTCTCAAAAGACACCATGACTCTGTGGTCCACAAGCTCCAATCTCCACAGTATCTCCCAAAAATCACCATGATCCATTATTAATGAGATGCTTTACCTTTACCTTTGTCTCGGGATACAACATCTGCAAAATCACCAAAGTGCCAAAGTAGGGTTGAATATAAAACTCAGTAGGTTTTCCCCAATGACTTCCCTACTCATGCCACAAGATAGAAGAGTTAGCCACATTTATATAAAATCAGTTTATATAAAAAAAATCACCAAATAAGTTTATAACTAAATATAAACAGGTTTTCCAAAACCATCCATGCTTAAAACATGAAAGTGAAATTTAAACCAGCTTATCCAACACGTTATTTTTCTAGAAAAATAACCAAACAAATTTCCAAACCATTTCACAAACATCCCATTTTGGCATTCCCAACCATTCCACAAACCTATGAAATCATCCATGCATGCATCATTATGACAGTTCCATACACATGAGCAGTCTCTCGTCGATCTACCAATTCATGACAATGTAATTATTTCCCATGTTCCATGTCATCTTTGTCACTGAGCACAAGGTCATATTTTAACCAAGCCTCGTACATATAGTTACCACGTCCCATTAAATTCTTGGCACCAATCACAAGGTCCTATTTAAACCAATCCCCATACTTTCAATATGAACACACACCACACATTTCCAACAATCATGCCAATCCATCTTTTCAATAAAACACCTTTTATTGAAAACCATTTTCCATCCAAACCAAGTGTGTTCAAACAATTCAACCCATTTTAATAAAGCTTCCTTTTTATTGAAAACCAAATCCAACAAAACCATTTCAATAAAACACACTTTTTATTGAAAACCCATTTCTCATCAAACCATTTACAATTTTAGCAATTTCCTAATTTAAAATCAAAATATTAAATTCAAATATCCAAGTCACTTTGCACACAATTCACCAGGATTCCACAATTTCATCAAAACCATAAATCATCACTAAAGAAGATTTAATCCATGATTTTCAAAATCAATTCCATTGAAATAACAAATTTGAAACTAATACAAACAATTCTAACAATAGAATTCGAGAGTGAAGACACCTACCTCAACAAAAAGGGAAAACCAAGCAACGGACGAAGAACGCTCAAAAACACCGGGTCAAATATCCAAAAACCTACAGTAGATCTCTTCTCCTATACAACCAAGACCAAAACTCATCATATTTGGCATCCACACACTTATATTTACCCATAACAGGCATAAATTTATGAAACTGAGAGAAGACGAGAAGTAGATCTGAGTAGATCTAAGAAAACGGTCAAGAACGAAGGACAACGATCACATACCTCAATAATCTGGCTTCGATCCTCCAAGATAAGCCTTAGGATCGCTTCTGGAATGATGGTAGAAACCTCTTTGACGTTAGGAGAACCAAAATCCCGAGTTAGCACTACTTAAGATCTTTAATGAGGCAATTAGAGGCAAAACGAGTTAGATCCACAATTTAAGGATCTAATTTTAAGTGACCGCATGGTTTGACAAACCGTGCGCTAACAGAGCGTTAGCTACTTCCCCGGTCACCCTTATTACACGGTTTGGCCACACAGTTAGACAAACCATGCATCATCCATGCAGAAGCCACTTCCACCATGGTTTTCTATGCACGGTTTAGTCGCACAGTTTGGAAAACCCATGTGCTGACCGTGCGACTTTCCCTTTACCTCCATCTTTATCACAAGTTATCCCGGGTCTCCTATTCCTCATCCTTAACATTAAAACCAAGAAAATAATCAAGAAAGGGTTAAATACTATAAATAGGGGGTACTACATTCTCACCACCATTGGCCCTTCCATCCCTGAAAAGTAGAAAACCAATGCTCGTCTGAAAGAGTTCTAGCCACTGCTCTCCCATTTCGTTCTCGCGTTCCCAAGTATCTTCTGGAATCTGACCATGTTGCCACAAAACCCGCACTAGACCGATGAATTTCCCATTCAAGAAATTACCGTGCCTATCCACAATCTGCATTGGGATATGTACCAACAAAACATCTGGCTCTAGGTCAACGTGATTCTATCTGATCACATGGTCAGGATCGGGTTGATAATTCTTTAACTGAGATACATGGAACACATTGTGCACTGAACTGAACCATGTTCATAATTCCAAACCATATTCCACCTCTCTAACTCAATCCAGTAACTCAAAAGGGCCTATATATCGAGGAGATAATTTTTCCTGCTTCCCAAAACGATGATGTCCAAGCCTTGGAGAGATTCTCAAAAAGACGCGATCACCCACTATGAACGACAGTGGCTTCGACAGTGATCTGCATAAGATTTCTGACGACTCTGAGCCATCTCTATCCTATTTCTAATCAACAAAATCTTCTCCATTGTTTCATGGACAAGGTTTGGCCCGACTAGTGATGTTTCACCAATTTTCACCCAGTATAGTGGAGAACGACAAGGATGCCCATACAACGCTTAAAACAGATCCATGTGTATCGAAGCCTGATAACTGTTATTGTATGAGAACTCCAATAAGGATATATGATCCTCCCATGAGGCACCAAAATCCATTAAACAAGACTGCAATATGTCTTCCAATGTTTGCATCGTCCGCTCGGATTGCCCATCCGTCTGAGGATGATACGCCGTGCTCATCGTCAATTGAGTCCCCAGGGCTTGCTGTAATTATTTCCAAAAACGAGATGTGAACCTTGAATATCTATCGAAGACTATATACATTGATACCCCATGCCTCTTTACCACTTCTTGGATATATATTTTTGAAAGATCTTCCACTGTATGAGTTTCACAAATCGGGATGAAATGGGCCGACTTGGTTAGACGATCCACTATTACCCAAATGGCTTCATGTTTCTGTACCATTCTTGGAAGACCTGTAACAAAATCCATTGCTATTTTCTCCCATTTCCACACTGGGATAGGTAAAGACTGTAACATACCATCTGGTTTCTGATGCTCTTCTTTAATCTGCTGACAAGTTAAGCATCGCGAGAAAAACTTGGGCACTTTCCTTTTCATGCCGCTCCACCAAAACTACACCTTTAGCGCCTTATACATCTTTTTTGTACCTAGATGTACATCCCATATTGATTGGTTGTAAGAATTAAGGAGTTGTTCCTGACAAACTTTAGGTACAACCATCCAATCTTTGAAACACAAAATTGAACCCACTCCCAGTTTCCGGCCATCAATAGTCTCCCCACCATTGAGTTCTGAACTCATTACCAGACATTCCGCATCAGATGTTTATGTCTCTTTGATCACTTTTACCAGATCAAGAAAAAGCGTATCTGAAATGAAAACCGCAACATCACCTCGGTTTTCACATTCCACATGCATGTCAGCTAAGACCGACATCAACTGCCATTCGTCTGAAGCTTCCTTTGCAAACTGATCATACGACTTCCAGCTTAATGCATCGGCCACCGAATTGCCCTTACCCGGTGTATATATCAATTCAAAGTCGAACATTTGAAGATACTCCATCCATATCCTCTGCCGCAGATTCAAATCTGGTTAAGAGAAAATATTCTTCAAAATCTTATGATTTGTAAACATAGTGAGTTTCTCACCAAAGAGATAATGACGCCACATCTTCAAGGCATGGAAAATAGTAGCTAACTCCAAATCATGTGTTGGGTAGTTCTTTTCATGCACTCTCAAATGTCTTGATCCATAAGCAACAATGTCGTCTTCTTGCATGAGAACACATCCCAACCCATATCGTGAAGAGTAACAATAAACCACGTACCCCTATCCTGATTCTGGAAAAATCAAGATGGGTGCTCATGTAAGGTGAAATTTCAGTTCCTGAAAGGATTTATGAAATTCATCCATCCATTGGAAGAGAGCATTCTTCTTAGTCAGAGCTGTCATTCATGATGCTTGTCGTGAGAAATCATGCACAAAGCGTCGATAGTAACTAGCTAGACCAAGAAAACTGTGTATCTCGAACACATTCTTCGGTGGTTTCCAAGAGATAATGACATCTATCTTTTCAGGATCAACAAAAATTCCCTTCTCAAAAATTACATGGCCAAGGAAACATACTTCCTATATCCAAAAATCACACTTTGATAATTCGGCATACAAACGATGATCTCTCAAGATTTGTAACACTGTTTCCTGGTGCACCTCAGGATCAACCCTTGTCTTTGAATACACCATGATATCATCATAAAACACCACAAGAAAATAATAAAAATAACATTGAAATATCTGATTCTTCAAACCCATGAAGATCGTTGGTGTATTCGTTAGACCGAAAGGCATGACTACATATTCGTAGTGGCCATATCTGCTTCTGAAAGTTGTCTTTGGAATATCCTCCTTCCAAACTCGCAATTGGTGATATCCTGATCGCAAGTCAATATTGGAGAACCACTGATCTCCCCGTAATTGATCAAACATATCATCAATGTGTGCAAGTGGATATCTAATCTTTATCATAACTTGGTTAAGCTTACGATAATCAACACATATCCAAAAAGTTCCATCTACCTTCTTCACAACAACACTGGTTCTGCCCAAGGAGAAGTACTTGGTCGAATGATACCCTTGCTTTCCATCTCATCTAACTACACTTTCAAATCTCGTAACTCTATTGGTGTCATCCGATAAGACGGAAGGGAAATAGTACTGGTCCCCAGAAATAGATAAATCGTAAATTCTGCTTCCCTTAGAGGTGGTAACCTTGAGAAGTTATTGGGAAAGAAATATGTAAATTGATCCACAACAGCTGGAAAAATTTTCCTCAATCTCTTCCATTGATGCCAAATTCAACATTGTCGGTTGGTGAGAGATCATTCCCACCAATGGGGCCAACAATATCTTTTCGTCTTTCTTTACTAGCCTCTCTCCTCTGAAGAGATGGTTTATATCATCTTTAGTCGTGAAACTAACTATTCTCTTATAACATTCGATGTGAACCTTAAACATTGTCAACTAATCCATACCCAGGATTATGTCATAAACATCTATGTCCAACATCGAGAAGTCCCATTTTAACTCATCTCCATCAACAGTTATATCCCATGCTCTACACAAAAAGGCTTGACATTCTCTTTCACCAAGAGGAGTTTTTAGTTTCAAAACAAAAGGCATCATTTCCAGTTTTAAACATAGCAAGTCAACAGCACGAGAAGAAATGAAGGAATGTGATGCACCAGTATCAAAAAATGTTTTCATCAATGTGGAAATTAAAAGAACCATACCTCGCACTCTGGATGGTCCCAAGTGATCATCCAGTACAATTTTCTCAGCTCCAAGAAGATGTATATTTTCCATGCCCTGCTCTTTATTTTCATACTGATACTTCCCTTTCTAAGGAGTGTCATGAACACCTGACCTCAGAGCATTACAGAAAGAAGCACTGAATATGTACCATCTTATTACAATTATGAAATTTTTTAGGTTGTTCCTTACAATCCCGCTTGATGTGTCTCATAGAGCCACACTAGAAACATCATGGCTAACACTTAGGTCTCTTAGGAAGTTTTAACAATCTTGTGGTCTAATTCTGATGTGTTCTTCCTCCTTTAGAAAAGGTTTCTAATTCCCTCTTTCTCTTAGTGTTAGAGTTCTCAGCTCCTCTAGTAAAGATAATCATACTTCCTCCACCAGGATTTTCAGCAGTGACGAATATCGTAAACAAGGTATCTGATGACATTCCCAATTCATCTATTTTAAAAGCCTGAGTGATACTTTGTACCAACTGTTGGTTCACCTGTGGTTCAGGTGAAACCACATTCTCACTGTCCTCTTCTGACTAGTTTCTATGACGCCTACTGGGTGCCATTTCCTAAACCAACAACAAACCTCGTCAATCTCACTCTCTAGCAGGTGATGGATTAGTGTTTCAAATTCTATCACATCATCTATCACAACATTGTATTTTCAAAAGCAACCTTTTTCCATGTTCAAAATTTTTTTAAAAAATTCAACATACTTTTTGAAAATCAACTTATTTTTAAGATACACCAAATACCATGTTTTCAAAGTCTTTCACTTGAAAACAATTTTTTCATTTTTTTTCAAAAATTCGCACCATGCACAAAATCTTTACTCATTCCTCACAATGAGATATGCAATCCTAGTTGGATGTCATTTCTCTACAATGCATGTCATGCTCCTCTCATTGGATAAACCCATGATAATGAGATTTCCAACATTCTAGAAGTGTATCCAAAACACTTATGTACCCAACACCCTGGTAACTTGAAGTTAAGAATTAACGGGTTACCTACGTCCATTTATGCTATACATTTCAAGTTCTTACAATCCTACTCCTGTCTAAGATTTCAACCCAAGGAATAGAAAAGAATTAATTTAAACTCCAAGAACAAGAACATTTATGACTACTTGTTAGGAAAAGACCAAACAAGATTATACCATTTGTAATGACCTGCCAATTCTCATTGGATTGAGAGTGCAACGAGTCATTACTAAGCCTTAAGAGACATCCCTAAGATGCCAAAGGCTAGAAATAAATGTCAAAGGGTTTCAAATACAATTGGGGGATAGTTTACCCTTTAAGAAATTAAACTCATCCCTTAACCATTCAATATATGATACATGAAACAATGAAAGACCAATCACAACTTCATTTATATTAAACCACATCAGAGTACACAACAGCGGAAGACCAGATCAAAAATCAAGGTACACGATGGAAGAACAACATGAGACTCTCAAAAGACACCACGACTCTGTGGTCCACAGGATCCAAGCTCCACTGCATCTCTCGAACATCACCACGATCCATTAGTAATGAGATTCTTTACCTTTACATTTGTCTCAGGATACAACATCTGCAAAAGCACCAAAGTGCCAAAGCAGGGGTGAGTATAAAACTCAGTAGGTTTTCCCCAATGACATACCTACTCATGCCACTTGGATAGAAGAGCTAGCCACATTTATATAAAAGCAGTTTATATAAAACATTTTCACCAAAGAAGTTTATAACTAAATATAAACAAGTTTTCCAAAACCATCCATGCTCAAAACATCAAAGTGAAATTTAAACCATCTTTTCCAACACGTTATTTTTCCAGAAAAATAACCAAACAAATTTCTTAACCATTTCACAAACATCCTATTTTGGAATTCCCAACTATTTCACAAATCCCTGAAATCAACCATGCATGCATCGTTATGACAGTTCCATACTCATGAGTGGTCTCTCATCGATCTACCAAGTCATCACAACATAATTATTTCCCATGTTCCATCAGACCTTTGGTAGTGAGCACAAGGTCATATTTCAACCAAGCCTCGTACATATAGTTACCACGTGCCATTAAACGTTTGGCACCAAGCACAAGGTCCTATTTCAACCAAGCCCCGTACATGAAATATGAACACACACCACACATTTTTAAAAATCATGCCAAACCATCCTTTCAATAAATCACCTTTTATTGAAAACCATTTTCCATTTCAAATAATCAAAACCATTTCAATAAAGATGCCTTTTTATTGAAAACCAAATCCATCAAAACCATTTCAATAAAACACACTTTTTATAGAAAACCCATTTCTCATCAAACCATTTACAATTTCAGAAAATTCATAATTTAAAATCAAAATTTTAAATTCAAATAGCCAAGTCACTTTGCACACAATTCACCAAGATTCCACAATTTCATCAAAACCATAAATAATCTCTAAAAAAGATTTATTTGATGCTTTTCACAATAAATTACATTAAAATAACAAATTTGAAACTAATCCAACCAATTCTAACAAGAGGAGTCGAGATTGAAGCCACCTTCCTCAACAAAAAGGCGAAACCAAGCAATAGATAAAGAACGCTCAAGAACACCCTGTCAAATCTCCAAAAACCCACCTTAGATCTCTTCTACTAACACAAACAAGACCAAAAATCATCATATTTGTAATCCACACACTTATATCTACCCATAACGGGTGTAAATCTAATAAACCGATAGAAGACGAGAAGTAGATCTGAGTAGATCTAAGAAAACGATCAAGAACGATGGAGAACGATCACATATCTCAAGAATCCAGCTTTGATCCACCATGATAAGTCTTCAGATCGCCTTCGGAATGATGGGAGAACCCTATTTGACATTAGAAGAACCGAAATCCCGAGTTAGGGTCTCTTAGGAGCTTTAATGAGGGAATTAGTGTCAAAAAAAGTTAGATCCACAATTTAAGGATCTAATTTTAAGTGACTGCACGGTTAGTCCACACGGTTTGACAAACCGTGTGTTAGCTACTGCCTCGGTCACCCTTCTTACATGGTTTGGACGCATGGTTAGAAAAATTATGCACCGTCCATGTGAAATACACTGCCAGCACGGTTTTCTACACACAGTTTAGGAGCATGGTTTGAAAAACCTGTGCACTGACTGTGCGACTTACCCTTTGCCTCCATCTTTATCCCAAGTTCTACTGAGTCTCCCATTCCTAATCCTTAACTTTAAAAAAATAAAAGAATCATGAAAGGTTTACATGCTAGAAACTAGGGGTACTACAACCATGGTATACCAGTACCTCTCAAAGTAAAAATTAATAAAGAGAAAATAACTTTAGTGAAAATTAATAAGAATCCACATAAAATCAGATAGTATTATTATTGAATTTTCCTCCTTATATAGGCCTCAAGGATTATCTTTAAGACTTCATAAAATTTATTCCAAAATTATAAAATGTTGAGTAATTATGTTGGTTAAAAAAATTATAAAATTCATATTTATGCATTTGACACTTAAAGGCATCATTTAATATCCAATTCATTTCATATGGATAAGAATCCATAGTTAATGATAACCAATGTGGCTATTCTAAATATTAACACTTCATGTTTAACTACCATGTTAATAATACCATATAATTTTCCCATATCGAAATATTATGATATGGACATATCCAATACTATAATATCTCTATGTTAGTGGGGAAAATGATACAATATCATTATATCATATCCAACCGTATACCCCACCAAGATCTATAAGATTCCTTTTATTTAAAGATATCATACAATATAATATCCATATATCATAAAATATGATAATAGTTAATATATATCATATATGTATGAGGTGATAGAGAATATTCCCATCATTTACATCATCAATACATGCACTAAGACAATTATCTCATTGATATTTACTATAATCCACTGACCATCTTATCGAAACATGTACTCATTAGAATGGTACCCCTAATGATCATATTTTATAAATATATTTTCTTAAATACAATCTATAATACCACATTGGTTTTCCAAAAATATCACTATAGATATTACATATCGTGTGGCAGTCTTATCTCATAGAACTAGCTATCACCTCATTGGGACAAATTTCTACCATGGAATATACCATTAAAATGAAAGTACTCAAGGAATATATACCACCACACCCTATAAGGTTCTAATGAAAGTATATTTAAATCATGAAAAAAAGGAAAATACAAACACATACAATACATTTAATTTTGATAAACATCTTATATGTCTATAAGATGATTTATAGTAAGTTTTTTTCATAAACCCCAACTAAAAAAATGAACCTCGAAATTTCGTACTATAAATCACATGCCCAATTACAATGAATGTTGGATTAACCATTAAAATTTTACTCAAAACATATAACTACATCTGATTAGTTAGGGAAAATGAGTTCTAGACTCTATTAGAATTTATTTGTGACCCCGTGATGACTATAAGACCGTATATTGGTCATAGTATTTCATTTTTTATTATCAATGTTTCAATATGTTTTTACTTATTTTTTTTGAAGTGGTGATGCATGCAGAATTTTTATAAATCCATCAAATGGAATTGGATTTCATTCTTGTAAAATTTTTCTTGTACAACTCTGCTGCTTTTTGTTTACTATAAATGTCCAAGTCATGTGTTAATAAGGACACATTTTTACAACAATGTTTGGTTGATTAAATAAGTCCATGAAATATGAATTTTATATTTCATGATGTAAATAAAATATTAAAAGGTGTTCATGAAAAATAATGTTACATTTTGTATGAATAATAAATTTGATAAGAGAAGAAGAAAGCAGTTATATGGAATTTATGAGGAAGGAAAGTTATAATTTTAAATACATATAATATTTATAATTATTTATTATGGTCTTATTTAAAAATATGGCACAAGCCTAAGAGATTTCATATGATTTATCAACCATGGAATCATTTGGGACCTTGAGGTAAAATACACCCACAAGAATCATCCCAAAAAATCCTAAAGGGGGAATGGGTGGGTGTAAGTGCATACTCGCATGGGGGGAATTTGTATAAATCCCACAAAAAGCATGGGTATGGGGATAAAACCTATCGGTCCAAAGACTTGTTTTGGTGTGTGTGGGTGTATCCATTATTGATCCATGAAAGCTAGATCTAACAAGTGGTGGTCACCTCGAGATTGGTAAACGTTGATAAATCCTCTAGGGAGAATTGATGTGGATTACAGATGAGAGGAAAAATATTTTCAAATCACTAAAATTATGGATACAAATTTCGACCCTCGATGTGGTTGATCTGATCCATCCATTCTCCAATGTTTTATCATCTTCTTCCCCAGCTCTATTTGAGTATTTTCAGTACGCCAAAAATAAGCCTAAATGTCCTATGAATGAGAAATTGGAAATTATCCTAATGATACTAATGGGATGATGTATTTGAGATTCATCTAAACCTATGCATGGAATTTATACCTTGAATTAAAGTAGTTAAAGAGAAGAATGATATTTGACCGAATGAAAAATAAGTTTCATTCATATATTAGATAATCATGCATTCCAGTAGCTTGAGATTAGGTGAGGTGAATGGAATGTGTTCCTCATCACATGCATGTGAGGTTATCATCGAAAGGTATAAAAAAAAGATTCATGTTTTTCATTATCATGTGAAGATTCAAATAAATTGGGACATTTGTGCATTTAAAATGATGTGACTTGGTAGTATTTTTGGGTCATTGAAGGTTCCCTTGATGAGGAATTAATACTCGATCATAGGTAGTGCTCATCGCCTATAAAATGATAATCACCTTTAATATGGATTTTTTGTTCATATTTTTTGAGATCTATCATGTATTTTTGAAAAAGAGAACTATGAAACTTTTCTTTGTGAGAAATCATTCAATAACGCTCTCTACCTATGTGAATATGGGAAGAACTTTTATCCCTCTTATTATGTAAACCATACGCTCAGGAGTCCCATGATAAATTGATTTTGTGAACCATCATGGGATAGTTTGATACACCTCTATCAAGTTTACACAAATAATTAGAGACCCTAATAAAGCTTAAATATACACTATGTCTCTCAAATAAGATATTATGTTCAAAAAATAGCTTACACCCATTTGGGTTGGCATTAAAGAAGGAAGTAGAATAGTGTGTGTATCCCACACACTTGATTTTCTTAAAAAAAATGACATCATGGCCTATTTGTTTTGTGAAATAATTTGGATAGAGTATTTTTGAATAAAACTTGTGCATGAAGGAACACAATTTGTATAAATTTTACACACCCCTTGTGTGAATGACTTTCATAGAACCTAGAATATAGATTCTTGTGATAAAATGCATGCATTTGATGATAGTGAGGAGTGTGAATCTTGAAATGAGAAGTTCAATGTGGTGCATACATGATCACATGCACCTGTGAAATCATTTGAGATGAAACATAATATTATAGAACAAAGAGAAAAATTTATAAAGAATAAAATTCAATATATGTTCTAGTCTTTATAACTTGAAAATAGATGAAAAGTACTTCGGATTACATGCAATACATAAATGAGGTGTACTTGAAGAATATTTATATTGTTCAATATTTATCTTGAATATAGTATTTAAGATAATGTTTGGTCCATTTTCAAAAATATTTTTGAGCTAGGGACTTCAGAAATAAATAAT
This sequence comes from Viscum album, assembly GCA_963277665.1. Taxonomy (NCBI): domain Eukaryota; kingdom Viridiplantae; phylum Streptophyta; class Magnoliopsida; order Santalales; family Viscaceae; genus Viscum; species Viscum album. The sequence continues at coordinate 1,211,991,961 of OY728153.1, read as the reverse complement.
AATTCAAGACTGAGCATTTTCTTGCTCTATGGAAGTTTATCGATTATATGGGATTAGATTATTGAGAAAGAACAATAGGCTCAACTAGATATTGTTGAAGATGATTGAATAGATAAATGAGAAATTAATATATTAAAATATAGTGGAGTAATATCATAAATCATCCTACATGGGATCAAGCCTCTGAATAGAGGTGAAGCCTTTTGGTTGGTTCTAGGAGAAAATGGTGTCTTCTGGATGGATCCAGGGCTATAAAGAGTTTCTTGGTTGGAGATGGAGAAAAACTATTTTAGTTGGATCTATAAGAAGTATATTTCATTTATTTGAAGTAAAAAAAGAAAATTGACTCTCTCATTTAAGGATAGAGCATTGTAATAACATGTTTGATAATGAAGAATCCATGTTGGGAGACATTCATGCAAAGGAATGTTTCTTTGTTTCGAACCATGTAAATACATCACACTACACCCTATATTACTACCACTTCACATGAAGTGATATTGAGAGACAATATTCAGTGGATTAGATACCTTAACAAGTTCAAGAGGGTGAATTTGAAGGAAAAATAATTATAAAAATAAACCATTAATCCACCCCTCCCCTATCAGTGCTCAACTCATCTTGGGGAATTACACCATATAGCACTCAAGGGACCCAGTACACATCCCATTCAATTCTTGAACATATAATAGTGATTAATTGAATATATTATACCTATATTTACAAACAAAATTATTATTTTACCTTAGAAATAACATGATTGATCACTCTCTTACTCCCCTAATAGGAAAGTATTTGAAAAATCATTTTTACAATGTTTCTTAACCACCAGGGATATATAATTTTTTGTATTCATTGGAAGGGAATGTTTCTTAACTATTATGTTACATTACTCACTCACATCATCATGATTTGTATCGCAGAATTACTAGGATCACACACATAACCATTTGATCATGATTTCAATGAATGTTAATCACATCTCACATGAATTTTAATCTGTTCATTCATTCCAAATAATACTAAAGGAACAAAATTATATATGATATTTACTCAACCACATGTTACTTTTGTGTCATCCCCATGATAGTAATTATCATAACATGAATTTATTTATTCGATAATCTAAAATTAACCACATTCATAAACTAATTAAAGAGGTTATCCACACTCACATGAATAAATCAAATTATTACTAGAATACTAGAAAATCCAATCCATTTAATGTAGAGATAAGAAAACTTCTCTTCCAATTGAAATTGAGCAATAAAGTCACACTATCCTAACTCACACATTAATAAAACTAGGACATATTTTCTATCCTATATACAATATATATCAAGTATGTGATAACATGATAATAAATATTGATATGATTTGATATATACATAACTCAAGGAATCTAATTTTAGGCACCCATCTACATTTTCCATACATATTGAGGTATAAAAAAACAATATTACCACTCTAGTTTAATTATCACACCCATGTGAATATTATAAATACAATATTATCAAGTTATAAGTAACATATATGTTGTTATAGAAGAGTTTTATTTTACTACTTTTCAAACAAAATTTTATTCATGAAAACATTGATTAAGTAATCAATGATTTTTTAATTTTCCAAAAACCTATTTTTCATAATAAATATTACTAATAAAATATAAGAATAAACATGTCATGTGATCCCATATTCAAAGTATGAATCACGTGTTTAGGTCCTTTCTACCGTAGGATAATAGTAAGTTAATAAATAATTGTAATTAACATCATATTATCAAAATAATTTAATTTTAATAAAAAAAAATCAGTAACAACAATCCCATTTCCCACATAAATTATATTTTCACACATATTGATTTTTTTGCCCCATTTTTGACTTCTATACAATGTTTCATACAACCTTTTATGATGGTAAAAATATAAAAATCACAATATTATATATTTTCTACAAATATTACCCCACACTAAAATTACAATTACTTTTAGGATTAATTTTATATTTAATTAAGACACAAAATATTATTAATACATAGTATAACACTATTTTCAAAAAAAAATATGAATCCATTTCTTCTAACTGGAATGTTATTTTTAGTTATATTACTTCTGACTAATTGTCCTTACCAGAATTATTTCTTCATTATCATTTATAAACATCATTAGTCCCTAAAAACCTCAATAGAAAACTAGGGATATGTACATAAATCATAGTAAGGGGTAACGAAAAATAATAATCTTAGTTTTCATAAAAATATAAGAAAATAAATGAAGATGAATTGTTTTTATAATAGGATAAATTGAAATACAAAAAATAACTAATTATCATGACTCTCCTCTCCTAGTATCCCTCTTAGGATTGTAATGATGATAGAGATATTACCTTTGCTGTCTGATTCCAATAATCCATTGGATATTGACATGAAACAAGGTTATTGAATGAATAAAGATAATAAGAATAAAAATACATATACATAAATAATGATACAATATAAGATAATATCCATATATAAATTCCAAATCATAAATAAAAAATTATTCCCAATACATGAATATAATTTTGATACATAACAAAAATTACTAAATGATAGAAAAAGAAACACCTATCAAGGGACCGTAACCACCCATGGATCTTAAAAAAACACTCTATGTTAGTATAAACTAGCTCAATCACCAACTCAAACTCAAGACTTCAAAAAACATTTATACACATAGGATGAACATATAAGTACAATTTGTTGAATATTCCCAATAACCACTCGTGTAACTGTGAAAGAATCATACTAAAGCCTTGTAAATAAACAAATGCATCCAACTCACTAACTAACCAAGTAAAATTATACTATATTCTTATCAGGGATATATATCCAAGTATTCCATAAAAATTATATTATTTACATTAATCATGTATATATATATATGTGTGAAATTTACCTAACGTCTCCTTCACCATAGGTGTGGCCGACTTTTTCCCCTACCACTCATTTCATGTGATCACCCCTATGATAAATAATCATTCACACCATGAATACATTCCAGATCCACAAAATCATGTCATCATTTATCACATGCATGATAACAACCTTATCATATTAATCTCATCTATATCGAATTAAAATTTTTAAAGTCACTACTACCTATGCCTTCAGAATTATACCACAAGACACTACTGGCCATGAAAGTACACATATGGGAAACTATAGTAACCATGACAAAACAAGTTTATAGCTTATAAAATAATATATTAGAACCTTAAAATAAATTTATACTAAGGTCAAGATCCATCACTACCTGTGTGATTCTGTATCCTATACTCTAAGTTATCACAATTTAGGTTTTCCGACGTATATAATTACATTCAATGAGATAGTGAGGTCACTTCTATATATTAGGGGTATTATGCCCTACATAAGTTCATAATTTGATATAATAACCTCTTGAAATATTATTTAGACCTTATTATATTTGATAATTCTTGGGAGGGACATTTAAAAAAGCATTTTCATCTATATATCCAATGCTAGGTCACCTAGTTCATTTTTACAACATACCGTGAGGTAATGGAAATTCCCTAGATTATCAAGAGAGAATAGATAAGAGTTGATAATCATAGGATGATGTTCATCAATATTCTATACATATTAGAGATGTTTCCAAAAGTTCTTTGTTCTTTGCTCAGTAAATTTTTCTGGTAATAGTGATTTATTTTTATTCTTCTTATCAGGATTCACTTGGGCTAATAGTTTTTACACTAATAACATTAGAGCTGGTGTTGTTTTGTATTCTTATAGAGTTCATGGAAAATAGAGACTTTGTTTTTTGACCTTTATTTTCATTCATCATATAATCTATTTCCCTTTTCATACTCAGTATTTGTAGAAATATCTTTTGAGGTAGTATTAGTTTATAGGAGATAAATAATTTGAATAGTAAACCATATAAGTCAAAAATTAACATTAAATGGTATAAAAAAATTAATAAGATGGATATAGAACATTAAATGTAAAATATAGAAAAGTATTCCTAAAGAGGATAGATGAATTAAATATACGTAAGGATTTTTATAAGATTAAAAGTTAGGCTCTTAGTGAATTAATTATGCCACACTGAGAGGGAAAAGAATCAATATTGGTGGTTGTTACTAAATTATTCTATTTTTATTAATTCAAAACACTGCACTGATTAGGATTTAGGGATATAGATGGAATCAAACAACACATTCAAACCGAGTTCAAGATACAAAGTAAATAAAATAAGAGTAATAATATTTGTTTAAAAAAATCTCATTATGTAGGTGACTGTGTACTTGTTATGTTCTCTATATTTTGATAGATATATAACTAATAATATCAAGAATTGAATCCATGTGGGAAGGGTATCCTCCTTTATAAAATATATGTTTCTTAAAATTGTTCATATCCTATTTGTATCATTATACTATATCCCACTAGTTTGTAATGGGTGTTACTTTTGATCTTGGGCTCGAATAACAAAAGGGATAATTGAATGGATATTTTTATTATTTTTTATTTTGTTAGATATATTTAAATAATAATGAAACTCAAGTATTTAAAGATGATTATTTTATAATGAATATTTTTAGATAATACATGAAAATGAAAAACTAGTGGTGATGGCTGTAGAAAAAATATATATATATATATAATATTTCATAATTATATGAAGAATGGGTCATTGGGTGATATTTATAATCATGTTTGAGAGTGTTTTGAGACGGCCTTCAAATTACTCCAAGATACACTAAATCAATTTATTGAATTTATAGAATTTAAAAAATGAGAAATGAAATTTTTTGGATTTTTTTCTATGCCACATGGTTTATCTTAATGTTTGATAGTTTTTTTTATGTTTTTAGTAAATTGATATAGTTTCTTTTCTTCATCACTCAGTCTATTTTTTTACATTCTACATATTCTCAAGGTTAGTCATTTTTATTTTTGGTATATATATGGATTTTTATGTTCGGTTTTTCTTTTGGGTCCATCCATTGATTTGAGATATGTAAATGTGTTTCACGATCTATTGAAGGGTCAAGAATTTCTAGGAAACAAAAATAGAAAATAATACATCATAATGATCATTTAGTGGGTGTTTCCGTTAAGAAGTTATATTTTGATAAATTATGACGCACAATTATTCTATAGTGTATAAATGGTTATCGTTTTGAATAATTTGGAGGTTTTATTCAATGAATGAATAAATCATTTTGGAAGTGTAAAATAGGTTTCTAACATGTTGTTGTAAAGATTATATGGCTGTTTTTTATAAGGCATTGATCATATGTTTATGGACATACCAATGTACTCTTTTCATATTCATATGAATTCAATTTGTGGATAATAATTTGGAATACAAACATATTATTTACAAGAATAACCATTTTCTATTAACATAATAATCCTTTTAAAATGTGTAACTCTTTTTGAATGACTACTTTTTTTAGGGTTCATATTTTTAAAAATTTGGTCTTTCCAAAATTATTTTAATCTAAATAATTGTAAATACTTATCATTTTAAGTAATAAATTATTTAATGAAAACAATAATTTTAGGAGTTTATATCATGATTTGGGTATAATTAATAAATATAGTATTATTTTACTTATAATAATTGGTATGTATATACACAACATAAAAGAAAGTAGGTGTGTAATATTAAACAAGTATCAATGAAGTGGAAATTGATATGAAAACTCATTACCCCATGATTCTACTTAGTTGAAAATAGTTTAACATCTTGTATAATGGTTTCAAAACTATTATTAACTCATAAAATAAACATATTCATATTTTTTAAAATTTATATGTATTCTCATTACCCATTAAATACTATTTTTTGTAAAATTAATCATCGTGTTCCAATTGTTTAGTATTCTAATGCATGTTTTATAATGGAGGTTCTAGTTCTTGAATATATGATATTTATTTTTCATATCTATATTGATATTAATTTTATAAAAATACTATTTTTCATTTGATACATTTTTTAACCATCAATTTTTTGTGTTAATGAAATACGAATCACATAGCTACGTTCAGTTGTTAGTCCACATGAATGCATGGGCACTATTAATATTTCCCAATGGATATGTGGGAAAAGAGGTAGGTATTATTTTATATTATAATAATAATTGTTATATAATAAATATCATTTTATTTACATAAATTCACCTATATATACCATGCACGTGTGTCAATGATGAAAAATGAAATGCATCGATTCAAGTGGTGGTAGTCCACTTGTACACATGAGTGATGTTTCAATTTTCAGAATTAGATGGATTAGTATATGAAACAATTTGTAATACCATAAATATAATAACATTAAAATATCATAATAATATTTTTTTTATTATATAATGATGGTAAAATATTATTTATAGGCTGTAGAAGAAGAAATGAACTTGAATAAAGTTATTTAAGATGATTCCCTCTTATTTGGAATACCTCATTTATAAATTATCTTAAAGACCATAAGGATGATATTTTGAGAATAAATATACTACAATAAAATATATATGGATGAGTTTTTGGTTAGTTTTTTCATAAGTAAGTTGCTAAAGGTTGGGAGATTAATATAGTATAAGAGGTGTCATTGTATATTGAAAGGAATGATACACTTGGAATTACTTAAAATATTTAAATATAATCTATATTTTTCATGTGAAAGTTGCATAAACTGGAAATAATTTCAAATATAAGTTAGGAAATTGATGAATTCCCATAAAACTATAAATTTTGGACTTGTTTTTTCATGTTTTATCCCTTGAATTTTGTTTTACCCCTTTTATTAAACAATTTTAATCTTAACAGTGCAAACAATGTTTTCAATATTAAAGTGTTATAAATTAACTTCTGAAATTAAAATTTCACTAAAAATTTTAAAAATAAGGAATTTGAGACTATATAATATCATTATTGTCCTGTTTCAATATTTTTAAAATTTGTAAATCATTTAGAATAATATTATTTAACTTAGAAAACATTAAAATCATTTTAAGATCAATTCACATTTTCTGGAATTTAATTGTATCAATATAGAAATATAATTAAAATATAAACTCTATATAAATAAGTAATATATTAAAATTAAATGTAACATTCATTTGTAACTATAATTCATCGAAACAGTACTATATGTAATATATTTAAAATAATTTACTTTGATTTTTCTATTCTTTTAATAAACATTGTGTTAGATTTGTGTAAGAATCTAATGTAATAATAATTTAAATAAAAAATATAAATAAATTAACATCATAAAAAATAAATTAAATATGTTTAAAAAATGTTTTATACAAATTTATAGCATTTTTTATATCGATGTGAAAATATAATAAAATTAACATCCAGATCATTAAATTTTGGAATTTTCATTTACATCAAATAATATAAATTTAATCATCAAATAAAAATGGATCAAATATCCCATATTTCTTAATATATAAGGGTTTTGGTTGTATTAAAATCATCCAATGAAATATATTAATTTTTATTGATGACTTTTCATTCTTATTATATAGTTTTTACCTTGGTTATTCCATTTTATCCTTTATTAGGGTAATAAATTTTATAATAGTAAATATTTATAATTCCTAAAATTTAAAGGAATATATTTTTAAAATTTAAACCTAATAATTAAATTTTTGAATCCATTCTATATAATTATATTTATATAATTTATTGAAATTTATTTAAAAATAAGTCTGAAAACATGTGGAAAAAATATTTTCTCCATATAATGCATTTTTCAAGCATAAAATGATCTTACATTAACTATAGGACTAGTAATAATAATTATATGAATTTTAATTAATATATATAGTTATATTATATTATCATTTCATTAATATAATTCATTTTTATGGATTATTTATTTCGTTAAATAGAAAATTATTCTTCACATTAGAACTGTTTATGAAAAATATACCTTCATACCTCTAAATGAAGTTTTTTTATTTATACCAAATTGATTTTAAATATATGATTAATTATACAGATTATAACACGTTATTATAAATATATATGGTATTAAATAAATTAATCATTTTTAATTATTCATAAAATCATATTTATATGGGAAAATTTCAGAAAAACCCTTTAGTTATATTTTGAAATAGTAAGTTCTAAATATATATTCATCTAATAAAATTAGAATTTTTATTCCATAAATATAAAATTTTATTTATAATATGATTTCATTATGATAAAATTTTATCTTACTATAATTTAATCTCAAGTGTTACATTTTTACAAGCTTTAAAAATTTCATCCTGGAAATTTTCAAAAACATTAAAATTGGAACAAATGAGGGTTGTTCTTATTCATAACTTCATCATGTTACCACATTGCACACTCTATTTCTGGATTTCCCATAAGTATCCTCAGCTCTCGAGTTATCTGATTCTGATATACTTATTTTCTATTGTATAGAATCTATATAGGGTCTTCAGAGTAAGATATGTCATGTTCTAATTCTATATAGATAGAAGTGAACACATGCATTGGGTCTATAATATACTTATTTAATAATGAGATACATAACACATAATTTACTTTTGAGAGTATTAATCAAATTTTGAAATGGTAATCTATTGATTTAATTATTTCAAAAATTTTAAATGATATGATATACTAAGGGCTTAGTTTAATTTTTTATCTGGCCCTTAAAACACCATTCTATAGAGATACCTTCAAGAAAACATGACCAGTAATTTTAAATTGTAAATATTTTCTTTATAAATTTTTATAGATCTTTTTCATGCATTTAAATACTTTAATATGGATCTAAATAGTCTTTATCATTTTTTTTCTTCTCAACAATTTCTAGGACTATAATCTGTATTTCACCAAATTCATCCCAATAGGTTATAGTATGAAATATATTTCTATATAATTCATTATATGGTGAAATATCAATGTTTGAATGAAATCTATTGTCCAAGGAAAAATCCACTGAATAGAAATAATTATCCCACATAATATTAAATCAATGCAATAATTAATTAAATAAAACTTCAAACATTTTAATATTCTATTCATGTTTTCCATTAGTTTTAGGATGGTTGGCATTACTCAAATTAAACTCAGTGTGAAGAGACTTCTGAATACTTTTCCATACTCTTAATTTAAATCATGGGTCACAATTATACACAATATAAATAGGTTCATAATTATATTCTAAAAGATAATAAATATAAATTCATGCAAGTTAGAAAAGAGGTAAATATTCACTTATTGTAAACAAAATTGTCTTTGGAATGGTAATTAAAAATAAACCATATAGAATAATTCTATCATGGATTAAATGGAAATCTATTGAAAAATCCCATAGTTATTTCATCGTATTTCCAAAAAGGAATATTAGGTTGTGTGGATCTCATGGGATTATTTCTAACATGATTACCTATTCACAAACCAATAATCTAGATATAATCATCAATTTACAACATCATATTATCCTAACAAGAAATCCATTTCATATATATATTAATCTTGGTACTTCCATGGTGTATAATGAAATTTGATCCATGAGATTCATCTAATAAATCCATTCTCCTCTAAGGTATATATGGGATACATATCCTCTTTTAAATTTCATAACACCATATACATATATTATGTACTAAAATTTTGTATCACTCATGATTTCAACATTATTTTGAAAATTATAATCATTAAATTGGTAACATTTTATCTTTTACAACAAAAATAGTTTTTTAATCATATTGAAATAGAGTGATTTCTCCCCTTATTTTAAAATTTTTATATCATTATTTACTAACTAATTTAAAATAATATCCTTATTAATCATATGCTTAGTATATACTACATGATATTTTATAATTTGTTCATAATCTAATCTGTTTTACTTCTTTAGGTGGTAGTTTATTTATCATTCATAAGGCATGAGTAGCTCAGGAAATATCTTTTTCTCCTGTTAAGATATTTCATTAAAAAGATGTATATTAGACTCTTATGATCTATGTGTATCTCACATCATTCACCATGGATATAATGCCTCAATTTCTTCTAATGAAATATTATATATTCAAACTCAAGATCCTAATATGTATAGTTTTATTCATAATTCATTAAATTACTTGATTTGTAACTAATGAAATTATCATTTTTCAAAAGAAAACCCCAATAACTTTATATGATATATCACTATATAAAAAATTCATCTCTTATTAATAATAGAGTCAATAATAAATTATAAAAAAATATCAAAAAATATTATTTAAAACATTATTCATGTTCATTTTTCTATATTATAATAACACATTTACAAGTTTACTTGGTTAACGGGTTCACAAATCAAACAATGTTTTGAGAAAATTGGTGATATCTGTTTTCCAAACAAAGGAAACTATATAACTTAGTTATGTTTGAGGTTTTAGTTCATTCCTTGAATTTATTTTTATATAAAAAATAAATTTTGATTCTATAATTTGAGTAAATATATCCAAGAAAACAAACATTATACATCTAGAACTCACACTTTATAAATTTTTCATATATTAGTATTCCTTGAACAGTCTTAAGAAAAATTCACAATTGGATCTCATTGTAATATTATCTATTATAATACACCACTATATCATCAATAAATACCAAAAAAATAATTTGGATATTCCTTTAACACTATATTAATTAGATCTAAAAAATTATGTTGTTCATTAGTAATTCCAACGAGAATTACTATAAACATGAAACGTCCATAACTTGTATATAAAGTTTTCATTGGAGTGTCTTCCTTATTAAGTCATAATTGATGATGCCTATACTAAATTACAATCTTTTGAAACTATGTATCTCTGTAATGTTTATTGAACATATCATAAATTTGAAGTAGATTATACTTTTTACTTATTATAATTACATTTATTTCCCTATAATCAATTTAGATACTCTATAAAACATGGTTTTAGTGATGTTATTTGAAATTCAAGAGGAATTTATTTTTTCAAATTAGTTATTGGGTCAAAAAATAGGATTTTAAATTGAGATATATGATCATGTATACCTCAAATATATGCTTTGGGGGCGATGATTAGAGTTCAAGGGATCTGGAGGGGTGAAGGGGTGGTCAGGATGGGTGTATAAACCAAGGTTGTTGTAGGAAATTTGCAAGATTTTTGTTGTATATAGAAACTTGGTGGGTTGTTGTAACCACTAGCCTACTTGATGTTTGTTACAACTAACTAGTAGAGGCATTAAATAGTTAAAATTATCCCTCCGTCACATCAGGTTTTTAAGTTGGAAGCCCCTCATTCCATTATTTGTTTTAATGGTGTGAACTAAGGGATCTTCCCCATTCATCTCTACTCAATAACACTTCTAGTGGGTTTAATTAAAAATATATTTTGAAATTTTGGGAGATTACCTCCCCAAAGCTAACCACCATTGATACCCTTTTCTCCCCAGATTAATTGTTTGTTTCTCAATTTAAGGACTTTTTTTCAATACTGCCAGAGCATGATAGAATCAACAGATCAAGATGAGGATTTCACTCTTCCCTGGATGAGGGAATCCAATTATAATATTTATACTTTACCATGTTTCATTTTTTATGATGTGTCACTATGGATATTTTTCATGTTTCTTAACTTCAATTGTATTAAATAATATTTTTCTATTTCATTGGTTAGTGATTTTTCCCAGTTTGATTTTGAGGTATTCTATGGGTTTTTGGAAATCGGTTGTTCATGGTTCCAATCTGACAAGATCATCCAGATATAATTTAGGAATTATACCTATTTGGGTAAATTTGTTGATTTAATTACAATTTTTGGGAAATAATTAATTAATTATAAAATGATTATGATTAATTAGTTCTATTGTTTTGATATTTAGAAGTGGAATTTTATGTCTTGGGTTAGGATTAATGAGGCTTTGAGGATAATATAGATCCATAGTAAAATAAAAAGTGCAATAAAAATAACATATTAAATTGCCCTGTCTACATTCCATGTGGAATTTATGTACTATTTATATTGAATATGGATGTCCAGAAATTACATTCATATTGACTACCAAAGTTAATTTAAATAATAATGAAAATATTATTTAAATTAAAATGGTAAATTGAACAGAAATGGTTCTAGGGTCCATGAACAACACTTTTTCACTAGATTAACTTCTCTATCAACGATGGCCAAGGTCATCACACTCGAGACACCATATGGCCTCCAAACCTTTTGGGAGATGATATCAGACCCAGTGAAATCCATAATCCCATGAATTGGGGAATAAGATGAAACCAAGACATAGGTGAGTTTGGATTAGATATCTGTGGCTATATAGGCCTTAAAAGACCCTTAGGCTTTGAGATATTCTGTCTTAATGACATGTGGGTGGGATGAGGAATCCTCTCTTGTATTCTTTGACCACACCTATGTGGGTAGAACACATGAAAACTGGTACTGGGTTGGTTGAGAAGTCTAACCAAAAGTGACTTTTTGATTGATATGTGCCACGAGCCTTATAACACCCTGAGATTTTAGGAAATATTATTTATTTATTAGAATGAATTAGTTTTCATTGATGTATTTCATTTCACTAATTCAAATATTCTTTTCAAATAGAACAAAATGATCTTCTACTAAACGTAACAATGGTGTGTGTTATACCCAACATTGAGTTTTTATAAATCAACATTTTATTCTAACAATTATATAAATTAAATTATTGTAACCTAGATATTGAACATAGAAATATTAATATTAATAACAACTTTTCATACTTTATTTATAATTTTTTTTTATAAATATATCATATTCGTTGTGAAATATACTTGTAATTGTTTTATGTTTTAGAATAATATTTTCTCAAAGAAACTGCATTTTATGTCCTTCTGGGAATTGCTGTAAAATTAATTTTAGAAACTAAATAAATGAATTTGATGAATTGAAAATAATTTTTCAATTCACAATTTTGAAATTAGATTAGGTTTAATTTTTTGTATTTTTTTGAGAAACATCATTTTTGGTTGAATAATAAAAATTACGACAATTTTGTTACAAACAACCTCTTCATTTAAATAATTATTAGTGTGAATTTTTATTCTAAATTGGGTTTTAAACTCAAAATAGATCAATTATGAATATATTGATTCAATTTTGGTAATGGTAATCATTTTTTATATTAAAATGAGATATATAAACTTATTGAATTGTTGAATGATTATACTTTAAAAACCCGCTTTCTCTCCACGTCTACAGGATTCTCGTAAATATTAATTTCCCCACTTCTCTGATTTAAACTTTAGGAAATTAATTCGCATGTTTGTAATATGTATTATATTTATATTATAATAAGATCTACATAAATTTTTACCAATAATATTAGTTAAATTTATTATAATTAATCACAGCGATGCAAGTAATATTAAGCTTAATTAAGGACTAAACCTTAATCTCAAGGACCAAAATGACATGAAAACATGTGAAAAATACATTGGTTTCCAATAATTCTAAAATATACCCTGTTTTTCTAATTTTATGGGTGATTTGGATATTATTAAATTGGATATCCTTGTATAAAAGGTTAATTAAGGATAAGGACAATAATGAAACATTCCTTAACTTTAACATTTATAAAACTATGAGGTATGTAAAAAACATCATACTCGAAATTTTTCTATCATTTTGAATGTTAAATGGGTTATTTTTATCACAATAAATTATCCCTAATTTTTATATGTTATTTAGTGGCCAAAAATTCTAACAAAACGCCAATGTAGTGATTATTTAGTCAATAATTAACTAAAAAATGATATTACAAATGTTGAATCTAAAGTTAATTGATTTAATATTCTCATTAATTATTGTTGAAGATTAATATTTAAATTCTAAATTATGTAAAGTGAATTTATTTTTATTGTAATAATATTTTTATATTTTTAAATTAAAATTAAATAATTAATGTCAAAATTGACATTATTGTTATTTTACAATAAATGATATTTTATTGAATGATTAGAAATTAATAAAATACAATATTCTATGCGGTAAATTTTACGGGTTAAAAATATTAAATATGGTCTATTAATGGACCAATGTTTCATTTATAATTATTATTTTTACCCATATATTGTAAAAGCATCATTAGCATTGTACGGATTTCCAAAGTGTTTTGCGCGTTACACGCGCTTGATTTTAAAATTAATTCCCAAAACACCAGAGTTTTTTATTTTTTAAATTAGGTATCATAGGTATATTTTGCTTTCTCTATATTATATAATAACTCTCAATTTATTTTTATTATTAATGGTTAAATTAATTAGTTTATAAAACTAAATTCTTTAATAAAAACCAAAATAATAAAATAAGGGAATCATAGAACTTAAGGAACCAAATTATTAAAATGAACATATTATTATGTGGTGTAGATTTGGTTCAACCATAATTTTAAATTATTCCATTATTTTTTCATTTTGGGAGGCACCTTAGGTAATGTTGATGTACCCATTATTGAATAATGTTTGGTATATACAAGAAGTATCACTCCCCCTCCATTGTAAGAAGGAAAACACGTTACTCATTCCTCAAACCTCTCAATCCAATTTTTCTCATCAAAACTCTTCCTAAAAATTCCTAAAATATCCATAACTTCCTCCTATAATACTAACATCGGGAATAATGCCTTCCATGTAAGCCTTTTTTGCAAACCAAAAGGATTTACCTAATCGAGAAGTAACACTCCCCACAAACTCCTTTAATTTATTTCTCTCTCAACTCTCAAAAATGTTCTTATTCCATGATTTTATAAAAACACCAGTATAATAAATATACTATGATGTTTTTATGATAAGCGTCATAACTACAATTAAACAATCATCCATCTAATGGGTAATGAATATATTGTTTACGTGTATAATGAACTACTACCCCACGAAACGATGATTGTTTAGTTTTTCTTACTGCCTATCATGGTGGATATTTTAATGAAAAATCTATTTTCATATGTTATGTATTATATTTATTATTTATTTAATATTATTTAATATTTTTACAACACATATATTAATTCTTTCTATTTAGCTTAAATATGATAATTTTGTTTCAGAAATTGTAGAATACCGCCCCCTTAAAAGGATGTGGTTCATTTAGACATGAAATGAATGTATTATGGATGATTTTATTGAATTTATATGACATATATATGATATAATAATTATACTATAATAATTATATATATCATTCTTTCAATATGGTAATAAAAATAGAAACACTGTTTATTTATAAATACAGCTTACCATCACCATGAGTTGTGTATTCCATTTTATACCTTTATATTATATAGATTATTATAATAAAAATATAATGAATATATATGATATTTATATAATTTTTTATATTTTTTATGTCATTATATAATTATAAGGACAAAATATATTACAAATTATGACACATAAGAAGAGCAAAGAGAATATTACAAGAAGTGAAACATTGACATATAATGGTTAACAACCTAGAAATATACGGTCCTAATAAAAACATATATGGTAATAGATATAAGAATATTTTTCTGAAAACGATTTGTAATAAATTTATATTTATTATATGGTTAGTTCGAATGAGTACAAACAGATTCCGGACACAAGGTAACAGGATTTCATCACACTTTTTATTTATATGTGATTCATGATTTATTCACTTATCCTTCCTTTTGTGTGATTTGTATATTTAAAATGGTTTATTATATGATTTTTATAATTAAATTTATGGGTATTTACATATCTATTTGATTACAACTCTTTCATGAGATTTATATTTTAGAATATTCCAAATTGGTAAAATAATTTTGTCTGAATTTCCCTTCTTCGATACACATACCAACTTATGCACCCATAGATTTCCATTAGGTGTATACACTACCTTTGAAATGTTATATCATGAATCTCATTATATTCATGATATTTTAAAATTCATGTAATTTAATTTTCGTACAAGGGGAGTATAGTTAAAAGTTACCAAGTGTTAAGAGATTATAGAACAGTCTCATCACCTTTCATAATTTTTTACATTTATACTTACATTGATAAAATTTTATGATCCATATCTCATGAAAATTCATGAATTTACTTATCCTCTAGTTATTCATAATTTTTCAAATATTTTTACCATTTTTTTTACTCTTTGGTTCATAATATATTTACGAATGTGTTTTTAAGAAAACCTAACTTTACCCTCTCTCTTTGGTCATAAATCTATGTTCTTTTAAAACAAAGTTTTATAAAATTGTTTTCAAAATTTTTTCAAGAATTATTTATGAGTTTTCAAAAAATTTAAAAAGAAAAAATTTAATTTTTTAAAAAAATTCTTTATATGTTTTTAATGTATTTTCTAGGAAATGGTATTCAAAATTTTATCTCGATTTCTTTGTATGTTTTCAAAGTATTTTCAATAAAATGGATTTCAAAATAATTTTAATATTTTTATACAAGTTTTAAATGTTTTTTAAAATAAAATTTGTATTATTTTTTTTTAATATTATATTATATATTTTCATGGAATAATTTCATCAAAATATTTTTAATATTATTTTTATAAGTTTTGAATGGAATTTTTTTAAAATGGATTATCAAGCCTTATTTATAGGTTTTCAATGTATTTTTTTTTAAAAATGGTTTCGAAATTTTTTTATGGTTTAAAAACACTTTTTTCATATAATAAATGATATTTTCATCCAAAATGCTTTGAAAATATCATTCCATTTAATATTCCTTATAATATTTTATATGTCAATATTAGTCATTCCCTTCTAGGAAATAATCCAAAGGCTACCTTCATATTTTTTCTGGAATGGTTTTTATTTTGATGGAATGATTCTTATGACACCCATTTATCATTCATGGGTTATATTCTCATGAAACCTGCTTCTTTATACATATTATGCTTATGATGAAATGGTTATTAAACCTGTATCCTTTTTATATTTTTTATGATATGATTAAATGTTTATGATATTATGTTTATTTCATGGGTTATGATATGATTATTTATGATCTTGTGGCACATGAATATATGATTTTTTTATGATATTTCTGGGACATATATTTAACTCTAATGCATTGAGAAAATATTTATATCTCATGACACATACATGGCTGAATATAGAGATAAAGTCAATACAATATTACAATTTTGGAACGATAGGTGAACTCAGTTTAGTATTACAAGGATGGAATGTAGAGTGAACTCTGTTCAGTAATACAATTCATTAACATGGTGTGAAACTGATTTAGTAAAGGACTTTTTACACTATGATGGTCTCAAAAGCAATTCCTTGAATACTATGGAAACATTTTATATGCTTTTGTGTCTTCCAAAATTCCACATCTTATTCCTATGTTATGATTTTATGTCTTATGTTATTTATTTTCTTATGATTTATGTCTTATGAACTACCAATATTTATGACATGATTAAATTTTTTGTTCCTTGATATGTAGGGTATGATCTTTTATTTTCATGATAATGTTCTAATACCCTTATGCTTATGATTATTCTTATGTATCTCCCTTCTTTGACAATCATTATCATCTGAGCTCACCACTTTTTTGGATTCCATCCCCCAGATTATGAAGATATGAATTAGTTTTAATGTATCTATGAATCATCCTAGTAAAGAAAAAACTTTTCGAAGATTATGTAGCTCATTTTTTGAATGATTTATTATGTTTCCATGTTTCCAGAGGCACTTGGATTATACAGTCATTTGGTTTCTATTTTTATAATGTTTTATGGATTCCACAAATGTTATATAATTTTAATGTATGAAAAGGGATGGTCACTATAGTTGGTATTAGATTAAAGGTTTATATAATTTTTGGAAACTAGGATGATAAAAAATCAGTGACATCCCTAGATATATTTTTAAGGATATTTCTAGGGATGCCTCTATGGATAAGTATAATGATGAGTTAACATTTAGTAAAATGTACTTGAATTTTGGTAAAGGATATAATGAGTGGTTTCCTAGAAATACATCCATGTATGGATACTACATGTGTATGTGGATATAACATAGATTTAATTAAGGGTAACAACTCTGACAAGATCTCCCAGCCATAACTTGAGGTAATCTTGTACACAACAATGAGCCTTATTGCACACCTATTTTGACACTCACTTGGGATATGATTTGGGAATTACCAAAATATTTATGAACCATCATAAAGGATTTAAATAGATTATGACTATGAATAACCAAGGATAAACCTAAGGTGTTAAATATTAAATATGTAGGTACTTTGATTAGGCACCCTATAAGTAATTTTACCTGATTAAATGGTATCCTAATATGATAAAATTTTCTTACGATGTGCTTTCTTTTTTTTTTGTCAATAGAGAGAACTATAATGAACATGGTAAACATTTAATGTTTTATTTGTGGGACATACGCGAATTTTTTGAATCAATTTTCCAAGTGGAAATATCATAAATAGAATAAGGAAGGTGGTACAAGTATGGGTTATACTTCTGAAGATAAAGAGACCATAAATGACATGTGAAAGGTATGTGATACTATTCCAATATTTTTTACATTAAACATTAGAATAATTGATAGATTGATGTTGATGAACCTTAATAGATTATTTAAACATCATATTCGAGGAAATGGGTATTATGGAATAAGGTGGTGAATCCCGAGTAATGGATTAAGAATAATGTTGTAAGAATGAATTATTTATGTATTGGAATTTATAGGTTAGGTAATATGAATCCTGAAATATATAAGTTATTTTAGTATGTGTTCTCATTAAGGATTGAAAATAAAATTTTAAATTTTTATGAATACATAGAAAAGTGATTTCATGAGAAGGTGATATTTTTATTTAGAGAAGGTAACCCAAAATTGATTCATGACAATGAAAAAATGATGATTGGATAAAGATATAATGGTTTTGAATAAGTAAATTGGATAGTATATATTGACCTGAAACTAATTATTAAAAAAGTGGTCTATTACAATAGGTATGAAGTTTACAACTTCTTGGAAATAAAGAATATATCCAGTAAAAATAGGAATAAGGAAGCACACATGTTTTCTAAAATTATTTATGGAAAATAAGGAAATGTACAATGAGGGTATTCACATGTTTGGAATTTGACAACCAAGTGGTACATATTGATATATGGGGATCAATGTTTAGCTTCTTTCATGAAATTCATTCTAAATAATTGATTTTGTTTCTTTCAAAATGATTATATGGTTAAACATTTATGGAAGGTTTAAGTCAAACTTAAAATGAAGTTAGTAAGAGTAAAGTGTTTTCTCTCTATATGAGGACTTGTGCATATTGGATAGAATATTGAAACTATTGTTTTCGATGATAACTACTGGGATGGAATATCATGGTTCTCATGATTAGTTAGAACTTCAAGAATGAAAAAGTCACCTTCCTTTTTAGAGAAAGTGGCGATGTTGATCAAGGAACAACAAAGGGCTATGTTTTACAAAAATAATGCAAGTATATATTTTCATGAAAATTTTTAAACTTTAGGGATAAGGGACTTCAATAAAAAAAATTAGTCCTTTTACCATCATTCATAATGAATTAGAAGGTCCCTTAGGTCATCACAGATTTATGGTTTTTCGATTGTAAACATTCATTTGACATTTTTCTCTGTCACTCTCTATCAGAAATTGATGGTAATATTTCTCTTCCATGTCTAAGTTATCACTTTGAAACTATGTTCTCTTATGTGGGAATCTAATTATGGGTAAATTTTGGTAACCATTATGGTTCTAAAATTCCCTTTTTAAGGGAAGATTTAGAATTCATTTTTATGATGTGGGTATCTATGAATGAAAATTTCAATAATTAAACCTTGGAAAACCTAGACAAATTTCATGAGAGAAAGGGGTAGAAGGTAACACCCCAAAATATTGGGAAATATTTTTATATTTTTAGAATGAATTAATTTTAATTGATTTATTTCATTGAGATAAGTCAAATATTCCTTTAAAAATGAACCAAAATGGGTTAATCAATATGAAACACTGAATTGTTGTGAATTATACACAAAACATAGTTTCTATGAAACATAATTTTATTTTTATAAGAATTTAAATGATATAATTATAATCTTGATGTTAAAATTTGTAATATAAATTATAATAACTACTTTTAATATATTATTTATAATGGTTTCACATAAATAAAACATATTTAGAATGAAATATATAATTTTTGTAAGGAATTTTTTTATTTTAAATTAATATTTTCTTAAAGAAATTGCTTTTTCTATCCTATTATAAACAACAGTAAAATTAAGTTTAGACAACGATATCGATTGAATGTTACAAAATTTACATTTTTTTTATTTCAGAATATTTAAATTATCTTATATTTAATTTTTTAGATAATCATGAAAAACATTATTTGTTGGTAAATAGTAAAAATTACTGCAATTTAGTTACAAATAACCATTTTGTTTAAATAATGATTATTGTTAAATTTTATTTTAAATTTTTTTAAAGTAAAAATAGATAGATTATGAATATATTAATACAATTTATTTCATTGGAATCATTTTCTATATTGAAATTAGATATAAAAACATATTGAAATTTTGAATGGTTTTACATTATAAACCTGCTTGCTTGCCACGTTTTTGGGATTTGTGTTAAAAATAGTTATCCCACTTATATGATTTGAATTTTGAAAAATAGAAATAAATATTTTTGATCATTATGTTATTTTTAGTCTAATAATATCAACCTAATGTTTGACCAAAAATATTAATCAAAGTGATTAAAATTTATCACAATGATTAATGTAAGATTAAACTATATTAAAGACTAAACCAAAATATTAAGAACCAAAATGACCTAGATACTTTTCCAAAATCCATTGGAATCTAATAATTATACCATATACCCTCTTGGTTTTAATTTTATGGTTATTTAAATATTATTGGATGGTATTTCCCTATATAAATGTTTATATGAGGAACATGACAAAAATGCAACCTTCTTTACCTTTATCATTAATAAAACTTTTTGATATGTAAAAAACATCATATTTTATTTATAAATATCATTTTTAAAGATAAATGGGTTATTTTTATAATAATAAATTATCAATTTTTTTAAAGATGATTTATTTAATTAAAATGATTACAAAACACCAATGTAGTGATTATTTAGTAATAATTAAGTAAAATTTATAAAACTATAAATGAAAAAGTGAAATTATTAAATTATTTTATTGAATTATTTTTTAATATTAATATATCATTTTAAATAGATTTAATTTTTTTTAAATTAAATTTGTAGTTTTATATTTTAAAATTGAAATTAAATAAATATTTTCATAATTGGCATTACTGTTATTTTATAATAAATGATATTTTATTAAATGATTTAAAATAAATAAAAATATTATCCTCTACAAACATATTTTTAAGAGTTAAAAAAATATTAAATATAGTCTGTTAATGGGAAAATTTATCTTTTATAATTAAAATTTTCACCCATTTATTACAAATACATATTTAGCATGGTCCTAGTTTAAATAGTTTATTTTGAATTACATGCGCTTTTTAAAAAAATTATTTCCAAAAAACATTAGATTTTTTTTGTAAATTATGTATCTTATTTATAATTTAGTGTATCTATATTATATAATAAATCTCAATTTATTTTAGTCTTAATGTTTAAATTAATTAGGTTAGACAACATTATGATTTAATAAAAATCAAAATAATAAAATTGGGGAATCTTATATGTTAAGGAACAAAATTATTAAAAGCAATATATTTTTGTTTTGTTAAGATTTGGTTCGAAAATAATTTCACACTAATCCATTGGTTTTCCATTTTTAGAGGCACCTAAGTCAATTATTACCTCTAATTATTGAATACCTTTTGGTATTTAAAAGACTGTCATTCCCCCTCCACTATAAAAGGGCATGAACTCTACCCATTCCTCACACCTCTTAGAAAACATTGGATCTTACAAAATCTTCCAAAATAGTCTCCAAAAATCCCTAAATTTCTCTCTCCACACCCTAAAATCATTGTATTCCATGATTGTATAAAAAATGAGTATACTAAATACACTAGTAATTTTTTTTGATAATTTTGTAAACTATACTATGTTTTACTTCCATATAATGTGTAACGAACATATTGTCTACATGTACGGTGAAGTGTCGCCCAAAAAAATAACGATTGATCTTTTTCCTTACCAACTATTGTTATTGAAATTATGATTGAAACTCTATTTTTATATATTATATATTAAATTTATTATGTATTTATTCTTATTTAATATTTTTAAAACACATATCTTTGTTTTTTATTTATAGTAAATACAATAATTTTTTTTTTGAGAAAGTGTGGATTACCTCTCCTCAAAGCGATGTGATTCATTCACACACTATATAAAAAATATTAAGGATGAGTTTAGTAAACATTTATGATATATGTGATATAATAATGCTATTTTAATAATTATATATATACATATATATGTGAATATTTAATTTACCTTATTTCTTTCAATGTGATAATAAAAAATGTATACAACGTTTATGTGTTAGTATGGATTATCGTCTCACTGAACAGTGTATTCCATTTTATACTTCTATATTCTATACATTATTATAATACACATATAATGAATATAATCGGTATTTATATCATGGTGTACTTTTTATAATTATGATATAAGTATAAGTACCAATTATATATATCCAATTATGACACATACGAAGACTAAAGCAAATATTACCTCAACTGAAACATTGAAATAAGATGGTTAACAAGTGGGTGATATAATGTAATAATAAAATAATTTATAGTACTATATATAATAATATGTTTCTTTAAAATATTTAAAGTAAAAATATATTTATTATACAAGTGGTTTGAATGAGTACGATGATAGTCAATACAAAAGGTCATGGGATTTCTTCTAACCATTTATTTCTATGAGATACATTCTTTCTTCACCACCCATTTGTTTTAAGTGGTGTGTAAAATTTCCATAGATGGATTATATTATTATAATTATAATTAATGTTATGGTTATTTTTATATCCATTTTATAAAATTTATTTCATGGAATTTATGTTTCAAAAGATACAAATCTGAAAAATAATTTTGTCTTAATTTTACTTCTTCAAGACACATAACATGTTATGCACCTATATTTTTTCATTAGGTGTATATACTTATGTTGAAAGGTTATATGGTGAATATAATTATTTTCCTGATATTTTAAGATTCGTTTAATTTAATTTTCATACATGGAGAGTATAGTTCAAAATTACCAAGTGGTAATAGTTTATTGAAACAATCTCGTCACATGTCAAGATTTTTTATGTTTTTGCTTCCATAAATGAAATTCTATGATCCATTTCATAGGTACATTCATGCCTTTTTTTCTCCTCTATTTATTCGTGATTTATTAATATATTTATACCATTTATTCCACTATTTTTTATATAATATAGTAATGTATGTTTATTGAAGAAAGTACGATATTAATTTTTCTTCAGCCAGAATTTTATATTGCTTCAAAGAAATGTTTTATAAAAAGGTTTTCAAAATGTTTTCAGAAATTATTTACATGTATTAAAATTATTAAAAAAAAATTTAAATGTTTTTAAACTTTCTTTATAATTATTCAAATTATTTTCAATGATATAATATTAAAAACGTTTTAATGATTTATTTATATGTTTTCAATGTATTTTTAATGAAATTGATATTAAAAAATTTTCAATATTTTTTATAAGTTTCTAAATTGTTTTCAATGTGATAGGTTTAAAAAAAAATTAATTTATTTTCATTGTTTTCATGGAAAAAGGTTTTCAATATTTTTTCTATCTTATTCTAATATTTTTTCAAGGGAAAAGGTTTTGAAAATGATTTTCAATCCTTATTTATAAGTTTTCAATTTATTTTAATAAAAAATATTTTTTGAATGGTTTATCTTTTAAAAATACTTTTTCAAAAAATAAATGATATTTTCCTAATGAAATATTTTCAAAATATCCATCAATGTTATTTTCATTTTAAGATGATATTCATTAATGTTATTCATGCCATTTAAAGAAATAATAAAAAGGTTTCATTCATATTCTTTCTTGAATGGTTTAGTTATTTATGGAATTATTCTTATGAAACTCATTTATCATTTCCCATTTATATGATTTTATAACATCTTTATTTCTATAGGTTATTATTATGATAAAATTATATTAAATGTGTATCTTTTTCCATAGGTTATGATATGATTACATGTTAATGATACCCATTTAACTTTATGGGTTATGCTATCTGTATTTATGATCTTTTGTCACTTGTATGTATGATTTCATTATGATATTGGTAAGAACTATATCTCCCTTTAATTTATTGGGTAAAGATTTATATCTCATGAGATAAACATGGATGGAATGATAAATGAACTTGGTTTAATATTAAAGGCCAGGAATGGAAAATGAACTCAATTTAGTATTACAGGGATGGAAAGAAGAGTCAACTTGGTTAAGTAGTACAGGGATGGAATGGGTTGTGAACCCGATTTAGTAAATGAAATTGTCTACAAAGATAGTTTTAGTATCAATTATTTGAACACTATGTAATCCATTATATATTCTTATGTTTCTTCCAAAATTCCTCATTGTATTCTTATGTAATTCTATTCATGGATTATGTTCATTATTTATTATGAGTCATGTCTTATGAACTACAATGATTTATTTTATGATTCATGTTCTTTTATTTAATATTAAGGGTATGATATTGTATTTTCATGATCATGTTCTCATTCACTTATCCTCATGATTATTATTATATATCTCTCTTGTTTTACCTTATTGGGAATATGAGATAACCCTCTTTTATGTTTTCTTTCCCCCAGTTTATAAAGACATGTATTTTTTTATGTGTCTAATAAGGGTTCTAGTCAAGAAGAACCTAGTAAGAGATTATGAATCTATTTTTGTGCCATTTTTTATGTTTCTGTGTTTTCAAAGGCACTAGAATAGTATGGTATTTGGGTGTCTATTTTTATAATGTCATTAGTATTTCAAAAATTTTATGTAATGTTAATTTTTGAAAGGAGAGGGTCTCTATAAGATATCTATTTACTAATGTCAATGTGGAAAGAACCTTGTATTCAATGATATTATGTCTCCTTATTAAGGATATCATGGAATGTGATGTCATAAGAGCATCAAGTGTTAACCCAAAAAACTAATTTAATATTGAGGAATCCTATTGAGTTCTTCTATTGGATAGGACAAGATAGGTATGGGTGTTTGAAGGTTTCGGGCATAGCGGAAGCACGTGGGTGGATGTGCCCACTTGGCTTTTTGTCATTAGCAATGATCAATTCGGGATCAATACGATGATAAACACCAGTCTCCACGGATCGAATCAAAGAAAAAGACAAAGAATATGGTTTGTCCTGGAACCACAAACAAGGATCATTACAGGTTGATTATAATTAATTTAATTAATTATAAAGAAATATTTTTTGGGTGTTCTTTCTTTGTTGATGTTCTCGATCACGTTGTCGATGTGATCCGTCGTTGCGTCGCAGAAGCCATGTGTAGACTCCCTCTAGCGGTGATCCACACATGTAACTCGTATCTCTGGACATCGCCAAAGGATTCTCTGGGTGCTAGCGTGGAGAAGCCTTTGCTTACGTTGTCTTCCTTAGATCGTCTTGATCCGATGGAAGAGGATCTCTCTCGGTCTTGAGAGTGTTCTTGAAGGAAGAGGTTCTTTCAACCTTGAAATAATTCTCTAGAGATGTTGTGTACAACGATTCTCTTGTATAGGAAAAGAGTTGGGGTTGTGAGGAAATTTATAATCGAGTTTGAGGTTGTATAGTTATGACAATAAATAAACGTGTTAGGCATTTCATTTATTTCATTAACTCTTATTGAAAACCCCCATGTCGAATAATTAATTCCTTGACATGCGCTCACGCTGATTATAATAAATTTCATTTAATAAAACGATATTATATCCTCAAAATCCCAACTGGAAAAACTACACGGCGTGTAATAATAAATACATGGCGTGTACTTTTTGTTCATTGAAAACTACACGGCATGTACATTAAATGTACATGGCGTGTATATCTTGTTTTTAATTATTCATTTCCTTTCCAAAATAAAACTACACGGCGTGTGCATTTAATAATACACGACGTGTACTTGTTTTATTTTATTTTTCCTCCATTATTTAAAACAACTTAGGCTTCCTTGAATAATTATTAAACCACGTACGGGAATAATCTTTATTCAACTTGAGATACTTGGATACACTTAGTGTGTGACCCTCTAGGCCTCTTTCTCGTTGGAATTAGGTAGGCTTGCCTAAAGTCCAAGATTACTATCTAGAAATGGGTCAAGGTACCCAATAGAAAGAAGTTGACGTCGCATTGACATATCACCTCATACGAATGCTTACTGTGTAATGTAATCCCTTTGTCTCGATATCTCATCAAGCAGGTTTCATGGCAGTGTTATAAACCTATATTCTTGATCTTTCGTTCTTTGACTACCTGAAATAAACTCGTCGTTTACACCATAGCCATGGAATTTAATGCGACAGTTCTATTTAAATCAAAGGGCCGAGATATCAACTTCCATAAATGGAAGGGAAAAATCCTTCCTCGACTTATCCATTAACAACATGTCACTCGTGACACACCCAACATACCCTACTTCCTGCCAACTATTTTTATGATGGTTTTCATCAGTAAATCTAAGTGCGCGAGTCATGACATGAGTTAATGATAATATTCTAGTCTAAGGACCATTACACATGCTCACAGATAGCAATATTCGATGACACCAAGACATGCGGAATTACTACCGGCAGGTCTGTTCTCATAACCCCCCATCTTGAAGATTACCAAGTGAGAACTCCATGAGAGAGAGTCTCTTCTTCTTACGAGTACTCGCACATGACGGTCTGTATACTACGTGTCCTATCATAGTATGTCATCCAACTGTAGAACTTTATTTTAGAATATTGTTATAGCATTTTAAGGTTCTCATCATAGTGGGGATCTACTATGACCTTATTAATGCAACAAATATTCCAGGACATTATTATATTATAGTCATGCAGAACAATAAACAATATATAATAAGTGTACATTCATATAATCAAAGTACAAAACAGTTGGTTCTGAGGACACCAACCCTTACAAACTCCCACTTGGACTAGAGCCAACTGCCTATGACTTTTAGTCCGCTAGACCTCACATGATGATCATGTTTCTGCTGAGTCAAGGCTTTAGTCAATGGGTATGCCATGTTGTCTTCCGTGGAAATACTGCTCACTACAACTTAACCTCTCTGAGAAAAATCCCTCAAGAGATGATACTTCTGAAGTATGTTCTTTGTCCGCTGATGTGATCTTGGCTCTTTTGCAAGTTCCACCGCTGCAGTATTATCACAACAGAGTGTGATAGGATCTTTACTGATCGGTAAAACATCTAGCTCTTAGACGAAGCTTCGCATCCATACTTCTTCTTTAGCTACCTCAAAAGTTGCGATATACTCAGACTCTGCTGTATAATCTTCCACCACACTTTGTTTTGAGCTCTTCTAGCTCACTGCACCTCCATTCAAACTGAAGATGTATCTAGTCTGCGACTTCATGTCATCTTGATCAGTCTAGAAACTAGCATCTACATGTCCTCTGATAACTAGTTCCTCATCTCCTCCATAAACCAGGAACATATCCTTAGTACACCTTAGATACTTAAGGATAGTCTTGACTACCATCCAATGGTGGTCTCCTAGATCATCTTGATATCTTCCCTCCGCACATAATTCGTAAGCAATATCAATCCTCGTACATAACATAGAATATATGACTAACCCAATCGCGGATGCGTACAAGATACTTGCTATCCTCTTTCTTTCCTCATGTGTCTGAGGACACATTTTCTTGGAAAGATGAATGCCATGATACACTGGAAACAATCCCCTCTTGGACTGTTCCATACTGAATCTCTTCAGTATCTTGTCAATGTATGTAGTTTGACTCAGGCCCAACATTCTCTTTGATCTATCACGATGGATCTTGATCCTAAAAATATATGTTGCCTCACCCAAGTCTTTCATGGAGAAGAATTTATGCAACCATGCCTTAACTGACTATAATACAGGTACATCGTTTCCAATTAGGAATATGTCATCAACATATACTATTAGGAAAACGACTGCACTTCTATTAAATCTTTTGTAGACACAAGGCTCACATTCATTCTTAACAAAGACAAATTCTGTAACAGCTTCATCAAAACAAATGTTCCATGACCTTGATGCTTGATTTAATCCATAAATGGATTTCTGCAACTTGTATACCTTGTTGGCATCCTTTGCAGTCACATACCCTTCAGGTTGTGTCATGTAGACATCTTCCTAGAGGTTCCCGTTAAGGAAAGCTGTTTTGACATCCATTTTCCAAATTTCATATTCATGGTAAACAGCAATGGCCAATAGTATTCTGATGGATTTCATCATCGCAACCGGTGAAAAGGTTTCATCATAGTCAATTCCTTGACGTTGTCTAAAACCTTTTGCAACCAGTCATGACTTATAGGTGCTAACTTTCCCCTCTATGTCCAGTTTCTTCTTGAATACCCATTTATTACCAATAGGATTTACATCAACTGGAGGATCTACCAAAATCTAGACTTGGTTTTGGTACATGGAATCCATTTTAGAATTCATGGCTTCATTCCACTTGGCAATATTTGTGCCTTCAAATGCTTCCTTGTAGGTAAGAGGATCATTATTGTAAACTAATAATTAGTCACCATCTTTGGTGACAAGAAAACCATATCACTCTGGTTCTCTCACCTCTCCCGTGCTCCTACGCAGTTCTTGTGTCTCTGGAACATATTTTTCTTCCACGGGGCTTTGTGGAATCTGTTCTTGTACCAACTCATATGTATCTTGAGACTCGACTTCATTGAAGTTTATCTCGCTCCCACTATCTTGTTTGGAGATGTTCTCCCTCTCAAGGAATATGGAATGTCTTGCCACTGTAACCTTTATGTATGAGGGGTTGAATAGGTAATATCCCCTTGTTTCCTTGGGATATCCTATAAAGATACACTTTTGGAGTCGGGGTGCGAGTTTGTTATCTGAAGAGGCCTTAACAAATGATTCGCTACCCCGCACATGTAAATTAGATAACGTGGCTTTGAGTCCAATCCATAACTCTTATGGAATACCATTTATCGATTTAGTTGGTACTTGGTTTAGTATGTGCGCTGCTGTTTGTAATGCATATCCCCAAAAGGATAATGGAAGACTCGCATGACTCATCATTGATCTCACCATGTCCAACAGGGTGCGGTTCCTCCTTTCACTTACACCATTCCACTACAGTGTGTAAGGAGGAGTGAGTTGAGATAGAATCCCAAACTCTCGTAAGAAATCAATGAAGTCCTGATTAAGATATTCTCCTCCTCTATCTGAGCGGAGTTTCTTAATCTTCTTACCAAGCTGGTTCTCAACTTCATTCTTGTATTCTTTTAACCGATCAAAAGAATCTGACTTATACCTCATTAAATAAATAAATCCATATCTACTAAAATCATCAGTAAAAGTTATGAAGTACGAGAACCCACCCCTTTATTCAACTGGAAATTGTCCACACACATCTGTGTGAACTAATTCTAGAAGCTCATTAGCTCTTTCACCTTTCCCACTAAATGGGGCTTTGGTCATTTTGCCTTGTAGACACAGATGACATGCACCAAGTGGTTTTAGTTCGAAAGAATCTAAATACCCATCTTGATGTAATTTTGTCAAACGTTTCTCATTGACATGACCTAGCCAGTGATGCCAAATTTGGGTGTGGTATGAGTCATGTGAATTAACTTTGTTATCGATTTCCATTACTTGGTTTGTATAGTCTAACACATAAAGGCCGTTATATAAATGTGCCCTACCAAAACAAATTCTATCTTTATAAAATTAGAAACATTCATTTCCAAACTTGAATATGAATCCATCAATATCTAATCTGGATACTGAAATAATGTTTTTAGTAACAGAAGGCACATAATAAAAACCATTCAAAACCAAGACCATTCTAGTAGGAAATGTGAGGTGGTAGTCTCCGACATCTACAACAGCGAGTCTAGCTCCATTGGCTGCTCGTAGATCTACCTCCCCTCTATCAATCTTCCTGAATCTACTTGGTACCTGTATTTGGATATAGATGTGAGCACCACAAGAAGTATCTAATACCCAATTAGTAAAAACATGTTGATTTCATTCGATAACAAACACACCTGAAGCTTCTCCTTGCTTTCTTGGCTGGGTGTAGTTTTTCTTCCAGTGTCCCTTCTTGCCACATGCAAAACAAACAACATCTTGTACCTTTTCCTCCCCTTTGATCTTCCTTTTCTTGGAAGGCCTTAAAGAAGCATTGGGCTCAATGCTATTCACCTTTACTTTCCTTTTATTCACCATGAAGACAGAAGGCTTTTCATGCTTCATGTCAGTGTCCACTTGGTGAATGAGGATGAGAAGATCAGACAAATACATCTCAATGTTGTTCATATTGAAGTTCACAACAAATTGTGAGAAGCTCTGGGGGAGTGATGCAAGAATGATATCGGTACCCAGTTCTTCAGGGAGTTTAAACCCTAGAACCTCCAAGCGCTCAATATAGCCAATGAGCTTGACTACATGAGGCCCGTATGGGGCACCCTCTCCAAGATTGCTCTGAAATAGATCCTTCGAGATCTCAAACCTTTCCTATCTTTCTCTCTCCTGGTATAGACCACAGAAATACTTTTGCATGCTATACGCATCCATGTCTTCATGATACTTCATGAGCTCACTAGACATTGATGATAGCATCAAACATTTAATGTCGAGTGCATCATTCAAATGTTGATAATAGACTAAGAAATCTTCATCACTCGCCCCTGGGGTAGGGGAATCAGGAAGTGAGGAATCCAACACGTAAAACATTCGTTCATGGCGTAGGATAACCCGAAGGCGCCTAAACCATTCCTGGAAGTTACTGCCAGTGAGGATGTTGTCTTTATCCAGAATTGATAGTAGTGAAAAAGTGGTTGAAGAGTTTTTCATCTTGATTCTACAATTTAAAAGATCAGATTTATTAGTACTATCTTGATTACATTTTTATGAGAAATAATAAAAAAATTAATTCTCCTACTATTTTATCAAGTCCCAATGGCCCTCACCATTGAACTCGGAATGTCCAGTTGCTTTGAAATTCTAGTGGCAAGGATCCATATTTCCCTTTGCATTACCCCAACAAGGTTTGGTCAAGCTATTTGAAGGTATTTAGGTAGGCAGGTCTTTGCCAACTGTGAGCTTACAGTTCCTTGATCTGTTGAGTGGACTCCCCAATCCTGAAATCCTGACTTGGATTTCCTCAACTCTTACCTCCAATATTACACCAAGTCTAGCAAGGGCTACTTCTCTTGATGTAATATGGTTAAGTCAACCTGAGACCTTTCATAAGGGCTTCCTTTATAAAAGTAAGTGTCCCAACAAGGGTTGATCAAACACATAGTTTTATTGAGTCTTGCCCTTAATCGGGTAACGGATGGCTTGGTCTGACTTAATATGGTATTAAGGTATTTTATTTATTTATGTGTAGTTTCGCATTATCCCATGCTTGTTAATATTAAGTGATGCTTGCTTAAGTGATTAACCATGTTCTGATAATGTTTACGCATAGTCCGATTTTTATTTTATTCCATCTTTGCATGCTTGTTCATTTTATTAATTATGTGACCACAAAAACACATACATAATAAAAAAACATGTAATCAGGCAGAAATAAAATAAGATGTCATGATCACGGGCTTCTATTGGTTATCTTATCTAGCGGTTTTGATAAGCTGACCCTGACCTAGGGAAAACACATTGAACCTGTTTGTTCGTGTTTTGAAGCTCCCACCTGTCCACCTTTGTATCTTCTTGCATCGGTTTCGCCTCGGCTTCGGGATTTGAACCATATCCTCTGGCTTGGGAGATCCTCCATTACATGGGTTTACATTAAAGAAACCATGGCCACGTAGTCCCTACATTTTGTTGGAAGAAGGCTCGCAGGCCAACAAATTTAAATTAAATAAATTTAAATGAAACCATACACATACAAAGGGTCTTTGGTCTAGATCATGATCATCCAAAACATGCAACGACATTTACTCATATTTAGAATTCAAATTATTTTAATCACTCTTTCATTTAAGATAAGTCGCGCTCGAATTCAATTAATTGTGATCTTATAACTAATCAATTATTTATCTTAAATTACTTTCTGAATTTTCTTGATATTCTTATCATCCATATTCCTTGTACAGTTCTTTGTACATTAGAAGAAACCTGGTGAAATTCCATTTCTAGAAAGTACACGGCGTGTAGTTTATATTTACATGGCGTGTATTTCTTTTCACCCTTTATCAAAATTACACGCCGGGGATTTGGCGTGTTTTCTTTACTTTGGAAATTTTGGAGTACACGGCGTGTACTTCCTTGTTACGCGGTAACTATCCTGGCGATCCCATGTACGCGGTACGCAGCTTATCTTTGTACACGGATTCACCTGGGTCGGAACGGACTACACGGTGTGTTTCTCCAACAGACACGCCATGTATTCCGGGTTCCACACGCCGTTAAATTTTGGTCAACACGGCGTGGTTAAAACTTAGGCATAATCAATTCACACGGTGTGGTTTGGCGGACCGGTGCCGATTTGTTGAACCTAAGTACACGACATGTAGTTTTAATTACATCCTTTGTAATCCCATGTTGTACAGACAGAAAGAGCGGCTCCTCCGAATGATTTCCTCATTTTTCTTTTAATAAAAAATTAAAATTAAAAGGTCATTTTTGTGATATGAATCGAGAAACTAAGGAGGAATAATAGATCTCGTTAATTCATAATTATAGAACGATTTATTTCGAATTGAATCAAATATGAATGCGTAAATTATCAACGAAAATTAAATAACTATAATCAATGTTTTAACCTCCCTATGATACCATTTCAAGGTTCTGGGCGCAGCGGAAGCGCATGGGTGGATGTGCCCACATGGCTTTTTGACATTAGCAATGATCAATCCGGGATCAATATGACGATAAACACCAGTCTCCACTGATCGAATCACAAAAAAAGACAAAGAAGATGGTTTGTCCCGAAACCACAAACAAGGATCATTATAGGTTGATTATAATTAATTTAATTAATTATAAAGAAATACCTTTTGGGTGTTCTTTCTTCATTGATGTTCTTGATCACATTGTCGATGTGATCCGTCATTGCGCCGCAGAAGCCAAGTGTAGACTCCCTCTAGTGTTGATCCACACGTGTACCTCGTATCTTTGGACATCGCCAAATGGATTCTCTGGGTGCTAGCGTGGAGAATCCATTTCTTGCATTGTCCGCCTTAGATCATCTTGATCCGATGGAAGAGGATGTCTCTCGGTCTTGAGAGTGTTCTTGGAGGAAGAGGTTCTTTCGACCGTGAAAGAATTATCCAGAGATGTTGTGTACAACGATTCTCTTGTGTAGGAAAAGAGTTGGGGTTGTGAGGATATTTATAATCGAGTTTGAGGTTGTAGAGTTATGACAATAAATATACGCGTTATGCATTTTATTTTTTTCATTAACACTTATTGAAAACCCCCATGTCGAATAATTAATTCCTTCACATACTCTCATGCTGATTCTAATAAATATCATTTAATAAAATGATATTATAACCTCAAAATCCAGACTGGAAATACTACACTGCGTCTAATAATAAATACAAGGCGTGTACTTGGTTTTTATTGAAAACTACACGACGTGTACATTAAATGTACATGGCGTGTATATCTTGTTTTCATTTATTCATTTCATTTCCAAAATAAAACTACACGGTGTGTGCATTTAATAATACACGATGTGTACTTGTTTTATTTTATTTTCCCTCCATCATCTAAAACAACTTAGGCTTCCTTGAATAATTATTAAACCACGTACAGGAATAATCTTTATTCAACTTGAGATACTTGGATACACTTAGTGTGTGACCCTCTAGGCCTCTTTCCCATTGGCATTAGGCAGGCTTGCCTAAAGTCCAAGATTATTGTCTAGCAACGGGTCAAGGAACCCCAGAGAAAGAAGTTGACGCCGCATTGACGTATCACCTCATACTAATGCTTACTGTGTAATTTAATCCCTTTGTCTCGATATCTCATCAAGTAGGTTTCATGGAAGTGTCATAAACCTATATGCTTGATCTTTCATTCTTTGACTACCTGAAATAAACTCGCCGTTTACACCATGGACATGGAATTTAATGCGACAGTTCTATTTCAATCAAAGGGCCGAGATATCAACTTCCATAAATGGAAGGGAAAAATGTCACGACCCGTCCTCGGGGCCCGTGCCGTGACTACCCCAAGCCCGCCTTCCATAGGCCAGGGGCTGGCGACTAGCACCAAGGTGTAAATCTCGGAAAAAGGGAAGGCATTGCCTTTGTAAAGTAAACAAGCACCACAGAGTAAGCAAGCGGAAAAGTAAACACTAAGTAAAAACTGTAACAAGATGTGCTGAAAGTAAAAGGGGCCGGAAATACAAGCCCAACTGTAATGTACAACTGAATGGGAAAAACCGCAGCTGAAAAGAAAAGCCGCAGCGTCGAGCCGTCCTCTGGAAGTCCCACCTAAAGGGTGGGTACAGATAGCCTCCACTGCTCCTCGGGTCCACCTGACCGCCCCGAGTACGTCCCGCCCAGTGGTCCACCTCCAGGTACCGTCCTGCTCCGCAAGCCTCCACCACAATCAGCGCTTTCCGTCGTCTGCAACCAACACAACGTAGTGCCGGCATAGCCCGTGCAGGGGTGAGTATAAGCCACTCAGTAGGGACCCCGAGACCCCCGAAGGTCTCCCGAAATCCACAAAGGATAAACCACAACAGAAAGATACAATCACGAAGTAACATCTGACACTGCTTAGGTATATGCCCATACATATACCTAAGTCATCAATTCCCATTCGGATCCAACATCCGAGCCCAAGCACAACCCCGTCCACACAGGAAAGAAAAACGTATACCCACACAGGATAGCACAACGCAGTCCATGAAGGAGACCAAAGTAATCCACATAGGATAGCTCAACACAATCCACAAGGAGAGTAAACAGTAAATCCACACAGGATAGTTCAACACAAACCACAAAGGAGAGTAACACAAGATTCAGCTCACATAGGTATACTTCTTCGGATGACGATAAAGATGATTACTGGTCCATCTAAGTCATCAGACCCACAAAGGATCGATAGGTACTAACCCCCGCAAAGACCCACACAGGATCATGCCCACACATGACCTGTAGGCGCTGGCTTACACAGAACCGCTGAGCGCTGACTCACACAGGATCTGTAGCACTGATCCACGTAGGATCGCTGAGTGCAGTAGTCGTTGCAGTCCACTGAGGATCTCTGCACAGTCGTCGTCGCAGTCCACTGAGGATCTCTGTACAGTCGTCCTTGCAGTCCACTGAGGATCTCTACACAGTGGTCGCTGTCGAAGTAGCTGTCGCAGCCAGCTCTAGGGTTCCCGCATACAACAAGCTCGTTCAGGAGGGTCCGCTCCACGAGCCGAGAGGCTGATACATCAACTGACACAGAGTCCGAAGTTGATGTATCCAAAAGTTTTGTATCATCAACAGGAACTCAACGTCGCAGACGATGCGTCAATCGGACGCCCGGTCTGAGAGTTATTGGATTTTTCGTCCCAGGGGCCCAGTTGGTTTTTAAGGAAAAACCAACCGGACCGTACTCCACCTGCGTCCAAACCTCGGGCAGAGTGAGCCAAAAGATCCGTCTCACTTCGAGGAATTCAACAACGTCGACGGCACATCAATCGGACGTCCGGAGCTCAAGATATGAGCGTTTCCGCTCCGAGGGCCCGGTTGGTTTCGTGTACGAACTGACCCGGCCGAACACAAAGTATTCTGAAACCTTGAGTGCGATATACTGAAACGACCATCTCGATCCAAGGATCACGTTTCCGCTAACGGTGCGTCGTTCGGAGGCCCGTAGCTCAAGTTACGGGCAAAAGACCGAAAATAGTCTGAAGACGGGGGGTCTGGGCCCGGGCCGACCCGGCCCGACCCCCCCCCCCCCCCCCAGGGTCGGCCGAACCGGGTCGACCTGACCCAGTCCGACCCGGCTGGACCCGGTCCGGTCCGGCCAGGGCGCGGCTCGGCCGAGCGGCCGAGCGTGGCAACCACGGGGCGCCACCCCCACGGGATGAGGATGTCGCGGCCCTCGAAGGGCCGCGCTGGACATCAGCAGACGCGGCTTCTACCACGTCCCGTGCGGGCGAGCCGGACCCGCGCGGCCGCGGGTCCGCTGCCCGCCGCCGCAGCGGCTTCAGCCGCGGCGGCCCTGCCCGGCAGCGCGCCGGGGCCCCGCCGGAGACTTCCGTGGGCCACCGGAGTTGCTCTGGTGGTCTGTTTTCCTTCCCATCTGCGCCTCTGTTCCTCCCGGGTTCAGTTCTTCACTAAGGGATCATCAAAACGCCCTTGCGTCACGTTTTGTCGTCACCCGCCAAATCTGCACAGCAACGAAGAACAGCGGAGGGTTGTCGGGCCGTGTTCGTTTGGCCTGCACCCTTCGCGTTAGATAATAACAGTCTGGAGAATTATTCAACACATCAAACAACAATTTTAATAAATTATAATTGTTCTTATGAAACCGGGTTCTTTATTTTTAAAAGAAACGATCACGGGAATATAAAACATTCAAATAAAACCCCTACCTTGTCAAGTGTCGCACGTGCATTCTTCGCGGAATTGATCGCCGCGGAAGGAGGCGATCATCGCGTCGCGGAAGGTGTCGCGTCGTCGCGGAAGGGCGTCACGTCATCGCGGAATACGGTGCGCGTCGACGAACTCCGAGGTTCAAGAACAACAGATTTAATTTTAATAATTAAATCCATCTTGAGTTAAAAACCCCAAAAGAATTTAAGGAAACGAAAACTCTCACCTCAACGGATGATCGAAGATTTTTGTCGGGGAGGAAGGAATGTCACCGAAGAACGTTGTGGGAGAGGAAACGTTGGCGACGCGGCTCATGGCGTCGCGTCGTCGATTTCCGCAGGTTCGGCGTTCTTCGTCGGAGGCCGGCGTTCTTCGCGTTCTTCGCTTTCTTCGCATTCTTCGCGTTCTTCGCGAAGGAGGATGAAGAATTCTTAGAGGTTCTTCAAAGGTTTAACACAACATTTCAAAAGGAGGGTGTGTTGGCCTTATTTTATTAACATGCCAACAAAACGAAAACCTGTTAAGAAAAGAATGAAATTAATTCATAGAATTAATTTCAATTAATAAACCACCCAATTAAATGGTGCGTTAATAATTTAAGAAAACGCGTCAGTTGACTTTAATAATGACGGGTTTTCGCGGGTGTGTTACTTAGCGGAAAAGAAACGTTGGGGCTCATGCGGGCCCCACCCCACAAATATCCTACCAAGTGGGTAGGATATTTTGGATAGCACCCTATCCGTAACAACTCCGCTTAAGCAGCTTTAAGTGGCTTTCAAGTGGCTTAAAGTGAAATTAAAATAAAATTGTCGCACAACATTATTTTATTTCATAACTTTAAACCCAAAAATTAAAAACCACACCCGAGAAAACGCAACTCTGGAAGAGGCGTTTCTAAGCAATTATCAACTTTGTGATTCCATCGGTGCCCTCAGAATTAGGTTCCGGGCACCGGTTCAAAAGTTAGAAAAACCCGCTCGTCCGTTCACTGAACGCACCTGAGCCAAACTTCAAGAAATTATTCCGGGAACACCGGGCCTCGGAATCAGGTGCCGTCAGAAACTGCGTTCTTGTAAAACTCCAAAGAAAAATTAAGAAAAAAAATTACTTGAAATTTATGGGTCTTTACATTACACGCACCTCAGGGCTTTACGTCCCCGTAAAGATACATCATAAACTAGGGAAACAAATGTGGGTGCTGAGCACGCATCTGAGCCTCCTGCTCCCAAGTGCTCTCCTGGAGGTTCCTGTGCTGCCATCTGATGCGTACTAGAGGAATCGATCATCCACGTAGGACTCACTCCTGTCGATCCTCTATCTCCACTGGGACCTCCGCAAAAGTCACCCCATCATCCACGTCTAGCTCCCCATTGTCAATGATGTGCATCGGGTCGTGCACGTATCTCCTCAGCTGATATACGTGGAAGACGTCGTGCACCCGGTGCAACTGATGTGGTAGAGCCAGGCGATAAGCCACCTCGCCAATCCTGCTGAGGACCTGGAAAGGTCCGATGAAGCATGGTGACAACTTGCTGCCTCGTCCAAATCTCTGTAATCCACGTCGACGTGAGACACACAAGAAGACGTGGTCGCAATCCTCGAACTCTAGTGGCCTATGCCTCCTGTCAGCATAAGACTTTTTCCGGCTCTGAGCTGTCCTCATCCGCTCCTGGATGACCGGGACCTTCTCTGTCGTGGCCCAGACCATCTATGGTCCCACAAGTGCTGACTCCCCAGGGTCTGTCCAGCACAACGGAGATCTGCAAGGTCTGTCGTACAACGCCTCGTATGGTGCCATCCCGAAAGTGGAGTGGTAGCTATTGTTGTACGCGAACTCCACCAAGGGTAGGTGGTCCTCCCAGCTGCAACCAAAGTCGAGGACACATGAGCGGAGTATGTCCTCGAGAGTCTGAATGGTCCTCTCCGTCTGACCATCCGTTTGAGGGTGAAAGGTGGTGCTCAGACGTAGCCGCTTCCCGAACGCCTCCTACAACCCCTTCCAAAGCCGGGAAGTAAAACGAGCGTCCCGATCGGAGACGATAGAAGACGGCACACCGTGAATCCGTACAATCTCCTGAATGTAGAGACGCCCCAAGCTCTCCACTGAGCCCTGCTCTCTGATGGGCAAGAAGTGTGCTGACTTTGTGAGTCGGTCAACAATCACCCAAATGGAGTCGTGACCTCTGGAAGTTCGTGGAAGTACAGTCAAGATGTCCATAGATATACCATCTCACTTCCACTCTGGGACCTCCAAGGGTAGTACCAATCCTGTTGGTACCTGATGCTCCACCTTCACCTGTTGGCAGGTGAGGCACCGTGAAACGAACTCTGCCACAACCTTCTTCATGCCCGGCCACCAGTGATGTCGTCTGAGATCCTGGTACATCTTCGCCACTCTAGGTTGTACCGCCAAAGGAGAAGTATGAAACTCTCTCAACACCTCCTCTCGTAAAGCGACTGGTACCAAGGTACGTCCTCTGAAAAGGACGTCATGCTCTGCTCCAAGGGAGAAACCATCAGGTGCATGTCCCAAGGATATATGTGCACGTCGTGTCTCACAGTCAACATCCCCATGCTGTGCCTCTCTGACCCGCTGTAGAAGTGGAGGAGAGACTGTCAGAGACTGAAGGAACGCTGCTCCATCCCTATCCACGAAGGATATCTGCAAGGCGCCTAGCTGCTCTGTCTCCTCCTCAAGTAGCTGAATGTCCGTCCTCCTGCTGAGGGTATCAGCTACTACGTTCCCCTTCCCAGGAGTATAGACTATCCCAAAGTCATAGTCCTGGAGGAACTCGAGCCATCACAACTGTCTCAGGTTCAGGTCCTTCTGAGAGAATATGTACCTGAGACTCTGGTGGTCAGAAAAGACTGTAAAGCGCTCGCCCATCAGATAGTGCCGCCATGTCTTCAGAGCGAAGACCACTGCTGCTAACTCCAGGTCATGGGTAGCGTAGTTCTGCTCATGCGGCCTCAACTGACGTGATCCATAGGCAATCACGGCCTGCTCCTGCATCAGGACACATCCTAGTCTGGTCCCTGATGCATCGCAGTAGACTACGTATCCAACTCCCTCCTCAGGAAACCTCATGATAGGTGCGCTGGACAATCTCTGTCTCAGCTCCTGAAAGCTCTGCTGACATCTGTATGACCACACAAAGGGTTTCCCCTTCTTCGTCAAGGCTAAGAGTGGCGCCGCAACTCTAGAGAAGTCTGACACAAATCTCTGATAGTATCCGGCTAGACCCAAGAAACTCCGCATCTCCGTCACGCTTCTGGGTGGCCCCCCAAGCTAGCACTGCCTCGATCTTCGCGGGATCCACTGCAACTCCCGCCTCAGAAATGACGTGCCCCAAGAAGTGGACCTCATGAAATTAGAACTAGCACTTCGAGATCTTTCCAGAAAGCTGGTGCTCTCGGAGAGTGTCTAGCACAACCTTCAAGTGGTAGGCGTGCTCCTCCTCCGTGGTCGAGTACACCAAAATGTCGTCGATGAAGACCCTGACAAATCGATCGAGGTATGGCTGGAAGATCCTGTTCATGAGGCTCATGAACACTATTGGAGCATTGGTTATGCCGAAAGGCATAACCAAGAACTCATAGTGGTTATACCGACACCTGAAGGCCATCTTCTGCACGTCCTCGTCTCGAACTCTGAGCTGATGATAGCCTGACCTGAGGTCTATCTTCGAGAACCATCGTGATCCCTTGAGCTGATCGAAGAGGTCATCAATCCTCGGTAGTGGATACTTGTTCCTCACTGTCACCTGGTCCAGGCAACGATAGTCGACACAAAGTCGCAAGCTCCCGTCTTCCTTCTTGGTAGACAATATCGGGGAACCCCAGGGTGAAACACTGGGTCGGATGAACCCCTTGCCCTGCAAGTCCTCCAACTGTACCTGTAGCTCTCGAAGCTTGGCGGGGGCCATCCAATATGCTGGAGTGGATATCGGGGCTATCTCGGGGTATAGGTCAATGTAAAAGTCTACCTCTCTGCGAGGAGGTAGTCCTTGAACGTCGTCGGGGAAGACGTCCGCATACTGATCCACCACTGCAGGAAAACTAGGACTTCACACGTCCACTACTCCTAGGATGAGACTAGACAACTGATGAGTGATGGGTTGTCCCCTCCTCTGCGAGAGTCCCTCCTGTGCTGCAAAGGCTCCCTTCTCGCCGGTGAAGGTGAACCTACTCCCGTCGGTGCGCACACATCGCACCTTGCGCCTAAAACAGTCAATCTGAGAATGGACTGTAGATAACCAATTCATGCCCAAGATGACGTCGTAAGGCCTCGACGCCACTACAAGAAGATCCCATCCAAAGCTATCGCCTCCTAGAGTAAGCTCACACTCCCGGCACCAGTGCGTAATCATCGAGTCTGCTCTAGTAGGGGTCTCTAGCCGTAAGGATCGAGCCAATGGCTCTGTCGGAATCTCCGAGCTCCGAACAAGGGTAGCGGCTATGAAAGAGTGACTCGCTCCTGTGTCTATAAGAACTGCAGCAAGGTTGGAATAGACACATATCGTACCTCGAATCATCTCTGGCGTGCCGTGGTCGTAGGCCTCCACTGCCTGGAGTTGTGACTGTCTCTGCCCGCCAGATCCCTGTGGTCGGGGCGGACCTCCTGGTGGTGGTGGTGGAAGAGCCTCAAAGCGTCGCCCACCACCTGCTGCTCGGCCAGCTCCTCTGACTCGTCCGCCTCCTCCCTGCGGACCGCCACATTCGACCCTCTGGCTCTGCCTGGGTGGCCCCTCCACCATCTGCTGCTCCTCGGCACGGCGGGTCGGGCAGTCACGAGCCATGTGGCCCTGCACCGAGGCCTCGTCCCTCGGCGGGCTGTCGTCGCGCTCTACTCTCGGAACCCTAGATGGATGCCGTCGTGGGGCCATCCTGAAAAGGAAACAAGTGTGCCACGGTAAGAACAGTATACCTGGTGAGATGATACAAGGTAATCACGAAGAAAACTTGAAAACACACATGCAATCAATGTTTTCGTGCATTAAGTCGGAAATCAGAAGTCAGGGTCCTGGTGTATGGATACGTCGGCCGCCGCACCAACACTGGACTCCCTGGACTGATAACCACACCCAATACGCTAAACAATATTGCTTCACATAGAAGAAAGATCAGAGTCTGTGGAAGAACCGACCACCTCTGATACCAATTTGTCACGACCTGTCCTCGGGGCTCATGTCGTGACTACCCCAAGCCTGCCTTCCATAGGCCAGGGGCTAGCGACTAGCACCAAGGCGTAAATCCCGGAAAAATGGAAGGCATTGTCTTTGTAAAGTAAAAAAGCACCAAAGAGTAAGCAAGCGGAAAAGTAAACACTAAGTAAAAACTGTAACAAGCTGTGCTGAAAGTAAAAGGGCCGGAAATACAAGCCCTACTATAAAGTACAACTGAAAGGGAAAAAAACAACTGAAAAGAAAAGTCGTAGCGTCGAGCCGTCCTCTGGACGTCCCACCTGAAGGGTGGGTACAGATAGCCTCCACTGCTCCTCGGGTCCACCTGACCGCTCCGAGTACGTCCCGCCCAGTGGTCCACCTCCAGGTACCGTTCTGCTCTGCAATCCTCCACCACAATCAGCGTTGTCTGTCGTTTGCAACCAACACAACATAGTGCGGGCATAGACCGTGCAGGGGTGAGTATAAGCTACTCAGTAGGGACCCCGAGACCCTCGAA
Source organism: Viscum album (assembly GCA_963277665.1). Taxonomy (NCBI): domain Eukaryota; kingdom Viridiplantae; phylum Streptophyta; class Magnoliopsida; order Santalales; family Viscaceae; genus Viscum; species Viscum album. Next base: position 1,211,949,441 of record OY728153.1, on the reverse strand, counting down.
GGTCTCCCAAAATCCAAAAAGGATAAACCACAACGGAAAGATACAATCACGAAGTTACATCTGACATGGCTTAGGTATATGCCCATACATATACCTAAGTCATCAATTCCCGTTCGGATCCAACATCTGAGCCCAAGAACAACCCAGTCCACACAGGAAAGAAAAAGGTATACTCACACAGGATAGTACAACGCAATCCACGAAGGAGAGCAATGTAATCCACATAGGATAGCTCAACACAATCCACAAAGGAGAGTAAACAGTAAATCCACATAGGATAGTTGAACACAAACCACAAAGGAGAGTAACACAAGATTCAACTTACACAGGTATACTTTTTCGGATGACGATAAAGATGATCACTGATCCATCTAAGTCGTCGGACCCACAAAGGATCGATAGGTACTAACCCCTGCAAAGACCCACACAGGATCGGGCCCACACAGGACCTGTAGGCACTGGCTCACACAGAACCGTTGAGCGCTGACCCACACAGGATCAGATCCACACAGGATCTGTAGCACTGATCCACGTAGGATCGCTGAGTGCAGTAGTCATCGCAGTCCACTAAGGATCTTTGCACAGTCGTCGTCGCAGTCCACTGAGGATCTCTACACAGTCGTCGATGCAGTCCACTGAGGATCTCTGCACAGTCATCGCTATCGATGTAGCAGTCGCAGCCAGCTCTAGGGTTCTCGCACACAGCAAGCTAGTTAGGGAGGGTCCGCTCCACGAGCCGAGAGGCTGATACATCAACTGACACAAAGTCCGAAGTTGATGTATCCAAAAGTTCCGTATCGTCAACAGGAACTCAACATCGCAGACGGTGCGTCAATCGGACGCCCGGTCTGAGAGTTATTGGCTTTTTCATCCCAGGGGTCCGGTTGGTTTTTAAGGCAAAACCAACCCGACCGTACTCCACCTGCGTCCAAACCTCGGGCAGAGTGAGCCAAAAGATCCGTCTCACTTCGAGGAATTCAACAAAGTCGACGGCACGTCAATCGGACGTCCGGAGCTCAAGATATGAGCGTTTCTGCTCTGAGGGCCCGGTTGGTTTCGTGTACGAACCGACCCGGATGAACCCAAAGTATTCCAAAACTTTGAGTGCGATATACTGAAACGCCTGTCTCGATCCAAGGATCACATTGCCACTGACGGTGCATCGTTCGGAGGCCCGTAGCTCATGTTACGGGAAAAAGACTGAAAACGGTCCGAAGACGGGGGGTCTGGGCCCGGGCCGACCCGGCCCGACCCCCCCCCCCACCCACCCTGGGTCCGCCGAACCGGGTCGACCCGGCTGGACCCGGTCTGGCCAGGGCGCGGCCCGGCTCGGCTCGGCCGCGCGGCCGAGCGTGGCAGCCGCGGGGCGCCGCCCCCGCGAGATGAGGATGTCGCGGCCCTCGAAGGGTCGCGCTGGACATCAGCGGACGAGGCTTCTGCCGCATCCCGTGCGGGCGAGCCGGACCCGCGCCGCCGCCTCCGGCCGCCTGAGACTTCCGCGGGCCACCGGAGTTGCTCCGGTGGTCTGTTTTCCTTCCCGTCTGCGCCGTTGTTCCTCCCGAGTTCCGTTCTTCACTGCAGGATCATCAAAACACCCTTGCGTCACGTTTTGTCGTCGCCCGCCAAATCCTCACACCAACAAAGAACGACAGAGGGTTGTCGGGCCGTGTTCATTTGGCCCGCACCCTCCGCGTTAGATAATAACAGTCGGGAGAATTATTCAACACATCAAACAACAATTTTAATAAATAAAAATTGTTCTTATGAAACAGGGTTCTTTATTTTTTTAAAAACGATCACAGGAATATAAAACATTCAAATAAAACCCCTACCTCGTCAAGTGTCGCACGCGCGTTCTTCACGAAATTGATCACCGCGGAAGGAGGTGATCATCGCGTCGCGGAAGGCGTCATGTCATCGCGGAAGGGCATCGCGTCATCGCGGAATACGGTGCACGTCGACGAACTCCGAGGATCAAGAACAATAGATTTAATTTTAATAATTAAATCCATCTTGAGTTAAAACCCACAAAGGAATTTAAAGAAATGAAAACTCTCACCTCAACTGACGATCGAAGATTTTTGTCGCAGAGGAAGGAACGTCACCGAAGAACGTTGCGGGAGAGGAAACGTTGGCATCGCGGCTCATGGCGTCGCGTCGTCGATTTCCGCGGGTTCGGCGTTCTTCGTCGGAGGTCGGCGTTCTTCGTCGGAGGCCGGCGTTCTTCGCGTTCTTCGCGTTCTTCGCGAAGGAGGATGAAGAATTCTTAGAGGTTCTTCAAAGGTTTAACACAACATTTCAAAAGGAGGGTGTGTTGGCCTTATTTTATTAACATTCCAACAAAATGAAAACGTGTTAAGAAATGAATGAAATTAATTCATAGAATTAATTTCAACGAATAAACCGCCCAATTAAATAGTGCGTTAAGAATTTAAGAAAATGCGTCAGTTGACTTTCATAATGATGGGTTTTCGTGGGTGCGTTACTTAGCGGAAAAGAAACGGTGGAGCTCGTGCGGGCCCCACCCCACAAATATCCTACCAAGTGGGTAGGATATTTTGGATAGCACCCTATCCGTAACAACTCCGCTTAAGCAGCTTTAAGTGGCTTTCAAGTGGCTTAAAGTGAAATTAAAATAAAATTGTCGCACAACTTTATTTTATTTCATAACTTTAAACCCAAAAATTAAAAACCACACCCGAGAAAACGCAACACCGGAAGAGGCATTTCTAAGCAATTACCGGCGCTGCGATTCCATCGGTGATCGCAGAATTCGATTCCGGGCACCAGTTCAAAAGTTAGAAATACCCGCTCGTCCGTTCACTAAACGTACCCAAGCCAAACTTCGGAAAATGATTCCGGGCACACCGGGCCTCGGAATCAGGTGCCATCAGAAACTGTGTTTTTGTAAAATTCCAAAGAAAATTAAGAAAAAAAAATTCCTTGAAATTTACGGGTCTTTACAACAAATCCTTCCTCAACTTATCCATTAACAACATGTCACTCATGACGCACCCAACATACCCTACTTCACACCAACTGTCTTAGTGATGGTTTTCTTAAGTAAATATAAGTGCGCGAGTCATGATATGAGTTAATGATAATCTTCCAGTCTAAGGACCATTACACATGCTCGTAGATAGCAATATCCAATGACACCAAGACCTGCGGAATTACTACTGGCGGGTCTGTTCTCATAATCTCCCATCTTGGAGATTACCAAGTGCTAACTCCATGAGGGAGAGTCTCGTCTTCTTACGAGTACTCGCACATGACGGTCTATATACTATATGTCCTATCATAGTATGTCATCCAACCACAAAACATTATTTAAGAATATTGTTATAGCATTTCAAGGTTCTAATCATTGCGGGGATCTTCTATGACCTTATTAATGCAACAAATATTCCAGGAAATTATTATATTATAGTCATGCAGAACAATAAACAATATATAATAAGTAAACATTCATGTAATTAAATTACAAAACAGTTGGTTCTGAGGACACCAACCCTTACAGTGTTCACATGGATAGATGAACCCCAAACATATATATTGGGAATTTGGTTATAAGATTATAGGTGTCAACTTAGAAACCAAATCAGTGAGTTTAACCTATTTGGATGTGTCTTTCTAGGTCTCACGATTGATATTCATAATAGGGCTTGTTTGATGAGTTGTATATATGGCCATTTAGTTTTATAACTACTATAAGTATGTTTGATATAGTATACACCTTAATTTCTTTCGAAGATTGGATGGAAACACCCATGGCTATAACGACCCATACTTTACATACATTGTTATTACTTCAAAATTGAAATATACTTATTACAACATATAACAGAATCATGAAAGGACCGTATAGGTATAGTGTCTTTAGAAACTGGGAAACATAAACAACTGGTTCATAAAGCGTCTACACTGTCTCCCATTTATTTCATCATATCTATAGTCCCTTTTGGAATATCTTACTAAAAAACCTTCTTCCTGACCTGGGAAAGAAACATACAAAAGGGTGATCTAAAATGATCAGTAAGGGTAAACAAAAGAAATATCAATCACATCATATTCATAAGAATATATCTTTTGGAAATCTTAACCTGCAAAAGAGATCATAATTTCATAACATGGGATAAATCATAGTAGTGAAATGTAATCCCAATAATCATAACTTCAAACATGAAACTTTGTGGCATACTCACATAATCATAGATAATCATTTCTTATTAGTCAAGACTCATTTCCAAGACTATATTAGTGGGAAAAGTCCATTTCTGAACTGAGTTCATTCCTCGTTTCAGTCTTGTTTCACTGAACCGGTTTAACCTGCCATTCCATCCATGTCTATCTCATGAGATATAAAATCTTTTCCCAATTCATTGGAGGGAGATATAGGTCCCACCCTTCTCAAAATGATGCCATTCTTATATGTGCCACAAAATCATAAACCATACATCATAGCATAAGCCATGTAATAAAAATGGGATTCTTGAAAAACATGACATCATAAAACAATTAATATAAGACAAAGGAATTCATAAAAATAATTCTATCACAACATAATCAAATCAATGTAATAATAGGGATAGAAACATAACCCTATATTATCTTAGATGGAAAATAATTTTGATAAAACACTTGAACTCCATTCTTGAGGAAAATATCCTTTCTACTTCAAAAACATTTTCCTTTCTTAACATGTCATACAATTTTTAACTAAAAAAAGTTGATTAAAAATAAACTTGGAAACTTGTAAAGTAAGATTCTAGGAAATAATGTTTTAAAAATCCATTCATTCCGTATAAGTTAAAAAAACATTCTTCTCGTACTTTTGTCGAAAAAGTCAAAAAAGTATCTCGTACAAAAAACGAAAAAATATTCCTTTAATATATTTTACTATAAACTCACAAAAGGGTAAAAATGGATTTAAACAATTTTAGGTTGATTGAAATAATATTACATATTGAGGAAACATGGATGTGGATGATAAAATACACCCCAGTAAATACCAAAATATAAACAATCTCGGATAAAAATGAGATTGTGATATTTCCCATACCTTAGGTCTGATTTGCTTCGTAAGTGTCCGAACCTCCTATATAATGATTTAAATAATGTTATTGACTTATTCCAGAATCATACTTATTTTTATGATAACATATATGGTCATATTCTTAGCTTCTTATTAGTAATATTTCATTACTACTTGTTATTTGGGTGTTTATTACTTTTTGTTCTTATGCGTGTTTTGTTGAATAAATTATTATTTTCTTTTTAGGTTATAGATACCTCATTTCCAGATTGGTATTAGTGTAATATATTCATTCATTAAATTCATTTATATAATCATTATGCAATGAAGATCATGTAGAACGAGTTGCATCACATCGTGGAGACGGTATTCCGTACGTACGCATGAGCGATGATATCGTTCCCATGATCGTGAAATTGTAATGGAGTGTATATATACAATTTTAGAATCAATATAACTTTAAAATAATCATATATAGTTATTATTAACACCATTATACCCATCCAAGAAAGGTGGTGGTGGAAAATAGATTACACCACGACGTGGAGACGGTATTCCGTACGTACGCACGCGTGGTGATTTCATTTTCCGTAGGATGGATAGATGGTGAAATAGGGTTGTTTCATACTTATAATAACATATCAGTATATGAGTTATACTGATGTTATTACTTCATAATGAAACAACTAAAGAATAATAAGTGGAAGAAGAAATAAAGATGAAAGAATCGGTAACGGACATTACCTCTTCTTTGAAGCGCTTCTTTGAGACCTCCTTTTAGGACACTAAAATTGATCTTTGAAGAAGAACAGGACCTCTAGGATGTCTCTAGGGAAGTGGAGAGAAGAAATTTTCAGGGGTTGGCCGTGCTTGAAGGCTCAAAGTGGTGTTAGGAAGAGGGGGAGGAGGTTCCCTTTTATAAGGGAGGAGAGGGGCTCCTTTGAAAAAACTAAAAATATTAATTTATTATAAATCCAAATTAGGATTTAAATAGCTCCAAATTGATTTATTTCAAAGCTAAGGTGGGTATGGGTCGAAATCCTCTCATAAAATAGAATTTAGACAAGATTAGGTTCAAATTTTAACCTTATCATTTAGATTTAACATTAAGTTGGATAATTTTACTTTTACAGTGTTCACTATAAGGTTAATAAACATAATATAAAAAGCCAAATGAACCCCAAGTTGTTTATTATTAATATATATAACCTTATCTAAGTCATTTAGAGGAACCTTATATTTTAAAAATAAAATAACAATTAATAATATAATATTTTTTTGGAAAACTATTTTATGTCAATTTTGACACTATTTAGTAATTGATTTTTGTGAAAATCATAACAGAATGATTAATTCGAAAAAATTTAATTAAATCAATAATAACATGTCATATTAACCTAGAAAATTAGTGTAATTCATAAAAAGTCTCAAATTACATTTATTTGGGTATTTATAACATCAATTATGTCAATATTTCATTAATAAGATAATTATTGCATCATCTTTGTGTCATAAATAAATTAACTTATTTAAAGTATAAAAATTACAAATAAAATAGCATTATGTAGGAAAGATTTTTATCTTTATAATTAATATTTATAGTCGAATTTATCTTATGTATAACCCTATATTAAAAATGCATTAGTTATTAAACATTGATTTTAACTATTTTAACCCTTCTTTAAATAAATTGATAATAAATGTCCTAATCTAATCCATGTGGGCCTAAATGGTCATAGTATATTCCTAAGGTTGTTTTTGGTCGAATTACACTTATCCAATAAAATTAGGACATGTGTTAGGGTAATAATAATATCATTTTTACCCTTAACAACCCTATTTACTTTTATCCGTGGTAAAAAAAGTAAAAAGTTACTATTCACTAAAAATTATTTTCATCTCATTGAACCACATTTTAGTCCTTAATATTAACCATGTCTCTCAGATTTTCTAAATTCTACTCACAGAAGCGGTAAAATTAAGTTTTATGAAAAATTCAGTTTTTTTAACTACCACTTAGTGGTTTCACTATTCATCAAAAAATGAAAGTTTTCAGAAAAAATATAAAAAATTAGGCCTAAGATATATTTGATATTATGATTTCAAAAATGATGTTTATTTTACCAAATTCAAAACATATCAGTTACATTAACTAATTTAAAAATTAATTCCCGTCGTCAAAACAAATAGCGTGTTTTTAAAAGATAATAACTATCAAAAGATTGACACTTGTTTATGTCTGGTTTAAATGTGAAATTAAATCCAATGAACAACATTGTATTAAATTGTAAAAATATATTCTAAATATACTTTAAAACCATTAAAATTAATAATTTATCACTATTAATTATTTCGATTAAAAAATTTGTTTTTAATTAAAATTTAGTAATTTTAACTATTCATCAGAATATGAAAGTTATCCGAAAAGTACCAAAATTTCACCTTAAGCTAATTTCGATATTACGAATCCCAAAATGAAGGCCATTTTGAAAAATAAAATTTAAAAAATTTCAAAAAGTTGTTATTAGTATTCATAACGGCTAGTTTTAATAATATTTTTATAGCATATCGTTGTTTAGTGAAACTCGATATTACGTACGACGCACGCTATTGAGGAAGGCCGCAGTCGTGTGTAAAGCAAGTCAAGATAGTGTTATTTGCAGTGAAAGATTCCTTTGATGATTTATATAACATAAAAACAAAATATTTCTCATAAAAGTCTTGGGTGTTACATTCTACCCCCCTTAAAATGAATTTCGCCGTCGAAATTCGTCACTTTGTAAAAAAAAGACGAGGATAACTCTCCCTAATCATATCCTCAAGCTTCTATGTAGCTTCTTCTAATTGGTGGTTACTCCATAAAACTTTCACCAATCGAGTGGTCTTGTTTCGTAAGACTTTTTCGCTACGATCCAGAATCTCTATCGGTTGTTCTTCATAAGAAAGATCTTGCTCCAGCGGTAAAACTTATGAGCTAAGTACATGTGAAGGATCAGGTATGTACTTTCTCAGGAGAGATACATGGAATATATCGTGAACTTGAGAGAGATTTGGTGTAAGCGTCAATCAGTAAGCTACCTTTCCAACATGATCCAGTATTTCGAAAGGACTGATATATCTAGGGCTCAACTTCCCCTTCTTTCCAAATCTCATGACCCTCTTCCAGGGAGATGTTCGTAAGAACACTTTATCACCCACTTAAAACTCTAGGTCTTTTCTTCGGTTGTCGGCATAATGTTTCTGTCGACTCTGAGCTGCTCTTATGTGTTTTTGAATAGATCAGACCTTTTCTGCCATCTCATCAATAAGATCAGGTCCTAATAGCTTTTTTTCCCCAACTTCATCCCAGCAAGTTGGAGTCCTGAATTTCTTTCCATAGAGAGATTCATAAGGATCCATCTGAATACCAGAGTGAAAGCTATTATTATAATAAAATTCCACCAAAATTAAGTGTTGATCCCAACCACCTTGGAAATCCATAGAGCAAGCTCTCAACATATCTTCTAGAGTTTTAATTGTTCTCTCAGAATGACTGTCTGTTTGAGGATGATAAGCAGTGCTGAAACTCAACTCTGTATCCAGAGTATGCTGAAGACTTCGCCAGAACATCAAGGTAAATATCAGATCTGGATCAGATATAATAGAAAGTGGTACTCCATGTAATCTTACCACTTCTTTTACTTATATCCGGCAAGCTGATCTAGAGAGAAATCCTCTCTAATAGCAATGAAGTGTGAAGACTTTGTAAGACGATCAATTATGACCCATATAACATTATTGCCTTTGGATGTTTTAGGAAGTCCTATGAAAAAGTCCATAGTGATGTTTTCCCATTTCCATTCGGGTATGGATAATGGTTGTAACATCCCCTTAGACTTCTGTCTCTTAAATTTAACTTGCTGACAAACCAAGCATCGAGAGACATATTCAGCAACATCACTTTTCATGCCATCCCACCAGAAGTACTCTTTCAGGTCCCTATACATCTCCGTGCTTCCAGGATGAATAGATAATGAAGAAATATGAGCCTCATCCAGCATCTCCTTCTTTAATTCGGGGATGGGAGGAACATAAACCTAATTCTTGAACTTTATTATCCCATCACAGTCAAGGTTGAATTCAGAAATATTTCTCACCTTCTTTTGTAACTCTACATCTTCTTTCTGCGCCTCTTTAATCATCACATGTATAGATGGTTGAACATCCATTTGAGAAAGATATGATTTTCCCCCTTCCATTATAATTCCAATATCCATCCTTTTTAAATCCATAAATATTGAATCTTTTTTTATCCTCATCATGGATAAACTGGCATGGTCTTGTCGACTTAATGCATCTGCCACCTTGTTTGCTTTCCCAGGGTGGTAATGAATTGAGAAGTCGTAATCCTTAATCAGCTCCAACCATCTTCTTTGGCACATATTCAACTCCTTTTGTGTGAAAATATAATTTAAACTTTTATGATCAGTATAAATATCACACCTTTCTTCATAAAGATAATGCCTCCAAATCATTAATGTAAATATTACCGCAGCTAACTCCAAATCATGAGTTGGGTAATTTTGTGCATGTATTTTCAACTGCCGTGAGGCATAAGCTATCACCATATCGTTTTTCATAAGAACACACCCCAATCCCTTCTTGGATGCATCACTATAGATTATAAACCTTTCTCCACTATAAGGCAGTGTGAGCACAGGTGCAGTGGATAACCTTCTTTTCAACTCCTTGAAATTCTCTTCACATTCCTCTGTCCAGACAAACTTAACTCCTTTAGGAGTCAACTTGGTGAGTGCATTAGATAATCGTGAAAAATCTTTCAAAAAACGTCGATAATATCCAGCCAAAACAAGAAAACTTTGGATCTCAGTTACTATTGTTGGTCTCTACCATCTTTTGATAACCTCTATTTTTTCTAGATCCACAGATATCCCCTCTTTTGTGATTATGTGACCAAAAAATGAAACTATTTAAATCCAAAATTCACACTTGGTAAGTTTGGCATAAAGCTTATCCTTTCTCAAGGTCTTCAATATAATTCTGAAGTGATCTTTATGTTATTCCTTGCTCTATGAATATACAAGAATATCATCTACAAAGACTACCACAAACTGATCAAGATAGTATCTAAAGACTCTATTCATCAGATCCATGAAGATAGCAGGGGCATTAGTAAGACCAAATGGAATCACTATAAATTCCTAGTGTCCATAACTTGTACAGAAATCCGTCTTTGGTATATCCTCCATTTTGACCCTTACTTGATGATACCCTGAACGAAGATCAATCTTGGAAAAGTATTGAGCTCCGCGTAGTTGGTCAAATAAGTCATCAATGCATGGGAGAAGATATTTTTTCTTGATAGTGATCTTGTTAAGTTCTCGATAATCAATGCATAGTCTCATTGATCCATCATTCTTCTTAACAAATAGAACAGGTGCTCCCCAAGGTTATTCCCTAGGGCGTATGAATCCCTTATCAAGATTTTCTTGGAGTTTCTTCTTCAATTCCTGCAACTCAATTGGGGCCATTCTATAAGGTGTCTTTGAAATTGGTAAAGCACCTAGTACGAGTTCTATTGAAAACTCAACATCACGATTTGGTGGAAGACCCGACAATTCCTCCGGAAAGACATCATCAAACTCCTGTACAATGGGAATATTCTTAATTGTGAGTTTCTCACCAACCATTTGAGATAAATAACCTTCATTCAGTGGAATAAAGCCCATAAGATGGAAGAAATTTCCACTGGAAGGTTATGTTCATCCTGGCATCGATATACGATCATAGATTGATCTGGAATATGAAATGTGACTTCCCTTTATTGGCAATTGATATGAGCTCCATATAAAGAAAGCCAATACATGCCAAGAATCACATCAAATTCCACTATAGGAAGGATCACAAGATTTGCAGGAAGTACTTTCCCACAAACTTCAATCGGGGAAGAATTACAAACTTTTGATGCGACTTTTGTGCCATTAGGTGTTGTCACAGCTAACTCAACATCTAATTGTTGAGGTAATAAAGTGATACCCTTAGAAAAATCTTTAGAAATAAAAGATTGGGTGGATCTAGAATTAAATAAAACATTTTCTACTTTAGAGTGGATGGTAAGTGTACCTTTCACCACATCATTATCGTACTCCACATCGCCGATAGAAATTGCATGTGACTTTCCTTTGTCTTTAGACTTAAGATTTTGTTGATGTCGATCATCATCAACAACCCTTGGATTAGGGCATTTATTGGCATAATGCCCCATCTCCTTGAACTTGAAACATTGAAGTGTAGTAGGTTCATTTTTTGTGTCCCTTCCTTTGTTTGCATTATTAAACATATTTTTCCCATCATTGCGGCATTCTAATGCCCGATGACCTTCCTTTCCACATTTGAAACATTTACTTGACCCTTTAAGACAACTCCCTCCATGTTTCTTTCCACACTTTGAGCATAAGGTAAAGATCATCTTCTTTTCAGTGTGCTCTTTATATTTTCCTTTGAATTCCATTTTCCTCTTCTTATCAAACCCATATGACTGATGGGTTACTCCAATCTCCATCTAAACTTTGAGAGCACATTGAACGATTTCCTCGTAGCTATTGAAGTCCCTTATGGCTAAGGCCCTTCGAAGACTTGGTTTTAAGCCACTAAAGAATCAATCGATCTTACTCTCAGGTTGGATAATAATACCAGAAGCGTACCTTGCAAGTCCGGTAAAATTGGCTTCATAGGTACCAACAGATTCATCATCCTTTTGCTTCAGTTCAAGAAATTGTTTCTCCATCTTTGTTCGGAGAATACGAGGGAAGTACTTATTGAAAAATAAGTTCTTGAACTTGTCCCATTCCATGGACTCAATTTCATCTCTTTGCCTCATATTCTTGATAAGATTCCACCATTGATCAGCATCACCTTCCAGACGATACACTGCTAAGATGAATTTATCATGTTTAGAACATTGAAGAACTGAAAATATCTTTTCAGTAGTACTAATCCATTGTTCAGCAACTAATGGATCAGTAGACCCACTAAATGAAGGTGGGCGCTGCCTCATGAAGGATTCAACATAATGTTGCTCCTTCCTTTGCTCGTTTGGAAGTCCTGCATGATTCATGGCTTGAGAAAGTTGTGTGAGCATGGCTACAAGATTTTTCATACCATCTCCCATATCATTTGGTTGCTCAGGGGTACAATCATTTCATTTCCCGTCGCATTCTGCATTAACACGGTTCCTTCGGGTTCCAGCCATTGACTAAATCCAAGAAGAATAGTGTGAGAAACACTAATTATAATAGGAAAACCACATAATCAAGAATAAAATTTCACACTTAAGGTCTTATCCTAGGTTATTCATGGCCATTTCTAAAACACTAAGATTGTGTTCTATGCTTAGACTTATCCTTAGGGTTCTTCCTAAGTCTTTAACATCCTAGTTTACAAAGGTTGACTATACCATTCCTCTGATACCAAATATAACGACCCATACTTTACATACATTGTTATTACTTCAAAATTGAAGCATACTTATTATAACATATAACAATATCATGAAAGGACCGTATAGGTATAGTGTCTTTAGAAACTGGGAAACATAAAAAACTGTTTCATAAAGCGTCTACACTGTGTCCCATTTATTTCATCATATATATACTCCCTTTTGGCATATCTTACTTAATAACCTTCTTCCTGTCCTGGGGAAAAACATACAAATGGGTGAGCTCAAATGCTCAGTAAGGGTAAACAAAAGAAATATCAATCACATCATATTCATAAGAACATATCTTTTGGAAATCATAACCTGCAAAAGAGATCATAATTTCATAACATGGGATAAATCATAGTAGTGAAATGTAATCCCAATAATCATAACTTAAAACATTAAACTTTGTGGAATACACACATAATCATAGATAATCATTTCTTATTAGTCAAGACTCATTTCCAAGACTATCCTAGTGGACAAAGTCCATTTTTGAACCGAGTTTATTCCTCGTTTTAGTCCTGTTTCACTGAACCGGTTTAACCTGCCATTCCAGCCATGTCTATCTCATGAGATATAAAATCTTTACCCAATGCATTGTAGGTAGATATAGGTCCCACCAATCTCATAATGATACCATTCTTATGTGTGCCAAAAAATCATAAACCATACATCATAGCATAACCCATGTAAAAAAATGGGATTCTTAAACAACATGAAATCATAAAACAATTCATATAAGACAAAGGAATTCATAAAAATAATTCCATCACAACATAATCAAATCAATGTAATAATAGTTATAGAAACAGAACCCTATATTATCTTAGATGGAAAATAATTTTGATAAAACACTTGAACTCCATTCTTGAGGAAAATATCCTTTCTACTTCAAAAACATTTTCCTTTCTTAACATGTCATACAATTTTAAACTAAAAGAAGTTGATTAAAAATAAACTTGAAAACTTTTAAACGAAACTTCTTGTAAATAATGTTTTAAAAATCCATTCATGTCGTATAAGTTAAAAAAACATTTTTCTCGTACTTTTGTCGGAAAAGTCAAAAAGTACCTCGTACGAAAAACGACAAAACATTCCTTTTATATAATTTACTATTAACTCACCAAAGGGTAAAAATGGATTTAAATAATTGTAGGTGGATGGAAATAATATTACATATTGAGGAAACATGGATTTGGATGATAAAATACACCCCAGTAAATACCAAAGTATAAACAATCTCGGATAAAAATGAGATTGTGATATTTCCCTTACCTTAGGTATGATTTGCTTCGTAAGTGTCTGAACCTCCTGTATAATGATTTAAATAATGTTATTGACTTATTCCAGAATCATACTTATTTTTATGATATCATATATGGTCATATTCTTAGCTTCTTATTAGTAATATTTCATTCCTACTTGTTATTCGAGTGTTTATTACTTTTTGTTCTTATGCGTGTTTTGTTGAATAAATTCTTATTCTTCTTTTTAGGTTATAGATACCTCATTCCCATATTGGTATTAGTGTAATATATTCATTCATTCAATTCATTTATATAATCATTATGCAATGAAGATCATGTAGAATGAGTCGCATCACATCGTGGAGACGGTATTCCGTACGTACGCACGAGCGATGATATCATTCCCATGATTGTGAAATTGTAATGGAGTGTATATATACAATTTAAGAATCAATATAACTTTACAATAATCATATATAGTTATTTTTTACACCATTATACCGATCCAAGTAAGGTGGTGGTGGAAAATAGATTACACCACAACGTGGAGACGGTATTTCGTACGTACGCACGCGTGGTGATTTCATTTTCCGTAGGATGGATAGATGGTTAAATAGGGTTGTTTCATACTTATAATAACATATCAGTATATTAGTGATACTGATGTTATTACTTCATAATGAAACAACTAAAGAATAAGAAGTTTAAGAAGAAATAAAGATGAAAGAATCGGTAACAGACATTACCTCTTCTTTGAAGCGCTTCTTCGAGTCCTCCTTTTAAAACACTAAAATTGGTCTTTGAAGAAACCCAGGACCTCTAGGATGTCTCTAGGGAAGTGGAGAGAAGAAATTGGCAGGGGTTGGCCGAGCTTAAAGGCTTAATGTGGTGTGAGGAGGAAGGGGAGGAGGTGCCCTTTTATAAGGGAGGAGATGGGCTCCTCTGAAAAAACTAAAAATATTATTTTATTATAAATCCAAATTCGGTTTTAAATAGATCCAAATTGATTTATTTCGAAGTTAAGGTGGGGATGGGTCGAAATCCTCTCATCCAATAGAATTTAGACAAGTTTAGGTTCCTATTTTAACCTTATCATTTATATTTAACATTAAGTTAGATAATTTTACTTTTACCGTGTTCACTATAAGGTTAATAAACTTACTATAAAAAGACAAACGAACCCCAAGTTGTTTATTATTAATATATATAACCTTATCTAAGTCATTTAGCGGATCCTTAGATTTTTAGATATAAAATAACAATTAATAATATAATATTTGTTTTAAAAACTATTTTATGTCAATTTTGAAACTATTTAGTAATTGATTTTTTTGAAAATCATAACAGAATGATTAATTCGAAAAAAGTTAATTAAATCGGTAATAACATGTCATATTAACCTAAAAAATTAGTGTAATTCATAAAAAGTCTCAAATTACATTTATTTGGGTATTTATAACATCAATTATGTCAATATTTAATTAATAAGATAATTACTGCATCATCTTTGTGTTATAAATAAATGAACTTATTTAAAGTATAACAATTACAAATAAAATATAATTATGTAGGAAATATTTTTATCTTTCTAATGAATATTTATAGTTTAATTTATCTTATGTTTAACGCTATATTAAAAATGATTTAGTTATTAAACATTGATTTTAACTATTTTAAACCTTCTTTAAATAAATTGATAATAAATGTACTAATCTAATCCAAGTGGGCCTAAATGGTCATATTTTATTCCTAATGTTGTTTTTGGTCGAATTAAACTCATCCACTATAATTAGGACATGTGTTATGGTAATAATAATATCATTTTTACCCTTAACTACTCTATTTACTTTTAACTGTGGTAAAAAAAAGTAAAAAGATACTATTCACCAAAAATTATTTTCATCTCATTGAACCACATTTTAGTCCTTGATATTAACCGTGTCTCTCGGATTTTCGAAATTCTACTCACAGAAGCTGTAAAATTAAGTTTTATGAAAAATTCAGTTTTTTTAACTACCACTTAGTGGTTTCACTATTCATCAAAAAATGAATGTTTCCAGAAAAATACCAAAAATTAGACCTAAGCTATATTTGGTATTATGAATTCAAAAATGATTTTTATTTTACCAAATTCAAAACATATCAGTTACATTAACTAATTTAAAAACTAATTCCCGCCGTCAAAACAAATAGCGTGTTTTTAAAAGATAATAACTATCAAAAGATTGACACTTGTTTATGTCTGGTTTAAATGTGAAATTACATCCAATGAACAAAATTGTATTAAATTGTAAAAATATATTCTAAATATACTTTAAAACCACTCAAAATAATAATTTATCACTATTAATTATTTCTATTAAAAAAGTTGTTTTTAATTAAAATTTAGTAATTTTCACTATTCATCAGAATATGAAAGTTATCCGAAAAGTACCAAATCATCACCCTAAGCTAATTTCGATATTCTGAATCCAAAAATGAAGTCCATTTTGACAAATAAAATTTACAAAATTTCAAAAAGTGGTTATCACTATTCATAACGGCTAGTTTTAATAATATTTTAATAGCATATTGTTGTTTAGTGAAACTCGGTATTCTGTATGACGCAAGCTATTGAGGAAGGTCGTGGTTGCGTGTAAAGCAAGCCAAGAAAGTATTGTGTGTAGTGAAAGATTCCTTTGATGGTTTATATAACATAAAAACAAAATATTTCTCATAAAAGTCTCGAGTGTTACAATGGTGGAGGGATTAAATGCTTATAGGTCATATGGGTCAGATAGAAAACTCCCATAATTGATTTTTGTAATTCTACAGGTTGGAATGACAAGGTTTGGAGAGATATGTGTATAGACATACCATGTAGTGGATGATCAGATTTGGTTGGGATGCCATGTATTTGAAATGAGGATATTTTGAGGTGGATCATCATGTGTAATCCTTGTGGGGGCCTTATAGTGAGATTTTGGAGTTAGTGATATGTTGAGGTCCTACTCTCTATTAAAGAAATGGTTGGTCCAGTATTCTTGGGTGAGCATGGATTTGGGTTTCTGTTGATTGTAGTATTATACCAGGATAAGAAAACTCATATATCGGAGTTATGTGATAACTTATGGTCTTATGCTCAGGATGTGAATTCTCTAATGAGGGGAGGTTTATGATACTTGATCGTGTATACAACTATGGTGAAGTTTATAAAACTATGTTTAGAAGTATTATGTGATGTGATAAGAGGCACCCCAACACTGGCCAAATTCAGTGTAGTTGGTCGGGGTCATGTATATAAGGATTCACAATTGTTTTTTTATTATTTTTTTTATAGTTTTTTTTATTTAAGTTGAGAATTACACATGAACATATCACTTCATATAGTGGTTAATATGGGACCAGATTGGTGGTTCCTTTCTATTGTTTATACTCACACTATAATCATGTGTCCACTACACATGGGAACCCGAGAAGATGTTCCCTTGGATAGATGAATAGGTTGTTTTGTGTCCTACTTTTGATCAATTATGATGTATTATATGTATATAAGGACCATGGGATGTGGTATGGCTTGGAGAAGCATTGAAGACCTGTTTTTTGGTCTCTTTTATTTCTAATATGTATATGTAATATGCATAATAAGAAGTTTTTTATCCAATATAATGTTTTTCTATCCATAACTACATTTAATTTATTACTCATAATTTTTAATATTTATTTAATCCACCTTTTTTTTATCATATGATTCATGATTTTTGACCCAACTAAGGTAAAGTGGGGACCATCCATCTGAGCACCTTTTAGTGGTCTGTAGTGTCAAGACATTAAAGCCTCATAGATATGTCATTATTTCTAACAAAAAGAATTGTTTCTCTCTAAGGTAAAACACTAGGGTTTTTAAATCCATTTTCACAAAACTATTATAGTTGTTTCATTGATCCCACTATTTCCACTATTTAAATTATATAGGTATTATTTGATATATCTCTTTCATCTCGAATTAAATTAATGCATAACTAAACTTCAACATATAGTTTTTATCAAGGTAATTATTTTGGAAACACACCAATGCATTCATGTATAATAGATACATATTAAATATAAATATTACCATTACCTTATATAGATTATTTTTTATATTATTCCCTAAGAATATAATTATTAATAGATACTATAGGTGGATCTAAACACAATCCAAATAATGAAATACCTCCTCTATAGACAAAATATTACACATCTTTAACACTAATTTTAATCATAATCTCATTGAAATAAATTTTTTAATTATATTTTAAAATGAAATCCATACCAAGGATTATATAAATATATAGTTATAAAAATTAATTATATAATAGAGGGTAAATATATGTGTTATAATGGGAACTGACTAACACATTTGTGTTGTGGTATGATTTACACTTGGGGTATTGAATGAAAACTATCGTATTTAGTTGAAAGAGAAATATCTAATTTAATTGAAAAACATAGATGATATAGATTTTAAATATTCAGAATCAAAAAAAGTATTAGATTAATTTGATCCTACAAATAAATTACCCACCATTACATATTTTGGAACATCAACCTCAATTATAGTGATCACATAATATTTTAATTATCTCTTTATCCTCTTTTGTTTTAGGTTCTCTTGATGAATTAGATATTACCTTGAATAATTCCCCATTTATCTAGATTTAAATAGCTTTATAGAAGCTATTTATTTTTTACCTTGAGTAAATTATCCAAATGACCATTATATCCACATTGTAATAAACTCTCATTCCCCACAAGTATTTTATAGGATATTGCTTTCAATAATTTTCACATGATATAAATTTATATGATCCCTTTTTCTTCTTTGACATGTTCCCTTTTTCATGGACCTCTATTTTCCTCATCTTCTCTTGATTTTCCTTGATTATATAGTTTCAATAAAAATTAATTTCTATTTTTACGGTATGTAATACTATTTCTTTATATGATAAAAATGTTTGAGAAACTAGTTCCCTTTATATATTAGAAAAAATCGTTTAATGAAATTTTTAATTTTGATTTCCAAATAATATATGTAATTTAATATATGTCAAAAAAGTCTTTTAAGTGTCTCCTCATACTTCATAAGAAATTCCTCTTCCTTTTTCATTAATCTATGTAACATTATCTAAATTCATATCATTTTTCATGATGGAAATATTTTTGGAATAATCTAACATAAAAACTTATCCAATCTATGTATTCTCTATCAGATTCTTCCATAGTATCATGGATTAATGAAAAACATTTATTAGTGTAAAATTTAATAAAATATTCTAAAATTAGAAACATTAACCCTTCATTGAATCCTAAGTCTTGAAATATCTTTTCAATGGACTTAATACATCGCTCAATTATGGGTGGATTAGCAGTTCCCCTAAAATATATAAAAATATTTTGTGTTAAATATTTCGATATAGTTGTATCATTTCATGGAAAATCGTGTAAATCTATATTTGTAATGTTATTGTTTATATCCTGGGTTAGATGGGCGAATATGGACATGATCTACTCAGCTCCAACACCAATTGTATTATATTTCTCAGAAGGTAAATATATACATTATCTGTTAGTATTAATATCATTCCTTTAGTCATGATTCATTTTTCAAAAATTTAATATATTGAATTCTATATTAATATTAATAATTTTAAATCATAGTATAAAATTTAAAATATTGATTAACACGTGACATTAATTAAAAATTAATGCATAACTAATCTCAGAATCATAAATTTGGTTCCAATGGTAATATCTTCAAATTATAAAAATATTTTTAAATATTTTATAACGGTATATAAATACCATGTGATTGAACCAAAAAAATATCCCCTAAGAGTGTATTAAAATGTGTGACGTCTTCGAAACAAATATTTTAAACTATTTTGAATTTGGTTGGTACAAAATCCACCACATTCACAGTTATTAGCCCTAGGTGCATATGTTACAAAAAAGAACACAACCCAAACACTAGTAAACCATAGTTGGTGTTTAATTTATTAAATTTCCATAAAATACAATGGATCACATTACCATATACCAATATGTTTGGTAGTCTTGAAAAACAATATACATACATGATTTCTATTTTACATTTGATATAAAATTTAAAATAAAGTAAAATTAAAAATTATGAACCATTAAAACTCATTGAAATACTAGTTATTAATATCCTAGGGAAAGTAAAAATAATAATTTTGAAGTCAAATGACTAATAAAGATTGTTCCCAATGGAATATATTATGATTACAAATTTCACAATCAATATGAAAAGGTAGATAACTGAAAACACAGACCATTTAATCAATTAATTGAGAAAACATGCATCCACATATAATATCAATATAGTAATCTAATGGATAATAATAACTTAATTATCAATGAATAAGATGCATGGTTTTAGAAATTTTGATCAAGGATATGTTCCATGATACTTTCAAATATGGGTAGGTATACATCAAATCACATTTAAGAAGGAAATCTAAATTATTTTTCACGTGGTGAATGTTTATTTATTGAGGGGATATCTATAAAAAGTCCCTATAAATAACTTCATGTCCAATTCATTACATATATATATTTAAATATTAATTTTATTTATAAAAATATTCATTATAAAAATATATCCATCATGAGTAATGAATACAAAATATTGTGATTTCTCTAGACAATCAAATAACTTTCCTAGTAAAACAATGTATGTATAAATGGTATAAGGTTTATGAAATAAGAATATACACTATATAATGAATACAAATATGGAATTAAATTTTAATTTCAAATAAAAATGGTCATAAGAAATTGAACTATCCATGGGATGGTTAGTGACCACAATATTAATAAAAATTAAAATGTGTCCATCAATTCCTTAGAAATATAGATTTTTCAATATAATGAGGTCCTTTAAATAATAGAGAAAAGTTAACATAAAATTTTATAATATATTTTAAATAAATAATTTTTTTAAAACCAAGGTAATATTATAGAAGTATCTAACTAGTTTAAAATGGTTATGTTGGTGGGAAATTTTATTAATTCCTTATACATTAAAATAACTTCTCCTTTGGATTTTTGAAAATAATTACAAAAATTAACCTATTTGAAAGATTCCATTAATAACATGTAAAAATGATAAATATGAAATATAATAGCCATAATAAATTATTTAATTAATATTAGAATTTTATAAAATAATTTGCAAAAAAACAGATTTGGATGAAAAATATTTTTGATCAAGAAGATTAATAAAATTAAATTTTATTTTAAAGATTTATTTTCTTGATTCAAGTTCCAATGAGAGAAACATTGAATTGGAAAACGTAAATTCCTTAAATATATTGATAATAATGTTTTATATGGGGTTTAAAAAGGGAGGATTTTAATATTCCTTTAATTAAAATAAAGGTAGACCCAAAAATGGTATTGTGAAAATAATTTCATACACCATGGGTAAGTTTTGAATTGTAACCACTTGAAAAATTAAACATTAATTGAGACATAATATATAATGAATAAATATATATTCATGTTAAATATAAATGAGGGGAAATATATGCACCACATAAATGAAAATATCTATGAAATGTAAATATATGTCTCAGTGAAGTGGAAATTGAGATGAAAACTCATTACCTTGCGCTTACACTTAGTTGAACATGCTTTAAAATACTATATAATTATATTAACATTTTAATTAATTCATAAAAAACTCCACCCCCCCCCCCCACCACACACATGTATATATATATCTTACTTGAAAAATATTCTCATTACCCTTTAATTACAAATTCTTTGTAAAATCAATCATCAGGTGTTAACTATTTTGTTTTCCCATTAATGTTTCATCACAGAAGTTCTAGTTCAGGTGAATAGGTTATAATTCATCAACTCCAAAAATATATTTATTTTATCCATATAAAATTTATTCATTACAGAAATTTTTATAACTTACCATATATGGTGAAGGAAAAAAATTGCATCACTTTATGGAGGTGGTAGTCCACACGTACACACGACCGATGTTATTATTTTCCAATGGATATGTAGGAAAAGTAATAAAGAGTATTTTATCATTTTATGATGAAAATTATATTATAAATATCATGATATTTATTCAAATAAACAAATATATTGAAGGTTCTAAGAACAATGGAAGCGCCTTGGTGGGAGATAAACTAAGTGGTTTTTGTCAAATCTAATGTATCGTTCACATATTGTACATGATGTTAATTTCATAACAAATGAAAAAATTATCTATCTAATATTGACAAAAGAAACATGAATCCCATAGAGGATGTTTGAAAATTAAATTTCCAAATAATTAATATATCTTCCAAATAAAGAGTTCTTAATATAAGGATATTTCTATAATGAATGTGTGGATCATCGTAAACCCTCTTAGATTACTATTATTACACTTGTAGGATCCAAGTGTAGAATCCCTCTATCAGTGAACCACATGATAACCTTTTATCTCTAAATGAAATTGATTTATTTATCAGTAATAGCATGGTGAATCAACCATCTTTTCTTTTTTTTATTCATTGTTACAATATCCTTCAAGACTAAAATATTTATTCTCATTCTTGAAAGGAGGATAGAAAGAAAAAATTACAGAGAAAAGTCTGATGTGCACAAAAATTTTCAATTCCTAATTTTTTATTATCCCTACAAAATAGATATATAAATTAATTTATAGAGTAGGGGTTCAGAATAAAATACTGTTTAATTGCATACAAGACCTTAAATAAAATAATAAATCATTCCAAACCACATGACATAATAATAATGACATTAATATTTATATGGGTTGTGATAACAGAACTAATGATAAATATTATTTCATCATCTTGAAAATTAATATTTTCTAATAGATGTAGTATTGGTCTATTCATCATTAATAAAATATATAAAATTCCTAATTAAATATTTAAATAAATTTTTTATTCATAAATAAATATTTTATCCACAATCATGTGACTAATTATTTATTAAATATTCAACTGATATTTATGATTTGAAAAACATGAATAAAATTGTTACTTGGACTTCATATTAATATTTATTACAACAATTAAATTCCAATATAGTTTAATCAAGATCAATTAAAACACATAGTGTGTGACCCGCTATGAATTGTTTATTTTCATAAGGTGGGTATGCCTATAAAACAAAATGTTTGTCTATAAAAGGATCAAGGAACCCAGTATAATGAACTTAATATAGCAATGTCAAATATAACATATGAACATATAATGTGTAATATAATCCTTTTTTCTTAGTATCTAATTAATTAGGTGTCACGACCTATCCCCGGGGCCTGTGACGTGATTACCCCAAGCCCGCCTTCCTTAGGCCAGGGGTTGGAGACTACCACCAAAATCGTAATTCATAATAAAAAGGGAATGCATTTCCTTTAGAAAGTAAAAAAATACAACATAGTATGCAACTGAAAGTAAACACTAAGTAAAAATGTATACAAAAGAAAGTACGGAAAGGAATAGTGATGGAAATACATGCCCAACAAAAAAGTTCAGTACAACTGAAAATCTAGTACAACTACAGTAGAGTAAAACAACAATTACAGAGTTGTCCTTCAGGAATCCCACCTGAATGGTGGATACAGATGGCCTCCTCAGTGCCTAGGTCCGTCCATCGGCTCTGTGTACGACTCGCCAAGTGGTCCACCTCCGGGTACCGTCCAGCTCCACAACACTATGCCTCGATCAGTGTTTTCCATCATCTGTAACCAACACAACGATGTGCAGGCATTGCCCATGAAAGGGTGAGTATAATGATACTTAGTAGGGACCCCAAAAATGTAACACCCCAAGCTTCCAAGGTACTCTTATCTTTGAATAATACAGTTGCGTGTATTGTACGCAACTTCGAGTTCAAACACAAACCACAACCAATCAAACTAGCCGTTATGAATAGTAAACCCACTTTTTGAAATTTCATAAATTTTATCTTTCAAAATGGACTTTATTTTTGGATTCGGAGTATCGAAATTATCTTAGGGTGAATTTTTGGTATTTTTCTGAAAACCTTTGATTTTTTACGAATAGTGAAAAAACACTAAGTTATAGTTTAAAACTGAATATTTCTTTAAATAATTATTTATTTTATTTAAATTTAATTACGGTCAAAATATATACCTAATACCTATATAAGTTCAATGTAATTCATTGGAGTTATTTTAGAATAATTTTAGATATATAAATTTTATTAATCTTTTCACAGTCTTTTACCCACCTCCTAGGAGAATTTAAAAATACACATAAAACTTAATTTTACCACTTTTGTGAGTAGAATTTAGAAATTATGGGAGACATGGTTAATATAAAGGAGTAAAATTTGGTTCAATAAGATAAAAACAATTTTTTGGTGAATAGTATATTTTTTTCTTTTATTTACCACGGTTAAAAGTAAATACGGTAATTAAGGGTAAAAATGATATTAATATTACCTTAACACATGTCTTAATTCTATTGGAAAAGTGTATATAAACCAGAAACCACCTTAGGAATAAAATATTATCATTTAGGTCCACTTGGATTAGATTAATACATTTATTATTATTTAATTCAAATAAGAGTTAAAATAGTTAAAATCAATGTTTAATAACTAAAACATTTTTAATATAGGGTTATACATAAAATAAACTCGATTATAAATATTAATTAGAAATAAAAAAATATTTCCTACATAATGATATTTTATTTATAACTTTTAGACATTAAATAATTTAATTTATTTATGACACAATGGTGATACAATAATTATCTAATTAATGAAATATTAAAATAATTTATATTATAAATGTCAAAATAAATGTAATTTGAGACTTTTTATGAATTATACTAATTTTCTAGGTTAATATGACATATTAGGATTGGTTATAGAAATTTTATATGAAGTAAAAATGCTGTTATGAAATTATCAAAAAACAAAATACCCAATAGTGTCAAAATTGACAGAAAAGTGTTTTTAAAATAAATATTATATTATCAATTGATATACTCTTCTTAAAAATCTAAGTTTCAGCCAAAGAACTTATATCATGATAGTTGTATCATTAATGGACCACTTGGGGGTCGCTTGGATGTATATAGTACGTTTATTAACTATATAATATAGAAATACAAAGAGACCTGGTAAATGTCAAACTATTTAACTAAAAGTTAAATATAAATGATAAGGTGAATATAATTACACAAACCTGTCTAAAATCTATTGGTTGAAAGGATTTTGACCCATCCCCACCTTATAATTTGAATAATCTACTTTTGTGTCATTAGAAACCGAATATGTATTTATTATAAAATAATACTTTAAGTTTTTCCTAAATAACCCCTCCTCTCCCTTATAAAAGGACACTACTTATAACCACTTCTTCACACCTTCAAAGCCTTTTGGTTTGGCCAAAACATGCCCAAATATTCTATAAAATTCCCTCACTTCAACCTAGAGTCCGTAGTTTGATCATAAAGCCAACCTAAGGAGCCCTTTTGATCAAATTTAAAGGAAGAACCCGAAGAAGAGGTAATGTTTTCACCACCCTCTTTCAAGTTCCTTTCTTCTTCAACTTATTATTTATTTTTTATTTCCATCCTAACATAATAAATCCAGTATATTCTATATAATTTGATGTTATTATAAATATTGTATAACCATATTTATTATTCTATCCATATTTTGAATGACATGTCACCATACGTGCGTACGTACAGACTACCTTCTCCACGAACGCGATGAGATTCATTCTCCATCGTATCCATTCAAGTATAATTCACATTTGATGATTAAAAATAATTTTTAAGGACTTTATATCATTCTGAATATGAATAATATACAACCTACAGATAACAAACATGACTTATGTAACAAACATATTAAAGAAAACAAGTAAGTTAACACCTGAAATGACGATAGTACTATGATATTATGAAAAAACCAATATGAAAAGATCATATATGTTATCATAATCATGTATATGGTTCTTTTATAATTTAATAACAATGATTTAACTATTATACAGGAGTTTAACTTACCCTAGACCAAGTAAAAGTACAAGGTAAGGGTTTATTTCACAATCTCTTCATTATCCGAGGTTTTTTATACGTAATTATCTACTGGGATCTCTTTATCATCTACATCAATGTTTCTTAAAAATTTATTTCAAATAATTATTATTATTTTACAGAATATGGTTTAAATTCATTTATACCCTTCTTTACTTTCTAAAAGAAGTTTATAAAGGAATCTTTCTGTCGTTTTCCAAACAAGGTCCTTTTTAACCTTTTCGACAGAATCAAGGTAAGAATGTCTTTTTTAACTTATAAGGTAGGTGCAGCTATTTTCTGCTGTTATAAAGTCGTAGAAGCTTCCCTTAAAAGATTATAAGAATATTTTCAAATTAAATTTTTTCTTTTATAATTATGTGACTTTAAAATGATTTAAAAAAAAGATATATTACTATCAAATAGTTTTGATTCCATCTATGTCAACATCCTTTGATGGATTTTAAGCTTATTTGAAGTTTATTTATTATGATACAAAACCTCCATATTGTATTAATGTTTTTGTGATATGTTTGAATGTGGATGTGTTATTTTCATACCATTCATGGTTTATGGAGAAAATATTGACATTTCGTATGCTAGTTTTAATATGAATGTTTTTTTTATGTTTAAACCTATTCATATGAGGAATGCATTGGACTTAATAAGTGATGGGTGGAGCCCACTATAGCTCCTCGATGCATCGGTAGGTCTCATCAGACAAAATAGCTTCTTGGCACAAGGCCTTGACAAAATGTTATTTTTAGTCTCGCCACAAGGCCTTGAATATGTGGTTATAACAGTCTGGCATTATGCATTACATCATTATGATAGTGGTTATTGATATTGAATGTGATTATTCGACTAGTAGAATATCCATGTGAATAAGTAAATGGCATTATTTCATTTTATTTTTTCCATATTATGTATAAGTTCATGTTTTAAAGGATTTTGTTTTAATTATACATTCCCTTAAATGTTTATGCTTATTTATGAAAGCTTCCACTATATTTTTATCCATACTGAGAATCTGAGCTCACCCCTTTCTAGGTTTTATTTTTCCTAGGATGTGAAGAATTATTTTATGACTGACCTGTAGGGATAGTCTGAGGGGTTATGAGTGTGGACTATGGAGGCTATGTTGTTGTAGTTTTTCACTTTATCATGAAATTTAAGACTTATGAATGTATCTAGTGTTTCCAAGGCTACTAAACTAATCGTCCTTTCGAGACTTGAACTTTTATGATCATTCCAATGTTATGTAATAATGAACCAGCTCTGGGTAACTAGGTTCAAGGCGTTATAGTTGGTATCAGAGGATGTTTAGTACAAACCATGGGTGCTAGATTTAGATAAACTGTGATTAGAGCACATTGACCTAAGATGGACTTTGAATATTAGTATAGAATAAATTCCTAGAATTTTGGTATTGTAGATATTTTGTGATTTTTCCGAGAAATACATCCCTGTTTGGATACGAGCACGTAGAGGCGGCTCTGCCACAAATGTACCTAGGGGTAAAACTCGAAAACACCGCTTTGAGCTACACTCGAACGGGAACTGGTGCACAACAATAGGCCTTGCTTCACTCTTGGTTATGAAACTCCCAGGGGATATGCTTAGGATAATTCTAATTTTCTTTACAAACCATTATGAAGGTTTTATGAGTATATAATTCCTCAAATAAAACATTTTTTATGATTATGGATCATATCCATAAATAGTTCAGTTTATGATAACTGTTTTACAAGTATTGAATTATGTATTTTGATTCATAAACTGATCTAGTTTATGAAATTGTTAAAAAATGGTGCCTAGTGGAAGAAATGGAAACTGTATTAATGCATGCACTCCATGTAGGGATTTCCCTCCTTCTCAAATTAATTATAGTGGAGATGGTGATACAACTAGTGTTGATCATCTTATCACTATATTGGTACAACTCACTCAGGTTATGAATAATAACCTTACCTGTATGGAGTTCCCTGATCCAAATCATGGAGGATAAATGATAGATCACTTCATGAGGAAACTACCACAAAAAATCAATGGGATTACAAATCCATTAGTATCGATAAGTTCCCTAGAGAAAATATTTTAGGCTTTGGGAGTAGTGAAAGGGAAAAGGTTATCATGGATGTTTGCCGCCTCACTGGAGATGCTGATCATTGGTGGTTATCGATTCAAAACACGAAGGAAGATGATGAAGTATCAAATATGGAATGGAGGGAGTTCAATGTGATTTTATTAGAAAAATAATTTCCTCATGATCATCGAGCAGATATGGAAAGGCAATTTCTATGTCTGAGACAAAAGGATGATGAGAATGTCACAAAGTATAAGGCTAACTTTTCAAGGATAGAAAGGTATACTGCATATTATATATGTAACCCAATAAGTATGATTTATCATTTCATTGATGGGTTAAAAATGTGTCTCTGTTGAGCATTGGTCTCATAGTCCTCCTCGTCATAGTAAGATATTGTCTCATGTGCTATCAAGACAGAAAAATAATTCTCTAAGTCTTACAACTTTAAAGCAAAGCAAGGGAACAAGAGATCTATTGATCACTCTAGAAATGTAAATAAGGGGAAGAATGGACAAGTTTATTATCCATACTACATTAAATGTGGGAAGAAACACCTCGGCACTTGCTTTAAAGGAATGGGAGTCTGTTACAAGTGTGGTGAAAAAGGCCACCAAGCTCGTGATTTCAAGGGGAAGAAAGAAGCTACCGATGTTCAATGCTACAACTGTAGGGAGATGGATCATTATGAAAATGAATGTCCTAAGAGTCAGGGGAACTTACCTCATAAAATGAAAAGGGATCAAGGCCAATATTATGTGATCACTACTGCTGAGGTTGAAGCTCCAAAAGATGTGGTGGCAGGTAATTTAATGGTTTCCTCAAGTTTAGCCAATGCTTTATTTGATTTTAGATCATCACATTGGTTCATATCTTCCAAATTTTCTAAGAAAATTATATATTTATAATTTTATTTTACAAAGGAGTTTTCAGTTAAAACTCATAAGGGAAGTATAATTGCTACAAAGTTCTATGGATCTGTCCCCATTAGGGCATATAAATGTTCTTTATCTGCTGATCTGGTCATCATACCCATGATTGAATTGTATATAATCCTTGTTATGGATTGCCTTTTGGACCATGATGTGAAGATTTTTTGTATGAAGAATGAGGTTACAATTTTTTATGATGATGATAAGGAAATCCTTATATTTAGAGTAGAATCGTCACCACCTAATTCTTATCTAGATCCACCCCCAGTAGATCAAATAAATTCAATTATCAGAGAGGAAGAGAATGAAATAAATATGGGTGAGGAAAGTAATGTTCAAATAGGGGATGTACCTATTGTGAAAGAATATATAGATGTGTTTCTGGAAGATTTACCCGGACATCCTCCAGAACGAGAAATTTAGTTTTCCATTGATTTAATTCCTGGTTCAAGGGAAATATCGAAGACCCCTTATAGAATGGCCACTGTGGAATTATTTGAACTAAAGAAACAACTAGTGGAATTGAGTAATATGTTATTTATTCACCCTAGTTTTTCTCCATGGGGAGCCCCTCTCCTTTTTGTTAAGAAGAAAGATGGATCTATTAGGTTATGTATCGACTACAGGAAGATCAATGGTATAACAATAAAGAAAAAGTATCCCCTACCTCGAATTGATGATTTATTTGACCAACTACATGGAGCTCAATAATTTTCAATGATTGAACTTCGATCTGGATACCATCAGTTCTGTTTGAATAAGGAAGACATTCCGAAGACAGCATTTCGAACCAGGTACGGGCATTACGAGTTTACAGTAATGCCTTTTGGGCTGACTAATTCACCCTCTGTATTCATGGATCTAATGAATATAGTTTTCAAGGAATCTCTTAATGATTTTGTGGGGGTATTTATTGATGATATCTTAGTATACTCTAAAAGCTATGAATATCAAGAAAATCACTTGCGCATTATCCTGAAGACTGTTAGAGGACATAAATTATATGGGAAGTTTAGCATGTGTTGATTCTGGAATCAAGAGATTTCTTTTCATGGCCATATTGTCTCTAAGGATGGAATCTATGTTGATCCTTCTAAGACAAGTGAAATCCAAGAATGGCCAGCACTGACGAGTATAACCGAGGTATGCAGTTTTATTGTCTTACCATGTTATTATTGGCGTTTCGTCCAGAACTTTGACTGATTGGCTAACCCATTAACGAAACTCACACGTAAAGGGGTTAAATTTGTTTAGACAAAAGAGTTTGAAGAATGTTTTGAATAAATAAAGAGAAGATTATTCAATTCTCATATATTGACTCTCCCATCGGGGAATGATGGGTTCATTATTTATAGTGATGCATCGAAGAATGGACTTGGTTGTGTCCTTATGCAGAATGATAGGGTTATTGCCTATGCATCACGACATCTAGAAATTAATGATAAAAACTATCCTACTCATGATCTTGAGTTAGATTTTGTAATATTTTCTTTGAAGATATGGAGACATTATCTCCATGGTGAAAATGAGAGATATATACCGATCACAAGAGTTTGAAGTACATTTTCTCACAGAAAGAACTCAACAT
This sequence comes from Viscum album, assembly GCA_963277665.1. NCBI lineage: Eukaryota > Viridiplantae > Streptophyta > Magnoliopsida > Santalales > Viscaceae > Viscum > Viscum album. The sequence continues at coordinate 1,211,918,990 of OY728153.1, read as the reverse complement.
GAGGCAAAGGTGATGGCTTGAACAACTCATGGATTGTGATTGCACGATACACTACCACCTGGGGAAGGCAAATAAGGTGGCCGATGCTTTGAGAAGAAAATATCATGGATTTTTGACCATGATGAGAATTGAAAAGGATCCTATTTTCATTGATTTAGTAAAGATGGATATGGGAATCACCATGGAAGGTGAAACCTCAATTCATTTTCAAATGGTTGCCAAAACATCTTTACTAGAAATGATTAAGAGTTCCAAGACCGGTGATGAAGAATTTCAAAATAATATTAAAGCTGTGAATGATGGGAGATTGAGAGACTTTGTGTATGAAGAAGTAATTTTGAAATTAGGGAAGAGACTTTGTGTTCCCGATTTACCTGATCTAAAAAGGGAATTGTTGGACGATGCTCATAGTTTCAATTTCTCTATACACCCTGGGAGCACCAAAATGTATAGAGATTTGAAGGAACATTTTTGGTGGGAAAATATGAAGAGGGAGATTACTTATTTTGTGTCAAGATGTATGGTTTGTCAAAAAGTGAAAGCTGGAAGACAACAACCTGGTGGAGTATTGCAACCTCTTCCCATACCTGAGTGGAAATGGTATAATATCACAATTGACTTTGTCATGGGACTAAAAAAGACTCCTAGAAAGAACGATGAAATATGGGTCATTGTTGATCGTCTTACCAAGTCAACACATTTTCTTGCTATAAAAGAAGATCTACCACTAAAACATCTAGCAAGACTATATATTAATGAAGTTGTGAGACTTTATGGAGTACCCTTATCGATTTTTTCTGATCGTGATCCCTGTTTTACTTCATGATTCTGGAAAAGTCTTCCGAAATCCCTAGATACTGAACTTAGTTTGAGCACTGCCTACCACCCCCAAACTAATGGACAATCAGAATGAACTATTCAAACCATAGAAGACATATTGAGATCATTCTCACTTGACTTTCAAGGTATGTGGGATCAATATTTACCTCTGGTGGAATTTTTCTATAACAATAGCTTCTATTCAAGTATTCGGATGGAACCATTTGAAGCATTGTATGAAAAGAGATGTCGTACCCCAACCTATTGGGATGACATTGGTGAAAGAAAACTTGTAGGCCTAGAACTGGTGGAGGAAACAATGGAAAAGGTAAAGGTAATCCAAAACCACATCAAAGCAGCTCAAAGTAGGCAGAAGAGCTATGCCGATAACCGAAGGAAGGATTTGGAATTTCAGGTTGGAGATCATGTTTTCTTGAAGGTATCTCCATGGAAGGGAGTTATAGGTTTCGCTAAGAAAGGTAAATTGAGTCCTAGGTACATTGGACCTTTCAAAATTCTAGAATGAATTGGTGTTGTTGCTTACCGTTTGGCAATGCTGCCAAATCTCTCCAAAGTTCATGATGTGTTCCACGCATCATTGTTGAGAAAATACATGCCTGACCCAACGCATGTACTCGCCAATGAGGAATTAGAACTGGAACATGATCTATCTTATTGCAAAGAGACCATCAGGATTCTTGATACCAGATAACAAGTGCTGAGAAATCAGATGACTCGTGTGGTAAAAGTTCTATAGAGAAACCATAAGATGGAAGAGGCAACGTGGGAACCGTAGGAAATTATGATGAAGAATCACCCGAGTCTTTTCATGCGGTAGTATTCTAGAAATTTCACGAAAAAAACTATTTTAAGAAGGGGAGAATGTAACACCCCAATATTCCATGGTACGCTTCTCTTTGAATAATACAGTAGCATGTGTTGTACACAACTTTGAGTTCTAACGCACACCACACCAATCAAAGTAGCCGTTATGAATAGTAATACCCAATTTTTGAAATTTTATAAATTTTATCTTTCAAAATGGACTTCATTTTTGGATTCAAAATATCGAAATTATCTTAGGGTAATTTTTTGGTATTTTTCTAAAAACATTCAATTTTTGATGAATAGTGAAAAAACACTGAGTTATAGTTTAAAACCGAATTGTTATTTGAATAATTATTTATTTTATTTAAATTCAATTAAGGTCAAAATAGATACATAAAACCTATATAAGTTCAATGTAATTCATTGGAGTTAGTTTAGAATAATTTTAGATATATAAAAATTTTATTGAACTTTTCACGGTCCTTTACCCACCTCCTAGGAGAATTTAAAAATTCCCATAAATCATAATTTTACCACTTTTTTTAGTGGAATTTCAAAAATCTGAGAGACATGGTTAATATATAGAGGTAAAATTTGGTTCAATAGGATAAAAATAATTTTGGGTGAATAGTCACTTTTTTCATTTATTTACCACAGTTAAAAGTAAATAGGGTAATTAAGGGTAAAAATGATATTAATATTACCCTAACACATGTATTAATTCTATTGGACATGTTTATCTTGACCGAAAACAACCTTAGGACTAAAATATTATCATTTAGGTCCACTTGGATTAGATTAGGACATTTACTATTATTTAATTAAATGAAGAGTTAAAAGAGTTAAAATCAATGTTTAATAACTAAAACATTTTTAATATAGGGTTATACATATGATAAATTCGATTATAAATATTCATTAGAAAGATAAAAATATTTCATACATAATGATATTTTATTTATAATTTTAAGACATTAAATAATTTAATTTATTTACGACACAATGGTGATATAGTAATTACCTAATTAATGAAATATTAAAATAATTGATATTATAAATATCAAAATAAATGTAATTTGAGACTTTTTTATGAATTCAACTAATTTTATAGGTTAATATGACATATTTTTATTGGTTATATAAATTTTATTCGAAGTGATAATGCTTTTATGAAATTATCAAAAAACAAAATACCCAATAGTCTCAAAATTGACATAAAAGAGTTTTTAAAACAAATATTATATTTTTAATTGATATTCTATTCCTAAAAATATAAGGTTCGTCCAAAGGACTTATATCATGATAGGTGTATAATTAATGGACCACTTGGGGGTATATTTTATGTATATATTATGTTTATTAACTATATTATATAAAAATACAAAGAGACATGGTAAATGTCAAACTATTTAACTAAGAGTTAAATATAAATGATAAGGTTAATATAATGACAAAAACCTATCAAAAATCTATTGGTTGAAAGGAATTCGACCCATCCCAAACATAGACATTGAATAATTCACTTTGGAGCCATTATAAACCGAATATGAATTTATTATAAAATAATACTTTAAGTTTCTCCTAAAGAGCCCATCCTCCCCCTTATAAAAGGACACCACTTATAACCAATTCTTCTCACCTTCAAAGCCTCTTTCTTCAGAAAAACCCTACCCAAATATTCTCTAAACTTCCCTCACTTCAAAATAGAGGCCTTATTTTGATCAGAAAGCCAACCTATGGAGCCCTTTTGTCCAAATCAAAAGGTAGAACCCGAAGAAGAGGTAATGTTTTTACCACCCTCTTTCAAGTTCTATTCTTCTTCAACATCTTTTTTCTTTGTTATTTCCATTATAAAATAATAACTATAGTATCTTCTATATATTGTGATGTTATTATAAATATGGTACAACCATATTCATTATTCTATCCATCCTTTGAATGACATGTCATCATACGTGCGTACGTACGGACTACCGTCTCCCCGAACGCGATGAGATTCATTCTCCATCGTATCCATTCAAGTCTAATTTTCATTTGATGATTAAAAATAATTTTTAAGGACATGATATCATTTTTGATATGAATAAGATACAAACTATGGATAACAAACACGACTTATGTAACAAACATATTAAATAAAACGAGTAAGTTTACACCCGAAACGACGATAATACTAAGATATTATTAAAAATCAATATTAAAAGATCATATATGATATGATAATCATGTATATAGTTCTTGTATAATTTAATAACAATTATTTAACTTTTATAAAGGACTTTAACCTACCCTTGACCAAGGAAAAGTACAAGTTAAGGGTTTATTTCACAATCTCTTCATTATCTGAGGTTGTTTATACGTAATTATCTACGAGGACAACTTTATCATCCACATCCATGTTTCTTAAAAATGTATTTCAAATCATTATTACTATTTTACAGACTATGGGTTAAAGTCATTTATACCCCTGTTGTCTTTTTATAATAATTTTATAAAGGAATCTTTCTGCCATTTCCCAAGCAAGGTCCTTCTAACCTTTTGGACAGAATCAAGGTAAGAATGTCTTTTTTAACTTATATGGCAGGTGAAGCTATTTTCCTCCATTATAAAAACATCGAAGCTTACCTTACAAGATTATAATAAAATTTTCGAAACAAATGTTTTCTTTTACAATTATGTGACTTTTAAATGATTTAAAAAAAAGTTATTTCCCACAAATAATTTTGATTTCATCTATGTCAACATCCTTTGATGGATTTTAAGCTTATTTGAAGTTTATTTATTTTGATACAAAACTTCCATATTGTATTGAAGGTTTTTTGATATGTTTGACTGTGTATGTGTTATTTTTATACCATTCATGGTTTATGGAGAATTTATTTAAATTTCGTATGCTTTTTTTAATATGAATGTTTATGTTATGTTTAAACATGTTCATACAAGGAATGCATTGGACATAATAAGTGACGGGTGGAGCCCGCTATAGCTCCTCGATGCATCGGTAGGTCTCATGAGACAAACTAGAGTCTTGGAACAATGCCTTGAAAAAATCTTATTTGTAGTTTTGGCACAAGGCCTTGACTATGTGGTTATGATAGTATGGAATTATGCATTCCATCATTATGAAAGTGGTTATTGATATTGCGTGTGATTATTCGACTAGTAGAATATACATGTGAATAAGTAAATAGAATTATTTCATTTTATTTTTTCCATATTATGATGAAGTTCAAGATTTAAAGGCTTTTGTTTTAGATATACATTGCCTCAAATGTTTTTTTCTTATTTATGAAAGCTTCCACTATATTGTTATCCTTACTGTCCATATGAGACCACCCCTTTCTAGGTTTTATTTTTTCCAGGATGTGAAGAAGTATTTTATGATTGACCTACAGGGATTGTCTGAGGGGTTATGAGTGTGGGCTATGGAGACTATGTTGTTGTAGTTTTCACGTTATCATGAAATGTAAGACTTAGGAATTTATCTAGTATTTCCAAGGATACTAAACTAATCATTCTTTCGAGACTTGATCTTTTGTGATCATTCCAATGTTATGTAATAATGCACCGACTCTAGGAAATTGGGGTCGGGGAATTACAGAGACCCCTGAAGGTCACCCAGAATCCACGAAGGATAAACCACAAAAATAAAGATACAATCATCAAGTATCAACAAACCCTACTTAGGTATATTCCCATGCATATACCCAAGTAACAATTATTAGTTTAGCTCCAACTCTCGAGCCCAAGCATAACCCATTCCACAAAGGAAGTAAATTCAATCACATTGATGACAATTATTGAAAGTCAAGACTTAGCTCACACAGATATACATCTTTCATAGAGTGATAGAGATGATCAGTTGTAGTCACTAATTCATCTAAGCTATCGAAACCACACAAGATACAAAAACAGAAGTCAAAACTATTGGACCCTCACAGGATACAAGATTAGTAGTCATCGTTGTCGAACCCACATAGGATCCTAGTACATAATTCATCAATATGAAACCCACGTAGGATCCCAGTACAGTAGTTGTCGCTGCTGAACCCACGTAGGATCCCAGTACTATAGTGGTCCCTGCCGAACCCACGTAGGATCCCAGTACAGTAGCCATCACTACTGAACCCACGTAAGATCCCAGTATAGTAGTCGTCGCTGCCGAACCCATATAGGATCCGAGTACAGTAGTCACGGATTTCAAACCCATGTATAATCCCAATACAGTAGTCTTCACTGCCGAACCCACAATGGATCCATGTACAGAAGTCGCCACTGTCGAATCCAGCTCTAGGGTTCCCGCACACAACACACTCGATTCCAGGAGGGTCCACTCCCAGATCCAAGATTTGATACATTAACTATCATGACGTCCTGATTTGATGTATCATGTAGTTATATCTCATCATAAGAAACCCAATGCGACAGATTTCACATCAATCAGACTCCTGGTCTGTGAGTTATTAGGATATCTGTTCTAGGGGTCTGGTTGGAATTACGCTCGTTCTAAACCTGGATGTTTTCCAACATTGTCCGAAACTTAGTTAGATTATTGAAAAAGGGTTGCCTCATCGCGAGGATCCCAATGTCATAGATGTAGCGTCAATCAGACGTGATGTCTATAAAATATTCCTGTTTAAGGGTAACGGGCCCACCCCTTCATGCCTAGTGGGCGGGCGGGTCAGCCCCTTCTGGTTTGGCGGGTCCGACCCGGTGGAGCACGGCCCACCCAAGGACCCAGCCCGGCGGGACTGACTCGTTTGGGGGTTCGGCCCAGCCCTATGGGGCGTGGACCACCCATGGTCCCGGCCCGCGGTTGCGTGCCAGTTTTGCTCGTCCGGCAGCACCAAGCGGCGCCACCCCTCTTTACTGCCCGATAGGCCGAAGATGGCCGGGTTTTTCGGCACGAGCAGCCCGTACAGTGGGCCTCTTTCCTCCCATGCGGCGTCGCGGTTTCTTCCAGCCGGTCAGTAGGTGGCAGGCTGGTTCGCCATCCGAAGTGGCCTGCCCTGCGCGGGCTGTGGTCTTCTCTGTTGTGTCGTACCAAGCGACATCGTGGTCTCCTGCCCGGTCGGTCGTAGTAGGATGGTTCGTCTAGCACAGCAACCCACGGAGCAGGTCGCGGTATTCCCTCAGCATGACGCCAAGGACGGGTCGTGGTCCTCCAACCCGGCCGGCTATGGCCAGGCGGTTTTCTTTGTCTGAGAAGCCCACACCGTGGGCCATGATTTCCTCCACACGGTCGGCACGACGGCGTTGGTCCTCCACCGCCGCGGCCCGGCGCAGCGGCAGCCTCCGGTTGCCTCCACTTTCAGTCGCCGCTGCCTCATGGTCATGGCCTCTTTCCTTCGGCACGGTGAGACGACACCACCCCCATCCGACTTTGCCTTCATTATCAACATAGACAAGGTTCAACGGAGGGTCGTCGGGCCGTGTTTGTTCGGACTATGCCCTCTGGATAAAGTGATAACAAATGACCAAAGAACGAACCATAACATCCAACAAGAATGAGGGCATAATTTTATTCAATTAAAATTATACAAAACTCCCTACCTCGATTCAAGGTTCGTTCATCGTCGATGGCATCAGGGTGCGTCCGAGGAGAAAGCGTTGTTGTCAGCGATGTTCTTCATGGGAGAAATCTTCTCCCATGATGCAGAGAAAGAGGAAGGATGATGACGTTTCTCATGTGTGTCACCTCACGTTCTTTCCCCGGTTGAAGAAGGTAGAAGAAGACGTGTCGCTATTCTTCAATGGAATTGGCGTTCTTCGTTGGAGGAAGGCTCTTCCTATTTCACCGAGGTTCCACCAATTCTTCCAAACAAAAACATTATGCCCACCCAAACATAATAATATAACCCGTATTATTATGCTCACTTAATGAATTCAAAATAATTCAAAGTAGATGATCCAACTAATTAATTTCATGCTAGAGAATTAATTGGGAGAGTCTTGGCACAATAAATGAGAGAGGAAGGTGGTAGGTTTAACCCTCATCAATGGGGGGTTCCAAGGGTTTCCAGGGGGAGTTGAAGAGTTTATGTTCATGTGGGACCCACACACATTATCCTCCCATGGGAGGTTATGTGGGGGTGGGCCCCACCACCAACCACCCTTTGGAGGTAATAACCACCAACCAAATAAAATTGTGTAACACATTAATTTTATTTAATTTATTATGAATCCCTAAAAATTAACTTCTCCTCCCGACCAAACTCAACTACTGTAAAGCTCCCCATAGGCGAATACCGGCGCTGCGATTTCATCGGTGCCCTCTGATTTCAATTCCGAGCACCGGTTCAAAAGATATAGAATCTCAAGTGTACGTTTACTGAACGTACCAGAAAAATAGTTCGGAAAATTATTAACAGCCACCCTAGACCCACTGCGGTCATGTTTTGGCTCTGTATATGTGAAACACGGCCCAACGAACCCAACGATACCCTCGTATTTCCAATCCAAGTTACCGTTTAAAAGTTATGAATCTTACAATAAAATAATTTTCACTTAAATATTTTATTTGCGGCCAAAAACTAACTTTCTCTAATGGCCCTCACCGACACAAGTTAGTATTTTCTTAAAGAATGATTACCCTCAAGAGTTTAGTGGTGGTCTTGGATTTTTAATCTGAGTTACCTTTTGTGAGTTATAAGCCTTTGAAGAATAAAAAAATAACTTTATTTAATTATTTTATTTACAGTTATTCCATTTTTTTGTTTTCTCACAGGAGGCCCACACCGACTAAACTTAAGTCACACCTAGGATAAACCCGCCAACCTGAGTGCAACGGTGGCCTCAAAGAGTTCTGATCCCAGTAACTATTTAAGAGTAATTCCACTTTTTCAGGAAATTTGCATATGCTCATTAATTTAAACTTAGAAAACATCGATGGATCATTCCGGGAACTCTGGGACTCAGAATCGTACGCTTTCAAAAACTGTAGACTCGTAAAATTCCAATGAATTTAAGAAAAAAATTTCCTTAAAATTTATGGGTCTTTACATCAGGTTTCACATCTTCGTTTTCAACTGATATGCTTGATATGACTTTCTTTGAATATCTAAAATAGACATTTCATTACACCAAGGACATGGAATTTAATGAAACAATTACACTCCTATCAAAGGGAATAGATATCAACATCCATTAAGTTGGGAGGTAAAAATCCTTCCTTAGCATAACCATTAATAATATGTCATTCGTGACTCGCCCAACTTATCCCACATCCCATGAACATATGGATTCACAATTTTAGTCAGTAAAGATAACTTTTTATGTCATGACTTAAATTAATGATAATCTTCAAGGATAAGAACCATTGCATAGGCTCTTATATTAGAATATCTAATGACACAAAAACCTGAGGAATTCTTACTCTAGTATTATCTCATAATCTTCTGTATTTGAGATTAACAAGTAAGCACTTTTTTGGAAAAAGCCTTGTACATTTATGAGTACACACACATAAGTATTTGTATAATATGTTTCGTACCATATTATATTATCTTTTGTAGATATATATTTAATAATATATTTATATCAATTTAAGGTAGTCATCATATTAGGGAAATTCTATGACATTATCTACATGATAGATACTCTAGTACATTATTACATCAATGATATTAAAAAATGAGCAATATATAATAAGATATTTTTATGAATATTCATCATTTGAATATACATGTAATAAAAAGTACAATGAGTTGGTTCTAGAACTCTAACACAAAATAATATCCTACTTGGACAAGAGTCAACTGCCCACAACTTCCAACCCACTAAACATCACATTATGATCATGTTTTTGTTGATTCAAGGATTTATTCAAGTTTTTTATCACATTGTATTCCAAGGAAATTCTACTCACTCTAAATTTTCCTCTTTGAGAAATATCCCTCAAGAGATGATACTTAGGAATTATATGGTTCGTTTGTTGATGAGACCTTGGATCCTTTGCAAAGTCCACCACTATAGTGTTATCACAATAGAGTGTGATAGTATCTTTACTTATAGGTACCACATAAAGATCTTGGATGATGTTGTGTATCAAAAAGTCTTATGTAACTACCCCTAAAGAAACAATATACTAAGACTCCATAGTAGAATCTATAAGTAGAACTTCCTTTGAGAATTTATATCTCATAGAAACTCTATTTAGAGTGAATATGTATATCATATGTGATTTCAATCATCGTTTTCTATTTGGAAACTAGTATCTACATATCCTATAAAGATTATATTCTCATATTTTCCATAGACTAGAAACATATTCTTTGTAGGCATTAGATACTTAATGATAGTCATGATTGTTATCCAATGGTGGTCACTAGTGTCATCTTTTTTTCAATCAACCACACTCAAAGAATAGGTTTCATATACCCTATAATATATAATAGCATAAATAATTAACACAATCACTTATGTGTATAGAATAATTTCTATAGATTTCCTTTTATTATGTGTTTGAGGGAACGTTTTTATGGAAATTTTAATTCCATGGGTAATTGGAAATAATCCCCTCTTTTATTATTTCATACTAAATCTCATCATCATCATATCAATTTATGTACCATTAATTATTCCAAGAGGCCTCTAGATCTATCATAATGGATCATCATCCAAATAATATATGTTATTTCCCCTATGTCCTCAAAGGTTCGGAATCTATTCAATTGAGCATTAGTAGACTCTAAAAATGGTATTTTTATCCAATAATTAATATTTCATCAACATGAACTATTAATAAAAAGATTCCACCCCGTTAAACAATTTATAAACACAAGTCTCACATTCATTCTATATAAAACCAACTTTTTATCACTTTATCCAACCAAACATTATATTTTCTATATGATTTCCATAATCCATAAATAGATCTTTGTAAATTATAAGATTTATTGGTATCATTTTGAGTCACCATACATTCAGGTTATGTCATATATATACAACTTCCTTAAGGTGTCCATTAAGGAAGATTATTTTTATATCAATTTTCCCAATATCATAGTCCTTGTAAACCACAATAGCAAAAATAAATATAATAGATTTTGACATATAAACTGGTGTACAGTTTTTTTCCTAGTCAATTCCTTAATGTTTTTTAAATTATTTTTTAGCTATTTATGCCTTATAGGTAATATAATATCCTTCCATGTATAGTTTCTTTTTTTATTTCTCATTTAAAACCAATGGGCCATAAATCCCCTAGACTATCCACTAAAATTAAGACTTGGTTTCATTATATGGAATCAATTTTGTAATTCATAGCTTTTATCCACATGGTAATATATGTCCCTATTACTTATTCACTATAAGTTAAAGGATAAATATTATCAAATAATAATGAGTCACTATCCTTAGTGACTAGAAAACCATACCATTCGGGATCTATAACCCCTATTATACTTCATTGCAATACGTATACCTCTGGAAAATTTTCTTCTCTTAGTATTTGTGGAATATTCTTATGTTCTATCTCTTTTGTACCATGATCCTTGACATTAACATATTGTATATCACTCCCACTATATCTTTTATATACGTTCTCCCTCTCATGAAATATGGTGTTTCTTGTAAATATTACCTTTGTTAAAGTGTTTTTATATGTAATATATCCTTTCTCATTGGGGTATCCTATGAAGTTACACCATATACTTTGGGGTGAACTTTTTGTTACCTAAATAGACCTTCAAAAAAAATTTGTAGCCCCACACATGTTATTATAACAACATGGGTTTTTTTCCATTCCATATTGGGTGTGGTGTACCATCATCCACATTAGTTTTCACTTAGTTTACTATTTTTGCTGTTATTTGTACCACATATCACCAAAATAATAATGTAAGACTTGAAATATTCATTATTGACCTCATCATGTCTAGAAAACAGAGGTTATTTTATTAACTTACATTGATCCACTGAAGTGTATAACTTGTAGTCAGTTGAGATAGAATCCATTACTCCTATAAATAATTAATTAATTATTGATTACGATATTATCCAACAAATTATGAGCTGAGTATCATAATATTCTTATAAATATTATTCTCAACATCAGTATATTATTCATTGAATCTATCAATTTAATTTTACATGTACCTCATTAAGTAAACATATCCACATCTACGAAAATAATTAGTAAAAGTTGTGAAGTATGTATACCCACCCATTACTTCAATAAGAAATTTCCTATAAAAATGATTTTGAACTAATTTAAGAAGTTTTTTGGCCCTTTAACATTTTCCAATAAATAGATATTTATTCATTTTTTCATATAAATATGAATGTCATACACCATGTTTTTTAGCTCAAAGCAATCTAAATATCCATATTGGGTTAATTTAGTCAAAAAAATCATTTATATAACTTTTTTGATGATTTAAAAGTTGGGTGTAGTACGATTAAGCGAAATTAGTTTCATTATCAATTTTCATTACCAGGTTCTAGTAATACAACATATAAATACAGTTATTTAAATGTGCATTACATTAAAAATACTATATTTATAAAAAAGAAACATTTTTTCTGAAATTTTAAAATAAAATAATCTGTATCATTTTTGAACCTACAAATAATATTTCTTTTAAAAGAAGGAAAAAATGAAAATATTTTAAAACCAATATCTTTCTAGTCAGAAACCTGAGGTGGTAGTCCCCGATTTCCACAACATATAGTTTGGATTTATTGGATGGTCGTAGATATACCTCCCCTCATTAAATCATTCTAAATCTACTTGGATCCTAAAATTATATATATATATATATATATATATATATATATATAAGTACCACAAGCTTTATCTATTATCCAATTTTTATAAATAGAGAAATATTGTTGATAAAAATGAATTTGAATCTTCTGCTTTATTATTTTACTGGGTGCAATTTTTATTTTAGTGGATCTTTTTACCACAAGAGAAACATACATAATACTAATTCATTGAATTCCCATTGATAATACTCTTTATGGAAGGAAATAAAGAGTATTTATTATTAGATATCTTTGGGTGGACTCTCCTTTCATTAAATAGAAGGATATGAGGATTTTCATTCTTTTTCTCCTTATATACTTAGTGAAAAAGAGTGATTAGATCGAAGAGATACTTCTCAATGTTTTTCATAAAGAAATTAATAAAAATGATTGAGAATTTCTAAGCACAGATGAAATAATGAGACCATTGTGTGGTCCATTGGAGAGTTTAAACCCTAGAGACTCTAGGTTAACAATATAGCTAAAGAGTTTCATTTAGTGAGGCATAACTGGTGCACCCTCTCTATGATTTCTCTAAAATGGTTCCACGGTGATCTAAATAATATTCATGTTTATATCTCTCCTGGTACAGGAAATATAGATGCTTAATCATCTTATGAGTATTTATATCTTCATTAGACTGCATGATCTCACTAGACATAGATGATAATATTAAACATGGAAAGGTGACTACACCACTAAATTTTTTAAATTATACATTGAACTATTCATCACTTTCATCCTTAATAGGTGGATATAGTATGGAGGATTCTAGAATGTAATATTTTTATTCCTAGAAAAACACAACCCAATGATGTTTGAACGAATATTGGATGTTACTTTTGATGATAAAATGGTTTTTATCCAAAATTTATCATTGGTATAACTTGGATTACAATATTTCAATTATTATACAATTATAAAAGAGAAATGTTTTATTTAACTTGATAAAAATATTATATGAGAAATAAATATAAATAATTTTATTAAGTATCCCAAAATTTTATGAAATCTCAATATACCTCATTGTTGAACATAGAAGGTCTAGTTTCTTAGACATACTTATGTAAACGATCTATATTCCTCACCACATAAACCCAACGAGGGTTAGTAAAGCTACTTGAAGGTATTTAGGTAGGTAGGTCTCTTCTGATTTTGGGCTTACATATGCTTGATCCATTGGGTAGACTCCCCAATACTAAAATCCTAACTTAAATATCATAAATAATTTCCACTAAATAAAATCAAGTATATTTTGGGATACATTATGGAATCAATATGGTTAATTCAACCCAAATCCTTTAGAATAATACCATGATAAAATTATGTTTCCCAACGAGGGTCATTCAAACAATTGGTTCTATAGATTTCATCCCTAATGAACTAAAGGAAGAAAAATTTTGACTTAACATTTAGTTGATGTAATATTTACCATGCATAAAATTATCTTGCTTTTACTTTTATATGTCTTGTTAATATTAAGTGGATTCTATTAAAGTGATTAACCATGTTTTTGTAAATTATTCTATTCATAATCTATTTATTTATATTTCATTATTTAATATTAGTTCATTTATTTATGTGGTCACGGTATTATATCTATAAATTAAATAAATCATATGATAGAAATAAACAAACAAATAAATGACCTGATCATAAGATTATCTAATGGTTGAATATTTAATAAATGATAAATAAACCAATGACCTTGGGTATAAATCAATGTTACTATTTGGGAGTGAGCTAAATAATTCCACTTATCCATATATATATATATATATATCACCAAAGGTGGTATCATATCGGTTCTATCATAAACCACCTCTACGTCCCTTGTGATACTACATTTATTACATTTATTTATAACTCCCACATGGGTGGGGTAATCAAAGGATTGGTTATGGGGAATTACATAAATTACCATAAAAACATAAGTACTAAATAATAAATGAGGGAGGCATAACTTACAAGCCATTATATTTCATTTAATAATAAATAATTTATAAAAACATACAATATATTAAGTTAATTTATTCCTATATATATACACGGCTTGTTAAATCTCAAGATCAATCACACACATTCAAGGGTTATAAAAAAGTATGTTGGATAACATTCATTTCTGTTTGATAATTTTTATTAAGATAAACATGATATCATAAATTAATTAATTAATAAATTAATTCTTTTAAATCATAATAACCATATGAATTTACTTATATATATTTGTCATGAAATATTTGATAGGAAATTACTAGAAGAATCAATAATTTAAATAAATTACCATAAATAAATTAGGAAATTATAATTCCTTAAAAACATTATTAAATTATCAAAAATATCATTTTTCATTAAATATAATAATATTTTAATACAATAATTAGTAATTTAATGTAATTTAATTATATCCTTTTTGGGAGACGAAATAGTGTGTACTTATTATCTACAAGATGTGTACCTCTATTGTTGTTTTTTTGGTTAATTATTGGGGAATTTTTGTGTACTTGGGTTAGAAAAAATGGTGTGTAATATCTATATTCATTCCATGTGTCTTATTTCTATGTATCCATAAAACCCATTTAATGACTCAAAAAGTTTCTAAAATGTGGGACCATATGACAAGTCCTCCAGCTATATATTGTATATTCTGGTAGTTTTGTGTTCGCATAAATTTTAAAATGACTCATTGTGTATTTTGGATTATGTAAGTAATGAAATATAGGTTGTGTATTGTGTTTAAACATAGGTTAATTCATTAATATTACAGGAATTAAATATCTTAAAGCATTGACCAAATATTTGACCACATCATTTAAGTGAATGTTACTATTAAGCTATGTAGACTATATATTGTGTACATAAAATACACACCTTGTAATATAAAATGTTGTGTTACAAGTTGTCTAAGTCCACTTATGGTTTACAATAAATGTTATGACTGTAAATATTATTTGGAATTTAATGTATCCAATAGAACATATAAATACATTGAACTTAGGTACATTTTGTTTCCTTCAAATAAACATCATCTAACCTAGTCTGAACAAAAAATGGCTCCTCTCAATGGAATCTCTAGTTATTCTTCTTGTGTTCTTAGTATTTTGAGGAAATGAAACCCATAATTTTGATATTTAATATTTAGAAATCATTCTAATTAAAATTCATATTAATGGAAGAATAATTCTATAAAAGAGAATATAACCACTATTGTGCATATGGATAAATAATCAAATAAATAATTTTAAAAATAAAATGTTACCATATTGATACCACATGAATGTCATGGGAATATAAGAAGAGTATTGGTGGATGATGAACTAATGAATGTTTCTCGGATCTGATGAATCATTCACATTTTTTACATGATGTGGATTCTATGTCCAAGGAAAAATTCTCTATTCTGATATTAACATAAGAAAACCAGGAACCTAGATTGGGTCTTTACACATTAAATTGAAATTTCAATTATATATGATATGAAGAAAGAACAAATGATCTAATAATCTTTATAAGAAGAATATATAGATCATAAAAACCCCTTTTTTATTTACTTTGTTGTACTTTTATGATCCAAGTGTATAATTCATCTAGCAGGGATCTACACATGCTCTATTGATCTTAAAATGAAACTGGTTGATTTCTGGGTGATAGCTAGGAAAAGTGGTTGTCTTCGGTTTTTTTACATGATCTCTACAAGATCCATTAAGATTGATTGCTTTATTATTATTGGGAAGATAAGAAATGGAAAAAAATCAATAGAGAAATTAATTTTGTGCAACTATTTTAAATTCAAAATTTTTCATTAATCCTAAACAATAGGCATAAGAATTATTTTAGAGAGTTGGGTTTTCAGTTAAAATATTATTCAATTGTATGTAGGTCCTAAAATAATATTATAATACACACCTTACCCTATTATATAATAATAAAAATTATTTTTATATTTATATTTCTTTTTTTAAATAGTTTAATGATAAATATCATTTCATCAACTTGCATATTAATATTTATAAATAGACGTAGTCTTGGTTCGTTCATCATTATTTGAATTTACTAAATTCTAGAATAATGAATAAATAAATATTTTTTTCAAGAATATGTATTTTACCCACTATCCAACAAATAATTATTTTTTAAATACTAAACAATTTTTTTATCTAAAAACATGATTAAAATTATAACCCATTCATGAGAATATTATTTATTCCAATAATTATATACAAAAATAATTTAATCATGATCAATATAAACACATATCTTTTTACATTCTTAGATACATTACTATTGGAATAAGTTGGGCTTGCCTAAATTCTAATATTACTATTTAATAATGGTTTCAGAATCCCAAAATAAATAACTTAATGTCACTACATCAGCAATAACATACAAAAAATCACTATAAAATATAATCATTTTATCTCAATATCTCATATAGTTGTCCATGCATTTGTTTCATATACCTATATAATTGATATATCTTTTGAGGAATTTATAAAATAAACAATTTTTTACACCATATACTTAGAATATAATAAGATTGTTTCATTCCAATAAATGGGGAAACATTTCAAATTACATTAATATGGAAGGTAAAAACCATTCATTTACATATCTATTAATAACATTTCTTTCATCATTCACCTGACCTACCCAACATCTAGTGAACATGTGGTGTAACGGTTTTGGTTAGAAAATCTAAGTATAGGAGTAATGATTGAATTAATTATAACCATAAAATTACCATTACATACACTCATAGATTGGAATATCTAATGAAACAAAAACATGTTGAATTATTATGGGAATGATTGTTCTTTTAATCTCTTGTCAGAGAGATTACCATGTGTGAAAATCTAGAGAAGAAGTCTCATATTCATACGAGTACTATCACTAAATAGTATATGTAATTTGTTCCCTATAATAATATCTTATCCAACCATGGAACTATATTTAATAATATCATTATATCACTTCATGGCATTCATAATATCGAGGAACTATTATGACCTTATTAATGAAACATATACTCTAGAATATTATTACATCAAATTCATGTTTAATAATGAAGAAAATGTAGTAAGATATTTTTATAAATACCCATTATTCTAATATTCATGTAATCCAATGTACAAAAAGATGGTTATATAACACCAGCTCCAAAATATATACCATCCATGTGAGTTTGTGATGAAAAATGAAATAAATCAAATCATGAGGGAGTACCATGAACATAAGGAGGGGTGATGATTATGATTTTTATTAGATGGATGGTTGTATGAAAAATTTAATTTCATAAACATAATAAAATTAAAATAATATAATTATATTTTTTTTATTATTATGGTAAAAGAAGATTTATATGATGTAAAATAAGAAAAAAAACAAGAAAATAGTAATTTAAGATGATTACTTTTTATTTGTGGAACCATATATATATCATCACTTGAAGACATTAAGGGTGGTACTTTCAGAATAATAGAATCTATAAAACTCATATAATAATGTTATAGAGATATTTTTCAGGATTTTTTTGTTCTAACTTACTCAATATGTTTTGAAAAATAGAGGAAAGTGGTGTCATTTTATAATAAATTTAAGCACACACTTAGAATTGGATAGAACATTTAAATATAATAAATAAATTATCATGATAATGTGGAACCAAGTAGCCAAAATTTAGAATCAAAGATACTATGCGCTTGAAATCACATCAACCAATAAAATTTGGATAGGTTTATGCGGCATTTTAAACCACATCTTTTTGTTTAACCCATTCCTTAACCAATTATAACCTTAACTATGGTAACAAAATATTATTTCTTAAATTTTCATAAATTTACTTATAATTAAAAAATTCTCTCAAAAATGGTCAATTAATTCCATTATAGACCATATTCTATCCAAATTTCCTTATTTCAGAATTTTTATGTTTCATAAATAATATAATAGAATATGATTTAACATAAAATTAAATTAAATTCATTTTATGAAATATTCACATATTTTAACATTAAATCCATCAAGATTGGAATATAATTTAAATATAATCTTTTTAACAACCAATTTTAAATTATTATTATCCAAATAATTATTTTTACACCATAATCAATCTAAATAAAATTATTTTTGTTGTTTTTAAAAGTACATACTCTTATTTATCTAATGGATGAACAAGCATTGTGTATGTGTTGTGTAATAATTTAAGGTAATTATATTATCACTGAAAAGTAAAAATAATTTACCATTATAAAATTAATTAAATTTTGTAAAAAATAAACATTAATATTTTTTAATAACATCTTATTATCCCTATGTGAATATATAAGAGAAATTAAGAGAAGGAGAGTGACATTTGGGAATTATCCTTTTCTTAAAATAATATAATGGTCTTTATCAAATGAAATTGGTTCCAAAATTCCATATTGTAGAATATATGATGGTTTTGTTCTATATACACCCATCCAATAAAATATAGGAAAGTTTATGGATGATTTTTAAATTTTTTATTCTATTTTTTAACCATGTTTATCCAATTTTAACCATTATCACGGGGATAAATTTAACCAAGGTTACTATTCAAAATGCCTAAAAATAGAAGTGACATTTTTTTAAAAAAATGTGTCCTCTTAATTAAGAAATTGGAATCTATTTTATAAAATTTCACTTATATAATTGATAAAATTTAATTCGAAAATAAACTAGAAAAATATGAACAAAAATGATTTTTTAGGAAAATTAATTTACCAAGCATATGATGATATTGCATTAAATAAATGTCTAATAATAATTATTATATGATTTTAAATTCATATATATAGATATATAATATGTAAATTTCCGTTGAATTATCCATCATTATCCATTATTTTAATTATTTAAAATGGAAAATTAGTATGCCAATAAAAACAAATTTCTAAAAAAATTCCATTTAGACTATAAATGATATTATATTCATATATATCAAATTATAAATAAATATTTGATTAATTATAAAAATTATGACACTATTTTATTAATTAAATAATTATTTTAGAAATACTACATTTAAAATTGTTCATTAAAGCATATTTCTAATAGAAAATTTTAAAACTCCCTTCTATGCTTATTTTGACATATTAAGTTAAAAATTAATAACCATCCTGTGAAATTATAATTTTAAGGCTAGTAATATTAAAATTTACATTTTACTATAGTATAATTAATAAGAAATTTATACTTAAACTAATTAAATCTCTGATTTTACATTCTTCTCACCATCACATATTTCATCCTTGATATTTTCAGGGATATTACATTCTAAAAAAATTATGGTAGTTCCTATTTATAACATCCATAGGTTCTTACATTGATTATTATATTTTTTTATTCCATTAAATTACCTTTACCTTTTGATTTATCTAATACCACAAAACCATTTTTCTACTATCATGAATCTATATAGTCTCTTAACAATAAGATAAATCAGGTTCCAATTCTATTTCTTCACAGGTGTGTACAAGAATTAGGTTTGGTATATACATCAATAATAATGAGATATGAAACAAATAATGTAATTTTGAGATTATTAGTTTGACATAAAAATGATAAAGGTAATCTCCAATTGATTCCACAAATTAAAAAAATTCGATGTACCTAGGTATTATTTTCCCAATATTTCTGAACATTATAAAACCCTTAAACCAAGATACTTTCAAGAAATATTGATCTCCCACCTAAAATACCAAACCATTCACTTAATTATTATTATAGAACTTTTTACTACATTAATATGGTCTTGAATATTGTTTTTCTTCACTTTTCTCTCCTAAACAAGTTATGGGAGTACAACATTCCATTCATAAACTATATCTGAACAAGTTGGAGTACACCATCACTTGACATATAATCCTTAATAAGGATCCGTTTTATAATTGAATGGAAGAAAGTATCATATAAAATATATAATAAAAGTAAATAATGGTCCTATAAACATCGAAATTCAGGTGATCAAGACCTCAACATGTCTTATAATGTTTTAATAGTCCTTCAATGTTGTCAATCAATTTGAGGACTATAGGAAATGCTTAAATAAAGCTCAGTATAATTCAACTTCTAAAGACATTTTAAGAATTTTTATGTAAATAAAATAAGACAAATTGAGAAAATTGAATAATATGCACCAAGAAGGTCAAAAACATCTGTAATATTAATTCATTCAAGTTCCTTAATAGGAGAATCTTTTTCTATAGTAAGTAAATGTATGGATTTGATAAGGAAATTAATAAAGAAATGTATAGACTAATTATTTCAAGGAGTCTATGGAAATCCATTAATAGAATCCATAGTGATATTATCATATTTTCACATAATAATAGGTAAAGTTTTTATGACTTCCTTGGGATATTTTATATCAACATTTATATATTTAAAACTCACTCATAATGATACATAATCAAAAATTTACTAATTAATATTATCGAACCAAACAATTCATTAACATAAGTATATATCTTAGTGATACTATAGAGTATATTTAAATTTTTCCTATGAGAAACATCTAAAAATTCCCTTTCTATCTTAGTTGTATATAAAACAAAAAATATCTTTATAAATGAAGTCTTACAATTTTTCATTATTCAAAATAGTAATTTTATTTTGAAAATGATCATAATAAAGCTAATAAATTATTATATTTTCCAATAAAGATGGTTTAGTAATCATCTGGAAAAGGGTGATGTTTCCCCTTCCCTAAAAATTACCAAATATATCTCTACAAATCATTTGAACATTGGATCATTCTTAATCCTCAATTTAGTCTGGTCTTCAAAATATTTCTTGATAAATGCATCAACTACTTTATTTACCATAACTAGATGTTATTGAATTGATAAATCATAATCCATGATTAGCTCAAGATATAATCGCTTCCTCATGTTTGGATCATTTTTATAAAAACATGTATTTTAGACTCTTATGATCTACCAATCACTCTCATCACTCCTCGTAAAGATAATTATTCTATATATTTAAAGAATATATATAATACAAAGTCAGTATCATGGGTTTTATTGTTATATTTATCAGTCGTCAACCTTATTGATGCATTGAAAATTAATTTATCTTTATACATAAGGAAAAACTCGAGTATTTTTTTTGATGCATCGATATATATCTCAAATACATCAATTCCTAATGGTGGACTCAATATCAGAGCATTGACCAATATCTTCATCAATTCATAAAAACATTATATTCATTTTTTTTATCTATAAAACATAACCACTAAATGTGTTACAATGGGTAATGGAATAGAATATTGGGAAACAATTTCAACAAATCTCTACTAATTACTCACTAAGACAGCGAAACTATGTAACTCAGTAACGTTCATTGATGTTTGTTATTCATTGAATGTATTTATCTCTATATGATCACTTGAAATTACATCCTTGGAAAAAATATTTATATTAAAATAAAAATCCATAATCTATAATTAATAGTTGATAAATTTACCATATTACTATTTTTCTCTAAGCATCTCAATAATAATTCACAAGTAGATACCAAGTTCATCGTTTCTTTTAGGGTGCAAGATGATTTCATAAATAAATAAAACATAAAAATTATCAAGATATTAATTTAATAAAATATTAATAAAATCTATAAAATATTGGGTTCATTTGTCAATTGAACAGGAATTAATGTAAACTCATAATGTTCATACATCATATAAAACGTTTTACTTATAATATATTCCTTATTTTCTAACAAATTATGATACCTAGAATGAAGTTCAGTCATTTAAATATATTGAGATCCATGAATATGATCAAAAAAATCACTAATAAATGAAAAAGAATACTTGTTCCTTACATTAATATCATTGACACCCCAATAATTAACGCAAATACACATAGATTCATGTTTATTATCAATAAAAAGATTAGGGAATAACTACGGTGAAACACTAAGGTATATAAATCCCTTATCACATAAATCTTCTAGTTGTTTATTTAGATTCATAAATTCCACTATGTCCATTTATTTGGGATTATTTTATATGGTTCATTCATCAGGTATTAAATTAATTGAAAACCCAACTTCACATTCTAGTGGATGTACAAGTAATTCCAGATGAAATACATCAATATATTCTTATACAACAGGAACATCGTCAATCTTAATATTTCCTTTCCCATATTCATATTGGGTGTTCTCTTCTTCCATAAGAATCTCATTCAGAAGATCTAATTGTGGTGCATCATAACAAGACCGACATGTTGAAGTATCCCCTCTAAAGACATGGGATTCCACATCACCATCATGAATTATATTGTATTTCTCTTGGAAATAATTTTTTGAATTATAATTTTAATTATAATCCACGCCATGGATTATATCAAATTCATCCATAGGTATAATAATAATTTCTTTAAATTGTTTTTTTAAGTGTCATAATGGGAACTCAATTAAGAATCCTTATTGTAGTAAAATTTCCACTGGGAGTCTTGAATGAAAACTACCTTTCTAAAGTTCTTGGAAAATATCTAATTTTATTAAAAAAATGGAATATAAAAAAGAGTGAAATGATTTAGAATCAAATAAATCATTAACTAAATTTGATGCAATGATTAATGTACCCTCTGCTATATATTTTAGAAGAAAAACAATCAGTTCTAGTGGTCACATAAGCCTATGATTATCCCCTTAGCCTCAACTATAAGAGGATTCCTTGATGCAAGGGACATTGGTTTAAATATTATACCATTTTTATCAATATATAGCACAATAGAGAGGTGGTGTCTTTGTTTCCCTTTAATTAATTATAAATAAGACCCTTTTCTCTACACTTATAAATAACTATCATGCCCTTTAATCATTTTCAAGGATGTTTCTTTCAATAATTTACATATAATAGAAATTTATTAGTTCCCTTATTCATATTTGACACATTCACATTTTCATAGTGATAATACCACCTATTTTTACATTTATTTACCTAGAATATATAGGATCTTGAAACAACATTATATGTTTTAATATTACATAATACAATTTCATCATATGATGAAAAAGATTTAGAAACCAGTTCCTTTTATAGGCATTTCTTAATCCCTTCAAATAAATGATGTATTTTTCATTATGAGTTATATATTTAATATTTAGTATACCTTGGTAGTATTTTATGTTATCCATGTACTCTACAACACTTTCCTCTTCCTTTTTCATTATGTTGGGCAATTTATCTTCATTTTAGTTTATTTCTCATGACGGAAATATTTTTTTAAAGAATGTTACATTAGATATTCTTCATTCTATATTTTCTATTTTTAAATATTATCTTGTATTTTGTATCAAAACGTAATATTGATCAATATCACCTTTTAGATACACACCAAATTTATGTCTCTTTCCCTTTAATTACATCCCAAGGTGAAAATATATTTTCAATGGAATTTATCATTTTCATTTCTTATATTAGATTTTTAGTTTCACTACAATATAGAGTCTCTTTCATATGAAATGGTCAAATATATAAGTATCATGTTATGGAACATCATCTTACTCAATATGTGTAATTTTATAATTCATAAATTCGATTTTCTATCTGAATATACCCATGATTTTCTTAACTTCAACACCACTTATATTGAAATACTTAGTAGGTAAATCTCTAAATTATCAGTGGTTATTGATATCATTTCTTCCTTTAGGTTCCATTTATGAATAGTGACATACATTGAATTAGATAATAATATTAAAATTTTTAAATTGTATAATATAATTCTTAAACTAGTGAAACATATATCATAAAGTGAAAATGTATTCATATATAACCACTTCATCATAAACATGGTTTTTTTGGAATATCATCAAATTATAAAAATATATTAAAATATTTAATAATGGTTTGTAAATAATTAAGGAATCAATAAAATAATATTCTATGGGTGTGTTTATCCCCATTTTTGTCTTAGGCTAAATATTCTTTCATAGGTGACAATCAATTTAATACCCAATCTACCCCATTCAGAGTGGTTACCCCTAGGTGAATCTATTCTACATTTACATCTACTTGTAATTTACCAAACATGGGTGTATTTTAAAATAAATCCCCACAATATATAATTTTCCAAAACCTATGATATTATCCTATACATATACATTTATTCAGAGTCCTTCATAGGGTTACGTTCTCAAATCAATGTTTTAAAAATCTACTTTCTAGGGTTTCTATTAATCATCATTCTAATATCAACTATATAAAATTCAACACCAGTAACCCAAATTCAGTTCCTATTTTATTAAACTTTCATAAGACATAAGGGATCACATCACTAAGTAATGATCAGTTTATTAGACTTGGAAAACCAAATATATACACGATTACCCTTTTATATTGGAAGTAAAATATACAACATATTAAAGGTAAATATTATACATCCTTGAAACCCATTCAAATATTTGATCATGATATCCTAAATAAAGGAAAACAAATAAGGGTGTGAACAAATTCTTAGTAAGGGTTTTTTATAGTAGAAACATTCATGATTAAATTAGGAATAATAATTATGCCATAGAAAATAACTGAAAACACATGTCTTTTAATCAATAAATTGAGCAATAAATAAATCCATGGATAATATTATTTTATTAATCTCAAGGATATTAATAACTATATTTTTCATGAAGATAATTCCTAATTTAGAATTCCTTGATTATGGACTAATTACAACATACTTTAATTTTTGTGTTGTTATATATAAAAAACCATTTAATATGGTTAGCCACATTTTTTATTTCAACAAACTTATAGATGCATCGAGGGGATATCTATAATGGGTACCCACCAGTGAATGAATGTGAAATTTATTCCTCATATATTTAATGATAAATTTAATTCATAAATAATATTACTTATCAATAAATATCTATCGTTAATATAGAATTCATAATATCATGTTTTAAGAATTTGATAAAATAACATTCATAGTAAAGAGTCATATATAGAAATTGCATATAGTTGAGGAAATAATAATATTAATGATACATAGTATATATATGGGAATGATATGTAATTTATGATGAAACATGATTATAATAAAGTGAATGTTTCAAGAGAATAATAATCATATATCAATAATGACTATTAATTCATAATAAATGAATGATTTTAAATAAAATCTTGCCTTTTGGATAATATTATAAAATGAAAAGAAATAATAAAATTGAATTTTGTTTTAGTACTGTTCTTTGAACGGTTATGGTAAACTTATAAAAGAAGTTAAATAGCATAAAATAGTAATTTTGGTGGTAAAATATATCAATGTCGTATACCCTAAAGAAAAATTTTTTCCCTTTGGAAAATAAATTAAAAAAATGAGACTATTAAAAATATTTCTTTAAAAACATATAATTTTTAAAACCCCAAGATTTCATAGTAAGTTATTTTATTTAATGTAATTCAATATCTTGCGTTATATGTAACATCGAGTTCAAGCGCCCCACGACTTACCAAACTAACTGTTCAAAAGGCAGTTATGAATAATATTTACTGAATATTTAATTTTATATACTCTATATAATTTTATAATCCAGATTATGTGTTTCTTATACATAATGTAAGAATAAATTCATTTTTCAGATAAAAGAAGTCTTTTTCAAAATATACAGTTTTACCACCTTTTAATGGAAAACCCTTTTTAAACCCAATATTTGACATTTTTATATATTCAATTTAATAAAATTAAAATTTTATTTAGAATCAATACATAAAAATTTATTTTCGATAAATTTTTGGTACTTTTATGGTAACTTTCATATTTTGATGAAGACTGCAAAATACCAAATTTTAATTGAAATATAATTTTTTAATAGAAATAATTTATAGTGTTAAATTATGAATTTCAATGGTTTGGAAGTATAATTATATTATATTTTTATCATTTAATACAATGTAGGTAATTAAAAGTAATTTCACATTTAAATTTGACAAAAACACATGTCAATCTTTTGATAGTTTTTACTTTTTAAAAAACATGCTATTTAGTTTTGACAACAGGGATTAATTTTTAATTAAATAATGAAACCTATATGTTTTTAATTTGGTAAAATAGAATTCATTTTTGAATTCTGAATATCAAAATTATCTTAGGGTAAATTTTGGTATTTTTTTGAAAACATTCAATTTTTATGGATAGTGAAAAACATTGCATTATAGTTTATAACTGACATTTTATTTAAATAATTAGTTATCTTTTTATTACAGTTATTTTAATTCAAAATAGATAAATAATTCCTATATGATTTAAATTTAATTTATTGGATTCATTTTATAATAAAAATATATGTATAAAATTTTATTGAACTTTTTTATCGTATGTTACCCACTTTCTAGAAGCATTTGAAAATTTACATAAAACATAATTTTACCACTTTGGTGAGTTGAATTTAAAAAATATGAGAGACATGGATAACATCTTTAAGTAAAATTTGGTTCAATAAGATGAAAATAATTTATGGTGAATAGTATCTTTTGACTTTTATTTACCACTGTTAAAAGTAAATAGGGTAATTAAGGGTAAAAATGATATTATAATTACCCTAACACATGTCTTAATTCTATTGGATAAGTGTAATTCTGCCAAAAACAACTTTAGAAATAAAATATGATCCTCTTTGGTCCACTTAAATTAGATTAGGAAATTTATTATTATTTTATTTACTGAAGAGTTACAAATGTTAAATTCAATGTTTAATAACTAAACCATTTTTAATATATGGTTACACAGAAGATAAATTCCACTATAAATATTCATTAGAAAACTAAAAATATTTCCTAAATAATGGTATTTTTTTATAATTTTTAGAAATTAAATAATTTAATTTATATATGCAAAATGATGATGAACTAATTACATTATTAATGAAATATTAAAATAATTGATATTATAAATATCCAAATAAATGTAAATTGATAATTCGAATGAATTTAACTAATTTTTTGGTTAATATTACATTTTATAGTTTATTAAATAAATATTATTTTAAATAATAATGTTTTTATGGATTTCAAAAAAATCAAATACTAAATAGGGTTGAAATTGACATAATTGAGTTTTTAAAACAAATACTATATTATTAATTGATATAGTATTCCTAAAAATCTAAGGTTCGGAAAAAAGACTTATATAAGGTTATATATATTAATACTTAACCACTTGATGTTATTTTGGATTGTTATACTATGTTTATTAACCATAAAATATAAAAATACAAAGAGACATGGTAGATGTCAAACTATTTAACTAAGGGTTAAATCTAAAAGATAAGGTTAATATGGTGACTTAAACCTATCTAAAACCTATTGGTTGAAAGGTTTCTGACCCATAACCATCTTATCCTTGAAATAAACCAATTTTCAGAAATTATAAAGTGAAAATTATTTTATTATAAAATAATATTTCAAGATTTTCCTAAAGTGCCCCTCACCCCTCTTATAAAAGGGAACTTCCCCTTCTCTCAAAATGACACCTAAAAAGACATTTGGCTCAGCCAAACCCTCCCCAAATATCCTTCCAAATTACCTCAAATATACCTATTGTACATACATTGATTAGAAAGACAAAATAAGGATCCCTTTTGATCAAATCAAAAGGAAGAACCGAAGAAGAGGTAAATATTTCATCAGCACTTTCATGTTATTTTCTTTTTCCACTTACTCTTTCTTTGTTTTTTCCATACCAAAATAATAAATACAGTACCTTACACATATTGTGATGTTATTATAAATATGTTATAACCATTTTCTTTATTCTATACATCCTACAAATGACAAAGTAACCATACTTGCGTACGTACGGATTACCGTCTCGATGTCGTGGTGTAATTTGTTATTCAAACACATCATTAATTGGATGGGTATAATAATGAGTATAACTGATTTAAATAATAAATATAACATGTTAATTATTCTTTATATATGATATAACATCCAATTACATTTGATTTAACCATTAATAAAATGATATTGTCGCTCATGTGTACGTACGGATTATCGTCTCCCCGAACATGAAGAGATTCATTCCCCATCGTAGTCATTCAAGAATAATATTATTTTATGAATAAAAATAATTCTTAAGAACTTAATATCATTCTGGATATGAATCAAATCTATCCTATACATAAGAAACATGACTTACGTAACAAAACATATAAAGGAAAATGAATCATTTAACAACCAATAAAATGATACAACTGAAATATCATTAACAAAGAAATATTATAAGTTCGTATATGATATAATATTTATGTATTTAATTCCTTTATAATTTAATAACAATGATTTAGACATTATACATTAGATTAACCAACCATAAACTAAAGAAAATGACAAGGTAAGGGGTTTCTTTATCTCACTTTTAATTCCGTGAGATTTCCATTATTCACCACTTATTTATAGAATGTTGTGTATCGTGTACTGCCATTTGATATATATTATCATGATTCTATTTATATTCATGTAATTGTATGATTAATTTGGTGGTTATTAACTTTTGTTCATACGACTTGATTGATTAAAACGTGGTAAGGGGTTTTCATATCACTTTTATTCTCGTGTGATTCATGCTATATTTGCCACTGTTACCTTTTGTGTGGGGTATATACTACCCATGATTGTATTGTTTGTGTAATATACTTTAATTTATGGTTATTTACATCATCATTGTATGATCCTTCTTTCACGGGGTTTATCTTTCATATGTTACCCAATCGGTAAGGGAATTTAAAATTTCAATTTCCCCTCATTCGGTTTTCCGCAAACATTATTGATTACTTTACACCAAGATTATGTGTGAAATAACCATTTATTTACTATGTAGTAATTTCCACTCCCCTTTTTATGGATATACTTTTTATACACATAATAAATCAATTTATAAATTCTCAATTCATCGATATAAACATGATTAGAGTAATTTTAACTCAATTTCAATTAATTGAGTTCAACATCCAAGTCATTGGTGTTGTTTTTACAAGAATATATGTGAATGTACTATGATTTATTTACACTGAATATCCAATAATATTGGGTGTATTTATATTTTTCACATATAATTATGTCATTCATTAATCCTTAACCAAATGATACCATCTTTATAATGGAATTCATCTCAACTTACATTCCAGTGAGACTTCTTTGTTGTTATCCGCTAATTCACTTTTATTTGGTGTATATACTATATTTTGACATAGTATATCTTGAATACCTTTATTCTCATGATATTATAATGTTTTTATTACCTCAATTATTTTTATTCAAGTGTCTCTCATTTGGTTAGGAACTCTAATAAAAATGGCATTTTAAACGTTTTAAAAATTTATTATTCTAAATCTTTCTTATTAATGTACATGTTTAAAAAATGGTTTTAAGTATTTATTTAAATGGACATTAATGTTTTAAAATTAAATTTCCTTTTAAAAGTTTCAAATTGGTATTGGACACTTTTATTTAAAAATATATTTTAAACACCATCTTGATAAATAGTGATACTTTTAAATGTTTTCAAGAAAAAGGGGGATATTTCCCTCAAATAGTTTTGATGATTATTTTCATCTATGTCAATATCCTTAATTATTATACATTGAGGTCAATTTATTATAATACAATCTTACATATTGTATTGAATGTGTTATTTTTGACTGTGTATGTGCTATTGTTATACCATTAAAGGTTTATGGTTAAAGTATTAAATTTTCATATGATAGTTTTAATACGAATGTTTAGATTTTGTTTCACCCTTTCATATGAGAAATTCATTGGATTTAGTTAGTGATTGGTGGAGCCTGCTATAGCTCCTCGATGCATCGGTAGGTCTCATGAGACAAACTAGTGTCTTGGCACAAGGCCTTGACAAAATATTATTTGTAGTCTTGGCACAAGGCTTTGACTATGTGGTTATAAATTCTATCATTATTCATTCCATCATTATGAAAGTGGATATTGATATTCCATGTGATTATTTGACTAGTATAATATCCATGTGACTAAGAAAATGGAATTATTTGAATTTATCTTTGTCATATTATGATGATGTTTATGTTTAAAAGGCTTTTTTTAGTCTAATAAATTTCCTTAAATGTTTAAGATTATTTATGAATGTTTCTGCTATATTGTTATCTTTTCTGAGCATCTGATATCACCCCTTTCTTATGTTTTATTTTTCCCAGGATGCAATGATGTATATTACAATTATCCTACAAGAATAGGCTAAGGAATATAAAAGTGTTCAATGGGGACACAATGTTGTTTTTTTATTTCATGATGTAATGTAAAACTTATGTATGTATCTAGTATTTCCAAGGATACTGAAATAATCGGTCTTTCGGGACATGATTCTTTTTATTATTATAATGTTATATAATAATTCACCGATTTTGGGTAACTGGGATCTGGGTGTTACAGTTTGTATTAGAGAAAGTTTAGTAAATACCATGGAAGCTAGATTTAGAAAAAAACATTGATTAAGAAACACTACCCTAAGATAGATATTGAGGATTAGTATAGAAGTACATCCCAAAATTTTTGTAATGTAAATATTATGTCGGTTTTCCAAGAAATACATCTCATTCTATATACGAGCAGGGAGAGGCGGATCTGGCACAGATGTACCTAGGAGTGAAAACTCCGATAAGGAGTTTCGGTCTTGACCTGGGGTATCCTGGTACACGATAATGGGGCTTGCTACACTCTTGTTTATGACACTCCTAGGGGATATTCTTAGGATAATTCACATTTTCATTACAAAATGATTTGAAATATTTTAATATAAGATTAGAATAAATAACCATGGTTAATACAAAGGTGTTTTAGATTTAAAATTAGGTGTTATAATATTTTCTAAATGATTTTATGACTCACATTATGCTTTCTTGTATTAGTCAATGGATGGATTCAAAGGAATTCATAGTAACATTGAATATGATGTACAAGGTGGGAACAGTAGTGGAAATGAGAAATGAAATGGGATGTCGATAGGTGTGAAATATATCGTGTTCATGCTGAATCAGTTTTCCAAAAATATGATCAAAAACATATATATTAACCAACTCCTGGACTCAACAATGAATGGAGAGGCAGTGAATGATAAGAGCTCCGGCAGTGGAGACTATGGAGAAAAGAAATATCAATTTCCATCATGTAGGAAATGTAGAAGGAGACACCTAGGAAAGTGTCTCAATTGAAAAAATAAATGCTTTAAGTGTGGGAAACAAGTACATAAAGTAAATAATTTCCAAGTAAAAATGTAGTGTACTATGGAAGAAAATAAAAATGATCCCAAAAATGCATTTAAATTCATTTTCTGTAAATGTAGGGGACCTAGGCATTACCCAAGTGAATTCCATATTCCATAAGATAACCTATTGGTCAAGGAAGAACCAATGTGGAAATAAATGGATGGAGAAATGGTTAAAAGTATTAGGGCTCTTTGTCGATGGGATTACTTTGGAGGACTTTTTTCTTGTATGTGTAACCATGTTGTTTGTTTTGTGAAAACGCTATTTCAAGAAGAATTTTCTTTTCTATTTTTGATAAAGTTGTAAATAACCATTTGGGTTTATATGATCCTTGAATTAGAGGAAATTACATGTTATTAAATTTTGGGATGATAATGCGAGGTATGAGATAACATTTTTGGTGAAATTATGTTGTGGATATTTTGAAGAATTTATCTCGTTTTGGGAATATTATAAAATATAGTTTTTAAAAATGGACAAGATGCAAAACGTGTGACAACTCGCCAGGTTAGACAAAGCTACGAGAATCAAACCCACAACCAGAGTGCGATTGGGATTTATCGCCTACCACTAGACTACATGAAGTCCCTAGTTATTGTGACTAATTATTTTTGAGTTAAATGATTTTATGGATCAATAATAAGTTTATTTTGGATCTTATGTCTTATCAAATGGATATCCATACAATATGAAAATTATTTGGTGATTAATTGATAATTGATATTTCGGAAGATGTTCACTATATTCGGAACGTTATATGCCTAAGGAAAATAGAATACTATGGGATTTCACTTGAGGAGTAATGGTGGATTTTCATCTATGTTTTTGTTGTAGATTTATAGTTATTTGGGTTATTTACGGAAATTATTAACCTATCATAGAGAATATGTGATTAGTTTAATTACATTTATGTATGTGATTTTAGGAGTAGTCAGTGTTATTTGAAGATACAATTTAATGTGGAAGATTGTGTAATCAAATTCATCTAAGTTTTGGATGTTAGTATTAGTTTGGATTATCTTGAAGGATTTTAAGGACAATTGTTTATTGAATGGTATTTATTGAACTTTGGGTATTTTTGGTTTAATTTTAGAAATTAATATTACTATTTCTTTCTTTAAAGGATTATCCTTTTGGGGATCATCTGATCTTGTACTAACCATTTTGGTTTTGGTTAATCTCTAAATACAAGTTAATTATATATTTTATCCTTTTTGGATTATGTGATTCTCTAGAAGTTGATTCTAGTACTTCATGTGTGATCAAGTCATCTTGAATACTCATCGTCTAAGAAAAGACGAGTTAGTGGTATAAATTTATTAAAGGATGAAAATCGACTTAAAAAGTTAGTATATCTCTCTATTTTATTTTTTAATCTCATAAATAAATTCCTCAACTTTATGAAATGGAACATAAAATAAAAAATGTTGTCCATTTACTTTTCCTACTGGGAAACTAATGACCCTTTATCCCATCACAAGTTTGTGGCTTTCTTGTTGTTAACTTTCTCTTGATCTGGTTTTCTATGACTCTCCATCAGAACATAACACTTAGTTTATCTACTATATCCATGTTTTCCTACATGGAATCCTAGTATGGGTTATCTCAGGTGACCTTTGTACTTATATTTCTTTCTATTAAAGTAATAGTTTTATTGAATTGTTTTCTAATGTGCGACTTTCAATGAAGTTCTCAACCCCAAATTTAAAATTATGAGGACTCAATTTACAAAAGTGGGGAAGAATGTAACACCCCAATATTTCATAGTAAGTTATTTTCTTTAAAGTAATTCAATATCTTGTGCTATACGCAACATCGAGTTCGAGCGCACCACGACTTACCAAACTAGCTGTTCAAAAAGAAGTTATGAATAGTATTAACTAAATATTGAATTTTGTATACTCCATATAATTTCAGAATCCATATTATGTGTTTTTTAGACATTATATAAGAGAAAATTTATTTTTTCAGATAAAAGATGTATTTTTCAAAAAATGCAATTTTACCACCTTTTAATGGAAAACCCTTTTTAAAACCAATATTCGACACTTTTATATATTCAATTTAATGAAATTAAATCAATCATTATAATTGGGACATAAAAATTTATTTTGGATAAATTTTTGGTACTTTTCTTATAACTTTCATATTTTGATGGAGACTGAAAAATACTAAATTTTATTTGAAATCATCCTTTTTATTAGAAATAATTTATAGTGCTAAATTTTAAATTTGAATGGTTTTGAAGTATAATTTGAGTATATTTTTATCATTTAATACAATTTAGGTCATTATAAGTAATTTCACTTTTAAATTTGACATAAACACATGTCAATTTTTTGATAGTTTTTACTTTCTAAAAAAACCCACCTTTCGGTTTTGACAACAAGAATTAATTTTTAATTAATTAATGCAACTTCTATGTTTTTAATTTGGTAAAATAAAATTCATTTTTTTATTTTGAATATCAAAATTATCTTTGGGTAAATTTTTGATATTTTTTTAAAAACATTCAATTATTTATGAATAGTGAAAACAATGGGTTATAGTTTAAAATAATCTTTTTATTTAAATAATTATTTATTTTATTTAAATTTATTTTAAGTGAAAATAGATATATAATACCTAAATATTTTCAATTTAATTTATATGATTTATTTTCTAATAAATTTATATATATATAATTTTATTGAACTTTTTACCATCTTTTACCCACCTTCTAGGAGGATTTGAAAATTTGCATAAAAC
The DNA here is from genome assembly GCA_963277665.1 of Viscum album. Lineage (NCBI taxonomy): Eukaryota > Viridiplantae > Streptophyta > Magnoliopsida > Santalales > Viscaceae > Viscum > Viscum album. Next base: position 1,211,884,568 of record OY728153.1, on the reverse strand, counting down.
ATAATTTTACTACTTCTATGAGTTTAATTTAAAAAATCCGAGAGAATTTGATAACATCAGTATGTAAAATTTGGTTGAATGAGATAATAATAATTTTTCGTAAATAGTCACTTTTGACTTTAATTTACCATGGTTAAAAATAAATAGGGTAATTAAGGGTAAAAATGATATTATAATTACCCTAACACGTGTCCTGATTCTATTGGATAAGTTTAATTCAACCAAAAAAACTTTAGAAATAAAATATGATCCATGTTTTTCTACTTGGATTAAATTAGGACATTTATTATTATTTTATTTAAAGAATTCATAAAAATGTTAAAGACAAAGTTTAATAACTAAACCATTTTTAATATATGGTAACACATAATATAAATTAGACTATAAATATTATTTATAAAAGAAACAAATTTCCTAAATAATGGTATTTTATTTATAATTTTTAGACAATATATAATTTAATTTTTATATGACACAGTGATGATGCAGTAATTACTTTATTAATGAAATATTAAAAATATTGTTATTATAAATATCCAAATAAATTTAAATTAAGACTCCCGATGAATCACTCTAATTTTTTAGCTTAATATGACATGTTAGGGTTAATTAAATAAATTTTATTCGAAGTAATAATGTTTATATGCCTTTCAAAAAAAATGAAATACTAAATAGTGTCAAAATTGACATAACTGAGTTTTGAAAACAAGTACTATATTATTAATTGATATAATATTCAAAAAAATATAGGGTTAGGTCATAAGACTTAGATAAGGTTATATATATTAATAATGAATCACTTGGGGTTTTATTGGCTGATTATATTAAGTTTATTAATAATATAATATAAAAAAATATAAAGAGACATGGTAAATGCCAAACTATTTAACTAAGAGTTAAATCTTAAAGATAAGGCTAATATGGTGACCTAAACCTATCTAAAACCAATTGGTTGAGAGGTTTTTGACGCATCCCCACAAAATCTTTGAAATAAATCGTTTTGTAGCCATTAGAATCTGAAAAATATTTTATTATAATATAATATTTCATGCTTTTCCTAAAGTGCCCCTCACCCCTCTTGTAAAAGGGCACTAACACTTCTCTCTATATCACACCTCCAAAGCCATTTTTCTCATCCAAACCCTACAAACATATCCTCCCAATATCCCTAAAATAAATATAGAGTCCCTACATTTATTAGAAAGCCAAAATAAGGATCCATTTTGATCAAATCAAAAGGAAGAACCCGAAGAAGAGGAAAATATTTCATCACCACTTTCAGGTTCATTTCTTCTTCTGCTTCCTATTTCTTTGTTTTTTTATACAAAAATAATAAATCCAGTTCCTTACACATATTTTGATGTTATTTTAAATATTTTATAACCATTTTATTTATTCTAACAATCCTATAAATGACAGAGTCACCATACTTGCGTACGTACGGATTACTATCTTGACGTCGTGGTGGAGTTTATTATTCAAACACATCATTAATTTTATGGGTATAATAATTAGTATACCTGATTTAAATAATAAATATAACATGTTAATGATTCTTTATATATGATATACCATCCAATTACATATGATTTCACCATTAATATAATTATATTATCACTCGTGTGTACGTATGGATTACCGTCTCCCCGAACGCGATGAGATTCATTCCCCATCGTAGTAATTCAAGAATAATTTTCTTTCATGATTAAAAATAATTCATAAGAACTTAATATCATTTTAGATATGAATCAATTACATCATATACATAATAAACATGACTTACGTAACAAAACATATAAAGGAAAATGAATCAACTAACAACCAAAACAATAATACTACTGAAATATCATTAACAAAGCAACACAATAATTTCATATATGATATCATATTTATGTATTTGGTTCTTGTATAATTTAATAAAAATGATTTCAAAATTATACAGTAGGTTAAACTACCCTATACTAAGGAAAAGTACAAGGTAAGGGGTTTCTTATCTCACATTTAATTCTATGAGATTTCCATTATTCACCACTTATTTTTTGTTTGTTGTGTATCGTGTACTGGAATTTGATATATATTATCATGATTCTATTTATATTCATGTCATTATATGATTAATTTGGTGGTTATTAACTTTTTTTCATACGACATGATTGATTACAACGTGATAAGGGGTTTTCATATCACTTTTATTCTCGTGTGATTCATGCTATATTTTCCACTATTACCTTTTGTGTGGTGTATATACTGCCCATGATTGTATTTTTTGTGTAATATAATTTAATTTCTGGTTATTTATATCATCATTTTATGGTCCTTCTTTCATGGGGTTTATTTTTCGTATGTAACCCAATCGGTAATGGAATTTTAAATTTGAATTTCCCCTCATTCTGTTTTCCGCAAACATTATTGATTACTTTAACACAAGATTATGTGTAAAATCACCATTTATTTACTATTTAGTAATTTAAACTCCCTTTTTTATAAATATACATTTGATACACATAATAAATCCATTTATAAATTCTCAATTAATCGATATAAACATGATTAGAGTAATTTTAACTCAATTTCAATTCATTGAGTTCAACATCCAACTCATTGGTGTTGTTTTTACAAGAATATATGTGTATGTACTATGATTTATTTACACTGAATATCAAATAATACTGGTTATATTTATATTTTTCACACATAATTATGTCATTAATTTATCCTTAACCAAATGATATGGTCTTTATAATGGAATTCATCTCAACTTCAATTCCATTGAGACTTCTTTGTTATTATCCACCAATTAACTTTTATTTGGTGTATATACTATATTTTTACATAGTATATAATGAGTCACTTTATTATCATGATATTATAATTTTTTTATTACCTCAATTATTTTTATTAAAGCGTCTCTCATTTGGTTAGGAACTTTAACAAAAATGTCATTTTAAATGTTTTAAAAATTTATTCTTCTAAATATTTCTCATTAATGTACATGTTTTAAAATGGTTTTAAGGATTTATTTATATGGACATTAATGTTTTAAAATTAAATTTCCTTTTAAAAGTTTAAAATTGGTATTGGACACTTTTATTTATAAATATATTTTAAACAGCATCTTGATAAATAGTGATACTTTTAAATTTTTTCAATAAAAAGGTGGATATTTCTCCCAAATAGTTTTGATTATTATTTTCATATATGTCAATATCCTTAATTATTATCCACTGAGGTTAATTTATTATAATACAATACTACATATTGTATTGAATGTGTTATGTTTGACTGTGGATGTGCTATTGTTAAGGTTTGTGGTTAAAGTATTAACATTTCGTATGATAGTTTTAATACAAATGTTTCGATTTTATTTCACCCTTTAATATGATAAATTAATTGCACTTAGTGAGTGACTGGTGGATCATACTATAGCTCCTCGATGCATCGGTAGGACTCATGAGACAAACTAGTGTCTTGGCACAAGGCCTTGACAAAATCTTATTTGTAGTCTTAGCACAAGGCTTTGACTATGTGGTTATGATTTCTGTCATTATTTATTCAATCATTATGAAAGTGGGTATTGATATTGAATGTGATTATTCTACTAGTAGAATATCCATGTCAATATGAAAATGGAATTATTTGATTTTTTCTTTTCGATATTATACTGAATTTTATGTTTAAAAGTCTTTTTTTAGTCTTATACATTTCTTTAAATTTTTATGCTTATTTATGAAAGTTTACACTATATTTTTATCCTTACTGAGCATCTGACATCACCCCTTTATTATGTTATATTTTTTCTAGGATGCCAAGAAGTATGTTACGATTAACCTGAAGGAATATGCTATGGAATATAAAAGTGTTAAAAGGGGACACAATGTGGGTTTTTTATTTCATGATGTAATGTAAATCTTATGTATGTATCTAGTACTTCAAAGGATACTAAACCGATCGGTCTTTTAGGACATGATTCCTTGTATCATGCCAATATTATGTAATAATGCACCGATTCTGGGTAACTAGGATTGGGGAATTACATAATTTATTTTAAATATGACATATTATGTCTTTGATAAATTATTTAGCTAAATACAATGAAATATTATAAAATAATTTTTAACAAATATGGATATGGGAGAAAATATTTCTGATTAAAAGGAGAAATAATATTGCATTTTATTTTAAAGATTAATAATCATGATTCAACCACCAATGAGGGGAAACATTAAAAGAAAATATTGAAATTCATTAAATATCTAGAGGTGAATAATATATATGGGTCTTATGAAGAACATATTATATAATTTTATCCATAAAATTATATGCAATCCCAAAAATGAGATTGTGAAAAGAATTTCATACCTCTCTCATAACATTAGAATTTAACTGCACAAAAGAGTGAACATAAATAAAAACATTAAATAATGTGAATAAACATTTATTAATGTTTAAAATATAAAAAGGTCAGTATATATACCACTTAAATAAAAACAGGTGCGTAATACAAAATATATATCAATGAAGTGTAAATTTAAATGAAAACACTTTACCACACACTTATACTTAGTTGGAAATGATTTAACCTCATGTATATCGGTTTTAAACATTTTATTAATTCTTAATAAAACTAAATAGATATTAATAATAATTTTTATATAATCTCATTTCCTATTCATTACTAAATCTTGGTAAAATCAGTCATCATGTGTTTTCTTTTTAGTTTTCTCAGGCAATTTTCTTCACTCAAGTTTTTGTTATTATGAATGGGTTATAGTTTCATCTTATCCAGAGTGATATTCATTTAATAAATATATTATTTATTCCTTACATATATTTTTTAAAGTATATATGTATTATGTCAATGAAAAATGATTCACATTGCTTCATAGAGGTGGTAGTCCACACATAGTTCTGGTCGACGTTATCATTTTCCAACTGATATATGGGAAAAGTGGTGAGAATTATTTTATAATTTTAGGATGAACATTATATCATAAATATCATTTTATTTCTTTATATCCACCTACATGTACCATTCATATGAGTTTTTGATTAAAAATAAAATACATTGACACTTGAGGCAGTTGTCTGCATGTAAGAACAATCGATGTTTCGATTTTCCATTAAATTTATGATTAGTTAAAAAATATAAAAGCATATAAATAAAAACATTATACTTTTCAATTTATATATTTTTTATTATATTATTGTGGTAAAATAATATTTAGATTTTTTAGAAGAGAAAATAACTTGAATTCATTAATTAAGATGATAACCTCTTCTTTTTTAAACCACCATTAGATGTTCTACTAAGGACTCTAGGGTCATAACTTTGGGAATATAAAAACCTCTAGAACATATATAAGCATATTATGGATATACTATTTTTGGTTTTTTTAGAAAATTATCTCAAGGTGGTGTTAAGAATATATGAGAGGTTGATTCCTTCTATTTTGATGGAAATGACACACTTGCAATTAATTAAATGATTTAAAAATAATAAATTAATTTTCGAATGAAATTTTCACCAAATTGAATTTTTTTGAAATTAATATCAATTAAGGATGACATACCTTCAACCAATAAAATTTGGTTAACTTTATAAACCATTTTAATCAATATATTTTGGTTTAATACATTCATAAAAATTTTAACCTTAATCATGGTAACAAATTTTTCATTCTAAAAGGGTTGTAAATTTATTTATAATATAAAAATCGGATCAATAATTTCCATGGGAAGAAATTTTATAATATATATCACCCCTATTATACTATTTGAAGATTACTGTAGATTTTAAATAATTTAGTAAAATATTGTTTAACATAAAATACAATTAAAGTCATTTTAAGAACTATTTAAACATCATTAAATTAAAGACATCATGATAATAATGGTATTCAAATATAAACTCTTTAACCAATTATTATATATTATGAATAACCATAAAATTAATGTAACATCATAATTTATCAAAAAATATTACATTGATTTTTCTACTACTAAGACAAATATTATGTCAACATTGTGTAATTATTTAAGGTAATTATATCATCACTAAAAAATTAAAAATAATTTTCCATAATATAAAAAACTTATTTATTTTTAATATAATTTTTTTTATTCTTTCATTACATCTTTTATATCCCTATGTGAACATATGATTTAAATAAAATGAATTTTAGTGACATTTTGGAATTTTTATTTATATAAAATAATATAATACTATTTATCAGAGAAAAATGGAAAAAAGATTCATTGTTTTCAAATATATGAAAATATGGTTGAATTAAACTCGTAAAATAAAGCATAATCAAGTGTATGGATTATTTTTAAGCCTCATTATATAGTTTTAACCTTGTTAATCCCAATTTACCCTTTAATGAGGGGAGAAATTTTAAAACTATTACTATTCGTAATACCTTAAAATAAAAGGGAACTATTTTATAAATTTTAGTATCCTTATTATACTAAGGTAATCCATTTTATATAATTAAATTTTTATAGGTGGGAAAATTTGATTTTAAAAAACACAAAACATGATGAAAAACAATTTTTCATGAAAATGAATTTTCGGACATAAGATTATATTACATTAAATATATTAATATTAATCATAATTATATGAATTTAAATATATATATATATATAATGTATTAATTTAATATAAATCCTTTCTCACTATCAATTATTTTAATTATTTAAAATGAAAAATCATTATGCACTTGTAAACAGCTTTATAAAAAAATATCTTTTACCTACAAATGAAATTGTATTTATTTATATCAAATTGATAACTAATATATGATTAATTATAAATATTATAAAAAAATTAACTCCTTGATATTTAATAACATGTTTATTTTTAAATAAAATCAATCTCTTTTATAGCTTGTCACATACACAACCCTGAGTCTAAATGAACTGTAATTTAGTGTACCATTATTAGATAACTCCTAAATTAGTACACATGAACAAGAATAACTAATTATTAAATGTATATTTTTTTCATAGTAATCAAATAAATTCACTTTTTATATATTTATTAATAATATAAAAATAAAAAAATCATTTGAAACTAAAAGAAATGTTTTTTTGAAAAAGGTTTTTTATGAGTACATGATTTTTTTGTCTTAATAGTAAAATTATTCTCTATTAATAAATTATTTTAATGATATATATTTATATATTATATTATATATTAAATAATTTTTTTTATCATTCATATAATATTTTCTAAGTCATGGGATACGAATAGATCAGGTTTTGTTTTTAAAACTATATTTTCCTAAAAACAATTTCATCGTATTTTATGCACATATTTTAAATTTTTTTTTTCTTTTTTAGAAATTTAATTTCAAAAAATGGAATTAATTTTTGAAATAAAAATTTCAAAATTATATTATATTTAACTTTGTATAATTTTCTAAAAAGATTAGTTTTTCAATTAATATTTAAAAACATATATATCTTTTGAAAACGATATTTCCATTTAAAGAATTTAGAATTCCCCAATTATTAAAAAAAATATTTTAAAATTAAAACAATTTCAATTATGTTATTATTAATACAAGTTATATAGTTTTAATTAATTATATATCAAAATTTTATAAGAAAAAAACATTTAAATAGGAAAACCTTTCCCTAGAAAACTGTATTTTTTCATGATTTACACATTTAATTTAAAATTAAAATTTGGACACATTTATGAATTTAATTTGGAAAGATGGATCCATATTTTTAATCATAATAAATAATATTGGGTAAAATTTTCAACATGATTTTGTACATAGTGAATAGTAAAGACGTTAAGAAATTAATTATGATGTTTAAGGTTAAAACAATGTTTTTTGCATTACATATACCTATGTTAAAATTAATTTTCCACACACATAGGGATTTTATTTGATAAATTTTATTTAATATTAAAAATAATTTTTTAACAATTATCTAATATGTCTTATTTTTTTAGTATCGAATGATAAATTATCTAGGTAAATAAAAAAACTAGTTACTATGGTGAAAACTAAAATGGAAAAAGTTAGTAACCTTAGAGTTTAAGGGAATAACATGTTTAAAAAAATCTTTTCCGGTGTTTTTCAACCTTATCTTACATAAATATATTAGTTATCAATTTTTTTGAACATTTCTAAAGTATTAATTCCCATTATTTAATTATTTTGGATATTTACAAAACCCTTACTCCTTCTTAGTTTTAAAAGGACACATACTCCCCTCACTTATTCACATTTATTAAGACATCTATCTAGAAGAAAACTCACCAAATTCACTCCCCATAATCCATATACATGTTCTATATCTATTATTCTTCCAAAAACCTAACCATGGAGTCCTTAATAAGAGATCCAAATGGATATTTTTAAAGTTATGGTAATTGTCTTCACTATGATATTTCTTTTTAATTCTCCACTTACGACATTCATTCATGTCTTATTGATTAAAATATAATAAAAAAATATATAAAATATAATTATAAGTTATTTTATAGATTTAATAACCAATTTAAATCTCTGATTTCATTAAATGATAAATGAAACCATCTATCTTCTTGTACAACGGACTACTGCCTCACGAACCGATGTAATTCATTTTTCTTCACTGACTCTTGTAGAGGGATAAAATAAAGTATTTAATGTATATGTATCATATTTTTGGCATAATTATACTTATTTTATTATAATATCACATGTAACTTCTTATCATCCAATCCATTGGAAAATTATAATGTCGCTCATGCAAACGTATAGACTACTACCTCTTTGAAGTGACGTGATTCATTTTTCATTTTATTTTAACACATATCGTAATAGGATGGATTTTATGGATTTAAATGATTTATATGATATAGTAATAATTTTTTGAAGTTTAATTATTATTTAACTTTATTATTTAAAATACTTCAAAAAAATGAAAATAATGTTCATGCGTACATATGGTTTACCGTCTCCATGAACATTGCGGCTCATTTTTCTATTGCTAACTTTTATAGACTATTATAAAAACTTATATAATGAATATATATTATATTTTTAACATTATTAAAATCCATTATCTTATTAATTCATGATCAAAGTATAATTTTTGAAACTAACAAACAAAAAAATACATGAAGAAAGAAGTAGTTATTACCGAAAATTGTAAATTTAATATAGAATTGTTAATAAGTTGGTGAAAAACGTTTATATGTATATCATATATTTTAGAATATATATGATTATTTATGTAGAATATATATATATATAATCAATATATATTTATTATAAAGGACATTCAGATAGATATGAAGGATTTCAATCTGGAAGTGAGGGTTTATTTCACAATGTCATTTTTATTGGGGATTGTTTATGTCAAACTCTCTATTCAAGGAATTATTTGATATTTATATCTTAAACCTGATGTGTTATACTAAACTATGAATATTTATGGATATTATAAGGTTACCTAAATTTTTCACTCTTTCCACACTCAATATTTATTGACTTGTGTTTTGATTTAAGGTAAAATTTCAAGAGAATTTAAATTTTGTGTTTACTATAAAGGTTGTTCTTTGAACTGAGATTCAGAATGTAATTATGATATTTGGAACACATAAAAATATTTTTTATAATTTTTTAAAGGATCGATAATTCCTTCTATATGTCATGATGTTTTTGTGAATTTCAGGGTCTAGATATCAAAAGTTTTATAGGTCTTCATAGGGTGCATGATTCTTATAAAACTGTGTAGACCCTAGCAGAAAACAATGTGGCCTGTGGAGGTGAGGAAATGTGAATCACATCGGGGTAAATGTTCGTCCCAAACTGTGCACCTATCTAACATGGTTAGATCCACATAGTCTTTACCTAAACATAATTCACCAGATAGTTGGTTCATGGTTACGTTAGCCATATTAGACAAACTATGAGAGGTGGTTTCTTTAGTAGGGGGTGTTACACTGTTGGCACAGCGTTTGGAAAAACTGTGTGCCTAAAAAATGAAACCCAGTTTTGTAGGTGAATTTCTAAATTTTTCCCTTAATGACATTTTAAATCAAACCTCCTCATTTTTCTTCCCTTTTTAGTGTGGGGCGCCTCCCTTGTCCCTCGAATCGTGGGTTTCTTCCTCCTCATTTCTAGTATAGACATGGAGATAAATCCTTCTTCCTCTAACAGATTTGAACATCATTTGTATATATGAATATAAACTAGTATTCCCTCAATTCCTTTTGATTATTTTATATTTTAATTTCCTCTAAATGATGTTATCAAAGTGTGAGTTCATTTCCCATATTTTTAGGTAAAATGACTATTTTGAATATTTCATCCAAACTATAGTGAATCAGAGATTAATATTGGAGAAGTGCTATGTCCTATGTATAATTTATTTGTTCTATGTATTTTCATAATTTTCAATCATTTTATAAACAAAATTTTTTCACCGCGAATAGGCCTTCGTCTTCTGTTACCTTTAAATTAAGTTCTTCGTATCAAATTGAATGTTTATCGATGATATATTTACTTTAATGTTTTTGGAAATTTAATGGATGTGAACAACAATTATGGAAGCCCTAAGGGTGTTCCAAGTCAAACATACCCATTTATTAAATTATATGAATGCCCACAATACCATCTAACCATTCTTCTTGGTTTAAAAATGTAATTTTTCCCTCGTATGTGTATGATAAATTGTTAATAGTACCTAGTAAGTGCAATGTCAAATCATTATAATTTGAATTGATATGTCGGGTAGTACTTTTTAAAATTATTATTTTTTTTGAATTAACTTATGGTTATTGAATAAAATGAGTCATTTTGTTAAATGAATTTTTTAACAAACAATGTCTTGTTTTTTGTAATAAAACCCTTTTGATGAGGTTCATTGTCTTCTAAAATGAAAAGTATACATTGTTTATTTAGATTTTGTTTGTCTTTTTAGTGTTGGTGTTTCCTTATGATTTTTTTATGATTAGTGATGTGGAATGTTTAGAAATTTGTCCTTAAATATTTCTTTAAATGGATTTTCCCTTTCTTTACAAATGAAAAACAATCAATGATCTTTCTAAGGGTTTTCCTTGTTTAATAAATGGATTAACCTTATAGGAACTTCCCTTTTATACTATGATACCTTCTAATAACCTCTTTGATCACTTATGAATTAATTTACATGATTGATATATTCAATGGAATTTTATTAATTAAATAGATGATCATGACGATTGTTTCATAAAAAATAGTTTATAGATATAAATGTATGGTATTACCAGGATTGATTTCCTTCTTGATTGTTGTAAACGTTTTATGTGTTATGACCTGTTATATTGAATTACATAAATGTAATGACATGATTATATTGAATGTAATTCTATAGGATGGTGTTCAGGTCTTGAATAAATTATTTTTTTTGAGTTTAAATGAAATGTATAGGGTATAAAGGCCACACTATTTATTTCATTATTAGGTATATTCTTAAATCATATTTTTATAACTATGATTCTATGGTTTATGATTGGATTATTAAATGTAAATAATGAGAGGTAATTCTTCATGGAAGTAGTTTTTAATATTGTAAATATGATTAAACCTTCAAATATGTTGTGGGATAATAGTAAGGGATCTCTTGAGCCTGGAGGAAAATCACACTTAATTACATTGGGTGTTGAGTTCATGACATCTCACACCAATGATACTTATTGGATGTGGGATAAGGCACCACGATCTCTATTTAGAGTGATGAAATGATGGATCACTCTCAATCCTTAGTTTCAGGCTTGATGTTTCGAACTCTATTGTAATTAAAGGCATGTACTATATTGCTCGAGAATACATGATTTTTTATACTGATTATGTATATATAAGTAATGCTTGATCTGGTCAGCATCTAGTATTCCAAGTATATGTACATTATAATCCGCACACACTTGGACCATATTGTTGGATTCAATATATATAAATATACTATATATATTAATTATATATATATATATGTGGTTACTGGTCAGACATCTCTTTCTAGCTGTGATTCGAAGCAAGTATGGCTGCCATGTGTTTATCAGGAGCCTATGTATGATGTTGTTTATTTATTCAGTTTTTTTATTAACTCATTATTACCTACACAATGTTTTACTTTATATTCACTATCTAGATGAAGTTATAGACAGTGTGGGTGGTAACCTATTGGGATTTATATCCCACACCCAGTTCGAGCCACCATTTCACTAGGCTACTTGAGTATACATTGTGTTCATGGGACCATTGTTGATACCGTGTACTTAGGAGTTAGAAGCATAAGAGTGAGAAAAAGATTAGGATTCTTGTGGAGATCTCCCAGGGAGATTTTCATTATTTTATTTATTTAGGTATTTTAATGTATCAAGAATCATTCTATATGTTTATTTTTATATTTGTATCAGGATTTAGACATTCATAAATTATATATATTTTCATTTTCCATCATTTATATTCAGATTATCTATGTTTCTACTATTCTGTCTTTCATTTATTATTTCTTCTAATGTTTCCATTCAATTCATTATCTTATTTAATGTTGTGCTACTCAGATCATGAGGGTATATTCTCCCCTCTATCACCTTCTTAGACACTCACTACAAGTCAGCATCCTCTAGCGTATGGGTATACATGCTTGAGGTCATGAGACCCATTGGTTTTCCTACCATCTTAGTGGTCAGTCAGACCAGGACATTACCAAATGGTATTAGAGCCTTTATTTTCTTTCTTTTTCATAAATTTTGGGGATATTAGGAATCAGACTAATAATATTTCAATTATTAGTAAGCTGTCATATCTGGGACTGATCACCCCACCCATGAGGAAAATTCCAAGTTTCCAGGTATAGAAATGAGGTTTATGTCATTTGATATTTTATTTGATATTATTTCACCTTGAGTGACTGGTATAGTTTCCACTTCTTATTGATTTATGGAATTTGTGGTATATTATCCTTGTCCTAGTTTGGAAATGATGAATTTTTATATGAATCATTGTATGTACATAATTATTAAAATCCCATGCATTTTCCATTCCATAGGGTTGCATTTGTAAGTCACTGGTTGATTTTAGTTGTATTCCTCGACTATTATGTCATTAATTTTTTTTCCTTATCACGCTTGCTTTTATAACATGATTGTGTAATTATATTCTATTATTCCTGTTAATTTATCATATTTTCTCATCGTATCATGATTATGTGTTTATATCATGTTTTCTAGGTTTACATATTACGATAACATACTAGTTTTGTTTTGATATATAATTGGTTACATGGGATAAATATATGGGTCGTTATTAAACGGGGGATACTTTTTAGTTTTAAGGTGTATGGGTACCATATAACAAGGAAAAGGAAAAATTTATGCTCGAACTATCTTTTGATCTTTGGATATATACATTTGGACCATTGTTCAAAATGAAATGGCTTCTAAAGATAAAAGATAATGTGAAATAGTTTTTATTAAATAGGTGCCAAATGACTACCTTTAAAGTGTATGGGATCTTTATGGATTGGTATATGGATACTTATATGATTGATCCATTTATATATATGACTGATTGTCATATGTTTTGAAATGGTTAAATGTTAAAACTGTTTAATTTTGAACTGAAACATGTTGTTTAAATTATAAATTACACAATTGGACACAATTAAGTCATTTGGAGAATTTTTCTTTTGAGATAACCCTCGATGGGTGTTTTAAAAACATCATAAATAAGAAAATACCATTGGGTTACATTCTTTATGAGCTCAAGTTTCCCTAGTGAGACCCTCATAAGTCTCATTATCTATTATTACTTCAAAAAAATTATATAGTGAATTTCTTAATTGTGATGACATGTGAATAAATTATTAATGACTAAATAAGGTTTTTTGATAAGACTTTCCAATTTATATTTCATTCTTTGGTTAAATTAGGTTCCAAGTTCATTGTTTTATAATTGGTTCTTGATGATCAGTTTTAAATCTTTTAAATGACTAAATATTAAATTTATATCAATGTAATGGCTTAAAAAGGAACCTTTAGTGGTGTTGTTTTCTTTAACACTCATGTAATGGTATTTTAAACTTCTCCTTGAGTAGTCTTGTAATAGAAACATGAGCATTTTATGTTGTCCTTTTTATTTTTTGCAATGGATTAATTTTTAGAATCATAATCCTAGTGACTTTCTATTTGATTTGGCCTAGTTATAGGGTAAACTATTATTCTCCTGTAATGGGATAGCTCGTGGTAGGTATCACCTTTAGAGATTAAATTTCCTTCCAAATATATGTGATTATCTGATGTATGGTGATGTTCGGGTGATGTTGTTCCTAGCAGTGCTCATAAATTTCAATTAAAACCCTTGTTCGGATGGGTGGTTAGGGTATTTTTTGCCTTTTCATGGGAGTGAGAATTAGGTAATGCTCAGTTTTAGCACGTTATACAAGCAAAGGGCACGGTCATTCTCTTAGTATGTCATGTTACCCAGTTTTCCTTTACTAGTGAGACTCGAGAGGTTATCGATCTATTTTATAGTCCTATGGGATAATGAAACATTGGTCATATTTTCTATGTGATCTCTTTGATACATGAATGCATTGGGTATAAATCTTATGGATAGTATCGAGGATGTGTCGTATTTACTTTTAAACCTTGGGGTAGTGTGTGTTGACATATGTGGTACTCATCGAGTGCTAAGTATGGTAACGAGTCGGTTGAGTTGTATAAAATAGTTATCTATGTGTTATTTACTATAGTATCAGTTCAACTCTGTAGCAGAGTGACCTGGGCTTAAATAAATCATGTTTGTCCCAATTCTCAAGATGAATTTGTAGAGAACTGGGTGTTTTTACATGTGGATCAGTTTGGTTCTTTTTATGTAACAAATGCCTAAATATTTTTGATTAAGGTGAATCAAATCTAGAATATTTATGAGTAGTTGATCACCCTCCTATTTCAATGACTAGGACACTCTTAATGTGGGGAGCATCACATATGTTCTACTATTTACATGTTAGTTCGTTCTTGGTTGTAGAAATTCTAGAATGTTGGTTGTGTATGTAACCATTGATAAACATTGTTGGTCTTGTAAGGACATCAATGGTTATTCATTAAAGATCAAAGAATTCCTTAGGGGGTAAAGGAATTCTGTTTTGTTGGATGATGAGTTGGCAAGTGAGCATGAGCTTATTTCAATAGGTCGACCAGTAATGGTTCAACTGGTCTTCCTTGTAATCTTCATAATTCCTTTATTGTACTGATTCTTAGTGATGATCACATACCCTATCTTGATATCTCTCTTGATGCACTAACATAGAATCAGTTATATGTCATGATAAACATCTAAAAGTCACTGGATTTTTTGGTGGGGGTGTTTAATCGGTCTTTTTTAGTGTTTCATGTTGAACATGTGGTTCTAATCGAGGATTTGTTAGTCCTGAGTGATACTTGGCTTCCCGTGTAAAAACTCTTGGGATGGAATTTTAGACACGAGTCATTTCTTTGACTTGACCACCAGGAAGATACCATTATGGGATCAATCAATGATTTAATGTGGACATCATAGATTTTTACCATTTCCTAACATGTAAACATGGATTATCAAAAACATTTGGATAGTTCCATGGACTCAAGTTGTTTGAATCTGAGGTTACCTCAACCTTGTTTTTCTTCTCAGAGGTGATTCTTAAAGGGTAACAATTCCTTTGGGATAGATCACAATTATCCCCTTGTTCATTCTGATTTATAATTGTTTAAATAGTAAGGTGATGGATTGATATAGAAACATAATTGGACATCAGATATGGACTATAGTGAACATGTTGGTTGTAAAAACTAAATTCCCTAGAGGAGTTGGTTATGATTTATTTTGTAATGTGTCGACCTCCAAATATAATAATCTTTAATTTATGTCGGAATGAGGGGATTGACGTGATATCCTTCATGGTTAATATTTCAATTTGAAATTAAACATTTTAAATCTTGACATTAGGTTAAGGTGGGTGTGTTTATAGGTCAACTATGTCTTTTAAGGAAATATTGTGTGCCCTGTTTTAGTTTGTTCGATTGGGATTTCAATGTTCCTTTCCAAGAGGTCTCTGATATGAACTCTAAAATAATTTTTCCCCTTTTTAAACCAATCATGCATGGAGTTTCATTAGAAATGTTAGAGGTGTTCTTTATAAGCAAATTTCAATGTTAGAAGTATCGAGTCTCGAGATTGTACCCTTTCAATGATAAAAACAATGGTGGGAGAACCTTGGGTCAGTTATTTAAAGAGATGATGAAAAGATCATGTATCTAGCTAAACCAGTTTGGTTAATCTTAATTTTGGTGTTTCAGTTATAAATCAATAATTATATCTAATTTTTATAGAATAAGTGTTGTATTCTTAAGTGATTAGTTTGTTGGGAATTTGGAAACGCAATGTGACCATTTGAATGGAAATTCAATGCCCTCATAGGTCGGGTAATGTATTCATTGTTTTTGAAGGTTTATTGGGGATGAGAATATCTAACGTGGGGAGGTTGTAATAACTCATGTTTTGAGACAAGGTAATGTTTTTAGAAAATTTGAATTTTGGAATTTACCATATGTGTCATTTTTTAAAGTGATATTTAGAATGTAATTTTTGGAGTCGGGACACTTCAATTTTTTGTTTTAGACTTGGGTAAATTCTCTAGAGGTCTATAGAGGGTTTCTTTGAGTTTCAAGACTTCCATATTTTAAAAATTATAATTTTTGGAGGTCTGAATAGGGTTAGTGGTTTTTTTTAAACAATGTGATTATGGAGAGGATGAAATGTAAAGCACAAGGGCTATGCACAATTTTCCCAAACCATGTTCTTATCTCACATAGTTAGTGCCACTTAGGTAGTGTTTATGAACTATTCACTACATAGTTGAAACATGATTAGGATTAACATTCCAGACAAACTATGCGAGATGGTTTCTTAAGAAGGGGGTGATGCATGATTGAAGCACAGTTTGAAAAAACCATGTGACCATATTGTGTGGCATAATTTTGTTGGTGGATTATCAATTTTATCCTTAATGAAATATAAAAACAACCCGCTTGAATTTTCCTCCTTATTTTAATGTGGGGATCCTCCCTTCTCTCTGGAGTTCTGAGTTTCTTCCTTCCCAAGCGTAGCATAGTCATGGAGATAAATCTGTCATCTATCATCAAATTCGATTGTTGTCAGTCACTATGGATCTACAATAGTAAGATCTAAATTATTTTTAATTATTATTTGTTTAATTTCTTCTCTACTTGGTTATCAATGTGGGTTCTAATTTTCACTATTTTCAAAGAAAATATATTTTTTATTGATTTTATCCAAACCAAAGTAAATCATAGATTAATATTGGATGAGGGATACATCTTAAGTATAAGTTAAATGGTCTATGAATTTTTCCAAAATTTCCTTTCATTTTAAAAATAGATTCCTTGCACCACATTCTGGCCTTTTCCATGTATTTACATTAAATTAATTTCTTTATATTAAATTGAATGTTGCTCCATGATATATGTCCTTTGATTCATGTTTGGAATTTTGAGGGATGTGAACCTAATTTATATATACCCCAGGGGTGTCTCAATTTAAACGTCCCCTTTTTATTAAATGAATGGCATTCCTATAAAATCTTATAAATGTTCATCTTAGTTTTAGAATGTAAATTCTACCCTATTGGATTTTGATAAATTATCAATGGTTCCTCATAAGTTCGATGTATAATCATTATAATTTGAATTTCCATGTAGGGTATTTTATCTAAAATTATTCTTTTTGTGAATTGAGTTGTGATTCTTGAATGAAATTAATTATTGGGTTTAATGAATTGTTTAACCAAAAATGTCATGTTTTTATAACAAAACCCTTCAGATGAGCTGCACTAGAATATGAACTAAAAAAGTAGAGATTGGTTGTATTGATATTGTTTGGCCTTTTGGAATTTACATTTCATTATACTTTTATAATGGATGATGATGTGTCATGTTTAGAGCATAGACCTTAAATATTTTCTTAAATGTAGTTTCCCCCTTTCTCTATAAATGAAAAATGATCAATGATCTTTTTAAGTGTTGGTCTTGTTTAATAAATGGATTACGCGTGTTGGTAATTTCTCTTTGGACTATGATACTTTCTAAGTAACTCTTTGAGAACTTCTAAAATAATTTCAATGATTGATAGATTCAATATATTGTAATTAATTAAATAGATAATCATTATGGTTGTTTATTAAAAACATTTGTTTGATATAAATGGAATGGATTGACATGATGGATTCCCTTCCTATATTGTTGTACATTTTTTTAGTGTTATGTCTTATTATATTAAATGAAATAAATGTTATGCCTTGATTATATTGAATGGAATGATTCAAGATGGTTTTAATTCCTTGAATGAATTGAATGGATTAAGTTGAAATGATTTATAATGGGTGGAATGTCTAAACCAATTATAAATGGTTAAGTACATGCATAAGTCATATTTTAAAAACTGTGATTCCCTTTTTTATGATGGGATTATTGAAAGTAGAGAATGATATTTAATTCCTAATTACTCTAATTATTATTATTATAAATATGATTATACCTTGATATAGGTTTTTAAATGATGGTAAGTGATCTATTGAGAATGAAAAAAATCACAACCTATTGCATTGGGTGTTGAGTTCATGACATGTCGCACCATTGATACTAGTATAGCATGGGTTGTGGAACCATGATCCCAATTTTGAGTATTGAAATTTTGGCTCACTCATCATCCTGAGTATTGTTCATGATGTCTCAAACTCTATTGGGATGTAGGGATATACTCTATTACTTGATATTACATGCTCATTTAGACTAGTTTTGTATGTTTTAGTTATTTTTTGTCCAACCAAGAGCTAGTATTACAGGTATATGGCCATTAGTGTTGGAAAAAACATGGTCCATATAGGTAGATGTGATCTATATAACTATAATATTTATATTATATATATGGTTACTAGTAAGACATCTAAGAGAGTTAATATTTTCAATATTATTATTATGGTTTCAATGATTTAATACCTCTCAATTATTCAATTTAAGTTTATTTTCATCATTTATGTGTTTTTGGGGTATTTTGGGGTTAAATGTGAAAATGGGGCAATTCTTTAAAATTGACAGTTTTATATAGCTTCTATTTTTCTGGAATAACATTTAAAATATTGTTCCAATTGAAGTGAATTTTTTTGTAGGATTCATTTTCTCATGGGATTCAAGTTTGTCTTCTAGACCAAGAACCAATTCGAAACCCAATGGTACAGAAAAATCAATCAAGTAGAGAACTCAGTCTGGCTGGCAGAATGGGCCCAAGTGCATTAAATCAACAATATCTCATTCATCCGACCATAGAATGAGGTTATTCCAGCTGGTGGTCAGAATAGAGGAAAACTTCTGGAGGATAGATTCTGGAGAATCAAAATTTTTATTGTCGGTTTTCTTTTTTTTTCTTCTAACTTTGTAATGACTTCTTCTTCCCCCTTAAACTTAGTTACCCTTAACATGGTGGGGAAGATCTTTTGAGTGATTGGGAAAGGGTAGGTTTACCCTTTTTAAATTCTTGAGTTCTTGCATGTAATGTTTTAATATCCTCGTGTCTCTTCTATGAATTAGTTTCAATTTCTTATAATAGTTTTTATTATCATGTACGATTATATATGATTTTAGATTACATTGTTTATTTATATTTGGTCAATTGTCAATATCTCCCTCCACTAGGTTCTGGTTTATAAATGATGGAATAGACCATGAATTAGTGGTGAAGTACTCAGTGATCACTGGTACGCGTGTGAGGAGTAGTGAATGATCTTGATTTTTTGGGATAAACAAGACCCGATTAGGAATTTCCTAAAATAATTGGGGTTATTAGCTAAAACTATATTACACATTGGAAGGAGAGTAGTCCAATATGATATTTTAGTAAGGTTTATTCTCACATTTTTATTTGAACAATGGAGTGAGAAGGAACTATTGTGGACTCTCACTCTTAATGATTTAGCAGAAGAGAATTGGGTAAAGTAAACTGTGATAGAATTACAATTGGAAAACCGACCATAACCTGATCACCATTTCATACCACAGATTTAAATCACATCATTTGTCAATTTTTTTTAAAACTTTCACTTAATTTATTTACATTATTTAGTTTCTTTCTTGTGTTTTCCAAATCAAACAATTTCAAAAAGAACAACATCACTTCTTTCTCTTATTTTAAGTGACAAACATTATTTTTGAACACTAACCTATGGATAAAACCTAGGTAACCCACAATAATACATTTTAACTTAGGTTATATTTGTTTTTTCCACACCCCATGATAGGAACACGTCAAAACATGGCGTCGTTTCTAGGGAGGTAGCACCAACATTTCTTTTCGTTTCTGTCTTCTCATATTTTCTCTTCAAAATTGCATGACTAAAACCTCAAAAATTGAACCTCTACCCATATATCCTAAAATTGAAATATATATGTTGAATAGACTTAGAAACATTAATTTTCAATCTGAATTTGACGAAATTCCTCTTGCATATTCAAGTGAAAGTTCTAGTGTTCACTCTGAGTCTGTCATCATGGCTGAAAATCAAATCCTAACTCGTAGAGACCTCTATGCACTACAATTCCTTAATCAAAACAATCAAATTGTCATGCCAGTGTTAATAAATGATTTTTAAATGAAACCTAATATGATTCTTTTGCTTACAATGTTTTATGGTTTTGTAGGTGAAGATCCAAACAAACACATTAAAGAGTTCACACATGTTTTCTCAACTTTTAGACCCCATGGAGTTACTGAGGAGCAGGTAAAGTGGATGGAATTTCCATTTTCATTGGATGGAGATTCTAAAGAATGGTTTTACAGCCTGCAACCAGGAGATCTACATGACTAGAATGACCTGGTAAGAAGATTTATTTAGAGATTATTCCCCACCTCTAGAAGCATAGACATTCAGAAAGAAATCTATGTCATACGACAATCATCTAGAGAAACCCTTTACGAGTACTGGGAGTGATTTAAGAAGCTATGTACCAATTTTTCGCATCAAGCCATTAAGGAACATCACTTTCTTTTCTTCTTCTATCAAGGACTACTGGAAAATGACAGAAACCTTCTTGATGCATCATTTGGAGGTGCACTGATTGACAAGTCTCCAGAAGAGGCCAAGGGATTGTTTCAGAAGATTTTCCAGAACTCACAATAGTTTAGAACAAGAGGTATTGGAACAAGAGGTATTCATAGGGTATGCACTTCTCATCCATCACCATTATTAGAAACTAGGATTGAAGAGCTTACTATTTTGGTGAGACAGATGGCCTTGATGCAAGTTAGTGACCAACAAGCACCTGCTAAGGTATGTGGTTTATGCTCATTACCTGATCAATTCACTGACCAATGTTCTGAAATACAGGGAATGGAAACATTCCCAGCAACCTTTCAACCAAGACAGTTCCAAAAAAATCAAGGATGGAGAGATCCTAACCATGTCCAATATGGGTTTGGAAATTAGCAGAATCAAGGTAGACCCCCATACCAAAACCAATTTCAAAACCAACCACCATTCTAGAATCGATTCCAGAATCCATCACCAATTCAACAGAAACAATATTATAACCATACTTTTTACCAAAAACCAACCACTCTCCAAATACCCTATGATCAACCATCCACCAGTGCACAACCTCCAATTCAAAAACAAAAAAAAAATCTGTGTTTGAAGGACTGAAAGACACTGGTAAAGATTTTTCCAGCAAGTTTTAAAGCCTCATGGACTTTCTGACCTAAAATCCAGGTAAACACCCTTCACAAATAATACCAAACCCAAAAGAGAATGTTAGTATCATAATTAAAAAAAGTGGAAAAGAACTCCCACCACCATCCACCATTGAACCTAAAATAAGAATACCTGATCTGGGAGAGAATGATGTTGGAAATGATGAAAAATTTATGAAAATGCATCGAGAAGAATTTAACAAAGAGGAGGAGGATAAGGATAGGACAAGGAAGAAGAAACAAGAAACACCATTTAAAAGGAAACAAAGGGAGAATAAATATATACCACCACCATTTCCATCAAAGATGATTGAATCAAAGAGGTTTCAAGAAGAAACACTACAAAAAGAAATTTTGGACACCATCCAGAAAGTGGAAATAAACATGACTCTACTTGAATAACTAAACAAAATTCCAAAGTATACTAAAATTTCGAGGTATATTTGCACTAATAAGATGGGACTTCATGGAAATGAGTGGACTAGTTTGGGAAGAAGTGTCTCAGCCATTATCACACCACAATTTCCAACCAAATGTCAAGATACAGGGACGTTTTCTATTCCATGTACCATTGTTTCATTAAATTTCTCTAATTCTTTGTGTGATTTAGGTGCATAAATTAATGTATTGCCTCACTCAGTATATACTTCTTTGCAGATTGGAGACTTTAATACCATAATAGTGGTGGTCTAACTTGAAAATAGATCCACATTTTTTCGAACATGAGTTCTGGAGGATGTCTTGGTAAAAGTCAAAGATCTTTTATTCCATGCTAACTTTTATGTGTTGAATATGAAAGATGATAGGATCCCATCACACTCACCCATCATTTTTGGGAGACCTTTCTTGATGATGGCCAAAACTATCATCAATTTCTATGAATGGACACATACCATGGAGTTTGGAGACAACATTGTCCACTTCAATATTTTTGAATCCATGAGGCACCCATCAGATGATCATTCACTCTTATCACTCTCCCATGAAGATGTTATAGAACCAACTGAAGAATCAGGAATTTTTCATGAATTTTTATCATTAGGAGAGAATTTTTCCAGAAAAAATATCATTGAACATATGGATGCCCAAACTCTTAGAGATTCTGATTTCCTGTTGGAAGAAGATGTAAAATATGATTTCTTTGATAATTTGTTAAATGATGATGAAGATGATATGATTTCTTATGTGAAGGATGTTAAACCATTGGAATTGGAAAACCTCAATTTAGTTTCATCCCTTGAGCATCCTCCTGATCTAGAATTAAAACCACTCCCCACTGATTTAAAATAAGTTTGCCTTATGGAGGGAGAAAAAATTACTAGTAATAATTGCTAATAATATATCTGAAACTCAAAAAAAGTCATTGATTGAGATTTTTAGAGAGAATGTATAAGAAATTGGGTGGATCTTAGGTGATATCCCAGGAATAAACATAGAAATTTACTCGCATAGAATTTTTCTTGAGGGAGATTCCCAACCTGTCAGACAACCCCAAAAGAGGTTGAACCCCATTCTGATGGAGGTTAGGAAAAACGATTTTGATAAGCTATTAGAAGTAGGGATCATCAATCCAATATTAGATGCACAATGGGTTAGCCCCATCCATGTAGTCCCAAAGAAAACTAGCCTAACCATTGTGAGGAATAAAAAGAATGAATTAATCCCTGTGAGAATTCAAAATTGTTGTAGAGTATGCATAGATTTTATAAAGTTGAACCAGGTCACTCAAAAATATCATTTCCCTATCCCTTTGGTAGAGAGGTTGGCAGGTAGAACTCATTATTTCTTTTTGGATGGATTTTTATGTTATTTTAAATTACCCATTGCTCCCGAGGATCAAGAGAAGACTACCTTTACTTGTTCTTTCAATACTTTTTTATACAAAAGGATTCCATTTGGATTATGTAATTCCCCAGGTACATTTCAGAGGTGTATGGTAAGTATATTTTCTGATCACATTGAAGATTTATTAGAGATTTTCTTATATTATTTCATAGTTTTCATAAATTCTTTTGACCATTTTTTGAAAAATATGGAAAACGTTTTTGAGAACTTTCATTGAAAAAACCCTTGTTTCGAATTTTGAAAAATGTAATTTTATGGTTGAGAGAGTAATTTTCCATGGGCATGTAATTTCTTAGAAAGGTATTGAAGTTGATAAATCAAAAATTGAAGTGATAAATTCTTTTCCTTACCCAACTTTTGTGAAACATGTTAGATCATTTTTAGGACATGCAAGATTTTACAGGAGGTTTATCAAATATTTTAGTAATGTTTTTCTCCCACTGTCTTGATAACTTTTGAAAGACACATATTTTGATTTCAATGGTTCATGTAGGGAATATTTTGATGAGTTGAAAAGGAGATTGATTACACCACTAGTAATTCAACCACCCAATTGGGAAGAAACATTCGAGCTACTTTGTGATGATTCAAACCAAGCAGTTGGAGCAGTACATTCTTAGAGAATTGAGGGTAGGACACAAGTCATTGAATATGCCTTAAAAACCATAGATTCATCCCAATTCAACTACACAATAATAGAAAAAGAGTCTTTAGCAGTTCTTTTTTGCTTTAGGAAGATTTAGATCGTATCTGCTTGGAAATAAAGTCATTGTTTTTTCTAATCATGCAGATCTTAGGTACTTGATGAATAAGGTTGAATAAAATCCGAGGCTAGTGAGATGGATGATAATACGATAGGAGTTCAACATAGAAATAAAATATAATAAGGGATCTAAGAACCAAGTGGCTGATCACTTATGCAAACTACCCAACACTGCTGAATTTGAAATTTTAGACACTGAACCACTAAATGATCACCTTCTAAGAGAGCAGTTGTACTTCATTGAAGGAGAAGTACCTTGGTATACTAACATGGTAAATTATCTGGTAACATCTCATGTACCATGTCATTTAATTTCTCATCAAATTCACAAATTGAAATCTGAATCTAAATATTACATCTGGGATGATCCATTTCATTGGAATATTTGCAATGACCAAATGATTAGAAGATGTTTGTCTAAAAATGAAATTGAATCGGTCTTTATGTTTTGTCACACATTAGCCTATGGAGTCCACTTTGGACCTCAAAGGACTGTATGGAAGGTTTTAGAATCAAGATTTTATTGGACAACACATTTCAAATATTCTCATGAATTTTGAAAATGGTGTGAAAAATGATAGTTTACAGGAAATATTTTAAAGAGACAAGAAATTAGTCAAAAGACACTTAATTTTTGTGAAATTTTTAAAGTTTGGGGGATATATTTAATGGTCCCTTTCCCAATGTCATTTGGAAATTCTTATATTCTTCTTGCTTTTGGTTATGTTTCCAAATGGGTGGAAGAAAAATCCACCAGGACTGACGATGCTAAAGTTATTTGTGATTTTGTTAGGGCTAACATATTTTGTAGGTTTGGAGTTCCTAGAGCCATCATCAGTGATCAAGGGATTCACTTCTTCAATAGTAGAATGGAGTCTTTGTTGAAAAAGTATGGGGTGCATCATAAAACATTAACTCCATATCATCCCCAGACTAATGGGAAATCTGAAGTGTCTAATAGAGAAATTAATGGAATTTTAGAAAAGATTGTTAATCCAAAAAGGAAGGATTGGAGCCAAAGGTTGGAATACACATTATGGGCTTACAGGATAGCCTACAAACCCCCAATTAGAATGAGTCCCTATAAATTGATTTATGGGAAATGTTGTCACCTACCTGTGGAATTGGAACACAAGGCATTCTGGGCCGTAAAGAAGATGAATCTATATCTTGAAAGTTATGGGAAAGAGAGAAGATTGTAGTTACAGAAGCTAGAAGAAATTATAAGGAAAGAATTTGAAAATTATAGGATTTACTAATAGAGAACAAGAGTGGCTCATAAAAAACTGATCCAACTAAATGACTTTCATCCTGGAGACAGAGTTTTTTTATTCAAATCAAGACTCAAGTTTATTCCAGGTAATCTTTGTTCCAGGTGGGAAGGTCCATTTATAGTTACTCATGTATATCCTTCTGGTGTTGTGAATATTTTGAAGGATAGAGAGAAGGATCCATTCATTGTTAATTGTAATAGATTGAAGAAATTCTTTGGGACCATGCCATCTGATCCAATGGAGAAGATCACACTCCTCTAACCTGTTTATCAATAAACTCAATCAGGTCGTACGTCTCCTTTATATTTTCTTGATTTATGTGAGTTAATTTCAAATATTCTTATATTTTAAATCCATTTGAATGCATTTCGGACATTGCATCATTTATGTGTGGGGGAGGGAACCTTTTTAGTTTAGGATTTCTATGTGTTGTTTTTTTTCCTATTTGGTTTAAAAACCATGTATGTGTTTCAAATTTTGTGTGTTTATTTTTAATTTTGTGTATGTTTTTGAAACTTTTTTACTGAAATTATTATCTTTGATATTTTTTAAACCCATGTCCATGTGAGAAAAAATTTATTCCATGAAACTGAGCTTAAATGAATGTTGAAAATTAAATTGTTTCATGTTCAATTCTTTGGGAATTTTATGAAAATTACTCTTTTTTTTGAATCCCATGCCACATATCACTGTCTTGATATTTGAAATCACATTCTCGTGAGGCTTATGAACCTATTATTTTCATATTCTTTACACTCACCTCACTTCTTGAGAGAACCAAACCATTCTTGTTTTAACCAGAATTTTATTTATTCTTTTCAAAACATGAGGGTTTGAGGTACATTTGTTTTAAATGATTGAGGAATTTCTGTGGTTTGAAATCCCCCTTTTCAAGATAATCCCTTTCATTCAAGCCTACCTTGTAAATTTAATCCTTATATCCCATAGAACCTATGAACATCCTGTTAGGTTATCCATATTACAAGACAATTTTCCCTATCCAACCTTCTCTTGAAGTGAAATTTCTTGATCTAGTTGAACTTAACTGTAGGGGAAGATTTCTTGTGTTGTGGTAGATAATTTTCTGAATCTTTGGGTGGAAAATAGAATTCTAAAGCGATGTTATTTCTATGAAAAAAAATCATTCTCCTGAAATATGTGCCTTTTCTAGACATTTAACGATGAGAAAGTTGTGCCTTTTCTGGAGCTTTCATGATGAGAGAAGTTATGCCTTTCTAGAGCTTATAATGAAGAAAAAATGTTGTTTCTTTTTCTGGAGTTTTCAAAAAATATTATATTTGAGAAGATTTAAATGTTTTCTACTGAAATGATGAACTGTGTGAACATTTTTTTATATTCCATGAAGAAGGATCTTATTTTCAACTAAGGGGAGTGAAGAGGAGACCATACTTGTGTGAAAATTATAGTAATGCAATTTTTCTTCAAAAAGATCCAAGACCTCTTCATTCAGCCTCAAAATTTTCACATCTAAATCCTACCAACCTAAAGCCAAAGAATAACCTTGACAAGTCCTCATGATAAAAATATGTCTTTGACTAACATCAGGTGGATATGTAGGAATTTATCAAGCCTATGGTGACCCTTGTATGAGTTCAGATGAGAAAGACATTGCTAAAAAATTTGAAATTTGTGTGATAAGAGATAATGAAAGTTAGGTAACTGTTTTGTGTACATGGGATGAGAAATGAAGAGAAGATATATTGAATGATCTTAAATTAAGAACATGAAATAATAGAGTTTGTGGAGGCATGATATATTTTGTTTCTTGTTTTCAAATTGGTCGATTTCAAGGATATGTGTTTTTAATTTACTTTCATTTTATTTTGTTTCAAACTTGTCCTGAATTCCAAGTGATAAGTGTTGTAGAATTGAAAGAGTTAATATTTTCAATATTATTAATATGTTTTCAATGATTTAATCCCTCTCAATTATTCAATTTAAGAGTATTTGCATCATTTATGTGTTTTTTGGTGTATTTTGTGGTTAAATTTGAAAATGGGGTAATTCTGTAAAATTGAAAGCTTTATATAGCTTCTGTTTTTCGGGCATAACATTTAAACTATTGGTCCAATTGAAGTGAATCTTTTTTTAGGATTTATTTTCTCGTGGGCTTAAAATTTGTCTTCTAGAACAAGACCCAATTCGAAACCCAATGGTACAAAAAAATCAATCAAGTAGAGAACTCAGTATGGTTAGAAGAATGGACCCCACCACATTAAATCAAAAATATCTCATTCAGCCGACATTAGAATGAGGTTATTCCAGCTAGTGGTCAAAACAGAGGCAATCTTCTGGAGGACAGATTCTGGAGAATCAAAATTTATGTTCCTGCTTTTCTTTCTTTTGTTCTTCTTAGCTTTGTAATGACTTATTCTTACCCCTTCAACTGAGTTACCATTACCAAGTTGGGGTAGATATTTTTAGTGGTTGGGTAAGGGTAGGTTTAACCTTTTTTAATTCTTGAGTTCTTGTACGTAATGTTTTAATATCCCTGTTTCTCTTTTGCGAATTAGTTTCAATTTCTTATGACAATTCTTATTATCATGTGTGATTGTATCTGATTTTAGATTCTGTTGTTTATTTATATTTGGTCAATGATCAATATCTCCCTCCACTAGGTTCTGGTTTATAAACGATGTAATAGATTGGGACTTAGTGGTGAAGTACTCGGTGATCACTGGTACGTGTTTGTGGAGTAGTGAATCTTCTTGATTGTTTGGGATAAACAAGACCCGATTGGGAATTGCCTAAAATAATTGGGGGTATTCTCTAAAACTATATTACACATTGGAAAGAGAGTAGACCAATCTGAGCTTTTAGTAAGGTTTATTCTCACATTTTTATTTGACCAATGGAGTGAGAAGGAATGATAGCGGATTCTCACTCTTAATGATTTAGCAGAAGAGAATTTGGTAAAGTGAATTGTGATAGAATTACAATTGTAAAACCAACCATAACCTGATCACCATTTCATATCACAGATTTAAATCACATCATTTGTCAATTTTTTTTAAAACATTCACTCAATTTATTTACTTTGTTTAGTTTCTTTCTTTTATTTTCCAAATCAAACAATTTAAAAAAAACAACATCACTTCTTTCTCTTATTTTAAGTGACATTTATTATTGTTGAGAACTCCTCTCTGGGGACAAACTAGGTAACCCACTATAATACATTTTAACTTAGGTTAAAATTTTTTTGGCCACACCCCATAACATGTACGTGTCAACTTCACATTTTGTTCATGAGCAGAAGACGATAGATTCATCGGGTGTCCATTAAGAACCTGAGTGGGATATTTATTTACTCATTTTTTATTAATTCAGTATTACCTTCAATCTGGTTTAATTTATATTCAAAGTCTAATTGATGTTTTAAACATCTTGGGTTATAACCTACTAGAATTTATATCTCACAAACTTATCATCTCGCTATTTCACTGGGTTACCAAAGTAGACCTTTTGTTTGTGGGACCATGGTTGATTACTTATACCTAAGAGTTAGAAGTGAACGACAGAGCAGGAGATCTGGTTTCTTATAGAGGTCAACCATGGGTATTTTCTTTTATTTATTTAATTATTTATCGTATTGTGTCATGCTTCTTGTTGTGTATTTACTATTTTTCTTTGTATCAGCATATGGAAATTATTAAATTGTTTATATTAGCATTGTCCTATTTTATATTATGATTATTTATTCATCCACTACTCTATATTTCATTAATTATCTATTCCTATATTTTAATTTGTCACTTTATATTTTATATCATTGTGTTACTATGATCATAAAGGTACATTCTCTTGTTATTAACTCCATTGACCCTCGTTGCTAGTCGATAGCCTCTAAAATATGGGGAGGCACTCTTGAGGTCATGCGACCCACCAGTATATCTAGAATAATAGTATTTATCCAGTTTGGGATGTTACATATGACCTTGAAACCATGTTTTTTGAAAAACCAACACTTTTTCATACTTGGCTAGGAATATTTTTCATCCATATCGATATTTTCTTTAAAATTATTTCAATAAAAATTTTACTGTTATCCAATTTTATATTAATGAAATTTGTACCCATGTTTTTCCAAAATGAGTTAAAAGGAATCTTAAAGTCATTTTATGAAGGAGGTACTCTTTGAATTTCTTCAGAATTGGGAAAAGAAATTTTCTTTAACTTATACGAAATGACAAGAATTTACAACCATCATGACCACTCATTTTATTAAATATTATCTTAAAATATTCAAAGGCTCCTTCTATAACAAATGACATCCTAAATATTTTGTAAATTTTTAGATTTTGAATAAGTTGTTTTAGAATGAAAATTTCATTTTTATGAAGAATTTTTTGCATGAAATATTTGGGATATTTCAATTAATTAATGACAAAAAATATTTTTTTACATAATATCTAATAGGAATATGTTTTAAATATACCATATTAATTATTTATTCAGAGTTTTAGTATCATTTTGACTATATATGTACTATTTTGATACCATTCACCATATTACTCTTGATGTATTATGACTGTGTTTATTGATTTTGGAAAGTACTAACATTTTGCATGCTATAATTTCAATAAGGCTTTTTATGCTAATTGTGATTCTCCCATTTCATATTAGCGATGAATTGGGATATGTAAGTAACAAAATGGTCATTAGATATCCAATTGATGCATTAGTAAGTATCAAATTGTAAATAGTTTTTTGGTATTTGTCTAAAGTATTACTCATTTTTGTAATATATCCTTTCATGAGGCCTTGAGTGTATATTTTTTATATTAAAAATTGTTCATTCCATCATTATGTTATTATTTATTGATTCCTATGTGATTATTTTATCAGTTAAGATATCCATCTATAATATTAATACATTTGTGATTATTTATGGGTATTTTTTTATCATTATTTACTCCCTCCATATTCTTCTCTATGGTCATGTTATTTATTAAATAGAATTTATTTTAAGATATTTTAATTTTCATATTTATTATGAATTACTTATTCATGATAGATTCCATTTTACACAAGCCCTAATTGAGAATCTGATCTCACCCCTTACATATGTTTATATTCCCTAGGATCTCAGGAAATGTATTATGATTTACATGAAGGGTTACGAAACATGGGATAGTGGTGTTCTTAAATAAAATACTATGTTGTATTTTATATTTTCAAATGTATTGTGAAATTCAAGTATCTACCTAGTTTTACAATACTACTAAACTAATCTTTCGTTTGAGATGTAATCTCTTAGATTTAGTTTTAATCTAATAAAGTAATTACCGACTTTAGGAAACTATGGTTGGGATATATAAAGATTGTATCAGATCAATATTGATATAAACCTTCGGAACTAGATTTAAGAAAACATAGATTACAGAATATAGACCTACGACTGAATTTGAGGTCAAGAATAAGTATATGATAACATCCTAATGTTTTTGTAAGTTAGGTATTATATATTATTCCTAGAAATAAATCTATTTATAATTATCAATGTGCATGTTCCTGATGAAAAAATTTAAAAAAGATTAATTTCTCTAAAAAGGGTTCATTGGGATTCGACCAGGTCATCACTAGGTGCCTAACAACGAGCCTTATTTCAAAAATATATATTATGATTCTAAATTTTATGGTCTAATTTAGTTTATATCATTATTTTTAAATGGAACCTAGTTTGAAGAATATGAATTTTACCAATTCACATAATCCTTCTTGGTACGTCCCTCTTCGAAAAAATAATAATGCTGGAGCTAGAGATGCAGACGGAGCTAAAAAATTTATAACTATATTATGGAAGATGACTTGATTTATGACTAATATCATTTACCTAATGAAGCATCCTATTGATCTACAATGTGGTGTAACAATGTTATATCACTTCATGCATCATTAACCTCCTTCATTAAATGGATTATATATCTATTTATAATTGAGAAATATATATGATCCTTAAAGTATAGATATTTTCAGTTTATGAAGTAATTAAAGGGATTAGTTTTTCCTAGCGGTTTATCATCTCTCAGGGGATGAAAATAAATAGTTTTTATTAATTCAAAATACTAAGAATGAGGTAGAAATAGTGATAAGGGAATGGATGTATTTTAAAGAAATTTTCTAGGAAAAATATTTTCTTTGAAAACAATGAGTAGATATGGAATGAAAATTCTTGACATTGAGAAAAAAGGAAGAGGAATATTTTTTGAAGTATAGAGATTACATTACATGGTTGTCAATTAATACTGATAACTACATATTTAATACAATGATAAATATTTATTATATCTTTGATGTGATTAAGACAATCCTTCATATATAACTAGTCTCTCAAATATTCTTGTCATAAGAGTATATAATATCATATGGTTTCAAGATGGAGTAATAATTATTTAGGACATATGAATATTATAAAAAGAAAGATATGAAGAGAGTGGATGAGAAATCTGGAAAAGGAAATATGATAAAAAGTAATTAGGGATGGATAGAATTTCCAAATTGTGATAAATGTTCAAATAAATGGTTTGCAACATGATTGTTAGGAATAAAAGTTTTCTACAGGTATGAAGAAAAATTACACCAAGATCATGATTGCAATGGAAAGAAATAATATTTTTTTAATATTTCAAATATAAGGCTATTGGGAATATATTAAATTATTTTCCTAGAATCAAGGGATTTTATCCTAGAAAATATTGAGGGAAAAATTAGAAGCTTATTTGGTCACGTGATCGATGGTTGATTTTCCTAAATATGTGGTGATAGGTACTTTAATCATATTGTGAAATTTAGATAATGTGTTATTTAAAAGTGGGTATTCTCACTCTTCTATATAATCCATGTTCTCTAATAAAATTTTTTATTTCCTAAGAACCTTAAACATGGATTTATTAGGTAATACTCCTAGTGGATGACTCACCGTAGTGAGAATGTATCAGTAAAGTCTCATTATGAAAAATAAACCTTACTTATTTTTAATATTCATTATTATAATGAGGGTTAATTTTGATATAATCCTATTTATGGGCTTGATTTCAAAAAGTGATTAAAAAAATTATTGAAAAGAGAAATAAATTATGATTTGTGATAATGAAATGGAATTCCTTATCTTTAGAGGGGAGAATTAATAATCTGATTCATGTATAGATCCACCCCTAGTAGCCCATATAAATTTGATTCATGAGGAATAATAAGAGAAATACTATTTCTATAGAAAATGAAATCTTCAAATTGAGGATATAATTTTAATTTTGGAAGACATTAATGTATTTAAAGTGGAATTACCATGAAATCTACAAGATATTGATGTTGTGTTTTCTATTGATTTAATTTTGGATGCAAGAAAAATATTAAATACTCCCTATTGATCACCACTATAAAATTAGTTTAGTTGAAGAAACATCAAGAGGATTTGTGTGATATGGGATTTATATGCCCTAGTGTTTCACCTTGGAGAAACCCTACTCCTTTATATATTAAGAAATATGTACCTAAGATTTTGTGCATTGTTTATAATTAAATCAATGATATTATTATAAATAAAATGAATAATATACGTTGAATTAATGACTTATTTGATCCACATTATATAGTTATATATTTTTAAAAGATATATATATTTTTCTGGGTATCATAAATTGAGAGTAAAGAATAAAATATTATAAAGATATAATTTCATATAAGGTATGGAAATTTTGTGTTTATAGTAATTCCATTCCAATTAACTAATGTACACTTTATATTTATGGATCAACGTAACATAGTATTCAAGGAATATGTTGATGATTTTTTATTATATATATTGATGATGTATTGGTGTACTATAACAGCTATGGGGACTATGAGAATAACTTATGAATCATTCTTTAAATTCATAGAAGAAAATTTATATATGATATTTTTAGAAAGTGTGAATTATGAATTTACAATTTTTTATTCTTAGCCATATTATCTCCAGTGTTGGAATATCAATTGATCCTATGATTAAAAAGTCGTCACAAGAATATAAAAAATCAAAAAACATAACTAATTTACATAGTTTCATTGGTTTTTAAGGTTACTAGATGTGATGTTTTAAAAAAAATCATAGTTGGCAAACCCATTAACTAAGATTACTCATAAACGGGTTCAATTCATTTGAAAAAATTAATGAGTATAATGTTTCTATTAATTGGAGAAGATATTAGTGAATGATATGATTTGGAATCTTCCATATATAAATGATGTATTTTTTATATACAATGATGAATCAAATAAGTTACATAGTTTTTTCATTATAGAGAAAAATAAAGTTATTGCTTATGCATCAAGGAAATTAATGATTCATGAAAAAAAACTATCCAACCCATGGTCTTGAGTTAGTGGTCATATTATTTTCTTTGAATTGATGGATACATTACCTATATGGTTTATTATATGATATATACACTGATCATAATATTCTAAAAAACACTTTTTCTTAAAAGGTGTTAAACATGAGGTAAAGTTGATGGATTGAGCTACTCAATGATTATCAATTCTCAACAAACTAAAACCAAGGGAAGTTAAATAAGGTAGTAGATGCATTGACCAAAATGATCAGGGATTTATGACCAAAATGAGGATTGAAAGGGATTCTATATTTATATATCTAGTAAAGATATATTTGGGGATTATCAAGGAAGGGTGGACATCGTGTCTCTTTTAAATTATTGCAAAATTATCTTTGTTGGAAAAGATAAAAATTTCATAACTCGATGATGAGAATTTACAAAAGAAAATTAATGGTGTGGATCATAGTAATTGGAGGACTTCATTTGTGAAGATAGAATTCTGAAATTCAGAAATATGTTATGTGTTCCATCTATACCTTAGATAATTAGGTAATTATTTGATGATGTTCATAGCCTGAATTTCATTATGTAATCTAGTATCACTAATATGAATAGATATATTGGGGAACATTTTTTGTGGGTATTATGAATTGATAAATTGTTGATTATGTATCAAGATGTTTGGTTTTTCAATTTCTGATGTCTGGGAGATAGCATCATGTAGGATTCATGAATCCTCTTCCTATTCATACTTGGATATGGGATGGAATTACTATAAACTTCATCACTATATTACCAAATACTCCTTGAAATAATAATGTAATATCAGTTATTATTGATCACCACACTACATATAAACATTTCCTCCCTCTAAGAAAAAATTCACCTATAAATTTCCATGAATGAATCATAATTAATGATGTTTTAAGACTTCATGGTCCACCTCTTTTAATTGTTTCTGATCATGATCCAATGTATAAATCAAAATTATAGGAAAGTCTTCATAAGGATCTTGATACCAATATTTATTTGAGCACCTATTATCAAAATGAAATTGATGGACATTTAAGATTAATTATACAAACATTATAAGAAAAATTGAGGTTATACTTAATTTAAGTCCAAGGTATGTGAGATTAGTATTTACCATTATTATATCTTTCCTATAAAAATATATTCCATTAAATTATTCAAATGGTGTTATATGATGCATTATATGGGAATATATGTCATTCTCGAAATATTTGGGAAAAAGTTGGTGAATGGAAGCTTGTATTCCAAGAATATGTATCTGAGACAACAAAAAAGGTGAATGCATTTCAAACCCATATCAAATCACCTCGAAGATAGAAAAATAACTATTCTTATAAATGGATAAATGATTTGAAATTTCAAGTGGGATATCATATTTTATTTAATGTATCTCTATAGATGAGTGTTATAAGATTTGATACGAAAGGGAAACCAATCCCGAGAAACATCTGACCATTTGAAATCCAGTAAAGAATTAGAAATTAATTTAGGGTTCGGTAAATCTACCAAGTATCTACAACGTATATGATGTGTTCTATATATCATTATTAAAGAAGTGCATACCAGACCCAATGCATGTTATCACCTATAATTAAATAGGATTTTAATCTAATATTTATTACTATGATGAGCATGTCTAAATTCTATACACTAGATTATAGGTGTTTAGGAATTAGATGACTTGGATAGTAAAGGTACATTGCAGAAATCATACGGTTGAAGAAGAAATGTGGGAACCTGATGAAATTATGATTAAGGAAAACCCAAATCTATTCATGAGGGGAAATTATTAACATTTAAACAATAAATATTTTTCTAAGGAGTGAATAATGTTACACTTTGAGATTTAATGGTATATTTATTTTTAAATTATTGTAACCTCTTCAATATATTGTGATATTATCAACTCTGAGTCTAAATAAACTCTAATTCGGAATAACGTTATCACCTTGCTGTTAAATTGGTGGTTACAAGCAACACTAAAAATAATATGGAAAATTTATGGTTTGTAGTGGTGTAAAATAAATTCATTGGTTATCAATTTATTATGAATATAAAAATAAAAAAACATATGTATGTAATATAAATATTTTTCTGAAAAAACAATTTTTTGTCTATACGGTGTTTTATGTTAATAAATCAATTAATTATTATCATATAATGTTTATGAATAAATTTAATTATTATTTATTAAATAAAAAATTTAACCATTAATATAATATTTTTTGGCATTGGATATGAATAAATCAAGTTTTATGCTTAAAATTATATTTTTCCAGAAGGTTTTTTTGTCTCACTCTGCACGCTTATATTAAAATTAATCTTGAAAAAAAATTAAAAAATATATTTTAAAGAATGAAATAAATTTTTGAAATAAAAATTTATAATTTATATTTATCTTTAATATTTTATAATATTATGAAATGGTTATTTTTTTAATGAATAATGTAAAATGTTGATTTTTATGGAAAAATCCATTTTCAATTATAGAATTCAAAATGTTTCATTTTATTTTAATATTTTTTTAAAAGTAATATTTGTTAAATTAATTTATTATTATTCTAATTTCTAATATTTTAATCTTATTTATGTTGAAATTTCATATAAATATATATTTTACTTAACAAAGCTTGGCTTTGGAAAACCTTAATTATATCATTCTTTGTTGGTTTAATTTCTAATTAAAAGGCTTCCACTAATGTGAATTAAATTATGTAAAATATAGCCCAAATTTGGAATCAGAATAAGTAATATTATTTAAAATTTTAAACTTGATTTTTGGTCTTAATGAATACTAAAGAGATTAAAATTTTAATTACTGGAGTTAAGGTTAAAACAATGTTTTGTGTGTATAAGAGACTGTGTTAAAATTAATTTTCCACAAAAATTTAATTTTTTTTTTGAAAAATTATGTTTCGCGTTTATAATCAGTGATTAAAAATATCTAATAAGTCTCATTTTATTTTATTCTTTAAGGATAAGATACCTTGTTAAATAAATAAAACTAGTTTTCGTAGTGAAAACTAAATGGTATAACTGAGTAATCATGGAGGTTAAGTGAACAACATGCTAAAAAAAAAGTTTATTTTTTGTTATATGTGTGAGATAACATTATATTTCCTACAATATTTTATTTAACAATTATTTAGGAACTTATGTTGACATTGACATCCCATTATTGAATAGTTATAGGTACTTACAAAAAAGTCACTCCTCATCAATAATATAAGACAGCCTCCTAACCTCACTTATTCGAACATCCTAATCCATTTACATTGAAAAAATGTATAAAACTCTTCTCTAAAACGTCTGTATACATGTTATAGAGATTATTTTCTTGCCAAAATATTGACCCCAGTGTCCTTAAAAAGATATACAAATGAGGTTTTTCTAATAAATGGATATTTTCTTCCCTAAGATCATTCATTTTTATTTCCTCTATTATCAAATTTATTCATGTATTTATTATTAAAAAATAATAGAAAACGTACCTACCATATAAATAGATTTTATTATGTTGATGTCTTAACCTATATCACTCTCCACTTCAATCAAATAGAAAACAAAAATGTTGATCATGTGTACAGTGGACTACAACCTCATAAACTGATGTAATTCATTTTCCATCACCACTTCTCATGTCTTGATATAAAGATGGATTTATTTTATTTATTTTCTATATATTAAATATTTATAATTATGTGGGTATAATATCACATTTACCTTCTTACCTTCCATTACATTAGAAAATGATAATGTTGCTCATGCATATGTGTGGACTACCGCCTCCATGAAGCGATGTGATTCATTTTTCATTTTTTGACAAGGATGGGAATAAGGATTTAATTTATGAAAATATATAATTTATATGATATAATAATTATTCTATAATAGTGAATTTTTATTTATCATTATTTCATTACATCTATTAAAAAATGAAAACAATGTTCATGCGTACATATAATTGATTGTCTCTGTTAATGGTGTAACTAATTTTTCAATCTCTAAATATTATGGAATATTATAAAAACTTATATAATGAATATATATAATATTTATAGGATGTAATACATTAAATATATTATTTAACCAATGTCCAAATAATGTTTCTAAAACTACCATACCAATACAAACGTGAAAAATGATGTAGTTATTACCCGAAACAATGATTTTAACAAAGGATTGTTAATTAATGGTTGAAAAAATATTATAATTAAATAATATATGTTATTATTTTTATTATTATAGTTATAATAGATTAATATTAAATCTATATTTATTATATAGTAGGTTCAAACACATATGATAAAATTCAAAAAAAATATAAGGTTTTGTTTCACAATTTCGTCATTTTTCAGGATTATTTATGTTTAAGTTTCCATTGGGATAATTATTTGATATTTACATCTTAAATTGAACGCATATTTTTTTATATGGTTATTTTTATAAATTTAATTTTTCCCATATTTTAAACTCTTAATGTACTTAAGATATTGAAACCATGTTTTTATGGAAAATATAATTTTTTTATACTCATTTGGGAATATTTTTCTTCAATGTCCGTATATTCCATAAAATGTTTTAAATGAAAAATATATTATTCTAAAAATATTTATTAAAGATATTTGTATCCATGTTTTTATAAAATGGGTTAAAATTAATCTTTATGTCATCTTCCAAAATGTTTACTCTTCAACTTTTTACCAAAGTTTTAAAGGAATGTTTCTTTAACTTATACAAAATGAACAGAATTACATGTCATCATGAACACTCATTTCTTGAAAAAATGCATTTAAAAAACTCAAAGTATTCTTATAATGAAAATTTATTCCTTAATATTAGATAAATTTTAATGTTTTTAATAATTTGTTTCAAAATGAAAGGGCTATTTTCCAAAAGAATTTTTTATGTCAAATTTTTATGGTATTTCTATTCATCAATGAAAAAAAATAATTATTTTACTTTCTCCATGATTGGGATCTGTTTTAAAGATACTATCTTTATTATTTATCTATGTTGTTTTTATTCAGTTTGACTAGGGATGTACTTTTTTTATATCATTCACCATATTACTCTAGATGGTTTATGATTATGTTTATTGATTGGATAAATAATTCACATTTCATATGATAGTTTTTTAATAAAAATATTTACATTGATTACGATTATACCCTTTTATATTATGAATGAATTGGACTTGGTATGTGGTGTGTGGGGACCACGATAGCCCATCGATACATTTATAGGTCTCACGAGAAAAACTAGTTTGGTTATTTTGTTGAGGCCTTATGGATTTATGTAATATTTATTAGCATGAGGTCGTGAAACTATGTTTATGTTGTCCGACATTATTCATTACCCCATTATGAGATTAGTTATTTATTACTATGTGATTATTTGGTATGTTATGATATCCATTGATAAGTTTGAATCCTATGTAATTATTTATATGGAATTATTTGGTCATCATTTATTCATGAAAATTTAATATTTATTATCAAGTATTTATTAAATGTAATGTATTTTAAGATATTTTCCTTCCCATATTTATTATACCTTATTTATTCATGATAGTTTCCATTGCGTACATACCCTTACTGATAATCTTATCTCACCCCTTAATTATGTTTCCTTTCTTTATAAATCTAGGAAATTTATTATGATTGATATTCAGGGTTATATTAAATATAATAGATTAGTTCTAGAATAATATATTGTGTTATATTTTAAGGTTTCAAATATAAAATGAAATTAAAATATTTATCTCGGTTTTCATTACTATTAAACTATTTAGTATATTGGGATGTGATACTTTATATCAAGTGAATTTGTAATAATGTAAAAACCAAATCTAGTGTAACACCATGAGATTTTATGACAAATATTTTTTTATGTATTATGTTATAAGCAACACCAAAGGAATCTTTCACAGCACACAATACGGATTTGGCTTGCATTACACGCAATCGCGACCTTCCTCGATAGCGTGTATAGTACGCAATACCGGGTTTCACTAAACAACAATATATTATTATGGACTAGCCGTTATGAATAGTATTAACTACATTTTGAATTTTATAACATTATTATACATCTTAAACATTTTCTAGAACATGGTTAGTGAATAAAATAAAATTTTTCAGGTAAAATAAGTATTTTTCAAAAAATGCAGTTTTGCCGCCTTTTAATGGTGCACCCACATTAAATATAGTTTTTGACATGTTTATAAGTTAAATTTAATAAAATAAAACTCTTATTTTGAATCATTATATAAAAATTTACTTTGGATAAATTTTTGACATTTTTATGATAACTTTCATATTTTGATGAATAGTAAAAATACGCTAATTTTTTAATTAAAAACAAATTTTTTCATTAAGATAATTTAACTGGTTAAATTATAATATTTAATGGTCTTAAAGTAAAAATAGAATATATTTTTATAGTTTAATATAATGTATGTCATTATAATTAATTTCAAATTGAATTCATAGGTAAAAACA
Source organism: Viscum album (assembly GCA_963277665.1). Classification (NCBI taxonomy): domain Eukaryota; kingdom Viridiplantae; phylum Streptophyta; class Magnoliopsida; order Santalales; family Viscaceae; genus Viscum; species Viscum album. Next base: position 1,211,844,026 of record OY728153.1, on the reverse strand, counting down.
TTTCAATCTTTGGCAATGTTTTAACTTCTAAAACCCGTTTTCTTAACAACGGGATTAATTTTAAATTAATTACTGAAACTTATGTGTTTTGAATTTTAAAAAATGGATTCCATATTTGGAATCAGTGGGTCCAAATTATATCAATAGGCTACTTTTTATTTTTGGGCATTATGAATAGTAACTACAGTAAATTTTATTTGCCATAGTTAAAGGTAAATCGGATAATTAAGGGTAAATATAAGATTATAAAATTACCCTAACACCTACCAAAATCCTATTGTTTGACTAAAAGTAGACCCATATCACCTAAGGGTCGGATTAGATTCATTTAATGGACTTTTTTCCCTGAAAATAATTTAATTATTATTAAAACCAAAGAATGTGACAACATATCACTTTCTTAAATCTTATATGTATAATAATTTTAATTTAGTGATAAACATAATTAAACTTCGAACATGAATAGTATAAATAACTATAATGAAATTATATCCATCATAGAAATTTGTTTACAATTTTTAGGGATTAAATAATTATCATTAATTATGACACAATAGTGATGTTGAAATTATTTTATTAATTAAAATATCAAATAAATGGCATTAAAAATATTAAAATAAATATTTTATGAACTATTTAATGTTCTCCACTAATTTTACAGATACATATGACATTTTATAAATCTATTAAATCTTTTAGTTCGAACATATCTTCTGTATATATTTTACTTAAATTCAAATAAATGAATAGTGTCAAAATTGACACTATTGTTATTTTATTAAAATAACATATTATAAAATTGTTTAAAAATCAAAAAAAATGTTTAAAAATTATAAATTAAATTTTATATGGCCTAAAATGTCATAAAGTGTTAAATTATAGAAAATTCACAACACATATGTAATTATTTATAATAATTTAAAATTTAGAATATTATTACCACAAATAAAATTAAATTGATAAATAAGGATAAATCAAGTTGATAATGTTTAAAATAAATTCCTAACATGTCTAAATTTTATTGGTTGATGAGATTACAACCCTATATCATCTAATATTCGGATATGAGTCATTTTTGAAGTTTTTAAGTGGGGTTGGGATTTAATATAAACTAATATCTCTTTTATTTCCGAAGGTGCCCCTCTCCTCCCTTATAAAAGGGCACCTCCTCCCTCTTCTCCTCACACCAATTTGAGCCTTCAAGCTCGGACAACACTTAACCATTTCATTTCCCCACTTCCCTATAACAATACTAGATGTCCTAGTCTTCTTCAAAGACCAATTTTAGTGCCCTAAGTGGATGTCTCAAAGAGGCGCTTCAAAGAAGAGGTAATGTCCGTTACTGATTCTTTCAACATTGTTTCTTTTTTCACTTCATCTTATTTAGTTTTTTCATTATTAATTAATAACATCAGTATCACTTATATACTGATATGTTATTATAAGTATGAAACAACCCTATTTCACCATCTATCCATCCTACGGAAAATGAAATCATCACGCGTGCGTACGTACAGAATACCGTCTCCACGCCGTGGTGTAATCTATTTTCGATCACCACCTCACTTTGATGGGTATAATGGTTCAAATAAATAACTGTATATGATTATTGTAAATTTTTATTTATTTTGAAATAGTATACATACACTCCAATACAATTCCATGATCATGGGAATGATATCATCGCTCGTGCGTATGTACGGAATACCATCTCCACGATGTGATGTGATTCGTTCTACATGATCTCCATTACATAATGATCATATAAATGAATTTAATGAATAAATATGATATATAGTACACTAATAACATTCTGGAAATTAGGTATCTTTAACCTAAAGAGAAGAATAAGAATTTATTCGACAAAACAGGTATAAGAACAAAAAGTATTAAACACCCGAATAACCAGTAGTAATGAAATATTACTAATAAGAAGCTAAGAATATGACAATATATGATATCGTGACAATAAGTATGATTCTATAATAATTCAATAACATTATTTAAATAATTATACAGGAGGTTCAGACACTTACGAAGCAAATCGGACCTAAGGTAAGGGACAATCTCGCAAATCTCAATTTTTATCTAAGATTGTTTATACTTCAGAATTTACTGGGGAATATTTATCATCCACATCCATGTTTCCTCAATATGTAATATTATTTACATACTCCTACAATTGTTTAAATCCAATTTTACCCTTCGATGAGTTTTTAGTAAAAGATATGAAAGGAATCTTTTATCGTTTTTCGTACGAGGTACTTTTTGACTTTTCCGACAAAAGTACGACAAGAATGTTTTTTTAACTTATAAGGCATGAATATATTTTTAAAACATTTTTTCCAAGAATCTTACTTTACAAGTTTTCACACTTATTTTTAATCAACTTCTTTTAGTTTAAAAATTATATGACATGTTAAGAAAGTAAAAAATGTTTTTTAAGTAGAATGGATATTTTCCTCAAGAATGGAGTTCAAGTGTTTTATGAAAATTATTTTCCATCTAAGATAATATAGGGTTATGTTTCTATCCCTATTATTACATTGATTTTATTATGTTGTGGTGGAAATATTTTTATGAATTCCTTTATCTTATATGAATTGTTTTATGATGTCACGATGTTTAAGATTCCCATTTTTATTACATGGGTTATGCTATGATGTATGGTTTATGATTTTGTGGCACGCATAAGAATGGTATCATTATTAGATGGGTGGGACCGATATCTCCCTCCAATGCATTGGGTAAAGATTTTATATCTCATGAGATAGACATAGCTGGAACGGCAGGTTAAACCGGTTCAGTGAAATAGGACTGAAACGAGGAGTGAACTCTGTTCAGTAATGGACTGTGTCCACTAAGATAGTCTTGGAAATGAGTCTTGACTAATAATAAATGATTCTCTATGATTATGTGTGTATGACACAAAGTTTTATGTTTTATGTTATGATTATTGGGATTACATTTCACTACCATGATTTATCCCATGTTATGAAATTATGATCTCTTTTGCAGGGTAAGATTTCCAAAATGTTATGTTCTTATGAATATGATGTGATTGATATTTCTTTTGTTTACCCTTAATGAGCATTTGATCTCACCATTTTGTATGTTTTCTTTCCCCAGGTTAGGAAGAAGGTTATTAAGTAAGATATGCCAAAAGGGACTATAGATATGATGAAATAAATGGGAGACAGTGTAGATTCTTTATGAACCAGTTGTTTATGTTTTCCAGTTTCTAAGGACACAATACCTATACGGTCCTTTCATGGTTTTGTTATATGTTGTAATAATTATGATTCAATTTTGAAGTATTAACCATGTATGTAAAGTATGGGTCACTATAGTTGGTATCAGAGGAAAGGTATAGTCAACCTTTGGAAACTAGGATGGAAATCCTTAGTAAGAAACCTAAGGATATGTCTAAGCATAGAACACAATCTTAGTGTTTTAGAAATAGCCACGAACAGCCTATGATAAGACCATATGTGTGAAATTTTATTCTTGATTATGTGGTTTTCCTATTATAATTAGTGTTGCTCACACTATTATTCTTGGTTTTAGTCAATGGATGGAACCCGAAGGAACCGTGTTAATGCGGAATGTGACGGGAAATGCAATGATTATCCCCCAGAGCAACCAAACGTTATGGGAGCTAGAATTCAAAATCTTGTAGCCATTCTCACACAACTTTCTCAAGCTATGAATCATGCAGGACTTCTAAATGAGCAAAGGAAGGAGCAACATTCTGTTAAATCCTTCATGAGGCAGCGTCCACCTTCATTCAGTGGGTCTTCTGATCCATTAGTGGCTGAACAATGGATCAGTACCACTGAAAAGATATTTTCAGTTCATCAATGTTCTGAACATGATAAAGTCATCTTAGTAGTGTATCGTTTGGAAGGTGATTCTAATCAATGGTGTAATATTATTAAGAATACAAGGAAAAGGAATGAAATTGAGTCCATGGAATGGGACAAGTTCAAGAACTTATTTTTCAATAATTATTTCCCACGTATTCTTTGAACAAATATGGAGAAGGAGTTTCTTGAACTGAAGCAAAAGGATGATGAATCCGTTGGTACCTACGAAGAAAATTTTACAAGACTTGCAAGGTACGCTTCCGGAATTATTATCCAACCTGAGAGTAAGATCAATCGATTCTTTAGTGGCTTAAAACCAAGTCTTCGAAGGGCGTTATCCATAAGGGACTTCAATAGCTATGAGGAAATTTTTCGATGTTATCTCAAGGTTTATATGGAGATTGGTGCAGCCCATCAATCACATGGGTTTGATAAGAATAGGAAAATGGAATTCAAAGTAAAATCTAAAGACCACATTGAAAAGAAGATGAGTTTTCCCTTATGCTCAAAGTGTGGAAAGAAACATGGAGGAAATTGTCTTAAGGGGACAAGCAAATGTTATAAGTGTGGAAAAGAATGTCATCGGGCAATTGAATGTCGAAATAATGGGAAGAAGATGTCTAATGATGCAAACAAAGGAAGGGATACACAGAATGAACCTATTACACTTCACTGTTTCAAGTGCAAGGAGATGGGCCATTATGCCAATCAATGCCGAAATCCAAGGGTTGTTGATGATGGTCGACGTCAACAAACTCTTAAGGCTAAAGACAAAGGAAAGTCACATGCAATTTCTATCAGCGATGTGGAGTACGATAACTAAGTGGTGAAAGGTACACTTACCATCCACTCTAAAGTAGAAAATGTTTTATTTGATTCTGGATCCACCCACTCTTTTATTTCTGAAGAATTTTCTAAGGGTATCGCCGTATTACCTCAACAATTAGATGTTGAGTTGGCTGTGACAACTCCAAATGGCACAACAGTCGCATAAAAAGTTTACAATTCTTCTCCGATTAATGTTTGTGGGAAAGTGCTTCCTGTAAATCTTGTGATCCTTCCAATAGTGGAAGTTTATGTGATTCTTGGCATGGATTGGATTTCTTTATATGGAGATTATATCAATTTCCAAAGAAGGGAAGTCACATTTCATATTCTAGATCAATCTATGATGGTATATCGAAGCAAGGATGAACATAACCTTCCAGTGGAAATTTCTTCTATCTTATGGGTCTTGATTCCACTAAATGAGGGTTATTTATCTCAAATGGTTGGAGAGAAACTCACGATTAAGAATATGCCCATTTTACATGAGTTTGATGATGTATTTCCGGAGGAATTTCCGGGTCTTCCACCAAATCGTGAAGTAGAGTTTTCAATAGAACTCATACCGGGTGCTTTTCCTATTTCAAAGACACCTTATAGAATGGCCCCAATTGAGTTTCCAGAATTGAAGAAGCAACTCCAAGAGAATCTTGATAAAGGATTCATATGCCCTAGTGCATCACCTTGGGGAGCACCTATTCTGTTTGTTAAGAAGAAAGATGGATCAATGAGACTCTGCATTGATTATCGACAACTTAACAAGATCACTATCAAGAACAAATATCATCTCCCATGCATTGATGACCTATTTGACCAACTACACAGAGCTCAATACTTTTCCAAGATTGAATTTTGTTCTGGGTATCATCAATTAAGGGTCAAAAGGGAGGATATACCAAAGACGGCTTTCCGTACAAGGTATGGACACTATGAATTTATAGTGATTCCATTTAGTCTTACTAATTCCCCTGCTATCTTCATGGATCTGATGAATAGAGTCTTTAGAGACTATCTTGATCAGTTTTTGGTAGTCTTTATAGATGATATTCTTGTCTATTCAAATAGAAAGGAAGAACATGAAGATCACTTGAGAATTTTATTAAAGACCCTAAGAAAGGAGAAGCTTTATGCCAAATTTACCAAGTGTGAATTTTGGCTTCAAAAAGTTGCATTTTTGGGTCACATAATCTCAAAAGAGGGGATATATGTGGATCCAGAAAAAATAGAGGTTATCGAAAGATGGTCGAGACCAACAAAAGTAACCGAGATCTGAAGTTTTCTTGGTTTGGCTGGATATTATCGACGTTTTGTGAAAGATTTATCACGATTATCTAATCCACTAACCAAGTTGACTTGGAAAGGAGTTAATTTTGTTTGGAAGGAGGAATGTGAAGATAATTTCAAGGAGTTTAAAAGAAGGTTATCCAGTGCACATGTGCTCACACTTCCTTGTAGTGGAGAATGGTTTGTGATCTACAGTGATGCATCCAAGAACGGATTGGGGTGTGTTCTTATGAAAAATGATACGGTGATATCTTATGCCTCACAATAGTTGAAAATCCATTAGAAAAATTACCCAACTCAAGATTTGGAGTTATCTACGGAAATCTTTGCATTAAAGATTTGGAGGCATTATCTTTATGGGGAAAGGTGTGACATTTATACTGATCATAAAAGTTTAAAGTATATTTTCACACAAAAGGAGTTGAATATGCGCCAAAGAAGATGGTTGGAGATGATTATGGATTATGACTGCTCAATTCATTACCACCTTGGGAAAGAAAACAAGGTAGCAGACGCATTAAGTCGACAAGACCATGCTAGCTTATCCATGATGAGGATCACAAAAAGATCCAATATTTATGGATTTACAAAGGATGGATCTTGGAATTTTAATGTAAGGCGAAAAATATTATCTTTCTCAAATGAATGTTCAACCATCTATACATGTGAAGATTAAAGAGGCACAGAAAGAAGATGTCGAGTTACAAAAGAAGGTGAGAAATGTTCCTGAATTCAACCTTGATTATGATGGGATAATAAAGTTCAGGAATTGGGTTTGTGTTTCTCCCATCCCCGAATTAAAGAAGGAGATGCTGGATGAGGCTCATAGTTCATCATTATCTATTCATCCTGGAAGTAAAAAAGATGTATAGGGACCTGAAAGAGTACTTCTGGTGGGATGGCATGAAAAGAGATGTTGCTGAATATGTCTCTCGATGCTTGGTTTGTCAATAAGTTAAAGTTAAGAGACATAAGTCTAAGGGGATGTTACAACCATTACCCATTCCAGAATGGAAATGGGAAAACATCACTGTAGACTTTGTCACTGGACTTCCTAAAACATCCAAAGGCAATAATGCTATCTGGGTCATATTTGATCGTCTTACAAAGTCAGCACACTTCATTGATATTAGAGAGGATTTCTCTCTAGATCATCTTTCCAGGATATATGTAAAAGAAGTGGTAAGATTACATGGACTAACACTTTCCATTATATCTGATCGGGATCCGAGTTTTACCTCTATGTTCTGGCGAAGTCTTCAGCATACTCTGGATACATAGTTGAGTTTCAGCACTGCTTATCATCCTCAGACAGACAGTCAGTCTAAGAAGACAATTTAAACTCTAGAAGATATGTTGAGAGATTGCTCTATATATTTCAAAGGGGGTTGTGATAAACACCAACCTTTGGTGGAATTTTCTTATAATAATAGCTTTCACTCCAGTATTCAGATGGATCTTTATGAATCTCTCTATGGAAATAAATGCAGGACTCCAACTTGCTGGGATGAAGTTGGGGAAAGAAAGTTATTAGGACCTGATCTTGTTGATGAGATGGTAGAAAAGTTCAGATCTATTCAACAACACATTAGAGCAGCTTAGTGTCGACAAAAAAGTTATGCCGACAACCGATGAAAAGACTTAGAGTTTGAAGTGGGTGATAAAGTGTTCTTACGAATATCTCCCTGGAAGAGGGTCATGAGAATTGGAAAGAAGGGAAAGTTGATCCCTAGATATATCGATCCTTTTGAAATTCTGGACCGTGTTCGGAAGGTAGCTTACCGATTGGCACTTCCACCGAATCTCTCTTAAGTTCATGATGTGTTCTATGTATCTCTCCTAAGAAAGTACATACCTGATCCTTCACATGTACTCAGCTCAGAATTTGTACCGCTGGAGCAAGATATTTCTTATGAAGAACAGCCGATAGAAATTCTGGATCGTAGCGAAAAAGTCCTACAGAACAAGACCACTCGCTTGGTGAAAGTTTTATAGAGGAACCACCAATTAGAAGAAGCTACATGGGAACTTGAGGATATGATGAGGGAGAGGTATCCTCATCTGTTTGTAATGAAGTGATGAATTTCGAGGGCGAAATTTATTTTAAGGGGGGTAGAATGTAACACCCTGAGATTTTATGAGAAATATATTTTTATGTCTTCTGTTATACACAACACCAAAGGAATCTTTCACAGCACACAATACGAACTTGTCTTGTATTACACGCAATCGTGACCTTCCTCGATATCGTGTGTAGTACGCAATACCAGGTTTCACTAAACAACGATATATTATTATTATCTAGCCGTTATGAATAGTATTAACTTAATTTTGAATTTTATAACATTATTATTCATCTTACATATTTTCTAGAACATGGTAAGAGAACAAAATAAATTTTTCGGGTAAAATAAGTATGTTTCAAAAAATGTTATTTTGCTGCCTTTGGATTGCGCACCCACATTAAATCTAGTTTTTGACATTTTTATAAGTTAAATTTGACAAAATAAAATTCTTCTTTTGAATCAGGATATAAAAATTTACTTTGGATAAATTTTTGATATTTTTCTGATAACTTTCATATTTTGATGAATAGTAAAAATACGCTAATTTTTTAATTAAAAACAACTTTTTTCATTGAGATAATTTATATGGTTAAATTATAATATTCAATGGTTTAAAATTATAAATAGAATATATTATTACCATTTAATATAATATACTTCATTAGCATTAATTTCACATTGAATTCATAGGTAAAAACATTTCAATCTTTGGCAATGTTTTAACTTCTAAAACCCATTTTCTTAACAACAGGATTAATTTTAAATTAATTACTACAACTTATGTGTTTTGAATTTTTAAAAATAGATTCCATATTTGTAATAAGTGGGTCCAAGTTATGTTAATAGGCTACTTTTTATTTTTGGGCATTATGAATAGTAACTACGGTAAATTTTATTAACCATAGTTAAAGGTAAATCGGGTAATTAAGGGTAAATATAAGATTATAAAATTACCCTAACACCTGTAAAAATCCTATTGGATGACTAAACGTCGAACCATATCACCTAAGGGTCTTATTAGATTCATTTAATGGACTTTGTTCCATGAAAATAATTTAATTATTATTAAAACCAAAGAATGTGACAACATGTCACTTTCTTAAATCTTATAAGTATACTAATTTTAATTTAGTGATAAACATAATGATACTTAGAACATGAATATTCTCCCGAAATATGATACATTTATCTACATCATAGAAATTTATTTAGAATTTTTAGGGATTAAATAATTATCATTAATTATGACACAATAGTGATGTTGAAATTATTTTATTAATTAAAATATAAAATAAATAGTTTTAAAAATATTAAAATAAATATTATATAAAATATTTAATGTTATACACTAATTCTATAGATACATATGACATTTTATTAATCTATTAAATCTTTTAGTTCGAACATATCCTCTTTATATATTTTATTTAAATTCAAATAAATAAATAGTGTCAAAATTCACACTATTGTTATTTTATAAATATAACATATTATAAAATTGTTTAAAAATCACAAAAATCTTTAAAAATTATAAATTAAACTTTATATGGTCTAAAATGTCATAAAGTGTCAAATTAATGAAAATTCACAAAACATATGTAATTATTTATAATAATTTAAAATTTAGAATATTATTACAACAAATAAAATTAAATTGATAAATAAGGATAAATCAAGTTGATAATGTTTAAAATAAATTCATAACATGTCTAAATTTTATTTGATGATGAGATTACAACCCTATCCCATCTAATATTCTGATATGAGTCCTTTTTGAAGTTTTTAAGTGGGGTTGGGATTTAATATAAACTAATATTTCTTATATTTCCAAAGGTGCCCCTCTCCTCCCTTATAAAAGGGCACCTCCTCCCTCTCCTCCTCACACCAATTTGAGCCTTCAAGCTCGGAAAATACCTGACCATTTCACTTCCCCACTTCCCTAAAATAATCCTAGAGGTCTTGGTCTTCTTCAAAGACCCATTGTAGTGCCCTAAGTGGAGGTCTCAAAGAGGCGCTTCAAAGAAGAGATAATGTTTGTTACCAATTCATTCAACATTATTTCTTCTTCCACTTATTCTTATTTAGTTGTTTCATTATGAATTAATAACATCAGTATCACTCATATACCGATATGTTATTATAATTTTGAAACAACCCTATTTCACCATCTATCCATCCTACGGAAAACAAAATCACCGCGCGTGCGTACATACGGAATACCATATCCACGTCGTGGTGTAATCTATTTTCCATCACCACCTTACTTTTATGGGTATAATGGTTCAAATAAATAACTATATATGATTATTGTAAATTTTTATTCATTCTTAAATAGTATACATACACTCTAATACAATTCCACGATCATGGGAAGGATATCATCACTCGTGCATTCGTACGGAATAAAGTCTCCACGATGTGATGCGATTCGTTCTACATGATCTTCATTGCATAATGATTATATAAATGAATTGAATGAATAAATATGATATATAGTACACTAATACCATTCTGGAAATGAGGTATCTATAACCTAAAGATAAGAATAAGAATTTATTCGACAAAACAAGCGTAAGAACAAAAATTAATAAACACCCGAATAACAAGTAGTAATGAAATATTACTAATAAGAAGCTAAGAATATGACCATATATGATATCATAACAATATGTATGATTATGGAATAAGTCAATAACATTTTTTAAATCATTATACAGGAGGTTCGGACACTTACGAAGCAAATCGGACCTAAGGTAAGGGACAATCTCGCAATCCCAATTTTTATCTGAGATTATTTATACTTCAGAATTTATTGGGGAATATTTATCATCCACATCCATGTTTCCTCAATATTAAATATTATTTACATCCTCCTACAATTTTTTAAATCCAATTTTACCCTTCTGTGAGATTTTAGTAAAAGATATGAAAGGAATCTTTTATCATTTTTCGTATGTGGTACTTTTTGACTTTTTCGACAAAAGTACAAGAAGAATGTTTTTTTAACTTATACGGCATGAATGGATTTTTAAAACATTATTTCCAAGAATATTCCTTTACAAGTTTTCACGATTATTTTTAATCAACTTCTTTTAGTTTAAAAATTATATGACATGTTAAGAAAGGAAAAATGTTTTTGAAGTAGAAAGGATATTTTCCTCAAGAATGGAGTTCAAGTGTTTTATCAAAATTATTTTCCATCTAAGATAATATAGGGTTATGTTTCTATCCCTAATATTTAATTGATTTGATTATGTTGTGATGTAATTTTTTTTATGAATTCCTTTATCTTATATGAATTGTTTTATGATGTCACGATGTTTAAGATTCCCATTTTTATTACATGGGTTATGCAATGATGTATGGTTTATGATTTTGTGGCACACATAAGAATGGTATCATTATGAGATAGGTGGGACCTATATCTCCCTCCAATGCATTGGGTAAAGATTTTAAATCTCATGAGATAGACATGGCATGAATGGCAGGTTAAACCGGTTCAGTGAAACAGGACTGAAACGAGGAGTGAACTCGGTTCAGTAATGGACTTTTTCCACTAAGATAGTCTTGGAGATGAGTCTTGACTAATAAGAAATGATTCTCTATTATTATGTGTGTATGCCACAAAGTTTCATGTTTTATGTTATGATTATTGGGATTACATTTCACTACCATGATTTATCCCATGTTATGAAATTATGATCTCTTTTTCAGGGTAAGAGTTCCAAAATGTTATGTTCTTATGAATATGATGTGATTGATATTTCTTTTGTTTACCCTTACTGAGAATTTGAGCTCACCCTTTTTTATGTTTTCTTTCCCCAGGTTAGGAATAAGGTTATTAAGTAAGATATTCCAAAAGGGGCTATAGATATGATGAAATAAATGGGAGACAATGTAGATTCTTTTTGAACCATTTGTTTATGTTTCCCAGTTTATAAAGACACTATACATATACGGTCCTTTCATGGTTTTGTTATATGTTGTAATAAGTATGCTTCAATTTTGAAGTATTAACCATGTATGTAAATTATGGGTCGCTATATCTAGTCTATTAAGATTGGGGTATTTATAAAATTATTATAAATAAATTAAAGACCACATAAATAATGAATTTTTAATAAATCACAAAAGTATATTTGTATTAGAAAATTCTAGAAACTCATTTTAGGGTTATTTTGACATACTATGTTCAGAATTTATATTCAACCTCCAAAATTAATATTTTTGTTAAATAAATATTGAAATTTTCATTGTATAATATTTTATTAATATATAATTTTTGTTTTTTAAAATTAAAACTCGTTTTTTACATATTATTTTGAGAGTTATGGTCACATACAATAGTTTGCATGAAAGTTGAACTGGTACCTTTCTGTGGTGAGGGAACATAAAAGTAAAAGATATGTAACACACATGAAATATTTATAACCATATATATCATGAATATGTATCAGTTGATACTCAAACTATTGATCGTTGTAACGTGTGAGATACAGTTGTGTGTAAAATGGACCAAAGCATAGTCGGTAGACATGAAGACGTGGGTTTCACAGTTATCACCTACTCATTGTACTCACAAGATTATTCGTGTGGGTAATGAGATCCAAGATTAATCAATATCATACCAAGGACTATAAATCTAACAATCATATGTGAACCTAATAAATATTTTGTGTTTTATTAGGATGATTTGTGTTTGGGTGTGAGAATATCAACAATAACAAGTACTCGAATATGTAGTGAGGGTGATTTTAAAAGAAATTTAAAACATATATTGATCAATGATTTGACTCCCCATCTCAGTGATCTTAATTTGATATTTATTTGGATCTATATGTGTTATCACAGAAATGTTTAATTTTTTCAGGGTTGGATATTTGAATATTGGTATTAGAAATCTGACATAGAAATAATAAGTAATATTTGATTTGAAATAGATAATTTAAATTTACTGAATTATAAGAGGATATATATAATTGATGGTAAAAATTATCATACATAGAATGAAATTATATTTTTATTTTGATAATCATTATTATTATTATGTTTTTTAAAATAAAAATAATTTATTTTTTCCAAAAGATGAAGGTATTTTCATAACATTTTAAATAAGAGAAAACTGTAAAATTATGGTAGTTACATAAATTAAAGTTGTTATTATCTATATTATTAAAATTTTATAATGTTTAAATAAATAAAAATATTAAATGTTATTTTGGAAAATTTGGAAAATATTTAATAAGTTAAAACCAAAGTGATGCAGTCTAAGTTACAATTTTGAATTCTTTTGTATGAATATATCTAAATTCATGATGATGAAACTATAGATATATTATTCATAAGGGTAAATGAATTGGTGGCTATGAGAATATGATATAGTGAGGATCTTTATGATTCTGATATTATTAAAATATTGTATGTATCTTATCATATATGTTTGGAGTCAAATTATCTAATTTAGAATAAAAATATCTTGATGGTATTAATATGGCTGAATTTAATTGTATTTTAATATCATATAAAAATAATGAATAATATGATTTCAAGTTGAAAGTGTAGGGTGAACAAGAATATATATTTCAATTCCATAAAGTAAGAGAAGTTGAAGAAGAAGGGTTATGTTTAAGGAGAAATTTTTTGTTACGATTTTGATGATGATATTGAGGAGTATTTTGATGATGTAATGAAATTTATCTCATAAAAAGGGAAATGTGGTAAAGTAATGTACAAGGGAAATTTTCCGTTCAAATTTGTTAGGTGAAGGGATATTTGGAATTTTACTACAAGTCGTACAAGATCCAAAACTGGTGAAGTAAATGATTGGTAATTGGTTAAACCATGGGGATAATAAAATGATAAATCCAATAATTAAAAGGGTTCTTTTAATTATATGGGTAAAGAAATTTCTAAATTTTAATGGACAAACTTTCATTCAATGGGAAGCTATGGTACTAAAGATAAAGATGAGTAATATAGTGATGGGGATGGATAAAAATTAGATCATTATAGTACTAAATGATGAAAATGTTATAAATCATGAAATTCATTATAAATTAAATAATAGAAGATAGAAATATAATTCTTTTATATGAAATAATTGAAATGTTATCTCTTAAATACCTCTAAATTTGAAAAAAAATCAGAATGTTGAAAAACTAAATTCACTCATCAATGGAAATTAATCTATTTTTATAGAATAATTATTTGAATTTCGAAATAATAATAATTAATTAATGAAATTAATTGATGTTGATAATACTCTTAATATAAATATATAATAAATATTAATAGAGAAAGAGAACTAGTGTGGCTATATTCATTATAATTTTATAAAACAGAAGACTAATTTAATAAGTGAAGATCTAATTTCCAAAACACAATTTCAAAAACATGATGATGTTAAATGAATATGAATTTTGTGAAGTTAAAAAAAGAAAATATTCTAAAATTCAAAAATGAGCTTTTAATTTTGGAGAATAATCAATTAAGATAAGGCATTTCATGAAAAAAAATTATAAATAAATCTTTTGATACTTAAAAATATAAATATTATGAGAATAGAGTAAATAAGTAAAAAAGTTGATATAATTTTTGACAGTAGAAAGGATGAAAATTTTACTCGCTTGAATAATAGGATTCCAAGTGCTCATAATAAATTGGGATAAAAAAAAGAGCCATGATTTTTAACTCAATGATAGAAGAAACATAGGTAACATATTTTTGATAGAATGTTGGATAAAATGTATAAATTACATAATTACTATTATACTATGGAGACATTATACATGTGGAATAAATTTCTTATTTTCACAACAAATATCCATAAAATAGGATATTTGAGAGGAAATATTTTATAGGGAGTAAGTCCCTTAAAATAAGAAAAACTGAAAATAAATTGAAAAGTATAAAAAAAATATCAGTGCATGTTTTATATTCATGAAAAATTATATATTTTTTGGATAATCCTGTAAACTATATAAATTAAAGTATTCTCATTTGAACAGCAAAATAATTTTTTATTTTCAATTCACAAAACCTTAAGAAAAAAATTGTAAATAATAAATGTTTTTTGGTTAATATTACACTTTAAGAATACAAAAGGTGAAGTACTTGGATATTGTATAGTAGTTGTTCCCATTATATTAAAGATGGCTTAAAATTTTAAAAGATGCTAAAAAGTAAAATTGATGTTCATTGAGCTTTGAAAGTGATGGGTCCACAATTTTTAAATGAATAATATTTACTATTATTGGAAAATAAAATATTAAATCCAAAATCCTTATTTATATTTATGGGTAGAGACATGACTTGTTAAGTGTTTATTTAATTTTTTGTGAAGGAAATTGATTTATTTTTAGGTGTTATGGGTTGTTGGTTCAGAACTATGAATATGGAAGAGTGTTTCCAAGATGATTTTGAACTATATAGAATTTATTAAGTGGATGATGCTATAAATATAATATATCTCATTAAGAATTAAGATGAATATAAAATATAATGAACATGATCACACAAGTAAAAAAATTGATGTTCCTTTTCTGAAAAATAGAAGATATTGGATGTCATAAAGATGTTAAAATGGTAAGATTGATAAATCTTCAAAAAAGCAAGGTGAATATTCAATTTACTCAATCTTTAGAGCATATTCATTCAAATTTGCATGGACTCATATGTAAGTAATCATCCAATGCAAATAAATAAATTATTACATTTATTGGTCAGTTAACACTCATTACTTATTTAATGTTTATGAAGAATAATTTTGAGTCTTTAATAATTCTTAAATGTTTTTAGATATGTATAGAAAATAGAGTGTGGATTGGCCCACAAGATGATCCAAAAAGACCATTTAAATGATTTTAAAAATGGTAAATATCAATCTTACCTAGGGAATCATGGAATCATGTATGAAATCATTATATCATACACACCATAAAAAATTGTGTGGATGAATAGAATAATAAATGTATGGGGGAGTTTGTTCCAACAATCTTGGTCATGCATGATTCTTCTCAATATTTTTGGTGGAAAGATATTATTTCATATGTTCTCATTCAATACCATTATTTACATAGGAAAATTTTAGAAATTTATTATTTTGATATGTATTAAAAAATTCAAGGTTTTAATTGTCTATATGTATTGTGTTTTTATTTTGTTATCAACATAAAATGTAAAAATCAAGGGATGTTTAAAAATATAGAATTTTATGGGATTTTCTATTGATATATCCTTAATGGAAGAGGATACCACTTTTAAAAAATTAACTAGGAGAACTATGGATACTATTTATGGGATGAAAATAGAACATTTAAAAAAACAATTTCTACATGATGAAGAGAATTCAAAAAGTGATGATGCTATTTTGTTAATCATCCTGAAGATATTTCAAAAATATATGAATGTGTTGAAGGTTAATCGATTAGAGATGATGTTTATTCCAATTATAGTGATGAGTAATTGTCTCATTCATCCAATCCAAGGATAATAAGGTAATTTCATGTCTAAAACATCATAGGAAATCATGTATAATAGGTATAAAATATGAAAACTCTAAGGAAAACATCTCACACTTCATTGTTCTATCAAGATAAACATAATTATATTAAAGAATCATAGGGAATCAAGAGTGGGTTTATTTAATGAATGTTGAATTTTAGTAAATTTAAAAAAATTATAATTGGTAGTTAGTTACCAAACATCAATATAATAATATTACTTGAACAAAGTGGATGTTCCTAAAAAATTAAATGAAGATGGATAATTATTTAGAAATAATGCAATATTAGTGTGTAACAACTTTTTCTTTATTTAATTAGTACACTATGATGATACCTTTACATAATTTTCAAGGCATAAAATGATTATAATTTTCTTTTATAAAATAACACAAAGGAAATAAAACATATTTTAAATTGATGTTATTTCCCCTTCCTCAATGGTGAGTTATAAGAGGAGGTATAAATTGAGAAAACATTTTGTTTATTAACTATTGAATATGATAATTAATTTTTTGGGTTAAAGAATGATTTATAAAGTCTAAAATAAGACCCATGATATTAGTATTCTAATATAGACACCATCATAAAGAAGATTAATTTTATAAAATAAAGAGAGGACAATAATATATAAATAAAATATGATAAATAGGAGACTATTCAAATTATGTTTTATATATAAGACATAATATTTAACAAAAACGATGACGAAATATATGAGAATTTTTATAATGAGATGAATACATTATTTTAATTGTCCAGTCTTTGAGATATAGGGTACGTTCATAGGTCACAAATTTCTCAAAATAAATATTTCATATTTATTTATCAACATATTTATATAATAAAACTTTTTAAAAAGTTCATCATGAAGTATTAAAATCCATTTTACAACAAAATTTTGGTAGGACCTATTTTTTCCAATAATTATAAAGTAAATGATATTGATCTTAGGTAATTTAAGAAGTTAATTAGAATTACATTTTACCACACTGATTCATAGTCAAATTTAATATATTAGGTCACTCTTTATACTAGGTATCAAATAGCACATAAAGGATCCCATTTTCTAGTTGGAAAAATGTATTCTTAAAAATATAAATTTTAAAATAGATTTTTATTAGAAATATGATACAAAAGGAAAGTTGGATCTATTTATATGTTGAGATGAAAATTGGGCAGGCAATGTTGATGAAAAAATATCCATATCTAATGTAGTTTTCCTCCTTAAAAATTGGAGTATTTTTGAAAACTAATAGTAATAATTTTATGAATTTAATCACTATGGAAGATTAACATGTGGTTGTATAATTCTATAACTCAACTCATATAGATGAAGATATAGTTAGAAAATTTAAAGGGTGAAGTGAATATGCCACTTATTTTTGGATGTTTTAAAAAAAAGAATGTAAATTTATCTTGGAATATTTTTTTAGCATTCAAGAAGTTAGATCAATGATATTAAATATCTAAAAATATGTTATGGTGATAAATTAATTAATCTAATAGCATGTTCTTGTAAAGTATAAAATTTATTATTTGTTCTTTATTCCATTTTCTAAGGAATATTTTATGAATTTGTGATTGATGTTGGGTGTTTATCCTCACCAATATCAAGGATAATGTATGGTATTAAGTCCATTATCTCTTATATTTTTTGGAAATTGTAATTAAAGGTGGGGGGAATAAATTAAAATATAAATATTTATTTCTTTTTTTTATAATTAAAATTTTTCTTAGAGAGAGATATTTATAGGGTTAATCCATTCATATTTGTTTCTCTTAAAGATTTTTATATATTTAAATATATTTTTTAAAAGGGTAAGTCATGATTTTATCATTTCATACATGTTTGAGTGGTTTTCAATACTTTTTTAAGAAAATATAGGAATTTATGTATTAAATATTATATGGGTGGTTTAAAGTGGTTTAAGTATGAAGAGATATGAATTTAAATCATAGTTTTATTTTGTAAATCATTATTTTATTATTCAATATACTTGTAAAATAAATTAGTTTCACTTGAATTGGATAAGAATTATTTAATGATGATTGATTTATAATTGTGATAAATTTTAATGTAATTTACATTTAAGGGTTATCAAAAAAATCTAAAGGAGTATCTCTATCTCAAGAATGAAGAAGAGGTGAAGAGAAGATAGAGTGTATGTGCTTAGAATATTGTCTTTTATTGAAACATATAAATCATATTCAAATCTAGGTGTTTTTAGGTGATTAATGTGTGATGAATATTGGTGATATTATGTACAATTAATCAAAGACAAGTGTTTATGGATTTAGAAATAATATCTAAAACATATTTCATTAAGGTTTGATGAAAATGTGATTGGATGAAATTTATGAGCTTCTTTAAGAGTGTTTTGAGAAGGCTTTAAGATCATCCCAATAGGATGTTGATAAATTGAATAAAAATATATAATTTAAAGATTGATAAATGAAATTTGGTGTGTATTAATATAATTTACATAGTCAAACATTGTAATAAATAATTCTTTTATGTGGTCGATATGTTAATATAGTCATTTTTTAGATTCACATGGTTGATCTGCATGGTTGATAGTTTTTTATGAGGTAAATTATCAATTTCAACGAATTATACATTTTTACTGTATATTGTGTTTTTTAACATAGTTTATTATCATGGTATATCTATTTATTTTATTTTCTAAAAGGTTATTCAAGATCTTTGCAAGGGTCAAGATGTTCTGGGAAACCAAAACAGAGAAGACTTTGTCATAGTTAACATTCAGTGTGTGTTTCGATTGATATGTTTTTCTATTAAAGAATAATGATATCAAATATTTTTTATTGAATACATGTTGCTTTATTTGAATAATTTTTTGGTGTTGTTTTATGATGGATGAAATTGGATCTGAATTGTGAAATGTGGAGCTATAACTCCATAGTAAATATTTTTTGGGCATGTTTCTTGAGACATTGATCGTATGACTTTGTCTTTTATAGAATAATATTTTCATAAGAACATGAATTTGATATAAACATAGATATATAGAAGAATATTGTCCTCTTTATAACAATAATCCTTTGTAATATCATCATAATCCTTCTGACTGTAGGTATTTTTGATTAATAGATTAATCCTTCTAAACTATGTATGTTTTTTAGACATGTGGTTTTTAAGGACTCTACCATTCAAATTTTTTAGGTTTACAGAATAAATTTATTCTATTTAATATAAATAAATATGTTTATATATAATTTTTTTTTTCATTAAAACTATATTCATGATCATCTATATCTTGATTCTAGGATAATTAAGAATGTGGAAGAAGAATTATTTGTAGGGAAAATTACAACACAAAATATGAATAATCGAAGATTTTAATTGGTTCATTAATTAATGTGTATATTTATATGTGTTATTTAATTATTGATAATTATAATGGTTAGAGTAATGAATAATTCCTAGTTTATGTAAAATTTAATACATTTTTTTTATTTCATCGGTTATGAAGATATGTAGATATACTTTTAAATATAGTGATTTTAGACTTTATGATAATTTGAATTTGAATATCTATAATTATATTATTATAGTTGGGAAGCCAGAAAATTGGGAGGAAGTGTAGTAATATTATTCACATGATATCTTATGAATATAAATATATTTTGAATAATAAAAAAGTTGTTCATTATATATTATTATAAGGTTGATGGGAGAAACAGTAACTGATTCCATGTACATATTTTGAATAACTCTATTCATGGTGAGGATGTAAATTGTGGTAGTTTCATGTAGTTTTTTGTATAATATTTTATGTGGTTTCTTGATAATGTGCAAAAATATAAGAAGAATATGTTCTCAACACACATGGTAGTCTGATATCCATTTATAAGAGGATAATATATGATAAGTTACCCCAACTATGGAAATTTGTAAAGTTTATGATGCACTTGGGCACATAATTCACTGATTCATAGTTGAGAGACATGAAAATGAATGTTTCAAAGTTTTACATTACTTATTTTCCTCACATGATTATTATATTGGGTATTTGATCTTAATTGAATCCATATCACACCATGGACTATCACTGTAAAATTTAATTTTTAACCATGTAAATATATTGTTTTCCTTTATTTTGGTGTGAATTTGGGTGTGACAATATCAATTATCCTAAATATTATAATTTTTATAGCGTTGTTCAAAAAAATTATAAAATATATTGATCATTGATTCACCATTACCCCCAATTCTTTGATATTTTATTGATTTTGTAGTGGTTCTATAGTTAATTATTTATGTTGAATAAGATCATTTCTACACTTTTGGATGTCTTAAAAAAAATTATAGAGCATATTTCTTATAATATATCAATTACTTCTATAATATTTAGAAATATAGCTTATACACATTGGTCTTTATAACATTCAAAATAATAAATGAACAAAAATACTAACAATATTCTTATTTTATTCTTTATCTATGTAATAAGCTTTATGATATGAAAAATTGTGAATATCTATTTTATCTTTGATTAAAACCTTGATATATTGTGTATTAGTTTCATGCTCTTAGTATTCCCCTTAACATTCAATCCTCTCATTTTCTTGACTCATCCCATTTTTTGTAGGCTGAGTTAGATCATGTGGAAAATGATTCATTATTAAAATATAGAATCCTTTATGAAATATGGAAGCAAAATCCTAAATATTTTGGACTAACCAAACAATATATGAGAAATACACTAGTTAAAACATTTATAAATGGATTCCAAATATCATATTTCAAATATATTTAATTATTTTTCAGTAATCCTCATAAGTCATCATAATTAAAAACAATATTCCCTTATTAGATTACATAGGATTGATTAAATATTCAAATTAAAATCTTGATGATATTTTATCATTGGTTTTAGTTTAAACAAGTCAGAGATATCCACATTTTATGATATGTCAATATTTTATCATTATATCTCTAAAAATGAAATCTTCATCCTTCACATGAGAATCAACAAAGATCAAATATTATTTTCCATGTCTAAATATTACCATACAATCCACATCGCATTTTTCATCTTCTTCTACATAGCACAAAATCAACTCTATTGAAAATATCTAGTATCTCAAACACATTAAATAATTGATATATTTATCATGTTAAAATCAACATGTAATAATAATATTTCATCCTTCAACACCTAGGAAAAACATCAAATTTATCATATGTTCCACCTTTAATAATTTTGGTGAGCTTAACATAGCTCGTATGTGACCTCATTAAACTTCTGTTTAATATTATGGAATATTTGAGTTACTAAATCATGAGTTTTAAACCCATTGAATAATCAAATGTCTACTTAAAAATTAATCTTATGTGAGAGTTAGGTTACTCTGAAATTGAATTCGAAACTTAACAGTTTTTCTTATGTAGCTATATATAACTTTATATAATTATGACATTGATTCTTGTTTACTCATACATAGAATTTTTAGTTTCTTTTTTAATTCTAGATATCTACTCTATAATACACAAAAATAATTCAATAATTCTTTTTTTCTTCTACAGTATTCTAAAAATTAATTTACCCACTTCAAATAATCTCATATAACAGCAAATCAATTTAACAATCCATTACATTTATAAAAATATATTCATAATAATATACAAAAAAAATTCAATATATAAATTCTTGTTTTCATTACTTTAATTAATATTTATCTTCATCAAAACATTCTTATCACAAACTAATCAAAATTAATTTAAATAAATTTCACCAATCAGTCTCCATTAAAGGCAACACATATCTTACCTCATCAAAAACTCAACACATAAAACTCTTCATTATCACATTGTGTAAATATAGATATTATAGATACATTCACACTCAATAAAATAATCATAATCATGCCTAAATAATTAATTCATTCATTATTCTATTTTCATATCAATATCCTAATCTTCTTTATAGAGAAATAATGTTTAGCAGAATCTTTGCACACACTGAAAATCAACACAAAATTTATTCTTTTTAAACCATTTAATAAATTTGTTATAAATTTTAATTTCATGAACTGAAAAGGACATTTAACTATACATCACATACAAATATAAACAAAAAATACTTTTATAGATTTTTAAGAACCACCTACCTAAAGTGTTAAATACACCACTTATTGAGAACGTCATTTTATTTCATGATTAATCAAAAGAACCACATTGAGTGTAAATTAATCCCTTCATTGAGAACCAATAATTAGTTTTTCTTTAAAATGATGATTAAATGGTATCTGAAAAAGACATGTAAAATCTATAATTCCTTTCACTACAAATAAATATGATGGCCACTATCTAGGGGGTTCCCATCGATCATTCCATACTAGATCATATGTAATAAGATCTCTCTTTATTTGATCGAATAAGTATGGGGGAAGGAGGAGATGCTTGGATCTTGGAAATTAGGGTTTACCTAATCCTATTTCATCTTACTCTTTTAAAATTCTTCCTTGAGTAGGATATCATTTATCATATCAGCTAAAATAGAAAATGAATTCATAATGAACCATGATATAATAAACCCATAATAACATAGTTTATAAAAAAACTTTCACCATCATACATTTATAGGATCATTTTTGGATTAGAATTTTATATAATTGGGTAAACAAATTAAAAAATAATTTTTTCAATTTCCCATAATATACATTTATTCTATAAAAATATATCTTTGAGATTACACTCCTGGTTTATTCAAGACACCTTCTCTTGGTATTATTTGAGTCCAGAAATATGAAATATTAATGTTTATAAAATTCATACTCATCATTAGATCCTATGAAAAACATTTAAAACATAGGATGAGAAAAACAAAAATTATTAATTGATATAAAATAAAAGAACCATATTATTATTGTGGATAATATAAAATCCCATGAAGACATTTATCTTTTTTGTAATAAGACTTTTAGAACATGAATAAAATATTTCCCCAAGTTAAAATCAATCTTTTTCTAATTTGAAACTCATAAATTACATAAAATTCATATAGAAATACATTTAATCATCCCAATGCATGGAGTAACTTAATAAAATATTCCTTTCAAAAACAAACCTTTCACCTTTAAAGTTTCCATACCTTACCAAATAAAAAGATTTCATTAAAAATAATTATTTAAAAAATTATATAAGTATAATAGAGAAACATATCTGTAACTTTTTTTCAATCATATTTGAAATATTTTAGAATAACTAATGTCCAATTAATTCCATAAGAGTAACCACCCTAGTTTCTCTTTAATTTTCCCTTCGAAGTATATATCATTACCCAAAGAATTAGATATATGTATCTGGATCCCTCATTATCATGGGATATTTTGGGCTTACATGTTATCAATTATAATGTTAAATTTCCATATCATTCACAAAAAAATTAATATTTCATTTTATTAACATGAAACACATGAAAATATCATTTTAACCAATAATTAAAACGCGTTCTGTTTTCTCGTAATCATAATGAAAAATATCATTTTTCTTTAAAATCAAATAAAAATAAAAAATTCATAGAGGAATTATAAAAGGATATTATTTTAAAAACCATGTTAACATTTACCTAAATCTTGATAATGATTATGGTAAGTAATGAAGGTAAAAGTTGGTAAAGTTTTATGCATTAAAAATATTATTTTTATACTTTTATAGAACTAAAAAATAACACTTATAGAAAAAATTGGAAAGATTACTTTTTTATACTGTATAAATCAAATTGATACCTAAATTAAAATTAACTTTGTCATCCATTAATAATAAATAATAACATTCTTGAAACATTTAATATAACATTGATAAGTAGAATTATTTTAAAAAATTTAAAAAATAGTTTAAAAGAAAATCCATTACATCAAGTCTCGAACTATAACATTCGTATGCCCAATCTGTTGAGTAATTAATTAGCATTAGTTTTATAAATTCATGAGAACATTGATCATATTCCTTGCATTATATTCATTCCATTTAATTAATTTGTTACCAATTTTTTATAGTTATTAAAAATTTTAAGTTGAAATTGGATGTTTTGAAGAATTTAGGTATATAACTTCAAAATAACATCAATAAATTGATTATGTTTCATCAATTTTTGGTTCCATTAACTCAAAACTATCATAAATTTTATAATTATCGTATTTATACACTATATACACTTTCAAAACCAAATATTTAAGGGTGTCATGATAAATAAACAATATCATTCCATGGAGATGGATGTATGTACATACGAATGAATTTTATTTCCATTTTTCTAATGGGTGGAAAAGAAAAAAATTCCTTGAAATTTTAATTTTATAGAATCATAAATATATTATTAATTTATTTATACATTATTTCCATCATTATAAAAAACCTTATACAATATTAATGAAAAAAATCATGTCACTTTCTGGACGTGGTGGTCTATAAGTATGTACAAGCGACGATATTGTTTTCTAACAGATGGTAGTGTAAGAAGGTAAGTAATATCATATATTTAAAAATTAATAATCACACCATAAATATCATATTTATTAAAAAAATTCATTGTCTTAACCATCCATATAAGCTGGTGATAAAAAATTAAACGCATCACTTTGTGGAGGCGGTAGTCCACATGTACAAATGAGTTGCGTTTTAATTTACCATAAGACGGAGAAGGATATGAAACATTGTTTCACCATAATAAAAATAATAATTATATAGATGTTTTTTATACCATTATTTATCATGGTAATAGAATATATAAATTCTTTAGAATAAAAAATAAACCTGAAACACTCAGTTAAGAGTTATACCTCTTCCTCATGAAACCTATTTTATCATACACCTTAACCCTTATAGGATTGATATTCTTGTGTGACCAAGAACTGTTGGAAAAGTTAATCCATTTTTAGGTTATGTTTTTGTTTTTATAGGATTAAATATAGTGCCTAATATGTTTGAGTATGTGTGGATAGGGAGTTCCCTTTTACAAGTGAGGGGAGTGTCACACTTGTAATATTTCTAAACTTTTAAATATTATAAATGTTTTAATCTCATTCAAGTCGATATATAACTATTATATTTCATATATATGATTATAATAATAGAAATATAATAAAATAATTATATTATGATATTATTTTTGTACACATATCAATTATTTTTTAACTTAATTAACCAGATATACCTTTTATCAAAGTGACACATTTTTACCACGGTAACTATTAAAATTGATAAAAATGAAATTTACATCATTAATAAATTTAAACCTAATTATTAAAAATATTAAATCTAATTTCTAAAGATTCAATTTTTATAATTTGAAATGATTACTTATAATATAAGTGTGAAAAATGAATCAAAAAAATAATTTTTAGAAAAATAAAATAAAATAATCATGAACTTATACCAAAATAAAATATAATAATGATTCTAATAGAATTATTCAGAATATTTTTAACTAAATTTGTCTTATTTTAATTTATAACTAAAAAAATCTAAATTTAATTTTAAATTAAATTATTAAGGAAAATAAATTCTAGTTTTTCAAAATTATGATTTTTCACTAACCACTAAAAATCCATCTTTTTAGAAAAATAACAAAAATTAAACCTAAGATATATTTTATTGTAAAATGAATCCATTTTATAAAGTTAAATTTATCACATCAATAATTATATTATTTAAATAAAGCCACGTAATTCATAGAAAAATAATTTAGTTAAATAAAACAAATTTCTGAAACTTTTACAAAATTATTTATAAAAATTTAATGAATTTAAAAACATAAAATGAAGAATGATAAATCATAATATTTATTTAATTCTAGTATTACTTAGGTATTATCATTATTCACCATTATTAAAATCCATACTTGTAATTGTATTCATTACATAAATATGGGATATTAGTTTTTCCCTTATTCCTTTTCGTGATTCCCATGTTTCTTCCTCAATAATGTGGTTCTTCTATAAAACCCTTACCTAGTAAATCACCTTATTTCATAATATCTTCTCTCTATGATCTAAAATATAAATTTTATATTCTTAAAAAAAAATATTATCCTTTTAAAATACCACTTTAGGGCTCAGAACATGAGATGTAATAAGTACGTAATTCCTTTGAAAATAATGTAAAATGCATTATATACCTGACATAAACATAAAGGTAAGTCCACTCGGTTTACAAATGATCTCACTTTTTTCCAAAATTTATTATGGACCAATTAATGACAATCATAACTTTTCCATTTGACCAAAACTCAAAAAACATTTCAAAGGATGTACTTTAAGAAAAACATGACTCCCTACATCACTTGAAATGTATTTCCTCCTATTATCAGCATAACTCTTCTGTCTACTATGTGATTCTCACATATATTATTGAATCATATTTAAATTACTAACCATATCTTTTTACTATTCTCGTTCAATATTGTTCATTTTAATGGATTCATCCCATTGTGATCGAGTTCAACCCCAAATTCCATATAATTCCTCAAAAGCTTCGATATATATACTTGAATGAAAACTATTAGAATATGAACATTTTACTAAATAAATATGTATATAAAAAATTCCTTATTTATACAAATATCGATCTCAAATAATATCCTCTAATGTTTTAATCGTTCACTTTGATTGTCCATCATATTTAATAAAAAGGTTGTACTAAAATTCCTTTTAGTACCCAATGACTTTTGAAATACTTTACAAAAATTTCATGTAAAACTAGGATCATGATCAGATACTATATAAAGAGGTAGTAAATATAATCTAACTATCTCTTTCAGATAATTTCTATAAAGTTAATCTAAATATGTTATATCACAAATATGAATTAAATGTGCATCTTTAGTTATATGATAATTAATAACCCAAATCATATTATTTCCATGAGATTTTATTGTTAATCATACCATGAAATCCATGGATATATTCTCCCATTTTAATTGAGGGACTGGAAAGGTTTGAATCATCCACTTATGTAGTTGTTTCTCAACTTTAACCTATTTATGATTCAAACATTTAATTGTAAATTCAGAAATATATTTTTTCATTCCTTCCTACCATTAACATTAATTGGGATCTCTATACAATATAGTGTTACTAAGATTAATGGAAAATGGAGTATTAAGATCTTCACTCAACAATTACTTATTCAATTGGGAATCACCCATAACATATAATCTCTTTAAAAATAAAATAAAACTTTATTTTTCTATATTAAATTTAGACAACATACAATTTTTAAAAAAAATATACTTTTTCTTACAAACCTTGATATATTAAATGATCCTCCATAATTATTTTTACCATGGATGACTATACTATAACCCAAATAAAAAGAGATGGATTTCCTACATGCGCAATTTATAATCAAACATTCATTGAATCTTTAACCAAGGTTTCATGTTCCAAACATAACATGGTAAATTATTCATTATATTTTCTACATAAGGAATCATCTTCCTTGTTTTCTTTACTTGGAACATGGTTACTTATTCAATCAAACCCCTTTATAAGTTACAATGATCTTCTCGTCCTCATGTTCAAATATTTTGGTTTGAATATATACTTTAAACTCTTATAATTAATATATATTTCACTTATTCCTCATATAAAAAATTTCACTAAACATTTCAAGAAAAAAACCACCACTAAAAGATACAAATCATGTGTAGGTTAATTATTCTCATGTATTTTTAATTTATTTCAAACATATAAAATTTCTTGATTGTCATTAGTTAAAACAAAACCATGTATTTTTAAAGATGTATCACTGTAAACAACAAATTCAAAATTTCATGTTGGAAAATCAATAACTAGAACATTAACCAATCTTATATTAAATTCCTAAAATATTTAATCACATTCCTTCATCTAGATTAATTTAACTCCTTTTTTAGATAACTTACTTAGTTGGATAGGAAACCGAGAAAATTTCTCAGTAAATCATTAGTATTAACATACTAATCCACGAAAACATAGAATCACTATAACATTTTTGGGTATTCTCCATTACTATACATATTTTTTTAGTAAGATTTTCAGTTATGTTATATTTTAAAAAAATATTCCCATGTAATAATGTTTTTCACAAACAAAATTCAAATTTTCTAAATTTTTCATACATATTCTTTCCATTTAAGGTCTATAAAATAATCCTCATTTGTTTTCCATCATTCTAGTATATCATATAAGAAACAAAAAATTAATTAGTGAAATACAGTAAGGGTTTCATTCCCCAAAACAAATAATTCCTTAATAAGAGTATCAATTCCCTACTCAAATAATTCCTTTTGATAATGGGTTTTTTTTAATTAGGCATGTATCAGGAACTATTTGAAAAATACATTAAACCCCTATAACATAAATAACACTATGAAAATCATTAGGATATGAATATATATATTTATCTACTACTAATATATAAATAATTTCATTATTTCATTATTTTAAACAATATACTCATGATAACTTTCACTCAATTATTTTATAATTTTTTAAGCTTGTTGATATGTTATTAAAGTTATAAACTCATTCTTATATATAAATAGAAACCCACTCTGAAAATTGAGTATGAATTCTATGGATCTACAATTTATCTTATCATAATTAACTAAATTATAATACATACCCAAAATAAAATAAAACTCTCCAATTTGAAATAAAACAATTTTTATATGAAAAAACGATTCCAAAGATAATAATAAGAAAGGTCATAAAAAAATTTAATTCCATAATACTTCCAAAAAAAATTATAAAAATTTTAACTTCATGTGTAGATATAGTATTTCTATTATACTTGAGAATTTATTATAAATAAATGAATATATTAATCAAAAATCAAAAAGTACATTGGAATAACATAAATAAATAAGTAATATACCTAAAACTACTTCATTTGATAGTCTATCATTTGTCATAGTTGAATAAAAAGAATTTTTCACACCCTTATACTTCCAATATTGATAATTCTCACCTTGAGTAACTAACTTCATACATGAATTAGCACAATGACCCAACTCATTGTAACTAATGAATCTCACAACTATATAAATATCTGTTTTACATTTACTATTCTGAATAGAAATATTTTCCTAATATTTTTTAACCAAATGATTGATCTAAAAGCATTATTAAAACTTCCAAGATCCTACAATACATTCATTAAAATTTATTTTACCAAATTTAGAACATTGGGGGGTTTACCACTATATTTTTGGTTTAATTATTATTAATTTATTTAAACATTTAATTCTTCACACCTTTTTGGTCATGAAGTTCATAATTTTTTAAAAAAACTACATATTAACTTCATAGCACGCCAATAAAATTTCAATTAACAAGAGGCCAATGATCTTCATAAACATGGAACTTGTGTAAAATCTATCAATTATACTCTCATGGTCTAGATATATTATGTTACATACCATTAATGTCTAGTAAACTTTTCCTCATAAACACCCACTTAGTCTTCTTCATTTTACATAACTCTTTAAATTGTAATTTGATTATATTACATATAAAATTTGGAAAATATTTATCAAGAAAAATATATTTTATGTATTTATATTCTATTGTATGAATTTAAA
Organism: Viscum album; assembly: GCA_963277665.1. Lineage (NCBI taxonomy): Eukaryota > Viridiplantae > Streptophyta > Magnoliopsida > Santalales > Viscaceae > Viscum > Viscum album. The sequence continues at coordinate 1,211,813,889 of OY728153.1, read as the reverse complement.
AATTTTCCATAGTATTTTTAATGAGAGACTATATTCACCATACTTCATATTCAAGCTAATAAATTGAAATAGTTTTCTTTTGATGTTATATAACTCCCAAAAACATTAAATATATTTTCTAGTGTATTTATCCATACTTTATATTTCACTAATTCCAACGATCCACCAAATTTTGGAGGGTGATATTACACTATAAACATGTTCCCATTTGAAAAATTTTGTTATTCCAATTTATAAATTCCCCCATTAATATCCAACATAAAATAAGTCAACTCTACAATAAACTAATATCTTATAACCATTTGAGGCTACTAATTCGGAAGGTTATTACCCGCTTGATTCATTTTTAATTTAGAATATCTATTTCATATAGGGAAAAACATTCTGAAAATACATGTATTATATGACAAAATATAGAAATATTACTTAATATATATCATGATAATATAAATAGATATTATAGTCAAATTGATTTTGTTTTTAATATTTTCTTAACCTCAAAAGGAATCTAAACCTTTCTTTGATATGAACTATAATAGCCCATAACATAATCAACCCAAAATAATATGATTTATATCAAGAGTATCCTTATTATATTTCCATGATCTCTTAAATTTATATTTTTAGAGAATTAGGTAAAATAATTATATAATAAATTGGAATCTTTAATTGATTACATTTTTATCCCATAAAAATATAGTTTTCTGTTTATAACCCAGGTTGATTCAAAACCTATTTCCCTAATTTAAGATAAATCATTAATTCTAAAATCTAGAAATTTATAAAATTTATACTAATCTATAGATCATGTGAAAAAAATAAAAAAAAATTATAATTGTAAAAATAAATCATAAAATATATATAATAATAAAAGAATACCATTAATCTAGTAAAAACCTAAAAACCCATGAGGATGTTTATAATTTTCATAATAAAACTTTGATAACATAAATAAAATATTTTAATAGGTGAAAATTAAGATTTTTTCAAATAAATCCCTAGAAACCCATCATAAAGAATAAAAAAATCGAAAAGGAATCCTATGGATTATGGTGACTCATGAAGACATTTCATTGAAAAAACAAACCATCCAACATTAAATACTCCTTTCCTCAAGAGACCATTATGTTTTTATAAAAACCCATTATTTAAATCATAATATTGGAAAATTAGTGCCTCAAATTTATAATATATATTCACTCATGTCTATTCCAAATCAGAATAATTGAATCCCGATTAATTCTACAATTGTAAAAATCCCAGTTATCTCCCTAATTTTCTCCTTCAAAGACTACATCAATACCTAATGCATTAGAAAGAGATATTAGTATTACTCATCATCATTTTTTATATCAATATCACATATCATTATTTATAATAATAATGTACTATATCATGAATAATGAATTTTTAATCTTGTACTTGTTTATCATAACACCCTTGAAAAACTCACTCGAACCGATAAGTAAATCATTTTCTACTTATCCCTAATCATGTGGAGAAATGTACATTTTCTTTGAGAACACATAAAAAATGAAAACTTCCCCAAATATTAGGATTTGGATTTTATTTTAACAATCATGTTAACTTGTAGAATAAAATTACAAATGAATAATAACTATAATGGGGGGAAATTCTAGTCATGCTGTATAAAGTGAAAATATTTTTTACAATTTTCAAAAATGTTTTATAATATGCATATAAATAATATTGGAAAGGTTATTTTATTAAAAATTTGTAAATAAATTCATATATATTTTAAAATTATCTTTATTAAAATATAATTCAAAAATAATAATATTCTTTAAGAATTTAAAATAACATAAATATGGATGAGAATATGTTTAAAACATTTAAAAAAATATTTTAAAAAAATACCTTACCTAGAGTACCAAATAATTTAATTCAAACATCTAACATCCTATGTGATATAATTATATTAGTTTCCTACTATATAAATAACCTATTTAATTTTCAATCCATTATTATTATTATCTTTATTCCAATTATTACCATTTTTTTAGTTACAAAAATTTCTACATTGGATATGTTGAGGTCGTTCAGTTTATAACCACAATATTACATCAATGTGTTGAGTGTGGCCAATGTCGCTATGGTTACATTAACTCAAAAATCTTAAAAAATAAAATTATAATTTTTATACACTAGATAAATTTTTAAAAACATTCACGTAATGTTGTCCTGAAAAATGTTCCATGTTGGTTTATGAAGATGGTAGTTTTTATAAACATATGAATGAAATTTTCATTTATTAATGGGTGAAAAAGAAATATATTTAACAATATTTTAATTTTATTATTTCATAAATATGTTAAAATTTTTATATTTTTTGATTATTTCCACCCTTATGACAATCATTTAATGGTTAAAATAAAACAAAATCACATTTATTCATGTTGTTGGTGGTCCACATGTATACACAAGCGATGCTATAATTTTCTAAAATATCATATAGTAATATTTTAAGTAATATTATATCATCATAGAATAATAATTTTATCATAAATATCATATATATTCATTTTTATATCATTTTAACTATCCATATAATCTAGAAATAGAAAACAAAACACATTATAACATGTAGATGGTTGGCCAAACATACGTACAAGCGATATTTTCATTTACCATGTGATGGAAATGGAGATAAAAAGGGGTAATACAATAATCATAATAACATTTCTGTATATGTAACATATGGATGTTATTATTTCGTCATTGTTAAATAATATTTGGAGTAATTAGAATAATAAATTATCATGAAATACTTGGTTAATAGTTAAACCTCTTTTTTTGTGTAAAATATTTTGGATTACAACATAATACTTACATATTTTTTCTTTTAGTGACAAAAAACCTATATTACTTGGGTTGGGATGTTGGGGAGAGATTTGGGTTGGTATTTTTTGAAATGGAGAGATAAAATTGTCTGATGAATGGTGGAGAAGGTATTCTTTATATAAGGTAGGATAGTGGAACACATGAATTTTTTTTAAACTTTTAGATATTATAAATGCATTACTCATAGAAAAGTGGATTACGAACTATCCAATTTTGAAGATAAAGTGATAATTGTAAAAACATATCATCTAATTATTGTTAATAATTTTTTTTGGCATTATCAATTAGTTTTTATCTTAATGAACCATATAGTTGGGGAAGGTATAATATTTAAACCAGGGATATATCACTAAAATTTAGTATAGTTACTAATATATTTTAGAATATCTATACTATTTTGTTTTAATAGCTATTGATAGTTTACAATTGGTCTTCCATACCCACTACTGAAAAAGATCTTTAGACTGCTCAAGAATTCCATTTCATTAAATAATATAATATTCATCCTCAATAAAGGTATTTGATAATAAATATGTAATTTGTTACACTAAGATGCAGTTATACCTTGTAATAATCATATCCATATCAAAATGATCAACTCATCAATATATCATGTACATTATCATCTTCCTCATTCTCATAATATCTCCAATAATAATAATAATATAATCATAAAATAACAACAATTATTATCTCACTTAATTATTATGATTCTTATTTAAGATCCTAGATACATATATCATGAACAAATAGTAGTATTTTTATCCTTTATTAACTCTATTCTTATTATTTATTCTTCACAAAATTTTATCTTCTTCTTCTTTCTTATCTTCTCCCTTTTATGATAACATGGTATGCGGTATTTTTACCTCATTAGCCTCATTTTCCTTCTCATCTTATTCCATATTTTATTTCTCAATGAAAAAAACTTTTTTAGGACTGTAAACCATCAGTATTTCACTATTTTGTTTGATAAATAGGATCTTTATAAATATTACAGTGTTTGTTTTCTTCTTCTGTACTTTATTTACATAGAAATATTATTTTTTATTATTATTTTTTTATATTCAACTTCATAGTGAATCAAGTTGGTTTATTCCCTAGGATCTCCAATAAATAACTACTCATTTAGGATTGTTCCCATGATCTTGTATCCTTCTCATGCTATTAAGATTCATTAATTGAACTTACAAAAATTAAATGAACATAGTTAATGTCTTCCAAGTTTATTGGATCATTTTAAAATATTCTCATTTAATTATTCTATAAAACTCATCAAATAAATATCTTATAATATCCTATATTTTTTATCTTTATAAATGATTTCGTATCTTCCCATTTGAAATCCATAAATTATCACATCAAGGTCTTCTAAATTTCATTCCATTTAATTATCATTATATTTTGGATTGAATTACAAAACAATCACCATCATTAGTTTTTTTAATACATGAATAAAATTATAGTATCTTTTTACTTTAATCCTCTATAATTCATATATTTTTTAAACTAATTAGTTATATGAATGAAATGGATTTTTTTATGAATCACTTTATCCAATATCTTGCTCATGAAAAGTAATATCTTTTATATTATCATGAAAATCTTATATGTTCTCAAAAAAATTAAACCTCCCTTTAAATAACTTCTATATTAGAATAAATATATTCTCGATCATAGAATATCTGATATATTATGAAATTTTACTCTATAGTATCATAAGTACCATTGGGGATATATTACATTTTCCATAAAATCCTTATGTATTCTCAAAATATCTCACACATGTGGTCTTTCCATTGTGATATTTTTATATAATCCTCAACATATATCTATTAAATTGCAATATAATATATTATGTATTGTTAAGAAAATACTACATAAAATCTATAAGATTTTATTTATCACAGTTTTATTCCTAAATTTCATTACATATCATCTAGATAATGTTATATATTACAGTGATATCTATCCATTTTTCATAATTTTGAACTTATAAAAACATATAAAAGAATTTTTAAAAATGTAAACATCAACTCCAACTTTTAGAACATATTTAACTAACCACATAACCTCTACAAACCATCTCATGGAATATCTAATCACTCAAATTCATCTCAAAATAGCTCCATTTTCTATGAAATTAATAAAAAACATCCTCATTAAAGAAACACATGGATAGGGAATCACATAAAATCTTATCTAGATTCACTAAATTTCTCTAGAATTTATCCTCTCAAAATCATAAAGAATATGTTTTAGATAATACTTTTGTATTATATCAACACTCTTAATTGATCCACGATAAGTTCATCTCAATAATTATCATATATATATAATTATCTTCTTCTATAAACCCGTTTATCCAATGCCTTAATAAGTATTGAATTTCAATTTTTCAGTATTTAGTTCCATAATTAATGCATCTTCAATAACAAATCCAATGATAGATATTATAATAAGTTTTTCTATGAAACCCAATAGGAATTTCATTCCAATAAACTCTTAATCTCTCACAATACACATTGGTAGTATCATTTATCAATAATAGATTTTCATATTGAAAAAAATACAATCAAGAAACCCATTCATCTCATAAATATCCCCCTTTTAATTTTATTTTTCAAATCTCTAAAATTATTCCAATAAATCACAATCAATATGTTTTATGTATTACCACTCTTTTATCAAACAATTCTTTTGCTCTAAATACAGTTGATTAAGAGTAATGGGTGCTTGTACTCATCTCAAGGTTCTGGGATAAAAAAACCTTCATCTTTCTACCCTCACTAAATGTAAAAATATATTCACTTGAAATAAGGGTGGAATAATATTTGTATTAAGTAATGACATATAAAATAATTAACATTAATACTCTATGAGATATCATGGTGAAAAAAAACAAGTTTGATTTTCTTAGACCTTAATGTTATTTATGAAAAAATTAATCATGCGACCCCAATTATGATTTCTATTTTTAATGGTTGTTCAATTAGTTTTGATAAGTAATTTATCACCCATACTAAACTCAATAAATTAAAAAAAACATTCAATATAAAGTAGGTTTCATTCCCTTTCTAGTTATTTCTATTCATAAAAAAACTCTTCACAATTTTCTACTTCAAAATTTGAAATTATATCATCGATAAAATAATATGAATATTTGATTACCAGAAAACAACTTTAGATTTTTATATATTATCAAAATTCACATTAAATGATAATATTAAGGTTGGTGATTAATATAAATCCCCTTTAAGAGATTCACTCCATAAATATTCATCCTTGAGGATCTTATTTAAAATTATTTACAATCATATCTGTCAGATACCACTTGAAATGTTGTAAGGATTCATCATGATATAAGTAAAAAACTCCATGATGGAAAATACTCCACATTTTTTTACTTTTACAGCCTTATAGTTCTCTCCTACAACTATAACCTTCATGTATAAAGTTATTTTATTTTTTATTATCTCATTTTCCTGATTCTCATTATGTCCTACTCAATAATCATTAAATCTATATAACTTTTTCCAGGACCTTTTTTATCAAATAATCCAATAAATAGATAATTTTCCTTAGTTAATATTCATTTTAAATAAGTGGTGATCTCCAATAACATGTACAATGATATATAGCATATAATATGTTATTAGTTGTACCACTATTTTACCGCCCATTTATTAATAATAAATACAAAGTATTAAGAGTAAGGGATAGTTAAAATCATCTTGTGATTTAGGGATGATAAAACCATAATTTTCTCCCCTAATTAAAATTAAAACCAGTTTCACTTGATAGAATGGTGTAATAGTATTTATCTTATGAAATGATCTATAATTTAATCAAATATATTTCTTTATGATCTATATTTTTGTAAAAAAACAAGAGTGTCTAGCTTAAATATCATATATATCCTTAAAACTATTCAACATGTGATACCAACACATTTTTATCTTTGTATGGAAATTTATATATATATATATTATAAGTAATATATCACTTTCACTCAACATAAAAAACAATTCAATGAAATTTTTAGTATAGAATGTTTTCTCCTCCATCATAGATATTTTTTTATAAATTTCTCAACACATTTTCCACCTATAATATATGAAATGATTTAATCAACATCATAATGTGAAAGTATTATTAACAAAAATTTACATTATCTTTCCTTATAAATTCAAAAATCATCTGAAATGATAATATTATGGAAGATGATCAACACAACTCCCACCACACAATATACAAACTCTATAAATTTTCATCACAGATGATCTTATTTAAAATTAACTCCAAGAGTAACATTTTTATGCCACATGAAATTTTGTAATAAGTAATCATGATACTAGTAAATTCTCTCCAAGATAAAAAATTCTCTATGAAATAAGACTTTTATAGACATATAACACTCTCATATATGAAACACCCTAAATACACTATATAGAGACACAAAAATAATATATATGGGAATAATTTTGGTCTTCTACTACTTTTTAATGAGATTAATAGCGATTATATATTCTTTTCTACCCAAAATCACCTTTCTTATCATCTAATTTTTTTTATAAATATTCATGTATACTACTCCTTTTATTTTTTTAGACATGATATTATTTTAGCGTCATGGTATTAATCGTACCTTTAGTTGTCTTCTTATATGGAATTTGTTTTTTAATTTACCTAGAAAAGAAAATTCATTCCCTTATGATTGATTCAACTATTTTTAAATTTTTTATTATTCTAGCCATATGGGCATTCCTTATTTAGAAATACATACATATTTCTTTGTGTGTGGATATTCCTCTTTCACAAAAGAATTATTATCAAATATAATTAATGTTTTTCTATATTTTTTTTCTAAAAATATATTACAATTTACGATTAATTTTTATCCATTTATTAGGAGTGTGTCTAGTCTATTTGTACCTTTAACATAGTATCTCACTTATAATTGAGTTACAATTATTTGGAAAATTCAAAATAATTTCACCTATTTCTTCGTATAAGACTCTCATGAAACCAATAATTTTATTTATATCATTTATTAATTCTATTTTTTCTAGCTTGTCTCTTTCATCATTTAAATTCACATATTTAATCTGATATTATTGGTTGTATAATATTATCTTATCATATTAAAATCTCTTCTATGGTGTTCCATCTCTCTCAACATTATTCTTGGGTGCTTATTTCTTAAAACATTTAATTATATTGAACACCATGGTAAAATTAAATTCTTTTCTATTTATCTATATTTTCACTACATTTAATTCATGAAGCATATAAATTGTTTTTAGAAGATTTATACCTTCACTCATCATCACAATAAATAATTTTATTATAATTACCATTGAAATTGTCAAAGTATCCAAAACAATTAATGATTTAAAAAATCATCTTCTTCTACATATCATAATACAAATTAGTAAGATTTTTAAAAACATTATACTAACTCACCTTGAATTAGGACTTCTTTTTATTTTTGTGATTGATATGTCATACCCATAATCTATTTCCTTATTTCCAAATATTCCACATCAACAAAAGTAAATAATAATCCTTAATTTGCTATTTTTTATTAATATAAATATATATATATATATATTGAGAACATTTCAATTTTTATAATGGAAATTCGTTCTTCTCAGAACTATTTGTGGAGAAATCCATTTTAGATAAGATTACATCAACCCTTAATGCAGGATTGGATTTCTTATTATTTTTTTCACTTATAATTTTGTATCTTTTTATTTGTAAAATATATTATTCATGTAAATAATATTAGTTAAAATATATTTTTCTAATAAAGGGTTTAAGTTTTTCTTTGATCATGTGATGGATGCATTAAGAGATTTTTTCAATCCCTTATTTCTAAAAATATGATAACTTTTAGAAATAAAAACTTCAATTAAGATTCATGATGGTGGTACCTCTTCTTTCATCTCCTTGGGAACAGTCATATTTTATCACCTCTATGTTTTTCAATTTCACTTAAATCATAAGAAACTTCATATTAAGGGAATTATTATCATTATATACTAATTTAAATCTTTTTTTCCATTCTATTTTAAACTTCTCGACCTATTCCTCATACATCTTACCCTTCTTCTACAATAAATGGTCAAACTCTTTTATCCTTTTTTATATTTATTTCAAAATAAGTATATTTTAAACTCATAAATGTTTATATTTATTATAATTAATTTAAGTCTTTATTATATGTCCCCATTAACATTTCTTTGTCAGTAAATTTCTATTGAAATTATTGTTCAGGTATGTAGAATGTTTCTTTATAAATTAATATATTATACTCTCAGACTTTAATAAGTTGAGTGTTAGTCTTTTCCACTTTATTAGTATAAATAAACACCTTTTTTCATATCATATCCATTTTTTTCATTTTTTTCTCAATAGGAATTCCATTGATAAACTCAAAAATATAAGTGAAAACTCCAAAAGGAACATTTTTTAATTAATGAATAACATCAGAGTATTTTTATTTCACTAATTAAATAGAACCATTTTTCCACTTTATAATATTAATTATTCCTTATAATGGACTCTAAAAAGTTTAATGGAAAAAAAAACTTGTATTTCCTTTACTTATTTGTATACACTATTTCAACTTTGAAATATTTCCAAAATTATCCTCTTCATTCTCCATATTTTCTATTTTTTTTAAAAAACTTCCATATCTAATTTGAAAAAGTGATAAAATTAATCTTCAAATATAAAATTCATATCAGAAATTTGAAAACAAAATGGGAAAAATAATTATACCTAATCAATTTTAGAACATGGATTATCTCTAGTACCACATGAAATTTTTGGTACACTAAGTGGTGGGATGAATCAGTGTTAACTAGTTTTACTAATTTCACTTTTCAATTTTTTCTTTTAATTACAACTCTTGATATTTTAAGCTCCAAAATAGTTAGGTAGAATGTATTTACTCATATATTCCAAAAACAACACACCATATTAAAAGAAATATATAAAAAAATAAGGATCACACCATATTTTTTATTATTTTAGCCACTATGTGAATGACTATGTCTTTATTTTTTTGGTTTGTTTTTGAGAAAGATATATTCATTATAAAAAAATGGATACTATTGGGGAAGGAATAATCTATAGTTACTAGGCTACCTCTTTAAATTTCTATAATTTATTCTAACTATTTCATAATCTTTCAATAGTTTTATTGTACTATCTCCCGCTAGTTTAAAATGGGTCCTCTCAAATCACTATCGAACAATATCTAAATTATTCTATAGAACCTCACTACAATATATGGAAAGATTGTATTCTTTAATAAAGGCCTTTGAATTCTAAAATGAATATGATACAATCATATGTAATCCTACATTGCACTCATCATCACAGTATAATAATATTCAATTCATGAATACATAAAGTAACTTTAGTTTATCTTCTTACTCATTCACATGTGATCTACCATGGATAGAATATACTAAATTATTAGAACTATGTTAAATCAAACCTCAATCATTTTCTTATTCATTATCCACAACACATATATTGTGACACGCTACCCATAACCCATTGTATTTGGGATAGACAGAGGTTTTATAGGCCTTAGGTTAAATTCCTAAGACACCAAATGCTGGAAATAAACCCCAAAGGATTATGAAGTATTTGAGGATGTTTTTCCATTAGAAGATAAAAAAACATGAAGATATTGAATAAAAAAATAGAAACTTATAAATGTTTTATTAATAATCAATATCATAAAACAAAGAAATACCAATATTGAAAAATATCAGAGTATATAGGAAAATTAAATAAAGGTTCAAGGAAGAGACTACAAATTAAAAGACATTAACACCAACGTGGCACCATCCCAGACCAAGATGTAGATACTCCCCATATCCAGCTTCAGCAACCAAACCATTTTTCCTTTCATCACCACTAGATAAGTATGCCACATGACACTTCACTATATCTTGGTAGACAACATCTGAAAACTCTCCAATGTTCCCTTGTTTTGGGTGAGTATAGCACTCAGTAATAATTTTCAAAAATACCTCCCAGCACACACCACTAGGGAAAGAAAAAGTTAACATATTATATATAAAATATATGATAAGTAGATGAAAATTTTAAATCAAAAACATTAAAAACATTCAAGGGAAATATTAAATAAAAAGTTTTAAAATTTATTAGTATTTTCATAATCATTCCAATTCTACACTCATTCACACACATGATCCATGCAACCATGGACCTCCCTATATTTACGAGTGGTGCGTTATCTTTACACCAAGATATTATTTACTTACCCAATTTTACAGTGGTACAACTAAACATAATCCATCCCATTTTTATCATTAATTGATGTTAGTATATTCAAACATTACATGTACCATATGAATATGAGGACGTGCTAATAAATTTATACCCAATTTTAAATTAAACATTTACTTATCCAAAATTTTATATTTCAAAACCCACCCTTTTGAAATAACATAAAACTATGGTTTAAAAAAAACACATAATATATTTCTAATACTCAAAAAAATAAAGATCAATCCAATAATTTCTAAAATGGTAGAGTGGAAGAGAACCCACCTACCTCCATTACATTTTCATGAAGGATCTTAAAATATTCCACAGATCCACACCTTTCCATCCGTTCCTCTATCAAAACCCAAAAATATTTCATAACCATAAAACCATAACCATAGATCCATTAATACATAGTGATATAGGGTTCCAGGTGAAATAAATCAGGGAGATACAATACAAAGAAGAAAGAAGATACCCTAACCTTTGATTTCGTGAATAAATTCTCAAAGATTTATTTCTATTATATTTAGAATGTCAAAGTTCACCATAAACTTCCTAAGGAATAATCTTATGTTAAGAGGAATAAAAAAATACAAAAGTAAAAAATAGTACACCCTTCTGCAGGGTAAAACTGGTTAGTATTGACAGATTAATGACATGAAAATTTTTCATGTCGTTAATACCTTAAAATGCCACATACACCGATATTTGTGATTCATCATATTATTATTAAATAGAAATATATTACACAATGTGAATAGTTTTAACATCCTACAAAGACCTATAAAATTCAATAATTATTTGATGTGTTTCATGGAATATACCCTTAATAATTCATGACGTCAAACCCTTTCACAATTTGAATATTTCCTGTAGAAATTTCAATCAGATGGACCTTAAGATCACCTCTGCTTATACCAACAAACACTTCCAATTAAGAATTCCAAAGAATAAAAATAAAACATAAAAAGAATAAAAAATATGACATACCTCAAATTGGGGTTGTTATATTCTCCCATCCATTGGGATTTCTTTCCTTATAAATCTAAAACAAATTTGGACATTTCGCTCAGATAAAATTTTTTCATCCCAATTTTTCTTCTTCAGCCTAACCATGATGTTATAGAACTCACACCAAGGACATTGATCTCCTTATAAGTTCTATTTATTTTCTATATAGAACCCAAATTAGTTCATTGATAAAATTCACATCTAGATTAAGATTAATGTAATCACAACTGATCAAATGTATTATATTGGAATGACACTTCATTAGTTAAGAATCATAGAAGATGTTATGAACAACACTAAATCTCAGAAGTTGTTCTAACTAGTACACAATAGTTCCAATCCATTATATAACCTTGAATTTTCACACATACCATGGATCTATATTCCCTTAATTTCCCAATCTTTAATGTCATGTTTAATTGAAACCTTCAAAAAAACATGGTCACTGAAGTCAAAGGATAATGGTTGGTGATGATTAAATGCATAAATCTTATATCATCATTGTGTCATAGCCATACTCATTTGGAACATCTTAATTTTCTCCATACTTTCACGAAAAATACTATGACTAATCTACGATATCTCTCTTATTTCCACCCAACATAAAGGAGAATGAAATTTTGGTCCATTTCAAGCCTCAATGGGGGGAATCTTTATTTTCACTTGATAACTTTTCTTATAGTATAATTCTACCCGTGGAATGTGATCCTCCCATGAACCATCAATGTCCATGACCCATTATCAGAGCATATGCTCTAATGTTTTCATATTGAATTCTGAATACCATTTATTGGTGGATGATATGTTATGTTCATGGTCAATTTAATTCAAAAGATAATATTGCAATGATCGCTAGAAGTTATATGTAAAATGATGATACCTTTTAGATAAAATTAAATATGAAACTCTATATAACCTAGCCACTTCATGGATATATAATTTTTCCATGTCCACTACCATGTTATATTCACTAATAGGGATAAATTATATAGACATAGTAATTTTATCCACCACTAACCATAAATAATCATGTTTTTATGACGTTCTCAATATGCCTATACAAAAATTCATCCCAATATACTCCCAATTTCATACTATTATAGGAATAGTATATAGTATACCAACTGGACTTTGATGATAAACTTTTACCTATTTTAGTGTTAAGAATTTCATCACATATTATACAATATTGTGTTTCATACTTTCCTACTAAAAATATTGTTTCATCACCTTGTACGTTTTCTAAACACAGAGATGAATAACCCATTTTAAATGGTGATATGATGAAAGGACCTATTCTTGAAAAGATTTAGGAACTAAAATTCGATTCAAAAATCATTAAATAGAGTTTCATCTTATATATAATCACAAGAAGTCACCCCCACCATTTAGGTTTGACCTAATAGCTATACAATTTGAATCTATTATCTGAGATTCCTTAACTAACTTCATTCAGTATCCAACAAGAAAAACTAGAAACAAAGCTACATTCTCACACTATGTAGAACAATATAAATAAATATCAGTAATCATTCACAAAAACTAACATTGTTCATGACATTCCAAGACCATTTCACTATATTATTTTCAACTCAATACGTTTTCTACATAATTACCATTATCGGGTGTGTATAATTTGTCAAAATTGAACATATAGACGTACTCCATCCATATTTATTGCCACAATTTTAAGTATCACTAAGAAAATATGTATTTCAAATTATTATAGTTAGTTAAAACTATGAACTTCTCACCAAATAGTTAATTCATCTAAGTACTTAATATAAGGAAAATTACAACTAATTCCATGTCATTCATATGATAATTCTTCCCATGCACTCACAAATTCCTTGAATCATAGGACATAACATGGTATCCCTTCTTGAGAACACATCCCAGACTAGATCCAAATTCACCAAATTATATATCATATCTATTACTTGTGTTTGGAAAGATTAGGATGGGTGTCTTGGTGAGATGTGTCATAAGATCTAAAAATCTTCTATGACATCCATCATTAAATGTAAATGGAATACCATTCCTTATCAAAGTAGTCTTGATAAACCCCAAGTGAAGTGGAAATAATTACCTTTTAATAGTAGAAAAATATATACCTAAAAACGTTATTTTGTGTCTTTAAAGAGACTATTTATTCAATATTTCTAGAGAAAATGATATTATTTCTTTTAAAATGAAATGACTTAAGACAAAATCATTAATACAGAAATATCACTTAGAAAAATAATCAAGTAAATGATATTCCTACAATGTACTAAATAAAATTTCAATGTTATCCCAGTGTATATTCCTATTTTTAATGTATACAATAATATCATAAACAAATACCATAGAAAAAAGGAGTTAATATTGTTCTGAAATATATGTTATGGAATACTTGTGCATTTGTCAGACCAAAAGGCATTAAGACATATTCATAATGACCATATCGACTCTAAAATAATGTTTTTGAAATAATATATCTTATAACTCGAATATGATGATATAATAAGTGTAGATCAATTTCATAGAACCACTTGGATACCGTTAATTGATATAATAGGTTATCTATTCAAGGAATTGTATATCGATTTTTAATCATAAATTTTTTCATATTATGATAATCAACATTTAAGTAGAGAGTACCATATATCATCATTAAAAATAAAACTTGTTTATTCCAAGATGATGTACTAGGTCTGATAAATATTTTACTATCAAACATGTCTAGAAAAACATTTAATTAATGTACCATATTCAGAACAATTCTGTAAAACATTAATAAAAATAGGGCTCATTCTTGGGAGTAGGTCAATAGTAAAATTGATTTCCCTTTAGGGTGTTGACCTAGAGAAATTGTTTGGAATGATATATAGGTGTTGATATACTATTTTAGGAAGAGATCCAATCCCTAATTCATTAACATAAAAAATTCATTAATGTTATCTATTTAGATATGGTTCTTTCAACTTCTCAATAATGGTATTGTGCTGCTTTTATTTATATCCCATTCCCCATTGAAAAGGTTAATAACTCCATCCTTGTATGTAATAATTCCTTATTGATAATAATAGTAAATATGGGCATTAAATTACACCAACTAGTATATATCAAATAATAAATCAAAAACATTCATCACAAATATGGTAAAGTGAAAGAGAAATTACACTCCATCAATATTAATGGAACATTTTGTGTATTTAAATCATCTTTACTCCCACTATCCAAGGGGTGTATTATTTTCATAACATGAAGAATCAATTCCATGTGAAATCCCAATTTTTTAACCACATACTAATCATGGAAAGAATGTGATGCACCAGTATCAAAAAATACATACATAATAGTGGAGTTTATAAGAATGGTACCTCATACCATATAGGGACCTGGTTTCTCACTCACAATATCCTATTCTACCCCATATAATTATAGCTCAACTATCATGGGATAGATATTTCTTCCATAATGATTTTACAATTGAAAAAATAAAATTTTCTTAGAAACATATTGGTCACTTATATTTATGGATAAGAACTAGTCTGATGGAGCTATTATATATGAGCATATGAAATCAGAGGTTGAGTTAAGATTATTCCACCTTTTGATCATATAATATTATAAAAATAATTCTTGAGATTCCCTTTCATTCTGTAAAAATGTAAATTCCATGATTTTGTATTACATTATTTATTTCTAGTATTAATAAATTACAATGAAAACATCCCAGTTTAACATTATATCATGTAAGAAATGTAATTTATTATATATCATGAGTCTCATTAGTGCTAACTCTATTAGTGTAAGCATCTTACATTCTCTTATTTCAATATTAGAGTTGAAACCTATCAACACGGGAATAAATAAACTAAATCCATTAGTATTCTCAATAAGATCAATTTCTATCACTATTTCTCTATTTATCATATTTGTATAATCCATAATACATATATAGTTATCTTGGATCAAATATCTTGTCACAATCATGGCTCAAAGATACATTCATTAACGGGTTCACTTTTATCTACATTTTGGGTAAAGAAAACTAAGTTAATAAATATAGTTTCATACTCTATCATAGAGAGGTTTTATTTCTTGAATATGAATAAATATATTCTGCTTTCTAATTTGAATATGTGAGGTTATATTTGTTTATTAAAAAAATTTCAAAATCCTCCAAAATAAGTCCTTTGTATTCTTTATCTTGGATATCAAAATTCCAAATTTTGAATATAAGTTATTAAAACATGTATTTCTCCAACAAAATTTTGAACTATGTTGGTATTCTAAAAAATCAAGGATTATATTCATTCAGTTTATACACATTTCTACTTTTCCAGG
The DNA here is from genome assembly GCA_963277665.1 of Viscum album. Lineage (NCBI taxonomy): Eukaryota > Viridiplantae > Streptophyta > Magnoliopsida > Santalales > Viscaceae > Viscum > Viscum album. The sequence continues at coordinate 1,211,797,362 of OY728153.1, read as the reverse complement.
TTTAGAATCCCCTTGAAACATAGGTGGATTGTTCTTTAAAAACATCATTGAATGATCTGATTCCATTTGATTATCATTTCAATTTTATCTATCAATGGATTAAAATGATTTCATAGTGTTTTGTATAATTTTTTTATTCACCTACATCTTATTTAAAATAATATTCTTATTAGCATCTTCACACTTATTTCTACATCATCTTCCTAGTAAAATTTTATATATGAAAAATTGTACGCAATTTAGATAATTTTTCTCTAATAACAAAAGCATTGAATAAATTACCAAAAATTATAAAAAATTATCATTTTAATTTGAAAGAACCATTGCAATAATCATTTAAAAAATATACCATTTTAACTATTTTTAAAATGCATTGAACAACAAATGAATAATGTGGTCTTAGTGCCAAACTAAGGCATGATATTAAACACTCATTGACTAAACCCATGATGATGAGATAAAAACGCTCATAGAAGATTCATAGATCACTTTTATACTAAAAACACCCTATTAAATTTAATTTAAACATAAATTGGTTACATATTACTTTTTGTGATATACATTTCATGTTTTGACGGTTATATCACCTTAATACCATCTCTACTCAAAGACCAAAAAAATTGATACCATATGTAAAACCAATACATTGAAAAATATTCTTGGGGATAGATGGAGGTCCTACTGGACTTAGGTTAAATCCCCATAACACTAAAAGTTGGTAATAAATTTCATGGGCTTAAGTAACATTGTGGTAGTTTCCCCTTTAATGATAAAACAGCAAACCTATAATAAAAAATACACATTCAAACCTATAAATAATGAATAAATATTCAATTTCATAACTTAATTTAATACGGATACATAACTATATCTTAGTAAAAAATTAAATGAAATAAACTTAAAAGAAAAAGACTCGAAATATAAATACATTGGCACCAAAGTGGCACCAACCCAAACCAAGATGCAGACACTCCCTATCTCCAACATCAACAACCATACCATGTCATCCAAGATCACCACTAGAGAAATATGACATGTGAACCTTCCATATATTGTGTTGAATTATATATACCAATTTAAAAAATTTATTAATAATAGAATGAGTATAACACTAAATAGGGTTTTCCCAAAAGACTTCCTGACACACACTACTATGACAAGTACGGTTTATCACAATTTATATAAAACTAAAGTGATGTATATAAATATTCTATATCAAAACATTAAGAAACATTCATAGAAACCATTAAATAAATTTTTTCAAAAAAATATTAGTATTTGGAATAATTTTTCCAATTCCACACCCATGCACACACATAATGAATGCAACCATAGACCTCTTAATACTTGTGAGTAGTGATTCATTTTTCCACCAAGACATCACTTGGTGACCCAATTTATTGGTATTAATTATGACCATTAAATTTCTCAAGTTTATCATTAATTGATGGTATTACTTCTAACCATTAGCCCTCAAAATTTTATGTGAACACACACCAACACTTTTGTGCCACATTTCCCACAAAAAAATAATTAACAAAAATATCTTCTTTCAAAATCCAGCCTTTTGAAATCACATCAAACTAGGGTTTTCCAAATAAATAAAAAAATATATTTCTAAAATTTATAAACCTAATTTATAAAATATCAGAGCCAACATATTCTATAATGAAAGAGTGGAGGATATTCTACTTATCGTGATTACATTTTCATGATGAATATTAAATGATTTAATAGATTAACACCTTTAATTTTATTCCTCTATAAAAAACCCATGAATATTTCACCACCATAAATACATATCCAAAGATACATTCTTATAAAGTGATATAAGGTTCTATGTGAAACAACTCAAGGTGATTCAAGATGAGGAAGAATGGGGTGACCCTAACCTTTAATTTTCCAAATGAATGCTCAATGATTATTTTCTAACGGTGTGTAGAAGTTGAATTTTCTCAAAATAAACTAGTTAAACCCTAGAAATCAAGGGGAAAAAATATTTTTTAATGAGACATATTAAACCCATATTTTGGGAAAAACTGGTCGGGCCCAATAAATCCATGATGTGAAAGTTATTCACATAATTAATTCCTCAAAAGGATACTTATGCCAATATTAGTGTCGTGTCAACTTATCTTTCAAGATAAATTTATTTCCTGATTTTAATGGTTTTAAAAACCTATATATATTATCCTAAACCATTCACACTATGAAATGTTTCATCGTATCTTCCCCAAAATATTCATGATGTGAAACCTTTTCAAGACCTGCGTGTTTTCGGTACATATTTCCAACAACTGAACCTTAATCTCTCCACCTATTATACCAACAAACACATCCAATTAAATATTCCAACAACTTAAAATATAAAATGACAATCATAAAAATATAGTGTACCTCAATCAAAGGGTTCTATATAGATCATGAGTATATAGAAATAGTTTCAACCATTCTTACCTCTATTCTTATTCTTTTTTATTACACTTTTTTTCTTCTCTTATACCTTCAAAAATAATATGGTATATAGTAATAGTTCCACATAATCCCCCAACTACTTGTCTTATTTATTTTCATTATTTTTCTTCACGATAATCATGTTTTATTTGGGATTTCATATCTTTAGTATTTCACAATATTATCATTTTATACAATGGTTCTTCATAAATATTGCAGTATTAGTTTTATTCTCTCCTTATTAAATTCAATGTTGATATTCTTATTCTTATTCACTCCTTATATTCTGATTCTCAATTAATCATGGGGGTTTTTTCCCCATTATTTTAAATCAATAACTTCCATTATGGTTTTGTTCTCACAGTCTCGTCTCCTCTTAATTTTTTTTAGATACATCAATGGATCTTCCAAAAATATCAATAGAAATTATCATTTTCCATGTGCATAGGATCATTCTAAAATATTCTCACTTAAATATAGTTTAAAACTATACAAATATGTCTTTTATAAAATCCTATAATTGGGACTTCATAAATTATTTCTCATCTCTCCATTTGAATTATCAGAATTATAACACTTGATTCTTCCAAAATTATTCGCATTTATTTATCCTTTTCTAACTTCTTGAATCGTAGATAAATCAAAAGAATATTGATATTTAATTCATGAAGAATATATTAACATATTTTTTACTTTAATCCTATATATTACTCAAATTATTAAAACTAATAATCTTTATGAATGAAATAGAATATCTTACATAACACTTCAACGAGATCCAATGTCATGAAAGGTCAATAATTTTTTCTAGATACTCAGGAGAATAAAATTTATTATAAATAAAATTTAAACATTGTATTATATGTATTTTATATTGAATGATGTATCTTATATATCATAGTGTCTCTGGTAATTTTTAAAATTTTACTCTACAACATCTTGTGTACCATTTTTAATATAATTTATATTATCAAAAACCATTCATATGTTCCAAATATTTTATTAATCATAGTGTTGTCTTTCCATTTTCCATTATAGTATGTTCCACTTAATATATTCTCTACATGAATTATTATATATTTTGAATCAGAATAAAAAAATTACATACCATCTAAAACATGTTATATATACTTAATTCAATTTATCTTGCAGCTATATTCTTAAAGGAACATGTTATAGATATTTTATTAGTATTTAATCAACACATGTCATTGATTATCATTATGTATAGGTCAATAATAATAATAATATGTGTTCAAAAATCTACTTCTATGAAATCATTTATCAAATGTTCCATGAAGTATTTAATTTTCATTTATTAATATTCTTTTATAAAAATAATGCATCTAACATATCAAAAAGAAGTAAGTATATGAAATTATCATAAGAAACCAAATTTTTATATCCATGTAATGATCTATTCATATTTCCCAATACGTATTGACAGCTTCACTTATTAATAATATATTTTCTTATTCACAAATAATATAATCAATAAAATCCCTTGGCATCTTTACTTTTTGGAAAATTGAGTTCAAGTATCCAACTTTTAATCACCTTTAATATTTTTTTTAAATATCCTCACACATATTCATGATATTCATATTCTATTCTATCATCAAATAACATTTTATGGATTCAATATTCAAATTCAAATCCCATTGTACTTTGATCATCAATTCACATTCAAATAGATCAAATAAAAATTCATTTTAGGATCAATAAATATATTATATTTTACTATTAATAATTCTTAGATTATTTCTTCACATGAGATTCTCTAATGATAGGTGATTATTTTTCACTTTTGTAAGGTCAAATGCACACCACTTCTCAAAAGACTTATTTTTATTGAATGAAAAAAATACACCTCTTATGGCATCAACTGGAATTATAGATACAGTGAATCATCTTGATATTTCAAACATAAATATAAATATATAATCATTATATTTAAACCTTAACCATATAAGAAAATAATTAATTAATATTACTTAGTTCCTTTAATCATATACACATTCTCCAAATAACTCATACCTATCTCTAAGGAATAGATTCTATACTGTAATTTAATCATCAATATAAGTTGAGTTAGGCATGGATCATCATGAAACTAAGTACATGACTTTATATAGGTGTGGTCACCATATTTCATAGGTGACAATATTTTCCTATAGGTTCTTGATACCCATATCCTACAAGTTACCTTTCAACTTCATCCTCATAAAGTAGATATTATCTATGAACTAGGATTCTCAAAACCAATAACATCATATCTATGTCTTCTACTACATAGACTATTCAGCAACCCAAAATTATTCAATAAATTATCACATAAAACTAAGTCTCTATACATTCCTAGATTTTATTTCTCCATAATATATTATTTTCCTCTTTAAACTCAATCATCCACAAAACTCAACAACCACTAAGTATTCATAATATTTTTCTACTAGTTGGATTTTCTTATTTATAATCTTACTATTTTATTTTTTTGAGGCCCAGTAATTGTTAGAGTCTTGGTTCACTATTCTTATTCATACATATAAGTTACAACATCTTATAGTTCTTTTTCATCAATTGTAGCTTTTTTTATCATCTTGGTTTCTCTATACTTCATTGTTTCACCAATAGTGGATTTTACTTCTTATTTTCTTTTATTCTCATAGATATTTTCATCACATCACATGAATGAGTGGTTATATTAAATTTCACCTTTCATTTTAAATATCCTTAAATCAAATACAATGAAAATTTCATTAATTCTAGCTGAAAATTTTTATTATGGAATACTCACTTTTTTCTCATGATAATTCATTCAATCGAACTTTTAAACTTAATGAAAATTCTCAAAATAGAATAATTTGATGAACAGAAACTTTTAAACACATTTAAATAATATATTTATTTATTATCTCTAGGATCATATTCATCTCCCTAAAAAATATCTCACCTAAATTCTACATGGGAATCTTCACAGCTATATAAAAATATGGAACTTCATATATTCTATAGTGTGGAAATCATCATGATGGATGAGAGCTTTTGAAACATAATATAACCTTTAAGATTGGTTATGTATATATAAGTATATTATCAAATACATACTCATATTCTAAATCTTAAATCATAATTATTAATGTGATATATAAACCATTGAATGAAAATCATAATGCGTTGAATGCTTTTTTCATTCCCATATTTCTAAAATCATAAATTCTTCTTGATTTAAGTCATGGAAAAAACCTTAAACTTACATATTAGTTCTAGTTTATTTTAATTCATCTCGATCATTTCATAAGAAAATAGGCTTTGATGAATATCGAGATATTTTATGTAACATTATCTACATTATTATTAAAACCCCCTTAAATTAACTTTCAATACATTGATTTCAAAAAACGGTCATTCAATGTTTTATATTCTTCTTCTTTTCACTCACGAATTAATTACTTTGGATATAATCATGGATTTTAAAATATTTATGATATTGGGATCTTGAACTCACAATATAATCTTATTAATATTTGTATTTCTTCAAAATTATAAAATTTTAGGAACTCTATTTTTCTTCATTATTTGACCGTCCCTTTTCATGGATAAAGATCACTTTATTTTTGTTTTTATCATGATGAGCCCACACACCATTTTATGTTCTTGTGAATGTTTTACCATGAATGAATAACTCTTGCATCACCCCAAATTATATTCATATTCATTAAATTTTCAGTATGTAAACTCTACTTTTTATATGACAACAACCAAAATTTTTAACTAAGTGTTGAAGTTTTCCATTGATAAAATCATTGATTTATATTTTTAATTTATTTGGTTAAAAGATTATGGTTTTATAATGGTACTTCATTTTCATCTATAATATTTATGAGAGTTTTTTTAAGTATATAATCCTTGGTTTTAACCAAATTCTAATGTTGAGAAATTCATATGGTTAATTCTTTAATACCTTGTGTTGGGAAATTATTGTACAAAAATATATAAAATAAAGTCATATGATAAGTACAAACACTTATAAAATATAATTTATACATGTTTCCTGAACATTGATGAATTACAATGGATTCTAAATAATTATACTGAAAATAAAAATACATATCTTCAAAATATTAAGGTTCAATAGGAAAACTATTACATTCATGGTATTTTCCATTTTTCAGTTCTAACACCAAATATTCCAGACTTCATGAAATGACATTAGGGATTCTCCAATTAAACTATGATATTTATAAACCATCATCCAAGAGATATAACATGTTATAATCTGTAGCCTTCATAAAAAATAACTAAAGTATGGATTATCCAAATTCATCTATCTTGTCTATAATCATTTAACAAATTAAACATTTGATAAATATAGCTTATGAAATATTTCCAATATATTTCAGTCCAACCAACTATTGCAAGGACCTATCAACTTCTACTTTTACATGTAACTCTGATAAAAGTCAGTTCATCTCCATCATGGGTATATACTCTAATCCATCACCCATGAACCTCTATTTTCATCACTTATATCATTATATTGATCATTGATAACAAATAAAACAAACACCATGATATATATCAAATTTCATTAAAAATAACCCCATTTCGATCTTTCATCAAGAAACATATCATATCCAAGCCAATGATATTTTCTCTTAATTTCAGACAAAAAATACATAGGTAAAAATTTATTTCTCCCTATTAATGATTGAATAAGTTCAATTATTTAATTTATTTTCCCCTCTATAAGTCATATAAGATTGGGATATCACTTATAAATCAATGTGATGTACATTTTAAGTCACTTACCCCAATTTTGACATCCATTGTGAGGATTGATTAGTATTCCTGCTATGTTTTATCTACAATTTAGATAAGGGTGTAATTTTTTTATACCAATTTTTATAACATGCCCTGATACAAATATTGTATACACATTCTCTTAACTAAAATCTCTCTATATTTTTAATGATATATGTAATTCCTGAAATAAAATTGCATAAAAATTTCATTTGATTATAATAAATTTATAATGTTATGGAATCCTAGTAAATAGATTTTTTATCACATTTAACTCATCTATATACCTTCAAAAAATAAAATCTATTTCTATACAGGAAAACCATTTTTATAAAAAGAGACTAAAAATATTAGACAAAAAGTTTGTCCATATTTTTACAAAATATGATACCATTTCATATTATTTTTATTTTAAGGTAATCTCACAAATATTTTCAAGAAATATCATGAGACATTATTCACTTGAACAAGTACATCAGAAAAATTCAAGCTCCAAGTCATCTACAATCAATTAGATGATTACTTAACCTTGATTAACATAATATTTACATCTTAATCCAAGTTTCTAGAGGATAAAACCATACCAATTACTTCATATTTTAAAGGGACTTTCTAGATTTCTATATTTAATAGGAAAATTATATTTCTTTAGAGGTATGATCTCTTTTTATAGACCCTCTCATGGGATTCTCCCATGTATTCATCACCTTGAATTACCATCATTAGAATAAAAATATATTTCACTAAGTAATACACTGTATCAATAAATATTTCTTATTTATAGAAGTAGGGATGATATCGATTCATCATTCCATAAAATCTTTTCTTAAATACATTATATTTTTAATAACACTATATGTTATATCTTTATTTGATTTTATTTTTAAAATCAACCTTGGTCAACATGGATTTATTTTACCATTTATCTTTCTCAAAGATTTAATAACATTTTTCACCTTCATAACAAGATCTATTTGACCCATTTTTATTTTATATAATCTTTTCATCTATTCAAAATATTTATCCCATATGATTAATAGATTATTAAGTTCATGAATTTTTATTGCCTTGGTTTATCATTCAATTTTGGACAGAACAAATCTAAAAATAAAGAAAGATGTTTATTTTCCCATGTCTCTCATTTGTCTAAGAAGAATTTTCATAAAATATGATTTCCTCGTGTCATAATTGGTTACACTATCCACACACTTCTTTGTCAATTTTGACTTTTCTATTCTTAGTAATATTCTCTACCACTTCTTCGGAAGTATCAACACCTTGTCCAATCAGACTATCTCTCTCTTATATTGACTCCCAACTTGATTTTACATTCATCGTTATCATACACTGGTCTATGAGATGGATTCTTTTTTCATATATGAAGTACTTATTATATGTGGTTTTTATATATTGTTACATTTTTTCATTGTTTTCTTGGGAAGTCTTTTTTAATCTCTTTTTGTTATATATTTTTCTCCCATATTAGGAATACCTTTCTTCTTTACCTATTTCTTATCATGTAGTGGTTCTTTATTTTCATAAGTAAGAGGATGATACCTAGAAGGATTATACTAGATTTCATCATATTAATTACCACCAATATTATATTGATCAAAGTAATTCTTCAGTGAAACAAATATATTCCTTATGGATATATTCTTATTTTCCTTGTAGAGTATATTTCACTTGAAATGTTTTTTCTTTGTTTTCTCTTTTCTCCCCCATTATTTATGAATTATTTATCTATAACACATTGATATATTATTCTAAAAATTAAAGTCTCTATATCCCAAACTATAGTGGAACTGACATCTACCAACCAATATTCTTCTTTTCTATTTGGGATCAATCTAACTAGATTTTATACATTGTATATCTTGATGCTTTTGAAATTTTACTCCATGCTTTTGGGATTAGTTTAGGGAGGCTATTCTCTTGGGAATACTCACCTCAGCCTTTGAATTATTTGTGGGTTTTTTTATCATTTATACCAGTACACTTTTTTACATAATTTAAAATTTATCATACTTATCCAAAGAAACATGGTTTAGTGTAAATGTAATTTTTAGATTTTTGGCATATATTTTTGTTCAATTTGATGGTGGATTATAATCCAGATGATAAAAATATTTATTTAATACTATCATGAGTCCGTTTTTAGGAAAAACACATCTCAACAACATGATTAGATGTAGGTTTATTTTCATTCCCTTGGGAAATTCTATCTTGGATTGATTTTAAATTTGTTCGCTTTCATTTTTGATTGTAATACATCATCTTAATAGAATATTTATCATCACCAACAGACATAACTAAATATTCCCAGTCACTCTTCAACATCTTAATATTATATTCAAGTTAATTTCTTACTTCTATGAAAGATATTTCGAGAACATTCACTTTATTTTTATTTACATATTTTTTACATTTATTAACATTCATAAAGATTCTATGAAGTATCTCATGTGCATGGAACACCTCTTTAATAACAAACTTCTCAAAATAAGTTCATTCAAATTCATCATCTTTTAGAAAATTATTTTATTTAAAAGTAATAGATTCATACTTCTCTTTAACCATCCATGTGAGAGTGTTGGAATTTCCCAAACTATTCAATGAATGCATATTCTATTTCATTATAATTGTTCTACAGTTTTTGAATCTTATATTTTAGTATTTAAAATTGTCTAATTTCATGTATAAAAATTCTCTGAGGTCTATTTAAGGATACTACATAATGTGTGGGAATTATAAAATATTATATGTCTAGGCCCTAGTTACTTAATTTTTAATTTCTTTTTAATCAATAAAATTGTTATTTTTTCAATAGTTTTTCTAAATAAAAATATTGGTTTAATCAAGAAGGAATTTGATTAATTGATTTTTTGGAAAAAAATTTAATTTTCAGAAAGGATGTAAATTTTAAATAATAAATTAAGGTATTATGAATATTATTTATTTTAATTAAATACTATGATAAAAATAGCATTATTTCAAAAAAAATTATAAAATAATTTTATTATGCCATTGAAAATTTTTAATTGTTAGACGTTTTACTATGCATTTTCAACCCATTTTTTTATAAATAATGATTTTTATATTTAAAATTTAAAATTATCATATTTAAATAATTATAATGTAAAAATAAACATATTTTAAAATATCAAGTTAAACATTTTTGAGAGTTAATTTATGAGAATTTTCTAAAGTACTTTATTTTTTTATGAATTAGAAAAATAAAGTTTGGGGTTTTCAATATGTTTAATGACTTCATAACTATTTCATAATGATATAATAATTAATTGACCACAATAAATGACCAAAAATATGTTATTTTATTAATATCAATTATTTTCATAAATTTTAATCAATTTCAACACCTATAATTTACATTCCAAAGTCTAAAATGGAAACTCTGACTTTAAAAACATTATTTTTTGGAAACATTAATTTTCCATGCCAAAATAAGTAATATAATAATATTCTAGGTTCTTTTGGGTTATAGTGACATAAAAGTTTTATTAAATCTTCAAAACCATGGTAAAAACCATGGTCAATCCAATGATTTTTCGTTTTCCACAACCTATATTTCTAAGGCCTATATTTGGAAATTATTAAAAAAATCCTCTAATGTTTCTAAAAGTTCCCACATTTGTATCCAATTTCTTTTAATACGAATAAATCCTTTACAATTTGTTGTGTTTTATCCTTATAATTTTTCCCCTGAATATTTCCACAATCCCCCAAGGTTACATTCCTCAAAATCAAGGAGAAACTCTTCAAGGTAATGGAATTATCCTTCCATTCTCTTCAATTCAAGAACCTATTTTTCTATATGTCTAAAAATTGTTATTATTTATATTTTTTTCCTCTTTATCATACCCTTACTTCTAAATTATATTTCATCAATGGGGTACCTTTGTAACCTCTCATATTACCCTTTTCAGAAACCACATTTTATACCTGTTATGATGCCAAATTTACATGCAAAAATTTATCTCTTCTTCTCCAGAAAATATCTTTTATTTTTTTTGGATACACAAACATTTTTATTTTATAGTAGTATTTAACTATATAAAAATATTATTTATTTTATTCCTGTATTTACACCTATGAAACCCACTTTCCCTTTTCATGGGCTAAAATTACATAATTATCTTGTCTTTAAACACTTTTTTACGCCATGATTTGGATAAGAAACTTATTATTTATTCTCGATGGGTTATTAATGAAATAGTTGATTATGATCTATATTTTTTTCATTAATTAATACATATGAATGTTAAAACCTTATATCTCTCTAATTCATTAGTTTAAGAATAAAATATCTATAAATGATATGTTTTACGATACTTTGGTGAATAACCTTGGTAATTTTAATATATGCCCCCTTGGTGACCAACATTAGTGATATGCTAGTTAATTTCTTGTTTAAATGTTGTATCCAAATTTCCATGTTATTATTCGTGTTTTTATTTTTATGATATTCCTCTTTCTTGTACGTTATCATTATCCCCCATATTCTTATTGATATTTCTCAAGATCATGTGTTATATGTCTCTATTGCTTATTCCCTTACAGGGACTCATGCTCACCCCTTTAGTTTTATGTATATCCCCTAGTTTTGAGAAGTAGAAAATATAAATTTGTATAAACCCATGAAAAATATTTTAAAGTTTATTATAATATTATTTTTATGTTTTTATGAATTATATTCTTTATTTCTAAGAAATTGAACTTTAAAATATCCCATGTTTTGTTCCATGTAATGAAATATTTATGTAATAAAAAAGTGGGATCAAATAGTTGGTATCAAAGGAATGTCTAGTTGTTTTTTGAAATGGTAATATAAATCCTTAGTATGAACCCTATATAAATGTTAAAATATATGAAAAAAATTAGTAATTTTTATGAAATATTAACTATGTGTTCTCTCAGAAATGAATTCCATGTCGGGTTACAAACAAGAGGTTGTGTCTTTGGAATAGATGTTTCTAGGGGTAACACCTAAAAATACCAATTTGAGATATACATGAATGGTAACTGGTGCACGAAAATGGGCCTTTTACACTCCTATTCTGACACTCTCTGGGGATATGTTTTAATCAAGATTTTTTTATGAACCATTATGAAGGGTTTATATAAAATTTATTTATTGTTAAATAATAACATATATTAGCATGATGATTTTAAACATAAAATCCATTTCTAATTATAATATTATAAAATGAAACATGTTTCTCACTATCATTTTATTTTTTTAGAAAATAAGTGGAAATATGAGAAACTGTGTAAATGTTCAGTGTGATGGACCATGCGCTAATGGTCATCTAATGGAATCCGGGATGGAAAATATCAAGATAATGATGAATCAATTAACTCATGTTATCAACAATAAACTTTAATAAATCTTAGAGAAAATATTCATATCGAAGGGTACAATATTATATTGAGTCCTTTATGCATCAAGGACTACATTATCTTAGTGGATTTACCAACCCATTGATTGCAGAACAATAGATAATCTCTATAGAAAATATATTTTATATACTCTATTGTTTGTAACAAGATAATTTTACCCTCGCTGTATACTGTATAGAGGTAGAAGCTCACCAGTGATGGAAACTGAGTAAAATCATGAATTCAAGAATGGATATTAATGATATTAAGTGGGAATAGTTTAGGGGATCCTTTTTCAATAAATATTTCAAGCATTCAATAAAAATTAAAATGGATAAAGAATTACTAGAGATAGAACATAAGGAAAATTAATCATTTCAAAACTATGATATGAACTTAAAAATACTTACTTGATATATCATTATCATTATTATGGATCATAAGGGATATGTTGATAGATTATTTGGTGGACTAAGACCCCATATATGATGAATCTATAAATAGAGATTGTAATATCTATATATAGATAGTGTGGAGTGCAATGAACCTTGGACTAGAGTCTAGAGAGACATAGGGTCACATGGGTTGAATGAAAATTTGAGACCTATGGATAGAAACTTAAGGAGTAATTTTGATCAGGGAAGAGGTGGAAATAAAGTCAAACTTCTCATACTCGACAAATGTGGGAAGAAGCATTTAGGTAAACTCTTTCTCAAAAGTGAAAACTGTTACAAGTGTAAAAGAGATGGGCATATAGCTTAGAACTTTCATAGTCACAAGAATCCTCAACTTATCAATACTAAAAAAAGTTAAAATGGTATTGACCCAACCTAAATTCCAATGATTTAATTCTTTATATCTCAGTCGCTTTTCAAATCATTGTACAAATAAAACTATAATGGAGGTTAATTTCTATCAATGTCAACATAGGACAAGGGATAAAGGTTAGGATTTTCCTATTATGATGGGAAAATTAGTGCCTCTAAATGATGTGGTGGCAGTTACTCTTGTTGTACTCTCAATGCTAGAAAGTACATTGTTTCATTCTGGTTCTATCCATTCCTTTTTATCATAAATGTTTTCAAAGAAAAAAGAATTAATTCATGAGCTACTATAAGTAAAGTTATTATTCATGACACCTGGAGGTATTATCTATGAATAAATAGTGTGTAAAAACTCTAGCATTAACTTTTTTAGCACAATCTCATCCAAAATTTCATAGTCAATCCCATGGTGGAGTTAAATACTATAATATGGATGGAATGGCTCTCAAATTATAATTTTAAGATAAACTATTGAATCAAGTAAATATCAATAGTCTTGAATGGGAAATCTATAGTTATTTTGAAAGGAGATATATACTTGAATAAGATTTATCTAAATTTTCCTCCCTTATCAATATTTATGGAAATTATCGTTAAATAGGAAAAAGAATGTGAAATTATATGAATATATAATGTCCCCATAATTTAGGAATACATTGAAGTATTTCCTGGGGATTTATGTAGACCTCCCATAGAAAGGTAGGTAGAGTTATCCATTGAACTCATACCTAGAACCAACCCAAAATCAAAGACCCTATATAGAATGGAAAATATGGAGCTAGAGGAATTAAATAAACAACATAAATAACTTTTGGATAAGGGATTTATATGAAAAAGTGTGTCTTTTTAATGAGTACAAGTTCTCTTTGTAAAGAAGAAGTATTGATCATTATAGTTATACATTTATTATAGATAAGTTGATGAGATCATAATGAAGAACAAGTACCCTCACCAAATTATTGATGATTTATTTTACCATCTTTTTGGGGGTCAATTCTTCTACACGATTGATCTTCGATATGGTTTTCATCAAATGAGGTTGAAGGAAGAAGATATTATAAATACTACCTTCTGATCAAGATATGGGAATTATGAGTTTTTTATTTTGACCTTTAGTTTGAAAAATGATCCTAATATATTTATGGATTTGATTAATAGAATCATTAAGTAATAACCTGATAAATGTTTTTAGTTTTTATTGATGATATAATAATATATTATAAAAATATAAAGGATCATGAGGATCATAAAAGGGTTAAATTTATAACACTGAGTAAGGTTTGGCTGTTTGGAAAATTCAGAGAATGTGAATTTTTATTACAAATCATTTATTTCTTGGGGAACATTGTAACCAATGAAGAAATCTTAGTTGATCCTTCCAAATCAATGGTTGTGGATAAGTAGCCCATTCCATAATAGTAATTTATATTCATAGTTTTGATGGTTTATCTATATATTATAGGAGTTTTGTGAAAATGTTTTCATGAATTTATAATCCATTAATCCAATAAACTCAAAAGGGGGATAAGCTTAAATAGATAAAGGAATCTAGTGAAGGTTTCCAAGAAAAGAAGAATATATTGGTTACCACACCTATGTTAACTCTACCCTCAATCAGATATGGATTAGTTTTTTTTATTAATACCTCTCTGAATGGTCTTAGGTGCATCCTCATGAAAAATGACATGGTGATTTCTTATGAATCTCAATATTTAAATAATCATGAGTATAATTTTCATATGCATGACTTGGATTTATCTGTGGTAATTATTTATCTAAATATATGGAGGCACTATCTTTATGGGGACAAGTATGATATATTTACAGACTAAAAAATCATGAACTATCTATTCATGTAAAAGGAAATGAACATGAGACTAAGGAGATGGTTAGAAATTCTTGAAAACTATGATGGTTAAAATCATTATCTCCCCATAAGAGAAAATAAATACAATAATGCATTAAGTAGAAAAGACCATATTGTGGTGAAAATTATAATGAATCAAGGAGATCCATTGATCAAGGACCTGGTAAGGTTGTATAAGGGAATCCTGAGGGAAGTGACATCATTAATATTATCCCAAATGATTTCGAAACCATCATTATTATATAACATAATAAATTAAAGAGAATATCATTTGATATAAAAGATGATAGAGGATAGGAATAATGGGAGGTTTCTTGAGTTCAATTTTGATCAATAAGGTGATCTAAAAGTACATTCAAGGCTATGTGTTATATCTATTCCATAGAAAAAGAAGGATCAGATAGATGATGTTCATATATCTACATTCTCTATACATCCTGTAAGAGCTAAAATTTATAGGTACCTTTGTTATCATTATTTTTAGGATAATATGAAAATTTATATTTCTGAATACACTATAATGTTTTTGGAGTGTCAACAAGTGAAGTCAGAGCAACAAATTCCTCTAGGGTTTTTACAACCCCTACCCATACTAACATGGATGTGAAAAATATCACTATATAATTTTCACTGGTTATCCAAATAATATTCAAAGGGAAAAAGGAAATATGTTTTATAGTGGACTAAATCACTAATACTACCCATTTTATCACTATTTGTGAATATTTATCTCTTTAAAATACTTTCAAGATAAACATAAAAGAAGTAGTGAGACTGTATGGGGCACCACCTTCTATCATTTCTGGTCACGATCCAAGGATCACTCAAAAGTTCTGTAGAATACTTAAACATTCTCTGAGTATCAAACTAAATTTCATTATATCCTATCACTTCCAAAATTCTGTCCAATATGAAAGGACTATTCAAACACTTTAGTACATTCATAAAACATTATCAATGGAATTTAAATGAGGATGGAAACAACACCTCCCAATAGTTGATTTCTCATAAAAAATATTCAACTCGATTATTTAAATGAAACCATATGAATATATATATCTGGGAAGAGATGTATAACTCCTACTTTATGGTATGATGTTGGTGATAGAAAGATGGTTGGAACAAATCTTTTGCAAGAGGTGACAGAAAATGTTCATTCCATCTAAAAACATATAATGGTTTCATAGAGTCTTCAGAATTTATTTATTGAAAACCGCTGAAGGGACTTGGAATTTTATTTTTGAAGCAAATTATTCCTTTGAATATCACCTTATAAAACAGTAATATGGTTTAGGAATAAATGGAATCTTATCCCCAGGTCCATTATCCCCTATGAAATCCTTGATCACATAGGATAAGTGTCATATCGAATATCAATTCAACCAAATATAGCTCAAGTTCATGATGTATTCCATGTATATCACTTGAGGAAGTATATACTTGACCCTTCACATGTATAGAATCTGGAGGTGGTACAACTTGAACATGAGTTCTCTTATGAGGAGTAGAAGGTGGAGATAATAGACCGTAAAGACAAAGTGTTATGAAACAAGACTACCCACTTTCACAAATTGTGGTGTAAAAACCATAAATATGAAGAAATGTTATGGGAACCATATAAGGAAATGAAAAATAATTACCCACCCCTTTTCTCAACTCCGAGAAAGTGTTGAAATATTGGTGATGTATTTTCTTAAGGGGGAATAATGTAGCCACCCGTACTTTTTAAATTATATTTTGTTTCATAAAAATGTGTATTTTACACCACAAAACAATATCTCTTTATTAATGAAGTGGTATTTATAAAGTATAAAGTTATATGTCAGCATAAAAATTTGACCATTATATGAATGTTGGTAAAATATAATTATTGGTAAATATTATTGTTGAGAACTTTACTCTTGGTAAAAATTTTAACATTATAATTAGTGTTTCTAAGTAGAAATAACAAAGGATAATTAATGTATAAAGTATAAGTGATAGACTCAACCATTAGAGTCATGTTGTATGAAGATCAATATTTAAAACATGAGAATTAGGTAGCATTACAGGGGTTCTCCCTTATCCAATTCCATGATGAGCTTCAACAAGTAAATCTAGAATGAAGTTTCATATAGGATATGTTCAAGATAGTTGAAATTACCATTGGGTTAATGTTAGCCAAGCAGCCACATGGATTTATAATCATTTCACACCTTATCCTTAGGTGGCACGTGGGTGTTATAATGGGTTATGTTTCCAGGTATTTTTTTCTTGAATTTTAAATTTATTTGTATAAGAAATTTTTTTATTTCATCAAATAAAAGTGTTAATAAAAATTGAGGTTTAATTGAGATGTATTTTGGTAAATTGATTTTCAGACACAAATTGTAATTTTCATAATGAATTTAAATTTTTTATAATAAAATAATCTATTATGATTAATATTTATTTTAATTAAATATAATTATAATAACACTTTTATTTGAATATAAATCATAAAATAATTATTTTATGTCATTGAAAATTTTTAAATATCAAAACATTTTCTATGAATTTTCAACCCATTATTTTTTTAATAACTAAGGTTTTTTATATTTAAAACTTAAAATAATCATATTTAGATATTTATTTTTATAAAATACCAATAATGTTTTAAATAATCATATCAAAATTAGGTTAGGGGGAATTTATGAGAATTTTCATAAATATGTTTCTTTCTTGTGAATAGTAAAATTACAGTTTAGGTTTTTTGGTATATTTAATAACATCATTATTATTTCATAATGATATAATGATTAATTCACCATAATAAATGACCAAAAATTTGTAATTTTATTAATATCAATTATTTTAAAAGATTATAATCAATTTCAAAACCTATAATTTACTTTCTAATGTCATAAATGGAATCATTGACTTTAAAACATTATTTTTGGGAAACATTGCTCTTCCAAGATGAAGTAAGAAATATAATATGATATTTAGTACATGCGGTATAAAATAACATAAAATTGGCCCCAAATTTCCAAAACCATTGGAAATACAATGGTTTTTCTTTTTCTACAACCTAGATTTCCAAGGCCTATATTTGGAAATTATTAAACAAGTCCACCACTTTCTCTATAAATACCCACTCACTTCTCCATTTTCTTTCACTTCCATTGAAACATCCACTATGTATTTATTTATTTCATCCCAATAATTCCCTCATTGTTTATTCAAGACCCAAAAGTTCCATTCCTCATGGCCTAGGAGTATCTATTCAAGGTAAGGTAATTTTCATTCCTTTATCATCAATTCAAGAACCAATTTTTGTATATGTCTTCTAATTGTTATGATTTCAATTTTTTATTATCCTTTTGATCATAACCATAAAAAAATATTTTTTATCAATGAGATACCCTTTTTGTAATCGCCCACCCCTAGAATCTAGGAGTCAATGAATTATATTAATACATTGGCATGATCATAAAGAAATCAAGTCTCGAAGGACTGATCATTTTCGTAGTATGGGAAACAAGATACATACATAAGTTTAACATTATAACTTAAAAAGGAAAACAACAATAATTCATTCCATTAGAAACATCCAACTTCTATGATTATTCCTGCAAGTCACTCATAACTAACTTCTTTATATCCAAGGAAAATAAAAGATAATAAAGGGGTGGGCTCAAATGCTCAGTAAGAGTAAGCAATACATCTAAAGATAACATAAATATTAGGCATGGTGAATAATTTTAAACACATGACTTTAAAAATAGTAAACACAAACACTATATGGAAGGAATATGAGATGAGTAAATAATTCCATAATAAAACAAAGTCATGGGTATTCTACTAGTCGAATAACCACATGAAATATCTATAGATAATTTCAAAATTATGGAATTCATAATGTCGGACATCATAACCACATATTCAAGGCCTAATGCCAATACTACAAATAATATTTTTATAAGGCCTTATTCAAACACACTATTTTGTCTCATGAGACCTACCAATTCATTGAGGAGCTATAGCAGGCTCCACCCATCACTTACTAAGTCCAATTCATTCCTCAAATGAATATGTTGAAACATAATCTCAACATTCGTATTAAAACTAGCATACAAAATGTCAACATTTTAACCACAAACCCTGAATGGAATAAAAATAGCACATCCACAGTAAAAAAAATCATTCTATACAATATGGAACATTATATTATTATATATTAACCTCAATAGATAATAATGATGGATATTGACATAGATGAAAATATTCCAAAAACTATTTGAGAGAAATATTTCCATTTTTCTTTAAAACATTTAAAAGTCACATTATATATCAAGAATCCATTTAAAATAGTTTTTTGAATCAAAGTTCCCCATACCACTTTGAAACATTTATAAGAAATTTTAATTTTAAAACATTAATTTCTATATAAATCCTTAAAACCATTTTTAAAACATGGACATTAATGAGAATGATTTAGAATAACAATTCTTTAAAACATTTAAAATGATATTTTAGATAGAGTTCATAACCAAATGAGAGACAGTTGAATACAAATAATTGAGGTAATAAAAACATTATAATATCATGAGAATAAAGGGATTCCTGATATACTATGTCAAATTATATTATACACACCATAAAAAGTGAATTGGTGTATAACAACCAAGAAGTCTCAATGGAATGTAAATAGAGATGAAATCCCTTATAAAGACCATATCATTAAGTTAAAGATAAATCAACGACATAATTATGTGTGACAAATATAACTAAACTCTATATTATTGGATATTTAGTGTAAATGAATAAGAGTACATTCACACATATTCTTGAAAAAAACAACACCAATGACTTGGATGTTTAACTCAGTGAATGGAAATTGAGTTAAGATTACTCTTATCAAGTTCATATCAATTACTTGAGAAATTATCAATGGATTGATTATGTGTATAAAAATTATATTCACACAAAGGGGATTGGAAATTTCCACATAAATAATAAATAGTGATTCCACACATAACCTTGGATTAAAATAATCAATGAATTATGCGTAAAGCCCAATGAGTGGAAATTGAAATTTGAAATTTCTTTACTAATTTGGTAACTCATGAAACATACACCCCATGAAATAAGGATCACAAAATTAATTTTTAAATACTCATAGATTAAATTATATTACACAAGGAATAAAATCAGGTTCAGTATATATACCACACAAAAGGAAATAGTGGAAATACGGTGTGAATCTCACAAGAATAAGAAGTGAGATAAAATCCCCTTACCACGTTGTAACCAATCGAGTCATATGACCAAAAGTTAATAACCAAAAAATCATTCACATAATACCATTAATATAAATATAATCATGATAATATATATATATATATCAAAGAGTTTTACACAATACACCACATGCACTAAATAAGTGGTGAACTATGGAAATATCACGGAATTAAAAGTGAGATAAGAAACCCCTTACATCAATTCTGACTTGTCTTGTATCTTCCTTGTTATTCCTGAATAATAATAAAAAGTTAATTTCAACTTGAGTAAGAAAATTTTTTAAGTTTATTATTCCTTTTATATCACTTATTACCTTGCTATAACAATTACTTAATTATTTGAGTTCATATTGGATATTTTATCGATGTTCGGAACTTGAGTCAAAAATGAACCTGTTATAATTACAATTTTCCATGTGGTAAATAGTAAATTATCTAAATAATAATATAAATAATTTAGATATCATATATATATTATATATCAAGTCTATATATGTATTTATAACAGTACATAACATTTGGAGATAAGAAATGAAATGCATTGTTCATAGAGACGGAAAGTCGTATGTACGCATGAACGCTACTTTCATTTCTATTTTTTATTTAAATGGAATTAAAAAATAATTATACATAGGTATATTATAATTCTAGTATAATATAATATATAATATCATTAACTCTATCCTTATACTTCCCACATAAGGCATTAACATGTCATATCACTTTGAGGGGGGGTACTCCACACTTCCTCAAATGAAATTATCACGTTTTACCCATAGTGGAAACCACAAAGGAATGCTATAAATGGAAAATATAGAAGAATAAAAAAACATAAACATAATATATATCATATATAAATACAGTTCCATCTTAAATTCCACCATGAGAGGCGGTAGGAGATAATTGAACAATCATCGTTTTGGGAGTCATTAGTTTTTCATCCAATGAAATAGTATGTTATTTACCCATTTAATGGAAGTGTGTGTTAGTGTAGATTTAATCCTTATCATAACAAAATATTAATATATTGACTATACTGGTGTTTTTATAAAATAAAGGAATAAAAATAGTTTAGTGGTTAGATAAGTAAAAGAAAATAAAAGAAGTTAAGATAAACCATTGCTTTTAATTTTGGTAACTCTCTTTGGTTTGAACCAAACAGACTTCTTGAAGTGACTTATGCCTATGTTAAGGCTTTAACGTGGAATATAGAGATATTTAGATCCTATTTGGGAAGGGTTTTTGTGATCCATGTGGCTTTAGAGGTGTGAGTAATGGGTTAGAAGTTGTGTCCTTTTATAAGGTAGAGGAGGGGATCTTTTGGAATGTTTGAAAATGTAATTTTATTATAAACTTATCTTCAGTTTCAAAAGGTCCAAAACTCATTAAAGTCAAATATAAGATGACTCGTGTTTGAAATAAAATTATCTAATATGAATTTTATAGGTTTTGGATATTTTTTTAATATTAATAATCGTATTAATTTAAATCATTTATTAATGAAGTAAATACTTAATCATTATTGTGTCGTGAATAATTTAATTTATTTTATGTATAAAAATTATAAAAAACTTCCATAATGTAGGGAATAGTTTTATCTTTATAATTAATATTTTTAGTCTAAAATATGACTTTATAGCCCCGTGGAAAAATTGATATACTAAAAGATATTTATTAATGTCATTTTTGTCTTTACTTTAAGTTAATTAAAATAAAGTGTCATTATAATTCTAAAGTTGATATATGGGGTCCCAAAATAGACCCAAGGATTCCCATGGTCGTTTATGACTCATAAAATAAGGTTATTACAAGTTTTAAGGTAATTTTGTATTATTATAATATTCTTTTTACCTTGAATTGCCTTATTTACCTTTAACCGCGGAAAATAAAAGTCAAAAGTTACTATTTACGAAAAATTATTTTCATCTTGTTGAACTTAATTTTACTTACTAATAACAACCATGTATGTTGTATTTTCTAAATTCAATTCACATAAGTGGTAAAATTTCATTTAAATGAAAAAGTTAGTTTTTTAACTACTACTAAGTGGTTTTACTATTCATCGAGAATTGATGTCTTTCATAAAAATAAAAAAAAATCAGCCTAAGGTATATTTGATATTATGAATTCAAAAATGATGTCTATTTTACAAAATTAAAAAAAATAGAAGTAGCATTAATTAATTTAAAATTAATTCCTGTTGTCAAAACAAATAGTGTGTTTTTAAGAAACAATAACTATCAAAAGATTGACACTTGTTTATGTATAATTTCAAAGTAAAATTAATTACAATGAAAAACATTGAATAAAATGGTAAAAATATAATATAATTATACTTCCAAATCATTATAATGTTTAATTAAACACTTTAAATTATTTTGATTTAAAAAGTTATTTTCAAATAAAATTTAGTATTTATACTATTCACCCAAATATGAATGTTATTAGAAAAACAAAAAAAATTATCGAAACTAAATTTTTATATCCTGATTCTAAATAAGAAGTTTATTTTCTATAATAGAATATATAAAAGTTTCAAATATTGGATTTAAAAAGGGTTCACCATTAAAAGGTGGTAAAATTGAATTTTTTTAAAAATACTTCCTTTATTTGAAAAAAAATGATTTTATTCTTATATTATCTCTAAGAAACACATAATATGGATGTTAAAATTATATGGAATATATAAAATTCAAAATTTAGTTAATACTATTCATAATTGCATTTGAACAACTAGTTTGGTAAGTCGTCATGTGCTCGAACTCGGTGTTGTGTGAGGTGCAAGCTATTGAATTACTTTAAATAGATAAAGTACTATGAAACCTTGGGGTGTTACAATTTTCCTCACTCATTTTACCCTTTTCCAAAACCATGATTTATACCCATTATGCTACAGAATTTACTTCCCAAAATTTCTCTCTCTTATCCTAAAGAAATTCTCATTTATTTTCTTTTTGTGGATACCCAAATGTTTTTATTTTCTAGGTTTATTCACATATATATAAAAATGATTTATTGTTTTTGGTATTTACACATAATAAACCCACTTTACCTTTTCATGGGCTAAAAATGACGTAATGATCTTGTCTTTAAACACTTTTGTATGCTATGATTTTGATAAAAAAAAACATGCTCTTTGTTCTCCATGGGTTGTTAATGAAATGAATTATTATGATATATGTTTCTAAAATTAATTAAGACATATAAAGTTGGTTACTTGATACCACTTCAATTCATTGATTAAATAATTTAATCTCTATGGATGAAATATTTTAGGGTAACTTGGTGAATAAACTTGGTATTCTTCATATAAGAAAATTTAGTGAGAGACTATTGTCATATACTTATAGATGTATCGTTTAAATGTTATTCTAAAATTTCCATGTTTGGATTCATATAGTTATTATTATGATATTCCACTTTCTCATGTCATATCATTATGACTTATTTTATTATTGATATGTATCAAGATCACATGATATATGTCTCTATTTGTTATTCCCTTAATGTCACGACCCACCATCACCAAGATAAGGGAAGGAATAGAACACTGCCAGACCCTTCCTTATTCAAGTTGAAGGAGAGATAGGGACCCCTGAGTCCCACCTTCAATAGGCCTTGGAGTGGAGAATAGCACCAAGGGTATATAATCTCGGGTAATATGAAAGGAATTACCCTTTTTATAGAACAAGATCGGGAGACAATGTGGTAAATCCCCAACAACTCCACAAAAGTGAAAGTAAAAGGAAATCCAAAATCCATTCCCATATGCATGTTAAAAAAATGATACAAAGTAAAAGAAAATCTCTAATAAAAAGTGCCAAGAAAGAAAAGCAACAACAATAACAACCCTTGAAGACCAAGCTAGTAAGGTATGGTATGGTCCTAAAACTCCTCCTCAAAACCAAAAAGAAATTTTATATACGTAGGGTGAGTATATAGGTATACTCGGTAGGGAAAACCAAAATATATCATGCACAAGTGGGGATACATTCTAATGACCTCGTGAGAAAATAGGTAACCAAAACACATAGCAAGGAAACTATCCACCTAGCCTCACCAAGACACACTCCCAAAATAACGCAAGTTAGTTAAAGTAATAGTAATAGAACTTTGATATTTTGGTACCCGGCACCACTTTACCACTTGTTATTTAGGACATCCTATGCATCATACATCCCCCATAAGTTACACGCCAGCCCCACTACCTTCCCAACAACAACATTATAGTCCATCACAACCATCCATCCCACCCGCAGACATCTAGGCCACCACAACCACGCATATCCACAACCGCAGACACCTGGTCCACAACAGCCACCACCACACCCAAAGACACTTGGTCTAGAACAACCACGACCATGCCCAAAGACACCTAGGCTAGAACAACCACTACCACACCTAGAGACACTTGGGTATCATCCTGAAGAAACATGGGAAACAAACCTACCTACACACACCTAGGCCAACTACCACAACACGCCTTGCCTGAAGATTCTTGGGAAATTGTGATCCTTATTTTGTCACAGTCTACCTAAAGAGTCTTGGGATACATCGTAGAGGGAGCATAAAGAATATAATAACCAAACAATCATAGGAATGTTGGAAAAAACACCCATCCCCATGAAATGGGGTGTTCATCATGAAGTTCTCAGCATGCGTGGGTTGCGTATAAGAAACACAAGAATGAGATATTATACATATAGGTAATCAATAACATATCCCAACCTAAGGGTTCTTAAATAGAAAATAAATCTATACGCAACCACTCTCACGACGATCCCTACATGAAAAAATACACAACAGCCACAACCAAAGCACAACCCATTCCTAGAAAATAGTTTCCCTGTTGTACCCATTCTCGTTATCATGTACAAGTTATTTCATTTAAAAAATTCCTCCAATACAGGGTAACTAATAGGAATAATCATAAGCCAAAACAAAACTTAAGGTAAATTTCCAAACATACATTTAATCATTCACACTCAGTTATCTTATAAAGCCACAACATCAAAATGAATCTATGAGATCCCTTGAAGTACTGGGACCAAACCAAGCACCAACATACAGGCTCTAGATGACCTTAGATTCACAAATCAAAAACTGAACAACCATAGACTCCATTCTCCTCCATGTCACCCTATAAGTCCTCAAACAGAGCAACTATACAAAACACTATAACGAGGCGATAAGTTTTCATATTTAACCAAAACCATTTATTAAGTTCCTTCATTCTATTTGGTTAACTTGGGTGATCACACAAAGGTTTCTTATTCATCAGGAATCCATTTAATCAAACAAGTTTATGCGATTAACCATTTTCTAGGTAATAGTCATTAAATCACAAGATTATCCAGAAAATATAGTTTTATTAGTACGCAAGAAAAGACGACCAACGGAAACTATTTTTAGTTGACATAAGCCTATACAATTCACAACATAAGAAAAAAAGATATAACACAACAACAACATCAACTTTCCCAGCCCTTAATTTATTAATAGTCTGTTTAGTATCCTCGTTAATGTATATTTCATCTACATCCTGAGGAAACATCATCATACCCACCCCACATGATGCAAAATAAAGAGAGAATAAGGAAGAACCCTAATTAAATGATCAGGGATTGAAGTGTTTTACTCGGGCCAAGAACTGGGGATGCAAGACTTGCCGGAAAAGAAAACTCCAAGGCTTCAATGATGGTCAGGAAGGGCTCTAGCATGGGCGCATGATTTATCTCTAGATAAAGTCTCAAGGCAATATAAGATCAATGAGAATAAATAAGAAATATTGGATATTGTCTTATGAAGATTCCAGATCCTAAAATCAGGGAGACGGTTTTGAAGTACATAAAAGTCTGACCATGGTTTGACCACATCATTGGGGGGTTTCACACATTGGGATTAGTTGAGATTTTATAATTCTCCTAATATATGGTGGAGATAATAGCTTTGATTTAATATATTTCCTTCAAATGGGGAAAACACGAAAGAGGGGAGAGATTAGAAAATAAGCCAACGGGTTTGTCACTGGTGAAATGGCCACACATTTTGGTTACTCAAGGGTTGCATGAATCTTGGGGGTTTAAAACATATTTTAATGTATTTAAATGTATTTGAAAGGGGTATTAAAATAATTTTACGTCAAAAGATACATTAATGGGGTAAAACTGGAAGGTTCAGGAAAAACTAGAAATGACTCACCATTAGGTGAGTCACCATCTCCCTAGCACCATTTCCCTGACACCATCACCCTGGCACTGTCGCCCTAGCACAGTTTCCCTGGCACCATCGCCATGGTACCAATGTCGAGTGGTGCCACCGATGACCCCTCAGTTCCATTGATGGCTGATTGGTGCCACTAATGCCCATCGGTGCCACTGATGCTGATTAGTTCCACCAACGCCCATCATTTCCACTATTCGTTCGACATGAAAATTTATAAAAATATTTATTGATTCATTGATGGTCCCCAACATACCCTAAAATCCATAATTTAACAATGTAATGGACCAGGAAGGTTTGGGCCATTACAGCAGATAACTCCCAAACTATTCTTTCCCATGACAATTTAAGAGTAACCCTGAAGAAAATAGAGGGGTCCAAACAACCGCCTCATAAGACGCCTCTCAGGGAAAACCCACCCTAGAGTTATTAAAAAGCTGAAACAAACCTCGAAATCCATGATCATCTCTCTCACATATATATCTTGAATAACCATAGAAACACTACCACTCCTCTCTCCCATGTAACCACACAAACATATAAAGGTCACACCATCTAGACTCACAGATTCGCGAGTCTCTTTTACCTTGTCAAGATGCTATCTTCTTTGGGCGACACTAACTTTACCACATGGGTTTAATCACATCCACCTTAATAAGTCTTGATTAGGGATCGGGTCCTCCCATCCCCATAGTCAATACATTTCACACACATTCATAGAATAAGGAAAACAACCCATCTCATAGTTAACAAGGTCAATCATTACATCACATCCAAGTACAAAACAAACACAAAATCAAAACACAAAATAGATCTAGGTATTGGGCACGCATCTATGCCTCTCGTTCCCAGGTACTCTCCTTGAGGCCATCATGCCTCTATAACACACGAACCAAGGGAATGGTCTATCCATAAAGCACCTTTTCCTTATGATACTCAATCCCCACTGTTCTCTCCAAAAACATCGCATCATCCTCAATATTCATCTCTACCTAGTTGAGGATGTGGGAGTCATCGAGTAAATACCGATGAAGTTGAGATACATGAATGACATTTTGGACCCTCTCTTGTAGTGGTGGTAGTGCCAGCTGATACGCCACCTCGCAGACTCATCTTAACACCTCGAAGGTTCTGATGAACCTGGGAGAAATCATACTCTCTCTACTGATACACTGCTACCCACACCGAGGGGAGACCTTTAAAACACATGTTCTCCAACCTCAAAATCCAATGGTCTCCACCTTTGATTGGAAAATGAATTTTATCTGTCATGAGCCGCCTTTATCCTCCCACGCACTATCTGAACCTTCTATGTCATGCTCTCCGCTACCTCTAGTTCAAGAACACCTACCTTCCCAACCTCTATCAAGCACACAGGTGAACGAAACAGTCTTCCATGCAAGTATTAAAATAGGTTTCATGCCAATGGTAGATTGATAGTTATTGTCGTATGAATACTATACCAGAAGAAAATTTCATACCCATGTTCTTCCAAAGTCTAGGACAAACGCTCATAGTATATACTCCAACGTCTGGATGGTCCTCTATGTCTACTCATCCATATGAGGGAGAAAATCAGTGTTAAGGCATAGTTTGGAGCTAAAATAACACTACAATCCCTTCCATAATAATGAAGTGAAGCGTGTTTCCCGATTAGAAATAATTGTTCTAAGAACTCCTTTCATCTACACAACTTCTCCCACATACTTTTGTTCTAATGAATCCACTAAATTAGACTCCTTAATCACTAATAATTACGCCAATTTTTGCATCTGGTCCACCACTACCCAAATGGAATCACAGTCTCTCTGAACCCTAGGTAGTCCTATGATGAAATGTATCGAGTTTTCATCCCACTTCCACTCAGAAACATCTAATGGCTTTAACAAACCACACAAAACACGGTGTTCAGCCTTCACTTGCAGACGCATGAGGAACTTTTCCACAAACTCCACCACCACACACTTAACTTATGGCCAACAAAATGGCCCCTCAGTCCCCGGTACATCTTGGAAACTCCTTTTCATACCTCCAAAGGTGAGTTATATAACTCAACAAGAACTCTATCATGAATTTCCACCAAGAAAAATAGGTTTCCCGGAGGCATAATTTGATTCTAACCATCTTTCGACCATCCTTCTGGAGCATCACTCTACAAAACATGATCATGCATCACTTAAACCTCTATGTCTCCCCACTGAAACACCTCCACCTATCATACCAAGGAAGATTGCACTTTCATCTGAAATAGACATCCCCTACCATCCTCCACTCTCATGCTTAGATGTAAAGTATCCAACTCCACTATTGCTTTCCAAGCATCAACTGACTCCTAAACCATATCATTTTATGACTTCCTACTCAATTAATGGGCCACCACATTCCTCTTTCCTGAGTTGTAGAAGATCATAAAGTTTTAATCCTAAAGAAACTCCATCAACCTCTGTTTCTACAAGTTCATGTCTTATTAAGAGAAGACATGCCTCATGATATTGTGATCTGTGAATACCACAAGGTAATGCTGCCACAACTTCACTGGTAACACCTCTGCTGCAAGATCCAGGTCATGGGTGGAAAAGTTACATTCGGGAGGATGTAACTACCTAGACCCATAAGAGATCACTCTTCACTACTACATTATCACACACCCTAGGCCTAGACCATAAGCATCACAGAACACTTCAAATGTTACACCTTCCTCTGTAAATCTCAGCATGGGTGCACTGAACAGCTTCCCTTTTATATAACTTAAAGCTTCCTAGTACATCTCAGTCCATGAAAAAGCCTGGTCCATTTTTTTCAAGGCTGTCAAAGGTGCTGCAACTTGGTAAAAGTTGATTACGAACCTCTGGTAGTAACCTGTTAGTCCTAGGAAACTACGAATCTCTCCCATGTTCTTGGGTGATTCACAATAAACAACCACTTATACCTTTGATATGTCCACTACTATTCACTTCTAGAACACCACATGTCCAAGTAAATACACCTCCCAGGTCTTGAACTTTCACCTAGACAACATCCCGTAGATATGGCGGTGTCGGAGGACCTCCAAAATTGTCTTTAGATTCTCAGTGAGATATTTATTTGATCATGAGTATATTAGGATTCCATCGATGAACATGACCATGAACATATCCAGATACTCATGTAAAATGGTGTTAATGAACCTCATGAACACATCTAGTGTGTTTGTAACACCAAACTACATGACCACAAACTCAAAGTTAACATATATGCACCCGAGATCATTCTTCAAGATATCACCCTCCTTCACCCTCAACTGTTGATATCCTGACCGCAGTTCAATATTATAGAACCAAACTTCCCCATTCAACTAGTCAAAAAGGTCTTAAATCTTTGGGAGGGGGTAATGGTTCTTGATCGTCACCTAATTCAGACTTCAGTAGTCTATGCATAGCCTGATACCACCAGCTTCATTATTTATTAACAAGACTAGAGCACCCCATGGTGACATGCTTGGTCAGATAAAACTCGTCTTCATCATGTCATCAACCTGAATCCACAACTCCCGCAACTCTGAATGTTCCATCTGATAGAGAGACATTGAAATCAGATGGGACCTGGGTTGTAAGTCTATCCTGAGCACAACATCATGTCGAGGGGTAGAGTCACAACCTCTTTTGGGAAGACATCCAGGAACTCACTGAAACTTCCTATAACTTCGACCATCTGTGTATCTACTGATTCCACTAACAGCTCGTCTAACAAGGAAAGACGGGGGTCCATATGTCGGATACCCTTCTGAAAACCCCACTCACTAACGAAAGCTACACAGTAGCCACCCATATCTATAAACCTGAACCTTCTCTGAAAGCAGTCGATAAAAGTGTGCACAGAAAATAGCCATTCAATTCCCAGGATGATATTGTATGTCTAAATTTTCAGCATAAAGAGATCCCCACTAGACTAATGCAGCCCCAACATTAGTCTGTATCCTCGACAAACATCAAATAGGTTGGTCTGACCTCTAATTGGAACACTAAGTACTAGGGGAATGGAGGGTCTCTCTACATCTAGTCCCAAGGCATGGGATAGACTGGGTGAAGCAAAGGAGTGTGAGGCTATTGAATCAATAAAGGCATAGGCAAGAGTACTAAACAATCTGTCCAAACCTCGAACAACCTCTAGACCAATTGGAACTACTAACTCTATGATGTGAAACTTCCCATGCCCAAATCCTTTTCCCCTTGGTTGTTGGCTACCTCCCCGACCCTTCCCTGGTCGAGGTCCTAGAATAGAATACTAAGGTTGGCCTCCTCCGGCATCTTCCACCCTCAGTGGAGTAGGAGCTCATTTCCCTGATGCAACTACTAATAAGGCCTGACCTAAAACTAGTGCTATTGAGGTGGGTTCTTACCATATCCACCCCAACTATATTGCACTCATTCTAGAAACTGATTCAAAATTTTTCCACGGCTGAAACAGATTAATCACCTCGGACCTAGGCTCTCATAGAAATGGTGAGTACTGGGAGATCGAAACTGGAAGTACTGGGGCATACTTCCCACAGGCCGAATCCTGGAAGGCCCTGATGCTAGAGGCCTTCTACTAAAAGCCTTCCCATTTGAAGAGATCAACCGGATCCCCTCTCGCTAGACCCCTCCTAGTGTGTGAATCCTCTTCACCAATTCATTCATCTTCTGGACCTCTAAGTACATCGGTAGATTGATGTGAGTAACAACATATGGGAGAGAAGTTCAGAGCGCCTCCTCTAAGCACCTTGCCCGTTACTTCTTATACGTGATGAGTTATAGAGAGAAACGAAGGAGATCCTTGAACTTTATACCCAACTCCCTTTCTGTCATACTCCCTTGCTGATGGGAGAGCAGATCTTGACTCTTTTTATCCTTCATCATGGCTAAATGGAATTCTACTCAGAACTCCTTCTCAAAGTCATTCCTTGAAATCTAAGCCTCCTCCTTCTACCCGAGATAGATAATCCACCACTGACATGCCTCTACCCACATCTGTCTCATGGCCATAGGAACTCAACACTCATTCAGAGACCAGACCAACCTAAAAGATATCACCAACTCCTTGAGACATCTCTCTGTCTCGATGTCTGAGATGCTTCCCTCATACTTCCTGAGGGTCTGTCACTTAAATGCATGAAGTGTCATTTACCACTGGTCATCCACCTCTCTATCGTCCCTTCCCTGATCGACTAAATCAGCCTGGTATACCTCGATTGACTACACTACTCATGGACGTCAATCAGGTTCCAAAGATGCAAGGTAAACAAGGAATGCCTAATCCCGAGTAGTGTAGAATATTTATTTTAAATATTTCTTATTCTCTATATTTATTTTAAATTCCCCAAAACACCAATGACACACAATAACATAGGTCATTATGATGCATGTACCTTTCCTAGGGTCTCTACCCTACAATCAGTATACCCTCACTTGGTCGTTTAGTAGGTCTATAGTCTTAGCATGAGATCACGGTGGGGGGGGGGCTAAAATTTTGTGTCCTAACTTTTCCTCCCATACTAATTTAACACACCAAGATTTCCTAACATGGCTTCCCTACCATCCCATGAAATCCTCATTGTGCCTAACCCTGAACTCCATCCTATATCTCAATATCAGGCTTGGATATTATTCTATCACGATCCGCCTTCACCATGATTAAGGAAGCAATAGCAAACTGTCATACCCTTCCTTCTTCAAGTTTAAGGAGAGATAGTGACCCCGAGTCCTACCTTCAAAAGGCCCTAGAGTTGTGACTAAATACAAGGGTATATAATATAACGTAATTTGGATGGAATTATCGTTTTTATAGAATAGGATCAGGATATAAGATGGTAAATCTCAAACAACCTTAAAAACTAAAAGTAAAATTAAAGCCAAAAATCCATTGTCGTATGCATGTTCGAAATAAAAGGATAAAAAGTAAAAGAAAAAATATGATGAAATTTACCAAGAAAGAAGAGCAGAAATGGTAACCCCCAAAGCCTGAGCAAGTAAGGTTTGGAACTGTCCTCAAATTCCTCCTAGAAACCTGAAAGAAGTTTTATATACATAGGGTGAGTATTAAAGTATACTCTGTAGGGAAAACCAAAACCTATCATGAACAAGTGGGAAGACATTATAATGCCCCGTGAGAAAAGAGTTAACCAAAATAAATTGCAAGGAAACTATCCACTCATCCTCACCAAGGCACACTCACCAAATAATGCAAGTCAGGTAAAGTACTAGTAATAGCACATCGATATTTGGGTACCCCTACAGCTTTCCAATTGGTTATTTTGGACGTACAACACATCATACCTCCCCCACAGGTTCCACTACAGTCCTACTATCTCCCCGACAACAACCTTATGAGCCATCACAACCATGAATATCACTAGGAAACACTAGGTCCACCACAACCACACATATCCACACCCACAGACACCTGGGACACAACAGCTACGGCCATACCCAAATGCACCTAGGGAAAAATAACCATGGCCACACCTAAAGACACTTGGTCTACAACAACCACTGTAAAAATTGTAGAAACATGGGCCTCATCATAAATACACTTGGGAAACAAACCTTCCCCCACACACCTAGGAAAACTACCACAACACACCTTACCCGAAGAGTCTTGGGACATAGTGAACCTTAGGATGTCATAGCCTCCCCGAAGAGTCTTGGGATTAATTGTAGAGGGGGCCAAAAGGAGCTAATAACTAGACACATATAAGAATAATGGAAAAAACACCCTTCTCGATTAAATGGGGTGTTCGGAATGAAGTTCTCAGCATGGGTGGGCTACGTATAAGAAACACAGAATATAAATATTATACATATTGGTAATCAAGAACTCATACCAACCTAAGGGTTCTGAAATAGAAAACCAAACTGTACGCAACCACTCTTGTTGTTATCAATATATGCAAAAATACACAACAACCACATCTAGAGTATGGCCAATTCCTGGAAACCAGTTTTTCCATTTTACCCATTCTCATTATCATGTTCAAGCGATTTCATTTAAAAAATTCCTCCACTATTGGGAATCTAACAGGAATAACCATAATCCAAAACAACAAATGAAGGTAAATGGACAAATAAACATTTAAGCATTCACACCTGGTTCTCTTATAAATTCTCAACATCAAAAGGGATCCATGAGTTCCCTTGAATTACTAGAAACAAACCAAGCCCCAACATAATAGATCCACATGGTCTTAGATTCACAAATCAACAACTGAACAACAAGATATTCCATTATGCTCTACGACACCCCACAAGGAATCAAATAGAGTGAACATACACAACACCAAAATGGGGAAAGAAGTTTTCAGATTTAACCAAAACCATTTATTAAGTTCATTTTTCTTTTTGGTTAACCGGGGTGATCCCATGAAGGTTTCTTATTCATCGAGCATCAATTTAATCAACCAAGTTTATGTGATTAACCAGTTTATAGGTTATATTCATTAAATCACAATATTATCCAGAAAGCAAAGTTTCACTAGTGTGTAAGAAAGGACCACAAATGGCCACGATTTTCAATGGACATAATCCTATAAAATTCACAACATAATAAAAAAGTTATAACATAGAAACATCATCAACTTTCCCACCCCTTCATTCTTTAAAATCCTATTTATTATCCTCATTAAAGTAGTTTTCATCTACATCTCAAGGGAACATCATCATACCCACCTCTCATGATGCACAATAAAGAGATATGAAAGAAAACCACTACTTGGATGATCAAGGATCTAATTTTTCTCCTTGGGCCAAGAATTGGGGATGCATGACTTGTAGAAAAAGAAAACTCCAAGGCATCAATGTTGAGTGGGAAGGGCTCTAGAATGCGTGCACAATTCGTTTTTAGAGGAAGTATTAAGGCGCACAATGATAAACAAAAAAGAATAAGAAAGAGAGGATCTTGGCTCAAGAAGGGGAAAATCCTAAAATCAAGGATACAATTTTGATGTACTTAAAATTTAGATCGTGGCTTGACAATATGGTTGGGTGGTTTCAGGCATTTGGATTAATTGGGATTTGATAATTCTCTTTACATATGGTGAAGATAATGGCTCTGAGTAAGTAGATTTCCTTCAAATGGGAAAAACACTTAATAGGGATGAAATTGGAAAACACGCCAATGGGTGTGACACCAACTAAAAGGCCACAAATTTTGGTAACTCAAGCATCACCCAACTCTTGGGGTTTTAATAAATATTTTACTAGATTTAAATGGTTTTAAAAAGGGTATTAAAACACTT
The DNA here is from genome assembly GCA_963277665.1 of Viscum album. Lineage (NCBI taxonomy): Eukaryota > Viridiplantae > Streptophyta > Magnoliopsida > Santalales > Viscaceae > Viscum > Viscum album. Next base: position 1,211,762,280 of record OY728153.1, on the reverse strand, counting down.
TTATGCCAAATGATATGTTACTGGGGTAAAACTAGAAATGACTCACCGTTAGGTGAGTCATGATCACCGTGAAACTATCACCCTCGCACTATCGCCCTCGCACTATCGCCCTAGAACCATTTCCCTAGCACTGATGTCGATCGGTGGAACTGAAGACCCATCGATTCCATTGATGCTCATTATTTCCACTGAGGCCCATCAGTTCCACAGACTCCCATCGGTGCCACTAACTCCCTTTGGTTCCACCTATGTCAATCGGTGCCACTGATTCCCATTAGTTCCACAGACTCCCATTGGTGCCACTGTTCCTTCGACCTGAAAATTTGGAAAATTCTTTCATGAGTCGGTGATGGTCCCCAGGATACCCCAAACACCAAAATTTAATAGAGTAATGGACCATGAAGGTCCGGGACATTACACTTACTCATCCTCATGTTCACCCCTTTATTTTGATGTATTCCCCTAGGTTATGAGAGGTGGTAACTATTACTTAGGATGAAACCATGAATAATATTTTCAAGTGGATTAGGATAATGTTTTATGTTTTCATGTATGTTGTTCCAAATTTCCATTAATATAAACATTAAAATATCCTTTTTTTTTCATGTAATGAATGTTTTATGAAATACAAATGTGGGATTACATATTACTTTCCAACATCATCTTCTGGATGTAGATATTCTCTATGAACTAGTTGTCACTAAATCAATTGTATCATATCTACTTACTCAAACTCATAGATTCTTCATATACCTAAAACTGTTAATCAACTCATCACTTGAAACATAGTATCTATATATTCCTACCATGGAAATCTTCTTCAAAATATTTTATTGTAATCCATAATCTCAATCATTCATATAACACAAATAAAACTAAGTATTCATAATATCTTATTTATTTTTTAAATTTATCACTTAATCTATAATTATTATCTTTATTCAATACCAAAAATGTTTTGGGGGGGTTGTTTCACCCTTATTTATCTTATTCTATATAAGATACATTAGATTTTTATTATTCTTCTTCATATTCATGATCTTCCTCTTAGATTCCTAATTTTTCTATACTCTAGTACTACACCAGCTGCAGCTCATACTTCTTTACTTCTCTAATTATTAATATTCATATCTTATCATGGGAATGATCAATTTCATTAAATTCACCATTTAATTTTCAATATTAGTAAATGGAATACCTTAAATCTTTATTAAATTTGATCCAAAAAAGTATTATTTAGAATACAAACTTTTTATCTAATTATTTTTCGTGTATTCTAAATTGTCAACTCAAACAAAATTTCATAAATTCTATAATTTTTTGAACATAAATTTAAAATCTATAATGAATAGAATATTACTATATTATTCTTTAGAACTAACTTTATCATACTGAAAAATATAACTAGTGAACTCTTTATAAAATTATTCACATCTATGTAAAAAAATCATATCTCATATGGGGTTGAGCTCATCTTGTGGAATGGGAGATTATATAAAAATAGTATATCCTTCAAACTCATATATGTACATAGTAATAGAATATTTGATATATACTCATCCATTAAATCATTAATCACAAGTATGTATGTGTCATTTAATCAATTGAAAACACAACATGATGCATAAACATCCCCTATTTCTAAAATGTAGAATTCTTCACTTTTTAGGCCTTGGTAAATTCTCAACCATCTGTCTTAGTTCATATTCCTTTTCAATTATATTTTATTAGATCAAAAAATATTCAGTTTTGAACAAAATTATCTTAAATGTAACTTTATGTATATTATTCATGAAAACCCATTCAATTCACTTTCATCACTTTGGTTTTGAAGAGGACATTTCACACATTGATCTTCCACTTAATTGGTTCAAGGATTAGTTTATTAGGCTTCAAGAAAGGAGTTAAAAATATTCATTATATTTTTATTTTCAACACACAACACAATAATATTTAGATATTTATTTCTTAATAATTAACAAATTATTTAAATACCTTTTTCTTCTTTCTATGATCTTACCTTTCAAGGGATGAAAATCAAATGAACTTGTTTTTCTCATTATTTGATCACATAGAATTTTATGTTTTTTGAATTTTAATACCATGAATTAATAGCTCATTTATCATTCAAATTAACTTTAATCTTTATAAAATTTGAAATCTAGAAACTTGATTTTTTATCCTCCAATAACCCCAAATTATTTCTCAGAGTTGAATCCTTACATTGGGAACTTAAAAGACTTGCATTGGTGAAGTCTTATGTTGATAACCTATATTCTACTCCGGTTACTTCAATTTCATCCAATATATTTCTAAAAAAATTAATATTTATAAGCTTTACACTTACCTAAAGTATCATGATGATAAAGGGTTACATTTGGCGTTCAAATACTTATACTCGGAAAGGTTTTTGTTGATTAACTTACGACCGAGTCTTATAGTTAGCACACAGACTTACCATCAATGAATTTTCAATTTTTCTGAACATTAAAGGATTATTTTGGATTCCAAAGACTTTCATTAACACTAAAAATAATTAATATCTTATTAAATACATTCAACATGAAAATACATAAATTCAAATATGTTTCCATTTTTCAATTGTAACTTAGAAAATTCATATCTTCATAGAATGGTGTTTGGGATTCTCTAATTAATCTCCATCCTTTAAAAATCATCATACAAGAGATATATCATGATATAATAAGCATATTTCATTTATTGTCACTAAAGTATGGATTTTATAACTTTGTATATCTTCTACAAAAAATTAAGTTATTAAACATTTGATAAATATTTCTAATATAAGCAATCTAGTGTAATATAGTCCATCATAAAATTACAAGGACCTATAGTATTCTTCATTTATATATAAATGAAATTGAAGTCAAATAATCTATTATATGGGTGTAAACTCTAAACCATTACCTATGACCCTCACTTAACTTCACTTATAACATTGACTAGATATTTGAGAAAAAGATACAACAAACAAAACCAAATATATTTGTTGGCCACAACAATATTAATTGATCAAAAATTAGAAAATCCCATTTATAGTGATTTTCTAGGTAAATAGTTTTATTTGAGTTTAAAATTTTCAAGAAAATTATTGAAATAATGTTTAAAAATTTAAATTATTTCTTATAAATCATATTTATACATAGAAACCATGAAAATGTATTATTAATATAAACCATTTCAGGTTAAGTATTTTAATAAAATAATCCTAGTGGTTATTGCCAGTCATATAGGGGACGGATGTGACCTATACCCTGGGATTCATAAGTGTGTGAGTTATTTTTAGTCTTGTAATCCCCTAAACTACAAATAAATAAATAGTTTAAATATTTGAAAGCCTCTATTTTAGACTTTTCTTTTATTATAGAATCATTGTAACAAGATTTCGTAATCATTTTGGATAATTATCCTATTATAATATTTTAAAAATAATTTATGTACGTTTAAATAATTTATTATTCATCAATATTTACCTATAAAAAATTATAATAATATTTATTATCATTAATATGATTAAGATAAGAATTCAAAATTTTCTTTTGTTATGCGACCACTAAGTAAGCATTTGAATAATTAGCATGTTATATATTTTTTTAATTTTAATATCTTTCTTTAAAATGATATTTATGGTCATATTTATCAATTAAATCCATCCATTTTCTTATCTCAACTCATTTTTATCACTTAATCCATCAATTGTGACATTTTCTATATTATAGAAGCATTAGGTCTTTTTTTCACAATTATTTACATAATTATATTGAAATATTAATTAATTTATATTTATTTAATAATATATATATTATATTTTTTCAAATTTAATCTTATCCTAAATTGTATATATGTTTATAAAATGTTACTTTACATTTTTTTATAAAACAGTATTAATAGTTATTATAATTCCACTAGAACTGAGAAACTTGTTTTAAAAATGAGTTCAAATGTTTTACTCAACTTATAAACCATTAAAATTAACATATTAACATTGAAAATTAATATTTAATGTATATTAAGCATTCTAACATGTTCCATACCATTATCAAGTAATCTATACATTTTATACATGCATTTTATAATGGATTTCAATCTTCAATTTGAACTTGAACTCTAATTATTTAAAATTATTTCTACTCTATTACTCAACCACTAATAAAATGGAATTTTGAAACGTAACATTTAAATTATATTTTTTTATAAATAAAATATCCATATATATTCCATTTTTCTTATTTTTTATAATAATTTTTTCATGATGATTTATAATATTCTATTCAATTTTAAAAAATCAATATATAATTATTAACTTTTATATTTTTACATAAAAACTGATAGTATATTAATAAAAAATAACAAATTATGGATTATTATTTATAAATAAAACATACATTATTATTTCATGCCATGATATAATTATTTCTAAGATTTTCATAATAAAAAATATTAATATAATTACATATAATTAACACAAATATCCATTTTTAAAATATTTAATAATTATTTAATTATTTAATTTATAAAAAAACAAGAAATTATGTTATAATTTTTTTTACAATTTAAATAAAATATCATTAGAGAAGTAAATAAAAAATTTATAAATTTATATTGAGTATTTAAATGGTTATTTACCATATATTATGACATGAAATGAATATAGAATTTATTTTCACAAAATTATATATTGATTAAATATAAATTAAAAACCTAAAAAATAAAATATATATTATTAAAAATTTAGGGGTTGATACACTATCTTTATATACCAATCCCCAGTAAGTAAAAAATGTTATTATAACATCATTTTTTTAATTTTTTATCCCAAATATCCACCTATCAACCAAAGTCGAGATGGAATGTGATATCAGGTGCAACTTCCTATATTATATATACTTCTAACTAGTAGAAAAGTCTAGTTAATTTAATATGGGGAGACTATACCCCTGATATTATAACCATACAAAAATTGTAAATAACATGAATATAAATAAAAAAATATAAAAAAACTAATATGTAATCAATGTAGAAAAACTATTATAAATGAAACTTACACCAAATATTTAAAAAATAAACTCATTTCACAACATAAAAATCATACATCATGAATTATATTTCCTAATGATTGATCATACACATGGAATATATATAAAATAATAGATTAAATAAAAAAGGAATAGAATAATATAATTACTTTGGACTGGCCTCAGTAACGTTGCATCCACGGGTAATTACTCTAGAGAATTCAATTTTGTTAGATCCTTTTTAGTGACATCCATTCCAAACATAGGGATGATGTACCTTCTATGGTTCACATGTAGGGTGTGAGTATAAAACACAATAGGACACTACTAAAGATACCATAATATAAGATTGTATAATTTTCATGCACGCATAGTATGAGATCGAAGATATAAAAAATATGTGATTAACACAAGTCTTATCATTTATTACTTGTGTTTCCAACCAAGTCCTACTTTGGAAAATTTCATCATGTGGTAATGTCGTTCAAACTATCACACCATGTTGATCAATATAGTGAAACCTCAATTATAGTTAATGAAAAATTTCATAGATCGGTCAAATTATAAACAAGTTGGTAGGGACATGTTATAAGATAAATTATTATAGGGTTGGATATCACCTTAATAAATTTGGAAATTTAATTGGTAGTAGAATATGGTATAAGATAATTAGATGGATTGGTTATAGCCTTAGAAAACTTGAAAATAGTTCAAAATGGATATACAATTTATGAGAGTACTATAGGCTTGGGTCTAGTCACAATCAATCTATGATGTGATAGGCTTTGTACCCTTGATTAAAAATTGAGAAATGATATACTAGTAGTATGGGATGTGTTTGGTCAAAATATTTTATAGGGAAATATTACAAGGATCAGATAAACTTATTTATCCCTTGATATAGGGTTATACTAACAGTATTATATAACCTTGGTTAACCAATAGATGAATTAAAAGGTACATATTATATGATTAAATGTGATAGTCTTAATTCTATCCTAAATCAATATACTGATGGTGTATGGGACATTCTAGTTATAGGAAGTATAATATAATCTTATTTAACATCAATAGGATCCTCAAAATTTGTGTTAATGTATTTGTATTTTTCCTTTAGTATGAAATGAAATAGCAGAAAAACAAAATCTAGATAATAATCACAAGCATACATTGCATCATGTAACCATCACCCCAAAAAATGTTAATAACCCCAAAAACATTAATGGGTAATTTATCCTAATTTATTGATCTTATATTCCTCACTAACACCAATTTTCATTTATTATAATAAAACTCAATGATCATCTCTCAAATGAACATGGCACATATGTTATAACATATCAATCACATGCCATATGGTTATGTTAAAATACTTTTAGCTTGATGCTTATCTAGATATCCTACCCTCATTGGGTCATCTCACCTAGTAATATACGACTACTGTTGAATCTATAAAACATATACAAAAAGGATTATAGAGGAAGAATGGATAAATTAAGAAAAACAAAATGAAATAGGTAGAGTCTCACTCAATTCAAGTTACACATGTCTGTATGTTGAGGTTATATGAAAATACAATGTTCCATGAACATTAATTTCTTCCATGAGATAGTTACATTCATGAAAAATGTGGTCTATAAATACCCCCTTCTCACAAAATTCATGTATTTTATATTTTGTTACTTTTGAGGAATCCAAATTGTCTCAGTACATATAATGGATACTACTTAACCTCATAAAATCCCAATCAAAGGAATATTTATAGACACTTGAATGTAAGACATCATATATGAATTTCATCATATAATCCCTTCATTGTATTGGAAAACTCTTGAGACTTTTTTATGTAACTCCCTTCCATGAATTATAACCTTCACCAAAAGGGTACAAAATATTTCTCAATCCATTATTTTGTGAAAAAATTATCTTATGTGTCAACTATATCATGGAAACCTTTTTAATTCCACATTCATGAAGAAAAAATTTATATAAGTTGATGGAACATTGTCCCCACATTTATCCGATCCAAGTTCATTTTGGAAAACTCCACTCACAAAAATGGAATTGATGACTTCCACCCATGATCCATTTTTATCATAAAAGGGTTGAAAAATTAGGAATATTCCCCATAAATGTCATTTTTGATTCCATGAAATCTCAATCTATTCCAATATATAATCTATTATAAATAACTTAATTTCACTCTTTCAAGACATAAACTTCTTTATCGCATAACATTAAACTTCTTAGATAAATATTATCATGTGAACTTAAACTATGAAAATTGAAGTACATAGGATTTTATTCATGTTATAATAGGATACATAGGATTCCTCCCTAGGGTTTAATAACAATATTCTTACTATCCCATATCCCCTTCAAGTGGAAATAACCCCAAAATCTACCCACTTACTAAATAGATCCAAGCCTCCCACTGTTCCTATCTATGAGGATTAATTCCATATTGCTTCTCAACTAAACTCTAAACCATGATTATTTTCACTAGAATAGAAATTTTGGGTGTCCATGCATGAATCTAAACTATTAGTGTCCCCATTAGACTATAAAATATGAGTGTTCCAACTAGAAATTAATCTATGAGTGTCCATACTAGACGCTAAATAGTGAGATTGTTCATATTGGGATATAAACCCATAGACCCACCCCACCTAATGTGATGAACTAAGGTGTCTCATTCTTCCTTATGTGAAAAGATTAGATGACTAAAATTTTCATATATTATGATCATAAGATTAACCATCCTTACTTATATGATGATCATATAAAGAAACATCTTTCATTATGTAATTATTCTAGGATCCTTAATTATTCCTTATATAAAGACTATAGGATTCCCTCATATTTAAAAATGAGGAAGAGACAAAAGGTGTACAAGTACCCAACACACTCATTACCTCTATTTGTAAGGTATTTACACTTACAAGTAATTAAGTGATGTAATTAACTACATTTCATAAGCGTATTAATATAAATGTAATTTATGCTAATCTCTTAAATGTATAAAGGGTTTCTAAACTAGGTAATAAAATCTTTAGTAAGATTCTATAACATCTCATCCTCCCATTGGATAAAATGTGTTTTCATCATCGACATAGTTATGTAAGTCCAACTTAATTTGGAAATAAAGAATGAGATACCCGATATCATAATCATCCGAGTGCATCAATACAGTAGTCATGGTAGTAAAGCATTAGAAATTGAATTAGTGAACCTAACATAAATATCTTCTCCTACAAAAGGTGGTGGATGAGTAACATTGGGAACCACCCACATCAAATACTTATGCATGATTAGATTCTTATGATGGATAATTATAGGAAATATAGTTTTTGGTAAATGTTTCCCTATCATTTCGAACAAGTGAAGATCCATAATGGGTTTCCCTGATGCAGCTGATACTCATGGAAGCCAAAATATAGATATTTTTTACACCTATATCTAGGTAGTGACTTTTGTATCATCTATGGGACCTTGTATCCCTCTATCACTTTCTTCAAGAAAGGTTATAAACTGAATGGTTATCAATTCAATCATTTAATATCATGATAAATAAGGAATCTGTCCCAACTAAAAAATTTCATAGGATGATCTTGATGCAATGGATCTATGATAACACCCCCAAAATAAGAAATCATACAGGAGAAAGTAAAACTTTTCAACATTGTAAATAGATTTGAGGGTCTTTCATTAATGTATGATTATTTCAAATACCTATATTACAAGGAGGTAAGGGAAATTCATGGTGTTTTATCCCTAACCACCACTTGTGAGTCCCCAAGGAGGGATATCATCAACTAAAATCAACTTCAACACATGATGATCCATCCATATTCCAAAATGGTTGAGATTACTCTCTTTTAACAAACCTCAATAAAAGACATTTTTCATGAAAACTAAGGGTATCTAATAATCCCCACTCTATGATATGTTACTCTCATAGTTATTGTGGTACTCCCTACTATCCAAACCATTGGGTGGGTAAAACATTCTTTTCAAAATTGGATCAAGACCCCATCTTCTAATGGGGACTTTCGAGTCAACTCTCTCAGCCATCGACATCACCAATAATTATCAACAAATATATCCCCATTATGAATAAATATATTCCCCCAATATGTTCTCCTATGGGGGGATTTTAACTATAAACAATAAAGGTACACCCCCACAAAAATCCTAATAATTATCATTGAAATTCTCCACATTACAGCAACAAGATCATGCTCAAGGATCTTTTGTGTCTATAAAATAATTATCATAGAAGGAATTAATTGTATATTATCCTATAATTTTTATAATAACATACTATAGGTCATCCATATTAGATATTAAAACCTCATTTACATATGAGTATTTATAAATATAGAATAATTTTGAATTTTTAAATTTTTAAAATGTAGAGTTTTTTTCTAGGATTTCAAGTTGTGTTTTGAGTCTTTAAACATTTTAAAGTAAATTTTTTGGATGTTTACTAGAGTTTTTGTGTCGCGTGAGGCTCAGGTGAGTAGCGGAACTAGCATGGTGGATGACCAGGCTGCTTTAATAAATTGCATTAGCCACCGGCTAACTGATATCTTGGTAGTAGAACCCCACTAAGTAGGGATTTCACTGGAGAGATGGTGGGTTATTTTTAAGGGTAAATTTACCTAATTTCACCCTCCAGGTTTTTAGGTAGGAACCCCCATGCTCCTTTTTATTTTTTTCTCATGAGAATGGTATATGATCCCATTTCTCCCATTTAGTTCCCCATTAATGTGGGGGTATTTTTAAGGATTTTTTAGTTATTTGAGTTATGTATTACCCTTAGTTGGTATCTTTATGTCTTATAAATCATTCATCTCTAATTATGAGAGTTTTTGTTGGGGTTTTGGATTCTTATTCCATCATATAATGGTTGAATTAACTATGAATAAATGGGATTTTGTTATTCTTTCAAAAATTGTGTCTCAAGATGGTCTTCACATTTCATCAAGTGATGTTTTATTGAGGTATGTTTCTATGGTGTTTTTTCAATAATTTTGAGCATATTTAAAATTAAATTGGAAATTATATAATCATATTATGGTATGTATTTTTAAAAAAAAAATAAGTATGGGCCTATACCATGGGATATTACAAAGTGTTTAGACCTAGTTTCATCATGGAATACTGACACGGTGAATTTTCACTGAAAATTTCATGTTTAAAATGAATTAATTAATAAATATTAAATGTAATAATTAATTAATTGTTTATTTTTTTCTTGAGTTAGGATATTCTTCCATGGATACAATCAATTTTTATCATGAATGAGGTTGGATAGGATTGGACAAGCATTAAAAGTAGTTTTTGGCTTTTGTAAATAATTATCAATGATTCTTTAATGTTATATGATCCTCATAAATTCTCTATTGAATTTATGATTTGGATATATGGATTGTGACACATGGATTAGAAACTATAGGGGGTTCCCTAAAGTTAAATTTTATATTTAATATGAATTAAATGTTTATATATAATGACTAATTAATGGGATTCCCTAAGATAAATGAAGAAACTCCTAGGATACAATGGTTTTAGGGAACTAGAATTGCACCTCAGGAACTAATGGTTAAGGCCTTAACCTGAGACATTTAGACCTCTATAAGGGGTGTCTTTCTAATAAATTGAATATGAATGACCTGGAATCCATTTTAAAGGAACCATGACCACCAATATATAAATTTTCATCCTAAAATTAAATGGAAACCCCAATAATTCTTGAAAGAACCCTTAAGACATGTTTATCCTTAGTGAAGAGACCATAGTCTATGGGTGATCGGTTGGGTGAGTCGACTGAAATCATGACACCTTGATGACTGAGATGTGATTTTGTTCATCTATTTTAAATTTTCCTATATGGTGTAGCTTATGAATTTGGTGAGGAAATATTACTCTGATGACCATTCTAATGGATGTGATGTCCCTATAGATTCATGTGTTAAGCAATGACTTTAGGTGAGTCTGAGGACCCACATGAGGGTGACTCTAATGTGTAGTGTCCTAAGGGACCCTTGGAATTTCCTTATTGAGAAACTAGACCTAAGTAGAAGTTTGCATCTATCAATATATATGGTTGTTTTTGTTTCCTTATAACTTGAAAAAACATGTAAGACTAAAGGGGTTGTGATAAAAAATATGGGTGTGGGTATTCATCAATTTTTTATGATATGTTAATTTTTATTTATATATTTATGTAATATTATATGTGATTTTCCCAGATGATTGGGAATCAATTTTTAGTCTTGAAACTAATGTGATTACCAGGGATTCTTGGGAATCATTTGATTAGATAGATTAGAATATTGGATGCTCAATATGGTTAGGATAATGTATCATGGTATATTTGGGATGGATGCATAAATTAACTAATATCTCATGATATGGATAATGTATGAGTGTGTTCCTAGAGGTGTTACCAAGGATATAACATCATAAATTTTTGATTGTGTGCATGAAATAATTCATGATATGGTATGGATTCCTTAGATATAGTGATAAAATTGTGAATTCTCAAGTTCCAGGATTTGAATGGTGATACTAGTACTCTATTTTGAATTCACATGATGACTGATATTTGAATAGTGGTATGAGGTGTTTGTTGGGCATATATCTATAAAAATGGATGTTCTAAATGCCAAGTTTGTAAGTTGGTCCCCTTAATCAGGGCCTAAGATACCTCTTAAGATCAGGTGGATGACCCATATATGGATCAACTGATGATTCATAAGATAATAGATGGCTAAGAGATTAGTCTTGGAATCTAGTGTAGGTATTACGCTTGATTTTCTAGGTCTCCCAATAATTATCCATGCCAATATTTATAATATTTACTTGGTCCTTCCCTCATAAGAATCAAACATCATCCTAATATTGTGAATTCTTATGTACTAATGTTGGGTTCTAAATGTGGGATTTAGGATGAGGGATTCATGGTGAGGCCCTAGGGTCTATTACTCATTATGATGGAGTTATCATCATGGGCTCCCTAATAAGTGAATAGAGGTTTCCTTTAGGTGATTCTCATTCTCATAGACACTTCGGTGCTAGACAAATTAGGTGTGGTCGATCAAGGTCATGAACCTTCATATTGATGAAGGTATTTGGGCATGAACCATATTAAAATTTTATTCACATGGTGTGGTAGAGATACTATATAGGTAAGTGCATCATGGTTTTCTTAGAGATATTATGTCATTGTGACAATTTAGGAATTGGGTTGTTGCTTATTTATTTTTTGTTTTGTATTTTATTTGATTTTTATTTATCAACATGTCAAATGAACATATAGTGGAAAATATTGGTTAGTATGGTATAGAATTGGTGGTTCCCTACTGAGTTATATACTTACACCCTACTCAAACTTCCATTACACATATGTAAGAACCCGGTTCTTATTCTTGAGGTACGAGTTTCTACTTTTCTCATTTCATTAAGTGTTTTTGAGGAAATAAGTAAAATGGGAAAAATCCTAAATTTTGGGACTACACACCGTGTACTTTTCCACACGTCATGTACTTTTGGCCATCTGGGATGAGTACACAGGGCGTGTAGCCATGTCGGCGATGAAAGGTGTAAAAACCGACTATACGTCGTGTAGTTTGTATTTACAAGACGTGTAGTCAGTCGGCAGGCGAATAGTAAGGCGGTGGTCAGCTGGGCGACAACACACACTGTGTATAGAGGCATACATGCCGTGTACCCATGTCGATAGATGAACAGTGCCACACTGGAAAGAACCCACCAGGGGAACAGTTAAAAAAATGGAAAGTACACGCCGTTTACTTGAGAGTACACGCCGTGTATTTTGTTTTTTTTCTCTTAAAATGGGAAGTAGCCTCCCCTGTTCACATGGATGGATTAGAACACCGGAGGGAAGCTCGAGGAGACATTTAGAACTTTGGAGATCTTCCAATCGTGAACCGGGAAGCCGATTCCACCTTCGTCGATCTTCTTGGAACCGCGCGGGTAAGATCTTCCTTATCCTTGAGTGTTTCTTTAAAATTCTTCATCAAAGGGAAATTATTAGAGGTTGAATGGGAAATATTTTAACTTAGATCTACGACGTTCTTAGATGTTTCAGAAGGTGTCATTCAGGTATATCGATCACGGGTGATCGAGGTAGGTGGCTTGGTTTTTAATTTCCAACTGATGTGCGTTTTTCTGTACCGTTGTGATACACACCCATGAATGGGGTGTCATATGGCTGAGGCCTTGTTGAATTAAATACCTATAATTGTTTAGGTAATTTAAATGTGATAATAAACTGTTTTTTGGGATCGCTTCTTGGATCCAGGACCACCCCGGGGGCACATTCCTCTATTTAACCGCTTGGCCAGGATACCCAAGGGTTCCTTTATAATAATGATTTTAGAATTTCCTTGAGAGGAATTTCATTTGTATTGAATGTATATTTCTTTTTCACATATTGGGAATGGCCCGATTACATGTTTAGGATGAGGGCAGTTTTGTGATTAGCCTGTGGGAAATGTACTTCTTAGCCTGTGGGAAACTTCTTTCGTGCCTGTGGGCAGTTGATTCTGTTCCTGTGGGTGACACCTCGTACACCTGTGGGAAATATTCAATATGCCTGTGGGAAGATTTATGTGTTTGGATTATTTTTACCTAAGGTTAAGGGTTTACATGTCTGAGGACTCTAGCTGTTTTACATAGAATATTCACTATGATGATATCTTAAATTGAATGTTAAAAAGAATAATAAAATGGCAATATAAGGAGTAAAGTTAGTTACTTTTGAGTACTGCTTAGTTTATTTCATTTTCCTACTGCACACTGTTGTTTAATCTTTTCACACAGTAGGGCACGGGCCTTTGGTGGGTACCTACTGGGATATATTTCTCACACCCTGTTTGGGTCATGTCTTCGGCCCAAACAGATTACGTTTCTGTAGGTGTGGATAAGGGAAAGGGTCCCTATACAGGTACTTGATTATTGCTGGGAATTAGGGGAGCATGAGACCGAGCTTGGATCATGATTCCGTTGTCTATTCTGTTTTACTTTTTTGTACTTTAACTTCAGTTGTATTTTACTGCAGTTTAACATGTTTTGGTTGTTTTATAGAATAGTGACATGCTGCATTTTCATATATATATATATATATGACTGCTAGTTTCCTTGTTATTATCTATTATCGATTTCTTCTATATTTATTGTTCACCACTTCCGTTTGATGTATACTATTTACCTATTCCGTTGCACTGCACTTTGAAAAATGAGGGAATATTTTCCCCACTATCAGACCTGGGGCCTCGCTGCTAGTCGGTAGCCTCTGGCGTTTGGGGAAATGCACTTGAGGTCATGTAACCAACCGGGTTCGGGTCATCCGTGGAGTGGTACCCGGATCCGGGACTTTACAAAGTGGTATCAAGGGCAGGTTCTTTTCTTTGTATTACTATTTGGATCCTTAGTTAGGGATAGGACAAGAACGATAGTTGGTAATAAGTTGTGCACGGGATTAGCTAACCCATGTACAGGAAAAATCCAGTTTACCTCATATTTTTTCAATTCTTCTAATTTTTCAAATTTTACAGTTGATTTGATTTCACCATTTGGCGACACACTTGTGATTGTGCTATTTATATTTTATTCATGGTGTCTATTTAGTTGCAACTCGATGAGATGATGGTATTCCATCTCATGCATCATTTAGGAACTTTCTAGAAATCACATGCCATGCATAATTCCATGCCATGTAGGCGCATTAGAAATTTAATGTTGTTGTGATAGTTTTTGTGCTAGAAAAGCATGCTGTTGTGATAGCTGCTTTGATAAATACATGCTATGTGATAGCGTATTTTTTGGTGAGCCTGTTTATAGAATGGACACCAATCTTTGATTTTTTGGGAGTATGGGCCCTCATTGACCGGAACTTGGTGGATCATTGCTATTTTCTTATGTATAACATGTATAAGATGTCAAACTTTGATTCACAGGGAGTATGGGCCCTCGCGGATCGGAATTTGTCACTTAGGTGTTGTTTTTTAGTATTTTCTGGGCTCCGGAGTAGTATCTAAGACTTAATGTCCAGAAAACCCAAGATACACGCCGTGTAGTTTCTCAGACACACGACGTGTGATCTTCTATTCGGGAAGAAAAGAATAATTTTTGAGTACACGCCGTGTGCCCCAAGTACACGTCGTGTAGTCTCTTCCCGTGTTATAGACTGTGTGGGCGGGGACACGGGGAAGGGAAGTGCTTGGGGGAAAACACGCCGTGTACCGGATGTACACCCCGTGTAGTGTTGACCTGGAGTCTGGCCGTGTAACTAACAACAAAGGTCAGTGGACTCTTTTGTACACATCGTGTCAATGGTGAACATGTCGTGCAGCCTGACCTGGGGATCCGGCTATGTAACTAACAACACGGGCTGGTGTAATCCTTTTGTGTACACACCATGTCTCTTTGGAACACGCTGTGTAGTGGGATCCGCGAATCTGACCGTGTAACTAACAACACGGGTCGGCGAAGCTCATCTAGTACACGATGTGTACCTGTGGGACACGCTGTGTAGTCTTGTCCAAGGACAGACCGTGTGGTTTTAGCCGTGTGGCTAGGAAATGGGGAGTGTACACGCCGTGTGTGGGTGTAACACGCCGTGTAGTAACAGGGCGAGTAGTCGGCCGTTTCACAAATGACACGAGTAGTTGGAAGATGAAACCATACACATCGTGTAGATTATATACACGCCCGGTAGTTTTGTTCAACGGGAGCAATCCGGCTTAGCCGTGTAGAAGGACCCGGGAAGGGGAAGAGAAGTCAGGTACATGCTGTGTAGTCAGTATACACATCGTGAAGTCTTGTTTTGAAAATTTTGAATGCCTTCTTCCTCCTGTTCCCCTTTTGGTTCCTTTATTTTCTGACTGTGATAATCTTGATCTAAGGTGTGTGTTTGACCTTGTAGATTCATGCAGCTGAGACGAACATGTGTTGTTTTCCAAGAGAGCGAAAACGATTATACTCCAGATATGGTAGGCCATGGGCTACCAGTAAATCCTCCAGTAGAGCCAGATGTGGTGCCAGCCGTTATACCAGACACAGGCCCGGATGCGCACTTTCGTGAAGGCTTTATGCGGTTCATGTAGACCTTTCAGGGAGCACTGCCGGCGGCCACATCTATGGCAGAGCTGACACATATCTTCCAGTAGCAGCATTTGCCTACGTTTTCAAGGGATGGAAAACCACAGGCTGCGGAGTCTTGGCAGCGGTCTATGCAGACTATTTTCAAGCACCTAGAGATGCCTCCAGGGAGGAGGGTCAACCTCACGACTTATATGCTGCGTGATTCCGCCAAGAGGTGGTGAAATGTTACCACCCAGTCAGAGAATCACAGAGACATGGTGTGGGATGATTTCTAGAAAGAATTCTATGAATTCTTCTTCCCAGAGACACTGAGGGAAGATCAAGCTCGAGAGTTCATGAATCGGCAGTAGGGTGCTCTGTCGGTGATGGATTATTCTGCTCATTTCACCGAGCTTCAGCGTTTTGCACCCGATTTGGTGGGTGATGAGACGTTGAGAGCCAAAAACTTTGAGGATGGTCTTCGATATGACATATGAGCACTGGTGAATGTTTTCAGGTTGCCTTCAGTACATGCTATTGTGAATCAGGTTCTGATTACAGAGAGGAACCTACGGGAAGCTAGTGGTGTGGGCCAGGGTGGTTCATCACCATTTTCTAGTACTATTTCTACTGGTAAGAGGAAGAGACAGATGGACTTATCTCAGGGTGGTAGTACCTGCCAGAAGAATGTTTCAGGTGGACAGTTCATGTGCTACCAGTGTTGTAAGGAAGGGAACAAGTGACCTCAGTGTCCACATGACCCAGTGGAATGCTGAGCTTGTGGCAGGATGGGTCATCTGCAGTGCTTTTGCAGGGTGTTTCCACCAGTGGCTAGTGAGAGGGGTTCTGTGCAGACTCCACATACGGGGGCAGGACCAGCAACTTCTTACCAGTCGGGGAACTGGAATACATCAGGCGTGCAAGCAGGGATGGTGGACGTGGCCATTGTAGCCAGACACCAGGATCTCAGAGGCAGTAGGGCGGGACAGCTCAAGGTAACCAGGTTGTGTCACAGGGCCGCGGTACTGGGCACGTGTATGCTGTGCAACAGACCCAGCCGGAGTAGGATCATGGACCTTCTACTGTCATAGGTACTATTCTCGTAGCTTTTGTTTTATCTTCAGTACTTTTCGATATGGGTGATACACATATCTTTATATCTGTACCCGTTGTGGAGAGCCTTGGGCTCGGTGTTTCTACTTCCTCTGATGTTATGACGTTAGACACTCTGTTGGGAACTAGAACGGCTAGTGTGCATAAGTTCAAGGAGTTCCCCCTTGAGTTTGGTGGGTGTCACTTCCTTTGGGACCTCTATTTCTTAGAGATGACGAGCTAGGGTGTCATTCTCAGGATGGACTGGTTGGTTCCCTTTCGAGCCTTTGTGGATTTCTATCTTCGCAGGGTGAGTTTCACGTCACCAGATGGCAGAGAGTTTCTATACAATGGATAGTGGAATGTTCAAGAGAGTCGAGCTGGACCATAGCATCATGGGCGAGGTGGTATCACATCCCAGATTGCAAGCTTATATCTTGACTACTAGGGTACTTTTCAGAGGGATTTCCCTCCAGTGTTTGATCGTTTCAAGGATGTCTTCCCATACGACTTTTCAGGTCTTCCTCCGGAGCGTGAGGTGTATTTCTATATTGATCTTGTGCCAGGAGCAGCACCGGTGTCCATTCTTCCTTATAGGATGGCTACACTGGAGTTTCATGAGCTCAAGAGACAGTTAGAGGAGTTAAAGGCAATGTTTTTCATCCAAACTAGTACTTATCCTTGGGGTTCGCCGGTCCACTTTGTGAAAAAGGCAGACGGTACCCTCAGACTCTGTGTGGATTATCGGAAGCTAAACCATTTGACGGTTAAGATCCAATATCCCTTTCCAAGGATTGATGATCTTTTTGATCAACTTCATCGAGCACGAGTGTTCTCGAAGATTGACTTGAGATCAGGATATCATCAGCTACGCGTTAGACCATCTGATATACCTCTCACAGCTTTTAGGAGTAGGTATGGTCTGTACAAGTATATGGTTATGCTGTTCGGACTCACGAACACACCAGAAAGTTTCATGGATCTGATGAATCATGTGTTCCATCCTTATCTGGATTCTTTTTGGTAGTATTCGTGGACGATATCTTGGAGTACTCTCACACTTGACATGACCATGCCACCCATCTTGAGATTGTATTGAGTACATTGAGAGAGCATCAGTTATATGATAATATCTCAAAGTGTCACTTTTGGATGGACCAGATACACTTCCTAGGTCATATCATCTCATATGAATGAGTTGTAGTAGACCCAGAGAAGGTGAGAGCAGTAGTTTCCTGGGATCATCCTAAGAACGTTTTTGAAATACGGAGTTTCTTGGGGCTGGATGGTTACTACAGAAACCTTATACAAGACTTCTCCCACTTAGAAGCACTGTTGATGGGTTTGACTAAGAAGGGTGTGAAGTTTTTTTGGTCAGAAGCTTGTTAGATAGCCTTTTAGGAGATGAAGGGATAGTTGACATCAGCACTGATCCTGATACTCCCAGAGTAAGGGAAGAGCTATACAGTTTACTATGATGCATTAGGTATTGGTCTAGGAGCTGTGTTTATGCAGGTCGATCGAGTAGTTGTATACAGGTCTCGACAGTTGAGGCCACATGATAGTAATTACCCGACGCATGATCACGAGTTGGCTGCAGTTGTTCATGCGTTGCGCTATTGGAGGCATTATCTCTTGGGAGAACATTTTGTGGTGTTCACGGACCACAAAAGTCTCAAGTACATCTTTACCCAGCGTGACTTGAACTTGAGACAGCGAAAGTGGGTCGAATACCTTCAGTCCTTTTATTTTGAGATTTTTTATACACCTAGTAAGGTTAATGCGGTTTCTGATGCACGGAGCAGGAAGACTCATACACAGGAAGTTCATGAGGCCAGTGATGAGTGGAAGCTTATGTCTTTGTTCTCTAAGATGCATTTGGAGGTTCACGACAGTCAGGGGCAAACCTATCTTTATTCTTTAGTTGTGACCTCTACCCTCCTAGATAGACTGAGGATGAGACAGCTATCTGATTTAGAAGTCCTAGTTCTATGGGAGTCGGTGGTAAGTGAGGACCCTCCTCCTGGGTGGACGATAGGAGATGATGAGGTACTGTGTTTCCATGGATGAGTATGGGTTCTAGGGGATATACACGAGGAGATGATGTGGGAGTTTCATGATTCAGTTTGGGCTGTAGATCCCAGAGTTACCAAGATGTACTGTGACTTGAGATGTCAGTACTAGTGGCCGGGTATGAAGAAAGATGTAGCTGGTTTTTTTATGAGGTGTTCCACCTATCAGCAGGTGAAGGTGGAGCATCAGAGGACAGCTAGGCTTTTGCCGAAGTTATCCATTCCGTCATTGAAATTGGATGATTTTGTGATGTACTTTGTGACTGGGTTGTCGAGGTCACCTCGAGGCAATGATGTCGTGTGGGTTATTGTCGACAGACTCACAATGGTAGATCACTTTTTTCCCATCAAGGAGACCTTTGGAGTTGACGAGCTCATGAAGTTGTATATTCGAGAGGTTGTACGTCTTCATGGGGTCCCCCATTCTATCGTTTCAGATAGGGATTCCCATTTTACGTCTCGTTTCTGGCAGAGTTTTCAGAGGGCATTAGGTACACAGGTGCTCCTGAGCACAACTTATTACCCTCAGACCGATGGTCAGTCAGAGCGTACGATATAGGTGCTTGAGGACATGTTGCGTACATGCATCCTATAATTTGGGATCTCATGGGGAAAGCATATACCCCTAGTCGAGTTTTCCTATAATTGTAGTTTTCAGGAAACTATTGAGATGGAACCTTACAAGGATTTATATGGTAGTCCATGCCGATCACCTTTGTGCTAGTTAGAGGTAGGCGAGGCAGCTTTACTGGGACCACGTCTCGTGCAGGAGACTTCTGAGCAGGTCGAGTTGATTCAGAAGCGGATGGCTACCACACAGTCTCTCCGGAAATCTTCTATTGATCGGCGCAGAAGACCCTTGGATTTCATGGTTGGGGATCAGGTTTTCTTGCGTGTTTCACCGAGGTTGGTACACATGCGGATCAAGAGATAGGTTAACCTTTAACTGAGTTATGTAGGGCCATTTGAGATTCTAGAGAGAGTTGGGTCGGTTTCCTATCGGTTATAGTTACCAAAGAGGTACCGAGCCATGAATGACATCTTCCATGTATCTCAGTTGCATCTCTATCATTCAAACCCATCTCATGTCTTTCATCCCAAGGAGGTTAAGCTTGAGGTAGATGCATCCTTTGAGGAGAATTCGATTTGTATCATTGATAGGAGCACGAAGGTTCTCCGAGGGTGGCCATTTCCTCTCGTACAGGTGCTATGGCAGCATGGCTGGGTGCAGAAAGAAACTTGGGAGCGGGAGATCGACATATGTGCTCATTGGCCAGTGTTATTTATGGATATATCTTCACCACCCTTGTAAGGGAAATTCGGGGACGAATTTATTTAAGGGGGAAGTTTTTAAGAACCCGGTTCTTATTCTTGAGGTATGGGTTTCTTCTTTTCTCCTTTCCTTAAGTGTTTTTTGATGAAATAAGGAAAATGGGAAAATCTAAATTTTCGGACTACATGCCAGGTACTTTTCCACACGCCATGTACTTTTGGTCGTGTGGGATGAGTACACAGGGCGTGTAGCCATGTCAGTGATGAAAGGTGTAAAAACCGACTACACGCTGTGTTGTTTGTATTTACACGCCGTGTAGTCAGTCGGCAAGAGAATTGTAAGGTGGTGGCTAGCTGGGCGACAGTACACGCTGTGTATAGAGGCATACACATCGTGTACCCATGTTGACAGATAAACAGTGCCACGCTAGCGAGAAGCCTCCAGTGGAACAGTTAAAAAATGGAAAGTACATGTCGTGTACTTGAGAGTACACGCCGTGTATTTTATTTTTTCGCTTAAAATGGGAAGTTGCCTCCCCTGTTCATATGGAAGGCTTAGAATGCTATAGGAATGATAGAGGATATGGCCATAGCTTTGGAGATCTGCCGATCGCGAACCGGGAATCTGATTTTACCTCCGTCGATCTTGCTCGAATCGCACGGGTAAGAGATTCCTTCTCCTTGAGTGTTTCTTTCCAATTATTTCTCAAATGGAATTTATTTTAGGTTGAACGAGAATTCTTTTACCTCAGATATACGATGTTCT
Source organism: Viscum album (assembly GCA_963277665.1). NCBI lineage: Eukaryota > Viridiplantae > Streptophyta > Magnoliopsida > Santalales > Viscaceae > Viscum > Viscum album. Next base: position 1,211,740,927 of record OY728153.1, on the reverse strand, counting down.
TGGACGTTTCTGAAGGCATCGTTCGGGTATATCGATCACGGGTGATCGAGGTAGGTGGCTTGGTGTTTAATTTCCATCTGATGTGCGTTTTTATGTACCTTTGTGATACGCGCCCATGAATGGGGTGTCGTATGGCTGAGTACTTGTTGAATTAAATACCTAAAATTGTTTAGGTGATTTAAATGTGATAATAAACTATTATTTGGGATCACTTCTTGGATCCTGGACCACCCCAGGGGTGCGTTCCTCTATTTAGTCGTTTGGCCAGGATACCTGAGGGTATGCCTCTATAATAAGAATTTCCTTGAGAGGAATTTCATTTGTATTGCATGTATATTGCTTTTTCACATATAGGTCATGGCCCGATTACTTGTTTATCCGGAGGGAAGTGTCGTGATTAGCATGTGGGCATGTACTACTTAGCATATGGGAAACTTCTTCCGTGCCTGTGGGCAGTTGACTCTGTGCCTGTGGGCGACACCTCGTACGCCTGTGGGCAATATTCGATATGCCTGTGGGCAGATAATTGTGTTTGGATTCTCTTTACCTGAGGGTAAGGGTTTACCTGTCTGAGGACTCTTGTTGTTTTACTTAGAATATTCAATGTGGTGATATCGTAAATTGAATGTTGAAAAGAATAATAAAATGGCTATATAACTAGTAAAGTTAGTTACTTTTGAGTACTGCTTATTTTATTTCATTTTACTACTACACACTGTTGTTGCATCTTTTCACATAGTTGGGCACGGGCCTTTGGTGGGTGCCTACTGGGAATTATTTCTCACACCCTGTTTGGGTCATATCTTCGGCCCAAACAGATTACGTTTCTGTAAGTGTTGATAAGGGAAAGGGTCCCTATACAGGTACTTGATTGTTTCTATGAAGTAGGGGAGCATGGTACCGATCTTGGATCATGATGCCGCTGGCTGTTATGTTTTTCTTTTATGTACTTGTACTTATGTTGTATTGTACTGCAGTGTAACATGTTTTGGCTATTTTATAGAATAGTGACATGTTGCATTTTCATATATATATATATATATATGACTGCTGGTTTCCTTGTTATTATCTGTTATACATTTCTATTATATTTATTGTTTACCACTTCCATTTGATGTATACTATTTACCTATTCCGATGTACTACACTTTGAAAAATGGGGGCATAGTTTCCCCACTATCATACCTGGGCCCTCGATACTAGTCAGAAGCCTCTGGAGTTTGGGGAAATGCACTTGAGGTCATGTTACCAACCGGGTTTGGGGAACCTGTGGAGTGGTACCCAGATCCGGGACGTTACAACATAGGTATGTGAGCAGATCGCACATGGTTATATTAGGCACAGTTTAAGAAGAGGCCTGATATAACATGGTGAAACTAGAAGAATCATATGGGATCAGAGATCGATATGTCATATGACTTGGAGTCATCAGGGAGATAGTGTATTTATTTTCTTATTTATTATTCTTTATTTTCAACTTGTCCAGTGGGTAGTCAGTGTTTTTCAAGCATGGTTTTTCTAGACCTTAATTCACTTCATTTATTATCTTTCGGTTTATATTTGTGTGATTTATAATTCAATTACTTATTATCATAGACTATTTTTGTTATTTTTATATTCTTTTTCCCTCTGATATAGGGGCTATATAGTTCCCATGATACCTCATTAAACCCCTAATTCTAGTCGGAAACTTCTATATTTTGGGAGGTGTGATTGAGGTCATGTGGAAAACCTGTGTAGTTATTTTTCATAGAGTGAATCAGATTGGGGTGTTACAAATTTTCATGCAATCAATGTTTTGTATTTCTCTTACTATTCTTTGGTATGATGGATTAGAGACATAGTAATGTTCCATATCTTTTGATGTAACCCATACTGGTGCATCGTGAATAAATTTTCCATTGGAAGTCTAGGTTACGAGATATGTGGTATTGATTTTTTATAGTTATTTTGAATTTACCCTTGAATGACACAATTTGTTTTTGAGATTTATGGTTGATGAATTATGGGATTCTTGGATATTATTCAATTAAAAAGAAGACAATAATAGATTTGGAACTTGGTTTGTAAAGGTAAGAGGCATCTCTTTCATCATATATGGAATTTATAATTCACATGATATGTAATTAATTTATAGTGTTACTTTTCTACCATAGATTAAGGTTTATCTATTTAAAGTTTCATAAAATGATTGTATTTTGTTTTCCCAAATATGTACTTTGTGGAATTAAAATCACTTGGGATAACATTTATGTTTTTATTTTATTTTGATCACAAGTCATGTGGACCTACAATGATATGCTCAAGATGAAAATGATGTATTCCCCGGTGAAAGGGACTTGGGGTGACCCTAGTTGGTCAATGGATGAATTTTATACCTTTTTGGAAAACCTATTATGGTTCATCATTATTCATATTGGTTTTATTAAAGTTTCAGTAACTACCTATATGGTTTTTTCGCATATATTTTGAATTGATACTATACTTGACCAAACCTTGTGACGGTATTTAGGGGGTTATGAATCGTCATTATATTATTTTGGTTGAATGTTTAGAAATGTTTATTATGACCAAATCATATAGGGATAAGTATGATTTTTTTATGTGCATATATGGGGAGTTCCCTAGGTTCGATTATTTAAGTTCCAATAACAACTATTGTGGTGCTTTCCCATTTATCTTGGAATGGAATTCTATATAATGGGTCTCAGAACTATGGTTCCTTGACATGGATAATCCCAAATTATTTTTTGAGGGATCATCAAAGTATTTTAATTCTTGAGGGAGTATTCTTTTTTTTTATTCTCAATTAGAATAAAGTCCTAAATAGGTTTATGATTTTTCATTTGATTTCATTATAATAGAAGGCCCTTGAGATTATTTTTATTGATTTAAATACTTGATTTGATTGAGATAAACCCATAAAAGGGTAATCCTATTTAGGTTGGAAACTTTGAGGTGGGAAGTATAGGTTAGTGCTTCCATTTGATATCAGTTCACAAGAGGTGTTACTGGGGGGATGTGGAATTAGAATAGAGATTACTGGGAAGTTTTAATGAGGAAAACACCTTGAGTACTATTCATTTTTTATTGAAATTTTATTTCAAGGGTAGAACCCATATGATACCTAGCCATTTGAATTTTGGATATGTTCCTAAGTGGTATAAATATAGAGTGTGGTCAAACACTTATGATTTTGGGAATTATAAAGTTTGGTGGGAGAACATATATTTTTCCATGATATATGAGGGGTGTTGGGTTATTTAGAATTAGAGTATAGGTGTTTATATTCAAATTAAGAAACCATGAAATAGGTCATGGTCAATGGGTTTAAATTTCTATTTTTGTTGAAAAAAGGCATCATGGTGGTGGTGTTTCAAGTATGTATAATTGTGGAGGGGTTATAATGTTTCACAATCACGCATATTAGGTTCACCATTATGTTTTCATTCATGAATACTATGTGGGTTTGAATGGAATTTTTTGGTGTTGGCGGGATAACCTTCATGTCAAAAACATACTCCCACGTCATTTCTATGGGGTTTGAAATCAGGTTTTTCATTTCAACCGAAAACTCCTAAGGGCTCTCATATCCATGATCACTCGAGGACCTACTTTCCAAAGGCAAGTGCTCATCGAGTAACTTTGTCAATGATTCTTAAGAACTCACATTGGTCGAGAGGATGGGAGGTCGGGCTCATCATATCCTTTTGGGGGGAATTATTTGTTATTCTGGGATTCTATTATATATTCGGGACATGTTTATGAATCCTTTGTTAATTCCCAAATTATACATGGGTCACCTTTGAATTAAAAATCAATTACTAATTTGAAGGGATTTGGAATAATCTATATATATCTGAGGATCTACATCAAGGGAGGGGCCTATACATATTAGAGGTTCTCTATAAATGGTACATGGGGTCCATAGATCCTTATTTAATTTATTATTATGATGTGTGTTTTAAGCCACGTAGTGGGGCACTCTGGATTTCATTGTCATACAGGGAGACAATAGTCATTTTTATATTAGGATCAAACACCTAATATAGTCTTACTACATATGATTATGAATAGGATTATAACCCATGTAGTTCAGTTCAACTTAATAGGAAATTTAATACCTTTTAAGGTCATGTGATAAGAACCAAAGCATGTAGTTTACCTTCATACAGCAAGGATGCCTAGGCGGAAGGTGCATAGTCAATTTTTGGGGAGAGACTTATGCCAAGGAATCCCAAAGGGCACCAAAGAGATGCGGTCACCCATGTGGATGTGATCCTACTATGGATATGATCCATAAAACATTAGGGTGAATTTGGGATGTTGGGTTTGGAACTCAAGGAGGATTACTACATTCCCACTTAGTCAGGAATCAATGACCATGTAGTTTGGAATGGTTATGGATTAAACCTATGGAGGAGTCCCACGGGTTCATGATTAATTGGGAATCTGGACCATTAAAGTTTTGTCTCATGGGGAATATGGCCCTTTGAGACTATGGTAACATGGTTTTGTGACTTATACCAACTAGGAGGCCCATTTGAGTGAGTAAGGTTGGGGCTTATACGAGATAGGAGGCCCATTTTTTGTATAACTATGAGGAAAGTCTTGCGTCAGGGTGATTTGGAGGTCTGGTAGGGGATTACACTCAAGAGGATACCTATAGATCTCTGTATTACAAAAAAAATAGTGGGTTCATATGCTTGGAATCATGTGGAAATCATTATCACTACCAACCTCCAATCCCACATGATTCATGATCATTTTGAGAAACAAGAGGAAGTAGAAGTTCCCACAAACCACCGAATTTTATTTTTCCACTAGTGGATGAGGCCTAGGACCAAAGGAACAAAGAATGAGTGAGATCTATTACCATTTTACTATCATATTTTGGTAACCATGATAGTCACTTCAACACTTGGCTATGACCAGAGTAGGCGAAGAGGAGAAAGCGTATATCCTCATGCCAAAAATTTATGTGCATTCTTTAAGAGGGATGACCATTGACTGGTTCCTATTGAAGAGAGGAAAATAAGATACTAAACCTCAAAGGGAATGGAAATCCCAATTCTCCCACTCATCACATATAATAGTGAGGTCCATTTGAGCACCTCTAAGGTCAAAAAACTCGTTACCATGGGAATTTACACTTGAGAACATTGTTAGGATTCCCATTATCAAAAAGGTTATGAGAAAGACTCATCTTACCATGGGTATGTACACTCGATAAGACAGGATGATGTTTCCAATTATTTATTCATACATATTTAGAGGCTTTGGAAGAGGCCTTGGACTTGTTAAATTATAATAGTTTGTGTATAGGCTAAAGTGGGGATTGATGGTATGACGGAGGAAATCCATGGGAGAAGGAGAGAGGAAAACCCTAGGATTCCCCATTTTTAATTGTTTATTCTTATATGGGATGGTTTCCCTCTAATTAGAGTTTTTTTATGAAAATTAGGGTGTCGTCCGTGTATCTTATTGGTATGCGGATCTGAGTTCTACCCGCATAGTACTTTTCTCCATAGCTATGGGTTTTTCCCATGTCAAGATTTTCTATACATGCTTGAGTCCTTCCCATGTAGCACTTTTCTATGTGGGGAAGGGATCCCTTCACATATCATTTTACTGCATATTGTGATGGACACCAAAATATCCATCTGTTACTTCTTCATGTAATGGTATTTCTGATGGTTTTTGGGTTTATGCATGTGCAGGGGGATTCATTTTCTAAATTAATGTTATGTGGTAGGTTTACATACTTAGAATTGATTGTTCTCACACCTTTCGTCAAATTTTTGTCTGTGTTTCAGATTTTTTTATCCACCTTTTTATTTATTCCCCTCTAAGTATTTTATATAGGAATGGGGGAACTACCAAAAGGGATAGCTATTAATTCATGGCAGTATGTAGGGATATCATTTGTGGGGAACAAAAAATACCGCTCACACCCAAAAATGACTTATTCATTTGTAGGGGATGAAAAATAGTGTCAACTATTGAAAATTATTTTTTCATTTGTGGGGTAAAAACCACTAATCGAGCTGAAAAATATTTTGGTTTTATTTGTATCCATCAGGGATCAATGTCACATCCTACTAATGATTTCACTTTTGGGAAACGATTTTGATGATAGGGATGCCTCATGGAGTGGTGGGAAATCTAATTGAACAGTTATCCACATAGAGAGTTTTTTTACTTGGACCCAATCCCTTTTTTTCATATTCTCTCCTATAATCCATTTTTCAAACTCTTATTCAGGATTATTTTACCCCTGAAAATTCATGAAGGTATTTTCAGATTCCATGTATTGTTTTCCAGACCAATAAAATTCCCCCCATCAGTATTTTCTCTGATCAATATGAAAAATAAGGGGTTATTGATTAAAATATTTGTCTGATTCAAACCTATTTCCAGTATGCATGTGGAAATTTAATGGGTACCATGCCAATAATATGGCGGTACCACCTAATTTTTCCTCTATTAGACATCTCAATGAACTAGTGCTTTGTGAACTACCTTGACTTGATACTTCCCCACATATCATTCCTCCTTTTAGGAATAACTTTCTGTGAACTCAAATGTGGTCACCCACGAATTTTACTTCTACTCACTGCATAGTGATATGGTTCATCCACATGGTGTGTTGATGATTTTCTTATTGAATGCCTCATTAATTGAAATCCACCTAGACTGAATACCTCACAGACTGATGGTTCACAAGTGGATTCTTTGTGGTCCTTCTTTTCATTTTAATTCATATTTTGAGATTTTTTGAAAAAATATCAAATATTTTTTTGATCTTCCCAAAGGTAAAAAATGAAACATTTCAACCAAAATCAAGATTCCACTTCCATGACTATGATTAAGATAGTAACTTCCATTTATAAAAATATTAAATATGGCCTTTGATATCACATCATACTTCTAGAGGTTATTCTAAAGAGTCTCCTTTTATTAGGGATTTGTAATTACCTATTTTCCAACAGATCAACACCGTACAATATTGGAATTCAAGAATACACTCTCATTCCATCATATGATCATAATCTTCCATCAACTTGATTTGAGGTGTCTTTAGATCGTGTTCATGTGAACATCTCTTGTATGGGTAAAATCCTTTTTTAATCAAGTCAAAAGAATGTTTTTATTCTGAATGGTTCCCTGTGGAATCAAAGAAATGATCAAAATGATGATATATCCAAATAATCTTCAATTAAATATTATCCATCCCTATTTAATCTCTCATAAGGTACTCCCAATGCAGGATGGAGTCCCAAATGAGATTTATTATTTAGATGAATATTTTCTGATGAATGGAATAGGGACTTCTAGGTGAACCAGAATTGAATGAGATTTTCTCATTGGTTGGAGGTTATCAACATATATCATAAAGTAATGATTTCACAATTCATAGTATATTCTCCCATTAATATGTTATATGAATTTATCAATTATTGGTGTTCGTGCACCAACACATTCCACATATCATATAGTGATGTCGGAATCAGCTTATGGGATATCTACTAATTAGGAGGATTCTCCGTTCTAAGAATCATGTATGATGAATTCTTTCCTATATCTAACACATGGGATGATATTGAATTGGTTTAACCATTAGAAAAAAAAAGTTTACAAATTGTGGTAGAGAAATTTTTGGGCAATCGCCTTCATGCACATTCACATATTTCTTTCATCGACTGAATAAAAATATTTTTTCAAGATAATAGTCCAAGGATGAGGATCGACGCACCAAGAATCACCCATATCACCAATAAAAAGGTATTCTAGGTTTATAATTGGACACCAATGAGGTAGTAAAATACACCACATGGGGCTATAAGATCTATCCAGACATATCTTTAGACTTTGGCTTGGTGTGATATTTTGCCATTTTTTTGAGTGAGTGGATCTTTTCATCTCATGATTCCAATTCTAGTGTCAGGGTTTTCACTTTAATGATTATTTCTATATTGGTGGATTTATAACCCATAAATTTAGTCATTCCATATCTTTCTTATATTTACAAGTTGTTTGATAATAAACAAGAAGGAAGATCCTCGCGTCATCTTTGATGGGTGCTTCTATTTTTATATGGCTGGGTGGCAGACCACTTTCCAAGATATGAATATCAGTTTACTGCAAAAATACCTCATTCCACCTAACATCCTATACTTCTCAACATTGTTTATGTTCTTCCAACATCATTGGGCATTGATGGTGTTATTATGATATTAAATGATCTCTCCCATTTTACTTTCATTTCTTATCTTTCACCTTTGGGAGATACGGTGCATAATGTTGGAGGTTCTTAGTAATAATGCTCCTATATCATCTCATTGAAAGAAATAATTTTGACTATATAGATATATGGGGTAACCATTTTTGAACCTTATGATCCTTATAGGTCTTTACAACAATTTGTATCCCTAGAATAGGTTATAATTTTAGCATTATCAAGATTAAAAGGGAATCACATCCAGTCATCCTCTTTTAATTGTGGTTGATGATGATCTGTGAAGATTCTAGTATGAAAATGATTTTTCTTTCAATAGACACTCTAACCAACCTACCATGGGGATAAGACATGACATGGATGGAATAATTTATTGATGGAGTGTTGGAGAATCCAATTTTATGTGTGCATAAACCACTACACTCTCTAATTTCATTCTCTAACACACCATCTTTACCAACTTCTGAATTAGAAAGTAATCCATCCTGAGGCTCCAAGAATTATAGTGGAGCTTCATCCTCATGTTATATACTTATAGGGAGTGGTTTGGATCCCAAATTTTTTATTAGTACTACTGGAATCCCTAAAAATTATGGTCCCAATGGAATGGTATTAGGAATTCCACCAGTCAATGGAGAACTAGTCAGCTCATTTAATAAGATTAAACATGAGGTGGAAATGGAGGATTTTACCCCTTTACAATTATGTGATAGAGTGAGCCATTCTGTATTGAATATGATCTTGAATTATATTCAATTATCCAAAGGTAAACAGAATCTTGATCCTAGTGGTATCATCAAAAATAAGACTGTGTGAAAATGGGATCGACACCAAGTATATTTTATAATTACAAAGACTCCTTTGAAAAATCCTTTTCATATTATGGAAATCCTTCATCAACTATTCCTTGTAATAGGTGTAAGACGGTTTGATTATAGGCACTTGCATAACCCAGTTCACCAAGTTCTCATTTCTCAAGAAGGTTTTAATTCTTGTGAATGTGATCTGATCTAGTTTAATCTTTCTAATAATCATGTAAAACCCATAAGGGATGATTCTACTAATCTTTATCACTAAACTAAAGAGGAATCATGACTTCATGATTAGATCTATGGGCAGACTATAGATCTACATGAATATGAGGCTCACATAGATGGAATAAAGGTGAAGTTCTAGTTGGAAAACAAGGGGTTAGAAGAAACCAAATAGAAAAATCAGAAGTTAATAACCATAGTTAATAAAATTCCCCACTTAGATAAAGTTAAAGTCAGTCAGAGAACCAGTCTTAAGAAATCCATTATTGGTTTGTATCAGGCATTGTCCAGTCATCTAGGTAAAGATGTCAAGGCTCCACTATAACCATTTTATTTATTTCTCACTAATCAATATTTTTAGGGAGAGACTATATGATTTGGATTATCATCATTTTTCACATTAAGAAAATAAATGATAAATGTTTACCCTCTAATACATATCCTATATATTAGCCTCTAGTTTCAATCAAACATAACTTGTAGTGTTTTAAAATATAATCTCTTCGATCACCTTAATGATTTTTCCACACCATAACAATCTCAACCATAACCTAGAATAATCTAGTTGAAATGATTTCTTCCGGAGAATTGTTCAGGGATAGGTAAAAGCTTCATTACTATCATTGTAATACCATAGTCATCTTACCTATATAAAATATCATGTAATGTTATAATTTTCTCCTGATCCAATGGATTTGTTTAGCATAGTTTTAATATTTTTAGGGTTACATAGAAGACACTACAAACATTGTGTCTTTTTTTTACCGCCCCGATTTTTTCCTAAGTCCACTCAGACGTGAACTTAGCATTCACGAATCAACTTTTTATTAGGATAACTTTTTTCTGCCAAACATGTTTTTTTATTTTTTATTTTTATTTCTCAATTTTATTTTCTAAACGATGAAAATCAAAGGTATATAGAGCTGGGACTCAACAATTACCCAGGGTTTTATCTATAGGTTTCTATCCTGGTGAGCACAATGTATCTTTTATTGGGATTTTTATATCCCTTTAGTTCAGAATAATGAAACTTATGATTTAGGTCAAACATATTTGACCATAGAATGATTTTTTGACCATGGATGGATGAAGATGAATGTCCCACCATTATTTAAACATATGAAGGTGGATTTTTGAGTCAAAATATCATGATTTTAGGAATTAGAGAATGAAATGGGATGAAAACTTCATTGGGTATTGTGGATATATAAAATTCCTCTCTTGAGGATGAATTTGTCTTTGGTTGACGTACTTTTTTGGTTATTTATATAAATATAACTGGGTCATGTCATGCAAAGTCAAACAAATGTGTCCCCAGGACACTGACTATACATTTATAATGGCTAGGTAATTAGAGAAGATATGTGTTTCTGATGACCATGAAGGTTAATTTATCAAGGGATAATTTATGGGAATCATGGAGAAATATGTTATGGTACTAGCTGTAAATGAGAAAACCACTCCTAGATGAATTTTTCTACTGTAAAGGAGGGTGAAGAATAGTACAGTTTAATGTCATGAAACTGGTACATAGACCACATAGTTAAATGTCTTATGGAATGGAATTTTGAGGGATATTATTTCAGGTCACTTAACATTTTCCAAAATATTAGAGACTTTCCTTTTTCATGGTAATCTTCAATATAATACTCCATCATTTTCAGGTATGAAGGAGAAAAATTATAAGATGCAATTTGGGGGCTTCTAAACTCTAGGAGTGAAATGGGATGAAAATGTTTTAGGGCTTGTGGATAGATAAAATTACTCTCCTAAGGATGAATTTTCATTTGGTTGATAGGCCTTTTGTAGGATTTTGTATGCAAATCAAGATTTGGTGTACCGTTCATAGTCAAACAAATGTGTACACCGGACAATGACCTTCCAATTTTGATGGATAGGGGATGATTATGAAGATTTAGAATTCCCTAGAAACATATTTTTGTTTGTGTCAAAAAATTTCTGAATATGGAAGGATAATTCCATATCAAAATTACCCATGAATATATAATAATATTTTCCTCATATAGGTCTGATCCATACATAAGAAAGGGGAATTGTTTTTTGTTATGCCTGGATGAGCCTAGAAAATAGTGTCTAGGATTCGATACATATACCATAAAATAGTGAATCAATTCATACATAGTTTTCGGGTATATTCCCCACACTGAATGAATTTTTATGTTGATGGGATTTTCCCATTTTTTGAATATTGACTTGTGAATGGGGAGAGAACTCATATTGTAACATCCTATGCATATATATTTCATACACTAAATGGTGGTGGAATTTTTATGTTATTTCTAGACCCAAGACTGAATATTTTGGAATCACTATATATCATGTGATAATATGAATCAAGTCGAACACAGTTCTTGAGAATCGTGCAGTTTAGTGTCATGTGATGAGGACATAATCCATGTAGTTTAATATCATACTCTAAGGATACAGGTTACTCAACATGAAAAAAAGGTACAAATCTCTATAAATTCTATTTTTTAATCCATTGAATAACCTTATCAAATATATCTCTCATTTGTGATATGAGGCTTCCTGAGCATGTTGCTCAAGGAATCTTATACTTAGTAAAAGGGGTAAGATTACATTTTAACATCATGTGTTGAAGAAAACATTGTACAGTATAACATACTACCACTAGGATAACATAGGGTCTTATAGTTTGAATTTATATGGATAGGACCATATGTCATGGAAATGATGAATAATGAAAGTCACATTCAGATAAGATGTTTTCACATACCTCAGATGCGAAGAGGGAAAATGCAAACCATGGTTCTGATAAGTATTAGATGAAGAAAAGTTATATGGGAAAACAATCCATTATGGATTACAGAGATAGAATAGGCCTATCCTGAGAATGAATTTTCCTCTGGTTGATAGGCATTTTTGTGGGGTACTTATGTAGAGCTTATTATGTGTATACTGTGAATAGTGAAAAAAAGGTGTCCCCATGACATTAACCAATAATTTCTAATGGCCATTGAAGGATTATGGAGATCTAAAATTTTCTAGTTCACATTGTATGATAGGTTAAAGGATGTGTATAATTACATAAGAATAATTTTCACTAATAATGTTTGTGGAGTGTGAAGTTCCAAACATAGATCTGAATCATATGTAGGAGGATACTTTTCTATTTCCTTGATAGACACCTGAACAAGGGAAACCAAATCATTATATCCGCTATATATCCTTATTTTTATATATAAGAGGGTAAAACATTATACGTTGTGGAGGGTAATAGGTCATGGGGACTAGGCATCACTACGTATCTTGTCAAAGTGATAATAAATCCATAGATAATTATTGAGGAACAATGCAGTTTAATTTCATATATTAATTGCATAAATTCTTTGACATAAAGTGGAAATGTTATGGCTAAACCCATTATTAAATATCGCGGTGTCACTTTGTATCTTGAAATGGAAGAAATCAAGATACGCATAGTTCTTGAATTGTTATCAATTGTGCATCTTAACCTCTTGTGGTAAGGATTCATGTTGTTTCTTTAACAATCATGAAACAAGGACCATATTAACCTGAATTTGAATCAATATACCTTAATCAAGTGGTGAATCTTTTTTCTAAACACATAATCTCACATGATCTATGCTCGGTGTGAGAAACAAGGGGTACAAAAGGTTTATTTCACCACACAAAGGCAATAAAAATAAAGGATAGGGGAATTTTTATTTCATGGTGGCTAGATCATGATGTAAAATTCAAACATCATTATGTATATATTTATAATTATAATAAATTCTTACTTACTACTATAAAAGGCTCTCTATGTATGTCTTACCCGTACAGAGGGATGGAGGAATTTTTCTTGAATTCATCTAGACCTAGTATTGATGATTCAGGTGTCACTATATCTTCTATGATAACAAGAATAAAAAAATATGTATTTCTTGAAATGTAATGTTAGAAGACCAATGGTAGGAATGGGAGTGTCCTCTCTAGTGAGGATATTGAATCATCCCGCAATTATTGTGAGGCATCCCATATTTGTGGATGGGGTAAGGATACCGTTTAACAACATGTGATGAGGATGTTGTTATTGATTCCTCTCATACTTTTTCACATAAGTAATCTTTGTTTTCATATGGGTTAATTCTATAATTTATCATTATTTGACCATATTGGGGTGAAAATGTCTCAATGGGGCTTGCGTGGCTCATAAGTGGTGAACCAAAAAAGGAGGGTAGATGAGGGGCCAATCTATGCTCAAACTCACAAGGAGAATTAAATTGGGTCCACAGTCAGGTGTTGAAGAAAAAGTTCTTCTTGATGAGTTGATCATGGGGATAGACCGGGGATATGAGACATGGGTGTCATTGTGTATACCATGAGGATGGGAATCAAGCCATACATAGTTTTATAAGGGACACTGGTGTAGGTATGTCCCATACGTGGGGATGGTGGATTATGTTTTGTTGTAGCTAGACACAAGACATGGGGTCTGTGTGTCACTATGTATCACATTGGAATTAGAATCAATCGACATGTAGTTCTATAAATGATTTCTTATATAGATCTGACTCATGTGTAGAGAGATTTAATTTTACTTATAAAGACCCTATAAATGAAATGACCCATGTTGACATCAATTTTATTTGTATGAATGGAAGGAGAGTTTCCCACATTTCATGGATATAATTGGGACATGGGGTCTAGGTGTCACTATGTATCCCATTGGAATGGGAATCAAGCCGCACATAGTTATGAAAGATGACATGGTATATGTCCAATACCGAAGGCATTATCCATTATAGTGAGTACATTGTAACCTCTCATTTATGACATTAGGTATCCCATGTATTGTTATATGGTTCATGGTAACAACTTATAATCATGTGCTAATGATATTTTCTATAAAGTTTAATGTCATGAAATATGGATGGTGGTGCCTTTTAGTTATGGTAAAGATGATTTTGTGGACTCTCAAGAAACAAAAATCCCAACATGAAAAGAGGCCTTGAGTCCAAAGCCTAGTAAAACCATCTTATGAATGAAAACAAAAAATTAGCTGGTCCTAATTCAGGAGGTCTAGTCATCACTAAAAACCAAAAGATTATAGGAATCAAGACACAATATGTTCTTTAACGGGTAATTCTATACACAGGTCTAACCCATACACATATGGGGGAATTTTCCCATTGACTATTATATCTAGACCTAGGATTAGAAATTTGGGTGCCACAACATATCTTGTGATAACATGAATCAATCCATGTATAATTCTTGATAATATAATGATAGATATCTGATTTTGGGGTGACTTAATCTCTATTGATGTCATTGAAACCTTGAATTTTCTACTTGAGGGGTCACATGTTTATCACATAGGGAATGGATATAGTTTAACATTGTGGGTTCATGATGACGATTCTATGTAGTTTAATTTCTTTTGGAAACAATGTTTCTGTCATGCAGTTTATCATATTGCGACATGGATGTTATGTCATGATTTTTAAGGTCATAAGACAAAGACTGTCTATACAGTTTATCATCGTGTAGCATAGATGATTAACTATGAAGTTTAATGACATGATATCTATACATTGTCCATGTGATTACACAAAACCTTTCTTAAAGAGCCTTTAATTGGTGGGGGTGTAATTAGCTTCACATCCATATAGATCAAAGAATAAGCTCCATTGAATTATAATTTATATATTTAGTAGGTTCCCTGAAAATTTGGATCTAACTTTTGAGGTTTCATTATGGGTATCATCATACTCCTGAGGACCAACACTATATCTCTCTCAAAGAATGATTAAAGAAGAAAATTTTAAATGTTCTTGGAATCTGATTTAGGCGGACTTCCAAATGATGAATGGTATGAAATCCCTTCTCATTCAGTCACCAAAATTCATCCATCCATTTTTGGATTAATCATATATTCATAGATGATCATATGTGGCAATGATGAAGTGAGGTAAATTGAACTTCAATGGGAAGGACTACCCTTGCCCTGTATACCAATGATTATGGGGTTTCTTGTGTGGTTGTATGGGTTGTAGTTCGGGTGGTAGTCTGATAATATCGTAAGGAAAGAATAATCTTATTAATCTATGAACTTTTATCCTTATCCACCATTATTTGGAGTATATATGATTGGGTCTTGTTAAAGACCTCTATCATTTAGTTAGTTACTTCATGATAGTAAGACAAATGGCTGGATTTGATATTATACTTCTGATACAGCTTCTAAAACTCGTTAAAATGTAAATTGGTTCCATTTTCCATCAATTTTATATGAGGGATACTAAATAATGTAATTATGTTCAATTTCATGAAGCTGAAAATATTTATTAACTAGAATTATTTGAGTGGTATATCTTCAACCCACATGGAGAAGATGTTGGTTCTAGTGAAAATGTATTTCAACTACCTAGATATTGAAGAATGATATGGTATCACGTCATACATTCCCCATATGGAAAATGGATAGGATTATTTTTTTTGTGCAACAACATTGGGGGTTCATGAATGAAGATGTAGTGAACTTGGCAGGAATGTTACTTTTTTGTAAATTTTGTGCAGTCCTACATTATAGTGGCACTATAGTACCCATGCTTCTTAATTTGATGGGATAGCTTAAATCCTTACTAATGTATTCCATATGATATGGTGTGCACTTATTTCATGAGATAAATAGTCTCTTCTCCATCATTTCACCAGAGAAGGACCCCGTCAAGGCCTTACATATAGAGGACCTTTTTATGATTTGTGTTATCAAATAGATCAAATTTAATTGATCATATTAAAATTTTATCTTTCATAACTCTGTCTGATGAGGGTAATAAATTTTAAAGGTATTCCAAGATTAGTATCATCCACCCAGTGGTAGGACTGTATTTTTTATTTATGTTACAAAGCAAATCAATATCTTCTGTCTTGGCCTAAACAAAAGATGAGACTATCTGACGATGTGAAATTTTGATGACTCTTTCATCCTGATCTGGATCTATTAGAGATGTGGAAGCATTTTTCAAGGCATATTCTTGGTAATTTCATGATTGTGGGATGTGTTTCAATATCAGTTCCAAAGGTAATTCTTTCATTAATCCTCATACATGGTCTAGTAGGGGGATTAGATCATACCTTTCTATGTAATAATCTCATTGGGCCTACTTGATGACCAATTTTGAATCACCCTTTATCATAAATTTATTTACATATACCTGATGTTCTAGCTATGGCCCTACAATGAGTGCCTAATATTCTAATTCATTATTTGTTCACACTTATAACATATGAAAGTAGTAAGGTAGGATTTCCTTTCTCAGGTATATGAGCATGAATCCCAACCCAACTTTGTTGAGATTAGGGTCTTCCATCCTTTTCCCTATTGGGATTATAGATAAACCCTCAAAATACATCTCCCGTGTAGAGGTATTATCTTGAATAGAGAATATCTTTTCATCGGGAAGTTTAGTATCTATTGATGTTGTTACTTTCTAGAGATGTTCCGCAAGTAAGCCTATCAATTCTAAGACATTAATCGCTTTTTATGGCACAAACAAGATTTTAAACTTCTATAGTATTATTGCATGTTGTGACAGTTTCCTGATCAACATCAGATGGCTAAGAATGTATTTGAGTGGGTTGCTACAAGAGAACAGATAAACCTTGTGATGTTTCATGTAATGCCTCAATTTCTAATCTTCAATGAATAATTCCAGACATCTCTTATTGGTATTTTAATAATGATTCTCAGCATTGAGCATGGTTCATCTAAGAAAATAATGGTTTTTTTCACTCTCAGTGTTATTATGTTGTGTGAGGAAGGAACTCAGTGACTGCTCTAGGGATGCCACATAAAAAATGAGTGTACTTCTCTTGAAAGAAAGTATCAAAACTGGTAAACTCAAAATATATGTCCTTATATTGTCAAATTCTTCCTTAAATTCATTAGTCCAATGATATGTTAACCCTTTTATCATTAACCTGGTGAAAGGAATAAATTTTCTTATCTGATTAGATATGAAGGGCCGAATATAGGATAAGTGTCATTAAATTACCCTAAACTCTTTGATGTTTCTAGGAGGTAACTTATTCATGATATACTGTGTCGAATCAGGGCCAACATTTATTCAAATATATCATATAAAGAAGCCAAGAAATTTTCATGAGTTAACATGGAAAGAACATTTCTATTGGTTAATTTTTAGACTATGTTGTCATAGTTTAGTGAGACCATTTAAATATCAGCCATGTGGTCAGATTTTTGTTGAGGCTTAATCATTGGATCATTGATGTAGCATTAGAAAAACATTCCATTGAATGGTTTGAAGATTCGATGCATAGAATGTTGGTATGTATCACTATGATTATTCATTACAAATGGAATTACATGATAGAAAAATAATCCCAGAGTGTACTTTATTGTGGTGGCTTATTCACATTCTCATAACATTCTAATTTGATTATATCTTGAATTTTCATCCATGAATGAGAGGGATTTATATTTGGTCATTAAATCGATCAATAACATTTTGATCAAGACTGGGAAATCATCCTTCAAACAGTGCTGGTGGAGATCTCTAAAATGGATAAAAACTATGATTTTCACATTATTTTTCTTGGAAGGGACTATATTGTCCAACCATTTTGTATGTTAGACCTCTCAGATGAATTTGGACCTGATGGTCTTATCATCTTTAGCCTTAATTTTGTAGCATGAGTTGGATGTTTCTTTCTATCTACATTCTTATTTCCCTAGTAGTCTTCTGGAAGCTCAGGTTGTGAGTTTACATCTTAGTATTGAGTCTCAAAATTTATATGGAGTTCTAGGAAATCACATCTCGATCCTGCTTTAGAAAGGAGGTACATGCCTATTGTTCTTCATAATTCATGTCCTCAATGATCAAAGTGGGTTGTGGGTCCCCTTTTGTACCCATATTTATCTCTCTGGGTTTATAAATGGTGGTAGAGATGCCTTCCTTGAATGATGTGGGGGAATCCCTGGGGTATTTATCCTCTTCTTGCTCTTCCTCACCTTACTCTTCATTGTATTCTTCTTATTCTATAGGGGGGAAGTGGTTGAATGAATTCTCTAGAATTAGGAGGGATGTTCAATGCTTTGAAATATGAAGGATAAATCAACTTCCTCTAACTAAACTGATGATGTGGGGCCTCTTTGATGTTATGTAGGATAGATAAGGGGAAAATATTAGTATCGTCACATTCCCATGGTGACATGAAAACCTATTCTGACTCATCTAATGAGGAAGGTACTTTTTGAGGCATTGGGGATAGAATGATGACATTTTGATCTAATCTTTTACTAGTTTTGGGGGAGTCTATGGAATTTAATCTCTATTGGTCTTAGTTGTCATGACAGATATCATGATTATTGTTCAGTATACATTAGAATTTGGGACCATGTGCTCAACTTGATTAATTTGAAATTTGTACTCTTCACTATTCTATTTGATAGGGTTGGTAATGGTTATTTCTAGACCATATGGGGTAGTGACCCAAAAAACATAATCAACCATGGGTTTCTTCCCTTCCCTCTGATAGAACCCTACATCAATATAGTGTGACTCATAAGATTTCAATGGGGCCTTATCAGTGTGTAATGTCCTAATTTTTTCATTAATTCACTATTTGATGCAGTGATGGTATAACGAGGGTGTTTTTTAATATTGATGCAACTAAGGCCTTCCTATAAAAACAATAATGGTTTCATCCTACTAAATATTTAGAAAATATAAGTCGGATACAAGGTCCCCAAACAGATCTATGATCTTGAATTGGTTTAGGGTATTTTTCTCAGTTTTTTCATACCCCTATAGTGTCAAGGAAAAAGGAATCTGGATATCCTCGTTGTAGCCCATCCAATAATGTATCCATACTATTATGAAATTAACTTCATATTCATTATCAATGAAATATCATCAGACATTTATCTCATTTATCCTTCTAGAAACATATAGTAGTATGATATTTCCCTGTATGATGACATCATTATCTTGGTCTGTAAAGTAGATCAACACATCACATTCTATAATATTTGTTTCTTTCTTATAGACATTAGTAGTGGAAACATAATCTTCAAACTCATGGGGACATAGAAAATCCTCTATGAGTGATTCCCTGATATCATCTGATAAACTCAAGGTGTCCAAGATTGATAAATTGATTGGAACTAAATCAAATTACATCAAGATGTCATACTTATTTCCTACAATATTATATTTCCTAGTGTTTTTATTGTATTTCATAGAAAATCCCATAGATGAAGTGTTGTAAGTAGATGGCTTAGTCCAAAAATTAGGAGTTTAAGGTTCTCCTTTATTTGGTGTGTTAGGTCGGGTTGGTATTCATGCACAACAAGGGTGATTAAACACATTTACCCCTTTTTATTTATATTTAATTATGATTGGGTTAGGGTGGATAATGGAATATATAAAGGGGGATTTTCCTTGTCTTGTTGGACCTGATGAGTGGCTCTTCCATGAGTCTCTACAACACTGAAGGTCTGAGTGTGGACATGGCTAGAATTCTGGTTTGTACCATGACTTTTTCTTCCCCTGTACCATTGGCTAATATGACCTCTTCCTCTGGTTCCCTAGTTTTTTTGTGGGAAACTCAATTTCATAGTAATACTCATCATTATATAAGGGATCCATTAAGTTAAATACATTAATGGAATTTAGTATTAACACTTCATCTAATGAATATTTTTTCTGGCTAACCATTTTTTGTGGTACCGTTTTTTGTGGCGGTTCCCATTGTTTCAAGACTGGAGGCATAAAATATGAGAGTGTCAGCGATAATTTTGGCCTTAAAAGAGGTTCATCTTCTTTCATTCTCTCTCCACCATTATTTCCAAATAATTTATTAAAATATTATCTTCTAGAGGACTATGATGTTGACAGAGTCATATATGTTGTGGAAAAAGTGGATGGGGTTATAGTTGGTTGACTCATATATGATTAGAGTATACCATGAATTCGGTTGATTGCGTTTTGATTCATCTAATCATAAAACTTTTATACTCCTTTACTTTTAAATTTTTTCAATAACCACCTTCCTCATGAGCGGTAATGGAAACATGGGATACTTTTTTTGGAATCTTCTTCAACTTTGCTTTCCCAATGTCCACCATTTTTTATAGGATGTATTTGAAGATGAAGCATTCCTGAGTGTTGTTCCCTAGTATCCAGTGAATTGGGAAATAATTCATCTAGTCATATAGATCTACTTGATTAGGCCTCTTGGGATCTAGCATGTGGATTAAATAATATTTTGTAGCTACTATAAAGTGACTGAGGGCTTTCTCATCTTGGAATGATTAAACATTATTTCTTCTCTCCTTGAATTTATTTCTCCTAGGAACCCTCTACTCATCCTGATGTGGTAGGGGATATTGTTGACTCCCATGGGGTTACACATTATATGGTGTGGGTTTTCAAGTTAGAGTTGGTGTGGAGGTTGGATTATGTTTGATGGATGCAACCTCCTCCTTTCCTTCTCTTTTCCCCGAGACTGGTGGATTCATTTGAGACTTGATCCTAGTTCATTGTATGGAATCTTCAACTCTTTAAGAAAATTTGGCATTATCCCAAACCCTCATTTCATATATCACTAATATGAGTGATGTTTAGAACTCATTATGGAGAACATCTATGAAAAAATAAATAAGATCTTGTTGGGGAAGCTCTAGGTTCTAGAAGTAAGTCATACCTTTCCACCTAGAAATGAAATATGACCCCCTCTCATTTTTTACAGTTTTAGAGTTCAAGTATTTTTTTCTTTGGAAACATTGAGATAAATTAAAATAGAAGATCCAATGGAGATATTTCCATCCCTTGACTGAACAATCTGGAAAACTATTGTACCATAATAAGGCCATCCCATACAAGGTTTTCATAAAGAATCTAAGTTTCACTACTTCTTATTTCACAGGAGTTCCCATCATGGGATCAAAATGGGAAAAAGTGTGTCAAATTATATTTTGGGTCTAAAAATACATTAAATATTAGAAACATATGACTCCCAAATTTGGGTGGGGGTGGAATGTCTATCACCCATTTAGGGTAAGGTTTTCATTATGGATGTACTTGTGTAGGTAGTTTCTCCACAGTTTCCAGTCGATCTACCAACGATTAAATGTTTTAGACAATCCCATGAAAAATGTTTGGTTGAATAAGAGATTGAACAGGGGTAGGAATAGGTAGGGCATGATGTGTTGGCTCTTCCATTAGTTGTGGCTGACATACGGAATAGGACAAAGTATTTGAGATAACTTGAAATTGTTTTGGTTTTTTCCCTAATGGTGGGAATTATTGATATCTTTCCATAATTGGGTCAATGTAAATTGATATATCAAGTAAAAAGTTGAGTGGAATTATTGGATCTACCTTAGTCACTAGGGTAAACCATCATTTTGGAGGTACACTAGTTGGAATCATGAGTTGAGGCTTTTTTATTAGAGAATATTTCATAATAATTATGCCATAGTGTAATTTTTCATTGAGTCTTCTCGACTCATTCATCTCTTCCTCCTACCATGTTAATCGTTCCTCAAGTGTGATGGATTCAACCTATTCAATATGTCATTTGCTTTGAAACTTTATTTTACAATTTTCTTTGGTAGATATTATCTAACGTAACAATGTTGGATTGTCCGAAGGAAGACCAAAATTCAAGGTGAAACTTTGGTTCCGGTTACACACACCTCCTTCATTTTTCTTGGTGTATATTTAATTTTTAAGGGAACAATATCCTATTTTATCCATTCCATTAACATTATATTTGACATCATTTTTTGGATTTATTTCATTTATGTTCACCAACACTTAATGATTTGTTAGTGTCGTACTGGACACTAAATGGTAAAAGGGTTGTTTGTGCCTTTTAGTCAACCCTCTCCCTCTTTTATGAGATCCACTTCAAGATTCTTGGAAAAGAGTGACACATAGGGAAATGTTACACATCCATGTAGTATTTTCCCTTTTTAATGGAAATGGTTCATGAGATGGGACGAGGTGGGGTTACTCATTTCATAGTGTTCCTCCCAATTGGGAAAAGATCAATTTCTATAGAAGTGGAGGTTGAGGTAAAAATTACCCAGCACAGTGGGCTTGGGTTTCTCCCATTATTCCTATATAATTACTCTTTCTAAATTTATCAACTTTGGTGGTTCATTTTCTATTAAAAAATAACCCATCCCTGTAGGCTAGGTATGATCCCATACAGTAGTACCTATTTGTATTTTCACTGATCTATGTATCTTGTGCATCCTCATTTGAGCATGATCCATGTGAAATGAATGATTTTATGCTAACCAATTACTTCTAAGGACATTATAAGTTCATATTTATTGGATTACCTTAATCAAGAAGAATTTTTAATGTTCTCAGTTTCTTGATTCAGGTATTTTTTTATAGTTTACTCTAATCAGCCTTGGTGATTTTGAGACTTATTCAGGGATGATTCCAAATAAGTGTTCCATTTTTTTGATCATGTGTCTTGTCTAGACTCCACCATGGATTAATAACATTACAAGATATCATCTCTGGTGGGTTTTTATAATTAGATAATTAGGTGAAGTGTAAGGCTCCATGTTCACCCCATCTTCGAATGTGAACACTAGGTGCGACATCAATGATTAGATGACATAACTTGTTAAATTCCTTGAGGAATTCCTATTGAATATCTTTCTACCACTACTCTAATTTGGTAATTGTGCATATGAAAGGTCTTCCAATTCTACTTGACAATTATTCTCTCCTAATAATTTAACATGGTTTGCATATATATCAAAAGGTAAGAAATTTTATTTAAGGTGGCAGAGAGTTTTCCAGAGATTCAAATGGATTTTGTCTATAAAATCTTCTGTTAATACCTATATAATGCCAAAATGAAAAGTGTATGAGGGCTAAAACGTGATATTTATATAATCATGGGCCAATTTCCTTCTCATGAGTAATGTAATTTCTTGTTCTTCTTCTAGATATTCATCTACTTGATCATCCATACATGGGTGCTTCTTGGTTTTTTTATCATAGAGAGAGGGGCCAGTAGGGATCTCACTAGACTGAAAATTTTCTTGATGTGGTTTGAAGGATTTCCATTTACTCATATCATTTTGTGATTGATAATGAATGTCACATATCATTTATAAGGTGTCCTGAATGACTGACCCCATTTTTTCAAGAACCTTATAATATGATGGTATTTTTATAATTATCATAATGATGAGAAGACCTTATTATTGATTGATGTTATTTCCATGTGAAAGGGATTCATGGAAATCATCAGGATATTCTCTCTCATTATCTATCAGATTGTTCCCTTAAAGAAATATTTAATAGTAAATATTCTGGGAGGACCTCCAGAGATGCTAGTACCAGTATTGCAGGAAGGGCCTTCATGAAAGATACTACCACTTTTATAATTTGGAAATGGATCAGTAGGATATTAGTCCATCATTGATATATGTTTGATGGCCTCAATTATTCAAGATTCTAATAGAGCAAGGTCATGATTTTGCACCGCAATCATGAACTAACCTAGGTGTGATTTTTTTCTTGATGATCTCCTATGGGAAGTTGGAACTGATTGTTCTGAATAGAGATTCTGATACACATGAGTGGTGTAAGGTGACAATAATGTTTCTATCATATAATTCTAATGAGCTTCTAGAATTTTAGAAGTGGTATATGCATATCCTAGAGCCTCCCCTGAAATGGGATAATAATCCCCAATTTGAACGGGTATATGCACCCAATACAATTGTCCACTTATCATGGGATATTATTGATGTCCTTCTCAGATGGTAGAATTTATATATATCTGATCATGATAGGCCATCCTGTTGTGAGGATAAACACCCTTTCTTAAGCAGGTGGTGTCGTGGACCAAAATCCTTGCCATTCCTATTGATGCGATTACTCCTTAGAAGCTTTTTAGGATGTGTTTAGGGATTGAATTCTAACCTCACATCAATGAAAGGGAATACTAAGAATCATCCTTAGCTAGAATGAGGATATAAACCTATTCTGGTTTTGGGTCATGAATATGAGTCAAATCCTGGTTCATAGTCGAGGTATGTCAAATAGGTCCTCATATTTTTGCCATATTTGACCGACACTCTTAATATTCTTGAGCTAGGATTTGTGTCTACTTGTGGTTTCCTACTATATTTGACTAGCAGGATTGATATTCATGAGTAGTGATTTGCATCTACTCATGGTTTTCCACTATATTTAACTAGGGTACTTGATATGGGTGAGTAGTTATTTGAATCTTCTCATGGTTTTCTTCCATATTTGACTAGTGGGATTGATATTACTATGCAGGTATTTGCATCTTCTCATGATTTTCTATCATATTTAACTGACAAACTTCAAATTCCTGAGTAAGGATTTTCATATGATCTTATTTTTTCACCATATTTGACTTGTAGGATTGATATTCCTAAGTAAGTATTTGTTTCTGGTCTTGGTTTTCCACCATATTTCATTGACAAGATTTATATGGATAAGAAATAATTTTTATCTGCTCAAGGTTTGCTACCGTATTTGACTGGGTGGCTTAACATGCATGATCAAAGGACTATATATAATCATGGTTTTATGTTTTATTTTTTTGACAGTCTTGAAATGTGAGAGAAGGTATTTATATCTACTCATGATTTGTTGTCGTATTTGACTAATGGTATCGATGTTCCTAAGAAAGGATTTTCATTTGATAGTGGTTTTCCATCATATTTAACTAATGGGATTCATATACCTGAGTTTTTATTTTTGTCTTCTCATGTTTTCCCTATATATTTTCCTAACAATATTGATATTTTTTAGTTGGTATTTACATATAATCTTAGTTTTATATCATATTTTATTGTATGACTTAAACTTTTTTACCAGGGATCTGCATTTTCTTGTGTTTTTCGGCATATTTTACTGACGTGATTGATCTTATTATATAGGTACTTTTTTTCTACACATGGTTTTCCACTATATTTGAATGATGGGATTGATATTCATGACTATGGATTTTCATCTTCTTATGTTTTTCACTATATTTGACTGATGGGATTGATATGTGTAAGCAGGTATTTGTATCTTCTAATGGTTGTTTCCGTATTTGACTAATGGGATTCAAATTCTTGAGTATTGATTTTCATCTACTCATATAATGATTTAATGTTTGCATGGTGGTATTATTCAACAAGGAAAATAAAGATGTGTTTTATATATTTCTCAATGTTTTTCCCATGCCGGATACCATGGGGGCTCGATACCAAATGACTTATCCGGATCCTGGGGCTCAGTGTCCTCTTCATGGAGAGGATACTAGACTGCGTGGTGTTGGAGGGTATGATTATTGGAAGTATCCTTTAGGTGGGACTCATATGTTGTTGGGATGAAGCTCATGGTGACCACTTCATCCTTCTCCCTAAGGATCCCTTGGTTGGGACCCCTACTTCATTGGGATGAAGTTCATGGTGACCACTTAATCCTCCTTCCTATGGTAAGGGATGAAATCATTATCGTGTTATGAGGATAGGATCTCAAAATTATTTTAGTAGGATATGGGTATCTTCTTCTTCTAGATTATAAAACTTTCTTGAGAAGATATATGATGGAGCTTCATGTTCTAGAGGAACTTTTGGGCCACCTCTATGGTTGGGATAATGTTGTTTTGGTGGTACTCCCGGACAAATGAATTTGAAACCCAGTTTTGAAGATGTTGGGTGGGTGATGGAATCCTCTATTTAGGCGAGGACCCATCCTATACTGTGGTATATGTTCATGTCTATGAGAACCTATGAGATTCCATTTGGACAAAATAGAGTTATGGAGAAAAGTTACATTAATATATATGATAAATACAAGTGATAAACCCTCATCAAAGAATCATATCTATAAATGAACTTAGGAGTAGTAAATTTCTTCCTGAGCCCTCATTCATTCTAGATGCAAATGGGGACCAACATTATGTTGATGGATTCATCTTTTTTATAGATACACTTGGGGTTCACCAAATTTTTTTCTGACAAAAACATGCATCATGGTGGTGGTGATCCTAGTATGATTGATTGTGGGGGGGGGGGATTAATGTTGCAAAATAATTCATATTAGATTCACTAGTTTTCATTTCTGAATAATACGTTAGGTTAGAATATAATTTTGTAGTGTCGGTGGGACTACCTTCGCATCAAACACATGAATCCATTTCCTTTTTGGGGGGTTTCCAATGGGGTTTGTTTGTGGAACCAGAAACACCCAATGGATCTCATATCTATGATGAATCATGGACCTACTATCCAATGGTAGGAGATCATCTAGTAACATAGACAATGATACTTAATAACTCACATTGGTTGAGATGATGGGATGTTGGGAACATCAAACAATTTTTGGGGAAATTATTGCCTATTATATAAATATCTTATATATTTGAGACATGCTCATAAATCATTTTTTCATTACCATGTATGACATGGTTCACCCTTGAATTAATAATAAATTATTAATTGGCATGGATTTAGAATCATCTATATGTATTTTAGGTTCTACAATAGTAGAAATATTTGTATGTATCTAAGGTTATCCAAGAATGGTACCTATGGACTAGAGATCCTTATGAAATTTTGTATCATGATTCTAATTTTAAGAAATGTAGTGGGGAACTCTAGTATTCATTTTCATACATGGGAAAAGTAGTTGTTTTAATTTTGGGATTGAAACAATAATATGGGATTCCTACATATCATTGTGAAAGAAATCAGAACCCACGTAGTTTAGTACCACTTAACAGGACACATCATACCTTTTAAGTTCATGTTATAAGGACTAAACTGTGAAATTAATGTCATGTAGAAAGGATGAATATGCATAACGTGGATAGTCATATTTATTGTGGAACTTACTCTATGGTGGCATAAGGGACGTGGAAGAGATGTGGTCCCTCATTTTGATGTGACCCTACTAGAGATATGTTGTATAGAACATAAGTTTGAATTTTGGGTGTTGTGTTTGGACCTCAAGGATGCTTCCTATGTATCCAAATTAGTCAAGAATCAAAGACAACATAGTTTGTAAAGGTTGGGGCACACACCTATGGAGGATGCCCATGGGTGATTTATTTATTGGTAATATGTCCCTTTAATGGTTTGTAGCATGTATAATATATCCCTTTTAGAGGATGGTAACATGGTTTTGGGACATATACCATGTAGTAGGCTTGTTTGAGTGAGTATGGTTGGGGATTATAATAGATAGGAGGACCATGTCTACATAACTATTAGAAAGTCTCAACTCAAGGTAATTTGGAGGTTTGGTTGGGGATTACACTCAATAATATTCCCATAGTTTTGTGACTTACACCATATAGAAGGACCATATTCTTTAAATCATACTGATATCATGATCCCCAAAAACCTCTAATCCAATATCAGTCATCCTCAATGTGAGAAAAAAGAGGAAGGGGAAGATCCAACAAACTGCACAATTAGTTTTTTCCAATAGTGGATGAGACCAAGTCCTAAAGGAAGAGCTAAAGATGAAGAATTTTCTCTATTATTTTGTATTATATTTATAACCATGATAGTAATGTTTTCATTTGGCTATGACCAGGGTAGGTAAAGAGGTGAAAGTGTGGAACTTCCTGCTATAAAAGTTAGTGGATTAGTCTAGGAGGGATACCATTTGACTAGTTCTTGGGTAATAGAATAAGATAATACAATAAATCTAAAATTAAACATAAAATGTTATTATCCCCGTTCCCACCTTGATTGGGGAGGTCCACATAGGAATCTCCAAGGTCGGGGCCCTCATCTCCCTGGTAATGTACACTCAAGAACATTTTGAGGATCTCACTTTTCAAGGATGTTATCAACACTAATCATGGGTATGTACACATTATAGGACAAGATAATGTGTCTAATGATTTTATCAAACATATTGGGTGGATTTGGAAGACACATTGGATAGATTCCATTTGAATGGTTCGCAGAGGCTCCAAAGTGGGTCCAATTGTACGATGGAGGGAAGTGATGGGAGCTAGAGAGAATAAAACCCTAGTATTCACTACTCTACATACTGTGTTATTATTTGGGGTGTATTTCAGTTAAAATAACATATTAATACACTGGTGAGGGTGTCATCTATGTAGTTATTTGTTACACGGGTTTGAGTTCTTCCCATGTAGTACTTTTCTACATGGTTTTGGGATCCGCTCATGCATCACTTTGTTACATGCGCTTGAATTATTCCCATGTATGTATTTTATATGAAGGGTATGGATCATTCTATATATATGTTTAATATGTGGGGTCATGGAATAGAAATATCTCATCTTCTTAGGATTCTCGTATTAGTTTCTGTGAAGGGTTTTGGGTTTTTGAACAACTTGGAGGATTCCTTTTCTACTTTAATAATATGTGGTGGGTTTTCTTGCTTAGATTTTATGGAACTCACACCATTATTCCAATTTTTGTCTATGTTTTGGCTCATATTTCCCCCTTTTTTATTTCTTCCTATCTAGTTCTTTTATACAAGAATGAGGGAACTGACTACCAAGATGGCCAGTCGTCTATGGTGGTCTGCGGGGATCTTATTTGTGGGGAATAGAATTGGCCACTCACACCCACAATCGACTTCTTCATTTTAAAGGGATATAAAATAGTTTCCTTTACCACAAACTAATTTTTATTTTATGGGGAAAGAAACACCGCCTAGACTCACAAATGGTTTGGTTTCATCTGTGGGTATGGGGATCAACGTCATGTCCCCTAAAACAATTTCATTTATGGGATGCCATGTAGATAATCAGGACACCTTGTGGAGTTGAGGGACATCTCAGGGACTGGTGGTCTATGTATAATTTTTTTATGTGGACCATATCCCTTCTTTGTGGATTTTCTCACTTAATCTATTTTTTAAACTCTTTTTTAATTTTTTTTACCCATACAATGTTTATAAAAGAATTTTTCACCTTCTATGAATATTATTTAAGACCTAATAGTGTTAGATCATGGTTATTATGAGATAATAACTATAGTATAATGATTCTTAATTTCTTTGGTTATAATATTTTTGAGTGTAGGCCCATTCATTTGGAGATGAGATCAAGGGAGACTGTATAGTATATAAACAATTTTTTAGAGTTATAGATCAATGATAGGATGAGTGAGAGATGAGGGACAAGGAGATTTTATTTGATTCTAAGATAATAATGTCTCGAGACTTGGAAGTTGATTTAAAAAAATATCCTTCTAATGTAGAGGTGGCCTCGAAAATGGATCAGATGCTGTGAAATAGTCAATCTGGGGGTAATTAAAGGAAATGTTTTCCAGGGATGGAATGAGTGTGGCTCGAATGGAGTGGAACACATGTGTTTTTGTAACTTAATAAGAATTTAGTTGATGAGTGATTTAAGGTAATCCATCTAGTATGGAGTTCACCATTTGTTGTCTAAAATTGAGTCCCTCATTATTGAATGAATCTTGTTAGATTCCATGGGTTTCATTCCTATAAGATGAAAATAGATGATAATTGAAGTTGATATAGAACTTAGTTATGACTGGTTTTTCCATGCCCATTCATCACATTTTGTTACGGATGGGGAATAAGTCATAATGTTCATAATTTTGTCTAGTGATATGACATCATGGTAACTCTTATGATGGATATTTGGATATCAGTCAGGGGGATAAAACCCTCGTACTAAAGGGATCATTAATGCATGAGACCGGTCATTAGTTTTTGTTATGGTGTTTTAGATGATAGCATGTTAATATATCCATGTTGATCAAGTTCATTATAGAATAATGGATGTGATATTGATGTAATATCTTATGGATTTAGAGCATCAATTTCAAAATCAAGATGGTTGTGGTGATATGAATGTGGTTGTGTGTATCAATAGCATGTTGGTGGGAGAATCCAAGTGTTTTTAGGATTAGATGGTTGGAGGATGTATAAACTAATTTTTTTCAGGTTATTAAATGCATATATATATATATATAAATGGTATCACGTGAATCAATTTGGATACTATGGGCGGGTTTTGTAAGTTTTTCAATATTTTTGAGGAAAAACTAGCACGTGGTGGTGTAGTTGGGTGAGGGAGGTTCATCTGTTTATCTCTAAATTTCATAATAAATAGAGGCATAAATTTGTTACAGATAGTTTTACCTATTATTTGGTTTAGTTATATGTTAAATACACTAGGAACATCATAGAAATTTGTGTAAGTAATTTTGATTGGAAATTCTGTGGAAGGGAGCACCAAGGGTTGGGAATTGTCATTTTTCATTTAAAGCATATGGTGGGAAAAAAATGGGTTGGGTGATCCACTAGATGATGACATGGTTATGTCTCAATATGTTATAGATAAAGAAAGTGTCATCCTGGTGATTTTTTAATAGTTAGAAGTGATGGATCAGGTTTTGGTGGTACAAAAACCATGAATTGGAGGTTATTACTAGAATTTTCATAGGGAATTTGGAAATGGAATGAGGCCATTATATCATGAATTAAATCTGAGATAGGAAAAAATGTGTGTTTTAATGAACATCATAACCCATCGAGGATGTTAAGTGTTATTCTAGGTAAATTTTTAAAATCCCCAATCTATATAGGAATTTAGAAATCCATAATAATTTTGAATTTTAATTACTAAGTGGTTGAATTTTGAATCATGAATTGGAATATTGTTTCAAGATTTGGAACATTACAAAGGATGTGTTTTGGATAGGTAATGGGATCATTTTGGTGTCAATGGAGGCTTGGGTGTAAGTGAATCCAATAGCATGCATAACTAGGATATTGAAAAAATGATTCAATAGTTATAAGATAGCTAGTGGTAGGGTAGAAACACCACTCTGAGTAGGGGTACCATCGGTAAGCTGGTGGGTCATATTTAGGGAGACATTTACCAAATTTCACCATTCGGTTTTTTTAGGATGAACCCCTCTCTTCCTCTCTATTTTTTGTAAAATTGAAGGGGGTCGATTCACTATTCTACCCCTTGGATTCCCCTTGATGTGGGGGTGGTTTAATGATTTTTCATGTGATTCGAGGTATGTTCCACCCTTCATTGATCTCTATCTATCTTCTAAATTGTTCACATATAATTGTTATATTTCTAGTTAGGTTTTTGTATTTTAATTGCATTGTATTATGGTTTAATTGACTGATAATCAAAGAGATTTAAGGGTACATTCATAGAAGTAATTTTGACATGATGTCTCCATATTTCTATGTGAAATTTTATGCGGTATGCTTTCATGGGTATTTTTTAATAATTTTAACCTTAATTTAAAATAAATTGTAAATTCTTTTATCTCATGATATGGATTTTTTCTTGAGTGAGGGAAGGGTTACATCATAGTCTTTTGGAAAGATTTTGGTCGTGGTCCGGGCACATCATGATGACACTATGATTTTTTTCCAAATATGATAGGTTTAAACTAAATTAATTAATTAATTGTCGAGTTTATAAATAAATAATTATTGATTTGGGAGATTAGGTTGTATATAAGAGCTTGTTTGATCATGGGAAATGTTTTATGAACAAGTATGGTCCTTGGAAGATGTCTTCAAATATGTGAAATAATTGGGAAACTTCTATAGTGGTATGTGTTCTACATACATTCCCTATGGTGTTTGTGATTTTGATATATCTCATGTGATATGTGTTTATGAAATGGTAGGAATCTCCCTCATGTTAAATTTAATGATTTATATTAATTAAATTTTTATCTAGAATGTTTAATTAATTGTATTCCCTAATCTTAGTGAATAACAGCCTAGGCCATGTTACTAATATGAATTTTACATGGACCCTCATACAAAGATGGTTGAGGCCCTGACCTAATACATTTATACCCCTATGTGAGGTGTCTTTATAATCAATTAAAAAATAATAACCTAGAAATCCTTGATTTAGAACTTTATTTACCACCCAACAGAAGTGTGTCTTGACTTGTGATAGATGGCCCCAAAGGTTGTGTGAGAGACTTGGAGTCATTATTAGACTAGGTGGATAGACCATGTTCTATGGGTAATGGGTTGGGTGAGTGGACCGAAAATGTGAGACCTTAACAATAAACATGGTTTATAGTCCATCTATTTGATTATTACCTATATTTCATACCTTATGTGTACAATGATACTAGATTACTCTGATGATTATCCCAAGGGACACGATATCCATAGAGCATCAGGTGTTGACCTAAGACTTTAGTTGAGACATAGGATCCACATGGGGGTGCCTCTTCTGTGAATTGACCTCAGTGAAACTTGAGGGTTCCATATTGATAGACTAACCATGAATGGGTGTTTGCATATATGGGTAGATATAGTTGTCAATGTCACTTTAATAATCAAACCAATATGAAATCTAAAAGTAAATATGATGACTTTGATGATCATGGAAGTTCATACAAAACTTGTGACATGACAATTTTGATTTATATATTTATTCTTGAGGGTATTTGATTAACCAAAATTCCTAGAAATTAGTCATTAGTCCTGGTGAGGAAGTTATTACTTTGGATGTCTGGAAATCACTTGATGAGATGGATGTAACCCTGGGATGTATGGTATGCTTGGGATCTAGTGATGTGGTATATTTTTGGTAGATACAAATATTAGATAGTATCCAATGATATGGATTATATAAGAGTTTATTTATAGAGGGTGTACCTATGATTGAGCATCATATCTTTTTTATTACATGCATATAGAAATTCCCTTGATGGAAGGGATTCCTTTGATACAATGATATCAATGAGAATTCATGGGTTCCATGATTCAAATATATCTACTGGTAGAAAATTGATAATTCTCATTATTCACATGATTTTAATGGTTTTATGATGTGTTAGGTGGGTTTGTATCCCCAATCATGGATATTGGTCATCATGGGGATGATTATTGAATCTCCTTGATCGATACCTAGGATACCCCCCTCCCAAGATTAGGTAGATACACCAGTGGTGGTTTGGATTATGATATACAATATATCATTTTCCTATGATAATGGTCATGGTCAAGGGATTAAATAATGGTATTCTATTGGGTTTTCTATGTCACCTAGTAATCAGTCACTCTTATATGTATAGAATTTTCTACGGACTCCCCCTCTTATGATTCATAAGCCTACCTGACATTGTGAATGCTTGGGTACTACCATGGGGTTAATCCTAAGGGATTTAGGATGAGTTATGCCTTGTGACGCCCTAGGTTCTGAGACTCATTCTGATAGAGGTGTCAGTATGGGATCAATAGTGAGTGAACATAGGTTTTTTAATGGTTATTCTCAAGCTTGGAGAATCTCTAACACTAGTCAAAGTAGGTATGGATTTTCAGGGTCACAGACCTAATAATCAATGACGGTATCTAGAAATGGATTTAATTCTATGTGTAAACCCATGGGGAGGTGGAAATACTAGGGTTTCATTATCATTAGTATAGGTTTGAGATATTATATCATCTAGCTGAAGCAAGTATTGATATGTTTCTTATTTATTTATTTATATATAAATTTATTTTTTATTATTGATGAGTGTGTCACCTTCACTTATCAAAATATATATAGGTTATTATGGTACTATGATGGTGGTTCCCTACTGGGTTATGTACTCACACCCTGATCACACTTCTATTGAACATGGATACTCGATTAGATCCTATATGGTTATGGTAGGCACAGGTTGGTCGGATATCTAGGATAGCATTGTTGAGAAGGATATCTATGATAAGATTGTAGAATCATATAAGGTATGACTCAAATGTTTTGTGGTTCATAAAATTATATATATGTAACTAGTCTAGTGGGTGGTCAGTTTATGTTTGGTAGGGTAGTTTTTACACTTATTTCATTTCATTTATTATCACTTTCTTTATATTTATTTCATTTTATATTTAGTTACTTATTATGATGGATGATGTTTTGTTTTTTCATATTCTTTGTGCACTATGAAATAGGATTATAGATTCCCTCTGATACCTCCTTTAACCCTCACTTCTATTCAGAAGCCTTTAGAGTTTGGGGAGGTAAGCATGAGGTCATGTGAAAAACTAGTCCAACCATTGCTCATAGTGTGAGTCAAGTCAAGATATTACAGATATGTTCATTCCTCTACCACCACAACCCCTGGAAAAATAATGGAAATATTGAGGATATTTATTATAGAGAATAAGGAACATTTTTTCCCAAAAACCCTCCAAAATTACCTATGCTTAAAGTATGTTCTTTCTTCTTCTAAGGGTTTTACATTATTTCACCCCTAGTTAAATTAATATACTTTCCCTATACCTCTAAAATAGAGGTGGGGAAATCATAATATTGTTTTTAATTTTTAAATGAGGAACAACAACCAGTAGATCCATGGGTAACTAGTAAGTTTCTATAAGATGAGGTTGTAGTATCCTTTCCCTATATGGAGATGTAATTGAAGCATGATATAACTTATTAAGAAAAATATTTAGCTTATGGTATGATGTCTTGGAAGATATTACTCCCACCAAGATATTTATAACAAGGTATATTTTTAATGTTCCCTATAATATATTTATACTAACCTTATACAGAAGTCTATAATGAGTGAAGGAAAGACCTTCCTTATGAACCAGGTGAGGAGAATGATAATGATCCATTAAAGGACATGAAAACTGACCATATTCTATTCATGTAATAGTAGAATACAACCCCCCACATCACTATCCTGGAGTTTCTCAAAAAACCATAGATCATTACTTTATTATAATATATAAATTATGTTCATCCACCTTCATAGATGATGGTTGGAATATCCCAAAATATTTGAGAACCTTCATACCCTTGCGAAGTTGTGTTGAAAGGTTGACCTAAAATCACTTCTCGTGGCTCAAAATATTGAATATTGTTGATATTTTCAGATACTTTTACAAGTATGTACTAAAATTATCATAGCACAACACCTAAAAGTTGAAGAGGAATATCTCTATG
Organism: Viscum album; assembly: GCA_963277665.1. Classification (NCBI taxonomy): domain Eukaryota; kingdom Viridiplantae; phylum Streptophyta; class Magnoliopsida; order Santalales; family Viscaceae; genus Viscum; species Viscum album. The sequence continues at coordinate 1,211,705,668 of OY728153.1, read as the reverse complement.
TGTATGTAAAATGATGAGGGTAGTATTTTTTCCGATAATTTGTTCCTTTTGAATGATGATAGAAGGTTCCATGTTCTACTCCAATCAATGGAAGTACTGAATCTTCACCTCTAACCATCACTATAGTGAATGTCATCAAAGAAGTTCTCCCAGATAATAAAAACTTTTATACCAATGATGATGTAAGAAGATAATACTTTACCCCATAGGTTTGGTAGAGACAAGGAATTTCACTAGAGGTGTCAACACCCATCATTAGAGATAATTCATGGGTCTTTAGATCCTACATGTTATACCCATTACAAAAACCCATCAGAATATCAATAAAGGAAAGGGTGTGATTTATCCTTCTAATTTTTCCAAAGAGACTAAGATAATATCTATAGATGCATATATCACAATTTTTCTCCAGGATCTCAAGGTTAGTCAATAGGTCAACATTGACCTCATAAAATAATATTATCCTGATCTAGATGATGTTCTAGAAATCCCCATTACGCCTCCCATATATTTTCATCAACTGATGACATATAGTCAACTAATATCTAGGAAGGGTTATTTTCTAACTTAATGTAAATCATGAAATCCCCTATGTATACCTATATGGTCTATCATATCTATTTCCCATTGCTAGACCACAAATCCTTTACATAATTAGTGAGTTATCCAGTATGGGGATGGAAGCGAGAGGAATTATACCAATATGATTTTATTAGTTACATCACTACTCACATAGATTCCATGGATATATAGTGGGTTTCAATATAGTTTGAAAGCATTTTGTTCCTATAGAGGGTAGACCATGTCCCCACCCAAAATTTTTTTATAAATATGATCATCATAAAATTAAATAGCATGGTTGAACTAGATAAAAACTTTGTGCACTTTTCCTCTATGTGGACCGATCCTAGGAACCCCATAGAAGTTAGAGCTTCTAATATCCATTTACTCAATCATAAAATTATCTAAACTTCATATTTTGTTGAAATATGGCATTAGTATCCATCACTAGTTATGAGGATATTCATCAAAATTTATTATACAGTTTAGCTCCACGTTTCATAGAATTATTGTTAGTTACCTATCCAATTATAGACATTAATAATATGATTTCATGAAAGAATTTATTGATCATTATAGGGTCTTGATATACTCTCTCAACATTCAACTCCCACATGAACTATTTTTAGGGATATATTTAGAGAATATCCGTGATGAGATAGTCCAAACTCCAATATCCATGGAGAATAAAGGTAAATTTTAAGAGTTTCTGAGAGGGAACAACATTTGGACGAGGCCATGTTATAGACCAAGAAATGGTCTCATCCACCACATCCCTTACTAGTGTGAAAGTATTAAAAATTAATGATAGTTATTATGATGTAGACTCATTCTCCTCAACTAATCCATCTCCTAGTAGCACTATACAACAAGCCCCATAGGGTACATGGTCATACTAATAATATTTCTAAGGTATCTCAACTATGGGAGATAGTTATACCCTATAATGATGAAAATAGTAGGTCTAATAATTTATGTATGTTTGTGTTCATGGATTATTCATACGTTCAATGGAAAATAACATTCTCAAACATTAAGAAATTATGAGGGAATGTGTATCTATGTTGAACAATAACCCAAACAATTTTTCCTCCCATAATATCCTTGAACATCCTCTCTAGGATAGCTTCATATTCATAGACTATCTATAGAACAAGTTAGATCATGGAATAATATTATTGGGTAATCTAAAAGCATATTTTACATTAATTTATAAAACTCGTAATAAGAATAATGATTTTAGGGATTGGAATATAGTTTCTAGTCTATAAATATATAATTAAATGATTGGATAGCCTTAAACATGACTAAATAGATCCATGAGATAATTCTTGTGTTGATGAAGTAGTTAAAAACCTCTCTATATCATTAACATATTTCGGTATATCATCATATCTTTATCCCTCTAAAGAATAAAGGATTTAAAACTAATTTTTAAGGGATTCCTAGGATACCCAAAGGGTGATAAATATGGATTATACTCTTATGAATTTCATGCCCCCTATATTGAGAGTAAATTTCAGGGTCCTCCAAGAATTATAGGAATTCTCCAATAAGGGAATAACATTATGAATTTTTCAATTCCATTAGATTATTATAAAATTGTGTTGAGCCTAAGGATAAGTCACGCCAGCTATATTCTCTTGAATCCCATTTTTTACACTATTAATCCAAGGTAAAACATTCATCATGCATGAACAATGCCCATTTTTCTATCCCTCAAAATATTATCTAGGATATTGAGTTAAGAATGAAAGTGTTTCTCTAATCTAGTACGAACAAAAAAATTTAGCAATATCTTCTAGTGCATCTCCACATCTCATTAAATTGTTTAATCACCTAGCTGGGTAGTGAACATCCAATCATTCGTATAATTTTATGTCTACCAACCAAGCACCTTCACTACAACCAGTTATGGTATCTACAATTCATGTCTGAGAGTGAACCCTTGGGAGTAAAAACATACCTATGGTATGAATGTACGATGAAATTAGACCCCGCACTGGCATCCCATATTCTATATCAATTTTATACACACTATTTTTATCAAATAAACTTCATGAGGATCTTTTCATAGCCATTAATATCCATCTGAAGTTAGAAACTAAATTTGTTGTTTTTGAAACCTACCATTCAAAAGGATGTGAGTATGAAGAGAGAAATAACATCATCTAATTATTTAGAGAAGATGTGGGTGATGCCACATTGATCTATATACCACCACCCCCCCCCCCCCCCGACCCCTATGTCTTAGGAAAGATCAATTGTGTCGGCATGTGCTCATTCGTTGTAGATAATATATCTATGATCAATTTCATTCCAACCAAAATGATCTATATTTTGGGACACATAAAGACTAATATAAGATAATTAAAACTGATAATTAATGTGTATAAAACTCCTATTATTTATGTTATTCAGTATTTTTATCATGATCCTCTCATTATTCATATAATTTAATGATTCATTTGAAATGTTATCCTTCAATAGGATTTAATTTAGAAGATTCTAAAGTTGTACGTGTTATTTTTCTCTATTTTCAGTTCCATGAGACATATTTGATATTTCAAAATATGTTAAATTTTATATGGTGTATTAAATGCCCTAATAACTTCAATAAAAATTAATATCTTTTAATTTCATGGTATTTCTCTGATGTTCTTCTGATGCGTATGTTACAATTACTATAAGGGTTTTTGTATCGCAATTTTTATTCATTTAGATATGACTCATATTCACCACATGTTTCATTTTTTAGTGTATATATTGATTAGGGATTGCCCTATAAATTCTTTAATGCTATTTTCTTTTAGGGTATTATACTCACAAAAAACCATCACTTCTTTTTTCTTTGAAATTCATCCCCAGTTATAGGAATAATAATTCTTACAGTAACATTCCTTTTAAAAAAACTCAATATTTCCTTCTTTTAATTGAATGGTGGTCTACTTTATGTCATACATCAATTAGTTATGGAAATTATTGACATAATAGAACAACCATTTCATTATATGTTATTAGGTAAAAGGATTATTGCATTGAAAGAAATTCAATTTATTGATTTTAGATGTTTTTAGAATCCATATTCTTTTTATTCCAATATGAATATCTATTTATTATTAAGTAATATTGATTGTGTATAGTATATATTATTCATTAATTCATATGATTAATGAATTGTACGTAGTTAGTGGTGGGTGGGGATCACAATAGCCCCCTCGATGCATTGATAGGTCTGATAAGAAAAAATGGCTTGGGAATTTTGGGATATTCCTTCTGGGAACAAAATATTACTGAAATATAGTGCCATTATTGTTGGGATATGATGTCTAAGAAAATTATTTCATTGCGTTGGTTATGGAATTAGTTATCTAGAATTATTCACTTCATCACTATAGAACCAGTTATTGAAATCCATGTGTGTATATATTGATATATCAACTGTGGATATATTATTCTCATGATTTATTTTTATTATGGGATTATTTTGATTATCTAATCATGTCATAATATTTAGGCTCATATTTTCCTCACTTATTATATTTGATTATTAATTCTTATGTTTACCCTTACTGATAGTATGATCACACCACTTATTATATTTCCATTTCCAAATGTTATAAAGTAATGTTTTGCACATAATATTTCTAACAAAATAGCTTGTGTTGAAGAGTTTTAAGAGATTTTTAAGACTTATTATGGATTAATTACTTTATTATATAGGGTAAATGTCTATTTTATTAGATATATATGATATTTTTTAGATAATTTTGTTTTTACTAAATTTATAAAACTCTAAACCTAAAAGTAGTTTTGAATATATATGACCCAATATATATTATTGATATTATAGTTATTGATAGTTAAAATTGGGTTTCACTAATTTATTTCAGAGTTGGTATGTAAAGGTCCTTATTAATTCAAGATTATGGGTAATTGGTTCCAAGTATTCATAGTTAGTATCCAAGAAGGGTTCAAATAACTTTATATATTGTGATATCATTATTGGGGGATAATTTAATAGTTATAAATGTCATTAAGGATTTATATTCTATGTTTTATCATAATATTAATGGGATAGGTAACACAATAAGTTAGTTGAATTAATATTGAATATTTTAAAAATTGTGATAAGATATATTTAGCAGAAACCCAATGGATAAATCTATGGGATAATTCTATGTATAGGATAAAATCCTGATTTTTTGATAATGTAGATATTTTTTAGTTCTCTGAGTAATAATGTCCTCATCTAGTTACTAACAAGTGGTTGTGGTTGTGACACAAATGCACCTGGGGTTTATCACCCTAAAAATTGTTGGTTGAGAACTACCTCAATCTTCACTCTGGTGAATTATTAGTGGCCTTATGACTGCACACTTAGCTATACATATCCATGGTATATGTTTTGGTTAATCACATTCTATTTTTGATTATTACAAAGGATTTACTATGATATATAATTTTTTTAAGAAATGTGTGAGAACATAACCAAATGAAACATAGATTTAACCTAGAGTGATTTTAGTTGAATTAAACACTAATGTAATGATTTTGAAGTGTAATGCAATTTGAGTTTGAATTTAATTATCTAAAAATAATCCTCTTATGGTGTTTATAACTATCATTAACTATTTTTTGTTTTAGTGATGGATGAATCTTGAAAGAATCAAGTTAAAAATGGATTCCATAAATAATACATATATTTTTTCAACGAGTAACCTAATGGGATATGAGTCAGAGTGATAAATATTATGATTGTGAAAACCTAGATATCATGAATTATGATTAAAACATGAACATAGTTGAATCCCAATAAAACACTAAATAAGATACACATGGAGTCTCATGGAATTTTAGGTGAAATCGATGATGAAGTAAAGAAGATTCAACTACATAGGCATTAAGAATAAGAGAAGAAACACCTTAAGGCGTGCTTAAAGGGAATAATAATTCACTATATGTTTGAAAATGATATCATAAAGTTCATGGGTGCAAGTAAAATATAGAAGATATAACAAAATTTCTTAAATTTCAAGGAAATTTTTAAATATGAAAATAAATGTTTTAATACAATCGTCAATGGGGGAAATAGTCATTAAAAAATTATAAATCATGGGAACAATAAAAATCCCATGCAATGAATACTATATAAGAGGATAGTGATTCTTCAATCTATATTTTCTAATGAATTAAGAAACTAAAGTTCTCACTAACTATTAAATATTGAGTTATAGATAAAATTAATTGTTGGTGTGATTATGATTAAATCTTCTTCAAGGTTTTTGGGAATTTACTTCTTAGTGTTCTTCTTTATTTCCCTTAATTTTATTTGGTATTAATAATGTATTATCTCTATTTGCAAAGGGGGCATATAAATTATCATATTGGGAAATATATTTAAATATCATAAATTAATCCATGACCATATATCAATATTAACTATAAGATTTCTATAGAAATTAATTTTATCATATAGGTATTTATACACAATTATGAGTTTTGTATTATCTAAAATAATAAGTTTTATTTCTCATTAGAAATTAAACCTTGGTTTTTTTCTATCTTTTGGATTAACTCAAATATTTCACTTCGATGCAAAGAATTCAAAATTATGAGGTTGAAATTTTTTAAATGGAGAATAATTTAACACCCTAGATTAAATATAATGTATTTTATTTTCTTTAGAACTTTATTTTTTCAATAGATTGAGATTCATGTAACACCAAGACAAAACAAAAATTCAAACAATATATAATCCTTAAAATGTTTTTCTATAATTGGTAGTTAAAAATAAAGTTATCTAAATTATAAAATATATTTAGAAATAGAAATAAATTTCATTGATCACATTAAGACATTGATAAAAAAATAATTAGTGTATCTAAATGACAAATAATACTAATTTATACATTTAAATATAATACATCAAAAATTAGAATTTATGTACTTTATTTTAAAAATAATAAATACATTGTATATAAATGATATTTTTTATGTGAATAATATATTAACACCAATTTGATTAGTAATTGATAATAAATGAGAATAATAATAGTTAACATTTTAACTAAGTAATTTTATAATGAAAATAGTTTTAATTATATTAATATATTTTAACATAAAAGTCAAATTCAATAATTTTAGATTTTGAATTTTAGAAAAATAAACTTCATTTTTATATTAATCAAAATCATATTATCATTAAATTAATTTTTGGAATTTTTATAAAATAAATTACTTTTAAGTACATAGTGAAAATATTTTTTTTACTAAATCTTTACATTTTACAGATTTTCCATTATATAAGAAATACCCAAAAGTTTACAAACCTTTTAATTGATAAAATATTTATTTGAGGACTAACAAAATAAATTTCTAAATACCATTCAAAATTTATAAAATCTATGTTTAACATCTTATGAACTTAAGTAATTTTTCAAATAAAAGAATGTGTTTGGACTTTTCTTCTAATTAAATATTATTTTTGTAATATTAAATTTTTTATTGATTTTAATGAAACATAAAATTATTTGTTTTATTATAAAACATTTTATTTCATCAAAATCAACATAATTTATATTTTTATCCTACACATAAATTTTAAGGTTAAAAATACACATTTTTGAGAAATGGGTTTTTACACATTACTTGTGCTTATGTTTAAATTAATTTTTTTCACCTAGATATTTTACTTAAAAATATTATCTTTATATTTTTAATCAAAAGTTTTTAATTTTATTAAAATTATAAATTTATTTTTAGGCATAAAAATAATATTATTGTGATTATAGATAATTACAACGATAATGATAAAACTATTAATTGCAAAAAAAATATTTAATGTTGTGTAATTTTTACCTAAAAATTAAATTTATCTATTTTAAATAATGAATATAATATTATTTTTTAAAAAAATATATAATTATATTAAATCTCATTAAATTTTTTGTCATTTCTAAAAAAATTAAGTACACATAATGGTTAAAACATAATTTTCTACAAAAAAACATTTTTTAAAATTTAAAATATTTTAATTTATGATTTAATTTTCTCTTATTTTTTTATTGAATGAAATTAAATGGAGATTAATTTTAGGTTCATAACACCAAAATTTTACAATATTTGCGGAATACTTAATACATAACAAAAACAAACACCAAAGGACCGCAATAGTTTAGTGTCTTTGGAAACTTGGAACATAATCTTCTAATCATGGTGAAAGATCTTCAACATATTCCATAAAGATCTTCCACTTTTGTTTTCTTACCTAAAATCTTTCTTTATATCCTGGGGAAAAGAAACCATAAAAAGGGTGAGCTCAAATACTCAGTAAGGGTAAACATAGAGAACATAAAACAATCCATAAACATTTGAATACAAAAACTTGAACATAAAATCTAAACATCAAAATCCTGAGCAAAGACATAAATCTTGGAAGTACGTTAGTAAAATATCATAACGGGGCATAAATCATGATAAAATATCATGGGAAGAAAACATGTATTTGTGGAAAACCATTAATCACGTGATATGATTTCCATAGTATCCAAGGCATTACTACCAAGACAATCTTAGTGGACAAAGTCCCTTTCTGAATCGAGTTCACTCCTCATTCCAGTACTGTATCACTGAACTGGATTAACTTACCGTTCCAGCCATGTCTATCTCATGAGATATAAATCTTTTCCCAATTAATTGGAGGGAGATATAGGTCCCACCCATCTCATAATGAAATCATTTTTACGTGTGCCACAACATAAACATAAATCATTCATCATAACCCAAAGAATAAAATGGGTTTCATAAACATCATCCCATCATAACATAATCCATATAAAACAAATGGATATAATTTCATCATAAAAAAGTGAAACCATGTAAATCAAAGATACATTATAATTGAAACATACACATATGAAATAATGTCATCTTAGATGGAAAATGGTTTTGATAAGATACTTGAAATGAATTCTTGAGGAAAATATCCTTTCTCCTTAAAAATCATTTTCTTTTCACAAAATGCTACACAATTTTAACAGAAAAGGATTTTATTGAAAATAACCAAGAAATATTGTAGAGTAAGATTCATGAAAATAAGGCATTATAAAACCGTAAAAATACGTTCATGCCGTATAAGTAAAAAATATTCTCCTCATAATTTTAACAGAAAAGTCAAAAAGTACCACGTATGGTAAACAAAAAAATATTCCCTCCATAACACAAAGTAAAAGTAAAATAGGGTTAAACATGACTTTAAAAATACATGTAATAATATTAAACACTTTATGAAAAAAAAAATTATGGAAATGGATGAAAAATATACCCCGGTAAATACTTACGTATAAGCAATCTCAGATAAAAATAAGATTTCCAAAATTATCCCTTACCTTTTGTCCGATATGCTTCGTATGTATCCGAACCTCTTGTATAATGATTTAAATAATGTCATTTAATTATTACAGAATCATATTTATTTTTATGATATCATATATGGTTCACTTATGACTTTATATTACCCATTCTTTTGTAAATTACATGTTAAAGCAGCGTTTTGGGTAAAATCGTTTCATTTATCGTACGTGTTTCGATTTGTTGTTCTTGATATTAATACTAATATCCTGATTTACTTAATTCCAGAATGTAAAACATTATTTATATATCATATGTATTATCTATATAAATATATATGACATATCGATAAATGTAATAAAATACACCATTCATGGAGACGGTTGGTCGTATGTACGTATGAATGTTGTTTTTGTTTCCTTATTGAATTGAATGGAATTAAGTTAATGATACATATATGTACATAAATAAAGTATCATTATTATGTAATATATTTCATGATTATTTATTACATATATACTTTATAATAAAACTTTAATGGTTAATCATGGAAAATGAATCTCATCGTGTTTGTGGAGACGATAGTCCGTACGTACGCACGAGTGATGATATTGGTCTCATAATTATTGAATAGGATTTTAGTGAATGATATAATATATTATAATTAGTATGGTGTTATAATAACCATATATAGATATTCTTTACACCATTATACCCATCCAAGTAAGGTGGTGGTGGAAAAACTAATTACACCACAGTGTGGAGACGGTATTCCGTACGTACGCACGCGTGGTGATTTCGTTTTTTGTAGGATGGATAGAAGGTGAGATGGGATTGTTTTATATTTATAATACCATATCAGGTTATTAGTGATACTTATTTTATTACTTTACAATGAAACGACTAAAAAAGAAGATGTTGAAGAAGAAAGAAACTTGAAAGAATCAGTAGAAGAGATTACCTCTTCTTCGACGTGCCTCCTTTAAACTTCCTCTTAAGGGACTATAGTTAGTCTTTTGATAAGACCAGAACCTCAATAATATTACTAGAGAAGTTGATAAGAGTAATGGGTATGGTTTGTCCTAGCTTGAAGGCTCAAATTTGTGTAAAGATAAGAGGGAGGAGGTTCCCTTTTATAAGGGAGGAGAGGGGCACTTTTGGAAACCTCTAAAATATTAATTTATAATAAACCTAAACCCCACTTAAAAACTTTCAAAGTGACTCCAATTCCGATATTATATAACATAGGGTTATAATATCATCAAGAAATTAAATTTATACATCTTTTGATTTTATTTTAAACCTTATCATTTTGATTAATCCTTATTTAATCTATTTAATTTTATTTGTGGTAATAATGTTATAAATTTTATATGGTTATAAATACTTACTTATGTGTTAGTAATTATACATAATTTGATATTTTATGAAATTTTAGATCATATAAATTTTAATTTGTAATTTGTAAAATATTTTTGTGATTTTTAAACAATTTAATAATATAAAATATCAATAGTGTCAATTTTGACATAATTAATTTATTTGAATTTAAATAAAATCCACACATAAGATATATTTGAAAAAAATATTTAATAGATTCATAACATGTAATATTTATCTAGAAAATTCTTGGATCAAATTAAATAGGTCATATAATATTTAGTTTTATTTTTTAAAACCATTTATTTAATATTTCAATGAATAAAATAATTTAAACATAACTATTGTGTCACCTTTAATGATAATTATTTAATCCATAAAAATTATAAATAAATTCACATGATTTAGATAAGTTTATTAGATTTCTGGATACTATTAATGTTTGATGTCTCATGAAGTTTATCGCTAAATTAAAATTATTATACTTATAATATTTAAGAGAGTGACATGTTGTCACTTTCTTTGGTTTTAATAATGATTAAATTATTTTCACATTTAAAAGTCCATAAAATGAATCTAATCTGACCTTTTGGTGATATGGGTTATATTTTATTCATCCAATATAATTTTTCCATGTGTTAGGGTAATTTTATAATCTTTGGTTTACCCTTAATTACCCGATTTATCTTTAACTAAAGTAAATAAAAATTACCGTAATTACTATTCATAATCTCAAAAAAAAAATAAAAGTAACCTGTTAACATAATTTGGACCCACTGACTCCAAATATGTAATCCATTTTTCAAAATTCAAAACAAAGAAGTTGCAGTAATTAAATTAAAATTTATCCCATTGTTAAGAAAACGGGTTTTAAAAGATAAAATATTGCCAAAGATTGAAATGTTTTTACCTATGAATTCAATGTAAAATTAATGGTTGTGACATAAATTATATTAAATGGTAAAAATATATTATATTTCTACTTTAAAACCAATCAATATTATAATTTAACCATATAAATTATTGCGATGAAAAATGTTCTTTTTAATTAAAATATATCATGTTTTTACTATTAATTAAAATATGAAAGTTATCAGAAAAATATCAAAATTTTATCCAAAGTAAATTTTTATATCCTGATTCCAAATATAAATTTTATTTTTTCAAATTGAACTTATAAACATGTCAAAAACTAGATTTAAAGTGGGTGCTCCATCAAAAGGCGGCAAAACTGCATTTTTTAAAATACTTATTTTACCCGAAAAAATTATTCTATTCTCATACAATGTTCTATAAATATGTAAGATGAATAATAATGTTATAAAATTAAAAATGTATTTAATATTATTCATAACGTCTATTCCATAATAATATTATAACAAAATATCATTGTTTAGTGAAACCCAGTTTTGCGTACTACACATGCTATCAAGGAAGGTTGTGATTGCGTGTAATGCAAGCCAAGTCAGGGATGCGTGTAGTGCAAGATAATTTTGGTGTAGCGTACAACACAAGACATTAATGAAATTAAAAATAATAATTCTCATAAAATCTCATGTTGTTACACACCCTCCACTTCGTAACACACTCATTACCTTGAATTTCATCCTAAAAATATTTAATTTTATTTTCCTATATTCATATCTTAATTTTATAATCTTATCTTAATTTCATAATCTTTTAGTCTCAATTAATTATCATATTCTATTAATTTTCAAGGATACTTCCCAGATAATTCTTAATATACCAAAGTGAGTATAACTTAATCCTTATCTTTTTCATCCTATTCATTACCTTATAAACATATCCTAAGTATAGTTATAAAATTACCTTAGAATCTTTTATATACTGAATTTTTATTAAATTAATGGAAGAACGCTAATTTATTTTTCCCATCCACATAGAAAAACAAAATAATTTTGATCTTACATTGTGAGGTATATCACCTATATGAAGAAACATCTTCGGTTTTTCAATACTATTTATAATGATATAATGGAAAATTAAATGTTTCATATATAATATAATTATTAATATGAAGAAAAAATTTATAATCCAAATTTATTCCCTCTCATTCTTCATGAAATAAAGACACTAATTGTGTGTTGTGCGGACTACCACCTCTACGAAGTAATGTTTTAAAATTTCAATCTCTATTTTGAATATTTATTCAAAAAAATAAAAATAAAATTAAAAATATTGAAAAAAATATAAAAAATATTATTATATTTCTTATTTTCTGATATTATTTCAAAATAAAAAACATTCTTTACCATATTCATCAATAAAATTATGGTATGGTCATGTTTGGGTCGATCGAACCACCTATAAGAACAATGCTATAAGAGTCATTGGATAAATATGGGAAATATAATTATAATATTATTATATTTTAATAAAAAATGATTATTTTTTATGGTTATTTAAATTTTATATTAATTATTTAACTTATTATAACAATGTCATCTTCAATCGTTAAAATTGACGAAATAAGTCGGTACTAATTCCATTTTCATGAAACATAAATAAAACATCTATATAATGATATAAGAAAATTATAAATAAATATAAGTTATATATTAAAAACCTTTAAATGATCTAGTAATTGTTAAATTTGGGATAATAACAAAGAACAATGTTTTTTTATGAAACTAGTTTATAAAGATCAAAATAACTCACATCTGATATTTAAAATTGAAAATAACTAACTAATATCCATATAGAGAATAATTTTAAGTGAACATTATAAAAGGTTATATATATTAATAAGTTTATTAAATCAGTAATTAAGATAGTAACTTTTATTATACAAGATATTCAAGTACATTAATAGAAGTAAGGAATTAATGTAAGGTATTCTTGGTCTCAATTCTTAATTTTTGAGACATGTTGTGTCTTTTACCCCATTATACATTTTATATAGTGCTATTTTTATTTATATCCCATGAAATTATTTTACTATATTTTTTGTCTAATTAAATGAATATTCAAATCCAAAATGAGTTCCTCTATTCATTCATCTTTCAATTCATGTCTTACCCAAGTTGTAAGAGTTTTTTTCTCAAATTTAATTTCTTGAAACATGTTTCTTATTATACACCATGTTATATATGCAATGGCGTATATAATGACCCTTTACTATTTTGTATCACAATTGAATCATTATTTATGGTATTTAATATATCATTTGAATGTCCTTCCTTAAAAAGGTTTTGATTTGAATATTTTGAAAGTCATTTGTGTTATTTGTCTCTATTTTCAGTTCCATGAGACATGTTTGATGTTACACATTATAAATTATTTTATACAATGTATTAAATTACCTATTACATCCATTAAAATAAATATATTTCAATTACATTTTATTCCACTCATGTTCTTTTGATTCCTATATTACCATTGTTATAAGGGATTTTGTATCTCAATTTTTCTTCGTTGGGAAATGGTTCACATTCACCACTTTTTTTCTTATTTATGTATGTATTTGTCTTATATTACCTTATAATTCCACTTATAATATTTTATTTTGAGGTATTAAACTATATATAATCTATCACTACCTTTGTCTTGTCAAATAATCCTTTATTATATGAATATTTTTTCAACTAATTCCTTTCCTCTGTGAACATTATATATTTTATTCCTTTGATTAAAGGGTGTTCACCTATATTCTATACATCGATTGATTGGGAAAAATATTAATTAAACTATATACCCATTTTCTCTATATGATTTTCTATTGAGGTATTCTAACATAGAAATCTATTCTATTTATTTATTTGAGAAATATTTAAAATCCATATAATTTTTATTACAATAGATATGTTTATTTATTATTAAAGAAAATTGAAAAAATATTTTTTAGCTTATTAATTACTTTATATAATGAATTCATTAGACCTAATTAGTGATACGTGGGCCCAAAATAGACCCTCGATGCATTGATAGGTCTCATGAGAATCTTAATTAGGTAATTTGGTGTATGCCTACCCAAAATAAAAAATTTCTTAAACACTGGGCCATGATGATAAATTCATGATGTCTAAGATAATGATATCTTGTCTTAGGGTAGAATTATCTATCAGTTATTATAAATTTCATCACTAAGTAACCAGTTATTACTATCCATACATTTATCTATTGATATATAAAATCTAGATATGTTATTATAATAGTTTCTTTAGATTATGTCATTATTTTGATTATAAATTCATTCCCCACTATTTATTCTCATTTTATTCTCACTTATAATAATGATTTTTTATAACTTATGTTTATCCTTGCTGAGAATTTGATATAACCCCTTATTATGCTTTCATATCACTAGGTTCTGGAAGTATTTTTTCACATGATATTTCTAAGAGAATATATTATGTGTAGAATTTTTTTTAGACGTTGAATAATTATTATGTATTAGGTAGTTACACACATATGGAGAAAAATATTTATCTGAGGAGATATAAATTTTTTTTGTTAAAAGTTTTTTCTAACTCTTTAAAAGTATAATACTAAAAGGACTTTCAAACATAATTGACTCAATATTTTTTACTGATATTGTAATTATTGATGGTTAAATTTGGTCACTCTATTTTATTTTAAAACTTTTTATGTAATGATGGTGTCTATTTTCACTAGATTCTTGGATTGTAGTTCTGGGGATTCAAATTTGCATCAAAAAAGTGTTTAAATAACTTTAGAGATTATAATTTCGACATTTAGGATAATATAAGAGATATAAATGTCATTTATATTTCATAAGTTAAGGTTTTTCATAATATTAAATCTTTATGTAACCCTTTAAGTTAGTTGAACTAATATTGAATATTTTAAGGATTGGGATAAGAGATATTTTGTGAAAAACCATGGGATAATTCAGAGGGACAAGTATTTGTAGAGGATAAAATCATAAAATTTAAAGTAGATATTTTGTGGTTTGTAAATAAATTAAAACCCAATATGGATACTAGAAATTGGATAAAGCTATGGAATATATGAGACTTATAGTGATCACCCTGAAACAAATGATCACTAAATTTTTCTTCAATCTGGTGCATGATGAGTGGGCCTAAGAGTAAAAATATGAATAAAAACTCCCAGAGATATGATTTGGTCAGTCACATTCTCATTATGTGACATTATGTAGTATTTTATATGTTACTTGATCAGGTTAATTAATATGAGATATCCCAACCAAAATAGGAATGGATTGGACCTAAAATGATTTTTGTTAGACTAAATACTAATGTAATAATTTTAAAGGGTAAAAATTTTGAGGTTTAATTTAATTATCTTAAAATAATTATCTTATGGTGTTCATTACTTGCATTGAATCCATTTTGTTTTAGTAATATTTTAAGCCCAATAGTATCATGTTAGTAATTGATTCTATGGACAATGAAAATATTGTAATGATGAGAAACCTAACAAGATAAGAGCTAGAGTGATAAATCTTATGATTATGAAAAACTAGATGTCATGAATTTTCAATAACAACATGAAAATTTTGAATCCAAAAATAGATCAATGAATAGAAGTGTGAAGTCACATGTAATTTTATGTGAAAAAGATAATGGAAGAAAGATGATTAAATTTTCTACATGCTAATAATAAGGGAAGAAACACCTCAGGGCTTATGTGAAGGGAATGGGGATTTACTATAAGTGTGAAAATGAATTCTATCAAACTCAGGAGTGTAAGGTAAAGAGATAAGATACAAAATTCATTTTATAAATTGTAATTAAATTGGTCACTAAGAAAATCAATTCACTAATCCAACGGCAAGTGGTAAAACTAGTCACCAAGAACCACGTATACCATCAGAATGAGGAAAAGCCTATTCAATAACTACTACAAAATTAGATGATGATTCTTCACTCTATATTTTTTAATGAATTATGACATGTAATTTTTCACAAAATATTGGATATTGTGTTCTAAATAAAAAAATCATATTTGTGTTATTGTTATTAAATCTTTTTCAAGGTTAGTGAAAAGTTACTTTATATAGATCAAATTTTTTCACTAGATTTTATGTGGTATTAATAATTGATTATCTCTCTTTAAAAAGGGATTATATCAATTTTCATAATTCTAAATCACATTTCATTCCCTAAATCAACCCATTATCATATATCAATGTTAACTATGAAATTTGTATAGAAATTAATTTTATCATAGAAGTCGTGATACCCAACCATTAGTTTATTAGTATCTAAAATATTATGTTTTATTTATCATTTGAAATTAAACATTTGATCTTATCTATCATGTGGATACACTCAAATTGTTTCCTTATATACAAATAATTTAAAAAATTAGTGATGTAATTTATTTAAAAGGGATAATTTAACATTTTTATATTAAATATTATATATTATATTTCCTTTCAAAAAATAATTTGTTTTATAGCTCAAGATACACATAACACTGAACCAAAATGAACCATAGAATAATATATAACCATTAAAAGGAATATTTATAAGTTGTGGGTAAAAATAAATCTAACCAAATTATAAATTATATTTCAAAATAAAAAATAAAGGCCATTTTTAATACTAAGGAATTGGTGAAAAAATAAATTACTATATAAAATCAACTACGAAGACTAATTTATACAATTAAATGTAACACTTATAAGATTATATTTTATGAGATTTATTTTAAGATATTAAATTTTTTATGGATATAATATATTTATCATTTTATTATTATATTAATTATACTTTTATTAATAATTGATAAAAAATAAGAATAAGAGTAGTTGATTTTTTAATAAAGTAATTTTCTTATGAAAACAGTTTTAATTATTTCATTATGTTTTTATTTAAAAGCTAAATTCATAAAATTTAGAATTTAAAATTTAAAAAACAATCCTTTTTAGATTTATCATGTCAATATTATCTTAATTTTAAATTTTTATATTCTTTATAAATAGTTTTTTTTGTATATGGTGGAAATATAATTTTTTACTAAAATAATAAATTCTATATCTCTGACATTATATAAGAAATATCTATTTGTTTATAAGACCTTTTAACTAATTAGATATGTATTTAAGGGTTAAAGTTATAAATTTTTGAATAACATTCCAAATTTCTAGGATATATTATTAACATTTAATGAACTTAAGAAATATCATCATATAAATGAAACAGTTTTTGGTTTTTCATTTTAATTAAATATTTTTTTGGTAAAATTTTGTATTGTATTTATTTATGAAATCCCAAAAAAATTATTTATTTTACAATAAAAAAAATTATATCATAAAAATAAAATGACTTTATAATTGTATCCTACATAAGATTTTTATCTTTAAAATACAATTTTCTTATAAATTGAATTTTATGTGTTACTTACGCTTATTTTAAAATAAATTTTTATTAAACATTGAAATTTTCTTTGAAAGGGTTTAATTTATAATTTGAATCAGTATTTTTAAATATTATGACAAATCACATTTAATTTTTAGTCATAAAAGTAAGATCATAAGGATTATAGTAAATAATTGTGATAATAGTAAAACTATTATTTTCAAATAATTGTTTTATTAATGTTGTGTAGTTTTTATCTAATAAATTAATTTATATATTTTAAATAATGATAGTGATATTATTTTTAGACACATATATAATTATTTTAACAAATATTTTATTTGTAATCAATATAAAATAATATTTATCACACATAATGGTTAAAACATCATTTTTCTATAAACAATGGTTCTGTATTACATAAAATTATTTAATTCAAAAGATAATTTTAAATAAATTTTAAAATTAATTATATTAAATATAGATTAAGTTTATGTTTATAACACCCAAATTTTTTAATAGTGTTTATTTTATATGTTTTTATGACATAAGTTACTCAAGTAAAAACTAATTATCACAGCAAAAATAAAAAATAAAAGTAAAAATATACGAGTAAGTGACTTCATACAAGATTAAAACATTTGTTAAAATAATAATTTGAGGTTTCATTGAACCAATATCATCCTAAAATAAAATATTTTTTTACTTTTTGAACCATTTACCTTTGAATAGTGGCATTCCATAATTGAAAATTAATGGGTGTTCAGAAAAGATCTCTTTTGTTCTCTTATAAAAGGTGACATCTACACCCCTTCATGAAACACCCAATAAAAATTATTTACTAATTAAAATATAAATTTATTTTATATATATAATACTTTACCAAGTTAATTATCTTTTGATATCAATTAAGTATCATATACAAATAATTCCCAAAGATTCTTCTAAAAGAAAGTTCAAGGTCCAAAAATGTTTATTACCCAATCCTTATATTTTTATTCTTATTCTTTACATTTCAAAACTATATTAACCATATTTACATAATGTATTAAATATAATAATTATAACTAAAATATATTAACTCAATGTAACATTCCTTATTTATTCCTTCTCGTATACTTATAAAAACTAAATAATGTTGATCGTTTATTGTGGAGACTACCACATCGATGAAGTGACATCTTTAGTTTTCCACCACAACTTCAATTCTCTTGTTATAAGTCTAGAATTGAATAATAAATATGAAATAATTAATATAATTATAAATATTAATATATTATTTATAATCCAAATTCATTTCCTCTCATTCATTGGGAAATTAAAATGTTAATTTTTCATTAAGTGTACTACTGCATTCACGAAGTAACATTTTTCATTTTTTATCCTAAATTTAAATATTTATCAGAAACACATAAAATATTAATCCAAACCTTTAAAAAATATAAATAAAATTATTATTATTCTTTTATAATTATATTATTTTGAAATAAACTATTTTTTAACCATACCCACTCATAAAATTGTGTTATTTTAATTTTTGGATTGGTCTAACTATCTACTAGAACAATGCTATAAAACTCTTCCATGGATTAATATGGGAACATAAATACTAATATTAGTATATTTTAATAATAAAATATTTGTTTCATAATAGTTTTTTAAAGGTTATATTATGTATTTAACATACTATAAAAATATCATCTTAGATCGCTAAAATAACTGAAATAAGCTGACCGTGATTCCATTTTCAAAAAACATAACTAAAAAATAATGGGATGAGGTAAAAGAATTTTAAATAAATGTAGGATATATATTATAATAACTTAAATGATATAGTAATGATAAAAGTTTTGATAATAATAAAGGGGAACACTGATGTTATGAAACTAGATCAAAATGATCGAGATAACTCACACCCAATATTGAAAGTGGAAAATAATTAATTATTATAAATTTATAGAATAACTGTAAAATGATGTTTATAAAATTTATTAAAATAAATAATCTTATGGAATAAATGATTAAGATAGAAATTTATTAATATAGTAGATTCAAATACTTTAGTTGATTTTAGAAATTAAGTTAATGGATTTTTATCCTCAATTCTTACTTTTTGAGACATGTATTTTTTCACCATTTTTCCTTGCATATGTTGTTATTTTTATTTAATTACCATGAAATTATTTTACTATATTTTTTTATAATTCATTATATATAAAAATTAAAATCCATAGTCATTCTTCATTCAGCTTTTGATTCAAGTGTTACCCAAGTTGTAAGGGTTTATTCTATCAAACATAATTTCTTGAGAAATATTTATTATTATACACCATTTTTTATTCATAATTGGGTTTATACTACACCTATAATATATCATATCATGACCTTCTCATTATTCATCATATTTAATGTTTCATTTTAATTTTTATCTTTTTATGGGTATTTATTTGAATTTTTATAAATTCATAAGTATTATTTATACATATTTCCAGTTCCATGGGACTTGTTTGATATTTCCCACTATATTGTGTTATATATGGTGTATTAAATTACCTAGAAACTTAATGTAAAATTAATATCATTAAATTTCATGGTATTCTTCTCATGTTATTTTTATTCTTAGGTTATCGTTACCATAAGTGTTTTTGTACCTCAATTTTTATTCATTAAGATATTATTCATATTCATTAATTATTTCCTTTTTTAGTGTATATTATTTTATGGATTAACTTCTAAATCCTCTCATAATTTTTATATTTTTGAGTATGAAACTTAGAAAAATACATTACTATGTTTTTCTTTCCAAATAACCTCTGTTATAGGAATAATTTTTCTACCAAATTATTTCCATTGTAAACACTCTATATTTCCCTCCTTTGATTGAAGATTTCTCGTATATATCCCATATATTGATTGATTTGGTAAATTATTAACATAAAATTTTACCACTTACTCTATATGGTGTTAGTTTTAGGGATTCTTACCTAGAAAGTTATTAAATTTATTTTTTAGTAAAATAATGAAAATCCATTTACTTATAATTCCAATATGAATGTTTATTTATTATTAAGTAATATTAGTTATGTATTGTAGAGATTATTCATCCCTTCAAGAAATTTTTATTTTGGTTATGGATGTTTTCTTTGTGTATTGTTGGTGGCATTTTTTTGTATCTTTTATGATTGGTGTTGTTTTATGCACCACATTTCTGAATATCTGTGTTTTTATTTTCATTAATAAATTTTTAGGACCAAGTACACTTGATCCTGAAATTTGCTGGTATAGATTATTAATTACATTATATGATGAGTGTATTGGAAATAATTAGAGAATAATGGGACCGTAATATCCCCATTATGTATCGATGGGTATCATGAGATAAAAAGATTGGGCCTTTTTGTGTATTCCTATCCAAAATAAAATATATACTAAACACATGGCCATAACAGTAAGATCATTATGTATATGATCATGATGTATTTTCCTAAGGAATGTAATTCGCAGTTCATAATTTTTAATTTCATCTCTTTGGTACCAGTTTATTTATCTATTCTTTTATTTATTGATATTTCAACCATGTAAATTTTATTATCATGGTTTAGTTTGATTATGGAATTATATTGATTACTTATTCATGTAATTTTTCATTACTCGTCTTATCATAACATATGGTATTTGATATTTATTTCTTATTTTTACCCTTAATTTATGTTTAATATCACCCCTTCTTATGATTCAATTTAAATAAGTTATAAAGTAATTTTTTACACATTGTATCTCTTACAAAATAGTTTGGGTGAAGAATTTTTTGGAAGATGTTGAAGACTTATTACATACTTATTAGTTTCTTATACAGTAATAAAAAATCAATTTAATGTTATATAAATGGGAATTATGAGTTAAATGTCTTTCTAAAACCACTAAAACTATAAACATAAATTTTCATTTGAATAGAACTGACTCGAT
Organism: Viscum album; assembly: GCA_963277665.1. Classification (NCBI taxonomy): domain Eukaryota; kingdom Viridiplantae; phylum Streptophyta; class Magnoliopsida; order Santalales; family Viscaceae; genus Viscum; species Viscum album. The sequence goes on along the minus strand of OY728153.1, from coordinate 1,211,684,099 downwards.
ATTGGTTAGTGATATTATAATTAATTATGGTTTAAATCATTTCAATCTGATTCCTTTCAAATATAGTTTCTGAAAAAGGTTTTTATTTTCACAATATTATGGGATTGATAGTCCAGGGCCTCACACTACCAACCAGTGGGATGAATAATGAAAAATCGCATTCACTACAATCAAGAAGTATATTATACATCATCCAGTTTTGGTGTTTTTTATCTAATAAAATTTTAAATTATCAATATTATGGACTTGGAGTGATGTATCACTCACCAATTATCTCAAATGAACAAAAAAGGTAAAGATAACATTTAGTACTACTTTAGTTGGATGTTTATGGAAATTGAATTCAAATATTCACTAATCATGAAGTATTTACTTTCTGAATTATTTGGAATAATAAAATTCATCACTATCTATAACATTATGAGGCCCAATTGATCTCTTTTACCAACATATTGAAGTACACCCTCAATAATCTCAATATAACTATATGATTGGAATAATGGGTAGCGATTCTCTAGTAATATGACATCATATTCTTCAAATAGAAGTTGATTAAGGGAAAATGACGGGTATATTTCTTTTCTAAAAACTCATACTTTGAAGATTTTCCTGTGGACATATACATTCTCATGAGACTATTCTCTCCAATGATGAAGAAATTCTACAATACTAGATTCACGTTGATTATGCCTCTTAAAGCCCAATTGGGGATAGGATTAACAATAATAATATCAATAGATCCATCCTTGGATTAAAAATTCTCACTCCCTCAAAGGACCTTATATGATACTCATCCCTCCATTCAAAGGCTTTCACCGATAATGAGGTAGAATAGAGAGACCTTATTACCAGTCTTAAATTTTCTCATGAGATCGAGGTACCTCAGCTATACATAAATTCTAACTTTGATCTAGTAATAATGAAAATAAATTTCAATTTTTTTTGAAGAATTAGGAACAACTTCTCCTTATCAATCATACCCAAAATTTGATGGTTAAATTTCCATTTAAACAGAAGGTTTCTCGTGTATTAAAGTCCTAGAAAATTTAGGTAGACACCTTAGAAAACATAGTAGTTTCTATTGAGGATCTAAAATGATATAAAATGTTCATTTTCATGGATCCTTGAAGAGTGATCATCCTTAGCCTCAATATAGAATACTGAGAGGTTAATTAACTCAATAATAACTATTCCCAAGTTGGTTCCTTTATTAAACCATTAATTGAGTATGTATCTGATTTGATGACTCCCTTGGTCGAATGCATCCAACATAGTATGTTACCATTAAGATAAGAAGAGTGGGAGTAGATCTATAGGCAGGAAGTGAATTTCAACCTTTGTGATGAATAAAACTTAGTGACAATCCTTTGAAAATTATTATTTAATATAATCATTATCATTTATATAAATGGAAAAAAACCTCAACACTTTCATGAGGTTCATACTAGATAATTTGGATCTTATAAAGTAGGATTGAACTTCTCCCACCAGATCTGAAGGGTGGGATACTTTAATACCATTGTGGTTCATGAATGTAAGTAATTTATTAAGAAGCTTCTTTCATGTATAGTTTTTGGTAACTTCATGAATGAAAAACTAGTGATACTCTACACTACTAAGTAATCTTAAACAGTTATTGTGTGAGGAATCAATGTCATAAGTCCCAACCCATCGATAATAGTGTTCTAATACATGATTACTCATACTGCCATCGATTTCATCTTGAAATCTGTTAAAAATATTTCCCTAAAGTCGTTAAATACAGGTTTATTGATTAAGTTCATGAATTTATATGTTATTCATTAATTTGGTATCCCTCACATTATTCTCAAGGAAATGGAACCATTTTATGAGTCTCTGAGTTGAATAAGGTCTATACCAAGAATAATATCTACTTTAACTATATATCTCACTATCATCCACTATTTAATGAGTATATTAATTAAATTAACAATTTTCTCTCTAATATTATAGATATTACGATTGATCAAAAAAAATAAGATCAAGTTAGAAAAGCTCTACAATACATTTTGGGTATTAAGATTTGATTTAAACATCTTCTCAAGTGATCCTTACTCTATAGTTTATGTAATAGAAGTATTTTTTTTTCATAAAGATTGATTTTTTACTACTTGAAATATCCATATATAGCTATTTTATACTGGATGAGTGGTTACAAGTCTGTCTCGCTAAATTGAAATATATTGATGAAAGTGGTCTCTAGGAACTATAAAATATTGAGGTCCATCAGAATAAAGTGGCTCATTTATTTAAAAAAAGGTATACCTTCTATTATACCTATAGGGTGACTTACTAATGTAATTATGAATTCCAATGATTCCTAAAATAAAACCATAAAAGGTAGGCACCTATTGGGAAAAACCCTTTACCATTTACATGGTTTACTCCAATGGTTTTCACTCATTGATCACCATTTATAGGTAGCTCATTACACATCCCACCAACATGATATTTATTAAGAAGTACCATGTATAGGTCTCACTAGCCTCATTCATATTCATTGTATGATGTAAAACTACACAGTTATAGTTATAGATATAATAATTTAAATATTATTTCATATAATTCATACTATTTAATGTTAAAATTCATTATATTATCATTATTTCATGAAATGGTAATTTATTATGGCTTGTTATGAGCTATATGAACTCAAACTATAAAATCACAAGGATTACACCAGTCCCACCAAAAGAATTATTGAGCCTCATTCTCATATCACCCATGGGTTTTTCATACATATCTGGTCAAAAATTTCATGGTTTATAATTCCCACTACCTATATTAGTACACCCCATATATATTCCCAATCCATGAAATTGTATCCCCATAGTGATCAAATTATTCTTAAGAATCTTCACTTTATGAAAAAACTTTATATCTTCTGAGATTAAATCATCAAATAAATATTTCAATTCAAATAGACTTCCCTTAGCTTATAGTGATATCATAGTTTCCCCGATCTCAACCATTTCCCATCCAAGGCATATCCAATAAAGGAATTTCCTTTCCAAATAGAATCCCCTTAGTTTACAATGATGAAATAGGTTACCTAATATCATTTTATCTTATATATAAGGTATACATCATATAAGAAAACATCCTCTATGATAATGTGATGTAATCCTGCATTTTGGATAGCTACTCAGTCTTCACCCACAACTTGTTTCTCAATATTTTCAATTGCACAACAGTGGAACTCCCTTTTTGAATAGATTTCAGGTGGTCATCCTCAACCTATATGTCATGCTACTCCTTGATTAAAACTCTCTGATCCATAATTTAACCTTCCTATATTCCCTTTAAAAAAATTATGTGGAGTTTTAACACCATTTGTGTTAATCCCTCTTACACCTTTGTATGTTGGTAGGTAAAATCAATCTTTTGGAGTCACTCCCAACTGGTTCACCCATATTCATGGGTTAACTTATAGTGGTTTATGTAACATTTCTACCCCAACCAATATATTTCTATAATTTCCTCTTACATAATATTAATTTTCTTCTATTACCTATTATCTCTTACATCCAGCAAAACTGGTGGAGTATTAGTGGTTTTAGTTTATTATTTCATTAGAACAATTGTGACTCATAGTAATTAAAATCACATAGTTCATATGTCGATATTATATGAAATTAAACTAAAAATTATTTTTCCAAGATACATGATGTTAAATTATAAATCCCAAAATATTGATAGATACATGACATTAAACTAATTAGTATATCATCATCTTTGTATAATGTTAAAATGAAAGATCATATTCCCCATTACATTATGATAAAATGTATGGTCTTTGTTCTCAATGTATAATGTTATATTGTGTGGTCAACATACTTTTCAAATTATATTAAACTGCATGAAACAATCCTAGTCATGTGACTTCAAACTATATAGTATTCCAGTACACACTTGATATTATTTGTTTATTTGGTGGTGTTGGTCACCAACCATGAAACGCTTTTAATGTTGGTCACCTACTACACTACCCCCTAAGAACTATATGCAGCCTTATTCCTATTTCATAGGATACATAATGGAACCCTAATACCTTATCAGGGGCCTATCCACTAGCATTAATTCTATTTTTTTTCCAGTGCTCAGGTCAATTATTCAAATTATGTTGAGTCTCTTTCTTCCTCCTAACACTCAGGTGATGCCCCCATACATTCTATTATAAAATATCTATCTTATCCCCATCAAAAATCTTGAATAGAATTCTATCCTAGCGTCTATGTAAACTATTTAACTTATGTTAATCCCGATTATACTTCCCAGTGCTTATATTATTCCCCAATACCTTCTCCTATGTGTGAGCCTAATATGTGCAGATGATTTTCTTAATATATATATATATATATATATTGATTTATATTTCATGGGATATATGGTCACAATTTGATTCCTTATCTTGATACCAGCCACAAAATAGATCACTAAAAACCATTATTCAAAGGTTATGATACATTTAATAATTACCATTATGTTTTATTCTTCCTTTACTCTCTATTTCACACATACTTTTCCTCTCTTACTTCTTATACGTAAACAAAATCTATGCAGATATTTAACACTTGAAAACTATGCATAGATTAATTCTTATTGAATATGATATATAGTGAGGCTTGGATATTCTATCCTTTACCCAATCCCAAATCACCTATCACCCATATATTTTCATAGTATTCAATTCCCCTCCATCAGGTTCCCATCACCCACCTAGAACTGAGATGACATTATTCTTTAAAGAGACTTTAAAATTTGTATGAACTTAAATTCCATCCCCAATGGTCTAAGAATCATTAACATAAACTATATTCATTTTTCCCCAAGGTTTTATATTTTTAATTGTTCACCCAATTTGTGTCACATTTACCTACCCCTATTTCTATATAGACTATCTCTCTCCCACCACCCAAGTTGAATGACTTTAAACTCTAGTACCACTATGGTTCAAGTTATATTACCTTAAACACAATCACCCCTATGATCCTAGATGTATGACTTTAATCTCCATCACCCTTATGGTGAATGATTCATAAAATTAAACTAGTATCCACCCATGGTTTGAGTTCCATGACCATAAACTAAGAACATCCTTCTTCTGGACCAACATATATGATATTTAACTAGGAATGGGACCCTTATAGTTCAAACTATACATCCAAGAACTAGTTATTTTCATTTGTTTCAATATATGAAACTTTAAAATTTATACCCCTATAATACAATATATTTGACCTTTAGTTTTAAATCCTTAAGAATCACATTTTCCATCTCCTTAGATATTGATCAAACCTAATTATCAAATATCTCATGGGTTTGGAATCTATGTATGGCCTAGAATAACATTGTTTTTTATTCCCCCCATCTAATTGGGTATTCCACATTAATATTCATAATACATGAAGGTGTAACCTTGTTGTGATGAAACTCCTTCTGATCATATCTCTCTCTTCTTAAATCACACATTATGCCCCTAATTTGAATAGATATTGATTTTTCATTTTTTGAATAGACTATACTAAGATTTATTTGATGGAACCAGTTCTCTAATCACACCCCATATCATCCAGGGCATGTGTTCCATAAGATATTCATTTGTAAATGAACTCACCTCAATCAAAAATAAAAACACAGGTTCCCTAGTTTTGTTTTATCTCCCTTCTAGTTCACGTCCTGAAGGAAACATCCTAGGAGAAAAAATAATGGAACTCAGTTTCTTCACACATTCTTGGTCTCCATCCTCAACTTACTTTACACTATCCTCGAAGTATATAATGATGGAATCCCATCATTCAAATAGTCTCCCAATTTTTATCCATTTCTTGTATTCCCCTTTATCCTTAGATTCAGAATCTCAAAGTCATAATTTTACCTTCTCCCACCTACCTTTACTCAAGAATAATTCCAATACATATGGAATTTCACCCCTATGTATCTCTAGACATTAGTAAGAAAAATAAATCTTTTGGAATTTCACGTAACCTATTTCTCTAATATTTATGGGCACACTCAAAACATTTGATGAAACATTATGACTTTGACCTTCCCACCTATATTTGTCACTCTCATGTAATATGAATGATCTTCTACATTATCTTGTTTCTTATACCGATAATGAATCATGTGGGGTTAGAGATTCTAGTTTATTTTTTGATTAGTTTGATCAAGGTTTAATGAAATTAAAACTAGTAGGCCACACGAGTAATAATCATTATTAATTGGTAAAATTAAGGAGGGGAATTTATACATTGGATCCTCTCCTTTAGTTCATACTAGTTTTTTATAGTACCTCGTACATTAATTTCTAAAGATCATTCAAACTCTGTTGGGAGGAATTAATATCTTATCATATGATATTTTCCTCCTTCATTTTGGCATCCACCATTAGGAGCACCTGGGATACTATCACTTGGATATTTTCTTATTGATCCCTATGCTCTATCACTTGAGACGTCATTTGTTTCTTATCAAATTCATTTGATACTAGATGATTCTTCAATAAGATGACATCATCATCCACTAATAGTGTAAGGATATATATTTATTACGCCTCCCCATACTACTAAAAGATCTCCTATTAAATTTAATGTATAGAACCCATAACATGGGAAACATATTTTTCCCTCTAAGAGTAAAACTATCATGATTATATTTTCTCCCATTCAACCAAGAAGTCATGGTTAATTGTGTGGATGGTGTGGTAGTGAACCTATCTATCTCCAAGGTTCACCACCTAGTGGTAAAGGGTTCCCATATGGTTTTCTATATGACCTAGTGATGTGTGAGTGATGAGGCTCCAGGTAGTATTTCACTCCCTTCACCGAATCACATGGTTCTACATGTCTGTGTTTGACCTTCATTCAACTTCATCTAGTGAAATTCCATACATGGTGAATTTATAGAGCTATAAATATTAACACATAGAAATATTCTCTATATTTCTATGATTTAACATAAAAATGGGACTCATATTTTCAGGTTTTTATTCTATAGGAGGTTTTGTAACCTTCGAGATCATAGTAGGATCTTCATCAGTTATTATCACCCATGGGTATTACAAAACCAATGAAATGCTAACTGGATTACCATCATGACTAGTGGGTATCTCAATTTTTATTTATATCAAACCAAATATTAGGTTAGTGATGGATTCACATTGACACATTAGCACCTCAAAATCCTTCTACTGTGTGGAAAAAAATTCATAAGTCATAGTTTAATTCAATATATGGAAACAAAAGAATAATAGTATATTTTTAATAAGGCATTCCTTATAGAAAAAAAAATTTATAAGAGCTTTATCCCCCACTTCTATAAAGATAGCATCCCTAGAAGTCTGTAATTACTTAGCTTCCACACCAGCAAATGGGTTGATTCCCACGGCATTGGTGGTAAACTCTACTAAAAGGTAACCCTCAACATCAGTGGGAAACTCGGATTCCATCATAGGAATATCCTCAACAAGAAATTCTTTCTCTTTAATGGGAAAACAAATTAGTTGTAATAGGGTACCAAAATATAACTACATGAAGGAATATGGTTTGATTCTACCATTTTATCATTATGGAAGGTAGATCATTAACACCCCCAGGTGGTTTACATCATCATTGGCTAATTGGGAACTAATATATTAGGATTAAACACTCCTTGAGCAATTCGGAAGGCTAGAGAGATAGATAATACTACTCCCACTTCTTATCTGCTGGGTGTCAACTCACCACCCCTCCTTTGTACGTCCAGGAGATGCTATAGATAATTCTCTATTGTTTAGAAATACATAAGTTAGAAAAAAAATATTGTTACATAATGTACAAAAATTAATCCATATAAATTATAGGGTTTGGTAATTAACTAGTCTAGTGAGTGGTCTTCGGGCTCCTCAACATATGAAATATCATTTCTCTTCATTAAATATTTCACTGCATATACATCACATTATTATGATTTTTCATCACCAAACTTTCTCTTTCTAGTTTCCTTGATTATACCAACATCATTTTATCCATTATTTGGTTTCACATGAATTATCTCCATTACAAGATCAGTGAAAAAGCTAAAATGAATTTAGAGCTATAAAAGCTCCTTTGGATCGTTAATTTATGTTATGAGTTTCACTCAAGGTACTATGAGAATATCCCTAGAAATATTGATATTAAAAATTAGTATCATATATGTTTTCAATTTTCCCAAAAACTATCTTTTTTTGAACTACCACACAATTATATCTAATGTTTTTTAATATTTAGGGAAAGCTATCATTTGATAACTCTCTGAGTGTGTTTCAACACACCGTCGAATCCATTTTTTGAGTTTCTTATGAGGTTTAATAAGCTTCACTCTAATCCCAAACCTAAGTAGTTGTGTCTACCCCTGATGACTCACTTTAGAGACCTTTAGTATCCATCACCATATCATAATCCATTGACCATGGCTTGAAGGCTCTCTTTATAGCATCTTTTATTCCACCCTTTCGACCCTATGATTGGAGTGGTGCATCTATCCAAGGTAATGTCTATTGACACATCACATATGGATGTGTCATTAACTTACTTATGTTATATTCTTGGAGTATTTTGGTTTGGTGAATTTCATTGTAATTCTAATCCCACTACTGATTCCATCATGGTCTATCATCCACTATTGTCTTCAAATAATCATCAAGTGGTTCTCATAGTGATCTCAGGTGTTTACTCATGATATGAGTTTCTTGATTCATTAGAATTGGAGTTTGAAAAGTCATGGGGTTTATGGATTGAAAATGACATTTTCAGTGATGCATGAATCCAATGCCATAATTTTGAAATACATTAGATATGATCTCTTTTCAATGACTCCATGTAATTCATTCATTATCACTCTAATTTTAGTGATTAATGGTTGATGATAAACCACTCATGTGGCCTTATCATGAATATCATATTTGTTTCATTGACATATAGTGGCCACACCCCAAAAATATTTAAACATGTTGTCCTAAAGACCATATTCAAGAGGTATGATAGAGATTAGGAACTCATGCCACCCTAACTACATAGAAACCAACTAGTAAAAGAAATATCATGGCCTGAAAATGAGATTAGGAATTCCCCCCTTAATTATGTTCCCCATTATGTTATATATCTTTTCTAATACTGGGATGATCAGGCTAAAAAAATATCCACTCAGCTGTCATGAAAACATGATTAAGGTTCTGGGTCTAACCCTCATATGGTAATCTCTGACTAGCACCAAGAATCCACTAAGGAAGGCCTTTATAAATCCCACCAACATTAGCCATAGGGTCACACACTAATTCACAGGAAAGCCCCACTCTATGTATTGGACTTACTTTAAGTGAAACCAGTACACCCTAGGATTTCCTTGTGATTAAAGAAACATGAACTAATCCATCCACCCCACCATATCCCATGTGAATATCAAAAAGTATCCTAATTTTAATCATGATGTCGATATCTAGATGTAGGGGGGGCTCTCCCTATTGTATTCCCCTCAATGTTTGAAATATCACATTTTCCAACTATAGGTTCTACTGTATGTATCCTCAAGAGTTTACCATTGGTATAAATTTATAAAACATTTCATCTAGGATGGGTAGACTTTTAGTTTTCTTGAGATCCTGTAATTTGGTCCCAATATCACTATGATGTACATGGAATGTGTTAGTTTCTATCGACCAATAGCTCATCAACCCTGGGATAAGGTCTAGTTGGTCGTAGGTATGGAATTTTAATTCCCATACCCCCTAATATAACATGATCCCATGTATGATATATCAATACATCTCACAAGTATTTCAAACCCAGTATACCCATGCCCAATCATCTATAAAGTTCCTCCACAAGACCAAGTCCAACTCCATGGTCCATCAATTATGACTATCTACTATGTAGGATTGGGATCTTTTGGTGTACTGTGGAAGATAAGTATTAGTAGTAGTCACTTATTCATTGAACATATAGAAAGGGTTGTATGAAATGTAGTCCAGTGTAAGATTTTGGTCCCTTTCCAAATTATTAGTCATAGATATTTTTTCCAATAATAATTTTATTTATCTTCTAATCCAGCGGTCAGTGGACTCGAAGATAACATACATAATTTTTACATTTTCCCAAAAAACAAACCCATATATAAATATCCTCTAGAAAATTAGGTATTTTATTCGATATTTCCTAAGTATATTGTTAAATATCTATTGCAGTGGTTGTACTTACACATTTTATCCAATTACATGATTCTCTTTGCCACTTTACTCCATGTATTAACTGACTGAGCATTTAGAGTGTCCATATCATAATTTTGTTGGAGTGATTGAAAATCTTCTAAGTATTTATCACATAGAGGACCCTAGTTTATTAATGTTTTCTTTATTAAAAATACTTTTCATTATAAATATTGAGGTCTTGTTTTCACAATATCAAGTTACAGTATATTTCATTGTCTAAAGAGAATACCACAAGAATATAAAATAATTTTATCATAGGACTCCAAATTAAGATTGAGTTCTATGATAAGGGATAATCAGATCAATTTTAATGAAATATTAGGGGTCCAAATTGAGGTCCACGGCCCTAATTATAGAAAAGGGTATGAATATTTGGCCACACTAGTTGTGCATTAATTATATAGAAAATTTAAAAACATTTGTTTCATTCTAATAATTTTATCCACATTTCTTATGTCAGACCCAATTTCTAGGCTGGAATGTTTTTTAGGCTCAAGAATTCATCCAAGGAGTATTAAGGTAAAATAATTCAAATAAAATAAAAACTAGATTAAATAGCTACAATATTATATAATTGAAATTACATGTGTTCATATATTAAAGAAATGAAAAAAGTCAATATCCCATGCACACAAAAATATTCATGACTTGGTGACTTCCATGAGTAAGTAGGACTATAAATAACCCTGTATCTCAGAAAATTAATGGATTTTCGATTTTATACTTTTAGATTAACTTAAAAATATCATATCTCTTGTAACATAAAATTCTACACCTCGTGTAATACCAATCAATGAAACCCCCCATTGAATCTTGAATGTGAGAAATGTTATATGAATTATTTCATGTTATACATTAAATTTAATGGAAAATGTTTTGTATTTTTTTGTTTAACTGCCTTCCAGGAATAAAACCCATTTCACATGGTCATAAATCCTCACCGAAGTCAATATTTTGAAAAAAATATATCTTGTGTGAGACCTATATCATGGTAATCAATTTAATGCTTACTTCATAAAATAATATTCTATAAAAGATAATGGATCATGGCCCCTACATTCACCCAATTTATATTCATTCGTTTCAGCAACATAAGCACATCCAAAATTATTTCTTTTCACCTCTGATCCCATTGCATCAAACATGTGTTTAATAGCATATGATTAATCCCCACATACATATTTATTACTTTCAAGAAATTTTTATCATTTCCAATGCATAATCCCTAATTAATCTATTATTTTATGCCATTTAAAAACATATGATTCCTTAACATATGAAATTAAAATGAATGTAATAATATTATCACATGACCTTACACTGTGAAAATTTAACTACATGGGTTTTTATTCATATTCAAAAAGGATACTTAGGAAACCTCCCAAAATTTGAATTATAACATCATTAATATCTTATCTCTCTCTCTAGAGGATATAACCGATAATACTAACCACTTCCTCGATAGAACCAAGCCTCCCAAAGTGCATACTTATAAGGATTCATTACATAGAGTGTCCCTACTAGATTCTTACTTATAAGTGTCACCACTAGTGTCTAAACCATGATTGTACCCACTAAAATCAAAATTATGAGTGTCCCTAGTAGACGATAAGCTATGAGTGTCTCCACTAGAACCTAAATCATGAGTTTCGACACAAAACTAAATACTATGAGAACCTTCCTATCAAGATTTAAACCCACAAACCCATATCACCTTACGTAATGATCATATGGTATACCATTCTTTCTAATGTTATGAGAATAAGATGACAAAAGTTTCCTTATGTTATGATCATTAGATGATCCATACCTTCATATGTGATGAGAATAAGATGATACATCCTTCCTTAGGTGAAGAGCCTTTGATCCCCCATTGATATTTATGTCATGATCATAAGATTCAATCATGTTTTAACATAAATAAGAGACAAGTATTTCCATATACCCAACACACTCATCCACTTTAGATAAAATATCTTGATCCTACTAGAGAATAAAGTTTTGTAATTAACTGATGCTCGTAAATATATCATCGGGAATGGAATTCACAATAATGTATTAAATTAATAAGGGGTTCTCGAACTAGAAAAAAATATCCTTAGTGAGATGAGACAGCCTATAATTTTCTTATTCAGATCAATAGTTCCTTTATCATCACCAATGTAGTGTCAGGACACCCGCCATTATAAACTAGGTTCAAAGGACCCCATAGTGAAACCATCCTATAGTATACATAGATTGATCCTTATAAGAAAGCATAAGAAACAACTATACATATTCCATACCAAATATCATAGTTGATCTCACAAGATAATTACCATTATGTGACATAAAATTTAAGACATATCTCTAATCTTTACCATAAATAATCCCACAAGTTGAACTAATCATCAAGTGTAGAACTAACTATTTAATCTGTAATATAATTCCTTTTTGGGATCATAGAGGTATTTTATAAGGACCCATCCTTAAAACATTGTATAATCTTGAATTAAATGAATAATTCACATTGAGGATCTTTTCAGGTTTAGAGTTTTAGATAATTAGGTCATAACTATTACATTACATCCCAAAAGTTACAAAGTAGACACTTTTACTCAGTTCGCATATTTTCACAAAATAAATATTCTTGAAAAAAAATATTCTTGTCTAGTTCCATGTTTTCGTGAGCATGGATTTTCCTTGATCCCATCCTTGACCCTATTCCACTTTATGACCTGTGAAAAAAAATTCAAAAACCTGGGCTGAGCATAAAAATCTCAATAAGGGATACACAAAGAAGGAAAACTATTAGTTGTTTTAAAACAACAATTAAACCATGAATACCTTATCAAAAGTATTATTTTTTGAATTTATGCATTATTAAATAATCTTTACTGAATAAAATAACATTTCTTACCCTTTTGTAACCAAAATATTATCATAAAATTCATATAAAGAACACATAACATATAAAGTTAACTTCGGACATAAATATAATTAAATGGAATAACCATACGGTCATCTTCCACACATATCACTAAATGGAATAGCCATACGATCAACTTCCATGCCCAATGCATTATAGGTTATAACGTAACCACCCATCCTGGTTTATCATGACACCACCCGTAATTTGTTTTATCATGTAACCACCCATCAAATGTCCAAGTACCATTATAAAATCATAACACATACAAAAAATATAAAGGAATGAAGAAATTTCAACATTTCAATCACAATATATTGCTTAAATATATTTACATAACAAATCCTTTATCAAAACAATTTTTAATAAAAAAATACATAAAATAGTATATGGTATTTATTTTCCTTTTAAAAAAATTTATGGCTTGTTAAATAAGCCAAAGATCAAATAATACTTGTGGTGGCTGAAGGTCGTTGTTAGTGCTTAAGTTAAAAGAAACATTATTTTTTTCATTTAGTAATACACTTCATATAAAAAGCTTCCCTTTGAATGAAATTAAAATTCAAAGGTTTTTGTATAGCATATAAAATAAATTCATGTATTAAAACAAAATATGCCTCAATGAAAGGAGATTGAGATGAAGTCCCTCACAAAGATCATTTTATTAAAGAAAATAGATCGATTATGTGTATTCACTTTATGTACACATAAATCAAGTATAAATACAAGATATTATATGAGAATATATATCTCACATAATCATAGCATGTCATAATCAAGAATTATAAGTTTAACCCAAAGAATGGGAATTGGGTTAAGAAGTTTCCTTACCCCATGTCCGACTTGGCCCTTTCATTTTTTAATATCCAGAATAATAAAATAAAGTTAATTTATAATTTATTAAGAACCTTTTTTAAAGTTTATCATTACTTTTAAATCACTTATTACCATGTTATAACATTATGTAATCATTCAAGTTAATAATAGTCATTTTGTCAATATTTGGTACTTGAGTCAAAAATGAACTTCTTATAATTAAAAATTGGTCTGGTGGTCAAATATCCATTATCTCCATAATAATATTCATGATTTATATATCATATATATCACATATAATCATTATTTGTATGTATTTATAATAGTATATAACATTTGGAGATAAGAAATAAAATGCACCATTCATGGAGACGGTAAGTCGTACGTACGCATGAACGCTACTTTCATTTCTATTTCTTATTTTAATGGAATTAAAACATAATGATACAAAGGTATATTATAATTCTAGTATAATATCATATATAATATCATTAACTCCATCCTTTATATGTCCACATATGGAATTAACGAGTCATATCACTTTGAGGGGATGGTAGTCTGCACTTCCTCAAATGAAATTATCGCGTTTACCCAGAATGGAAATCATAAAGGTATGATATAAATGAAAAATATAGAAGCATATAAACAATATAAATATAATATATATCATATATAAATATATTTCTATCATAATGGCCACCATGATAGGTGGTTGGAGATATTTTAACAAGCAACATTTTGTGAGGCAATAGTTCACCGTCCAAAGAATTAGTATGTTCTTTACCCATTTGATGGTGGTGTGTGTAAGTGTAGTTCAAATACTTATCATAAAAACATAATATTATATTTAGGATACTGTTGTTGTTATAAAATAATGGTATAAAAAGAGTTTAGAGGTTTGGAGAAGTAAAATTAAAAAAGAACTTAAGAGAAGACGTTACCTTTAAATCGGGTAACTCCCATTGGTTTGAACCAAAAGGGTTTATTGAAGTGCCTTCTGCATAAGTTTAGGATTGTAGGAGGAAGAGAGGGATTAAGGGAGATTAATTGGGCAGATTTTGGACTAGACAAAAGGCTTGATTGGTTTTAGTAATGGGTTAGACGTGAGGGATTTTTATAAGGGGGAGGAGGGGCTCTTTATTAAAGTATGAAAATATTATTTTATTATATAATGATTTTAGGTTTCTAAAGGTCAAAAACTTATTAAGGTAGAAGATAAGATGACTCATGGTCTAAATAAAATCATCCAATAATAATTGTATAGGTTTAGGATATTATTTTAATCTTTATAATGTTATTTTCTGAAATCATTTATTAATGAGGTAAAACTGCATCATTATTTTCTCATAAATAATTTAATTCTTTTGATGCCTAAAAATTATAAAAAAGTAAAATGATGTAGGAAATATTTTTATCTTTTCAAATAATATTTATATTCTAAATTATATTCTATATAACCCTATGTAAAAACTAATTTACTAAAAGATATTTGTTTATGTCATTTTTTTCTCTACATTATGTTAATTAAAATAAAGTGACATTATCACTCACATGTTGCCCCATGGGGTCCCAAAATCAACCCAAGGATGATCATGGAAAGAAGTTTATCATCCCATTAAATTATTACACATGTTTGGGTAATTTTATTTTATTTTAGTAATATTTTTTTACACTTATTTACCAGATTTACCCTTTAACCATGGTAAATAAAATAGTTACTGAAGTAAATATTCATAATGTCTAAAAATAAAAGTTACCTATTTACAAAATTTGGACATCCTAATTCTAAATACGGAATAAATATTTCCAAATTACAAACACATAAGTGTCATAAATTAAATTAAAATTAATTCCCGGTGTTAAAAAAAGCATGTTTTTAAGAAATATTAACTATCAAAAGATTGACACTTGTTTATGTCCAATATCAAAGTGAAATTAATTCCAATGACCAAAATTGAATTAAATGGTATAAATATAATGTAATTACACTTTAAAACCAATTAAAAATATAATCTAACCAAATAAATAAATTATATTAAAAGGAAGTTTTGAATTAAAATACAGTATTTTCCACTATTCATTAAAAAATGAATTTTTTCATAAAAATACCGAAAATTTACCCAAAGTAAATTTTGATATCCCGATTCTACAGAAGAAATTTATTTGGTCAAATAGAATATATAAAAGTTTCCAAAAATATATTTAAATATGGTTCACCATCAAAAGGCAATAAATAAACCTTTTAAAGTAAATTATGCTTAAAATTAGATTCATTCACATTTTAATCCTCTAACTTTTATTGGATAAATATAAAAACATTTAAAAAACATGTATAATAATATTATAGTTAGTTTTGTTCATTCCCACCAATACAATATCTAGGTATTAACTACCATTTCAAATAATGATATTATATTATTATTTTGCACCATAAGATTTCAAAGAAACGCATTGTTGTGTATCAGGTACACCATCGAACATAGCGACCACTTTAAAGTAAAATTAATATTTAATTCACAAAATATTAATTAAAATGAAAATGTAGTATTTCTTTATTAACCTGTAATGTTACAATATTACCCCCTTTAGGAAATTGTTTCCTCGTAATTTTATTCACATATCAAAAAATGGGGGTATTTATTCCTTATAGCATTTTTAGATTACCACATTACCTATTAAACCATATGGTTTATCTACAAAACCTTTACCTGGTGAATTACTATATTCTTTAATACTTTCTCTCTTCGGTTAATAATCTAGACCGGTTGTTCCTCATAAGATAGATTCTCTTCCAACTGAACTATCTCTGTACTTAAAACGTGATATGGATCTGGCATATACTTTCTCAACATTGAAACATGAAAAACATTGTGTACCTATGATAAACATGGAGGTAAAGCCACTTTGTATGCAACTAATCCAAATTTATCCAGGATTTTATAAGATCTAATGAACCTCAGACTCAACTTTCCATTCTTACCAAAACGCATCACACTTTTCCATGGAGAAACTTTGAGAAAGACATGATAGCCTACCTCAAAAGAAAGATCCTTCCTCCAATTATCCACATAACTTTTCTACCTACTCTGAGCCGTTATCATGTGCTTCTAAATCAACTGAATGATTTCTACCATCTCTTATACCAATTCTGGTCCTATCAGCTTCCTTTCACCTACTTTATCCCAAAAAGATGGAGTTCGACAACACTTTCCATATAATGCTTCAAACAGAGCCATCTATATACTGGAATGAAAACTGTTATTATAAGAAAATTCAACCAAAGAAATATGTCGGTCCCAAATTCCCTGGTAATCCATCAAGCAAGCACATAACATATCCTCAAAAGTCTGAATTGTTTATTCTGACTTCCCATATGATTGCGGATGAAAAGTTATACTAAAATTTAATTCAGTACCCAATGAATTATGAAGGCCTTTCCAAAAGTTATAAGTAAAACCGGGATCACGATCAGATAAAATAGAGAGGGGAACACTATGAAACCTAACTATCTCTTTAATATACAACCAATAATGTTGATCGAGAGACAACGTATTTCGAATAGGAAGGAAATGATCAAATTTAGTCAATTGATCAACAATAAATCTGATTGAATTGTTACCTCAAAATGTCTTTTGTAGTCCTACAATGAAGTACATGGATATATTTTCCCATTTCCACTTTGGCACCAGTAAAGACCGAAGAATCCCTTTCGATAACATTTTCTCTTCTTTAACCTATTGATAGGTCAAACACTTCACAGTAAAATTAGCATTATCTCTTTTTATTCCATCCCACCAGTAATACTCTCAAAGATCTATGTACATCTTAGTACTGCCAGGATGAACTGAAAACAGGGAACTATGAGCTTCACATAACAACTTATTCTTCAACCATGAATCAAAAGACACATATAATCTCTTACCAAATCTCAAAACACAATCATTATTGATGTTAAATTCAGGAAACTTACCCTTATGAACCAACTCTACATTTTTCTGCAACTCACTGTCTTCCTTCTGTGCTTTCTTTATTCTGTCTGATAGAGATGATTTCACTGACACCTAAAACAAAACAGAAGAATTTTTTGCACCAACAAATTCTATTCCAAATTTCATCAAATCAAAAACCAAAGGATCTCATTCCAAACATAGTATGGTTAATGAAGCATTACTTTTTCAACTAAAAGAATCAGCCACTTTATTTTCTTTTCCCAGATGGTAAAGGATCATGAAATCATAATCCTTGATTAATTCCATCCATCTCCTCTGTCTCATGTATAAATATTTATAATTAAATATAAACTTCAAACTTTTTTGGTCAATATATATTTCACATTTTACTCCATACAAATGATGCATCCAATTTTTTAAAGAAAAAACAATAGTAGCTAATTCGAAATCATGTGTAGGGTAATTTAACTCATGAGGTTTCAACTAATGTGAAGCATAATAAATTACCTGATCATTCTTCATTAGGACATAGCCCAGTCCTTTCAACAAAGAATCACTATAAATAACAAACTCACCATTTCTGGAAGGTTGTTCCAAAACTAAAGCATTCACCAATCTTCTTTTCAATTCCTGAAAACAATCATCCCATTCTTTTATACAAATTAACTTAAAACCTTTTTGAGTTAACTTAGTAATTGGACTAGATAACTGTGAAAGAATCTCAAAAAACCTCAAGTAATAACCTTCCAAACCAATAAAACTGTGGATCTCGGTTATACTTTTGGGTTTTGGACATTCTTCAACAAATTTTGTTTTACTGAATCAACTATTATGCCATTTTTTGAAACAATGTTAACAAGGAAAGAATTTTTTTGTAACCAAAACTCACACTTTTTGAATTTCTAAATAGTTTCTGTTCTTTTGAGTTTTTAAACTTAACCCTTAAATGACATTCATGCTTTTATTTACTTTTATAATAAATCAAAATATCATCAATGAACACAACCACAAACTTATCCAATAACTCACGGAAAATTCTATTCATAATATCCATGAATACAAAAGGTGAATTGGTTAAACCAAAAGGCATAACTACAAATTCATAATGGCCATATCTAGTATAAAACACGATCTTTGTAAAGTCTACTTCCTTTACTTTCAACTGATGGTTCCCCAACCTCAAATCAATCTTCAAAAAATACTAATCTCCTTAGAGATAATCAAACAAATCATCAATATAAGGTAAAGGATCCTTGTTCTTAATAGTGATGTTTTTCAATGCTCTATAATCAATGCATAGTCTCATTGAACCATATTTCTTTTTAACAAACAATACAAGAGAACCCCATGGTGATGTGCTAGGTTGAATGAAACCTTTATCTAATAACTCCTATAATTGGTTCTTTAACTTTAAAAGTTCAATTTGATCTATTCGATAAGGGGGTTTTGAAATTGGCTTAGCATCTGGAACTAAGTCAACAGTAAATTCAACTTCCCGATCAGGTATAATACCAGGAAACTCATCAGGAAAAATATCAAGATACTCATTTACCACCATCACATCATGAATATGAATGGTTCCTTTGTTTTCAATAATATGTGAAAGTTAACATTCATTTACATCTTTTACTAGTTTCTCAGCTTCCTGAAATGTTATCAAAAGTATGGGTTCATTCTTGTACACAAACTGAAAATCTTTCTAAAAATAAACCTCTTTATCTCTACAGTCAATCTTAGCAAGATAAACAGAAATCCAATTCGTACCCAAAATAACATCAAACTCTACTAGAGTCAAAACAATAATGTTTAAAGGTAGATTATTTCTGAACCCAAGGACATGAAGGTCGTTATAATTTCTTTTTGTATCAACATTTACTCTAGGTGTTTTTACAAAAAGTTCAGGATTCATATCTTGATATGGAATTACTAATTTACAAGAAAACTTCTCAGAAATGAAATAATGTGTAGACCCTAAATCAAACAACACATTGGCGTAATCTGAACAAACAAACAGTGTACCTGATATTACTTCATTTGATGGCCCAACATCTGCTGAAGTAGTTGCAAAGCATTTCTCCACCCCTTTCTACTTGTAGTCTAGCTGATTTCCCTCATTTGAGTTTTTATTTGGACACACATTTTCATAATGACGCATTTTATTGAACTTAAAAAATCTTATCGCTGTCTTTTCAATGCCTGCTTGATCATCTTCCTTATAGTTACGAGAAATATGACCAGCCCTACTACACCGGAAGCACTTTCAAGAATTTAAAAGATATTCCCCGACATGCTTTTTACCACACATCTCACAAGATGGATATTTAGTTTTCTTACCTCCAGGCTTCTTGGATGATTTCTTTCCCTTTGTTTGCCAACCGGACCTCTCATTCTGTTGTTTGTCAAAGAACACCTAATCATCGGAAAACTCCATTTCCACCTTCTCCACACATCGAACAAGTTTTTCATAACTCTTGAACTCATAATACGATAATGCTCTTTGATATAGCATCTTAAGTCCTGAGTAAAAATGATTTATCTTACTATCAAGATATCAAATGAAATTTCGAGCACACCTTGTCAGTCAAGTGAGCTTCCCTTCATAAGTATCCAATGAGTCATCCTCCTTCCTCAATTCTGACAATTTTTTTCCATCCTAAGTCAAACCACCTTAGGAAAATATTTCTAAATGAACATACCTTTGAATTCATCAAAATCAATAGCATCAATATCCTTACTATCCCTGATATTTTTCACCATCAACCACCACTGATCAGCTTCACCTTCAAAATGGTAAAAAGAGAGACTAAACTTTTGGTGTTATGAACACCCCATGACATCAAAAAATTTCCCCAGTTCTTTAATACACCCTTTAGCTAGAACAGGGTCAGATGATCCTCTGAATGATGGGGGATGTTGCCTCATGAAATGCTCCAGTACTGATATGTTCCTCTGTGGTTGATCTGGCTGATCTCGTGCATGGATACCAGCACCATTTATATCATGAGTCAAATATTCCATCACTGCAACAAACTATTCAGTTCTGATTCTGATCATCTTAGGTTATTGATTTGAAAGGATTTCTTCCTCTTGATGTCGTCCCAACATAGCTGCCTTGTTTCCTCTACAGAAAACCATTCTAAACATAGAAATATCTTAGGCAAAGCAACATGGTAATCTGTAAATTTTATATATCTTCAATCTTATCATAAATTTATTTATGGATATTAATTTACAATACACTAACTTCTAATGTTATCTAAACCATTCTATGATACCGACTATAAGGACTAAGCCTTAAAACATTACATAATCTTGAATTAAATGAATAATTCACATTGAGGGTCTTTTCAGGTTTAGATTTTCAGATAATTAGGTCATTACTGTTATATTACATCCCAAAAGTTACAAAGTAGACACTTCTATTCAGTTCCCATATTTTAACAAAATAAAAATTCTTGAAAAAAAGAGACTTCTCTAGTTCCATGTTTTAGACAGCATGACTTCTCAGTGATCCCATCCTCGAAACTATTCCAATTTATGTCATTTTAAAAACATTTCAAAACTTGGGATGAGCATAAAAATCTCAGTAAGGGATACACAAAGAAGGAAAACGGTTAGTTTTTTTTTAAATAACAAGTAAACCATGAATACTTTATCATAAGTAATACTTTTCACCTTTATGAACTAGTAAATAATCTTAACTAAAAAAAATATCATTTCTTACCCTTTTGTAACCAAAATAATACCATAAAACCCATATAAATAACACATAACATATAAAGGTAACTTGGGACATAAATATACTTAAATGGAATAACCATACGGTAAACTTCCACACATATCACTAAATGTAATAGCCATACGGTTGAATTCCATACCTAATGCATTAGAGGTTATAACATAACCACCCATCCTAGTTAATCACGGCACCACCCGTCATTTGTTTTATCAAGTAACCACCTGTCAAATGTCCAAGTTCCATTATAAAATCATAACACATACAAAAAATATAAAGAATGATAACATTTCCACATTTCAACCAAAATATATCGCCTAAATATATTGACATAACAAATCCGTTATCAAAACCATTTTCAATAACAAAATACATAAAAGAGTATATAGTATTTATTTTCCTTTTAAAAAAATTACGGCTTGTTAAGGAAGACAAAGATCAAATAATACTCACGACGGCTGAAGGTAGTTGTAACCGCTTACGTTAAAAGAAACATTATTTTTTTCATTATGTAAAACGCTTCATAGAAAAATATTCCCTTTGAATGAAATAAAATTTCAAATATATTTATATAGTGTATAAAATAAATTCATGTATTAAAACAAAATATTCCTCAATGAAAGGAGATTGAGACAAAGTCCCTTACAAAGATCATTTTTTAAAATAAAATAGATCAATTATGTGTAATCACTATAAGTACACATAAATAAAGTATAAATACAATATAAGATATGAAAATATGTACCTCACATAATCATAGCATGGAATAATCAAAAATTATATGTTTAACCCAAAATAATGGGAATTGGGTTAAGAAGTTCTCTTACCTCATGTCCGACTTGACCCATTCGTTCTTTAATCTCCTGAATAATAAACTAAATTTAATTTATACTTGATTAAGAAGATTTTTTAAAAGTTTATAATTCCTTTTTAAATCACTTATTACCATGTTATAACATTATGTAATCATTTAAGTTAGTAACGGTTGTTTTGTCAGTATTTGGTACTTGAGTCAAAAATGAACTTCTTATAATTACAAATTGTTCATGTGGTCAAATATTTGTATCTCCATAGTTATATTAATGATGTAGATATCATATATATCATATATATATATATAGTTTATTTATGTATTTATAATAATATATAACATTTGGAGATAATAAATGAAACACACTCTCTATGGAGAAGGTAAGTCGTACATACGCCTGAACGCTACCATCATTTCTATTTCTTATTTTAATGGAATTAAAACATAATGATAAATAGGTATATTATAATTACAGTATAATATCATATATAATATTATTCTCTCCATACTTTATATGTTCTACATATGGCATTAACGAGTAATATCACTTTGAGGGGGTGGTAGTCCACACTTCCTCAAATGAAATTATCGCATAAACCCATAATGGAAAACATAAAGGTATGATATAAATAAAAAATACAAAAATCATATAAACAATATAAATATAATATATATCATATATAAATATTGTTCCATCATAAAGGCCACCATGATAGTCAGTTGGAGATATTTGAACAATCACTGTTTCGTGAGGTAGTAGTTCACCGTCCACAGAAACAGTATGTTCCTTACAAATTAGATGGAGGTTTTTATAAGTGTAGTTCGAATACTTCTCATAAAAACATAATATTACATTTATGATAATGGTTTTGTTTTAAAATAAATTAATAAAAATATTTTATGGGGTTGGAGAAGTAAAATAAAACAAAAGAACTTAAGAGAAGATGTTACCTTTAAATTTGGTAACTCCCATTGGTTTGAACCAAAAGGGTTTTTTGAAGTGCCTTCAGCCTAAGTTAAGGCTTCTAAGAGGAGTATAGGGATGTATGGATCTAAATTGGGTAGAGTTTTTTCAATCCGAGGGGCTTGAGAGGTGTGAGGAATGGGTTAGACGTTAGGGATTTTTATAAGGGGGGAGGGGCTCTTTAGGAAAGTGTGAAAATATTATTTTATTATATAATTATTTTTGGTTTATAGAGGTCAAAAACTTATTAAAGTAGAATATAATATGACTCATGGTCGAAATAAAATCATCCAATAAGAGTTGGACAGTTTTGGGAAATTATTTTAATCTTTATAATCTTATTTATTTAAATCATTTATTAATGAGGTAAACACTGCATCATTATTGTGTCATCAATAATTTAATTTATTTGATGTATAAAAATTATAAAAACAAATACCATGATGTAAGAAGTTTTTTTATATTTACAAATAATATTTATAGTGGAAATTATAACTTATATAACTCTATCTAAAAATTAATTTACTAAAAATATATGTTTATGTCATTTTTGTCTTTACTTTAAGCTAATTAAAATAAAGTGTCATTATCACTCCCAAGTGGCCCCATGGTGTCCTAAAATAGACCCTAGGATAATCATGGTCAGAATAGTATCTTCCAATAGTATTATGACTCATTTTATTGTAATTTTATATTATTATAGTAATATTTGTTTACCCTTATTTACCAGATTTACCATTTAACCATGGTAAGTAAAATATTTACTGAAGTAAATATTCACAATGTCTAAAAAATGTTGCCTATTTAAACAATTTGGACCTCCTGATTCCAAATATTTAATCCTTTTTTCAAAATTAATAACACATAAGTGGCATAAATTAATTTAAAATTAATTCCCATTGTTAAAACAAAAAAAAGTGTTTTTAAGAAATATTAACTATCAAAAGATTGACACTTGTTTATGTCCAATTTCAAAGTGAAATTAGTTAAAATGCCTAAAATTGTATTAAATGGTATAAATATAATCTAATTACATATTGAAACCAATTAAAAAGATAATATAACCATATAAATAAATAATATTAAAATGCAGTTTTGAATTAAAATACAGTATTTTCCACTATTCATTATAAATGAATTTTATCAGAAAAATGCCAAAAATTTACCCAGAGTAAATTTTGATATACTGATTCTAAATAAGAATTTTATTTGGACAAATAGAATATATAAAAGTGACTAAAACTAGATTTAAATAGGGTTCACCATCAAAAGGCGGTAAATCAACCTTTTAAAGAAAATTGTGCTTAAAATTAGCTTCATTCACATTTTAAGCCTCTAACTGTTATTGGATAATTTTAAAAAAAATTAACAAACATGTATAATCTTATTGTAGTTAGTTATATTTATTCAGGACAATACAATGGCTAGAAGTTAACTACCATTTCAAATAATAATATTATGTAATTATTGTGCAACATAAGCTTTCAAAGAAACCCATTGTTGTGTATCAGGTACGCCATCAAACATAAATACCCTTTTAAAGTAAAATTAATATTTAATTCACAAAATATTAATTAAAATGAAAATCTATTATTTCTTTATTTACCTAGGATGTTACATATTTACAATAACTCAAACAAAAATATCAGACTATGTTCATGGGTAATCCCACCTAGTAAACCTAAATCCTATGAGGTTTTATAAGAAAACATCAAAATTAACCATGAAAGAGCTCTTTATTCTTGGTTAAAATATAAGGTATATCCTTATTTTTCTCTATTAATCACTTGAATCTAAAAACCCTCCAAATATACCTCTTTAATATTAAATCCATACTCACTAATTGGCATAGAAGAGTGTCTTTCATCACTGTGTGGGGGTAAATATGTGGATACCAAAGCGTGAACCCTCAATATATGTTATTTCTATCAGTAATTATAATGATTATATATTTATGGAAATAATGGTATGATGATAGATATAGTGAAAAATAATACACTCGACATGGGGTTTTTTCATGGTTTAGTCCTCCTTATTATTAGGTGGTCAATCCTTGTGTGCAGTGGTTGTGATCCTTCTTCCCATGATATTATTTTAATGCCAAAAAAACAAGGAATGTATTATAAAGATGGTATTAAATTCAAACTACAATAAACTATGATAAGTGTCAATTTTTCAATCGATCTTTACTTACCTTCTCTTTAAGTGCCTCTGGAATTGAGATAACATCTACACCCATGTTCGTCTCCTTGGTCTCGGCCAAAGAATACCTAGAATGGGAGGCCAAATCAACTCATTTTAATAGACCTCTCATGTGTTAAATTATTTCACCCTTCATCAAGACAAGGTATACATATCTAAAATATATGAAAATAGATTCCTAGATATCTTAATGTACCATTGACCAAAAATGTGGCACGGTCAATGAATCATGATGTAGTGACTCTAAAAACACAAGAACCAATAACACACCAAGTTTTAATATCCTAAATAAATGTGGAATGGCCCTATTAATTATATAGTGAATCACTAGATTATGGTGTCAAACCATTCAACTTCTAATCTAGAGTGGAACCAATTTTGTATAACCTATATCTTATGGGGAAATTAGGTCCCCATAACTCCTCATAAGCTTCATCATAGTGTGAAATCATTCTACATTGACATGACTCAAAGAAGTAATATTAAGATAATAATTTTCCTATTATCCATTATGGAAATACCTATTTTTTATTGAAATTTTCTTCTATATGATTAAATTCTTCCTTCATACTCAACCTATTTCATCATGATCATGAACCTTCACACAATGGTTTGATTATCCTCAACAAAACTTTTTTTACATTACAACTACACTCCCCTCTAACTATCCTCCAGCTATTCAATGACAATATTTACAATAAATAAACTATGAAAACTCATCCAAAAAATGAATGAATTTTCGTAAGAAATAAGTAAAATCATGAATCCAATGTAAAGGAAATTCAAACACCACTTCATATGATATAATTTTGTACATGATAGTATTGTAACTCTTTATGTATGATGAATTTCATAGTAAACATGTCATAATTGATAAAATCATAGATCGCATTTCTTAACTTAAATTCAAATCATTAGATATCTTCAATCTCTATAACTCATCATGTTCACAATCATAATTGTCCCTTTAATCCCCCTGTTGTATTTTTTAAAACATTTTAATAACTACATGATATCTTATACAAATATCAATTCCCAACTCCTCAATTAATCCTATTGGTGGAAAACTTATATTACCTTATCCATTTCCCTCTATTAAACACAATAGGTAAAAGAAACTAAATTTTATCCCCTTTCATAGGAAGCACTTATTTGTATTCTCCTTATTTTTGAATAAATACAATGTAATTAAAGAAGGAAAATAAACAAAAAAAATATAGAGGTGTTATGAGATAATTTTCTCCTAAAACAATATTAAGTTAATGAAAAAATCCTTTATTTGGTGATTTATAAGATATTTCAAACTTTATTCATGGTTGAAACATATTCTAATGAAATATCACAATTTTAAGAATTTTCCTTAATGATGTGGTACTCGATTTCAATATATTTTGACCTAAAATGTTGCATTATATTTCTCAGAAATTGGATTTCACTTGTATTTTCATGGCAATAAAAAATGGGTATTAATAATTCACTTACATACCTTTAAAAATGAGTATATCCACACCATTTGTGTCATGTCTTGAAATTCCTTGTGATATTAAAAAAAATTTGTGCTCAATGTGATAAAATATTTCTTCTATGAGTTCTAAGAAATGCATCTTCCTCTGATAAATAATTAACCTCCAAAAGTAGAATTTTTATCACCAACATATCCTACAAAATTAGAATTATAATATTAATAAATCTAAAATTATGTTATATTATCATACCTTAAAATTAAATATATTATCTCTTTCATGTATTATGTCATATGTTTCACTACTAAAAGATGTGATTCCTTATGATTAAATTGGAATTATGAAATAATTTTAACTATAAACACAATTTATGGTCTAGTTGTATTCAATTATTAAAAGATATCAAAATTCCTTTATAAATTAATTTTATTCACACTCCTTTTTTCGTCAATGGAAAACATGGTCCAAAAAGTTATAGAATTATATGTCTCTATAAATTCTACCATTAAAAACTTATTTAATAACTCATGAACATAGTTTTATTATGAAAGAAACATAGATCATGTTATGTTTATGAATTACAAGACTAAGAAAAAATTCATTTTTCTAACCATGAATATCTCAAAGTGTTTTTTCCTTTTGGAAACAAATTCCTCACAAGTTTCATCTCTATTTTCTATAAAAATATTTCATTTTTAAAAACATTCATAATAATAAAATTGTCATCATCTCCCTTTATATAGATATTCGAATCCACCATGTAATTATTTAATTTCATGTCTATTAAGTTTTTGTATATATTTTAATACTATTATGGGGCTCTTGTATCATCCTATATAAAGAATTCATTATCTTAAAAACTTTAGAAATATTGGAACCATGATAGTTTAGAATAGTGTTTTGAATTGATATTGTGTTTTATCATAATTTGTTTGTTTTTTAAAGAATTTAAAAGAAAATGGAAGCATGAAAGATGTTGGTAAATGGTAATGTTTTCTAGTGTTTTCAAAGTTTTTGGTCATGAAATATTGGTATTTTTGGTGAAGTTATACAAAGTATTTGATTTCGTGGATGGTATCCCACATGGTCAATAACATTTGATGTGTAGTCAAGTATGTGGTTTTCTTTGTGATGTATGCATATTGGATGGAATTTGATATCAATATAACACATATTGATAGACAATAATTGGTATCAGAGTTTGATTCCACATATTGTATACATGTTGGGTTTATACTATATGTAATATTACAAGTTTATTATGATTTTTTATAAACATTTTGTTTATAAAACATTACTACAAAAACATTCTTGTGGAAAATAAATTTTTTTTATTAAGATAGAATGTTTTAATGTCAGATTAGTAGAAAATATCAATCCAAATAGACCTCCTATTTTTTATGGAGATGAATATGAATACTGGAAATATAGAATGAATACTTTTGTTATCCATACTAGGGTTGATATGTTTTTTATATTAACCAGATATTAAAAAATACCTCAAAAGGATGTTATATCCTTCACTCATCAAGAAAATAAAGAATATCAACAAAAATACAAAGTTAAAAACGCTTTTTTATGTTCAATTACAAGGAGTATCTATAGTATTAATTTTTCTTATGAAGTCACAAATGGTATTTTGAAGAAAATTAAGTTTAAAAATTTTTTAACGTAAAAATTTTTATAAATCAAGAGGGCTATGTTCAGAGATGATTATCAAGATTTAAATTTCTTACCCGGTGAATCAGTTTCCAAGATACATCAGATATTTATAAATATAATAAATAGGATACAAGATATTGGTGAAAAGGTCTATATTATAAGATCATTATTGAGAAAATCATTGATATCATTCCCAATGAAAGAGAGACTTAGAGAATTATTTTTGATGAAATAATAAAGGTTAGTAATATCACTTCATATAATGATATTGTAACTGTAATGATGTAAGAGAGTATATTAAAAATAGATGATGAGAAATAGAAAATAAATAATGGTGGAGTTTCTTTTTCAATAACTACCTTGCCTACTCAAACACAAACTCATGAAAAAGTTTTCAGATCTTTAAGAAAGAATAAATTTTTTATAAAATATGATTCAATTGTTTCTTAACATTATGAAAGTGAGCAATCTATCTTGTATAAACGAATTAATAAGTTCTTGGAATGAATGATTTTTAATACTAACATAAGAAATTTTATAAAGATAGAAGTGATAAGAAATATGAATTTACTTGTTATGAAATCAAGAAATATGGACACATCAGAATGGATTGTCCAAATAATAATGGAAAATAAACGAAAGATAAAAATTATGAAATTAATACAAATAAGTATTAAAAGTCTAAGGGAAATAAATTTCTAAAGGTTTCTGACACATTGAGTGGAGGTGACTCTTCATAAAATTTATTTGACCATGAAAGTTCTGGACAGAGGAACATAGGTCTATATTCTCATGTACCCCTTGTAAATCAGTGTCTTATAGAAAAGGTACACCGTGTTAAGAACTTTAAAAACATTTCCTTAAATTTTAATTATCTTACTATGAAGAATTCAAAAAATTTAGATAAAGAATCATACTCAGCTGAAGATAATACATTACCTTTATATGATTAAGTCTCTTTTTTTTCAAAACTATTCTAAAATTAAAATTGTAAAGTTTGTAAAAATATTGATAATTATAATTCAAGAATTAAGGTTTCAAAAAATAAAATATCATATCTTTATAAACAACATAATAAGGATAATTCTGAAAAATATACTTTTAAAAAAGATTTAGAAAAAAATAATTTTTGAAAATGATATTTTACAGACTATTTTTGATAAAATTAATTCTGAAACTAATACTAAGGATGATAATAATTTATTCATAAAACTAAAATCTTAAGTTTTCTCATTGAAGAAACATGTATCGAAATTTAGAACTTGTAAAGAAAATTTTGATTAAATTTATGGACAAATATTTCCTCATGGTAATAGTTCTGGAAAGATTATAATAAACATGTTTTTAGTAATAATTTATTTGTTCCAAAGAATGTTATTTTTGTTTGAAATTTTATAGTTGTGGAAATTGGAATAAAAATAGTTATCTTAATAATGTTCAATCCTTAAGATTTCACAATTACTATTTTTCAAAATGAATTTGGATTATTAAAAAAATATAATCCTATCAAACACCGAAAGGTTTGGATGCTGAAAGTTCGATGTTTTTGATTTTTAGAAAACAAATAAAGTACCAAAAATAAGAATACATGGTAGATGGATATTATCTATTCTAGAAATATGACTAATAATAAAAAAAATTAAAAATATTATCACAATGAAAGTTAAAAAGTTACATTCATAAATAATGCTTAGTGATAGATTATTGGTATAGGTAACGTAGTTCTTCTTGGTAAATCATTAATTTTTAATGTTTTTTGTTAACGGTCTTAAAAACAACATTATAAGCATAAGTTAATTATGTGATGAATGTTACCCTGTGAATTTTAGAAATGAAAAATGTGGTGTACAAGATTCCAAGGATGAATTCGTTCGTTCTTTCAATCATCATGAGAATTTTTATACACTTAAATAAGAAGACATTAGGAAACAACACTTACCTTGAGTTAGTGAAATAAAAGATTAATTTTGATTATGGAAAAGAATATTAGGACATTATAACCTTATAAACTTATCCAAGACTTCTAAGAAAATACCATTTAAGGATCTACTATAACATAGGTTTTATTCTTCAGATGTTTGTGATCCTTGTCAATATGGTAATCAATATAAGTCTAGTGTTAAACTATTTGTGAATTTTAAACTTCTAATGTTTTATAGTTAGTTCACATGGAATTATTTGGTCCTACACAAACTAGATGTATTATAGTACAATAGTATGTTTTTTTATGACTACAATAGATATACCTGAGTCTATTTTATCACAAATAAATATGAAGCTTTTTTTACTTATAAACTTTTATGGCCAAAGTTAAAAATGAGAAAAATATTCCATTTATAACTATTCATAGTGATCATGGTGTATAATGTTTAAATCATTATTTTGAAACTTGTTTTAGTAAGAAAGTTTTAAAACACAACATTTCAAATCCTAAAACTCCTCATCAAAATGGTGTTGTTGGAAGAAGAAATAGAATTATTTGAGAAATAAAAAGAACTGTATTGATTTAATACTCAATTGCTAATTTTTTTTGGATGAAGCCATTAATGCTGAATTTTATAATATAAGTAAAGTTTTAATTCGATCTCTTCTTAATAAAACTTCATTTGATTTTTTGACTAGTAAAAAAAAGTTTCTAACTTTATATTTTTTTTGATTTAAAGTATTCATTCTAAATATGAAAGATAAATTAATTAAATTTTCACCCAAATTCCATGAAGGAATATTTTTAAGTTATTCCACTATTTATAAGGCATATAGAGTTTTTTATTAATATTTTTTTATTTTTTGAGGAAATATTGCATGTTAAATTTGATGAAACTATCCCTTTTGTTTTCAAACAAACCCAATAAACATCCTCATATGTTTTTTCAAAAACTAATTTTCAACCTTTGTTAGAAAATTATTTCTATAAGGAAACTACTCGAGAAATATTTTCTATGGTTTTCCATTAGGAAGATTTTTTACCTTACATAGAATAAAAGACTTTTAAACCCCAAATAAATTAGTTGTTTTTTAGAAATAATCCTAGTGATCGTATCATTGGTGAGGTTGATCAACCTATTAGGAATATAAGTTCCTTAAGAAATGAAATTTCACATTTATCTTTCCTTTCTTGATTTAAACCTAATAATATTGATGATACTTTTGGTGATTATGATTAGATAAAGTCTATTTAATATGAGATAAATTAATTTGAGATGAAAATTTTCTAGACTTTAGTTAAAATACCTAAATAAACTTCTATAATTTGAGTAAAATGGTTTTTTAGAAAACAATGTGATAAAAATTGAATAATTTTTAGAAATAAATAAATAATTGTTGCAAAATGATATACCAAACAAGAAGGAATAGGATATGAAAGTACCTATGCACCAATATCTATAATAGAATCTATTCGTATTATACTAGCTTTTATAGCATTCATTATTTTTAAAAAAAATTAAATGGATGTGAAGTGTGATATTCTTAATAGATATTCTCAGGAGGATTTTTACATTGAAAAAAACCCCTACTTTTGAAAATAAAAAACATCATTAATATGTTTATAAACTAAAAAAATCTTTATATGGAATTAAATAAGCCCTTAGGTCTTGGTATGATATATTAGAAGGATATTCATTTAAAAAAACATTGTTAAGAGATTTGTGGATCCAATAATTTTTATAAAATAAATTAACAAATATATTATGATTTTTTAAATTCATGTCAATAAAATTATATTCAGATCAACTGAAAAATCCTTAACAGTTTTGTATGCAGATATTATGAAATTTGAGTTTTAGATGAGTATGATGGGTGAGTTAACATTTTTCTTTAGTTTTAAAATATCACAAAAAACATACTAAATATATATATCTCATCATAAGTGTATTATATCTTCTTAAAAAGTATGGATACAACAACATTATAAGTATAAGTACTCCCATAGTTACCCTAAATTCACTTGATCTTGATGAGGTTAGGAAACTAGTTGATATAAAAACATTTAGAGGTATGATAGAATGTTTAATTTACTTAAAAATTAGTCACCCAGTCATAAAATTTTCAATATTATTATGTTCATAATATCAAGTTGATTCAAATAAATCCCATCAAAAAACTATAAAAATATTTTTTTGTTATCTAAATTGAACTATGCATTTAGAGATTTTATATTATCATTGAAATTTTTTTGAATTAAAAAGTTCTTTAGATGTTGACATTGGTGGTTGAATAATGGATAGAAAAAGTAAATACATAAATTTTAATCTCTTATAAGAATCATTAGTTTCTTGGTCTTGTAATAAAATACACTCAGTAGAACTTCCCACTGCTAAAGACAAATATGTGGTGGCTGGAATTTGTTGTTATCATGTGTTTTGGATACAACATACACTCACTGATTATGTCTTGAGTTTTAAAAAAACACAAATGTTATGTGATAATATTAGTTTCATTTTAATATGAAGAAACCATCACATCACTCACGTGATAGACACATATATATAAGACACCATTTCCTTCATCATGACACACAAAAAAGGATAACAATTTAAAATCCATCAGAACTCAATATTAGCTTGTCGATATTTTTACAAAATTCCTACCTTCTAATAGATTTAAATACATTAAATAGAATCTATGAATGATCAATGTAAAATAATATCTCATATCTACTTGTTATTTACCCATCTCCTAAGATTGAGATACTTCTTCTCATAAAGGGAGTACATATATTTGATGTTATTTAAAAACTTTTAGTTTTATAAAATTTATAATTTTTCAAAATTCTATCATGACTAGTTTATAGACTCATATTTCTTTATAAAATTCTCAAAGACAAAATTTTCTAATGGATTATTGGACTCAGCAAATGTTATAAATTTTCTGGACTCTTTTTTTGATTTTGGAAAATTTTATAATCATTTTTATGACCTGTTTTTATCATAAAAACACTATGTTATAAAACAATTATATTAAGTTTTCCATAATATAGTGAGTTTAAAAAATAAATAATAAAATCATTATTATACTGATAAATTCTTCAAAATAATGAAAGGTTTTCTTTTTATCTTTTAAAAATTTTCACTACTTCATTGCAATTATTTGTCTTTTTTGTTATAATACTTTTAGTTTTTATAAAAAAATCTTATTTTTTAATTTTTATTAATTTTTCTTAAATTTTTTTAAAAATTTTATTCATTATCAATATGATAATTCTTTATAAACCTCGAGAGTTCAAAATAATTTTAAGTCTTTCTTTGAATCTTTCTCAAACCACCAGATCAGATTGGGTTAAATATTATCTATTGGATTTTTTATGGAAGATGAATATTTATTTCTATCACCTATATAAAGGGGGACTAGTTTCCCACATCAGATATCATAGAAATTTTTTTGAGTTTCTTCTGCCTTCTAAATCTTCTGGTATTAAAACATTCCTAATGTCTGAATCACGAGTTTCTTCTCCGAATTCAATAGTGACTTTTAAATATTTCATTGAATGGTTCATTTTCAAGGAAAGGTTAGTCGAAAAAATATTTTATGAAAAGTATGATTCTAATTTGTAAAGGGTTATAAAATTCAATGGTTGAGAATATATGAGTATAAAAAACAATGAAAAGGATTATGATTTTTTATATCTTAATATTGACTGAGAAATTTAGAGTTCATTCAATTATTTCGAAGAGTATAGGAAAAAATATTTCTTTTAGAATATATGGAAGATAATATCATATTTCATATAAGTCAACATGAAATTTGGTTGGTGTACCATAAGATAGGGAATCATATTTTCCTTTTCATAAATTACCATGAGATTTTGGTTATTTTGACAAGAAAAATGAAAAATATTCTGTATTTGATCATTCTGAAAATGTTCAGAAATTATATCACCTAAAAGTAGATAATAGGTTTATTTATCTTTGGATGAAAGTTTTCTTAATTCCAATAAAGGGAGATCAAGACACTTTTAAAGTATTAGATGTTTTAATTTTTAATTTTTTAGTCAACATTAGAAAAATTAATCTTATGGGATTCATTTTTTCTAAAATTGAAAAATCCATTAAATCAAAAAAAATATTTTGTTATAAGTTGTGAAAACTAATATAATGGTTGAATGCATTAATTTTTTCAATATTCCAAAAAAAAATCCAATGAAGAGGAATATTCTTTTCATTAGTGATGATATGATGAAGAGGATGAGGTTTAGTTTTGATGTTGATTAAAAAAATTATTTTTAAAGTAGAACCCTCAAAGAAAGATAATTAAAGTGATCAAAAGAAAGAAAACAAAGCTAAAAATGGTGATTAGTATAATAAAATAAAAGTCTAGAAATATGTTTAGAAAAAAATGAAGGTATATATATCCTCACTGATAAAATAAAATAAACAGAAGAAAATTCTGGACAAGATAATAGATGAGTGGATAAAGAAAATGATTGATATAAAACCAGTTGATCCTCAATTTGGACATGATCTAATAGAATATAAATCCTTGAGAATACATAGTGTTGATACTTTTCTGAAAGAATCGGATAAGAAGAATAAGAAGAAGAAACTTCATGGTGTAGGAATTATTGAATCTTTGATAAAACATGTTGAGGTGGCCTCCAGAAATGTTATATTTCCTCCACAGTTTGATCAACCAAATACAAATACTGGATTGAATTTCCAAGAAACTAAATTAGTTAATTCTGAATTTACATCTATAATAAAAAAAAGGTAGGATAAATTAATTGATGAATAATCCATACCTGAAATTCATGAAAAATAATTAGAATTTTCACTTATAGGAAAAGATGATTTAAAAATAGAAGAACAGCTTCACGGGTAGTTTATTAGAGTTATAGAAGAAAGTGATATAGGTATTGATAAATTATCCAAAGAAGGAGAAGGAATTGAATAAGGAAGTGAATATGAGGAATATGAATATTTTTTTTGAAGTAGAAGAAGATAATGAAATTAAAGAGGATGTAGATAAATAAGATGAGGATTATGTGGATGGGGAAGAGGAAGAAGGTGAAAATACTAATAATGAAAGAAAATACATATGATAAGAATTCATCAGCATAGTTATCCTCATTGTCCTTACCCTAAGGGTAGTGAAGTTGAATGTTCTAATAATAAAAAATCATTGTCAAATATAGAAGATGAATATTCATATAAGAAATATAAGAAATATCAAAATACAAAAACTGAAGGTAATAAAGATGACATTGATGATAAGGATTTCATTGAATTATCTCGTTGAAATAAATTTATAGATAAGGTTGAGAAATAGATCTCAAATAAAGTTTATAAAGGGAAAGAAAAATAATTTGAAATTGGAACAGGTCATCCTAAACTCCCTGAAATAGATAAAGTAGAATCATATTCTACAAATATGATAACTGCTTAATATGTTGAATACATCATTCAATAATTGAGTAGACTTGAAGTAATAATTCTATATTTCCTAAGACTTGAAGAAAGGTGTGAATTGATTCATGAAATTCTAGATTATAAATCCGAATATTTAAAGTGGATAACAGAAAGGGTGATTCAATATGAGGAATATTTTAAGAATTTAAAAGAAATATGTATAACAAACATAAAGGCATGAAGTCTACTAGTTAAGTGGTCGCATAAAATCATTGTCAATGTCAAACTGAATGATGAATATTTTTAATAAATGAAGATACTTATGAATGAAACCTCAAAATCTTTCGGTCAATTATTTAAATATATAGATGTTAGGGTAAAATTCAAATAATAGTTTATAGATACAACTGACAATCAAATATAATAAGTAAAATAGTTAAATGTAAGGATGAAATATTTGTAGTTGGAGTATTCAGGACTCAAATATTATAAATAGTAAATCATTAGTTTAAAAAATAGAAGGAATAATTTTTGAAAAAACATTGGATTCAAGAAGAGAATATTCAGATTCAAGAAGAGAATATTCCAATTCATAAAGAAAATATTGAGGATTTTGAGTAGGATAGACACAAATTTAGTAAGATAAAATCTTTTTTCAAAACCCTTTTTAGGTAAGATTTATTTTTTTCTAAACTCTTGTTATATTTTAAAATTTTTGAATGATTATTAAGGAATTATACTTTTCATCCAAATATAATTGATTGAATATTTTCTCAATTTATATTGGTTTAATATTTGTTCATAATATTTATGGATGACTAGTTAGTTTATTATTTTATTTTTTATAGTTCCCATTCTAACCCTTTTCATGAAACTCTTGACTTTTCCCAATTTTTTGTAAATCACAAAGGGAAAAAAAATTATTCAAAGGAGGAGAAAAAAAGTTTATAAAGGATAATTTTATAGAAAAGGGATAAATTTATCTTAAATATAATAATCTTTTATTAAGGGGTAATATGATCCTTAGGGTGAGATTTTATCCTAAGGGGGAGTTAATCATATTCATCGTTGTATTTAGATGAGTTATAAACTCTGGGAGAGAAAATGATAAATTTTTAATTCTGAATACCATGTTCCTAAAATTAAATAGACTATAAGTTTTTAAAAAAATTATTTATATTCAAGTTTTGGGATTATTCTATACAAAATGGGGGATATTATTAACTTAATAGTCATACTTATGAATTTTTAATTCCTTTTGTTTTTAAAATAACAAACACTTTCTTATATACTTCATTAATAAATTTTTATGTCCAAAGTGTTTTAGAATGTTTTTGTCGAAAAAATATTATTTTACTATACATATAATAAGTACTAATGTGTTAAAAAAAATAAACTTATATTATTTAATTATTGTTATTATAATGAGTCTGGATTTGATAAAAATCATATTCACCCTTATTAATATATATATAAGACATTTTTTCTTGTATTTAGTACTGAAAATGTCTTAATAATTGGACTGATACTAGTACTGATGAAAATCAGATTGATACTTAAAAAGATTATCTTATTGACATTATAAATGAATTTCATCAAACTGTCTTAAGTCCATTATCATAATCGGAAGACTTATTTCTAATATAAGGAAAAAATTTCACACCATAACTATATAAACTAATAAGACATCAGATATTTTGTTAGGCTAGAGAGTTAAGAGATATCAAGTATAAGGTGTCTAGGTCGTTGTAACAAACTTAGAGAAAATTTGATTTTTGAGAACTCACTTATAAATACCCATTTATTTGCATATTTTGAAGCAGTTGATTGAATTTTTTCTCTCAATTTTTATAAATCTTAAAAATCATGAACATCTTATTCCTATTATTTTGTAATTCTATAAATAGATTCATTCTAATGAAAACTTGTTAGGATGTCTCCTTGGGAACATTTCTGTAATTGTTACCTATATATGATATGTGATTATGATTGAAGATTTAGAGGATAGAATGATAGAGAATCTAATATTTTGATTGAGGTCTTGTGGGGATAAAAATACATATCTGTTCCATTAGATTAAGGGATACTAGGGCTTGGTTGACAGATAATCAGATATTTGTATAGAGGGTTTTCCTTACTAAGGAAAGATAGACATTCATGTAAGTATAAAATAAGTCATATCTTTAGTCAAGGATATTGACAAACTTACTCTTATGAATAAAAGAGATATCTTTTCAATAATAGTTATAAGTCATTATTATATTCTTTTTCTTTTGTATAATTGTTTTCTTACAAGTTTTATATTCAATTGTTATTGTTTGTATTAGTTTTATCATACTGATTCTAAATATGATAAACACAGTATTTACTATAAATTAGATCTACTATGAATCTGAGACACCTTGGTATAATCATATCTATTCTAGTTAAAATATATTTATTTTGATTTAATTTAATCTTATGTGATTATGATTCTTTTCATCCGGTATATCAGAATCAATATTGATTATGATACTTTAATAAATCAGACTAAGCGTTAATTCCCAATATAATATTTCTACAAAAAGAAATTTGTGAAATTTTTTATTTAAAAAAATAGTTTAAAATAATTAAAAAAAATTCACAAACCTATTTTAGTAAAAATATCATATCCATACTTGGTCTTTAGTATGATTTTTTAAAGAACCATAATCATTATTGATTTCGATATACCAGATTAAAATAATCATAATCGCATAGTATTCAACTAAATTAGAGTAAAAAAATTGTAATCAGAATATATAGGATTGTATCATAGTGTCTTAGACTCACAGTAGATCTGATTTATACTATATAGTCTGCTTATCGTATTTATAATATTTATGATAAAACTAATATAAAAAATCATAGTGGGATTTAAAACATGTAGAAAGAAGTGTACAATAGAAAAATTATGTTAGAATGACTTAAAACTATTATTGAAAAGATATCTATTTTTACTGTAAGAGTATGGTAGTCGATAACCTTGACTAAAGGTATCATTTATTTTATACTTACAATAAGTTAAACTTTTCCTTGGAAAGGAAAGCCCTCAATACAAATATCAGACACTCTATATACCTATCCTCGATATCCCTCAATCTAATGGATCATCTCTGTCTTTCTATCCTTGAATTCCCTCAATCAGAAGAAAGGATTATCTATCTTTTTATCCCCACAATCCCTCTCTCATAATCACAAATAAAACAGATGTAACAATTAAAAGATGTTAAAAAGGAAAAAATATGATAAGGTTTCCTAAGAAAAAATCTCTCTAAAAATTACACAATATTGGAACACCATGTTCACACTTTGAAATATTCAGAAAATTTGAGAGAGAAAATGTAATCAGCCTCCCCAAACTCATCAAATGATCAAGTATTTATAGGTGAACTCCCAAATGTGATATGTTCTCTATGTTTTTTACAACGACTTGGAAACCTGGAACTTGATATCTCATACCTATCTAGAATAACTGAATATATGAAATCATATTGGTTTGACACCATCATACTATAAAAAATTTTATTTACATTAGAAATAATTCTTCTAAATATGATAATAAATATAAGTCTTTCTGATGGACTTTCTTAACTATTTCAATATGATAATATTTCTGAGTATCAATCTGATTTTCATTAGTACTGATAATATCCCCATTATTAAGAAATTTTCAGTATAAAATATTAGAAAGAAAGACTTACATCTGATATAATAAGGTTGAATCCAATTTCTATTGGATCTATACTCATTATGGTAACCATAATTAAAGAATATAAGTTTATTTTCATAATTTATTATAACTTATTCTATGTATGGTAAATGATTATGTTTTCTACAAAAAGAAATTAAATCACATTCGACATGAAAATTTAGTAATCATGTATATAATAAAGTGTCTATGATTTCCAAAAAAAAGATTCAAAAAGTCCTAAGTATAACTTTTGACTTATCATAATAGAAATTTGTATCCTAGTAAGGGGGGTACATGGGTGTTGGTTCAACGAAGGAGCTCATTCCACCACAAGGTTGGAGTATGTGGTGTTACAGTGTTTTTTTGGAATGATGATTAAGTCAATTACTCGGTAAACTAATAGATATCAGGGATGATAGACGAGAATATAGTTGTAAGGCAGAAAGTTTTGTTTTTTATATAGGTTATTTTTTATGGGGTTAAACAGTAATTTCAAAGATTAGTGAAATATCTAGAATTTTTTTCTTGTAAATACAAGGATAACCAATTAATTATGTTTTGATTCGATAATAAGTATATATGGATAGTATAATAAATATATATGAATTAAATAATCATCCATAGAGTTTGACTATATATTAAATACATAATTTATGACGTTATATACATGGTCTATTAGGTGGTGCACAATTGAGGAAGCTATCTTAAAACATAGGTATGCACAGTGAAGAATTTGGTCCATAATGTGGAGTATCTAGTCTACTAGGTTTCTTTAATAATGAGGTAGACAATCATAAGTGTTGGTCTTGGATGTTGAATACATGGTATGAAATGGGTAGTATATAGTCCATGTGGTAGAGTATTTGATGAACAATGTTTTCATGGTTACTTAATAGAAGGAATATTTTGGACGATTTTTTTACATGAATGTCATGGTTGTTTTTTTCTAGAGATCAAGGAGAATATTAGATCATCATAATCTAGATTTCATGGTAAAAATAAAAGTTTTCATTTATGATTAATTTAAATTGACCTTCAAGCCTTTAAACTAAGAAATACATTATCTAATATTGTGAGAAAGGAGTAGTAGATGGTGGTAATTTAAGGGAAGTAGTTCATTATTAATAAATAATTTGTAAAGTAAGTGTGTCTAGAATAGAGTGACAATGATAAAATATTTTAATCTATGAATTTGTTTTATCATTTTGGATTGTTGTATGATCGAAACATTATCATCGCATGCTCTATGGACTATCCCTTTTTTGTGAACCAATTAATAACAGTTGTTTTCTATGTCTTATTTTCTACATATGTATTGGATGTCGATGTATAATTAAATTATGTAGGTTTAACACATTACTACTAATGTGGGGATAAGATACAAAAGAATAAAAAGTAACTGTTGACACCTTGATTGACCCCTCTTCTCTCAAGGTGTCTTGAGTGACAATAATTAGTATCATAACACCAGGTTATTGACTTTAAATTCATATTCAAGAATTATTTGAGATGGCGAATTGAAAAAAAAATGTGATCCCTCAATTTTATTAAATAAAATACTATTTTTATAATAATGGAATGAGATATCATATGCAATATCTTTGGATGGATGTTCTCTTGGCTACATTTCAAGGGGTTTGGGTATGTGAATGATAGGGTGGTTTATGAAAAAATATGATAAGAAAATTATTTATGGAGATGCCAAAGCTCTAAATTCTCATGTTGAAGCTATGTCAGATCAAACCTATTTCAAATTATTGAGTTTCACTATGGATAAGGACATGTGGGAAAATTTTAAAGTAAATATGAAGGTGATGGTAAAGGGAGTGACACAAAACTCTAAGTTCTTCATAATAATTTTGATAATCAAAAAATGCATAAAGGGGAAAATTTAAATAGTTTCATCAACTAAATTACTGAATTTTTTTGGAGTGATTTGTGTTATGGTTAAGTAATTAAGGATATTAATATTTTAATTAGGACCTTGATAATGTTTCCACCCCTATACATTTGAAGAGTTTCATCTCATTAATAATGATATTTGTCTAATATTTCCCTTGAGGATTTAGAAAGTAATTTGGTTGATTATGAAATTAGATTTAAATTCAAAGAGATGAAAAATCATGCAAGTAAGGATATAGAATTCTAATCCATAAAGAAAATTGAAATTTCTAAGGGTGTTGATTTTAAATATTATGTAGATTATGAATTTATTTATCTTATGTCTATAAAATTCAAGAGAGGGAAAGGGATATTTAAAGGTAAGTTACCTGTAGTTCGTTTAAGAGGAGGTTGGGTTGGGAACTTTACTGAAATTTTTCAAAGTGTATTAAATAATTGTAGTGAAATTGAAATTGAAACCACTCAGAATCCATGGATGAGTTTCTATATAAAAAGATATTCAATTTTAAAAAGTTTCTTTGTAAATTAGTTTCAAAGGAAGAGTTTTTTTAGAAAAGAAGAAGATAATTATGAAGACTATATAGTGGATAATTAATCAAAGTTTAATGTGGATAAAAAATGTATTATTGATATTTTTGATAAAGAGGAAATTGAAAAAGTGAGTGGAATAGAACTAGAAGTTGTTACTGATCTTAAAATAGATCTTGAGAGGGATTTTCAAGAAATGATATACAAGAGAATAAAAAATGAAATATTGGAACTCTGCTAAAATAATGTTATGAATATGTAGATCATATTTAGAATAGATTTATAGGATAAAAGAGTAATTTTATAATCATTTTTCTATTCTAGTAAATTAAGATTAAGTTGTGAATTACAAATTAAATATTGAAGAATAGATTAAGGTGATTGATAGCCTCATTTATTGTATTAAAATGTGTAAAAATAAGTTTGAATCCTTTTAAGATGAGTTATTTTACCTAAGTAATAAATTTGGATCATAAATGAAATCAAAATAATCATAGAAGATTTTATATTTAAATATGCTTATAGAAAGAGAATTAATTTAAATGATCATCTGTACATCAGATGGTGTCAAGAAATTTTTGGGTGAAAAAAACCCAAATACATGGGTAAATATGGAATCAGTTGTGACAGTAAGACATAAAAATCACTAAACGAAATATAAAATAAAAAAATTAAAGTGTATAGATGGTTATTTTGGTTCCAAAACTAAAAATAACGAGCTTGGTTAGAGTATTATAATAATTATCAGATCAAGTTGAAGTGATTAAAAACCTTGTCCAACAATATTCCATGAAAGATAATATGAAACTAAATATAAAATATTAAAATGAAAAAATACTTTAAATATGGAAATCCTTAAACCGAAGAGTATATGTATATCTTCATCTCCATTTTTTGTTTTTTTATGATCACATAAGGGAAACTGAAATACATCCCCTCTTCATTGTGTATCCATGGTCTAAACGAATAATTTAATATTAAGATAGGATTTATTATAGATACATGGAATACCAGTGTCTCAAATGAATAAAATAAGAATAAATAGAGTATTTAGGTAATGGGTAATTTATGCCAAGCATCAAAGAAGAATTACTACACACTTCCATCACATGATAGTGTTAAATAATCCATAAGGATTATCCTTGGGTTGTTTCATTTAATCATGAATTTATAAGGCATGAGTAAATGTTTCATAATCAATATCCTGAATCTAATGCATGAATAAATAACTCTAAGTCTATTACATATTATATAATGGATCTTTAATGATATCTCATATAGGATATTAGCTGGTGTTATGGTTGCATCCATGAATGTATGCCTATCGAGAGGTGGTAGTTCCATGGGAATCATATTTCCTTGCATCCACCCACAGTTCCTTAGATAACTAAGAATCACATACATATATAATTTGGGATTATTCCTTACAATTTTCTATTTTAACTAAATATT
Source organism: Viscum album (assembly GCA_963277665.1). Lineage (NCBI taxonomy): Eukaryota > Viridiplantae > Streptophyta > Magnoliopsida > Santalales > Viscaceae > Viscum > Viscum album. The sequence continues at coordinate 1,211,640,401 of OY728153.1, read as the reverse complement.
GATAGTCTTTTTTCCATTCCACCTTATATTGTATCACATAGAATAACTAGTGAAGTCATATTCAAAATGATTTTGGATAATTTCCAAAACACTTTTGGAAAGCTATAATTAACTTCTCCTTGTTTAATATCATATTAAATACCCTGTGAATAAATATCCAAAAAAAATTTAGAGTATCTCTCTGAGTCAAATCCAATCCTCATTCAGTTAATCATATGGTTTGACTCCATGTCCATTATAGCATTAACAATAAACACTAATAATAATATTTATATATGTAAGAATATTGAAACCTCTATAAAAACATAAATGATTCTAAAAATATAATGTTATTTGGTTTAATATCCATAAAAATGTGTATCTTTACACCTATGTCAAATAGTCTCTGTCATATGAAAATATGAATTCTCATATTCTGCCTTTGTTCAAGGCATCGAGTGAACATAGGACATAGAGCATGTCAATACCATATGTTCAACTAATTTTTCCTCATCTCTATAATTGTAAACTAATATTCTCATTGAATTCATCCTAGGAGCATCCACACACACCAAAAATCTGTCTCAATCAAGGTCCTATGTAGTACTCATCATATGATAGGAAAAATCAAATATTTGTTTAGATATAACTGACAACATGATCCTCAATATACCCAACCGCCCATGTATTATCTAAGTTATTAAGTGGACATTATTAAGTGGGTTATAAAAGTATGAAGGATGTCATGATATGTATCTTTCTAACCTTAGCTAATGGGAACTCATATTTGATCCAGAAATCCCAAGTATACCAAAGACATCTGTATAACACTCCATGTGGTATACTTAGTTGGTCGTCCATCACACACAAAGAATTATATACTATGTTTTGTTTCTAATGAGTAATTTCTTTATCACTATATAATAATCACACTCACACTAACCTTAAAATTTCATCATAAACTATAAAACTCCATGATTAACATTAGTTAGGGACAAACTAAAAAGCATTATTTTTTAGGTAAATTATCACTACACTTCATAAAATGAATGTCTATATATACATTTACATAGCCAATATGAAAAAATGATAAAATGAATATTGACTTCAATATGATATATTTAAATATTCTTAAACTGTTTAAGAGTACTTTATAAAACCAACATAAGAACTGGTTTATCATATACTATATGATAAACTAATAGGTTATCCTTTTGTTTTCTATACTTTATGAGTTTTATTAACACATTACATCATACGTAATCCATATCACATATCTATATAAGCATATAATAAAACTTCCCCATAAAATCGTTAGTTAGAAACATCTATTAAGTAATCCATTTTGAATAATTTTGTGTCTTATGAATCATATTCCTAATTATTCAACTTTTTAGACACATTCTTATATCTTAAGTTCATGGTGTCAAATTTTATGATGTCAAATTCTAATATCTACTTATAACTCTTTCTATTTTCATAATCATCATCCTAGTAACCCTATTTCATTAAAAAAATTCTTTGATATAATATAACTATTTACATTATTGTTTACTAATATATCTTATCTCTTTAAGGAAATTAAGTAAAATTCAACTTGAACTTAGACTGATATAATCTTTTATTTATTAAAATTTAAATTATCTATGTCCAAATATAATCCCACTAGACTCTCAAACATTATATTCTCTTTAGAATATATTTATAGACTAAAAACCCCCTTTTAGGTTAAGGAATAACATCTATTTACTTTCAGGAGGAATATTAAACAAATCATATATACTATTCTATAAGTTTAGAACATTTTTATTTTAAAATATGAAATTATTAAAATATATTATTTTAGAACCAAAGAATTATACACCTAATTTATATATATTCTTGAAACTTAGATAATACCAGTTAAAAAATATTTTAATTCAATCAAAGATATGAAAATATGATAAATTATATTACCAAAAGAATCCATTTTTTCCTCTATTAAAATTATGTTATAGAATTGAATAAATAAAAAATATGTATATTAAAATAACCCATCACATTTCATTAAAAACTATTGTTTTCATTCTCTTATAAAGAGATAAATGGGATAAAAACTTATTATGAATTTATCCAAGATTTAAGTAAACAAGTTATCAATGAAGCCACTCCTTTTACCTATTACGTGAAAAAAATAATGCTTTTATTCTTTTCACCTTCTAACCATATGTATATTAAAAACACTTATAAATTATACAGTCGATATCATATATCTTTCAGAATAATATAGTTGAATTCTATATAACTAGTAACGTTTTAAGGAAAACTTTACTCTCATTGATTTATCAAAATATTCAATATTATTATACATACCTAATTTTATTGAGTATATGAGACTAAATATAAGTCCCCGGCCTTAAACCTTACTTAATATTGAATTAAATGAATAATTCACATTGAGGATCTTTTCAGGTTTAGAGTATTAGAGAATTAGGACATAACTATTACATCTCAAAAGATTACAAAGTAGACACTTCTACTAAGTTTCCATAAAATAAAAACTCTTAAAAAGAAACATGTCTAGTTCCATGTTTTAGATAGCATGACTTTTCCTTGATCCAATCCTTGACTCTATTCCACATTAAGTCCTGTGAAAAAAATTTCAAAAACATGGGATGAGCATAAAAATCTCAGTAAGGGATATAAAAGTACGAAATGAAAACATAAGTCCATGTATGAAATAATACTTTACTCATAAAACATAAGCACTTTAACATACCTCATCAAATAATGAATAAATCATATAAATCATAAGACATAAAGGTAACTTGAGGCATTCATAACATTCTTACGTAGGGAGTAACCCTCATGGTTACGTTTGGAATACCCATCATAGTATATACCCTAAATCTCTTCAGAGAAACCTTAACATTTAACTCCTTCATGTTACCCAATGCATTGGAGAGCTATATTGGGCTCACCTGCCCTTAGTTTATCACGGAACCACCCGTCTTCATAACAATTCCCAAGAACCATAACATAATCGTATCACGTAAAACATGCATACAGAAAACATAACATTCCCAGATTTTAATCAAAAGATATCAATAAAACACATTGATATAATAAAAACATTATTAAAACCATTTTCAATACCAAAATAAAAGAAAAGTAATACATGGTATTTATTTTTCATTTTAAAAAAAAGTTAGGTTATGGCTTGTAGAGGAAGCCGAAACTCAAATAATGGTCATGGCGGCGGAGAAGTCGTTGTTGCCGCATATGTACGATAAAAAAACATTCCTTTTGTCATTTTTTAAAACGCTTCTTATAAAAAAATATTCCTTTTGAATAAGAGTAAAATTCAAAGGGTTTTATACACCTTATAAAAGAAAGTTGTGTATAAAACAAAATATGCCTCAATGAATGGAGATTGAGACGAAGTCCCTTACCTCGTGTCCGACGTGACTCGATCGCTATTTAATCTCCTAAATAATAAACTTGAGTTAATTTATACTTGCTTAAGAACCTTTTTCAAGTTCATTATTCCTTTTATATCACTTATAACCATGTCATGAACACTATGTAATTATTTATGTTAATAACGGTCGTTTTAACGATCATTGGTACTTGAGTCAAAAATAAACTCTTTATAATTACAAGTTTTACATGTATCCATTATATCCAGAGTTATATTCATAATTTATATATCATATATATCATATATATCCAGTATATACATTAATTTATAATATAACATAACATTTAGAGGTAAGAAATGAAATGCACCATTCATGGAGACGGTAAGTCGTACGTACACATGAACGCTACTTTCATTTCTATTTCGTATTTTAAGGAATGGAATCATAATGACATAAAGGTGTATTATAATTCCAGTATAATGTCATATATAATATCATTAACTCCATCCTTTATACGTCCCACATATGGCATTAACGAATCAAATCACTTTGAGGGGGCGGTAGTCCACACTTCCTAAAATGAAGATATCGCGTATACCCATAATGGAAGCCATAAAGGTATGCCATAAATGAAAAATTCAGAATCTTAAGGAAAATATAAAAATATTATATATTCATATATAAATATATTGTCATCTTAATGGCCACCTTTGAAGGTGTTAGAAGAATATTGAACAATCATCATTTCGTGAGGCAGAAATTCACCATCCACAGAAACAGTATTCTCTTTAACCATTAGATGAAGGTGTGTGTAAGTTTAGCTCTAATAATTCTCATAACAACATAATAGTATATTGAAGATACTGTTTTTATTACAAAATAATGGAATAAGAAGAGTTTAGGGGGTTGGAGAATCAAAATAAAACATAAGAACACAAGAGAAGACACTACCTTTAAAACGGGTAACTCTTTTTGATTTGAGATCAAAGGCTTCCATAGAAAGACTTATTCCCAAAGTGAGGCTTCTAGGAGTAATAGAGGGATGTGGAGAGACAAAATGGTCAGGGGTTGGCTGAGCCAAAGGTTTCAGAGGTGTGGGTAAGGTGGTAGAGGTGGGGGCCTTTTATAAGAGGAGAGGAGGGGCACTCTTGAAAAGTTATAAAAGGTTACTTTATTATAAAATGATTTTCGGATTTTAAAGGTCCCAAAATTATATATTTCTAGGATAAGGTGCTAAGATTTCGAAATACACCCATCCAATAGGTTTTTGACATGTGTAGGTCTTAGATTTTACATTATCTTTTCTTTTTATGTAAATCGTTAAATAATGAGGTAATCGCTGCATCATCATGGTGTCATAAATAATTTAATTTATTTAATGTCTAAAAATTATGAAAAAAATATCATGATGTAGGAAATATTTTTATATTTCTAATGAATATTTATAGTCAAAATTATGACCTATATAACCCCATCTAAAAATTGTTTTAGTAAAACAACACATGTTTGTGACATATTTATTTTAACATTAAATAAAAAGGTAATAATGTCATTTTCCTACCAAAGTCGCTCCATGGGGTCCTAAAGATGACCCATGGATTTTCTTGGTCAGCCATGACACATCCAATAATGGTAGGACATGTTTTAAGGTCATTTTATATTATTAAAACATTATTTTTATCTGAAATTATACTAATTACCTCTAATCGTGATTAAAAACTTAAAAGATACTATTCAACAAAAATTATTTTAATCCCATTGAACCACATTTTAATTCTTAATGACAACCATATATGCCGGATTTTTTGAAATTCAAAACACATATGTGGTAAAATTTCATTTATACAAAAAAAATCAGTTTTTTAAGTACCACTTAGTGGTTTCACTATTCATCAAAAATTGAAGTTTTTTAGAAAAATACCAAAACTTCACCCAAGGCTATATTTGATATTCCGAATTCAAAAATTATGTTTATTTTAAATAATTCAAAACAGATAAGTAACATTAATTAATTTAATAATTAATTCCCGCTGTCAGGACAAATAGTGTGTTTTTATGAAACAATATATATCAAAAGATTGACACTAGTTTTAGTCCAATTTCAAAGTGAAATTAATTCCAACGACCACTATTGGATTAAGTGGTAAAAATATATTCTAATTTCACTTTAAAATCAATTCAAAAGATAATCTAATCATATAAATAAATTAGATTAAAAAAAGGTTTTGAATTAAAATACATTATTTTTCACTATTCATTAAAAAATGAACTTTATCGGAAAAATACCAAAAATTTACACAAAGTAAATTTTGATGTCCCGGTTCTAAAGAAGAATTTTACTTGGTCCAAAATAATTTATAAGAGTAACCAAAACTATATTTAATGACGTTTCTCCATCAAAAGTCGACAAGTGGACCTTTACTGAAAATTAGAGTATCTATGCCTAATATTGAATTCTTTTAATATTTTAATCCTTTATACTTTATTGGATAAATGTAAAAACATTTAACAAACATATACAATCATATTTTAGTTATTTCTATTCATTCCCACAAATACAGCGGTTACGTGTTAACTACCATTTAAAGTAATATTATTTTATTACTAGTGTGCAACGTAAGATTTCAAAGAAACTCTTTGTTGCGTTTTTGGTATTCTATCGAACATAGTAACCCCTTTAAAGTAGAATTAATATTTAATTTGTAAATATTAATAAATATGAAAATGTTTTATTCTTTATTTACCTGGGATGTTACATCCTTCCCCCCTTTTGGGAATTGCATCCTCACAATTTTATTCACTTATCAAAAAAAGTGGGGGTATTTATCCCTCATAGAATTTTCAGATTCCCACGTTGCCTCTTCAACCATATGGTTTTTTCACAAAACCTTTACCTAGTGAATTACCTTATTTTGCAACACTTTCTCTCTTCGGTCAAGAATCTGGACTGGTTGTTCTTCATAAGAGAGATTCTCTTCCAACTGAACTACCTCTAGGCTCAAAACATGAGATGGATCTGGCTTATACTTTCTCAATATCGAAACATGAAAAACATTGTGTACCTGAGATAAACTCGGAGGTAAATCCAATCGGTAAGCAACTGATCCAACTCTCTCCAGAATTTCATATAGTCCAATGAACCTTGGACTCATCTTTCCTTTCTTACCAAATCGCATCACACTTTTCCACGGTGAAACTTTGAGAAAAACATGATCACCTACCTCGAAAGATAGATCCTTCCACCTGTTGTCTGAATAACTTTTCTGTCTACTCTGAGTTGTTATCATGTGTTTCTGAATCAACTGAACTTTTTCTGCCATCTCTTCTACCAATTCTGGTCCCATCAGCTTCCTTTCACCCACTTCATCCCAAAAAGCTGGAGTTCGACACCTCTTCCCATATAATTCCTCAAACGGTGCCATCTGTATACTGGAATGAAAACTGTTATTATAAGAAAACTCAACCAAAGAAAGATGTTAGTCCCAACTTCCCTGATAATCCATCAAACAAGCACATAGCATATCCTCCAAAGTCTGAATTGTTCATTCTGACTGCCCATCTGATTGAGGATGAAAAGTTATACTAAAATTTAATTCAGTACCCAACGACTTCTGAAGCCCTTTCCAAAAGTTAGAAGTAAACCTGGGATCACGATCAGATACAATGGATAGGGGAGCTCCATGAAACCATACTATCTCTTTAAGATAAAAACGAGAAAGTTGATCTAGAGAGAAAGTATCTCGAATAGGATGGAAATGAGTAGATTTAGTCAAGCGATCAACAATAACCCAGATTGCATTATTACCTTGAGATGTCTTCGGTAATCCCACAACAATGTCCATGGATATATTTTTCCCATTTCCACTTTGGCACTGGTAAAGGCTGAAGCATCCCTTTCGGTAACTACCACTCTGCTTTAACCTATTGACAAGTCAAACACTTCACAGTAAAATCAGCAATATCTCTTTTCATTCCATCCCACCAGTAATACTTCAGCAGATCTCTGTACATCTTAGTACTGCCAAGATGAACTGAAAATGGAGAACTATGATCTTCACATAAAAACTCTCTCTACAACTGTGAATCACAAGGCACACACAATCTCTTCCCAAATATCAAAACACAATCATTATCAATATTGAATTCAGGAAACTTACCCTTCTGAACCAGCTCTACCTTTTTCTGCAACTCACTGTCTTGCTTTTGTGCTTGCTTGATTCTGTCTGATAGATAAGATTTTACTGATACCAGAAACAAAAAATAAGGGCATCCTGCACCAACAACATTTATGCCAAAGTTCATCAAATCCTTAACCATAGGATCACGTTCCAAAAGCAACATTGTTAATGAAGCATTACTTTTTCAACTCAAAGCATCAGCCACTTTATTTTCTTTTCCCGGATGGTAAGGAATTATAAAATCATAATCCTTGATTAATTCTATCCATCTCTTCTATCTCGTGTTCAATTCTTTCTGAGTGAATATATACTTTAAACTTTTGTGATCGATATATATTTCACACTTTACGCCATAAAAATGATGCCTCCAAATTTTTAAAGTGAAAACAACAACAGCTAATTCCAAATCATGTGTAGGGTAATTTACCTCATGAGTTTTCAACTGACGTGAAGCATATGCAATTACCTGATCATTCTGCATAAGGACACAGCCAAGTTCCTTCAACGAAGCATCACTGTATATAATAAACTCACCATTCCCGTAAGAAAGTGCCAAAACTGGAGCATTCACCAATATTCTTTTCAACTCCTGAAAACAATCATCACATTCTTTTATCCAGATAAAATTAACACCCTTCCGAGTTAGCTTAGTCATTGGACTAGATAACCGTGAAAATTTTTCAACAAAACTTCAGTAGTAACCTGCCAAACCAAAAAAAAACTACGGATCTCGGTTCCATTGGTGGGTCTTGGCCATTCTTTAACAACTTTTGTTTTTGCAGGATCCACAGTTATTCCATGTTTAGAAACAATATGATCAAGGAAATAAATTTGTTTCAACCAAAACTCACACTTTCTGAATTTCCCATATAATTTTTTTTCTTTTAAGGTTTGAAAAATAACCCTTAAATGTCTTTCATGCTTCTATTTAATTTTATAAAACACCAAAATATCATCAATGAAAACAACCACAAACTTATCCAAGAACTCATGGAACATTCTATTCATAAGGTCCATGAATACAGCAGGTGCATTGGTTAGCCCAAAAGGAATTACTAAAAATTCATAATGGCCATATCTTGTACAAAACGTGGTCTTCGGAATATCTTCTTCCTTTACCTTCAACTAATGGTACCCTGATATCAGGTCAATCTTTGAAAAAAACTAACCTCCCTGGAGCTTATCAAACAAATCATTGATATGAGGAAAAGGATATTTGTTATTAACAGTGATGTTATTCAAGGCTCTATAATCAATGCAAAGTCTCATTGAACCACCTTTCTTTTTAACTAATAAAACAGGGGCACCCCATGGTGATGTTCTAGGTCGAATGAAACCTTTCTATAATAAATCTTCCAATTGCTCCTTCAACTCTAAAAGTTTATTTTGCGCCATTCGATAAGGGGGTTTTGAAATCGTCTTAGAATCAGGAACTAATTAAACAGTAAATTCAACTTCTCGATCTGGTATTATTCTAGGAAACTCATCAGGAAAAACATCAGTATACTCATTTACCACTGGCACATCATTAATTTGAATAGTTCCCTTGCTTTCAATGATATGTCCAAGGTAACATTCATTTCCATATTTTACAAGTTTCTCGGCCTCTTGATATGTTATCAATAGTAAGGGTTCATACTTGTACACAAACTAAAATTCTTTCTGAAAAGAAACTTCTTTAAATCTACAGTCAATCTTAGCATAGTAAATAGAGAGCCAATCCATACCCAGGATAACATCAAACACTACTAGAGGTAAAACAATAAGGTTTTCAAATAGGTTCTTTCCCCAGATAAGGATAGCAAGATTCTTATAAATTATTTTTCCCTCAACATTTCCCCCAGGTGTTTTTACCACAAGTTCATGAGTCATTTCTTGAGATGGTATTCCCATTTTACTAGAAAAGTTTTCAGAGATGAAAGAATGTGTAGACCCTGAATCAAACAACACACTGGAATAATCTGAAAAAACAAACAAAGTACCTGATACAACTTCATTTGATGGCCCGACATCTACTGAAGTAGTTGCAAAGGATTTCACCACCCCTTTTTGGTTGTAGTCTAACTGCTTCCCATCACTCAAGCTCTTTGTCAGACACTCTTTTTCATAGTGACCCATCTCATTGCACTTAAAAAATTTCACTAACTGTAAATAAAATTTGGACTTACCATCACCTTGATCTTTTTCAGTGAAATCATGAGCCTTGTGTCCCATCTTACCACATCAATAGCACTTTCCAGAATTCCGAAGACATTCCCTATCATGCATTTTACCACATTTATCACAAACTAGAAACTTAGTTTTCTTACCGTCAGACCTTTTTGAAGAATTGTTTCCTTTCTCCTGCCACCCCGGTCTCTTCTTCTGTTGGTTGTTATAGAATACTTGATCATCAGAAAACTCCATTTCCACCTTCTCAACACATTGAACAAGATTTTCATAAATTTTGAACTCACGAGAAGCTAATTCCCTTCGATATTTTGGCTTTAATCCTGAGTAAAAATGATTGATTTTACTATCAAGGTCTCGGATAAAATTTGGAGCATACCTTTCCAATTTAGTGAACCTTTCTTCATAGGTAGCCACTGAGTCTTCCTCTTGCCTCAATTCCAGGAATTGTTTTTCCATCCTAAGTCGAACAGCCTTAGGAAAATACTTCTCAAGAAACATACCTTTTAATTCATCCCAGTTGAGAGCATCAATCTCATTAGCGTCCCTGATATTTTTAACCATCGACCACCACTGATCTGCTTCACCCTCCAAACGGTAAATAAAAAGACTAACCTTTTGATTGTCTGAACACCCCATGACAACAAAAATATTCTCCAGTGCTTTAATCAAACCTTCAGATAGCAGAGGGTCAGATGATCCTCTAAATGATGGGGGATGTTGCCTCATAAAATGTTCCACCACTGACATGTTCCTTTGCGGTTGATCTGGACGGTCTCGTGCATGGATACCACCACCATTTATCGCTTGAGTCAAATGCACCATTACTGAAACAAACTATTCAGTTCCAATTCCGACCATCTTAGGATGCTGATTCGGAAGGTTATTTCCTTCTGTATGCCTTCTTAGCACTGCTTCCCTATTTACTCTGTGGAAAATCATTCTGAACAAACATGTCTTAGATGTAGCAACATGGTAATCTTCAAATACTATATCATTTCAATTTGACCATAAAAAATATTTTTTGATAAACATTTAACAGAATTATAACTCCTAAAGTTATCTAAACCAACCTCTGATACCAACTATAAGGCCCCGACCTTAAACCTTACTTAATATTGAATTAAATGAATAATTCACATTGAGGATCTTTTCAGGTTTATAGTTTTAGAGAATTAGGACATAACTATTACATCTCAAAAGATTAAAAAGTAGACACTTCTAATAAGTTTCCATAAAATAAAAACACTTAAAAAGAAACATGTCTAGTTCCATGTTTTAGATAGCATGACTTTTCATTGATCCCATCCTTGACCCTATTCCACATTAAGTCCTGTGAAAAAAAATTCAAAAACATGGTATGAGCATAAAAAGCTCAGTAAAGGATATAAAAGTACGAAATGAAAACATTAGTCCATGGATGAAATCATACTTTACTCATAAAACATAAGCATTTTAACATACCTCATCAAATCACGAATAAATAATAGAAATCATAAGACATAAAGGTAACTTGAGGCATTCATAACATTCTTACGTAGGGAGTAACCCTCATGTTTATGTTTGGAATATCCATCAAATTATATTCCCGAAATCTCTTCAGAGAAACCATAACGTTTAACTCCTTCGTGTTACCCAATGCATTTGAGAGCTATATCGGGCTCACCCGCCCTTAGTTTATCACGGAACCACCCGTCTTCATAATAATTCCCAATAACCATAACATAATCGTATCACGTAAAGCATGCATAAAGGAAACATAACACTTCCACATTTCAATCACAAGATACCAATACAACACATTGATATAATAAAAACATTATGAAAACCATTTTCAATACCAAAATAAATGAAAATTAATACATGGTATTTATTTTTCATTTTAAAAAAAATTAGGTTATGGCTTGTAGAGAAAGCCGAAACTCAAATAATGGTCACAGCGGCAGAAAAGTCGTTGTCGCTTCATACGTATGACAAAAAATTATTCCTTTTTTCGTTTAGTAAAATACTTCGTATAAAAAAGATTCCTTTTGAATAAGTGTAAAAGTCAAAGGGGTGTATACACTGTATAAAATAAAGTTGTGTATAAAACAAAATATGCCTCAATGAATGGAGATTGAGATGAAGTCCCTTACCTCGTGTCCGACGTGACTCGATTTCTCTTTAATCTCCGGAATAATAAACTTGAGTTAATTTCTACTTGCTTAATAACCTTTGTCAAGTTCATTATTCCTTTTATATCACTTATTACCATGTCATGAACACTATGTAATTATTTAAGTTAATTACGGTCGTTTTAACGATCATTGGTACTTGAGTCAAAAATAAACTCTTTATAATTTCAATTTGTTCATGTATACATTATATCCAGAGTTATATTCATTATTTAGATATCATATATATCATATATATCCAGTATATACATTCATTTATAATATAACATAACATTTAGAGGTAATAAATGAAATACACCGTTCATGGAGATGGTAAGTCGTACGTACGCATGAACGCTACTTTCATTTCTATTTCGTATTTTATGGAATGGAATCATAATGACATAAAGGTGTATTATAATTACAGTATAATTTCATATATAATATCATTAACTCCATCCTTTATGCGTCCCACATATGGCATTAACGAATCAAATCACTTTGAGGGGGCGGTAGTCCGCACTTCCTAAAATGAAGATATCACGTATACCCATAATAGAATCCATAAAGGTATACCATAAATGAAAAATAAATAAACTTAAGGAAAATATAAAAATATTATATATCATATATAAATATAGTGTCATCTTAATGGCCACCTTTTAAGGTGTTAGAAAATATTTAATAATCATCATTTCGTGAGGCCGAAATTCGCCATCCACGGAAACAGTATGCTCTTTAACCATTAGATGATGGTGTGTGTAAGTGTAACTCTAATACATCCCATATAAACATCCTAGTATATTTAAGATACTGGTTTTTTTACAAAATAAATGAATAAAAAGAGTTTAGGATGTTGGAGAAGCAAAATAAAACATAAAAACACAAGAGAAGACACTACCATTAAAACGGGTAACTCTTTTTGATTTGAGCTCAAAGGCTTCCTTGTAAAGCCTTCTTCCCAAAGTTAGGATTCTAAGATTAATAGAGGGGTGTGTAGAGACAAAATTGGCAGGGGTTGGCCGAGCCAAAGGCTTGAGAGGTGCGGGTAAGGTGGTAGAGGTGGGGCCTTTTATAATAGGAGAGTAGGGGCACTCTTGGAAGGTTATAAAAGGTTACTTTATTATAAAATTATTTTTGGATTTTAAAGGTCCCAAAATTTTATATTTCTAGGATAAGGTGATAAGAGTTCGAAATACACCCATCCAATAGGTTTTTCACAATTTTAAGTCTTAGATTTTACATTATCGTTTCATTTTATTTAAATCGTTAAATAATGAGGTAATCGCTGCATCATCATGGTGTCATAAATAATTTAATTTATTTAATGTATAAAAATTTTAAAAAAAATATCATGATGTAGGAAATCTTTTTATATTTCTAATTAAAATTTATAGTCAAAATTATTACTTGTATAACCCCATTTAATAATTGTTTTAGTAAAACAACACATGTTTGTGACATTTTTATTTTAACATTAAATAAAAAGTTATTAATGCCATTTTCCTACCAAAGTGGCTCCATGGGGTCCTCAAGTTGACCCATGGATTTTATTGGTCGGACATGACATATCCAATAAGGTTAGGACACGTTTCAAGGTCATTTAATGTTATTAAAACATTATTTTTACCTTAAATTATACTAATTACCTCTAATCATGATTAAAAACTTAAAAGTTACTATTCGCCTAAAATTATTTTAATCCCATTGAACCAAATTTTACTTCTTAATGACAACCATATATGCAGGATTTTTTAAATTCAAAACACATAGGTGGTAAATTTTCATTTAAACAAAAAATCAGTTTTTTAAGTACCACTTAGTGGTTTCACTATTCATCAAAAATTGAAGTTTTTTAGAAAAATACCAAAACTTCACCCTAAGAAATATTTGATATTCCGAATTCAAAAATGATATCAATTTTACAAATTCAAAACATATAAGTTACATTAATTAATTTAATAATTAATTCCCGTTGTCAGGACAAATAGCGTGTTTTTATGAAACAATATATATCAAAAGATTGACACTAGTTTAAGTCCAATTTCAAAGTGAAATTAATTTCAACAACAAATATTGGATTAAATGGTAAAAATATATTCTAATTTCACTTTAAAACCAATTCAAAATATAATCTAATCATATAAATAAATTATTTTAAAAAGATGTTTTGAATTAAAATACAACATTTTTCACTATTCATTAAAAAATGAACTTTATCGAAAAAATACCAAAAATTTACACAAAGTAAATTTTGATGTCCCGATTCTAAAGAAGAATTTTAATTGATACAAACGAATTTATAAGAGTGACCAAAACTATATTTAACGACGGTTCGCCATCAAAAGGCAATAACTGGACCTTTAGTGAAAATTAGAGTATCTATGCCTAAAATTGAATTCCTTTCATATTTTAATACTTTATCCTTTATTGGATAAATGTAAAAATATTTAACAAACATATAAAATCATATTTTAGTTATTTATATTCATTCCCGCCAATACAACGGTTACGTGTTAACTACCATTTAAAATAATATTATTTTATTACTAGTGTGGAACGTAAGATTTCAAAGAAACTCTTTGTTGCGTATCGGGTATGCTATCAAACATAGAAACCACTTTAAAGTAAAATTAATATTTAATTCTTAAATATTAATAAATATGAAAATGTTTTATTCTTTATTTACCTGGGATGTTACACTAAAATTACTTAAATAATTTATGTACCCAATAATATTGAGAATAAAAGTAGAGACTAATATTACTTTGGTCATTTTTCATCTAATTCCTTTGAAACATAAACTGAATCACTCTATGATTCCATAACCATCAATATAAACTTTTAGAGAAACATAAAAACTTGGTTACTGAGGAAAGAACCATTTATACACATATAAGTTTTCTTAATAACTTTTCTTAAATCACCATCCTTAGGAGTAACATACATTAAACTTTTCATTTTAAATGATTAATCATAATTTTTAGTATGATAATGATGATATCATCTAAAACAGAACCTTTTATCATATGAGTATCATTTATTATTAACCATTTAATAATTACTTTTAATAAATGTGATCCCACTAAAATGATGTCCCCTTTTATAATTCTCCATAACCATTAGTGGTTCAATATACATATTTTACTAAGATAATGACCTCTCTTTGGAACGAAACTCATCGCTTAGTTATTTTGGTAGGGCTTCATCCCCAACTGATGGAAATCCATTATGTTCCCTAATCAGCGGTTAGCTGTTGGGAACCCAAAGTCTTACCATCGATTGAAAACACAAAGGTTTACCATCGATTGGGAACATAATTTCTTACCATATATTTGGACCAAAACGACTTACCATTGATTTTGGAACACAATGGTTTACCATCGATTGGGATTGTACCTCATAGTGTCTTCCTACATACCTTGTCTGGGATACAAGGATCAAATCCCACATAGTTGAAAGGGGTGTACAGTTTAACTTCATGTGAGATGAGGGTGGACTAACGTGAAGTGTTCGGAAGCAATGTGTGTTGGGATTTAACATCAGGGAGGCTTCTAAAGTACTTTTCATTGGCAAGGATTAAATTACACATAGTTAGGGATGGTGGATACAGTTTAGCGTCATGTGGGACAATGGTGAACCAACGTGAAGCGGTCGAGACAAGTAGGTGTTGGTCTTGAACCTTAGGGAGGATTTCTGCATACCTTTCCTTGGAAAGTATCAAAGTCCATATAGTTCGGAATGGTGGATGCAATTTAACGTCACATGGAACAAAGGTGAACTGACATGAAGGGGTTGGGTCAAATATGTGTTGGGATTAAACCTCAGGGAGGCTTCTTACGTACCTTTCCTTGGAAAGGATCAAATTCCATGTAGTTTGGAATGGTTACTTGGGGTTTACACTCAATGGTGTCCCAGGAAGGATATCATGGTCAGTGCTTACTGTAAGCCTATGTGATTCATTATTGGTGTGAGAAACAAGAGGTAGTAAAGACCTGACGATCGTGGTGAAGAGGTGTGGCCACAAAGGATGGTGAATGGGGCTTACACATGGGAGCTTCCTGGGTGCCTCTATGGAGTAGAAATGGTGAATGGGGATTATTTATAGAAGTTTATTGTGTGTCGCTAAGGAGTGGCAAAGGGGTATGGGGCTTACGCATGGATGTTACCCAGGTGCCGCTATTGAATGGAAATGGTGGATGGGGCTTACACATGGAAGCTGATAGGGTGCCGCTAAGGAGCGACAATGGTGGATGGGGCTTACACATAGAAAGTTGTTTGGGTGCCGCTAAGGAGAGCCAATATTGAATGGGGCTTACGCATGGAAGCTAGCCAAATGCTGCTATTGAGTGGCAATGGTGGATGGGGCTTATGCATGGAAGCTACCCGGGTGCCGCTAAGGAGTGGCAATGGTGGATGGGGCGTACGCATGGAAGATGCTCGGGTGCTGCTAAGGAGATACAGTGGTGAATGGGGCTTATTCATGGGAGCTTTCGAGGTGCTACTATAGAGCGGTAATGGTGGATGGTGATTAGGCATGGAAGCTACTTTGGTGCCGCTATGGAGCGGCAATGGTAAATGGGGCTTACGCATGGAAGCTTTATGGGTGCCCATAAGGAGCGGGAATGGTGGGTGGGGATTATGCATGGAATTTTCTCGAGTGTTGCTAAGGAGTGATAATGTTGAATGGGGATTACATGTGGAAGTTGTTGGGTGCCGCTAAGGAGTGGCAATGGTGGACAGGACTTACACTTGGAAGTTGTCCAGGTGCCACTAAGGAGTCGCAATGGTGGACGGGGCTTACACATGGAAGTTGTCTGGGTGCCACTAAGGAGAATCAATAGTGAATGGGGCTTACGTATAGAATTTTCTCATGTGACACAAAAGATAGGAAAAGGTGAATGGGTATTATTAATGGAAGCTTCCTGGGTGCTGCTAAGGAGTGGTAATAGTGAATAGGGCTTACGCATGGAAGTTTCCTATAATGTCTTCCTCATGTCTATCCATGAGCGCATCCCAACTCACTAGTGGGATGAGGCATACAATTGAGTCTTATACCTATGCACTAGTGCATAAGTGGGATAACGCCAAGGGCATTGGAATCAATCTGTACAAAGGAAGACAAAAAGTGTGAATCACATGAATAGAATTCAGAAAGTGGTGAGAGTGGTGTGGCGATGGAGGATAATTGTTGACCATGTTCGAAACACATAATCTATATTTCTTTAACTTGATATAGGGAAAAACAAATGAGGGTCAACTACTAAACATGTTTGAAACATAGGACCTAACTCAAAGTTTCATCCAAAGTCTTTCGTGGCATTGGCCCAGAACAGTAGGTGAGCCGAAGCGGCATGGGACCAGGCCATTAGGGGGTCCCATCATATATGAAAGAGGATGAAGATTTGAATGAAGGACACACAAATCATGACGTGGAGTGTTGGAATGATTGAACATATTCCAACACTCTTGAAATTATTCCACTCTAATCATGGCAGGAGGTGTCTTATGCTTGTCACATAAGCCATCTATTATTTGGATCAAGAGGCATCCTATTATTGAATGATAGGGCATGCTACAGTTTAAAGACATGTAGTGAGGATTTTTGCCATATTATGCTTGGCACATAAGGCATCTCTTATCTGGATCAAGAGGAATCCTATATTTTTCATGTAGGGAGTACTATAATTTATATTCATGTATAGAGGACTATTGATATCTTATGCTTGGAGCATAAGGAATCTCTTTTTTGGAGAAAGTTTCAAGCTATATTTTTCACATAGGGGGTACTACATCTTATAGTCATGTAGATAAAAATATTGGAATCTTATTGTTGGCACATAAGGCATCTCTTGTTTTAAACAAGAGGCATCGTATGTTTGTCATATAGATAGAACTATTAGCATCTTATGCATGTTGGATAAAGAATCTCTTGTTTGGAGTAAGAGGAATACTATATTTGGCACATAGGGTGTGATACAGTTTATAGTCTTGTATAGAAGACTATTGGTATCCTATGCATGGTGCACAAGGAATATCTTTTTTAGAGGAAGAGTAATCCAATATTTTTCACATGTGGTGTAATACAATTTATAGTCATATAGATTGGACTGTTGGAATCCTATGCTTGGTGTACAAGGAATCTCTGGTTTTGAGTAAGAGGCATCCTATGTTTTTTAGATAGGGTATACTACATTTTATAGTTATGTAGATATGACTATTAGGAAAAAGGAACCTAGAAATGGTTGGTGTTGTGACTTATTCAAGGGTGGACCTTTCTTGTTCAACCTGGTATAGAATTTGGGAGATTTTTTTGGATTAGTTGTGTGAGGAATTGTTCGACTCAAGGTACTCGGGTAATTGATGATGAGAATCTCAAATCACGACATAGGAAACTAACCAAGAGGAGTATGTCAACTGAAAGCGTTTCATGGTGTCTAGAGGTGTATCTCAAATCATGGCATTCCATTGGTACAAGGTGGGTGCGCATAAGGGTGAAGTAGAAAATTATGACATCCTGACCCAAAAATCTCAGGGTGTGACTCTCCATTTTTCATGGGGGTCCATGACGGTAGTGAAGGGACCGACCCAGAGGATCGAGACTACAGCCTGACACTGATCCCGAGCGGGGTTGTGGGGGCACATCCCCCGTAGTATGGAAAGGTGGGAATGAATATATGATCTTCTTGAATTAAAGGTGCTCAAAAATCATGGGGTCTCATGAAATATCTTCACAAAGGAAAGGTGCTCGTGGATCATGGGGTCATGCAAAGCAGCTTCGTGAAGGAAAGCTACTCGCAGAGTGTGGGGTCTCTCAAAGGAGCTTCTCAAAGGAAAGATGATTATAGATCCTGGAGTCTTGCGAAGCGTGGGTTCTCACAGATCAAAAGGGATATGTAGATATTAGATTCCCACAGAGCATGGGGCTCTGCAGTGCCTAGAGCAACATAAATAAGCTCCCACTTTTGTAAAGGTTGGATCTCTTTGCGAAGGAAATCACTTCACGGTGCTCGAGAGATCCATGAAATGGGAGATCGACCGCCCAAGGGCGGCATAACCATGCTTAAGAAGGGGGGTGATCCTGATATTTATAATAAATTGAGGTCTTTGGAGCACACCGTGAAGAAAAAATGTGCTCCACGAAGAGAAAATGACGTAGTAAAGGACAGCGCGCTCCGTCGTCGGAGGGAGTTCCCTCATGTTCCTCGTAACTGCGGAGTCGACTGTCATCAGTCTTCACAACACTCATGGAGGCTCCAGTCATGTTCCCCCAAGTTTCTTGTAGTCGCGGAGGCTACCGTCACGGCCTTCACAGTGCTTATGGAGGCTTCGGTCAAGTTCCCTCTACTCCACGATTGCGGAGGGAGCTTTGCGAATTGGCTTCGCGAACCAGTTTTTTCCATCCAAACATTGAATGTCCATAACTCCTAATATGTAACTATGTTCGGGATCTACAACCAGACAAATTGAATCTTGAGAAATAGTATAATATTTGGGATCATGTATGGAAGAATTTGGAATATCTTTTGGATGTGTTTTCTAGTGCCAAGAAATGCCCCCTAATAATGGGATCCAAGGAGGACGACGAGGGTGAGGAGGACCGTGTTCTAAGGAATCATCTATGGAAAGCACCTGACTTGGGGTCCATTGTATCTTGATCTCATTTAAGAACTAGAGAACTAAATATCAAAGCCTGTGTGATCCATGCTCGGTATAGGAAACAAGAGATAATAGGTGGTCATTCACCTATACAAGATTGCTAAACAACAGAAGGTATGAGGGGATTATAATGGGATATCAATCACCATTGGTATCATCCTAAAAGAGGGATTTCAGCTAGAGAATAGGGCTCTCTGAACATCCGACTTGCTTCTCCCAACATGCTTTGGTGCATGAGTGGTGTAACGCTAGGGGTGTTAGAATTAATATGAATAGAGGGGAGTAGAATGTGTGAATCACGATACCCAAAATTCATAACAATGTTTGGATGGCATGAAAATTAAGGATAACTATTGAGAATGTTTGAAAAAAATTATCCCTATTGTGTTAGCCTGAAATGGGGATGAAAATGAGGGCTAACCACTAACCATGTTCGAAAAACAGGTCCAGAATCAAAATTTTATCTATTAGCCTTCCAGAATGTTGGCCCAGAATACTAGGCGAGCCACAAGCTGAGGATTCGTACTATTATGGGGTTTCTTCGAATGTGAAAGGGAATGAGGATCCAGGTAAGGGTTACACAAAGTATGTGGTGGGGTGATGGGTTATTCGAATGGATTCCAACACTCTTGAAATTATGCCACTGTGGTGGAAACACATTAGGTGGGTGCATCGGTCTGATCAGGGATCAAACCTATTTCTAGACAGAAACTCTCTGGTGAGGACCTAGAATGCCTTGCAGTTTTACATCATATGGATGCATATAATGAATGGAATAGTTAAATGTCATATTACCAGGATTGTACACATAGTTTTAATGTTATACTACCAAGACCAAGGTTAATAGTTTAAATTAATCTTACACGGACTGTAGGATCCTAGTTTAAGGTCATAGAAATTGGATCGTGATCGCGGATGAGGGGCCCAAAGAGTTAATGACCCTAGGACTAGGCCCAAGGAAAAATGCCTCGGTGTCACTACGTATCCCATAGAGAAAAGAATCAATCCAAACATAGTTCTTAAACACATAATGGTTAAAACCCAGTGTTGGAGGTGGAAATCTTCTCTAGTGAGGAAGTTGACGCGTCCCAAACTTAACATGGGGCATCCTGAACTTGTTTAGGGTGAAACCACAGTTTAGTGTCATACATTGAGGACATGGGGAATAGTGTAGTTTAACATCATACGGTAGTACAGAGAGTGAAATGGGAGGTCCCAAAAATTTATTACATGATATGGTAGTTATAAAATCGACGTGAATGAGGACATAAGGAGTCTGCACCACACTATGTATCCCTGGAGGAAGATTTTTTAGGTCGAGGGACCAAAAGTGAAAGTTAGGATAGGCCTGAAGAAAAGTTTCTAGGCATTCATATGTATCCCATCAATATGGGAATCAAGATTCATGTAGTTTTAGGATGATATTTTAACGTCATATGGGACAAAAATCTTGCATGTTACAGCTGCACCAGTACACGCCCAAAACTACTATGACCACATGAGTCGTTCTCAATGTGGTAAACAAGGATTAGTGATGGTATTTCCCTAGTATAGGGAGTCACACATTAGTGGAAGTGTAATTCTAGGTTAATGACATCCCAAAATCATTAACCCCCCTTTTTAACGTACATAGATGCGTGAAGGTGTAAAATTGAGTGTGCTATAATTCCATTTGAACATAAGGAATGGAATGAGGTGAATCATAGAGCCCAAGATCTCAATCACAATGGTATTGGCATAATGATAAAGGATAATTTTTTACCATGTTTGAAAAACATCATTTGTTTCACATTATCATGGAATGGGGACAGAAAAATGAGGGTCGACCACTGACCATGTTTGAAACAAGGGACATGTCGCAAATAAAATGGGTCCCTTCAGACATGGAAGAGAATGGGGATACAAATAAAGGGCTCATGAATCCTGGACATGAAATGAGGGAATATCCAAGCGAGATTACCACACTCTGGGCTCTTTTCCATGACACATATGAGTATGTCAATGAGATGTGTCCGGTGGAGGGATTCGAATCCCTTTCCAAGTATAGGGGTCATGTGGTCGCATGCTATTTACATAAGTTCATTGAGTGGACCATTAAGAGGGGACCAGGTTTAATGGAATGCTCATTGAGTGGTGATGTAGTCAAACCTGATGTGTAGTTCCTATAAAGAGATCTTAGTTTAGGGTCATAGAACTCGGACCAGGGTGGGAAGAGATAAGGAAAAAACATGATGTGATTGTCGTAAAACACGATCTGAATGATAACCCAAGAGGTGATCACCACTCTACATGCTTTCAAAGGAGGTCAGACCAAGAGGCCAAAAAATGGGAGAAGTATTTAAGATTCTTAGGCATGGACCTGCAGATGGAATGTCTGGGCGTTCATGCATATCCCATGAAGATGGGAATCAAGCCATACGTAGTTCTAGAAGTTCAGTTTAATGTCATGGAGGATGAGTGGAAGGAGAGACTATGTAGAGACCTAGAGCTTTATGTACATGGACATTACATTACTTTTGCGGAATACTTAATACATAACAAAAATAGACACACAAGGACCGTAATAGTTTAGTGTCTTTGGAAACTCGGAAAAAAATCTTCTAATAATAGTGAAGGATCTTCAATATCTCCCAAAACGATCTTCCCCTTTTTGTTTCCGTACCTAAAACCTTTATTTATATCTTGGGGAATAGAAACATATAAATGGTGATCTCAAATGCTCAGTAAGGGAAAACATAGAGAACATAAAACAATCCATAACATTTGAAAGCAAAAACTTGAACATGAAATGTAAACATCAAAATCTTGAGCAAAGACATAAATCGTGGAAGTATGTAAGGCATATATCAAAATGGAACATCAACCATGATAAAATATAATGGGAATAAAACATGTAATTGTGGAAACAATTCAGCACATGTTCTGATTTCCATAGTATCCAAGGCATTGCTTCCAAGACCATCTTAGTGGACAAAGTCCCTTTCTGAATCGAGTTCACTCCTCGTTTCAGTCCAGTAACATTGAACCGGATTAACTTACCATTCCAGCCATGTCCATCTCATGAGATATAAATCTTTACCCAATTCATTGGAGAGATATATAGTTCCCACCCATCTCATAATGAAATCATTCTTACTTGTGCCACAAAATAAACATACATCATTCATAATAACCCAAGGAATAAAATGGGTTTCATAAACATAATCCCATCATCACATAATCCATATAAAAAAATGGATATCATTTCATAATAAGAAAAGTGAAACCATGTAAATAATAGATACATTATACTTGAAACATACACATATGAAATAATTTCATCTTATATAGAAAATGGTTTTGATAAAACACTTGAAATGAATTCTTGAGGAAAATATCCTTTCTTCTTCAAAATCATTTTCTTTTCACAAAATGTCATGCAATTTTAAAGAAAATGATTTTGTCGAAAATAGTTATGAAATATTTTGGAGGAAGCATCATAAAAATAATTCTTTATAAAACTGTAAAAATCTGTTCATGCCGTATAAGTTAAAAATAACAATCTCCTCGTACTTTTGTCGGAAAAGTCAAAAAGTACCTCGTATAGTAAACAAAAGAAATATTCCTTTCATACGATGTGGTAAAAGTAAGAAAAGGGTAAAAATGTCTAAAAAATAAAAGGAAGGAAAGTAAACAGTTTATGAAAACATTTTGAGATCATATGGACATGGATAATAAACATAACCCCCAGTAAATACTTACAAGTAAACAATCTCGGATAAGAATGAGATTGGAATAATTATCCCTTACCTTAGGTCTGATATGATTCTTATGGATCCGAAACTCCTGTATAATGATTTTAATAATGTCATTTACTTATTACATAATCATATTCATTGTTATGATATCATATATATTTCACTTATGACTTTATATTACCCATTCTTTTGTAAATTCCATGTTAAAGCAACGTTTTGGGTAAAATCATTTCATTCATCATATGTGTTTCGACTTGTCGTTCTTCATATTATTACTTATA
Source organism: Viscum album (assembly GCA_963277665.1). Classification (NCBI taxonomy): domain Eukaryota; kingdom Viridiplantae; phylum Streptophyta; class Magnoliopsida; order Santalales; family Viscaceae; genus Viscum; species Viscum album. Next base: position 1,211,616,844 of record OY728153.1, on the reverse strand, counting down.
TCCTGATTTACATAATTCAAGAATTTAAAACATGATTTATATATAATATATCTTCATCATATACATTTATATTATATATTTATAAAAGGAATGAAATACAGAGTTCATGGAGACAGTAGGTCGTACGTACGCATGAACGCTGTTTTCGTTTCCTTATTGTATTGAATGAAACTAAATAGATGAAATACATATATATACATAAATCCAGTAGAATTATTATTTCATATATTTCATTATTATTCATTATATAAACTTTATGATCATTCATGTATGGTTAACATGGAGAATGAATCTCATCGCATTGTGGAGACGGTAGACCGTACGTACGCACGAGCGATGATATCCTTCCCATAATTATTGAATAGAATTTGAGTGGTTGGTATAATATATCAGAATCAGAATGATGTTATAATAACCATATATAGTTATTCTTTACACCATTATACCCATCCATGTAAGGTGTTGGTGGAAAAACAGATTACACCACGGCGTGGAGACGGTATTCCGTACGTACGCACGCGCGGTGATTTCGTTTTCTGTAGGATGGATAGAAGGTGAAATGGGGTTGTTTAATATTTATAATATAATATCATTATATGAGTGATACTTATGTTATTAAATTATAATGAAACAACTAAAGAAGAGGGAGTATAAGATGAATGGAACTTGAAGAAAACGGTAGAAGGTGTTACCTCTTTCTCGAAGTGCCTCCTTTAAACTTTCTCTTAGGGCACTAGAGTTGGTCTTTTGAGAAAACCAGTACCTATATAAAGTTTATAGGGAAGTGGGGAAGTTAAATGGACAGAGTTTGGCCGAGCTTCAAGGCTCAAAATTTTGTGAGGAAGAGAGGGAAGAGATTCCCTTTTATAAGGGAGGAGAGGCGCACCTTTGGAAATATAAGAAATATTGGTTTATATTAAATCCCAACCCCACTTAAAAACCTTCAAAAATGACTCAATTCGAATACTAGATGATATAGGGTTGTAATATCATCAACATATAAAATTTATAAAGCTAGGGAATTTATTTTAAACATTATAAACTTGATTTATCCTTATTTAATCTATTAAATTTTATTTATGGTAATAAGATTCTAAATTTTAAATTGTTATAAATAATTACTTATGTGATGTGAATTATCAAAAATTAGATACTTTATGAAATTATAGACTATATAAATTTCAATTTATAATTTTTAAATATTTTTGTGATTTTTAAACAATTTAATAATATGTTATTTTTATAAAATAACAATAGTGTCAATTTTGACACTATTCATTTATTTGAATTTAAATTAAATCCACACAAATGATATATTCAAACTAAAATATTTAATAGGTTCCTAACATGTCATAGTAATCTATAAAATTATTTGAGTACATTAAATAGTTTATATAATATTTATTTTAATATTTTTAAAACCATTTATTTGGTATATCTCTTAATAAATTAATTAGTACAACATTTTTTATTAATTATTTAATATACTTATTTGTTTCATAAAAATTAAAAATAAAATAATTTAATGAAGATAAATATGAAATATTTTATAATAATAATTTTACTCTAAGTTATCATCTTAAAATAATAACATGTAAATTGTTATCTTTGATAAATTATGAAGGTGAAAACTTTGGAATCATTTAAAATAAAATATTATAAGTGTCATAATTGCTTGTATAAGGCTCCAAATGGTCAAATGTTCAACCATTGGACGATTATGGTTTACATTTACATGAAAAATAAGCTTTGGTCAGGTTTTTGGTGACTTTTATGGTCACTATTAGTATAATAAAAACTATATTCTTGATTTTTCACTAGATAAACAATTTCTGCATCACTATTGTGTCACAATTAATGATAATTATTTAATCCCTAAAAATTATAAATAAATTCATATGATGTAGATAATTTTATTAGATTTCTGGATACTATTCATTTTCTATGTTTCATGAATTTTATCACTAAATTAAAATTAATATACTTATAAGATGTAAGAGAGTGACATGTTGTCACTTTCTTTGGTTTTAATAATAAAAAAATTATTTTCAAAGAAAAAAGTCAATAAAATGAATCTATTCCAACCCTTAAGTGATATGGGTCTACTTTTAGTCATCCAATAAATTTTTTTTAGGTGTTAGGGTAATTTTATAATTTTATATTTACCCTTAATTACCCGATTCACCTTTAACTATGGTAAATGAAATTTATCGTAGTTACTATTCATAATGCCCAAAAATAAAAATTAGCTTATTAACATAATTTGGACCCAATAATTCCAAATATGGAATCCATTTTTTCAACTTCGATACACAAAATTTTCAGAAATTAAATTAAAATTAATCCCATTGTTGAAAGAAAACGGGTTATTGTTTAAAACATTGCAAAAGATTGAATTAATTTAACCTAAGAATTCAATGTAAAATCAATGATAATGACATACATTATATTAAATGGTAAAAATATATTCTATTTATACTTTAAAACCATTCAATATTATAATTTTACCACATAAATTATCTCAATGAAAAAAGTTGTTTTTAATAAAAAATTAGCATATTTTTACTATTCATCAAAACATGAAAATTATCAGAAAAGTATCAAAAATTTATCCAAAGTAAATTTTTATATCCTGATTACAAAGAATAATTATATTTTGTCAAATTGAACTTATAAACATGTAAAAAACTATATTTAATGTGGGTGCGCCATCAAAAGGCGACAAAACTGCATTTTTTGAAAAATATTTATTTTACCCGAAAAAATTATTTTGTTCTCCTAAAATGTTCTAGAAAATTTGTAAGATGAATGATAATGTCATAAACATAAAAATGTATTTAATACTATTCATAACGGCTAGTCCATAATAATATAATAACAATATATCATTATTTAGTGAAACCCGGTATTGCGTACAACACACGATATAGAGGAAGGTCGTGATTGCGTGTAATGCAAGCCAAGTCAGGGTTGCATGTTGTGAAAGAATCCTTTGTTGTTTCGTTATAACAAAATCCAACCATTTTTCATTTTAAATTGAATATATATATATATATATACACTCAATTTTGCGTAGAATGACTATTATCAAACGAACTTTAAATTGTGTGTAACACAATCTAAGAATAGTGTTAAGTATACTGCAAGCTAATACGGTGTTGCGTATAGTACAAGATAATATTTTTGTAGCATAAAACACATGACATAAAATAAATTAAAAAGAATACTTAACATAAAATATCGGGTTGTTACATTTCACCCCCCTTAAAATGAATTTCTCCCTCGAAATTCGTCGGGGTTATACATGGTTTTCTACTTGAAAGTTTATTTAATTGAAACCCACATCGTAAAATGAAATACCAAAACTTAACTTTAAAAACTAAAGTATGAAACGTAATAGTTACCCAAATTAACTAATCATTTGGTTTCCACATAGGAGAACATAGGTGAAAATATGGATATGGAACAGAAATCTAACCATCATGTTCTGATGGAGAGTGGTAGAGAACATGGCTATGAAAAAGCCAACAATCACAAAGCCATATATTTGTGATGATCTAAGGTACCATATGATTCATCGGATATAAGGGCACTAGGACAACATTTTTGGTTTTCAAGATCATTTCCCTAAACTTGAAGAATTTGAATTAGAAGAAATACTTTATTGATTTTGGTACAATATCACTGTTGTTCGTGCTTTGAACAATTTCCACTTAATCTCTTAAAGAAATAAAATTGAATTTGTTATTTGTGAAGTGTTAACAGATTGTGTGATAGAATGATGGGTCACTCCATCTGTTTCAAACAAAAGGTTAGCAAATGTTATCAAATATACATAAGTCCATCTATGGTGAGGTTAATCATATACGATTCCAAAAATGAACTTATACTTCATATATCATACTTCTTAATAAAATAAAACTAGTTTCTAATAACCAGGGACTTCCTGTAGGTCAGTGGTAGGTGATAAAGTCCAGTCGCACTTCGGGTGTGGGTTCGATTCCCACAGCCTTGTCTGACGCGATGGGATGTCGCCCGTCCGGCAGGTTGTCCTTTTTCTAAAACTACATTACTATAACATCCAATCAATAATATCGAAAAAAGTTATATCCTTAAACAATACTAACTTATGTCCAATATAATCCATTCCAATCTTTAGTCTTATCTAAAATACTTCGGTCCAAGCTCATAGTATAATGAAAACAATTACTAGAAAGGTTATCTACCAAGAATGTGAATATAAGCATTTATCTCACATATATCATAAGATATATCTTGTTGGTTGCATTCCAAACACATGAATACCTTAGTCATATATTCTCTTGAAACATAAATTACCATAGAACCTTAGTGAAAACATGAATACTGTCAAAATGTTCCTCTTTCCACATACCAAAATCCCAAAAAAACTATATAATCAAACCATAATATCACTTAGTCCTTATATTAGTCATGAGCTCATGAATACAATCAAACATCTCATTACCTTCTTATCCCTTCATTATGCGCATATCATCTACTTTAAAAAAATATTTGAATAACCTTCCATGGTTACCGGTACCATTCAACATGTACTTTCAAATACTTTAGGAAAAACAATAGGGTAACAATCCTTAGATGATTCTTTATTCCATAGTACCATACATTATTCTTTATAAACATACAATCATTCCACTAACTTCTTAAACCACTAGCTGAGCTTCATCATTTCATTCATCTCATATTTCATTTGTAGTCTCTTCATAATCATCCACATAAATACTACTCATATGACCATGCTGATTCTCTTCATGAGATTTTCCCTTAGTGCATTGGTTTTCATAATGCCCATACATTCCACATTTAAAACATCTAATCATTATTGATATCGTAGCAATACCATTATCCTTGTCCATGTTGTTAACTAAACATTTTCCTTTGCACTTACTGGCTTTGTGTCCTTCTTTTCCACACCCAAAGCATCTTCCAGTTCCTTTGAAACAATCTCCCCGATGCCTCTTCCCACATGATTTACATGAGAGAAATTGAACTTTATTTCCTCTATGATCATCATGAAACTCCATCTTTCTATTATTATCTGAGTCGAGAAACTTACCAAAGTTGAGATTATTGATCATATTATGAGATTGCTGATTAGGCATAATAAAGATGTTTGGAACTCAAAATCCCGTATCATTTGGTTGCTCATGAATAATATCATTCCATTGTCCGTCATATCCTCCATTATCGTGAATCTTCCTGTTTCCAGCCATTTTCTAAAACCCAAAAAGAATAGTGTGAGAGGCAAAAATTATGCTAAGGAAAACAACATAGTAAATGGGGATTAACCTCAATATCTAACATCTTAGGCTAAATTCTAAGATCGTTACCGTAGTTCTAGGACTATATCCAATACGTATAATTATCCTTAGGGACATCCCTAGACATACCTTAGAAATATATCTAGGGATCTCACTAATGTTTTCACATCCTAGTTTCCAAAGGTTGACTAAACCTTTCCTCTAATACCAACTGTAGAGACCCATAGCTTTACATAAATGGAAATTACATTAATTTTGTCGAATACTTAATACAGAACAAAAACAGACACACAAGGACCGTAATAGTTTAGTGTCTTTGGAAACTCGGAACAAAATCTTCTAATCATAGTGAAGGATCTTCAATATCTCCCATAACGATCTTCCCCTTTTTGTTTCCTTACCTAAAACCTTTCTTTATATCCTGGGGAAAATAAAACATATAAAGGGTGAGCTCAAATGCTCAGTAAGTTCAAACATAGAGAACATAAAACAATCCATGACATTTGAAAGCAAAAACTTGAACATGGAATTTAAACATTAAAGTATTGAGCAAAGACATAAATCGTGGAAGTATGTAAGGTATATATCATAATGGAACATCAACCATGATAAAATATAATGGTAATAAAACATGTAATTGTGGAAACCATTCAGCACATGTTATGATTTCCATAGTATCCAAGGCATTGCTGCCAAGACCATCTTAGTGGACAAAGTCCCTTTCTGAATCGAGTTCACTCCTCGTTTTAGTCCTGTAACACTGAACCGGATTAACTTACTGTTCTAGCCATATCTATCTCATGAGATATAAATATTTAACCAATTCATTGGAGGGAGATATAGGTCCCACCCATCTCATAATGAAATCATTCTTACTTGTACCACAAAATAAACATACATCATTCATAATAACCCAACGAATAAAATGGGTTTCATAAAAATAATCCCATCATCACATAATCCATATAAAAGAAATGGATATCATTTCATAATAAGAAAAGTGAAACCATGTAAATCATAGAGACATTATACTTGAAACATACACATATGAAATAATGTCATCTTAGATGGAAAATTGTTTTGATAAAACACTTGAAATGAATTCTTGAGGAAAATATCCTTTCATCTTCAAAATCATTTTCTTTTCACAAAATGTCATAAAATTTAAAAAGAAAAGGATTTTGTTGAAAATAGTCATGAAATATTTTGTAGGAATCTTCATGAAAATAAGGCTTTATAAAACCGTAAAAATCTGTTCACACCGTATAAGTTAAAAATAACAATTTCCTCGTACTTTTTTCAGAAAAGTCAAAAAGTACCTCGTATGGTAAACAAAAGAAAGATTCCTTCCATACGATGTGGTAAAAGTAAGAAAAGGCTAAAAATGTCTAAAAAATACATGGAAGGAAAGTAAAAATTTTATGAAAACATTTTGAGAGCATATGGACGTGGATAATAAACATAACCCCCAGTAAATACTTACGAGTAAACAATCTCGGATAAGAATGAGATTGGAATAATTATCCCTTACCTTAGGTCTGATATGCTTCATATGGATCCAAACCTCCTGTATAATGATTTAAATAATGTCATTGACTTATTACATAATCATATTCATTATTAAGATATCATATATGTTTCACTTATGACTTTATATTACCCGTTCTTTTGTAAATTCCATGTTAAAGCAACATTTTGGGTAAAATCGTTTCATTTATCGTATGTGTTTCGACTTGTCATTCTTGATATTATTACTTATATCCTGATTTACATAATTCCAGAATTTAAAACATAATTTAGATATAATATATATTCATCATATACATATATATTATAGATCGATAAAAGGAATGAAATACACCGTTCATGGAGATGGTAGGTCGTACGTACGCATGAAGGTTGTTTTCATTTCCTTATTGAATTGAATGAAAATAATTAGATGACATACATATATATATACATAAATAAATTAGAATTATTATTTAATATATTTCATTATTATTCATTATATAAACTTTATGATCATTCATGTATGGTTAACATGGAGAATGAATCTCATCGCGTCGTGGAGACGGTAGTCCGTACGTACGCACGAGCTATGATATCGTTCCCATAATTATTGAATAGAATTTGAGTGGTTGGTATAATATATCAGAATCATTATGATTTTATAATAGCCATATATAGTTATTTTTTACACCATTAGACCTATCCATGTAAGGTGTTGGTGGAAAAACAGATTACACCACGGCGTGCAGACGGTATTCCGTACGTACGCACGTTCGGTGATTTCATTTTCTGTAGGATGGATAGAAGGTGAAATGGGGTTGTTTGATATTTATAATAACATATCAGTATATTATGGATATTTATTTTATTACTTCAAAATGAAACAACTAAATAAGAGGGATTAGAGGAAGAATGGAACATGAAAGAAACGGTAGAAGGTATTACCTCTTTCTCGAAGTACCTCCTTTAAACTTTCTATTAGGGCACTAGAGTTGGTCTTTTGAGAAGCCCAGTACCTCTATAAGGTTTATATGGAAGTGGGGAAGTGTAATGGGCAGAGGTTGGACGAGATTCAAGGCTCAAAATGGTGTGAGGAAGAGAGGGAGGAGATGACCTTTTATAAGGGAGGAGAGGGGCACCTTTAGAAATATAAGAAATATTAGTTTATATTAAATCCCAACCCCACTTAAAAACATACAAAAATGACTCAATTAGAATATTAGATGAGATAGGGTTGTAATATCATCAACAAATAAAATTTAGACATGTAGGGAATTTATTTAAAACATTATCAACTTGATTTATCCTTATTTAATCTATTAAAGTTTATTTGTGGTAATAAGATTCTAAATTTTAAATTGTTATAAATAATTAATTATGTGCTGTGAATTATCCAAAATTAGATAATTTATGACATTATAGAATATATAAATTTAAATTTATAATTTTTAAATTTTTTTGTGATTTTTAAACAATTTAATAATATGTTATTTTTATAAAATAACAATAGTGTCAATTTTGACACTATTCATTTATTTAAATTTAAATTAAATCCACACAAAGGATATATTCAAAATAAAATATTTAATTGGTTTATAACATGTCATATTAGTCTAGAAAATTAGTTAAGTACATTAAATAGTTCATATAATATTTATTTTAATATTTTTAAAACCATTTATTTGGTATATCTCTTAATAAATTAATTAGTACAAAATTTTTGTATAATTATTTAATATACTTATTTGTTTCATAGAAATTAAAAATAAAATCATTTTATGAATATAAACATCAAAGATTTTATAATAATAATTCATCTCTAATTTAGCATCTTAAAATAACAACATGTAAATTGTTATCTTTGTTAAATTATGAAGGTGACAACTTTGGAATCATTTAAAATAAAATATTATAAGTGTCATAATCGATTTTATAAGGATCCAAATGGTAAAATATTAGAACATTGTACTATTAGGGTTTACCTTTACATGAAAAATAAGTTTTTTTCAGGGTTTTGGTGCCTTTTTATGGTCACTATTAGTTTAATAAAAACTATATTCTTTATTTTTCACTAGATAAACAATTTCTGCATCACTATTGTGTCACAGTTAATGATAATTATTTAATTCTTAAAAATTATAAATAAATTAATATGATGTAGATAATTTTATTATATTTCTAAAAAATATTAATGTTCGAAGTTTCATGAATTTTATCACTAAATTAAAATTAATATACTTATAAGATTTAAGTGAGTGACATGTTGTCACTTTCTTTGGTTTTAATAATAAATAAATTATTTTCAAGGAAACAAGTCCATAAAATGAATCTATTACAACCCTTAAGTGATATGGGTAGACTTTTAGTCATCCAATATAATTTTTCTAGGTGTTAGGACAATTTTATAATCTTATATTTACCCTTAATTACCCGATTCACCTTTAACTGTGGTAAATAAAATTTATCGCAGTTACTATTCATAATGCCCAAAAATAAAAATTATCTTATTAACATGATTTGGACCCACTGATTCCAAATATGGAATCCATTTTTCCAAATTCAATACACAAAAGTTTCATAAATTAAATTAAAATTAATCCCGTTGTTGAAAGAAAAAGGGTTTTTGTTTAAAACATTGCAAAAGATTGAATTGATTTAACCTACGAATTCAATGTAAAATCAATGATAATGACATACATTATATTAAATGGTAAAAATATATTATATTTATACTTTAAAACCATTCAATATTATAATTTAACCACATAAATTATCTCAATGAAAAAAGTTGTTTTTAATTAAAAATTAGCATATTTTTACTATTCATCAAAACATGAAAGTTATCAGAAAAGTATCAAAAATTTATCCAAAGTAAATTTTTATATCTTGATTCCAAAAAAGAATTTTATTTTTTGAAATTTAACTTATAAACATGTCAAAAACGAGATTTAATGTGGGTGCGCCATCAAAAGGCGGCAAAACTGCATTTTTTTAAAAATACTTATTTTACCCGAAAAAATTATTTTGTTCTCTTAACATGTTCTAGAAAATGTGTAAGATGAATGATAGTGTTATATAATTCAAAATGTAGTTAATACTATTCATAACGGCTAGTTCATAATAATATAACAACAATATGTTAGGTCCACAAGGCTGAATACCCTGAGAGGGGGGGTGAATCAGGGTATGACTAATTTAAAATTAACGCCCGTTATGATCTTGTTTCGCTATTAAGAAAGACACTATTCTCTCTATTTCCTGTTGCACAAAGTAAATAGAAAGTAAATCATGCACAGGAAACAGCAATTTTATTTGGTTCACCGCAAAGGGCTACGCCCAAGGGGCATACGCCGACAAGTTGTTGGTCATACCAATTCCACTAAACTTCACTAGCTGTGGATTACAATGTTCGAGCTAGATCACTTATATGCCCAGGCTCACTGCCTTTACAATGTTTAGGGTCAGCTCACTGCTTCCCCAAGGTTCACTCGTTGTTTCTCTCTCTTTGGCTCACTACCGGTGGAGAGGATCACCTTCTTTCTCTTCCTTTGCTCACTGCTCTAGGAAGGAATCCACTAATAGTTTATAGACCTGTAGGTCTCTTCATTTTCATGAAGGAATGCATCTTCCTCTTTTAGTAGATGCTCTGTTAAAGCCCAATTTTCACCCATAGATGAATCTCTCTTTGCACCGAAGGTATCGGGAAAACTTCCAGCTTCCACGCAGCCCGAAAATCACTGCTAGAAATAAACCTTACTTGGCTCGCAAGTCAATCTCGGCAAGCAAGTATCGGCGCGCAAGTCAAAATGGGCGTGCAAGTCCTCCTCAGACACTTACGCGACTCAAGATTCCTCAACTCCAAACCTGCGCGACTCACTTTCTTTTACGCCCAATCCAATATTGGCGTGCAACTCCACACTGGCGCGCAGCTTCAAACACTGGCGCGCAACGATCTCCCTGGCGCGCAACTCCCACCTGCGCGACCACACACACCACTTGCGCGACCACCACACCTGCACGACGGGAGCTCTAATTTCTCAAAGTGTTTAACTCCGGTTCAAGAATGAAGAGGGGTGGTCCAGTATTTATAGGCAATCTGACCACCCTGCGCGACGACGTGCAAGTCAACCCTCGGCGCGCAAGTCTCGATGCGCAGGTCTCTTCCCCTCCAAGTCACTTGCGCGACCCAATTCCAAACTTGCGCAAACCTATTTACTTTGCCATATTTTGATCTCTTGATCTTGAAAAACCATAGGCGCGCAAGTTCTCAGACTTCCAAGGCATCGGAGTGCAAGTATCTTTCATGGCGCGCAAGTCACCTACGCGACCTCACTAAAACTTGTGCAAACCTTATCCCTTTGCCATATTTTGATGATCTAATATTGAAAAACATATGGCGTGAAAGTTTCCAATCCTTCATGTACATGGCGCGCAAGTCCCTTTGCCAAAAACCACTTTTCTTCATTTGTCGATTTTCAGGCCCAAAAATTTGGCAAACACTGGAAAACGGTGCCACCTCATATATGTTCTTTTGTATCGCCTCTAGATTGTCCATTCCATTATCGACGTTCTTGAATAAAACATGGATCATTGACCACAGCTCTTGAACTCAAAATTCCACCATGAAACCCCCTTTGTCAACAAATTTGTATGTCATGGTTTGCATTGTCAACAATCACAACAGAGATGTCCACTTTGTCAACAAACACAATCACCTCAAAAATGCTTCAATGATACCTTGATGGATTTTTGCCCAACAATATCCCCCTTTGGGTTTGTTGACAACTCTTCAATGGAAAGATACATCGATAATTATTCATCCTCCATTCGCCTCATTACGATTCTGATAGAGATCAAGGATTTACTCAACACATACTCTAAGCCCACATGAGCAATGCTCGGCGTGCGAAACAAGAGTAAATGAAAAGTTCATCAATGAATCACTTCATCTCTGACATCCACTGTTGACACCAAACTGATACCAATTTGTACTAAACTGATACCAACTATTGAAGGACCTGTTGGAAGACCAATTTTTGTTTGGAAATATTTTTACCACATTCCAACACTACTCTTCTGCTTTTATCACGATCCACAGCTGTCGTAATATCTATTCCTTGATCAATCACTTCTAGCATCGTTAGATTTTTATATGCTCCCCCTTTCTGCTCATAGCATCAACACCTCTTTAGCCCTATTTCCTGTGTTTTCCAAGCTAATCTCTGTCTAATCACGTCCAACTAGCTTCAACTCCCCCTATCTAGCTGCTCCACTTGTCAGCTTCTCCCCATATCATTCATGATTTATCAAATCTCCACATTGTCTCCCCCTTGAACAATCACAATTTTCTCCCCCTTTGTCAATGAACCCAAAGGTCACTCCTTTGTAGTCTGTAACAGAGTAGAGAACACATATTAGCACATTAGGGAAAAACACATCATACCTCGGGGGGAGGGGGGGTTCCACATCCACACTATTTCAAGTGCAGGGAATCGACTGAACTCCCAGAGCTAGTCGATGCCTCTCAAAAGCTTCCTTGGGTAAGGCCTTTGTCAGAATGTTTGCAACCTCTTGCTCTGTAGGCACATACTCCAACTTCACAAGTCCTTGTTATACCATCTCCTTGATGAAATGTTAATTAATCTCAATGTTCTTTTTCATTGAATAATTAATGGGATTTTTGCTAAGATTTATAGAACTTGAGTTGTCGCACTGGATTCCGATCGGAGACTTCACTTCAACTCCCATATCTTTAAGCTGCTGCTTCATCCACAATAACTGTGTGCATGCTTGAGTGGCTGAAATATAACCAGCTTCTACGGTGCTCAACGAAATGCAATCTTGTTTCTTTCTTAGCCAAGAAATACACAATCCACCAAGATAGAATGCACCACCTGACATTGATTTTCTATCATCTGCTGAACCGGCCCAGTCTGCATCAGTATATCCCAATAACTCTGTCTGAGATTTGTCAGTATATGTCAAGCCGAAATCCATTATGCCCTGGATATACCGAAGTATTATTTTCACTACAAGCATGTGGCTTTCCTTGGGATTACTCTGATATCTCGCTGCTTGGCATGTGGTGAAAACAATATCAAGCCTTGTTGCGGTTAAGTACAACAGACTTTCAATGATTTTCCTGTAGTCTGTGATATTAACTGCCTTGCCATCCTCATCTTTTGATAATTTCATCCAGGTAGAAACCGGAGTCTTCATCTTCTTGGAATATTCCATTCCAAACCATCTCAGGACCTCCTTGGCATATTTAGATTGAGAAATGAATGTTCCATTCCTTCCTTGTGTCACCTATAGACCAAGGAAAAACATTAGCTCTCCAATCATTGACATTTCAAACTCATTTTTCATGAATTCAGAAAACTGTATGCACTGAGCTTCATCTGATCCACAAAATATTATTTCATTGACATAAACCAACACCATCATCCTTTGATTACATTAATTGCTAAAATAATGATTGTAATCAACTCCCCCATGATAGAAACCAAGCTTCTTCAAGTACTGATCGAGCCTTGAGTACCATGATCTCGGTGCATGTTTCAACCCATATAATGCCTTCTTCAGCCTTCAAACTTTGTTCTCATCCTCATGAATGAGAAAATCATCTAGTTGTTCAATATATACATCCTCTTCCAGAAAACCATTCAAGAATGTAGATTTGACATCCATATGGAACACTTTGAACTTCCTTTGCACTGCTATGGCCAAAATTAATCTGATTGTCTCTAGCCTTTCAACTGGTGCAAACGTCTCATCTACATCTATTCCCTCTATCTGGGAGTATCCCTTGCACACTAGCTGTGCTTTGTTTCGAATAACATTCCCATCCTCATTCATCTTGTTGTGATAGACCCATTTAGTCCCGATTACATTCTTATCTGCTGGCCTCGAAACAATCTCCCATGTCTGGTTCTTCTCAATCTGATCAAGCTCTTCATTCATAGCATGAACCCAGTTTTCATATTCAGCTGCATCGAAAAAACATTTCGGCTCCACCTGAGACAAAAATGATATTTGTTGTAACGATTTCATTCTTCGAGTCTGAACTGGAGCTGTCTGATCACCAATGATATTCTTCCTATCAATTTCAGCTCGACTCTTTGGCTTCCTTGTAGACACAGACTTGACACTTTCTTGTTCATCATCAATATCTTCTTCTGAGTCAGCCTCTGCCACTTCTGCTCTCCCTGTGTTGCTTACCTCATCATCACTTTCATCTAGGAACTGTTCGCTGAATCGTTGAGTATTCTATTCATTTTCAACTATAGTGACATCATTGCTCTCAACAATTTTTCCCAGCCTCTTGTTGAAGCATTTATATTATTTTCTTTTCCCTGAGTATCCAAGGAATATCCCCTCATCTCCCTGTTCCTCAAAATTCCTATGATTTTCTTTGTTGATAATGAAACACTTACTTCCAAAGATTTGAAAGTATTTCAACGTTGGCTTCTTTCGAAACCACGGTACATATAGAGTATTCCCTTGCTTCAGACACAACAGATACCTGTTCGAGACATAGACTGATGTCAAAACTGCTTCCTTCCAAAATTTCTCTGGTAGGTCTTTATCAATAAGCATCGTTCTAGACATGTTGTTGATAATCTGATTTCTTCTTTCAACCACTCCATTCTGTTGGGGAGTTCTCACTGATGAAACTTGATGCCTTATCTTGTGTTTCTTGAGATATTCTTCCACTTGACTGTTTGTGAATTCTGTACCGTTATCTGTACAAAACTTCAAAATTTTCTGCCCAAGCATCATTTCTGATTCCCTCCTATACTGCTTTATGCAACTGAACACTTCTGTCTTATGGGTAATGACAAATACCCAGGCCATTCTGCTATAATCACCAATGAAAAGAACATAGTACATTTTCCCATTTATAGCTCGTGGTGAGATAGGTCCGCATAAAACAGCATGCACCAATTCGAAAACTCCAGTTGTTTTTTGTTCCTTTATCCTGTATATCTTTCTGATGATCTTCCCTTGTTGACAAGAATCATACGTATGAGTGCGATCACGTGATAGTTTTGGAAGGTCTCTAGCAGCATCACACTTTACCAGATCTTCCATGGATGGTTGACATAGATGACCAAGTTGCTTATGCCATAGCTGGTTTTCTTCTTCTCTGGATAAAAAGCATGAATCTTCTTCCCCACCTACCAGGTAAATATTTCCCTTTGTTCGTTTTCCCTGTAGAATGAATGCTTCATATTTTCCTTTAACAATACACATCTTCTTGGTAAATTGGATAGAGTGCCCAGAGTTACATAGTTGACTAACACTAAGCAAGTTATGACTGAGACCCTCTACTACCAAGACATCAGCACGTCTCATTTCTTTGCCCCCAAACTTGGCTTTCCCTAAGCCAACAATATTCAGGCCTTCATCATTTCCAAATTTGACGACTCCTTCTTTGTCATATTTTAATCCTGTAACAAGATCCTTATTACCCGTCATGTGAGATGTGAAACCACTATCAAGGATTCACACACCAGAGCGATCTGATGCTTTAAGGGAAATCTCTACCACCACGGCCTTCTCAATTTTCTTCTTCTTGGTCCATACTTTTTCTTTCATACTCGGCATGGATTGAGACTTCTGTTCTTTCTCAGAGTATGATGGACCAACTTTATCTTGCAAAGTCACAAATCTATTCTGCATTTTTAACTCACTTTTCGGTTTATCGATCTGCTGTTTGCTAACATTTTGATTTTTCTTTGGCACATTTCTCTGAATGGTCGAAGTGCAGTACCTAGCCATGTGCCCAAATCCTCCTCACCAAAAACAGTGTCCTTCAAAATATGTTCTAGAAAACCATTCTCTATTTGGCTTCCATCTCTATTCCTGTTCCCTTCTATATCTCTTGGATATGGAACACACATACAGTGAATGTCCCATTTTCCCATAGCAATAACACCTGATATAAGATGCATTCCTTCTTGATACTTCAGCACTAAGATTTCCCCTTTGGGATCTCTGAATATTCTAATTCTATTTTGTGCCCAAATAAACCTTCAATTTCGGGACGAGTGCTTGCGGTATGACTGCAATTGTAACAGATTTTTGTTCCTGATTAATCCCTGAAACGGCCTTAACATCTGAGCTCAATTGCTGCTTCTTCCCTGCTGAACTACTAGGCTCCGCTTTCATTTTCTCTGTCTTCTAAATGTCGTACTTGTCTGATATCACATTGGGGGTCAAGAGTTTTTCTTGATCCTTAATTTTTTGTCACAGACTGACCACTTCTTCTTCAAGCTCTTTGATACGTCTGACCTGCTCCTCTCCTGTGTTAGTCAAACAATCAATTTCCTTCTTTTGTTCCTCAATTTTAAGCTTATACTCAACAATATTTACTGAGCTCTCTGGTGTTGAGGATTTTAGTCTTTCAATTTATTCTAACAGCTTAGAATTTTCTTCATCCTATTGTTGCATATAGAGTTTGGCATCACGAACCACTTTATTGGATTTCTTCGTTTTGGCTCTCCAAACTTCTATCTCCTCAAGAGATGCTTCCAATTCTACTTCCATATCAACTCTCCCTTAAATTTCTTCTTCTTATTCAGCGTCAGCTTCTTTCCTTTTCTGAGAACTACCAACAATCACCACCAAGGCATTTACCCCCACGATCTCTGCAATTTTCTATTTCCTCAACTTCTTCATCCTCAGACTCATCTCAACTTTAAAATTCTTGTGAAAGAAGATTATTTTCTTGAAGAAATTTCTCTTTAATTGCTTCTTCCCTTTCACAAACGCTGAAGTCTTCTTCTTGGGAATTTCAACTTCATCATCATCATCATCCTGAAACTTCTTGGGTCATCATGTCGCAAAATTGACCAACCTTTCCACATCAAAAGCATGCAAGTGGAAGTTTACCTTTAAACTTTCCTCTTCCTCTTTGCAGATTTGAAGAAAGGAATGACATCACCTCATATGTCTCTTCTTCTTCATTAGAATCCTCAATGGTGAGCTTCTTCATGGCCTTGAATGCCACCTCTTTGGATTTTCCCTTTTCCACAGTCTCGTTATCATCATTTCTCATTTCATATGCAACAAGAGTGTTGTGCAGGTTATCCAATGCCAGTTCTTTTGGGTCTTTATCTTCCAAAACAGAAACTTTCGGATTGAAACGAGGTGGAAGTTTTCTCAATATACACTTAACAATTTTTATATCTTCGATAATTTCTCCAAGACCCCGCATGTCTTCTACCACAGCATTTACCCTGTCAAAGAATGCATCAACAGACTCATTCGGGTTCATTCTCAGATCTTCATACATGTTCCACAACACTTGAAGCTTTGCCTCTCTCACATTTGTATCCCCTTCATATATATTCAAAATCTTTTCCCACATAGCATGTGACGTTTTTCATGACATCACCTTTGTATATATGGGATTGGAGAGGGATCCCCCTAAGGCATTGATCACTTTGGAATTAGCATCCAACTCTCTATGTTCGGCTTCTGATAACGCACCACTATTAATATCAGTTGTGATACCATGCATAGCTGTTGAAAACACATCCATTCCCAAATATCAGAAATAGTGTTGCGTTTGATTCTTCCATATCTGAAAATTACATCCATCGAAAATCGAAATCCCTTTATGATTAGTGACCTCCATTGAGAGAAGAAAAACTTTCAACCTTTCCCTCTGATACTAATTGTTAGGTCCATAAGGCTGAATACCCTGAGAGGGGGAGTGAATCAGGGTATGACTAATTTAAAATTAACGCCCGTTCTGATCTTGTTTTGCTGTTAAGCAAGACACTCTTCTCTCTATTTCCTATTTCACAAAGTAAATAGAAAGTAAATCATGCACAGGACACAGCAATTTTACTTGGTTCACTGCAAAGGGCTACATCCAAGGAGCATATGCCGACAAGTTGTCGGTCGTACCAATTCCACTAAACTTCACTAGCTGTGGATTACAATGTTCGGGCTAGATCACTTCTATGCCCAGGATCACTGCCTTTACAATGTTTAGGGTCAGCTCACTGCTTCCCCAAGGGTCACTCCCTGTTTCTCTCTCTCTAGCTCACTGCCGGTGGAGAGGATCACCTTCTTTCTCTTCCTTTGCTCACTGCTCTTGGAAGTAATCCACTCACAATTTATAGATCTGTGGGTATCTTCATTTGCATGAAGTAATTCATCTTCCTCTTTAAGTAGATGCTCTGTTGAAGCCCAATTTTCACTCGTAGATTAATCTCTCTTTGCACCGAAGGTATCGGGAAAACTTCCAGCTTCCACGCAGCCCGAAAATCACTGCTGGAAATAAACCTTACTTGGCGGGAAAGTCAATCTCGGCGTGCAAGTATCGGCGCGCAAGTCAAAACGGGCGCGCAAATCCTCCTCAGACACTTGCGCAACTCAATCTTCCTCAAATCCAAACCTGCGCGACTCCCTTCCTTTTACGCCCAATCCAATATTTGCATGCAACTCCACACTGGCGCGCAGCTTCAAACACTGGCGTGCAATGATCACCCTGGTGCGCAAGTCCCACCTGCGCGACCACACACACCATTTGCGCGACCACCACACCTGCGCGACGGGAGCTCTGATTTCTCAAAGCGTTGAACTCCGGTTCAAGAATTAAGAGGGGTGGTCCAGTATTTATAGGAAATCTGACCACCCTGCGCGACGGCGTGCAAGTCAACCCTCGGCGCGCAAGTCTCGATGCGCAGGTCTCTTCCCCTGCAAGTCACTTGCGCGACCCAATTCCAAACTTGTGCAAACCTCTTTCCTTTGCCATATTTTGATCTTCTGATCTTGAAAAACCATATGTGTTCATGTTCTCAAACTTTCAAGGCATCAGAGCACAAGTATCTTTCATGGCGCGCAAGTCACCTGCGCGACCTCACCAAAACTTGCGCGAACCTTATCCCTTTGCCATATTTTGATGATCTGGTCTTGAAAAAAATATGTCATGCAAGTTTCCAAGCCTTCATATACATGGCGCGCAAGTCCCTTTTCCAAAAACCACTTTTCTTCATTTGTCGATTTTCAGGCCCAAAAATTTGGCAAACACTGGAAAATGGCGCCACCTCG
The DNA here is from genome assembly GCA_963277665.1 of Viscum album. Lineage (NCBI taxonomy): Eukaryota > Viridiplantae > Streptophyta > Magnoliopsida > Santalales > Viscaceae > Viscum > Viscum album. The sequence continues at coordinate 1,211,597,966 of OY728153.1, read as the reverse complement.
TATCTGTTCTTTTGTACCGCCTCCAGATCGTTCATTCCATTATCGACGTTCTTGAATTAAACATGGATCATTGACCACAGCTCTTGAACTCGACCTTCCACCATGAAACCCCCTTTGTCAACAAATTTGTATGTCATGGTTTGCATTGTCAACAATCACAACACAGATGTCCACTTTGTCAACAAACACAATCACCTCAAAAATGCTTCAATGATACCTTGATGGATTTTTTCCCAACACAATATATCATTGTTTAGTAAAACCCGTTATTGCGTACAACACACGCTATCGAGGAGTGTCACAATTGCGTGTAATGCAAGACGAGTCAGGGTTGCATGTTGTGAGAGACTCTTTTGTTGTTTCATTATAATAGAATCCCACCATTTTTCATTTATACATTGAATATATATATATATACACTCAATGTTGCGTAGAATGACTATTATCAAACAAACTTGAAATTGTGTGTAACACAATCTAAGAATAGTGTTGCGTATACTGCAAGCTAATACAGTGTTGCGTGTGGCACAAGATAATCTTGTTGTAGCATAAAACACATGACATCAAATAAATTAAAAGGAATACTTATCATAAAATATCGGGTTGTTACAGACTAGCTCCTTGAAGGCGATTACATGGTACAGATGTTTCAAACCCGACATGTATGAGGAAATAAGCCCATACACGACATACCATGCAATCCTGTGAATGTTAGGACCAGAAAGATGAATAGAAAAGGTACTTAGGGGGAACCTAAGCTGGACCTGACAACAAGATGCCCATGCATTCCTACATATCCTATAAGGATGTGAATCAATTTGTATATAGTTCTAGGAATGTCGCGCAGTTTTACATCTTGTGGTAAGGATGTAAATAGATATTAGTTTATGGTTTTAGAGATCAGACCATAGAGAAACAAAACTCCTCCAAATGGGCACAAACCTCGACTGAATCCCTAAGCCCACGTTATCTATAGTCATTGTGGGAAACAATGGCATATAAGGACTTTGTTGTTGAAGTAGTGGGTTCCCTAGACCCAACTATTTAGTTCTTTTGATTACCATATCGTGTATACAGTATGTTATGCATGATGTCATCTTACCATTATAGTGTAATAATTTTTTGCTTCCACTATTGAAATGGTAATTTCCAAATATTAATTGTCGTCTCAAAAGGTTATAGAAGTTACCAGGCTATAATAAGAAACTCTAGATACCAGGAAATTAATCTAAAACATATGTTCTATGGTCTAGATACATCCAACTGATTGGACACAGAATATGTTTGACCATCATTTGTTGGGGTCTCAAAAGCATTGAGACTTCTTCTCATGAAGTTCTCACTTCGTGACCTCTAGTATTGAGATCATGATAACTCACCCACCAATAGGAACTCAACATTTTTTGGGTTTCATTTGAAATTATTATCTAAGATCATGTGTAATGGTGTCCTAACTTGAGATCATTACCAATGCATGTCATTTGATTGCGTACTTTGATGCAAGATGAAAACCATGGAAATGAAGTCGTGGCGAGGTAGTTTATGTCAGGTGTGTCATTGGTGGCATGGAATTGGTTGAATGTTCAAGAAAGGATTTTTCACTTCTGAGTTATGGAAGTAATATATCTCAGTCCATGTTGATATGGATGGAAGTACCTTTATAAGACCATGGCCATGGCAGTCAAGGGTAAATCCATCCAGTTAAATCAAAAAACTATAAAGCAACAAAAGGGTGATGACATGTGAGTTCATCCTTCTTTTTGAGATATTACATACAAATAGATTATATTACATAGTGCGTGTTCATAGGTTAGTTGTCACTGTTGTGACAAGCCTTATTTCTTTAGGGGCCATGATGGGTTGCAAGATCCCACTCTTGGTCTATGAATATTATTCACGGTTGTCAAAATAAGGGCCTAGAGGGTTACACATAATAGCATATTCAAGAATCCACCATATTCAGTTGAATAAGAGTATTGGACATGGTGGGCCTCGCCACAGGGGTCCGGGATTTGTCCAAAGTTAAACAATCACCTATGAAATAAATAAATTCAAATTATTCAAGTTTAGAATAATCAGTATTGAATTTATTTATTAAATTTATATATGAGTTTTAAGTAAATACATGAAAGATATTAATTGATGAATATTAAATTATTCAAGGTTCAATTAATATTTATGGGAGCGACGAGTCGCGTTAATGACTCAATTATTATCATGTAATATATTTTAAAATATTACAATTGAGTGATAATAATATTTATGACTCAGATTAGTAGTCATAAAATTTCATTGATAGTGTGTTAAGTATCTGAGGCCGGTGAGGCTATACAGGGTATTTTAATTAAGCACTATAAATAGAAGAAGAGGGGCATTTTCAAAACACTATTCATGGAGATTCTCTCTCCTTTCCTCTCTCCCACACTCTAGAGAGAGATTCTCTGGATCCAAGGATCTCGGATGGAGCTCTCTCTCATTTATCACTAGCGAAGCGATGTGTTGATCATCGGAACGTCAAAGTCATCATCGGTATTTCGCACTAGCACCCGGACTACGATGAACAGTGCTCCAGTGGATTCCTTAAAGCGCGTGTGGACGATCTAGACGAATTCGGCTTCGGATTCTTCGAGCAGCGATCGCCAACGACGAGTAGACGTCGTGTGCGGCTTTATATCTAAACCAGGTATTTTATGGTTTGTGTTTGTGCTTAAAATCCTCCACGTGTGGTCCTCAACTTTGATTGGGTTACTCTTAACTGACGTCGGCAAGTTCACGGCGAGCGACGGTGGAAAAATTTTAAAAACCCACTTGTTTGGGGCTTCCGCTGCACACCCAGTTCCAATATTTGCAACACATGGGATACATACAAAGGGGAAATTTGTGTGGGGCCCCAAATGACACCTCACCATGGCTTTGTCCTCCTAACATGAAAATATGCACTGAGGGGTAGTACCAAGAGTATCAGACTTCCACTTGGACATGGTGGAGTAAAAATGATGTGAATCATGCAACCAATATTTAAGTCATGATAGGGGTGGTGTGAAGATGGAGGATAACTGTTGACCATTTTCGAGACATATCATCCATATTGTGTGACCTAAAATGGAAACAACAAATTCGTGTCGACCACTAACCATATTCACAATGCAGAACATGAATTAATTTTTCATTCGAGGTCATTGAGGACATTGTCCCGAAATGATAGGAGAGCCCTTGGGATAATTATCTATATTGTTCAGGGTCCCCTTTGGATGTGAAATATGATGGAACCCAAATGAAGGGGATCATGAATCTTGAGGATATGAAATAACATTTCCATATAGGATCCAACACTCTAGGTGTTGAACCAGAGTGCTCCTAGGCAAATTGGTGAACTAACAAAGAGGTTCAAGGGTCCCAACTTAAGAGCATCCAAATTGAGAAGATAAGTGTGGAACAAGGGGACTAAGATATCTCAAGAGAGAGGTATGTGGAGTGGTTGTTAAAAAAACGATGTTAATAAGGACATAAGCCCATACCATGCTGTATGCCCCTCTTCTGGGAGAACTTGGGCCAGGGGGCAGGAAGATAGGGAGGTTTCTAAGAAGTGGGGTTGGACCCGAAGGAAAAATGTTCGGATGGTCTTATGTATCCTATAAGGATTGGAATCAAGCCACATGTAGTTATTGTGGATGTTGTGCAGTTTTACATCATACGGTGAGGATGTAGATAGAAGAAAGATATCTCAATGAGGGATGTGTATGACCTGGTGAGTAACCCAACATGAATGATAAAATAATACCACACCACATGATACAATCCAAAGTGAGAACTTGGGACAGGGACCTGAAAAGGCCGAGTGACCTGAGGCTAGGCCACTAAAGGAAAGTCATTTCCAGTTTTCTGTTTAACATCTTGTAGTGAGGATGATGGTGATCTTAGTTTAAGGCCATAGATCTTGGAGTATAGATTCCCAGTTTAATGTCTCATGCATGGGACAGATGGGTAGAAAGGATGAATCACCATGCCTATTATGTGGGAGATCACAGAATGGAAATAGTGATTGAGGATAACTATTGACCATGTTCACAACATAGTATCTGTATTGTGTGACCAGGGATGGGGGAAAACAATTGACTTTTGACTTTTGAAAATATTTGCAACACATGACATGTATTAATTTGTCACGCGAGATCCTTGAGGAAGTTGGCCCAAAATGGTAGGAGAGCCCTTAGGCCAAAAAACAGTGTTGTTTAGGGGTCCTTCTAGATGTGAATGATGGCGAAAACCCAAATGATGGGACATTCAAAGAATGGTGGGACCTGTTCAGTTTAACGTCTTGCGGAAAGGACAAAGAATGAGGGGTGTCTCAAAGGGATGTATGCAACGTGGAAAAAAATAGCCCACAGAGAACGAGGAAAAATATTCCACACCACATATCACAATCCTAGGTGAGAACCTTGTACAAGGGCCCAAGAAGGCCGAGGGACATGATATGGGAATTCCCGACCAGTTTGTATTTTAATGTCTTGTAGTGAGGACGATGGTGATCTTAGTTTAAGGTCATAGAGCTCAGATTGTCTTGCTATTTATTGTCATGCAGGACAACAAACCATTTTAACATCATATAGGACATAACATTTTAAGGTCATGTAGGACCCTATGTAGTTTAACATCATGTGGGACGACATACAGTTTAATGTCCTGCAGGACAAGTATCTAATAGTTATAAGTCCTTCATCACAAAAAAATCACACATTTTAACGTCATGTGGTAAATACGTCATAGTTTATGGTCATGTAGGACCATAAAGCAGTTTAATGTCAAGCAGGATACAGAATGATAATGAGCAGTTTAACATCACGTTGGATGAAGATGATTAGTTTAAAGACATGCAAGATGATAATGAGTTGTCATAACGGAAGAATATGAGAAGTTTAAAGTCATGGAGGATGATAATGAGTAGTTTAATGTCATTATGGATGAAGATGAGAAGTTTAAAGTCATGGAGGATGATAATGAGAAGTTTAACATCATGAAAGATGAAGAAGATTAGTTTAAATTCATGCAGGATAATAATGAAGTTTAACATCATGCAGGATAAAGATGACCAGTTTAAAGTCATGCATGATGATAATGAGAATTTTAATGTCATGATGGACGAAGAAGATAAGTTTAAAGTCATGAAGGATGATAATACAGTTTAACATCATGCAGGATGAAGATGAGAAGTTTAAAGTCATGCAGGATGATAATGATCAGTTTAATGTCATGAAGGATGAAGATGAGAAGTTTAAAGTCATGTGAGACAATAATGCAGTTTAATGTCATGTGGGAATAATATGAGAACTTTAACATAATGAAAGAAAATAATGAGTAGTTTAACATCATGATGGATGAAGATGATCAGTTTAAATTCATGCAAGACGATAATGTAGTTTAACATTATGTAGTATGAAGATGAAGAGTTTAACATCATGCAGGACAATAATGCAGTTTAACGTCATGACAGACGAAGATGATAAGTTTAATGTCAAGCAGTATGATAAAGTAATTTAACATCATGCGGGATGAATATGAGTATTTTAAAGTCATGATAGACGATAATGAGTAGTTTAACGTTATAATGGATGAAGATGATCAGTTTAAATGCATGCAGGATGATAATGCAGTTTAACATCATGAGGGACGAAGATGAGCAGTTTAACGTCATGAAGGATGATAATGAAGTTTAACATCCTGAAGGATGAAGATGATAAATTTAACATCATGCAAGATGATAATAAAGTTTAACATCATGAAGGAAAAAAGTTGTCTGTGTTGCTCAACTTTATCAGTATGCATCCTACCAAAACTACTAATCCCATGTGATTCATGCTTGGTGTGGGAAACAAGAAGTAATGACGGTATTTTATAGACACATGGAAGCACAAATAAAGGGTAATGGAGATGTTAGACTGGGAATATCCCAATAGTATTGTCCCTCTCACTCAACGTGAAAGGATGTGTAGATGGGTAACATGAACGGTGTTGGAGTTCCACTTAAACATAGGAATGTGAAAAGGGGGTGAATCATGGAATCTGATATCTGGATCACAATGATGGTGGTGTAACGATGGAGGATAGCTGTTTACCGTGTTTGAAACACAGCATCCATATCATGTTACCTAGAATGAGGACAGACAAATGAGGTTCAACCGTTGTCCATGTTTAAAAGACGGTACTTGTTGCAAAAAATTTCATCTCAAGTCTTCCAGGGTGTTGGCCAAATATAGTAGGTGATCCAATGTCGCCTGAGACTAGTCTATTAGGTGGACCCTTTAGACATGAAGTAAGGTGTGGATCCAAATAAAAGGGATGCTATAAATCATGGAGATGGATTGGGATTATGTTCATTTAGATTCCAACACTCTGGGATCTACACCACAGCACATCAGAGCGTGCCAGTGGGAAGACGTAGATGGACTTAGAGTAATAGACCATAGTGTTGCAAATAGTTTAAGGTCTTACTACTTGGACTAATGGTTCTTAGTTTAAGGTCATATATTTCGGACACGGTGCATAGTTTAACGTCACATAGCTAGGATGAGTGATAAATGGTGTTTATGGTCACATAGCTTTGACCATGGTTGTTGTGGTTTTAGTTTGCGTAGCTTTGACCAAGATATTATAAAATTTCACAGCATGTGACCAAGACTTTTTCCCATAGTTTAACATTATGTGACAAATATGATGGTTGTTATGCAGTTTAACTTCATGCAACTAGGATGTAGTTGTTACGCAGTTTAACATCATGAAACTAGGACATGGTTATTTCGCAGTTTAATGTCATGAAACTAGGACGTGGTTTCACAAGGATTGTGTCGATAGAGGGATGGTCATTTATACCCTATTTTGATGGTTTTTGATCCTTGATGATGAGGTGGGACCCATATGATTGGAATAACTTAAAATTCCCCCAGTGTATGCATGGATGCTCTCCATGTGCGAGTTGGGAAACCACACGGTGAACATTCCACGTGATGGAGTTAAAGTTGTTGGGGTGACCTCTACAGTTGATGCAATGCAGAAGTAGGGATAACAAAGAGTGTCTTAAGGGTGGTAAGTATGAAAACATGTTTTTATCCCTGGGGGGCGATGAGCCCAGAATGCATGGAAGATTGGACCGTCAGTATGATGGGAAGATAGAGCCAGGAAGGCATGGAAGCCTGGAGTGTCAGTACGATGGGAAGATGAAGCTTAAAAGGCATGGGAGCCTGAGCACCTGTATGATGGAATGATGGAGCCTGGATAGCGTGGAAGCCTAGAGCATCGGTATGACTAGGGTGATAGAGCTGAGAAGGCGTGTAATCCTAGAGTGTCGGTACGACGGGGGCAATGGAGCTCAGAAGGCATGTAAGTTGAGATTGTCGGTACAATGGGGCGATGGATCCCAGAAGGCGTGGAATCCTAGAGTTTTGGTACGATGGGGCGATGGAGCTCAGAAGGCGTGGAATCCTGGAGCACTGGTACGATGGGGCGATGTAGCCTAGAAGGCGTAGAATCCTAGAGCGTTGGTATGATGGGGGATATGGAGCCTAGAAGGTGTGGAAGCCTAGAGCGTTGGTACAATGGGGCGATGGATCCTAATAGGCATGGAATTCTGGAGTGTCGGTACTAAGGGGGTGATAGAGCCTGGAAGGTGTGGAAGCTTGGAGTGTTGGTATGACGGGGCGATGGAGCCCAAAAGGCGTGGAATCTTGGAGCACCAGTATGACAGGGCAATGGAGCCCAGAAGGCATGGCATCCTGGAGCGTCGGTACAGTGGGGGCGATGGAGCCTGGAAGGCATGGAAGCCTGGAGTGTCGGTATGATGGGGCGATGAAGCCCGGAAGGTGTGGAAGCCTGGAGCATCGGTACGATGAGGGGCGATGGATCCTGTATGGCGTGGAATCCTAGATCCTCGGTACAATGGGGCGATGGATCCCAGAAAGCGTGGAAGCCTGGAGCGTTGATACGATGGGGGTGATGGACCCTAGAAGGCATGGAATCCTAGAGCATTACTATGATGGGGCGATGGATCCCGTAACTCATGGAAGCCTCAATCATTGGTACAATGGGGGCGATAGATCCTAGAAGGAATGGAAGATTGGGGAATCAGTATGATGGGGGTGATGGAGCCCAGAAATCATAGAATCTTGGAGCATCAGTACGATGGGGTGATGGATACCATAATGCGTGGAAGCCTAGAGTGTCGATATGATAGGGGCGATGGATCCCAAAATGCATGTAATCTTGGAGAATATATATGATGGGGGTGATGGAGCCTAGAATGCGTGGAATCCTAGAGCATCAGTACGACGGGGTGATGGATCCTAGAAGGCATAGAGGCTTGGAGCGTCATTCAAAAGGCAGAGAAACTTCATGATGACTTGTGATAATCGCATAGGGAGGACCTCCATGCTGGTTGATAGTGGTGTGGGAAGGCCCTCCATAGTGGCCGACGATGTAAAATGAGGGAACTCACATTCCTAAATAGTAGTGGTGTGGGGAGGACCTCTGTAGTGGCTTCTGGTGCTGTTCAAGATACATTAATGGATTTGGGGTGGTTTCCCCATCTACGGATCTTGAGGAAAGTGGATTCGATTAGGAGATGATGGAGTCGGGGGATGATTCCCCTGAAACCACCTCTTAAGGTGGTGGCGTCGGTGAGGAAGCAATGGAGTTGGGGGTTGATTCCCCTTACGTGGCTTGTGAAGGCGGTGGGGTTATCAAGGAGGCTATAGAGTCGGGGATGATTCCCCTTACGTGGCTTGTGAAGGCGATGGGGTCAGCAAGGAGTCGATGGAGTCGGGGGGTGGATGCCCCCTGCACGGCCTCTTAGGGCGGTGGGATTAGTGTGGAGCTAATGGAGTCGAGGGAAGATTAACCCTATGTTTCCTCTTAGTCCGGTGGCGTTGGCGAGGAGCCGATGGAGTCAGGGGAGGATTCCCCCTATGCTTCCTCTTAAAGAAGGAGGGTCGGTAAGGATCTAATGGATTCGGGGGCGGATTTCCCCTTCACTACCTCTTAAGGCAGTGGGGTCAGCTAGGAGAAGATGGAGTCAGGGGTGGCTTCCCCCTATGTGGCCTCTTAAGGTGGCGGGGTTAGCTAGGATCTGATTGATTCAGGGGAGGATTCTCCCTATGAGGCCTCTTAAGGCGTTGAGTTTGACAAGGATCCAGTGGATTCGAGGGCGGATACCCCATGTGCAGCCTCTTAAGGCGGCGAGTTTAGTGAGGAGCCGGTGGAGTCGGGGTGGATACCCCCTGCGCAGCCTCTTAAGGTGGTGGGGTCAGTTAAGAGCCAATGGAGTTGTGGGAGGATTTCCCATGTGTGTATTCTTAAGGCGGCGGGGTCGGCGAGGAGCCGAGGGAGTTGGGGGAGAATGCCCCCTGCGCGGCCTCTTAATTCGTTGTGGTCAGCAAGGATCCAATGGAGTTTGGGGGTGAATACCCCCTGCCCGACCTCTTAATACGGCAGGGTTGGCTAGAAGTTGATGGAATCAGGGTAAGATTACCCTTGCGTGGGCTCTTAATGCAGTGGGGTCGGTAAGGAGAAGATGGATTCGAGGGGAGGATACCCCCTACACAGCCTCTTAAGGTGGTGGAGTCGGCAATGAGCCAATATAATTGGGGTCGGATGCCCCCTGCGCAGCCTATTAAGGTGGCGGGATAGGTGTGGAGCTAATGGAGTTCGGGGTAGATTCCCCCTATTCAACCTCTTAAGCTAGCTGGTTCGGGGATGATTCGATGGAGTCATGGGCGGATGCCCCCTATGCTGCCTCTTAAGGCAGTGGGGTCGGCGAGGAGCCGATGGAGTCAGGGGCAGATCCCCCATGTGCAGCCTCTTAAGGCAACGGGGTCGGAAAGGAGCTGATGGAGTTGAGGGCGGATGCCCCCTACATGGACTCTAAATCCAGTTGTCTCGGTGAGGACCATTGGAGTCGGGAGTATATGCCCTCTATGTGGCCTCTTAATGTAGTAGGGTCGGTGAGGAGCTGATTTAGTTGGGGGGATTCCCCTGCATGGCCTCTTAAGGCGTCGGGGTCGGTGAGGAGCCAATGGACCATAGTCTTCACACACCCGATGGTACTCATCCTCTCACATATGAAGTAGAGGGGATTAAAATGGGTGATTTCTCAATTTTCTGAACATATTTTTCCTACTCACTATTGAAGGAGAAGATATTCACATCAAGTTCACCATTTTTGTTTCTGATGCTTTCTCTGAGGTGTGCATTTGTCTATTTTAGAGGAGGACATGCAGTTGTTGCCCGACATTCCCGCTTTCCAATGGCGGGAAGCATCTTCCACTTATTCAGGGATGCTTTCTCCTTGATCGAAACTGGATTATGGGATGTTGGTTCCTCCTTCTGCGGATTCCTCCTCGGAGGTTGTTACTTAGTTCAGGTCTCCCTTAATGATTAATACATTTTTCGTGAATCTCATTACTAGTGCCATATCTTTTTAGATGAAGGTTAATTATGATACTTCTATTAGGACACTCCATGGAGTCTTGACATGGTAGAAACCTTTGGTCGGAGTAGATGACAACATCAGACAATTCGAGGAATCTCTAGATGCATGGACATTGATCAACTATATTCTTCTTCATTAGAGGGAATCTCAAGGGCACGGTACTTGAGGCACCTCATGTCGTTCATTGGGTATCTTATGCCAGAGGTATGTTTATGAGGTTCTCCTCAGATTCCCATGTTTAACATAGGGTATGTCATGAGTTTAATGTACTGTAGAGACAGTTACACCAAAGGCGTGTCTTCCGAGGTTTTTCTCAGGCATCTCATATTTAACACGAAGTAGGTCGTGAGTTTAACATCTTGTGGAGATGAAATTAGAGTGATCATAGGATCCCATATAGACAGATCATATTGTTACATCCCTAGTATGGAACACCTGGAAGTTTTACCATATGGATGGATCAAAACCCCCAATAAAGAATGATTTGAGGCAGTGTGTCCCATAGAGGGAAGATATCACACCTTGAAGGATGATTTGGACACCACAAAGGGTAGATCAGAAAGAGTGCACCCCAAAATGGGGAACACCAAATGGATAGGTTAGAATGCACAATGATAGAATACCTAGGGTTTTGTGTCCCATAAAGTGAAGATGTAACACCATGAAGGTTGATCTAGACACCACTGAGGGCGGATCAGGGAGAGTGCACCCTAAAATGGGGGACACCATGGTTTACCATTGGCTGGGATTGAACCTCATGTAGGTTTCCTACATACCCTATGTAAAGACAGGGATCAAAACCCACGTAGTTTTAAGGGGTGATGAATCGGGGTGTACACAAAGGACAAGGATCTGAAGAAATATTGGCACTTATTCATGGTTAGAGGCCCATTACAAGAGGGATTCTCTTGGGTGGAAGATTATGGATGTTGTGGGGATTATGTATAGTTAGCTTCCCGGGTGATGCAAGGAATGGAGGTGGGTTGGATGACATGATATCATCGAGATGTGGAGGCCCAGTTAAGAATCAATATAGATGATGGATGGTTGAGTGAAGTGGATGGGGAATGAGATGGAACCATTGTTAAAGTGATGGTAGTGTTGGTCTGGAACCTCATAGAGGCTTCCTACATATCCCAATGGAAGGGAATAAAAGTCCACATAGTTTGGTGGGATGATGGGACACCTGAGGAAGTGGCTCTTGAGAATGGACGCATATATGGGACCCATCAGAAGTAGAACTTTTAGGTTGGAGAATGACCTTCCTGAAGCACAGGGGCTCAAGGGAGAGACCAGGATGAGACGTGGGAGATGGTCTTGAACTTCAGGGAGGCTTACTATTTATCCCCATGGCAGGGAATCAAATTCTACGTAGTTTAGGATGGGGGTATATAATTCGGGTGTATGCATTGGACAATGACCTAATGATATACTGAGGCTTATGCATGGTTAGCAGCCCAGGTTGATCTGGCGCCATGGGGACGGACCAGAGATGTAGGTCCCAAAGAATTGGACTACAATGACTTATTTTCGATTTCAGACTCTGAAGACTTACCATCTATTGTGTAACACAACATCTTACCATCGATTTTGGGCTATTGACGTGTTATTCTTGGTTCATTAGGCATGTCTTGTTTGGAGCAAGAGATATCCTATATTTGTCACATAGGGATTACTACATTTTATAGTTGTGTAGAGATGGCTATTTGTATCTTATGTTTAGCGCATAAGTCATTTCTTGTTTAGAACAAGAGGCATCCTATGTTTTTCATAAAGATATGAATATTATAATCTTATGCTTGGTGCATAAGGAATATTTTGTTTGGAGCAAGAGGCATCCTATATTTGTTATATAGGGTTTACTACAGTTTATAGTCATGTAGAGAGGACCATCGTCATCCTATGTTTTGTGGACAAGGAATCTCTTCTTGGGAGCAAGATGCATACTATGTTTTTCACATAGGGTGTACTACAGTTTATAGTCATATGGATAAGACTGTTGGCATCTTATGCTTGGTAAATAAGGCATCTCTTTTTTGGAGCAAGAGGCATCTTATGTTTTTCAGATAAGGTATACTACAATTTGTAGTCAAATACATTGGACTATTAAGCATAAGGTGCCTAGAAATGGTTGGTGTTGGGACTTATGCAAGAGTGGACCTTTCTTGTTCAACCTGGTATAGATGTTAGGTGATTGGGTTTGGATGAGTTGCATGAGGAATGGTTCTACTCAAGTTACTTAGGGAATTGATGTTGAGAATCTCAACTCACGACATGGGAAGCGAACCAAGAGTAGTATGTTGACTGAAGATGTTTCATGGTGTCTGGAAGAGTATCTCAAATCATGGTATTCCATAGGTGGTAGGTGGGTGTGCATAAGGGCGCAATGGAAAATTATGACGTCCCAGCCCGAAAAGTTTGCAGTGCAACTCTCCATTTTTCATGGGGTTAGTGATGGTAGCAATGGGACCATCGTAGAGTTCTGAGACTGCAGCCCAACACTGATCCAGAGCGGGTGTGGGGGGAATAGCCCTACGGTATGGACAGGTAGTCACGAATGGAAGAGATTCATGAAGGAAAGGCGCTCACAGAGCATGGGGTCTTCCAAAGTAGCTTCACGAAGGAAAGGTGCTCGTAGAGCCCAGGGTCTCATGAGGTAGCTTCGTAAAGGAAAGGTGTTCATGGATCATGGGGTCTCACAATCCAGCTTCATGAAGGAAAGGTTCTTGCAGGGCATGGGTTCTCGAGAACCATAGTTTCTCACAGTGCAAATGGTTTTTGTAGAGATATAGGGTCTCGTGGAGCATGGAGCTCTGCTGTGCTTAGAGCACCCCGAAGGAGCTCCCTCCTCTGCAAAGGGAGGATCACTTTGCGAAGGGAATCACTTCCCCATGCTCGAGATCTCCCCAAAATGGATGATCAGACACCCAAGGGGTGGCATAACCATGCTTATAAAGGAGGGTGATCTGGTTATTTATAGGTGATGGAGGTTAGTGGATCACGTCGTGAAGAAAAAATGTTCGCCGCAAAGAGAAAATGACACCGCAAAGGACGTCACGCTCCACAATCAGAGGGTGTTCCTTCAAGTTTCTCACAACTGTAGAACTGACCGTCATCGGTCTTCGCGACACTCGCAGAGGCTTTTATCATGTTCCATCAAGTTTCTCATTGTCGCGGAGGCTACCATCATGGTCTTCGTGATGCTCATAGAGGCTCTGATCATGTTCCCTCTGCTCCGCGATCATAGAGGGAGCTTCGTGAATTGCCTCAGTGAACCAGTTTTTTCCAGCCGTACTACGAATTTCCATAACTCCTAATATGTAACTCTTCTTAGGCTCTACAACTAGTCAAATCGAATCTTGTGAAATGTTCTATGATCTTGGATCATGTATGGAATCTTTTTTAATATCTTGTGGATGCGTTTTTTGGTGCCCACAATCTTATGTCTTCTTTTTATAAGATGTAACAAATAGATATCCCAATAACTTAGAGTAGTGAAATCACCCTTCCTTAGGCATAACATCTGCTAAAGAAATTTAAATAAAAGTATCAATTCCCAATATAACTAAGAATATTTTGTTTATCTTGTTCTAACACTACTAGTTATCTCAATAACATCATACTCATACAAAAAAACATCATTGTCTTCAAGAATGGTTCCTTGATAGTCATTATATACACCTTAATCAGGAAAACCAAAACAACTTTATCACTAGTTTAAGGAAAATAAAACTTTATGAACATTGATTCTCGTTCATGACTAACGTTCATTATCTTCAAAATTGCACTCCACAAATTGATAAAACCAATATATGAGCCTAGGATAAAAAATAATATAATTTGAAAAGAACCAATCTATAAATCCTTGGATCTATAGGACTTTCAGTAATAAAGACTTACTTGAGACCAACCATTCAACTTCAACTTCCTTTTCAGGTACTACTACACATTCTGCAAGCTCGGGACAAATAGGTTCAATTGCAGCAGAACCACCTGACTCTCTATTTTATTTCTTATAATTATGTGATTCTACTGGAGATTACATCAAAGTTTGATGTACTATGTCCATGCAGATAGGTTTGGTTTTCTTAGTCGAAGGTGAAGGGAAGGTCGCAAGGTTGAGGTTTGGGAATTGAATTGTCACATTGGGCTCAAGAGGAAATAAAGGATCTAGAAAATAGGTATGATAGAATTATAAAAACATTTTTTTATATCATTCAATATTTAGATATTCAAAAAACTAAAATCAAAATAATACCTAAAAAAATGATTTTAAAATATGGGAAATAATCAAATTGGGTTAGAAATAAAATAAATCATTAGAATAAAAAACTGGAGGTTCAATAATTTAAAAGTGAAATTTTTGGAAAAGTATGAAAAACAACTGTGTGAAGTTCACAATGGTGATAAAATAAAAACAATAAGAAAAATACAATAGTGATATAATCACAATGGTGAGAAAACCACAATAGTAAGAAAACTACAATGGTGAGACAACAACAACGGTTAGAAAACCACAACGGTGTGTCATACCCAATGGTGTGTCTTTAGAAAATTAAACTTGGTGAAAATTAATCATACCTATATCATGTTTGATATAATTAATTCTCTCAATATTTAAAGTGTTTGTAAAGATATCATCCAATTAATGTTCTATAACAATGTATTCAAGAGTGATGTCACCTTTTGTAGAATGATCTCTCAAAAAGTGATGTCTTTAATTAATATGATTTATTCTAGAATGTGGCATATAATTATTATAAATATTAATAACACTTGTTTTTTACAGTTTATAGGGAAATTTGGAATTGATATACATAGTCTAGTAATGTTTGTTTCATCCATAAAATTTGTGCACAATAGCTACCTACATCTATGTATTCATCTTCAGCGGTTGACAATGCAACAAAATTTTGTTTCTTAATAAACTAAGAAACCATATAATTTATTAAAAAGTTACATTTTATAGAGTTCTTTTTCTATATAACATACATCCACTGAAATCTATATTAGAATAACAAACAAAATCAAATTCGTTTCCTTTAGGGTAAAACAATCCAAAATTGGTAGAATAGTTGAGGTATTTAAAAATTATTTTTAAAGTATTTAAGTGTACATATTTTGGATTTTCTTGAAAATGACCACATATACGCACACTAAACATTATTTCAGGTCAGCTAATAGTCAAGTAGAAAAAAAAAATCATAACTCTATAACTAGTTTGATCTATTGGTTTCCCATATTTATCAAGATCCAACATATAGGTATTACTCATATGAGTATCACTAATCTTATTTTTATCCAAGTTAAAATATTTTAAAAGATCCTTTGTATATATAATTTAATTTAAAATGATACCATCATTATTTTAAAAAAATTGAAAACCAAGAAATAATTTGAGTTTACCCATCAAACTCATTTCAAATTCATCTTTCATTATTTTTGAAAACATCAGTACAAAGATAATTTCTTGAAGATCCAAAAATAATATCATCAATGTAGATTTAAAAAATTAAAACATCATTTGAAATCTATTTTATAAAAAGGGTAGGGTCATCTATACCTCTCGAAAATATTTTTGAAATAAGAAAAGTATTGATCCTATCATACCATGATCTAGGGTCCTATTTAAAACCATTTAAAGCTTTAGTTAATTTGAAAACATGATTTTGGAAAATATGGATTTTAAAAACCATTGTTTTTTTATACAAAAACAATCATGAACTATATACCCATTTAAGAATTCATTCTTGATATACATTAATAAATTTTTAAATATAGATGACCTACATATGCTAGAATTATTATCATAGATTCAAGACTGGCTAATGGTGCAAGGGTTTTTTTATAGTCTATTTCTTATTCTTAACTACAAACTTATGAAAATAGTATATCCTTATTAATAACTATTCTTACTTGTTTATCTATCTTGTTTCTAAACACCCATTTAGTGTATATAGTCAAGGTGTCCTTGGGTCTATCTATTTGTTCCCAAAGTTTGTTTTATTCAAATTGATTTAATTATTATTAAATTTCCATCACCCATAATTCATCATTAATGGAATCACTGATGTTTTTAGGTTCTAACTGAGACTAGAATTCTTGATGATCAACCTGATTTCTAAGAGAATCTCTTGTCTATGTACCTATTTCTATATTTCCTATAAAAAAATCCAACAGTGGTATTTAAGAGTTATAATATCTCTAGAAAAAGTTGAACTTTTCACATTAATATTTTCTACCAGTTAGATTTTAGTAAGTTCTGAAAATGTTTCAAAACTAGATGAATTTTCTGACTGTTTAACAGTAAAATATAAAGGTTTAGAATTTAATTTTAATGTTGATAAATCATCCTTAAGGTTTTTTGGGGAGGTATTAGGCTCATGTGGATCTGTCTCATCAAATTTCAAATGAAAAAATTATTATATAGTTTCGATTATTTTATTAAAAAATATACTTGCTTTACTAGAAATTGAATAACCTAGGAAAATTCCTTCATCAATTTTTGAATAAACTACGTCAAAATTATCCTTAGTATTAATAATAAAAACATTTAAACCAAAGACTATAAATTATTAAACATAGGATTTATACTATTCCAAAACTCATAAGGGGTATTCTTTAAGATAGGTCTAATTAACACTGTATTTAAGATAGGTGTAATTAACACTCTATTTATAATGTATCTGGTTTCATTTCACAGCCTCTAAACCAAAAAAGATAGGTAATTCATACTGATTTAACATGGTTTTGGATATCTCTTGAAGTATTGTATTTTTTATTTATACAAATCCATTCTACTGAGGGGTCCTAGAAGTAGAGAAGTTATGACTATATCCATTTTGTGAGAAAAAATATTCAAAGTGTTGATTTTAAAACTCAGGACCATGGTAACTTCTTAGAGTATTAGTTTTATATCCACTTAAGTTTTTGAAAATCTATCATACTTGGTGAAATAATAATAGGTTTCACTTTTGATTGCTAAAAAGAACACCCATGTATACCTATTAAATCTATATACTAGTAAATATACATAGTGCTTACCATTAAGACTAAAAACTATGTCTGGCACAAATAAATCCATATGAACCAACTTAAGTGGTTGATAAGTTGACACTTATTTCGTTGATTTAAAATAAATCTTATGCTATTTTTCTTTTTGATAGGGGTTGTAGACTTTATCATTTAGGTACACTAGTTTAGTTAAATTTTTGACTAACCCTTTCCAAGTAAGTTTCCTAAGTGAGTGAATTTTACAGTGTCCTAGTCTCTTATTCAAAATCCATTATTTATTTTAAATCAATTAACTAAGAAACATTTTGAGACATTAAAGAATTTAAATTAATAGTATAAATATTTTAATTTCTTAAAAAAATAAAACCTAAGGAATTTTTAGAATAAAAAATATTACATGTATTATTATAATATTTAACATGGAAACCATCATTACATAATTTTGATATGATAATAAGGTTATAAATTAAACCATCAACAAATAATACTTTATAAATTAAAATAGAATTATTGTTACAAATTTAGCCAAGTTCAACGATTTTCCCATTATAATTTTCACCAAAAGTGACATGACCACCATCAAACTTAATAAGGATCTTAAAGATTGAATATTATGTTATCATATTTTTTGAGCATCCATTGTCCAAGTACCATATACTCTTATATAGTGTCTTTAAATAGTTTTCCTACAAAATAGAATTTATACAAGGAATGACTTTGGTACCCAGATCTTTTTCGGTCTAGAAGTTTAAGTAATTAAGGACTTAGGAATAAAAAATTATTTTATTGGTTTTATATAAACATACTAAATAATTTTTTAAATAAATACTTTGTTAGGTATTCTAGAAAAATATGTAGCAGCAACGATTTTATATTTTTAATTAGGTACAAAATTATTTTTTGTTACTCGTCCTTTCCTAGGTTGGTAACATATACATGTAACATATTTAAGTTAAAATTTATCTCCTAAAATATATGTGAGATTTTATCTACCATTTTTTAATTTTTCAAAATATTTATGTAGTTTCTCATTTGAAATGTTAATTTAAGTATTTCACTTTATCAACTGAGATTTATTTTCCTTTTTAATAGATAAATCATTCTTAACATTAACAGATAAATCATATTGTCTTATAATAATTTTTTACTTATCCTTAAGTTCATTAAAAGTATCTTTAATCATAGTAATATACTCAAACCTTTATTCCATAAATATATCATCATCATTATGTTAATTATAAAAATTATCAAAAATATATATAGATGATACAGTAGGTACCTCAGTGACTTCTTTCATAAACCACATATTGGATCTGTCAGGTTTTTCTTCAAGATAAGAGTTATAATCACTAGAGCTATCATCAGAAGCACTCCATGTTGATTTTATTTCATTCTTGGACCTTATATCCCTTTAATAATATTTATTTTTTTACTTTAACTTTGGATAGTCTTCATTGACATGCCATTTCCTTTTTCACTCATATCAGGTGACTTCTTTGTCATATTTCTTCCAATATTTCTTATAGGTTCCTCTAGAATAATAATTTCCTTCATAACTATTTTTTATTAAAAATTAATTTTTCTTATAAAAAAAATTTAAAATATAGCTAGATTGTACATATCCTCATCACTATCTGACAGTGACT
Organism: Viscum album; assembly: GCA_963277665.1. Taxonomy (NCBI): domain Eukaryota; kingdom Viridiplantae; phylum Streptophyta; class Magnoliopsida; order Santalales; family Viscaceae; genus Viscum; species Viscum album. Next base: position 1,211,578,829 of record OY728153.1, on the reverse strand, counting down.
CACTGTCACTTGAAATATAATCTTGAACTTTCTAATTTCCCTTTTATTTGGATACAATAGTCTTAAAGTCTATAGATTTTATCTTTGTCTCTTCATAATATTTTTGGTTGATAATTAACTATTCTTCATACATAATAATTTTACCAATCATCTCTTTTATAGGTTTCTTTATAATGTCATAGGACTCTCTAATTAACACAGATGTGCCTCTCTATCTTTCAAGTAAACATATAAGTAGTCTCACGATCTAGTCCTTTTCAGATATAAGATTCCAAATTTAGATCATAACGTTAAAATTTTTCATTAAACATGAGATTAATTTTAGATATTATCTCATCTTGATTAATTTTTCAATAATCGTACTTAATACTAAATTTATTCAATCGCATTTCTTTGACATTTATTATTCCCTCGTGTGAAACAAATAAAGTATCCCAAATTTCATAGTCAGTCTTACAAGAAGAAATTCTATTGAATTATTCACCTCACAAAGCACAATATAATACATTCATGTATTTTCAATTATTATTATTATAGGCAGTTTGTTATCCTCTTCCCAAGTAACATTATTAGTTGTAGGAAGTTATTATTTATCTTCTATTTTAGTCCATATATCAAAACTTGTGCTCTATATATGCATTTTTGTTTTTACCTTCCACTAAGTGTTGTTTTTTTCATTTAAAAAATGAAATATGTTGGTAGTAAAACCTTCATTACAATTATCCATTTAAAGAGTTAAATTTAGAAATGATAGAAATTTAAGATCTTTAAAGCTTAACAAAAATCACTGTTAAAAAGTTTTTGAAAACATTGATTCCAAAGCATAACCCTTTGATACCAAATGTTGTTTAGAGTGAGTATTTCAAGAGGGGGTAAACTGAGTACCCAATAAAAAATGATATTATCAAATAAATTAAAAAATATTTCCTCGATTAATTTAATAATTTCCCAATTAACCAAAATAGAAAATTATTTTAAATTTAAATCTTTCAAAATATTTATTATAAGATTGATTAAGTCTTGGATAAAATAATAAAAAAAATATTACTTAGTATTTTAAAATCAATTTAATTAATAAAAAACTGTATAAAAACACTGATTAAGGTTAGCTATCAAAGTATTTCTTTATTTATTATGGTTTAAAAAAATCCAATTTTAAAGAACAGATTCAATATAAAACAATATAAAATACACATTGGAATTTTGAATACAAGTGGTTTAGTCTCAACCTGAGACTTAGTCCTATCAACATAGTGATCAACTTACACCAATTTTTTTATATAAATAAAATGTAAAATCCATAACCGGGATTGGGTTTTATAATAGTATACAACTTTCCAAACCACACAGTTCCTCTTCCACTATTATCTGTGGGAGAACAAAACATGATAGGTCACATGGGACCTCTTTGAAAGTTTTCATGGGGAAATTGATAAATAAAGTTTGATAAGATATATATATATATATATTCCAGTTTAATGTAGGATATAGTTTCTGTATATAAAATAGATTATAGGACACACTACTCAACATGTAAATATTATAAACATACTGAGTGGATAAAAGTTTTATATCTGTTAGGATTTGAAGCTCATAACTCCTTGAATATAATTTAAAATACAGCTCGAGTCAGATTTCTGAAAACTGGTTTAGAATAGATTGTCATGGAATCCTTTTATTCTTTAATGTAGGAATACACTATATGTGTATTTTTCTTTGGCTTTCTCATTTTAGTGTGGTTGTGTAAGTTCATTCAATGATATACCACTATCATTTTGTGTACATAATTCAGTGTGTTCCTCTTTCAGTGTATCGTACTTCACTTCGTATTATAATATTCATGAGGGATTATGCTTTTCATTTTATCAGTATCATGAATGATTATTCACATGAGTATCCATATATTCTACATCCTCATACTCATGGCTGACACATCCTTTACTACATTTTGTCTAGCCATTAAGAAACAATCATTAAAATAACAGTTCAGTATAAATTCAATAATATGTCCTTTAGAGAAATAAATTCCAAAAGGATAAGTATATAAATAGCTGTGGTGATTCCTGGAATTGTGAAAAGACTATAGAGGTTTGACTTTGTAATAGTGCCTCTCTATATTGGAATCTAAGATTGGTAGTGAGACTTTGGAATGGTGTCACAATACTGGCAGTGACTTGTACCGGCGGTGCGACAGTGGCAGTGAAACATTTTATACTTATCCAAAATTCTATGTTAGCAGTGCCTCAGCTAATGGTGATTCATTCTTCTATATTTTACTCATTTGATGGTAGTTCGGGTTGGCAGTGACTCATACTTTTCCAAAATTACATTCTTATGGTATGACATCCTATCGATGATTCATTCCTTACTTTACTGAATGTTTGTTGTAATGGTGACTCATATCTTTCAGTGAGACATTATTAATGGTGTCTCTTACTTTTTCAAAATTCTCTCTTAGTAGTGATACTTCTTGATACTGAGACGTTGTCTAGTGGTGAGTCGGTCTCGATGGTGTCTCATACGCAGAAGTGCCTCGACCTCGATAGTGACTTGTACTTGGGAAAAATTTCATCACCATTATCAAATTATAAGATACTTACAGAAAACATGAAACTTGTTAATATTATAATATTCATGATTTTTTTTATCATGAAAACAAAAGAACCAAAAATGTCTATTTTGAGTATCATAAAATTATTTTCAAGATGTAAATTTGTTTATAATTTTTAGTGATTATATTATTACCTTAAATTACTATGCAATGTCGATGTAGTATTTCTTAAATTAATAGAAAAGTAAAATAAATGATTTTTGAAATATAAAATTAATATCATTTGAGTGATTTATAGTGTTCCACATATTTTATAGATAAATAAGACATATTATAGTTGTGTAAAATGATTAAATTATGATTAGAACATTTTTATTATGTATTTTAAGTGAAATTAAATGAAAATAGTAAAAATTGACATTAATGATATTTTATCAAAATAATATATTATTAAACTATTTAAAAATAATAAAAATATTATAATAGGAAAATGTGGATAAAATATGGTCAAAAGGTTTATCCCTAGGTCATTTATGAATCAATTTACTCTTTATATGTAAAATTGTAACTCTTTAATTGTGATAAATGCATTATCATGGTTAATATTAAATTATGTTAAATAAGGGATTAAACCAAGAGATGAGGTTTATAAAACCACATAAACCTATCGACTTTTTATTTTTTGGTGTTATTTCAGCCTCATAATAACTTATATTTTAATAATTTTTCATTTGGAAGCATTTTTCTAGGGAATGACTTCATTATATTTTAATCTTTTTAGAAATCCCAAGAGAGCCCCTCCCCTCATTATAAAAGTTCACCCATAACTTATATTATTCATGCCACATTATGACTTATATCTAGACCAAAACCTAAAAAATTATCTTCTAAACTTCCCTATCAGCATTCTATATGTTATTTTATTCCCAAAAGACCAACCCTGGGGTCCTAAAGAGAATATTTAAAGGATTTGTTTCAAAGAAGTGGTAATCACCTTAATTAATCATTTCATTTTTAATTATTCATTTAATTCTTCTAAATATATGGTATTTATCATGGATAATAAATTAAGTATCATAAATCTAAAAAAATATATTATTATTATGAAGCCACCATTATCGACCCTTTTCCCCATCAAATGGTAAGTTAAGTTATCGCTCGTGTGTACGTATAGGTTATTGTCTCCATGTAGCGATAAAATTTATTTTTCATAAGCATACTCTATGTATTAGTATTGTAAAAAAATTAATGTTTATATGTGTTATTTCGGAAATAAATTTTATTGTTTAATGATAATTTCATATTTTCATTCTTACCATACAATCCATTAGAAAATGATAACATTGCCTATGCATACGTTTCGACTACCACCTCCATGAAGTGATGTGATTCATTTTTCATTTATATTTTACAAGGACGGTAATGAGTATATATTTGATTAATATATATATATATATATTATTTAAAATATATAGTAATTATCCCGTAAAGCTGAATTTTTCTTTACCTTACTTTTGTTTCATACGCCAAAAAAGTGAAACTAGTGGTCATGTGTACGTATGTCCTACCTTCTCCATAAACGGTGTAAAAAATTCTTATATATCTAATTTTTATGGATGAATAAAATTATATATATAAATATAATTATATCATGATAAAAAAATTAAATTATGGAAATATAATCAAAGTATAAATACTAAGACTCCCGAAAAGAAACATACATGAAAAATGAAGTCGTTGTCACCCAAAACAGGGATTTTAATAACAAATTATTGATAAAAAGATGATAATATATAATAAATATATTATTAATGATATGATAAATATGATAATGGTTCATTAATGTATTTATAATAAATCTATTTTAATTATACATGAGTTTTGAACACTTATGAATAAAGGAAAGACTAAATGTAAGAGATTGATGTTTCAATCTTATTTTAATCATGATTGTTTATGCTTGAATTTCTATTGAGAAAATTATATGATACATATATAATATATCCATTTAATTTTCATCTTAATTTTTTATTTATTTATAATATTTATTTTCCTTTTATTTTCCTCACTTTATTTATTTAAGTGATTGAAAGAGTTTTTTTAAAGAAAATTATCTTTCTTTCTCTCTTTGGTCTAAAATAATATTTATTCAATGTATATATTTTATAAAAATGTTTTCAAGAATTTTTTTAAGATTATAATATTATTTTTTAAATTCAATTTTACCCATGATTTGTTTTTTATAAAAAAATAATAAAGGAATCTTCTTATTGTTTTCTAAATGAGGTAATTTTGACATTTTCTATAAAGGTGGAAAAGAAATTTTTTCATTTAATTATTCATAATGAATATAATTTTTTTCTATCATGAGAACTCATTGCTTTGAATCTTAATTTAAAATTATCCATGGTTATTTTATAACATAAAATACTCGTTAATATTTTTTGGATATTTTTCGATTTTAATTATTCGATTTCAAAATGAAAAGGATTTTTAACTAAAGAAATTATTTAATGTTATGTATATTAGTCAACAACAACAAACTTTGGTTTTTGTTATATTTTATAGAGGATATGATCCAATGGTACCATAATTATTGTTTATATATATTTTTTATGATTATTATGATGATATGTTTATGAAACCCATTTAATTTCCATGGGTTATGTTATGATGATATTATAAAATTCTTATATAACCTATTTTCTTTTTATGTGTTATGATATGATGATATGATGAATTCTTTATAATCTTGTGGAACACATATGTATTATTTTATTTATGTGATGGTTGATATCTGAATTATATCTAAACCAATCCTAGGGTCCGAATAAATTCACTTCTACTCTCCCCTATCAAAATTCTATAGGTTATTTTATTCTCAGAAGTCCAACCCCAGGGTCCAAAAAAGAATATTTAAAGGTGTTGTTTCAAAGAAGAGGTAATGACCATAAATGATCATTTCCTTTTTAATTATTCATTTAAATCCTCTAAATATATGGTATTTATCATGAAATAATAAATTAAGTATAATAAATATACAAAAAATATTATGATTATGAAACCACCATTATCCACCTTTTTCCCAATCAAATGGGAAGTGAAAGTATCACTCATGTGTATGTATGGGTTATTGTCTCCATGTCGTAATATAATTGATTTTTCATCACCATATTCTATGGTTGAGTATTATAATGGTTTTAATGTTTATATATGTTATTTATGACATAAATATTATTGTTTAATGATAATTTCATATCTATATTCTTACCTTATAATCTGTTATAAAATGATAACATCACTCGTGCATACGTATCGACTACCACCTTTATAAAGTGATGTGATTCATTTTTCATTTATATTGTACATGGATGATAATGAGTATATATATGATAAATATATATATATATATATTATTTTTAATATATAATAATGATTCTATAAAAGTGAATTTTTATTTACCTTTCTTTTGTTTCATACGTCAAAAAGTGAAAATAGTTTTCATGCGTACGTACGGCCTACCTTCTCCATGAACGGTGTGATTAATTTTTATATTTGTAACTTTTATGGATGAATATAATTATATATATATTTAATATTATATCATTATTAAAAAAAATTAAATTATGGTACTATAATCAAAGTATAAGGATTAAGACTCCCAAATAAAAACATACATGAAAAATGAAGCAGTTGTCACCCAAAACAATGATTTTAATACCGAATTATTGATAAACAGGTGATAAGATATAATAAATATATCAAACATGGTATGATTGATATGATAATGGTTCAGTAATATATTTATAATAAATCAATTTTTATTATACATGAGTTTTGAATAATTATGAACAAAATAATGACTTAATGTAAGGGATTTATGTTTCAATCCTCTTTTAATCAGGATTGTTTATTTTTGAATTCCCATTGAGAAAATTATATGATACATATCTAATAGATCCATTTTATTTTCTTCGTATATTTTTATTTTTTATAATATATATTTTTCTTTCATTTTCCCCACTTTATGTATATAAGTGATCGATAGAGTTTTATTAAGGAAAATCATTTTTATTTCTCTTTTCGGTCTAAGATCATTTTTATTCATTATCCATATTTACTAAAAAAAAATCAATAATATTTTTAAGATTATCATATTATTTTTTTAAAGCCATTTTTACCCGTGATTTTATTTTTATGAAAAACAATTTAAAGTAATCTTCTTATTGTTTTCTGAATGCGGTACTTTCTAACATTTTCTAGAGAGGTGTTAAAGTAATTTTTTCATTTAACTTATACCAAATGAAAAGAATTTTTTCTATCATGAAAACTCAGTGATTTTAATCATAATTTACAATTTTACATGTTTATTTTATAATAAAATATTTTCCATAATATTTTGGATATTTTTAGATTTTAATGTTTGATTTTAAAATGGAAATGATGTTTTCCTAAATAATTTTTTTAATGGTATGTCTATTCATAAAAAACAACAACCTTTGAGTTTGATTATGTTTTATAGGGGATATTATCCAATGGTACTATCCTTATTTTTTCAATATTTTTTATTTATTATTATGATTTTATTTTTATGAAACCCATTTACTTTCCACGGGTTATGTTATGATAATATTATTAAATTATTATGAAAATTATTTCCTTTTCCTGTGTTATGATATAATGATATGATGAATGTTTTATGACCTTGTGGAACACATATGTATTGTTTTATTTATGTGATGGGTGCGATCATAATTATATATCACTCCAATTAATTAGGTAAAGCTCTATATCTCAAGAGATAAATATGGGAAAAAATTTTATGTTCTTGATTTTTTATGTGAAATAAGTTGATGTGCTTGATCCATTACGGGAAAGTAGTCAATTTTCTTGATCTATTATGGGAAAAAAGTTGTTTTTCTTCATCTATTAAGGGAAAAAAGTTGATTTTCTTAATCCACTATGGGAAATAAGTATTGAGTCTTGATCTGTTATGATTTAATTGTATTGGTAGTTAACCTTGAAATATGAAATGGTTTCTATAGTTATGAGGGTGCCACACTTTTATGACATGACCTTATGGTTCCTGATTAATTTATGAAGACTTATCACTCTAATTATTCATGTCTTTTGAAATGATAATGCTTTATATCAAGACTCATGTTTATGATATTTGATACATTGGGTGTAAAAATTGCATGTTATGGTTATGATCACATACCCATATGCTTATCTTATCTTTTCATGTGATCATTGACTGATATCTCCCATGTTTACCCTTACTGATCATCTGAGCTCACCCCTTTATTATTTGTTTTCCATAAGTTTTGAAAAAGGTAATAAGTATGGTATTTCAATACATATTTCTAAATGGAAATATCTTTATATGAGATATTTATGATCTTTTATGAAATAAGATTATTGTGTATCAACTCTCTAAAGACACTATACCTTTACAGACCTTGGGCATGTATTTTTGAGATGTATTGAATATTCATTTAAAATGATGTACAATTTATGTATGTAATTTATAGGCCTTTACAGTTGGTATCATATCAAGGTTGAGTTGACATTTAGAAACTAGGATGAGAAAACATTATTGAGAACCTTGGGGATAAGTCTAAGTATAGGATAAAATTATAATGTTTTGGTAATGTCCACGGATAACCTATGTTTAACATGAGGGTTCATATATTAAGAAGAAGGTTTCAATATTTAGACATCTTATAAATTATTTTGCATGATTTTAGGTTTTCCAATAAGATTATTATTTCTCACACATTGCATTTTTAGTTTTATTCAATGGTCAGAACCATAAGACATCCTGATAATAAAAATCGTGATGGAAAATGAATACATTGTCTGCCAAAGCAACCAAATGTTGTGGGATATGGAATGAATATTCTTATTTAAATGATCATGAAAATTTCTTAGACCGTGAATCATGTTATGTTTCCAAATAATTCAATGAGGGAAAATTTATTATTGATTCTTTTATGAGGAAACATACATATTCATTTACTGGGTCTTCTGATCCACTAGTAGTTGAGCGATGTATCACCACCATTGATAAAATATTTTTTCTTCTCCAGTGCTATAAACATGAAAATTTTATCCTAGTGGTTTATCATTTGGAAGTAAAATCATATCAATGGTAGAATATTATTAATAATACAAGTCAATAGGAAGAAATTGGATCTATGGAATGGGATGAGTTTAACCAGATATTTTTTCAGTAACTAATTTCCTCTTATTATACATATAAATATGGAGAATGAATTCCTTGAGCTTAAGAAAAATTAGGATGAATCCATTGGAACTTATGTGGAAAATCTAAAAATAATTTGTAGGTATGTTTCTAGTTTATTCAGTAATCCTGAAATAATGATTGATTGATTATTTAGGTAGGGAGTCCAATTCTATCAAGGGTGTTGTGACATCTCGCCCGAGGAGCCACTAAAACAGTTAGCTGAGCCATTTTCCCACATATCCTTAACCATGCCTCCCCATACACCAAATTCTTCAAACTAGCATTGAAGTTTTAATGGTGGTGTAGTGGAGAGAATATACCCTCTAGATGAGTAATAAATATAGCAGAAGCATAATGAAATAAAAATAAGATTATAAGATAATATTTAAAATTAAAAAAATAATTAATGAATATCCACGCATGAACATGTTACAATATACAAGTAGCAAACAGGCATAACGTTATGCAATAAACATGACTAGACTGAAAAGTATAAATAAATTAAAGATTCTAACTCTGGAAGGAATCTTGAGTACATTCTCAAATACTACTCCCAATATCCCATATATAGTCCTATTAAATAATGAAAAATAACATGGTGAAAAATCTATATCCTAACCTGAAAATAAGAGGTCTGTCAAGGTACTAAACAGCAGCCCAAACAGGGTGTGAGATAAACTTAATGGGCCACCACCAAAAGGTTCTATTACAAATCTATTCATTGTATATATGTTGTAGTAGTGTTAGAGTATAATAATGATAAATTTGTAAATGATAATGTTAAATAATCATGTTCAACCTATAAAAGATGTGTCAAAAGTAATATATTAATGAAAAGTAATTGTATAATAAACTAAATTGTCAACTATAACACCCCGAGATTTTGTGAATTATTTTTTTCAAATTAATTTAATTTTTTTGAAATTTAGAAATTCATAAAACACTATAAATAGATTTATTATTATTATTTATATTAAAAAACTAATTCATACATTCATTATACTCTACACTAAGGTAATATTTCACTACATGCAACACTGACTTAGCATACGTTACATGCAATAACGTGTTTCTACAAAACATCATTTTATTGTTATAAATATTTAAACGAGATACTTATAATCTAGCTGTTAAACATAGAAATATGAATAGTGATAAATATTTTTTAAATCTTTTTTATAATGGTTTTATATAATTAATACATATTTATCATGAAAAATATAATTTTTGAAAGAGTATTTATATGTTTAAAAATATTGTTTTCTCAAATGAACTGCTTTGTATGTCCTTCTGTGAAAAATAATAAAATTTATTTTAAACACATTTAGATATATAATTTTATTAAATAAACGTTTTTCTTTAATTTATAATGGAAAAATTAGATTAGGGTGGAGTTTTTTGTTTTTTCTAAGAAACTTTAATTTTTGTTGAAGAGAGAAAAATATTGTATTTTAGTTAAAAACCTTCTCTTTGTATAAATAATTATTAATGTTAAATTATATTTTAATATTTGTTATATACTAAAAATTGACCAATAATACATATATTAATAACATTAAGTCATTTTTATAATTTTCATATTGAAATTATGTTTAAACACTTATTGAACTTTTGAACATTTTTAATTTATAAACCAACTTTCTCAACACATCTGCGGGATTAACATTAAACTTAATTTTTCCACTTAGGCATACATGGTTTTAATGTATATAATATTTTTGGTTTAATTATATCAACTTAATTTTTGACCAAAAAGGATTAGTTAAAGTGATTAAAATTAATTGAGATGATTAAGGTAAAATTAAGGTTAATAAAGGAATAAAACATAGTCTTAAGGATAACAATGACTTGGACACTTGAAAAATGGAAATTGGTTGTTAATAATTATACCATATCCTTTATTGGGTTTAATTTTATGGTTTTTTGTGAAATTATTAAAAAGAATATCACTATATAAAAGGTTAAGTAAGGAAAAAAGACAAAAAAGGGAACGTTCCTTGCCATTAAATTTTATAAAAGTTTGACAATTGTAAGAAAACATCATACTTTAGGTTATAAATATCCTTTTGAAATATACATTGTTCATTTTATCATAATAATTTATCATTAATTTTTAGAGATGATTTAGTTACTTAAAATGCTTAAGAAACACTAACGTAGTGATTATTTTGTAAATAATTAACTAAAATAAATGATACTATAAATATTAAAAGTGAAGTAAATTGATTTAATTATTATATATAATTATTTATTTACATTAAAATATCATGTTACGTGGCTATAAAATTAATATATTTTAAATCCAATATTTCTTTTATATTTTAAAATTAAAATTACATAAATAGTGTCAAAATTGATATTAATGTCATTTTACAATAAATAATATCTTATTAAATGATTTCAAATTAATACAAGTATTGTATTGTTATAAGGGATTTTAAGTGTTAAAAAATAATAAATATTGTCTATTAATGGACCAATTTCTCTTTTATAATTAACATATTGATCCATAGATTGTAAAAACATCTTTAGCATTGTCTGGGTTTAAGTAGTTTTTTTTAGTGTAACATGCGCTTTTTTTAGAACTAATTTCCAAAACACATGTGATTTTTATTTTATAAATTATGTATAATATTTATAATTAAATTGATATATATTTTCAAAATAATATATCTTTAATTTATCCTTAATGATTAAACTACATTTGTTATAAAACTACAGTTTTTAATAAAAACCAAAATGATAAAATTGGGGAAACTTATAAGTTAAGGAACCAAATTATTAAAATGCACTTATTTATTATGTTTTGGGAATTTTTATCAACCATTATTTCCATTTAATACATTATTTTTCCATTTTTTAGTCACATTAGGTAGGTATACCTCTCATTAATGAATACATTTTTGGTATTTAAAGAGTTTCACTTCCCTTTCACTATAAAAAGGCAAGAACTCCCCCACTTACTTATGCCTATAAAACTATTTATGATTGGCCAATATATACCTGATTAACTTACCAACATCACTCCATTCTTCATTGTATCCTAACTTTGGGAAGAAATACTTACAAAGAATTCCTTTGGTGCAATTAAAAATGAGTTACCTGAATATGAGGTAACACCCTCCCTCAAGCTCTTTTAATTTATTTCCATTATACACTCCCAAAACTCATATTATTACATTATTTTATAGAAAAAATAGTATAAAAAATATACTTGGATATTTTTATGCTAATTTTTTACCTAAACTTATGCACACTTTCATCTAACGGGTAACGAAGATGTTGTTTATGTGTACGGCAAACTATAGCCTCGTGAATGATGATTGTTCATATTTCCTTTACCACCTATCATGGTGGAAATTATTAGAAACACTCTATTTATATATTATATTTATAATGTATTTATTTTTATTTAATTTTTATTTATAACATACCCTTATTCTTTCTATCTTGTGTAAATACAATAATTTTATTTGAGGAAGTGTGGACTACTGCCCCCTCAAAGTGATGTGATTCGTTTAAACACTACATGGAATGTATTAAGAATATTTTTAGTAAACCTATATTATATATATGAAATAATAACTCTAATTTAATGATATAATATATATATATGTATATATATATATGTATATATGTATATTTCATTTACTTTTTTTCTTTCAATACGTCTATAAAATAGAAGCAGCATTTATGTATATGTACGGCCTACCGTCTCCATGAACAATGTATTATATTTATACTTCTATATTCTATAGATTATTATAATAAAAATATAATAAATATTAATTATATTTAAATCATTTATTAATTTCTTGAAATCATTATATAATTATAAGGATCAAATAAATTAAGACACAAACAAAAAACAAAGCGAATATTACCCGAAGTGTAACCATAACATGATATTGTTAACAAGAGGATAATATAAAGTCATAATAAAACAATATATGGTATTATATATAATAATATGGTTATTTAAAATATTTATAATTAAATTAAATTTATTATATATGAGGTTTAAACTAGTATAATGAGTGTCAACACACAAGGTAAGGGAATTTCATCTCACTTTTTATTTCCGTGAGGTACAAGATTTATTCACCACACATTACTTTTGTGTGGTGTTTATACTACCCATGAATGTATTCTATGATTATTATACGTAAATTTATGGTTATTTACATATAAATTCTATGATATTTATTGCATGGGTTTTATGTTTCAAAATTTTCCAAGTCGGTAAAGTAATTTTGTTTCAATTTCTCTTCTTTCAGACACAGGACATGTTATGAACCTATATTTTTCTATGATTATTATATACTAACTTTGACATGATAAATCATGAATATAATAATTTTCATGATATTTTAAGATTCATTTAAATTCATTTTCTTACATGGAGAATATTCTTCAAATTTACAAAGTGGTAAGAGTTTATTGAAACAATCTCATCGCTTTTCGAGATTGTTTATGATTATGCTTCAATTGATGAAATATTGTGATTTGTCCCTCAAGATAACTCATGATTTTACTTTGTAATCTGTTTATTCAATACATATACATTTATTGGTACAATTTTTATAATCTTTATTTTATAATAGGATTAATGAAAAATTTAATAAATTATGACTTTAACTCTCTCTTCGGTCAGAAATCTATGTTCTTTAAAAATCATGTTTTCTAAAAAGGTTTTCATAATTTTTTCAAGATTTATTTATAAGTTTTAAAATTATTTTCAAATAAATGGTTTTCTAAATGTTTTAAATCTTTATTTTTAATATTTTAATGTTTTTTTAGAGAAATAGTTATTTGAAAAGTTTTTAACCTTATTTTATTTTTTAAGGATAAAAGTTTCCAAAGTATTGTAAATATTATATTATAAGTTTTTAAGGAAAAAGGTTTTCAAATTTTTTTCAATATCATGTTATATGTTTTCAAAGAAAAAGGTTTTCAAAAATTTTTTGAAAGATTTATTTATAAGTTTTCAAGTTTATTTTCATAAAAAGGCTTTTAAAAGACTTTATGTCTTAAAGAGCCTTTTTCAAATAAGATAGGATATTTACCTCAAAAAATGTTTTAAAAAAATAATTCCAAATTATTTTACATCTAATATAACATTTTTTTATATTACTCATTTCCTTCTAAGAAATTATCCAAAATTTTCATTCATATTCTTTCTTTAATAGTTTATGTTAGGATGGAATTATGTTTATTACACTTGTTTCTATTCCATAGGTTATATGCTTTTGAAATCCACTTCTTTTCATGAGTTATGATTTGAATAAATGATTATGAAACCTATCTCTTTTCCATATGTTATGATGTGGTGAAATTTTAATGATACTTATTTCATTTCATGGGTTATGATTTTATATTTAAATAACCTATCAATATTTATGGGTTATGATATGATGAATGTTTTATTATCTTTTGGAACATGTATGAATGATTTTATTATGAGATTATTGGGACATATATATCCCTACAATTCATTGGGTATAGATTTATATCTCTTCAGATAATTATGGGAATAAAGTTTCCAGGCTTGATCCACTATGGGAAGATGGGGAAACCCAATCCCTTGTAAGGAAAGGACTGCGACAGGAGATGTGGTGTGTCTCACCCAATAGGTTTAGTCATCATTAAGATGAAAGATGTAGAAACTAAATTTATTATGGGAAGATGGAGAAACCCATTCCATTAAAAGGAAAGAACTATGACTAGGTTTGGTGGTGTGTCCCATCCAGTAGATTCAATTCCCATGAAGTGCCCTGATAAGTTATATCTATGTGTCTTGAATTATAGTAAATGGTGTTATATGCTCATTTTTTTACACAATTTCAGTTCATATTCCTATGTTATGATTTGATGGCTTATTTTCTTTATTTATTTATGAATCGTGTATAATGAACTGACAATAGTTTTTTCATGATTCATTTTTATGATCTTTGATATGTATAGAGTGATCTTCTAATGTTATGTTCATGTTTTCATACCTATATTCTCATGTTCATGCTTATATGTTTTCCGTTTTTCCTTTACGTAGCATCTGAGCTCACCTATTTTTATATTTCATTCCCTAGTTTTTGAATATATGTATTAACTATGATGTGTCTAAGAAGGGTTCTAGTCATAAAGAACCTAGTGGGAGATAATTTATCTCTCTTATGTACCTATGTTTATGTTTCCATGTTTCCAAAGGAACTAAACTAATGCAGTATTTGCATGTCTATTTGTATAATGTTTTAAGTATTCTGCAAAAGTTAGGTAATTTCTATGTACATTAAGACTGATTTGTTATAGTTGGTATTAGATCAAATGTTAAATTAACCTTTGGAAACTAAGATTTTAAAACCTTATTGGTAACTCTAAGGACATGTTTTAGGATAAGACAATGGATAAAGAAAAGTATATGAAAATGTCCTTAAATTTTGGTAAAGGATAGAGTGTGTGGTTTCCTAGAAATACATTCGTGTGTGGATACTAAAATTGTATGTGTATCTAACATAGATGCACCTAGGTGTAATAACTCAGAAAATATTTCCTGAGCCTAACTCAGAGTAATCTAGTACATGACAATGAGTCTTGCTACACTTACGGTTTGAAACATCTGGGGATATGATTTGGGAATTCACAAACTCTTTACGAACCATAATGTAGTATTTAAATAGAATTTAGATATGGATAACTTGGGATAAACTAAATTTATCATAATTTAATAAAGGTTCCATAATTTAGACATCATATAAGTGGTTTTCATGACTATGTGATTCCTCACTATGATAATCATTTCTTACTCAATTTTTCTTGGGTTTAGTCAATAGAGGGAACAAGAAAGAACTAGATTAACATTTAATATGATAAAAAATATATTGATGAGAATTAAAATGAGATGATCACTAAAGTGAAGGATATTGTGATCATACCTAATCATTTTTCACTAATCATAGTCCACAATGTGTACCTTAACCAACTCTCAGACTCACCAAGGAAGAGAAAAAAAGTATTTCTCTGAGATTTTAGGAAATAAAAACAATGGAGGAAAGAATATATAGTTTCTTTTCTATCAATAGTGTGGAAATAATCACCTAAGTGAATGTCTTAGAGGAACAAGAAGGTGTTTTAAATATGGAAAATAAGGACACAAATAAATTAACTACGAATAAAAATTTAAGGGTTCATCTGACGAGATCTATGGGAACATTGGTCTCCCTAATACATCGTCAAAGGTAAAATGATTCATGTGTGGAATGAATAGTCATTATGAAAATATCTATCCTAAGGGGAAATATCTTGAAGTGAATGAGCAATGTTGTATGAGTAATGGTTATATTACTGATGATGATAATACTATAGATGAAATTTGAAAAGAAAAATGTATTAAATAAAAGGATGGCGTACACTTCTTATGGATTATGGAAGAAGGGGAATAATAAAAGTTTTTATGTATTTGGATTCAAATATTATCGTAAAATATACAAGTGTTTTTCTATTTATATTTTTCACTCTCTATATACAATTTTATTTTTAATGTTTCTGATGGACTGGTAAATTGATTTAATGACAAGGTGATATTTTGACTAAGGGAAGGTAATCCTTAATAAGATATTTATTTTAAGATAATGTTGTTTGAGTAATTATATGTGGGATATGAATAAGTAAATTGGATAGTACTGATTACCTTGGAACTAAGTAAGGACTTGTTGATAGGTGGTTTATGTTATCATTGAATAATTTTAAAACATTTTTTGGATTTAAGGAATATATCCAATATAATTTTGAATAAAGAAACATTCACTTTTTCAATAAATATTTATGGTAATTTAGTTTATTGCAATGTTTTAAGGGAATAATTCATGAAGGTATTCACATGTTTGGAATGTAACAACCAAGAGCTACTTTGTGATAGATGGGGATAAATGTTAATCTAATTACATGAAATTACTTATAAAGTTTTGTATTTTTATCTTTTGAAAGGGTTATAATGTTAAAAATTTATGGAAAGATTATGATACATTTTGTTTGAAGTATTATATCACCACACAAAGATATATTCATATTGGATAACCTATTTTAACAACATTGTATTGACTATAACTAATGATAAATAGGATGTCATATCATGGATCTCATGATCTCTTAGAACTTCATGAATGAAAAAATCACCTTCCTTTTTAGAAAAAGAGGTTATGTGTGTCAAGGAACAAAAAAGGGTTAGGTTTTCCATAAATCATGATATTATATCTTTTCATGAAAATTATTTAACTTTGGGAAGATAATCTAGATATAAAATTTTGTCCTAATACCTTATTTTTTTATTGCAATGATGGAGTTTTCAATCATCACAAATTTATAACTTTTTGGAACTAAAATTTTCATATATCATTCACTTTTTTGTGATTTATGACCTCAATCACTCCTGAATAATATTTTTGATTTTCCTCCAAGTTTATGTTTTCACATTCCACCTATGTTCTCCTATGTGGAAACCTCATTATATGGTACTTTAGGTAACTTTTATGTTTCCGAATTTACATTTTTAAAGGAATTTTTATGATTCGTTATTTTATGATGTGGGTTTCTATGAAAGTAACTTTCAAGTATAAAACCTTTTATAACCCAAACTTATTTTGAGGTATAAATTTATTTTAATAGGGGTATAATATAACATCCTCATATATTGGGAAATATTTTTTTTCGAATTAATTTAATCTTTTTTATATTTAGAATTTCACACAACACTAAAAATTATATTTTTATTATTATTTATATTAAAATACTAAGCTATACTATAATTATATGATACTCTAAGGTAATATTGTGCTACACACAATACTGACTTGACATACGTGACAAAAAACACTGAGTTCCTATGAAACATCATTTTATTGTTATAATTATTTAAAAAAGATAGTTATAACCTTGTCATTAAACATAAAAATATTAATAGTGATAACTACTTTTAAAATATTCTTACACTGGTTTTATATAAATAAAACATATTTATTATGAAAAATATAATTTTTGGCAAAGTCTTTGTATATTTAAAAATACTATTTTCTCAAATGAACTGTTTTTTATATCCTTCTATAAAAAATAAAATTAATTTTAGAAACATTTATAAATATAATTTTATAAATAAAATTCATTTTTTAATTCATAATTTCAAAATTAACTTAGGCTTAATTTATAGTATTTTTCTAAGAAACTTCATTTTTTCATTAATAGTGAAAAATACTGTATTTTAGTTAAAAATTGCCTCTTTTTTAAATAATTATTAATGTTAAATTATATTTAAAATTGTTTCATAAGGTCAAAATAGAAAAATAATACATATATTTAATCCAATTAGTAATTTAAATCATTTTTGTATTGAAATAATATATAAACACTTATTAAACTATTGAATTTTTTTACTTTATAAACTTGCTTTCTTGCCACTTCTACTGGATTTGTGTTAAACTTAATTTTCCCAATTCTGTGATTTTAATTTTAGAAAAAGAAAATAAATAGTTTTAATTGGTATGATATTTTTGGTTTAATAATATCAACTTAATTTTTTATCAAAAATGATAAGTGAAAGTAATTAAAATTAATTGTGGTGATTAAGGTAAAATTAAGCTTAATAAGAGGCTAAAACTTAACCTTAAGGACCACAATGACCTGGAAATTTATAAAAAGGAAAATTTCTGAAATTAATTTGACCATATGACTTATTTTTTCTTATTTTAAGGGATATTTTTATATTATTAAATGTAAGATCCCCATATAAAAGATTAAGTAAGGAAAAAGACAAAAAAGGGAACTTTCTATACCTTTAGAATTTATAAAACATTGAGATATGTAAGAAACATCATATTTTAGGTTATATATATCCATTTGAAATATAAATAGTTTATTTTTATCTGAATAATTTACCATTAGTTTTTAGAGATGATTTAGTTACTCAAAATGCTTATGAAAAGCTAACGTATTGATTATTTAGATAATAATTAACTAAAATAAATGATACTATAAATATTAAAATTAAAGTAAAGTGATTTAATTATTCTATATAATTATTTTTTTAGATTACTATATAGTTATACAAAAATTAAAATTAATATATTTTAATTCCAATATTTTTTTGATATTTTAAAACAAAAATTAAATAAATAATGTCAAAATTGACATTAATGTTATTTTACAATAAATAATATTTTATTAAATGATTTAAAATTAATAAAAATAATATATTATTCCAATTAATTTGTGAGTATTAATTTATATTAAATATGAGATATTAATGGACCAATTTATCTTTTATAATTAACAAAATGACTCATATATTGTAAAAACATTTTTAGCACGGTTTGGGTATAAGTAGTTTTTTGCGCATAACATGTGCTGGTTTTAAAATTAATTTCCAAAAAACATGTTTTTTTAAAAATTAGGTATAATAATTATAATTAAATTGATATATCATTTCAAAATAATCTCAATTTAATTTATTCTTAGTAGTTAAACTACATAGGTTTGAAAACTAGTGTTTTTAATTAAAACCAAAATGATAAAATTTGGGTAACTTAGAAGTTAAGGAACCAAATTATTAAAATTCACATATTTTTGTGTGGTGGAAGATTTTATAAAACATTATTCCCTTTTAATACATTTTTTTCCATTTTTGAGGCATGTTATTTAAGGTATATCTATCATTAATGAATACCTTTTTAGTATTTACCAGAGTGACACTCCCCTTCCACTATAAAAAATACATTGTCCCACTTCCTTACACTTATCAAACCACTTAGATTCATCCAAGATAATTCAAATAAACTTAAAAAATACCCTTCCAATATTCATTATATACCCCATTTGGTCATAAATACTTCCATTTAATCCCTTTGGTGCAAACCAAAATGAGTTACCCAATTAAGAGGTAATGTTCTCCCTAAATCTCCTTTCTTTTATTTCTATTTTCCACTTCCTAAAATATTCATATTACATAATTGTATTATAAAATTAGTATCCTAAATAAAATAGTATTTTTTATTCTATTTTTTATACCAAATCTTACACACACTTCCATCTAATGGGTAACGAACATACCCTTTACATATATAATGAACTACCGCCTCACGAAACGATGATTGTTCATTTTTCCTTTACCATCTCTCATAGTGGAAATTTTTATGGAAACTATATTTATATATTATATTTATAATTTATTTATTCTTATGTAATTTTAATTTATAACATACCCTTATTCATTACATCTTGTGTCAATATGATAATTTCTTTTGAGGAAGTGTGGATTGTCGCCCCTCAAAGTTATGTGATACGTTCACACACTACATGGAATGTATTAAGGATATGTTTAGTAAAACTATATGATATATATGTTATAATAATTTTACTGTAATTTTATTATATAAATATATACATATATATATTTTATTTACTTTCTTTATTTTAATATGTCAATAAAATGGAAGCAGGTTTCATGCATACGAATGACCTACCATGTCAATAAATGGTGTATTACATTTCATACATCCATGTTATATAGATTATTATAATACCCATATAATTAATAATAATTATATTTACATAATTTTTACATTATATAAATCATTATATAATTATAAGGATCAAACAAATTAAGACATAAGTGAAAAACAAAGCAAATATTACCTGAAGCGTAACCTAAACATGAAATTTTTAACAAGAGGGTAATATAAAGTCAAAATAAAAAAAATATGGTATTATATATAATAATATGGTTCTATAAAATATTTATAATAAACTTACATTTATATTAAATGAGGGTTGAATTAATATGATGAGATTCAAGACACATAGTAAGGGAATTTCATCTCACTTTTTATTTTTGTGAGATACATAATTTATTCACCACTCATTCCTTTTTTGTGGTTTGTATACTTCCCATGGGTGTATTTTATGATTCTTAAAATTAAATTTATGAGTATTTACATATCCATTCTATGAAATTTATTTCATGGGGTTTATGTTTCAAAAGTTTCTAAGTCAGTAAAAAGATTTTGTCTCAATTTTTCTTCTTTAAGACACAAGCCAGGTTATGAAGCTATATTTTTATATGAGGTGTATAAAATAAACATTAAAAAATAAATCATGAATATAATTATTTTAATGATATTTTAATCTTTAGGTAATTTAATTTTCTTACATGGGAAGTATGGTTCAAAGTTACCAAGTTGTAAGAGTTTATTGAAAAAATCTTATCACTTTTTGAGATTCTTTATGATTATGCTTCTTTTGATGAAATCTTGTGATCCATCCCCCAATAGAACTAATGAGTTTACTTATCATATATTTATTAAATATATATATATATGTATTGGTGCCATTTTCCTAATAATTGGTACATAATATTATTAAGAAAGTGTTTTTAAGAAAGATTGACTTTACCACTCTCTTCGGTTGAAAATATGTGTTCTTTCAAGACCATATTTTCTAAAAAGGTTTTAAAAACATTTTTAGAATTTATTTATAAGTTTTCAAATTGTTTTCAGAGAAATGTTTTTAAACTTTTTTTTAATATCACATTATAATTTTTAAAAGTATTTTCAAATAAATGGTTTTCAAAACTTTTTCAATATTTCTTTATAAATTTTTCAAGTATTTTCAATTAAATGGTCTTCAAAACATTTTCAATATTTCTTTGTTAGATTTCAAAGTGTATTAAAAAAGGTTTTTTAAAATTTTTGAAGCTTTTTTTATATTTTTAAGGAGAATGGTTTTCCAAAAAATATTCAAGCTTCATTTATAAGTTTTCAAGGGAAAAGGTTTTCAAAATGTTTTCAAGATCACATTATATATTTTCAAAGAAAAAGGTTTTCAATTTTTTTTTCAAATATTTCTTTTTAATATATCAAGTTTATTTTCTAGAAAATGGTTTTAAATTGGTTTTATGTTTTAATAAACCTTTTTCAAAAAATAAAGGATATTTACCTTAATAAATCTTCTCAAAATTTTATTCCAAGTTATTTTCCTTCTAATATAACATATGTTGATGTTACTTATGCCCATATAATATATGATATAAAGTTTCCATTAATATTCTTTCTTGAATAGTTTATGTTTTGATGCAATGATGCTTATGACACCTGTTTTCATTATATAGGTTATATGCTTTTGAAACCCTCTTATTTTCACTAGTTATGATTTGATGAAATGATTATGAAACTTATCTCTTTTCTATAGGATATGATGTGATGAAATGTTAATGATACCCATTTCATTTCTTGGATTATGATTTGATTTTTATAGAACCCATATTTTCTTATGGGTCATTATATAATGAAAGTTTTATTATCTTGTGGTACATATATTAATGATTTTATTATGAGATAGGTGAGACCTATATATACCTCCAATTAATTGGGTAAAGAATTATATATTATGATATAATGATGGGAATCAACATGATGGGATTGATCCACTATAAGAATATTGGGAAACCAGATCCCTTACTAGAAAAGCACTACAACTAGGGATGGTGGTTTTTTCCATCAAGTAGGTGTAGTCATCCTGAAAATAGAAAATGGTGAAACCCAATCCATTATTTGAATATAGGAAAACTCATTCCATTACAAGGAAAAACATTTATTGGGTATGGTGGTGTGTCCCACCCAGTAGATGTTGTTCCCATGAAGTTCCCTGATAATTTATAGTTATGCATTTTGACTTATCGAGAATTATGTTATATGCATATGTGTTTTCCAAAATTCCATGTCTTATTCTTGTGTTATGATTTCATGGATTATGTTTTTTATTTCATTATGATTCATGTCTAATGAAATGAAAATATTTATGACATTATTCCTATTTTTGATCTTTGATATGCATGGTATGATCTTATAATGGTATGATCTTATAATTTTATGATCATGTTCTCATACCCCTATTCTCATGTTTATGCTTACATGTCTCCTTTGTTTACCTATAATGATCAACTGATGTAACCCCTTTTTATGATTCCTTACCCATGTTGTGAAGATATTTATTAAGTATTATGCATCTAAGAAGGTTTATATTCATTAACAACCTAGTGTGAGAAAATATAGCTCACTTATATACCAGTTTTTATGTTTCCATGATTCCAAATGAACTAAACTAATATTTTCTTTGGGAGTACATTGGTATAATTATTTTAAGTATTCTGAAAAAATTTATGAAATGTATATCTACATTAATAATGGGTTTTTATATCAACTATGGTATGCACCAAATGCATCAAGTATCACGCCTACCAGATCTAGGACCTGAGGCCATTGACTAAGGAATCCACTTAGAGTCCATGAATCTCAACCATATAAAACTGAATATAATATAGACCTTCATGGGTTAGGAACCCAAGGCTAGGTAATAAGGCTTTCGATTTTAATCCATGGATATAATACATTTAAAACTCATTAAATACTTGGGTTGATCCCAAGAATAAAGTTTGAGGTTGTCCAAGAAAGCAAGAACCAAGGTAATAATACAAGGCATCAAATATAATTGAATCATCGATTCCATAAAATGGTGTCAGTTCCATACCAATTTATCCATCATTGAACATTTTTTATAAGGGGTCAAAATGATATTTATGTGTCTATTCTCTTATTAATTTAATTCATTACCTTCAATTCATTAATTAGTTCAATCACAAGTGATAAAAAGAGGTTACATGTTAGTTTTCATTCCCTTATCATCATATTAAAATATTATTCATAAGCTAAGAGATCATTCTTCTCACTTATAATTTCATTTATTTCCATTTCACTTATAAGTTAATATAGGATAATAGTTATTCAACCTTCAATATCCAAATTCAAATTAAATATGGCTTCAAATCATGGGTGGAAATTTCAACACATCTAAAGGGGTAGCATATTCATAACAATTCAAATGAACCTATATTAAGGGTTTTTTGGGTTGATCTTAGTCACCTCTAACCATTTCCATGGGGAAATAGTATATCAAAACACGGTCTTCAACATTTAATTTTAGGAATTACTCATTTTTTTATGAAATGAACTAAGGTTACAGCATGTAGCAATATGGTGGTATCTATACAAATTAAACATTGCAGTATAAATTATAGACCACCTACCTCATACCAAGTATACTTTACACGTCCATTCTCATGCTTTGATTCATGATGAAATGAGATAAATCAAAGAAATAGAAAAATACCCTAAAAATAGTGTATATTATCTCTCATTGGTATAGTATTTAATATGACATATAAATGAAGAAAATGAAAAATATGATTAATATCCTACCAAGTGTGATCCAACACATCCAATATAGAGGTATTCTAATCCCAAAAAAAAGGAGAGACATTGAATCCTATGAGAGGCCAAGGGAGGAGTATGAGTGGTATAACGACCCATACTTTACATACATTGTTATTACTTCAAAATTGAAGCATACTTATTACAACATATAACAAAACCATGAAAGGACCGTATAGGTATAGTGTCTTTAGAAACTTGGAAACATAAACAACCGGTTCATAAAGCGTCTACACTGTCTCCCATTTATTTAATCATATCTGTAGTCCTTTTTGGCATATTTTACTTAATAACCTTCTTCTTGACCTGGGAAAAAACATACAAAATGGTGAACTCAAATGCTCAGTAAGGGTAAACAAAAGAAATATCAATCACATCATATTCATAAGAACATATCTTTTGGAAATCTTAACCGGCAAAAGAGATCATAATTTCATAACATGGGATAAATCATAGTAGTGAAATGTAATCCCAATAATCATAACTTAAAACATGAAACTTTGTGTAATACACACATAATCATAGATAATCATTTCTTATTAGTCAAGACTCATTGCCTATACTATCTTAGTGGACAAAGTCCATTTCTGAACCGAGTTCATTCCTCGTTTCAGTCATGTTTCACTGAACCGGTTTAACCTGCCGTTTCAGCCATGTCTATATCATGAGATATAAAATCTTTACCCAATGCATTGGAGGGAGATATAGGTCCCACCCATCTCATAATGATACCATTCTTATGTGTGCCACAAAATCATAAACCATACATCATAGCATAACCCATGTAATAAAAATGGGATTCTTAAACAACATGACATCATAAACCAATTCATATAAGACAAAGGAATTCATAAAAATAATTCCATAACAACATAATCAAATCATTGTAATAATAGGGATAGAAACATAACCCTATATTATCTTAGATGGAAAATAATTTTGATAAAACACTTGAACTCCATTCTTGAGGAAAATATCCTTTCTACTTCAAAAACATTTTCCTTTCTTAACATGTCATACTATTTTAAACTAAAAGAAGTTGATTAAAAATAAACTTGAAAACTTGTAAAGGAAGATTCTTGGAAATAATGTTTTAAAAATCCATTCATTCCGTATAAGTTAAAAAAACATTCTTCTCGTACTTTTGTTGGAAAAGTCAAAAAGTACCTCATACGAAAAATGACAAAAGATTCCTTTCATATCTTTTACTATAAACTCACCAAAGGGTAAAAATGGATTTAAACAATTGTAGGTGGATGGAAATAATATTACATATTGAGGAAACATGGATGTGGATGATAAAATACACCCCAGTAAATACCAAAGTATAAACAATCTCGGATAAAAATGAGATTGTGATATTTCCCTTACCGTAGGTCTGATTTGCTTTAAAAGTGTCTGAACCTCCAGTATAATGATTTAAATAATGTTATTTACTCATTCCAGAATCATAATTATTTTTATGATATCATATATGGTCATATTCTGAGCTTCTTATTAGTAATATTTCATTACTACTTGTTATTCGGGTGTTTATTTCTTTTTGTTCTTATTCATGTTTCGTTGAATAAATTCTTATTCTTATTTTTAGGTTATAGATACCTCATTTCCAGATTGGTATTAGTGTAATATATTAATTCATTAAATTCATTTATATAATCATTTTTCAATGAAGATCATGTAGAACGAGTTGCATCGCATCGTGGAGACGGTATTCCGTATGTACGCACGAGCGATGATATCATTCCCATGATCGTGAAATTGTAATGGATTGTATATATACAATTTCAGAATCAATATAACTTTACAATAATCATATTAGTTATTATTTACACAATTATACCCATCCAAGTAAGGTGGTGGTGGAAAATAGATTACACCACGGCGTGGAGACGGTATTCCGTACGTACGCACGTGTGGTGATTTCATTTTCCGTAGGATGGATAGATGGTGAAATAGGGTTGTTTCATACATATAATAACATATTAGTATATTATTGATACTGATGTTATTACTTCATAATGAAACAACTAAAGAAGAATAATTGGAAGAAGAAATAAAGATGAAAGAATCGGTAACGGACATTACCTCTTCTTTGAAGCGCTTCTTTGAGACCTCCTTTTAGGACACTAAAATTGGTCTTTGAAGAATACCAGGACCTCTAGGATGTCTCTAGGGAAGCGGAGAGAATAAATTGTCAGGGGTTGGCCGAGCTTGAAGGCTCAAAGTTGTGTGAGGAAGAGGGGGAGGAGGTGCCCTTTTATAAGGGAGGAGAGGGGCTCCTTTGGAAAAACTAAAAATATTATTTTATTATAAAGCCAAATTCGGTTTTAAATAGCTCCAAATTGATTTATTTAGAAGATAAGGTGGGGATGGGTAGAAATCCTCTCATCCAATATAATTTAGACAAGTTTAGGTTCCTATTTTAACCTTATCATTTAGATTTAACATTAAGTTAGATAATTTTACTTTTACCGTGTCTTTTTGTGTTCTTACATTATAAGGTTAATAAACTTACTATAACAAGTCAAAAGAACCCCAAGTTGTTTACTATTAATATATATAACTGTATCTAAGTTATTTGGCCGAACCTTAGATTTTTAGAAATAAAATAACAATTAATAATATAATATTTGTTTTAAAAACTATTTTATGTCAATTTTGACACTATTTAGTAATTGATTTTTGTGAAAATCATAACAGAATGATTAATTCTAAAAAAGTTAATTAAATCAATAATAACATGTCATATTAACCTATAAAATTAGTGTAATTCATATAAAGTCTCAAATTTCATTTATTTGGGTATTTATAACATCACTTATGTCAATATTTCATTAATAAGATAATTACTGCATCATCTTTGTGTCATAAATAAATTAACTTATTTAAAGTCTAAAAATTACAAATAAAATATCATTATGTAGGAAATCTTTTTAGATTTATAATGAATATTTACAGTCAAATTTATCTTATGTATAACCCTATATTAAAAATGCTTTAGTTATTAAACTTTGATTTTAACTATTTTAACCCTTCTTTAAATAAATTGATAATAAATGTCCTAATCTAATCCAAGTGGGCCTAAATGGTCATATTATATTACTAAGGTTGTTTTTGGTCGAATTACACTTATCCAATAGAATTAGGACATGGGTTAGGGTAATAATAATATCATTTTTACTCTTAACTACCATATTTACTTTTAACCGTGGTAAAAAAAAGTAAAAAGTTAATATTCACCAAAAATTATTTTCATCTCATTGAACAAAATTTTAGTCCTTGATATTAACCGTGTCTCTCAGATTTTCGAAATTCTACTCACAAAAGCAGTAAAATTAAGTTTTATGAAAAATTCAGTTTTTTTAACTACAACTTAGTGGTTTCACTATTCATTAAAAAATGAAAGTTTCTAGAAAAATACCAAAAATTAGGCCTAAGCTATATTTGATATTATGAATTCAAAAATGATGTTTATTTTACCAAATTCAAAACATATCAGTTACATTAACTAATTTAAAAATTAATTCTCGTCGTCAAAACAAATAGCGTGTTTTTAAAAGATAATAACTATCAAAAGATTGACACTTGTTTATGTCTAGTTTAAATGTGAAATTACATCCAATGAAAAACATTGTATTAAATTGTAAAAATATATTCTAAATATACTTTAAAACCACTCAAATTAATAATTTATCAATATTAATTATTTCAATTAAAAAAGTTGTTTTTAATTAAAATTTAGTAATTTTCACTATTCATCAGAATATGAAAGTTATCTGAAAAGTACCAAAATTTCACCCTAAGCTAATTTCGATATTCCAAATCCAAAAAATGAAGCCCATTTTGAAAAATAAAATTTACAAAATTTCAAAAAGTGGTTATCACTATTCATAACGGCTAGTTTTAATAATATTTTAATAGCATATCGTTGTTTAGTGAAACTCGGTATTGCATACGATGCAAGCTATTGAGGAAGGTCGTGGTTGCGTGTAAATAAAGACAATCTAGTGTTGTGTGTAGTGAAAGATTCCTTTGATGATTTATATAACATAAAAAAAATCACTCAAAAAAGTCTCGGGTGTTACATTCTACCTTAAAATGAATTTCGCCCTCGAAATTCGTCACTTTGTAACAAAAAGATGAGGATACCTCTCCCTCATAATATCCACAAGCTCCCATGTAGCTTCTTCTAATTGGTGGTTCCTCCATAAAAATTTCACCAGTCGAGTGGTCTTGTTTCGTAGGACTTTTTCGCTACGATCCAGAATCTCTATCGGATGTTCTTCATAAGAAAGATCTTGCTCCAGCGGTACAACTTCTGAGCTGAGTACATGTGAACGATCAGGTATGTACTTTATAAGGAGAGGTACATGGAACACATCGTGAACTTGAGAAAGATTCGGTGGAAGCGCCAATCGGTAAGCTACCTTTCCAATGCGATCCAGTATTTTGAAAGGACTGATATATCTAGGGCTCAACTTCCCCTTCTTTCCAAATCTCATGACCCTCTTCCTGGGAGATATTCATAAGAACACTTTATCACCCACTTCAAACTCTAGGTCTTTTATTCAGTTGTCGGCATAAATTTTCTGTCGACTCTGAGCTGCTCTTATGTGTTGTTGAATAGATCGGACCTTTTTTGCCATCTCATCAACAAGATCAGGTCCTAATAGCTTTCTTTCCCCAACTTCATCCCAGCAAGTTGGAGTCATGCATTTCTTTCCATAAGGAGATTCATAAGGAGCCATCTGAATACTGGAGTGAAAGCTATTATTATAAGAAAATTCCACCAAAGGTAGGTTTTGATCCCAACCACCTTTGAAATCCATAGAGAAAGATCTCAACATATCTTCTAGAGTTTGAATTGTTCTCTCAGACTGACCGTCTGTTTGAGGATGATAAGAAGTGATGAAACTCAACTCTGTATCCAGAGTATGCTGAAGACTTCTCCAGAACATCGAGGTAAATCTCGAATCCTGATCAGATATAATAGAAAGTGGTACTCCATGCAATCTTATCACTTCCTTTACATATATCCTGGTAAGTTGATTCAGAGAGAAATCCTCTCTAATAGCAATGAAGTGTGCAGACATTGTAAGACGATCAACTATGACCTAGATAGCATTATTGCCTTTGGATGTTTTACGAAGTCTTGTGACAAAGTCCATAGTTATTTTTTCCCATTTCCATTCGGGTATGGGTAATGGTTGTAACATTCCCTTACACTTCTGTCTCTCAGCTTTAACTTGCTGACAAACCAAGCATCGAGAGACATATTCAGCAACATCTCTTTTCATGCCATCCCACCAGAAGTACTCTTTCAGGTCCCTATACATCTTCGTGCTTCCAGTATGAATAGAGAATGAAGAACTATGAGCCTCATCCAGCAGCTCCTTCTTTAATTCGGGGATGGGAGGAACACAAACCCGATTCCTGAACTTTATTATCCCATCACAATCAAGGTTGAATTCAGGAATATTTCTCACCTTCTTTTGTAACTCTACATCTTCTTTATGCGCCTCTTTAATCTTCACATGTATAGATCGTTGAACATTCATTTGAGAAAGATACGATTTTCCCCATTCCATTATAATTCCAAGATCCATCCTTTGTAAATCCATAAACATTGGATCTTTTGTGATCCTCATAATTGATAAACTGTCATGGTCTTGTCGACTTAATGCATCATCCACCTTGTTTGTTTTCCTAGGGTGGTAATGAATTGAGCAGTCGTAATCCTTAATCAGCTCCAACCATCTTCTCTGGCACATATTCAGCTCCTTTTGTGTGAAAATATACTTTAAACTTTTATGATCAGTATAAATATCACACCTTTCTCCATAAAGATAGTACCTCCAAATCTTTAATGCAAATATTACCGCAGCTAACTCCAAATCATGAGTTGGGTAATTTTGCTCATGGATTTTCAACTATCGTGAGGCATAAGCTATCACCATATCATTTTGCATAAGAACACGCCCCAATCCCTTATTGTATGCATCACTATAGATCACAAACCTTTTTCTACTACAAGGCAGTGTGAGCACAGGTTCACTGGATAACCTTCTTTTCAACTCCATGAAATTCTCTTCACATTCCTCCATCCAGACAAACTTAACTCCTTTCTGAGTCAACTTGGTGAGTGGATTAGGTAATCGTGAAAACTATTTCACAAAACGTTGATAATATCCAGCCAAACCAAGAAAACTTTGGATCTCAGTTACTATTGTTGGTCTCGACTATCTTTCGATAACCTCTGTTTTTGCTGGATCCACATATATCCCCTCTTTTGATATTATGTGACCCAAAAATGAAACTCTTTGAAGCCAAAATTCACACTTGTTAAATTTGGCATAAAGATTATCCTTTCTCAGGGTCTTCAATATAATTCTCAAGTGATCTTCATGTTCTTCCTTGCTCTTTGAATATACAAGAATATCGTCTATAAAGACTACCACAAACTGATCAAGATATTCTCTAAAGACTCTATTCATTAGATCCATGAAGATAGCAGGGGCATTAGTAAGACCAAATGGCATCACTATAAATTCATAGTGTCCATACCGTGTACGGAAATCCGTCTTTGGTATATCCTCCCTTTTGACCCTTAATTGATGATACCCTGAATGAAGATCAATCTTGGAAAAGTATTGAGCTCCGCGTAGTTGGTCAAATAAGTCATCAATGCGTGGGAGAGGATATTTGTTCTTGATAGTGATCTTGTTAAGTTCTTGATAATCAATGTAGAGTCTCATTGATCCATATTTCTTCTTAACAAATAGAATAGGTGCTCCCCAAGGTGATTCACTAGGGCGTATGAATCCCTTATCAAGATTCCCTTGGAGTTGCTTCTTCAATTCCTGCAACTCAATTGGGGCCATTCTATAAGGTTTCTTTCAAATAGGTAAAGCACCTGGTACGAGTTCTATTGAAAACTCAACTTCAAGATTTGGTGGAAGACCCGGAAATTCCTCTGGAAAGAAATCATCAAACTCCCGTACAATGGGCATATTCTTAATTGTGAGTTTCTCAACAACCATTTGAGATAAATAACCATCATTTAGTGGAATCAAGACCCATAAGATGGAAGAAATTTCCACTGGAAGGTTATGTTCATCCTGGAATTGATAGACGGTCATAGATTGATCTGGAATATGAAATGCGACTTCCCTTATTTGGCAATTGATATGAGATCCATATAAAGAAATCCAATCCATGCCAAGAATCACATAAAATTCCACTATAGGAAGGATCACAAGATTTGCAGGAAGCACTTTCCCACAAACTTCAATCGGGGAAGAATTGTAAACTTTTGATGTGACTGTTGTGCCATTAGGTGTTTTCATAGCTAACTCAACATCTAATTGTTGAGGTAATACGGTGATACCCTTAGAAAAAATCTTCAGAAATAAAAGAGTGGGTGGATCCAGAATCAAATAAACATTTTCTACTTTATAGTGGATGATAAGTGTACCTTTCACCACATCCTTATCGTACTCCACATCACTGATAGAAATTGCATGTGACTTTCCTTTGTCTTTAGCCTTAATATTTTGTTGATGTCGATCATCATCAACAACCCTTGGATTAGGGCATTTATTGGCATAATTCCCCATCTCCTTGCACTTGAAACATTGAAGTGTAGTAGGTTTATTCTGTGTGTCCCTTCCTTTGTTTGCATCATTAAACATCTTTTTCCCATCATTGCGACATTCGATTTCCCGATAACCTTCCTTTCCACATTTGAAACATTTACTTGTCCCTTTAATACAACTCCCTCCATGTTTCTTTCCACACATTGAGCATAAGGGAAAGCTCATCTTCTTTTCAGTGTGCTCTTTAGATTTTCCTTTGAATTCCATTTTCCTCTTCTTATCAAACCCATATGACTGATGGGTTACTCCAATATCCATCTCAACTTTGAGAGCACATCGAAGGATTTCCTCATAGCTATTGAAGTCCCTTATGGCTAAGGACCTTCGAAGACTTGGTTTTAATCCACTAAAGAATCGATTGATCTTAATCTCAGGTTGGATAATAATACCAGAACCGTACCTTGAAAGTCTTGTAAAATTTGCTTCATAGGTACCAGCAGATTCATCATCCTTTTACTTCAGTTCAAGAAACTCTTTCTCCATCTTTGTTCGGAGAATACGAGGGAAGTACTTATTGAAAAATGATTTCTTGAACTCATCCCATTCCATGGACTCAATTTCATCTCTTTTCCTCATATTCTTGATAAGATTCCACCGTTGATCAACATCACCTTCCAAACGATACACTACTAAGAAGAATTTATCATGTTCAGAACATTGAAGAACTGAAAATATATTTTCAGTAGTACTAATCCATTGTTCAGCAACTAATGGATCGGTAGACCCGCTGAATGAAGGTGGACGCTTCCTCATGAAGGATTCAACAGAATGTTGCTCCTTCCTTTGCTCGTTTGGAAGTCCTGCATGATTCATAGCTTGATAAAGTTATGTGAGCATGGCTACAATATTTTTCATTCCATCTCCCATAACGTTTGGTTGCTCAGGGGGACAATCATTGCATTGCCCGTCACATTCCACATTAACACGGTTCCTTCGGGTTCCATCCATTGACTAAAACCAAGAAGAATAGTGTGAGAAACACTAATTATAATAGGAAAACCACATAATCAAGAATAAAATTTCACACTTAAGGTCTTATCTTAGGTTATTCATGGCCATTTCTAAAACACTAAGATTGTGTTCTATGCTTAGACTTATCCTTAGGGTTCTTACTAAGTCTTTCACATCCTAGTTTCCAAAGGTTGACTATACCTTTCCTCTGATACCAACTATAATGACCCATACTTTACATACATTGTTATTACTTCAAAATTGAAGCATACTTATTACAACATATAACAAAACAATGAAAGGACCGTATAGGTATAGTGTCTTTAGAAACTGGGAAACATAAGCAACTGGTTCATAAAGCGTCTACACTGTCTCCCATTTATTTCATCATATCTATAGTCCCTTTTGGCATATCTTAGTTAATAACCTTCTTCTTGACCTGGGAAAAAAACATACAAAATTTTGAGCTCAAATACTCATTAAGGGTAAACAAAAGAAATATCAATCACATCATATTCATAAGAACATATCTTTTGGAAATCTTAACCTGCAAAAGAGATCATAATTTCATAACATGGGATAAATCATAGTAGTGAAATGTAATCCCAATAATCATAACTTAAAACATGAAACTTTGTGGCATACACACATAATCATATATAATCATTTATTATTAGTCAAGACTCGTTTCCAAGACTATCTTAGTGGACAAAGTCCATTTCTGAACCGAGTTCATTCCTCATTTCAGTCATGTTTCACTGAACCGGTTTAACCTGCCGTTCCAGCCATGTCTATCTCATGAGATATAAAATCTTTACCCAATTAATTGGAGGGATATATAGGTCCCACCCATCTCATAATTATACCACTCTTATGTGTGCCACAAAATCATAAACCATACATCATAGCATAACCCATGTAATAAAAATGGGATTTTTAAACAACATGACATCATAAAACAATTCATATAAGACAAAGGAATTCATAAAAATAATTCCATAACAACATAATCAAATCAATGTAATAATAGGGATATAAAAATAACCCTATATTATCTTATATGGAAAATAATTTTGATAAAACACTTGAACTCCATTCTTGAGGAAAATATCCTTTCTACTTCAAAAACATTTTCCTTTCTTAACATGTCATACAATTTTAAACTAAAAGAAGTTGATTAAAAATAAACTTGAAAACTTGTAAAGGAAGATTCTTGGAAATAATGTTTTAAAAATCCATTCATGCGTTATAAGTTAAAAAATACATTATTCTCGTACTTTTGTAGGAAATGTCAAAAAGTACCTCGTATGAAAAACGAAAAAAGATTCCTTTCATATCTTTTACTATAAACTCACAAAAGGGTAAAAATGGATTTAAAAAATTGTAGGTGGATGGAAATAATATTACATATTGAGGAAACATGGATGTGGATGATAAAATACACCCTAGTAAACACCAAAGTATAAACAATCTCAGATAAAAATGAGATTGTGATATTTCCCTTACCTTAGGTCTGATTTTCTTCGTAAGTGTCTAAACCTCCTGTATAATGATTTAAATAATGTTATTGACTTATTCCAGAATCATACTTATTTTTATGATATCATATATGGTCATATTTTTAGCTTCTTATTAGTAATATTTCATTACTACTTGTTATTCGGGTGTTTATTAATTTTTGTTCTTATGCGTGTTTTGTCGAATAAATTCTTATTCTTATTTTTAGGTTATAGATACCTCATTTACATATTGGTATTATTGTAATATATTCATTCATTCAATTCATTTATATAATCATTTTTCAATGAAGATCATGTAGAACGAGTCGTATCACATCGTGGAGACGGTATTCCGTACGTACGCACGAGCGATGATATCGTTCCCATGATCGTGAAATTGTAATGGAGTGTACATATATAATTTTAGAATCAATATAACTTTACAATAATCATATATAGTTATTATTTACACCACTATACCCATCCAAGTAAGGTGGTGGTGGAAAATAGATTACACCACGGCGTGGAGACGGTATTCTGTACGTACGCACGCGTGGTGATTTCATTTTTCGTAGGATGGATAGATGGTGAAATAGGGTTGTTTCATACTTATAATAACATATCAGTATATGTTTGATACTGATTTTATTACTTCATAATGAAACAACTAAAGAAGAAGAAGTGTAAGAAGAAATAAAGATGAAAGAATCGGTAACGGACATTACCTCTTCTTCAAAGCGCTTCTTTGAGACCTCCTTTTAGGACACTAAAATTGGTCTTTGAAGAAGACCAGGACCTCTAGAATGTATTTAGGGAAGTGTATAGAAGAAATTTTTAGGGTTGGCCGAGCTTGAAGGCTCAAAGTGGTGTGAGGAAGAGGGGGAGGAGGTGCCCTTTTATAAGGGAGGAGAGGGGCTCCTTTGGAAAAACTAAAAATATTATTTTATTATAAAGCCAAATTAGGTTTTAAATAGCTCCAAATTGATTTATTTAGAAGCTAAGGTGGGTATGGGTCGAAATCCTCTCATCCAATATAATTTAGACAAGTTTAGGTTCCTATTTTAACCTTATCATTTAGATTTAACATTAAGTTAGATAATTTTACTTTTACCGTGTCTTTTTGTGTTCTTACACTATAAGGTTAATAAACTTACTATAACAAGCCAAAAGAACCCCAATTTGTTTATTATTAATATATATAACCATATATAAATCATTTGGCCGAACCTTGGATTTTTAAAAATAAAATAACAATTAATAATATAATATTTGTTTTAAAAACTATTTTATGTCAATTTTGACACTATTTAGTAATTGATTTTTGTAAAAATCATAACAGAATGATTAATTCTAAAAAAGTTAATTAAATAAATACTAACATGTCATATTAACCTATAAAATTAGTGTAATTCATAAAAAGTCTCAAATTACATTTATTTGGGTATTTATAACATCAATTATGTCAATATTTCATTAATAAGATAATTACTGCATCATCTTTGTGTCATAAATAAATTAACTTATTTGAAGTCTAAAAATTACAAATAAAATATCATTATGTAGGAAATATTTTTATATTTCTAATGAATATTTATAGTCTAATTTATCTTATGTATAACCCTATATTAAAAATGCTTTAGTTATTAAACTTTGATTTTAACTATTTTAACCCTTCTTTAAATAAATTGATAATAAATTTCCTAATCTAATCCAAGTGGCCCTAAATGGTCATATTTTATTCCTAAGGTTGTTTTTGGTCGAATTAAACTTATCCAATAGAATTAGGACATGTGTTAGTGTAATAATAATATCATTTTTACCCTTAACTACCCTATTTACTTTTAACCGTGGTAAAAAAATTAAAAAGTTACTATTCACCAAAAATTATTTTCATCTAATTGAACCAAATTTTATTTCTTGATATTAACCGTGCCTCTAGGATTTTCGAAATTCTACTCACAGAAGCGG
Organism: Viscum album; assembly: GCA_963277665.1. Lineage (NCBI taxonomy): Eukaryota > Viridiplantae > Streptophyta > Magnoliopsida > Santalales > Viscaceae > Viscum > Viscum album. The sequence goes on along the minus strand of OY728153.1, from coordinate 1,211,542,647 downwards.
TAAAATTAAGTTTTATGAAAAATTCAGTTTTTTTAACTACCACTTAGTGGTTTCACTATTCATCAAAAAATGAAAGTTTCCAGAAAAATACCAAAAATTAGGCCTAAGCTATATTTGATATTATGAATTCAAAAATGATGTTTATTTTACCAAATTCAAAACATATCAGTTACATTAACTAATTTAAAAATTAATTCCCGTCGTCAAAACAAATAGCGTGTTTTTAAAAGATAATAACTATCAAAAGATGACACTTGTTTATGTCTGGTTTAAATGTGAAATTACATCCAATGAACAAAATTGTATTAAATTGTAAAAATATATTCTAAATATACTTTAAAACCACTCAAATGAACAATTTATCACTATTAATTATTTCGATTAAAAAAGTTGTTTTTAATTAAAATTTAGTAATTTTCACTATTCATCAGAATATGAAAGTTATCCGAAAAGTACCAAAATTTCACCTTAAGCTAATTTCGATATTCCAAATCCAAAAATGAAGTCAATTTTGAAAAATAAAATTTCAAAAATTTCAAAAAGTGGTTATCACTATTCATAACGGCTAGTTTTAATAACATTTTAATAGCATATCGTTGTTTAGTGAAACTCGGTATTGCGTACGACGCAAGCTATTGAGAAAGGCCGCGGTTGCGTGTAAAGAAAGACAAGATAGTGTTGTGTGTAGTGAAATATTCCTTTGATGATTTATATAACATAAAAATAAAATATTTCTCATAAAAGTTGCGGGTGTTATAAGTGGTTACTGGCATGAGATAAATAAGGGAGGATAAGGGAGAAGGAAGGTTAAATGATAGAAGGGAAAAAATACAAAATTATTTCCCTTTAATTAGTTTCATGCTTTGGCCACATAGTTTAGCATAATGTGCACCAACCATGTGGTGCCACTATCCATGGACACCCACACCTCGCATGGCTGTAGTGCGTGGATAGACAAATTGTTCACCAACTATGTGTTGGCCATCTGCACACCTTTTATAACGACCCAAAATTTTATCAATGGAAATTATTCTCTTATCATTATTTCATATTGTATGATCACATAAAATCACATTAATAATGCAATAAAAACTTTATAAATGAATAATTAATGAAATAAAAGGAATTTCTAGAAGTTAAGGAATATATAAAAAAGGAATACTAACTTAACCTTTAGAATAGTAACATGACCCATATAAATAGTAAACTAGAAAATTGAATAGTAACCTCATCAATAAAATTATAAATAAAATTTATCCATGTTATAAATTAATGAATTATATAATTATATCATATTATAAGTAAGTAAATATTTTAAAAAATATTAATTAAGTCTTGGTATTTTTATAAGTCATAAATATTTAATTACAATATTATGATTAATTTAATAATTTAAAAGAAAATTATTTTTATAAAATTTATCTATAAGTTAATATTTTGTTTTTTTGTGGTTCTAAGATAATTTTATGAGACCTTAGTTAAGTTTTCAAAGTGTTATAAAAGTGGTTTTAATTTTAAAATTTGTATTTTCCAAGTAAATCATGATTTTAATTAAAAATTAAATTCATCATATTTAGAAAATTAATTTTATAAAATTTTGTTAATTTTTTAATTCTTTACGTCAAAAAATGGTTAGTTTAAATTTTTGGTATTTTCTAAAATAATTGATTTTTTGTGAATAGTGAAATACGTTAATTTATGGTATTTATACATTATAAGTTAAATACACTATTCCTTGAGTAATCACTAATTTAATAACCATAATATAGAAATTAACTTTATTATTTTAATATTTATGATGATAATTATCAAACTATTCATAGTCTTCATCCAACATAATAAACTAATGATTAAAATAATGAGAAAACACCCCTCTCCTCCACTATAAATACCTCCCCTCACCACCTCTTCTCCTCACACCTCTCAAGCCTTTATACTTGTCCAAATTATTTTAAAATATCCTCACAATATCCTCCCCCATGTAAATTATATTTATTTCTTAATAAAATACCAAGATCAGTACCCTAAGGAGGTTCTCAATAAGAATGAATTTGGAGGTAAAACCCTCTTCCTTTTCTTTTAATTTCTTTTCAAGTTCATTTATTTACTTTTTCTATGCTCACATCCACTCATTAAAATGGTATGATAACTTCATTAACATAAATATAATTTAATTTTGTTATGTTAAGTCAATAATTCATCATCATCTCTCTTTCACCCTCATTTTATATTAAAAATGGAAACATCATTCGTGATGTGTTAATTTATCACATTCAAGGACGATGGCATTTTCAATTTCCATTAACGTATTCAAATGTGTTAATGAAACCATTTTTATGGTTGAAACATATTATAATATATTTATTTTATCTTATGTAATTTTCTAGAATCATTTTTTCACATGATATTAATTTATAAAATAAAATGATTTCGTTGTGATCAAAAACTACCAAAATAAACCCAAACAAGTATCATTAACTATTTTTCCAATGATTCATCCACATTACATAAAACCATTAATATATAAGTCTTATATAGATTATAAAGGATCATTAATAACATATAAGTTCAATTATTTATAATTACCCCCACTTTACAAGACCTTTCGTACATTTATACAAGTAAAGTGATCATGAAAACCAAGGAATCCAACGTCCCAAATGATGAAATTGAATTCTTAACTCATAAAAATGGCTATATATGAACCTAATAAAGTTATAATAAATAAAATTCATGTTTAAATGTTTCTAGAGTTATTAATTAATGAATATAATTAGATTATCTAGGACATTAAGATCAAGTGAATAACAACTTAGGACTTAAGGTAAGGGATTCTACTTGAACCTCAATTATTCTTTTGGGTTATTCTTTCTCTCTTTTTACCCAAATGAAATTTTCTTTTATTTTTATGTACATATTCTAAATTATGTTTATTTGTTACAAAATCATATATTAAGATTTGTTTATCCTTTTTTGGGTTATACATGTTGTTAAAAGGTTCCCTGCTCAATTCTTCCTGATAAGAAATCCTGGTTTAAGGGAACTCCATGAATTCTTACACATTTTAAAGTGAACTATATAATATATTTTGAGACACCATTATTTTTCTAAAATCACTCACTTTATTATGAAAACTTTATTGGTTAACTTCTAGTTTTATATAAAATATTATTCCATTTTTTTATTTAAATTCTCTTTAATATTTACTTTAAACCGCACTAAAATGTTTTTATTATAATGATTCTTAAATACCCTTTTTACATGTTATCACATTAGTTTAAAGAAACATATCATGATATATTACTGTTTTCCCTTATTAATGTCTGTGTATGATTTAAATCCTTTATTTCATGGATTCCATTGTAATATTCCCTTCTATTAGGCCTTTTTAAAAATATCGTAATACACAATTATTACCATGGGTGACCCTTATGTTTATGGTTGACACCATATATATGGTTATTCAAGTGGCACAAATATTTATGAACATTTTATTATAGGTGAACCCAGATAGAACTTCAATTAATTGGGTAATTTTTTGTCTCATGAGACGTCATGTGCAGTGGTAATGGTGGTCATCCTTGACTCGTGCTCCATGTGAAACGGTCTTAGTGGTTAACCTTGACTCGTGATCCTTCATGTGAAATGAGCCTTGACTCAAGATTATGTCTTGTTGTATATTGTTTCCATATCTATTTTCATACTATGATTACATATTTTATTCTTCCATATATAAATCCATACCTTTTTTTTCATCTTACTATGCCTACTAACCCATGTGCAATGCTTTATTATTACGTTTATTCCCATAATGGGATTTTTATATCATCCCTTTGTTCATGTTATACCTATGTTATCCTATGTAGATCTTGTTGGAACCAGGGTCTTCTAAGCATGATTTGGCGTACGGTTTGTGTTTGTTGTCAATCCTCAGTGGAAGTTCAGAATGTGTACCAGCAAAGAGATCATACCATTCAAGCAGACAAAAGTAGTGAAGGTGGCGTCGTTTCCCAGTGTTTTCCAAATTTTTGGGCCTGAAAATCGACAAATAAAGAAAAGTGTTTTTGGAAAAGGGACTTGTATGCCGAGGTCTTAGAGGATAGGAAACTTGCACGCCATATGTTTTTGAGGATCAGAACATCAATATATGGCAAAGGGATAAGGGTCGCGCAAGTGTTGGTTAGGTCGCGCAAGTGGACTTGTGTGCCATGAAAAAACTTGCGCGCTGGTACTTAGAAGGATTCGGACTTGTGCGCCTATTGTTTTCCAAGAACAGATCTTCAAAATTTGGTTAAGGAAATAAGGTCGCGCAAGTATTGGTTGGGTCGCGCAAGTGAGTTGCGCGATAGAGGTTACGGGAGACGAGACTTGCGCGCCAATGAGGGACTTGCACGCCTCCGCGCAGGGGGTCCAGTTTTCCTATAAATACAGGTCGACCCCTCCTCAATTCTTAAAGAGTTCAAGACTTAGTGTTATTTCGATCTCTCGTCGCGCAGGTGGTTGAGACGCGCAAGTGGTTGTTGGGTCGCGCAAGTAGAGCTTGCACACTGGTACCTAGAAGGATTCGGACTTGTGCGCCTTTTGTTTTCCAAGAACAGATCTTTAAAATTTGGCTAAGGAAAGAAGGTCGCGCAAGTATTGGTTGGGTCTCACAAGTGAGTTTCGCGACAGAGGTTACGGGAGACTAGACTTGCGCGCCAATGAGGGACTTGCGCGCCTCCGCGCAGGGGGTCCAGTTTTCCTATAAATACAGGTCGACCCCTCCTCATTTCTTACGGAGTTCAAGACTTAGTGTTTTTTCGATCTCTCATCACGCAGGTGGTTGAGACGCGCAAGTGGTTGTTGGGTTGCGCAAGTAGAGCTTGGGCGCCGGTTGTTGGTTGCGAGCCCAAGGCGGTTTGGGAGAGAGAGGAAGTGGACCATGCAAGTTTGTAGTTGGGGAATGAAGTGTCGCGTAGGTGCTTTGGTTACACTTGCGCGCCAGTTTGGACTTGCGCGCCCTATTGGGACTTGCGCGCCTGGCTTGGTGAAGCACGCCATGTATTGTTGAAGCCTGCCGGTCTGTTTGGAGCTGCACGAAAGCCGGGAGATTACCCGATACATTTGGGGAAAATTGATATTCATCTTCCGGTGAGAATTGGACTTCAATAGATCATCTACATGCAACAGAGGATGCATTCTTATGCAGTGATGAAAAGACCTTCACGTCTATAAACTGAGTGTGACATCACCAACGGCAGTGAGCCAATGGGAGTCAACGGGAGTGACCTGAGGGAAGCAGCGAGCTATCCCTGAACCTTTGTAAAGGCAGTGATCCTGGGACAGAGTGTCTGTGCCCAATCCTTTGTAATCCATAGCTATTGAATATTAGTGGAATCAGTTACGACTGAAAACTTGTGGGCGTATGCTCCTTGGACGTATCCCTTAGTGGTGAACCAAGTAAAAAGTGTTGTGTCCTCTCTGTGCATGTGAATGTTTGCTTTATAATCATAATCATCAAACAGGTTCAACATGTTCCTACCAACGTGGGAACAAGATCCACCACATTAAAAGAAAAATGTGTCACCCTGATTCACCCCTCCCCTCTCAGGGTGTCTCAGGGTCCTTCAAGTGGTATCAGAGGGTAAAGGTTGCTGGTGTTGAATCAGACCTTTTTCGTCATGGAAAACACAGTCAATGTCAGGGGAGTCCCTCACTTCAATGGAAGTAATTTCCAGATCTGGAAGAATAGAATGAGATTTCATCTAATATCTCTAGGAATGGAAGTTCTCTTTTCTACTGTGCAAGGAATACAAGTCACTGATCCAACAGGCCTAGCTATGACTGAAACAGACCGGAAACTTCTTGATGCAGATGCTAAAGCATAGAATGCACTCACTACAGCCCTTTCTGATCAGATCTACCTAAAGGTGATGAATTGCACCTCAGAAAAATCCATGTGGGATAAACTTGAGAATATTTATGAAGGAGATAGAAAAGTGAAGGAGGAAAAACTTCAAGTGCTGCACAATCGGTTTGATGATCTGAAGATGCATCCAGACGAGAATGCATACTCTTTCTTCAATCGAATTACTAAAGTGGTTGGAGAAATTCGGGGTCTATGAGAAGAAATCAAAGACATTGATATTGTAAAGAAAATATTAAGAAGAATTCCAACTCTGTATAATGCGAAGGTTTCATCCCTTGAGGAAATAGATCTTTCTAAACTTTCTCTAGATGATCTACTGAGCAGCTTGGTAGAATATGAAATGAGAGTCAAACCAGAAGATGCTACAACTTGGGTGAGCAAGGAAATGGAATTCAAGGCCATGGATAAGCTGAAAATCTCAAAGGATAGTAGCCATGAAGATGAAGAAGAAACGGAAATTCTTTCTCTCATTGCAAAGAAGTTCTAGAATGGGAAATGGAAATTAAAAGGGAAGTTACCTCTCGCATGTTTCCGTTGTGGAAAAGTTGGGCACATTGCCTCTCAGTGCTTAAGAAAGATCAATGATGAAGAGAGTGAAGATGAAAACTTCGAGAAGCCTCAGAGAAGGTTCTTCAAGAAGGGAGACTTCAAATGTGGTAAGAAAATGCAGAGGAAGAGTTTTGTCTGTGAAGAGGAAGAAGATGATAATGAATTCTGTGATGAAGAAGAACTAGAATTCAAAACTGGGAACCATGCTTCTATGATGGCCACTGTTGAAAAGTCATAAGATTTCGATGGAGAAAAACAACTGAGAACTTGTGTAGATCCTGAGATGAAACTTAAGGATGTGGTTAGTAAGATTCAGATTAAATGTAAGAGCTTCAATAAGTGGAAATCAATTGTAGAAGAATCAACTGAATATGTTGATCAACTTGAAGCTGAAATTGAACGACTGGAAGAATTTGTGAAGGTACAGTCTAAAATAATTGAAAGCAATGATGATGTAGTAGATCTGAAGCTGAGAATTGAAGAGAAGGCAAAGGTCATCAATGACCTCACCTCCAGACTGAATGAAAAATCCAAGACTGCTGAGGGTCTTGAGGAGGAAGTTGTTACTCTAAGGATTAAACTGGAGGCTGAATTAGTTCCAAAAGAATTGAGAAAGAAAATACAGTTTGGAAGATTCTCAGATGCAGAATTACTAGCAAAATCCAAGTGTGGTTCAGATGGGGTTGGAAAAATATTGAGTGATCAAAGACCCACTTTCATGGGAAAGAGTATAATTGGCTGTGAGGCTGAGACATCAACTGCTGGAAGTGAAAAGATCCAAAAGAAAGATAATATGAAAGTTGAACATGTTGAAACGTTACCCAGAGTACCAAAAAAGGAACAATAATCCAAACTAAAATGAGAACCGAAAATTATCCTCAAACATTCAGAAATGACAGACAGTCTAACTATTCTCCCAAGGAAGAAGGTATGAGGAGAAATTCAAGTGAGAAGACATTTACTCTCATGAAGTGTCAGTTCTGTGTCTATCTGGGCCATACCATGTCTTATTGTGAAGAGGCAAGAAGCTATCTGAATGGCGAAGATATAGAATCTCAACAAAGGATAACAATTTCATATCCTAATTCTTATAGAAGAAATAATTTCTATGGATATTGTTTTTGGTGTTCTAACATTGGTCATAAGGCCGCTCATTGCAGGCAGAGAAGGGACATGGACACCTCATACCGAAATTCAAGACAAGTCAAGTCTCGTCAGCAAGATAGTGTTTCTCTTTCAAACAGGTTTTCACCTCTCAAAGAAGACTTTTACTATGAAGAACCTGGGTATGTGAAAAAGATAATTGAAAGTCCATCAGTTCTATATACTCAATCTAATGTCTCATGGAAGGAAAAGAAGAAGATTGAGAAATCCAACCTTGTATAGGTGGCCCTCAAAGCTACAAAGAACAACAGTACCTGGATTCTGGATAGCGGTTGTTCATCTCATGTGATAGGTAATGTCGGCCTACTAATGAATATTATAAGGAAGGTTGATGGTACAGTAAGATTTGGTAATTATGGGGATCTAAAAAACAAAGGGAGTGGAAGTACCGAATTAGCTAATGGAGAACTAAAGAAGACTGAAGTCCTTTATGTAGATGGCCTACGTCACAAACTCCTCAGCGTGAGTCAAATCTGTGACTCAGGACTTATAGTAACTTTTAATCAGAAAAGATGCACTATCAAGGGAAATACTGGAAATTCACTTATGAAGGGATGCAGAACAGAAGTCAACTTGTATCAGGTTGATAGTGAAGAAAATGTATGTTATATGACTGTTGAAGAAGAAAACAATTTGTGGCATCAGAGACTGGGACACATCAATCAACAAGACATGGAGAAAATATCAAAATTGAGAATTGTCATGGACATTCCCAACCTAAAGCGTGAGTGTGAAAAATCTTGTGATGCTTGTATTCGTGGGAAGTTGGTCTACAGTTCATATCGGCCAAAGAATAAAATGGCATCTCACCTTCTTGATCTGATTCATACTGATGTATGTGGGCCAATAAATGTTGCCGGAACTCATGGAGAAAGGTAATTTGTCCTTTTCATAAATGATTATAGTAGAATGGCATGTGTTATGGTCATTCACAGGAAACGACAAGTCCTTGACTGCATGAAAACATATCGGTGAATCGCGGATAATGATATTGGACGAACAATCAAAGTGTTTCGATCTGACAATGGAGGAGAGTACATGTCCATTGAATTTGAAAATTATCTGGAGAAGCATGGGATACAGCATGAGGTAGTTCATGTGAGAACTCCACAACAAAATGGAGTTTTTGAACGTAGGAATCGACAAGTGAACAACATGGAACGAACTACGCTGATTGAGAGTCGTATTCCACGACATTACTGGAAAGAGGATGTTCAAGCTACAGTGTACATTCAGAATCGAACAGGACTTTATATGGGTGAGACGAAGATACCATATGAATTGTGGCATGGACGGAAGCCTTCTCTAAAATATTTTTGTGTCTTTGGAAGTAAATGCTTCATTAGGAACAAAGAAGGAAATCAAGGGAAATATGGCAACAATGCAGATGAAGGAATTTTCCTCGGTTACTCAATGAATAGCAAAGCCTACAAATGTTTCAACAAGCGTTTGGGAAGGATTGTGGAAAGTAGTTATGTTAAGATAATTGAAGAGAAAACCACAAATGCTTCAAGGACGTCATATGCTGATGTGATATAAAGTCAGGAAAGAAGTGAACATGAAGAAAATACAAATGCGGAAATAGAGGAAGTTGTTCAAAACACTCAGCAGTCACATCCTGATGTTGACTCGGAAGAAGAATCTGAAGAAGAAACTATGGCTGAAGAGAATACTATTGAACCTCAAAGGAGAAATCGAAGAGTTGAGATTGATCCATCCAACATAATTGGGGATAGGAGTGCACCCACTAAAACAAGAAGGATGAGTAATAACATGAAATCTGCATTTCTATCAGTTGTAGAGCCATCCTCATTTGAAGAAGCTGCAAAAGATGAATCTTGGGTGAAAGCCATGAATGATGAATTAGATCAGATTGACAAGAATTAGACATGGGATCTTTTCCAGAGACCCTAAGGTCACAATGTGATTGGTACCAAATGGATCTTCAAAAATAAGTTTGATGAGCATGGAAGTGTCATCAGAAACAAGGCACGACTGGTATGTAAAGGATACTCCCAGATTGAAGGCATTGATGTTGAAGAAACCTTTGCTCCAGTGGATATACTGGAGTCAATCAGGATTTTCCTTGCAATAGAACTCCAAAGAGGATATAAAGTATATCAAATGGATGTCAAGACAGCATTCATGAATGGTGTACTCGAAGAAGAAGTCTACATTGAACAACCAGTGGTCTTTGTTTTGGGTACTGGTGAAACAAAGGTCTGCAAACTGAAGAAAGCTCTATATGGATTGAAGCAGGAACCACGGGCGTGGTACTCACGGCTGGATTCATATCTCAAGAAGTTGGAATTCAAAAGAGGAGGAGTTGATCACAATATCTATGTGAAGAATTCTACAAAAGATCAATTCATGGTTCTAGTCTACGTTGATGATATCATATTTGGTGGCAGCAGCCAGAAATCAGTGGATGAATTTTCCAACCACCTAAAATCAGAATTTGAAATATCTATGATTGGGGAGCTCACATATTTCTTGGGATTGCAGGTGATTCAAAAGAAGGAATACACTTTCATTTCACAGGACAAATATGCAAGAGAGTTGCTGAAGAAGTTTAATATGCAAGACTCCAAACCAATGTCAACTCCAATTGCAGTTGGAACTAAACTTGGAAATCATGAGGATGGGGACTCTGTTGATCCCACCATGTACAGGAGGATCATTAAAAGCCTACTATACCTGACAGCGAAAAGGCCAAATATTGTCTTTGCCACATGCCTTGTGGCCGGATTTCAGAGTAATCCAAAGGAGGAACACATGGTGACAGTAAAAATAATCATGAGGTACATTCAAGGTATACATAACTTCGGGTTATTTTTTGCTGTAGGCAGGGATAGTGAATTGTCAGTGTTTTCTGATGCTGACTGGGCTGGTGATGTAGTAGACAGAAATTCCACTAGTGTTGGAGCTTTCTATATTGGGTAGAAATGTGTTGGATGGTTGAGCAAGAAACAAGAAAGTAATTCTCTTAGTACTACTGAAGTTGAGTATATCTCTTCCACAAAGACATGCACTCAACTGCTTTGGATGAAGCAGCAACTAACAGATATTGGTGATAAGGTGCAGCAACCAATGGTGATTTACTGTGATAACAAAAGCGCAATTGATCATACAAAGAATCTGGTTCATCATTCTCGTAGAAAACATATTGAAATACGGTATCATTTTATCAAAGAAAAGGTTGAACATGGCATGATTAGAATGGACCATGTTGGAACTGATGAGAAAGTGGCTAATATCCTGACCAAGCCACTATCTGCGGCTGTGTTTGAGAAGCATCGGTTGAACCTCAGTGTTCAACCACCTCCTACTGCATAAGGAGGCTCCAGAAAACCCCTCTCCCCATTTGTTATAACTGTTTTTATCTATTTATGGCTGTGATGTAGGTTTATGGGGGAGATACTATCCAGGGGAGTATGGTTTGAGCTGAACATTGAACAACTTATCGGTCTTTGGATTTATTGTCAATGGGGGAGAAAGGAATAAATTCAAGGCTAGTAATGCTTCTGTGATGAGATGTATAAGATGGAAAACATCGGGCGTCATGGCCAATTCCAAAAACACTGGAACCCAATTCAAGCTTCCTCTCTTGTTTTCTACACCGAGCATTGCTCACATAGATTTAGAGTGTTGGCTGAGTTGATTTTTGCGTTTTTGAATTCCGCATGGATGGAGATCTATTGAATTTATTTTTTGATTACCCAAAAACCCAAAAGGGGATATTGTTGGAACCAGGGTCTACTAAGCATGATTTGGGATACGGTTTGTGTTTGTTGTCAATCCTCAGTAGAAGTTCAGAATGTATACCAACAAAGAGATCATACCATTCAAGCAGACAACAGTAGTGAAGGTGGCGTTGTTTCCCAGTGTTTGCCAAATTTTTGGGCCTGAAAATCAACAAATAAAGAAAAGTGTTTTTGGAAAAGGGACTGCTACACCGAGGTCTTGGAGGATAGGAAACTTGTGCGCCATATGTTTTTGAGTATCAGAACATCAATATATGGCAAAGGGATAAGGGTCGCGCAAGTGTTGGTTAGGTCACGCAAGTGGACTTGCGTGCCATGAAATAACTTGCGCGCTGGTACCTAGAAGGATTCGGACTTGTGCGCCTATTGTTTTCCAAGAACAGATCTTCAAAATTTGGCTAAGGAAAGAAGGTCGCGCATGTATTGATTGGGTCGCACAAGTGATTTGCGCGACAGAGGTTACGGGAGATGAGACTTGCGCGCCAATGAGGGAATTGCACGCCTCCGTGCAGGGGGTCCAGTTTGCCTATAAATACAGTTCTACCCCTCCTCATTTCTTACGGAGTTCAAGACTTAGTGTTTTTTCGAGCTCTCTTCACGCAATTGGTTGAGACGTGCAAGTGGTTGTTGGGTCGCGCAAGTAGAGCTTGCGCGCCGGTTGTTGGTTGCGTGCCCAAGGTGGTTTGGGAGAGAGAGGAAGTGTACCACGCAAGTTTGTAGTTGGGGAAGGAAGTGTCGTGCAGGTGATTTGGTTACTTGCACACCAGTTTGAACTTGCGCGCCCTATTGGGACTTGCGCGCCTGGCTTGGTAAAGCACGCCATGTATTGCTGAAGCTCGCTGGTCTGTTTGGAGCTGCACGAAAGCCGGAAGATTACCCGATACATTTGGGGAAAATTGATATTCATCTTCCGGTGAGAATTGGACTTCAATAGAGTATCTACATACAATAGAGGATGCATTCTTATGCAGTGATGAAGAGACCTTCACATCTATAAACTAAGTGTGACTTCACCAACGGCAGTGAGCCAAGGGGAGTCAACGGGAGTGACCCGAGGGAAGCAGCGAGATATCCCTGAACCTTTGTAAAGGTAGTGAGCCTGGGACAGAGTGTCTGTGCCCAAACCTTTGTAATCCACAGCTAGTGAAGATTAGTGGAATCATGTTTGACTGAAAACTTGTCGGTGTATGCTCCTTGGACATAGCCCTTAGTGGTGAACCAAGTAAAAAGTGTTGTGTCCTCTCTGTGCATGTGAATGTTTACTTTCTAATCTTAATCATCATATAGGTTCAACAAGTTCCTACCAACGTGGGAACAAGATCCACCACATTAAAAGAAAAATTTGTCACCCTGATTCACCCCTCCCATATCAGGGTGTCCTAGGGTCCTTCAGATCTAAGGGCTCAAATAAAGTTAGTATCTCATAATGAATGATAAATAAAGAAATGTTTTATGTATTCCCATATTCTCGGTTTTATGTACCTAGTATTCTAAAGACACTAGACTTTACGATCATTTTCTTTTAATTGTTAGTTAATTATGTATTAATATGTGTAAAAGTATAAGGTCACTATAGATGTTATCAAAGGAAGTTCTAGTCATTTTTGGAGATTAGGAACAGAGAAATTTAGTAAGAAATTGAGGGATAAGACTAAGTCTATGAAAACATCCCTAAATTTTGGTAAGTATAGAGTAAGTGGTTAATAAAGAACTTATATCCATGTTGGGATACTACAAGTGGATGTGGTTATGGAATAGATGTACCTAGGAGTAACAAATCTAATATGGTGTTCTAGGCCTAACTTGGGGTAACTTGGTACACAAAAATGGGAATTATTTCACAACTAGTTTGACACTCCCCAGGGATACAATTTGGTAAATTCATAAGTTCATTATATAACACTATTAAGGGAACAAAAAATTTCCATAATAATATATGTTAGGAAAAAGATCATGAATAACCTAGATTCAAACCTAGGTAATCACAAGTTAGGATATACTTTTCTGTACAAGTTTATCCCTTTATGTTCAAAGTTTGTTTTATTATAATTATTAGCTAAGTATTCAAGCCCCCTAATTGCACTTTATTTTTCTCAATTAATGTAGGGAAATAGAAGAACATGTGTCGAAAACTAATGTGATAAGAAATGTGATAGTTTCCCTATTGATATGCCAAACAAGATGGGAATGGTCGCTCAAAACATTATGATAGTACCTGCTAAGCTACATCATTTTATTAACAATAACTTTAATCATGTGGAACACCCTCCTTCTCTGAGAAAAGAGTAAGTTTCCATCGACTCTTTTATTCATCAAAGGCCTCCCATGTTTAGTAAATCTTATGATCACCTCCTCATGTAATAGTAGATTTACTCCATTAAAAATATATTCTCTATCCTCTATTACTCAGTGTAAGATAAATTTTTGTTGACGACCTATCGTTTTGATGGGGAAGCTGACCAGTGGTGGACATTGATCAAAAACAAACATCCCACGGAGGAAATTTATTCCATAGACTATGAGGAATTCCATAAAATGTTTTTCAATAAATATTTCTCCAAACCCTCTATCTAAAGATTTAAATAGATTCACTCATACTTTATCATAAGGAAGATGAGTTTATCAAGGCACTTAAAGTAAACTTTAAAAGGATTTCAAGATATGCCTTTGTATTTTTATGAACACCAAAATCCTAGTGGATTTCCTCTTTAGCGGAAAAAATATGAGTCTATAAAAATCATTGGTGATTAAATACTTAGACAATTATAAAGATATTTTCCATTGTTTCCTCATGGTTGAAATTTAGATTAGATACTCTCATTGGTCTCATAGTCCTGGTGAAAAAGAGGAAAATTGAGTCTAATATGGGTGGATCATCAAATAAATCCCATGATTTAAAGAAGAATGAATATCCCACATGTAAAAATATTGGGAATAATCATCCTAGGAACTATCTAAAGGGAACCAAGAAATGTATTAAATGTTTAATAATGGGGAATCTTGCTAAGAACTTCCAAAGGGACATAAGGAATTCCATTAATGTGAAATAATAAAGGAGGGTTCAGATCAACACTCAACCTATAGTGAAACATTTCAACTACACCAAATATGGTCATTTTTAAACCAATTTTCTAATCCTATGGTTGTCAGAGGAAATCAACTACAACCTCCAAGTAAATAAGGAATGGGATATGTTATCACAACTACTAAGGTGGAACTGAAAAATGATGTGGTCACGTATAAGCTATTTATTCGTTCAAGAATAGCGAACTTAATTTTTTTTTTGGTTCTATGAATTATTTCATATCTTTCTAGTTTAGTATAACTTATCAAACATCGCCTCAAAATATGGAGGTTGAGTTATCTATGAGAACAAAAAAATGGGAAAATTATTTCATCCAAAGTATATAACTCTTACATGTTTAATGTTTATGGACCAAACTTCAATGAAATATCATCATGTATCCTTTAGTGGTGTTCAATGATATATCTGGAATGGATTGGCTATCTTTATACGAAGCCAATATCAATTTTTAGGAAAGGGATATCATACTTCACATCCCAAAGCATCCTTCAATTTCGTACAAGGATGGGGATTAATCTTATTTAGAATCATTTTCTCTAGTGTGTATATTACTACCTTTTGATCAAGAATATATAGCTCAATGATTTAGAAAAAGGATAGAATCATGATCGAAGACATGCCTACTGTAAGAGAATAAAATAATGTGTTCCCTGAAGAGTTTATTAGTCTTACTCCTAGCCTAAAGGTTGAGTTATCAATTTAACTTATTCTTTTATCTCTTCCTGTATCAATGACACCTTATAGATTGTCCATTGTATAGCTAGAAGTGCTGAATAAGCTGTTACAAGATAAGCTGGACAAGGGTTTTATATGCTCGGGTGCTTCACCATGGGGTTCACTAGTCCTCTTTGTCAAGAAGAATTATAGATCAATTTTCCTCTACATTGATTATCGTGAGATCAATAAAATCACGATAAATAATAATATCCTCTTCCATAGATATATGACTTGTTAAATCAACTAAATGGAGATAGTTATTTCTCTAAGGTTGACCTTTGTTTAGGATATCATCAATTAAATGAGAGGAAAGAAGATATTTCTAAGACTTCCTTTTGAACAATGTATGGACACTATGAGTTCAAAGTGATGACTTTTGAACTCATTATTGCTCCATAAATATTCATAGACTTAATGGATAAGGTCTTTAAATATTACCTCAACAAATTTGTTGTAGTATTTGTTGATGATATTATGATATACTCCAAGTGCAAGGAGGAACATGCGGATCATTTCAATAATATTCTAAAAACTTAGAGAAGGTAGGAACTATATGAAAATTATTGTAAATGTGAGTTATGGATGGAGGAAGTATCATTCTTGGGGAATGTTATCACCAGAAGAGGAATATATGTGGACCCATCCAAGACAAAGGTAATTGAAGTGTGTCTCAGGCCGATATCTGTAACAGAGATCTGCAAAATTCTTGGTCTATGCGAGTACTACCGATGATTTGTGAAGAAATTATCATGATTTTCAAACCCAATAACCATGATGACATGGAACGTAGCGAATTTTTTCTGGACTCAAGAATGTGATGAAATCTTTAAGGATCTCAAAAATAGGATTATCATTGTGCCAATATTCATACTTCTGATAAGTGGATAACTCTTTGTAGGGTAGAATGATGCTTCAAAAAAGGGATTAGGTTATGTACTGATGAAAAATAATAAATTGATAGCCTACACCTTAAGGCAATTGAAAATTCATGAGAAAAACTATCCTATTCATGATCTTTATTTGATTGTTTTGATCTTCACATTAAAAATATGGTGGCATTATCTATATGGGGAGAAGTGTGGGATATATACTAATCACAAGATTCTGAAATATATATTTTCATAGAAGATTTTTAATATATGTCAGTGAATATGGTTAGATCTCATCAAGGATTACGACTTCTCAATCCACTACCATCAAGGTATGTAAAATAAGGTGGAAAATGATCTAAGTCGAAAGGATCATGCATATTTATCAATAATGAGAATTGAGAATGATCCAATCTTCTTATACTTACACTGTATAGAAATGGGAATCATTAAAGAAGGAACATCATCAACCCTTTCACAAATGATTTCTCAATAATTCTTTATGAAGAAAATAGAGGATTTCCAAAGAAATTATGTGGAAATTTAGAAAATGGTGGAAGCTATTAGAAATGGGAAATCCTCAAAGTTCCAAATAGATGAGGAAGGAGTTGTATTATTTGGGTTACGATTATGTGTACCATCCAATATAAAGATAAAGAAGTATCTTCTAAATTATGCACATAGATTAACTGTATCTATACGCCTATGGATCCTAAATATGTATCTAGATATCTAAGAAAACTATTGGTGGGACAATATTAAAAATTATATCACTGAATATATGTCAAAGTGTCTGGTATATTAGAAAGTGAAGGCTGAAATACAAATTTATAAGGGAATGATTCAACCACTGACCATGCCAACATGGAAGTGGTAGAACAATACCATAAACTTTGTCATTATACTTCCAAAGGAATCCAAAGGGAGAAATACTATATGGTTCATTGTATATCATCTTACAAATACATCTCACTTTATCATAATTCGAGAGGATTTATCATAGGATCAAATTGCATGGATATATATCAAATAATTGGTAAGTATGCATGGATTACCACTATCAATTGTATCTGATTGAGATCTGAAATTCACCTTCATGTTTTGGAAAAGTCTTCAACATTATCTAAACACTAATTTGAACTTCAGTACAGCCTATAATCCTCGAACTGATGGCCAATCTGAACAAACAATTCACACACAGGAAGACATGTTGAGAGCTTGTTCTATGGACTTCAAAAGAGGATGGGACCATTATCTACCTCTAGTCACCTTCTCTTACAATAATATTTTCCACTCTATCATCCAAATGGATCCATATGAATCTTTTTATGGGAAAAGGTGTAGAACAATGGAATGCTGGGATGAATTCGGTGAGCGTAAGCTTCTAGGACCTTAAATTGTTTAAGAAATTGTGGAAATGGTGAAAACCATTCAGCATCACATCTAGGCATCCAAAAAGTCAGCAAAAGATTTATGAAAACAATATTTTAAGAGACCTAAAGTTTAAGTTCAGAGACATGGTATTCAATTACATACCTCCATGGAAGAGGATCATCATATTTGGGAAGAAAGGAAAGCTGAGTCCCAGGTACTTTGTCCCCTTTGAGACCCTTGATTATGTCAGAGTTGTGGCCTATCGAATATAAATTCCGCCAACCATGTATCAAGTACATGATGTATTCCACATATCTCTATTGAATAAGTACATACCGTATCTCTCGCATGTTCTAAAACCATAGGTGGTATATTTGGAGAATGATCTCTCTTATAAAGAGTAGCCAGTAACGATCTTGGATCATAGACATAAAGTGTTACACAACAAGACAACTCACCAGGTAAAAGTAATTTGACAGAACCATAAGTACGAAGAGGAAACATGGGAACTAGAGTAATTTATTAAAGAGAAGTACCCATACTTGTTTCATATTAGTGTGTAAAATGAAATTTTAAGGGTTAAATTTCATAAGGAGGGAGAATGTAACAACCCAAAGTTTTATCGATGGAAATACCCTTCTTATAATTATTTCATATATTATAATCACATAAAATTTCATTAAGAACACAATACAATCTTTATAAATGAATAATTAATTAAATAAAATTCATTTCTAGAAGTTATGGAACAAATACCAAAGGAATAGTAACTTGACCTTTTGAATAGTAACATGACCATTATGAATAGTAAACCAAACAATTGAATAGTAACCTCACAATGAAATTATAAATAAAATATAGTCATATTATAAATAAAGTTATGATATAATTATATCATAGTATAAGTAAGTGGATATTTTAAAAATTATTAATTAAGTGTTGGTATTTTTATATGTCATAAATATTTAATTACTATTTTATGATTAATTTAATAATTTAAAATAAAATTTATTTTCATAAAATATTTTATTAAATTAATATTTTCTTTTCTTATGATAATGATATGAATTTATGAGACCTTAATTAAGTTTTCAAAGTTCTAGAAAATTAGATTTAATTTTAAAATTTATATTTTTCAAATAAATGATGATTTTAATTAAAAATTAAATTTCTCATTTTTAGAAAATTATTTTCACAAAATGGAATTCATTTTTTAATTCTACACATAGAAAAAAAATTATAGTGAATTTTTGGGACTTTTCTAAAACTGTTGATTTTTTCGTGAATAGTGAAATACAGTAATTTACGGCATTTATACATTATAAGTTAAATACATTATTACTTGGGTCATATATGATGTAATAACTATAATCTATAATTTAACTTCATTATTTTCATATTTTTTATGATAATATTCAAACTATTCATAGTATTGATCCAAAATAATAAAGTAATGATTGAAATAATGAGAAAACACCCATCTCCTCCACTATAAATACCACCCCTCGCCACATCTTCTTCTCACACCTATTAAGCCTTGATCCTTGTAAAAATTATGATCAAATATCCTCCAAAAACCCTATTATATTTCCATGATCTTTTTTTCATAATAAAATAGCAAAATCGATCCTCTAAGTAGGTTCTCAAGAAGATAGAATCAAGATGTAAACCCCTCGTCCTTTTCTTTTAATTTCTTTTCAAGTTCCTTTCTTTTCTTTTTCTCTCGTAACCTTCCATAATAAAAATAGTTTGATAACTCTAGTACCTTAAATATACTATAAATTTTATGTTCTAATGTAATAATTCATCATCATCTCTCTTTCCCCCTCCTTTTATATTAAAAATGAAAACATCATCTTTGATGTGTTAATTTATTACATTCAAGGACAACGAAGTTTTTAATTTCCATTACCATCGTAAATACTAGAAATTAAACCATTTCTATGGTTGAAAAAAATTATTATTTATATATTATATATTATGTAATGTTCTAGAATCATTTTTACAGATTTTATTAATTTATAAAACAAAATGAGTTCATTGTGATCTAAAACCACCAAAATAAACCCAAATGATTATCATTAACTATTTATCTAATGATTCATCCTCATTCCGTAAAACCAAATTATATATTAGACCAATGTAACCGCTATAAGATCATTAATAACATATAATTTCA
Source organism: Viscum album (assembly GCA_963277665.1). Lineage (NCBI taxonomy): Eukaryota > Viridiplantae > Streptophyta > Magnoliopsida > Santalales > Viscaceae > Viscum > Viscum album. The sequence goes on along the minus strand of OY728153.1, from coordinate 1,211,523,038 downwards.
ATTCTCAATAATTACCCCCATTTTATATGACCTTTCATACATTTATACATGTAAACTGATCATGAAAACCAAGGAAACCAACGCTCCAAAATAATGAAATTGAATCTATTGACCCATAAAAAAGTCCATAAATGAACTTAATAATGTTATAATAAATCAAATAAATTTATAAAGTGTTATGGAATTATTAATTAATAAATCAAATTTTATTATCCTTGACATTAGGATCAAGTAAAGAACACCTTCAGACTTAAGGTAAGGGATTCTACCCGAACCTCCATTATTCCTTCAGGTTATTATTTATCTATTTTTTAAAAAATGAAATTATATTTTATTTTTATTTAAATATTATAAATTATTTTTATAATTTCAAAACTCATGTATCATTAACTATCCATCCTTCTTTTTTGGGGATATACATGTTTTTAAAAGGTTCCCTACTCCATTATTCTCAATAAGTATGCTTGATTTAAGGGAAATTCCTAAATTCTTACCAATTTTCAAGTTCTCACTATAATGTATTTTTATCCACCATTATTTTTTAAAAATATATCATTTTATTTTGAAAAAATTTGTGGTTCACTTTTGGTTTTTTATAAAATTTTATTCCATTTTCTGCTTTAAATTCGATTTAAATTTTATCTTAAACCACACTAAAATGCTTTTATTATAAATTTTTATAAATTATATCTTTATATGTTGTCACTTTAGTTTGAAATAAATTATCATTATGTATTCTTATGTTCCCTTATTAATTTCCATCTATGATTTAAATACTTTCTTTCATGGACACCATTTTGATATTTCCTTATGTTATTCCTTTTTTTATAAGATTATAAAACACAATTCTTACCATGGGTAACCCATATGTTTATGTTTGATTTATTATGTATCATTATTCATGTGGCACACATATTCATGAACATTTTATGATGGGTGAATCCAGATATCACTCTAATTCATTTGTTAATGTTTAGTCTCATTAGACTTCATGTACAACGGTCGTGGTGATTAGACTTGACTCGTGATCTATGTCAAAAGGTATTGGTGTTTAAACTTGAATCATGGTCCTTCATGTGAAATGAGACTTAACTCATGATTATTTCATTTTATATGTTATTTAAAAATCTTTTATGATTCCATGATTACATATTTTATTCGTTATTATGTATATCTATGCCTTTTTTGTTATCTTATTAAGCTTACTAACCCATGTGCTCTTCTTTATTCTTATATTTATTCCCTTACTAGGATTTCTATCTCATCCCTTTGTTCATGTTATCCCCAAGTTATCCTATGAATATTTAAGGGCTAAAAGAAAGCTAAGATCTCATAATTGATGATAAATAAATAAATGTTTTATTTAGCCCCATGTTTTTAGTTTTATGTTCCTAAAATTCCAAAGACACTAGACTTTATGATCAATTTCTTGTAATTTTTGGTTAATTATGAATTACTATGTGTAAAAATATAGGGTTTATATACCATTACCTAGTCACATTTTTCCCCATGTTGTGCCACATGTTTTTATCAAAATGTTTCCCTATACAAACAAGCTACATGGTTTGGTCCATACAGTTAGGACTAACTATTTTCCAATCATATGCCTCTGGCTGTTTCTCCCAAAATATAGTATTTAAATCCTAACACTTCCTAAACTAATAAAAAATATTTTAAACCTCTTATTTATTTAACCTCATCCAAAAAACACTTTTAAGTGTTTCTATTTTTGGAATTACATTCTAAATCATAGTTTAAGTTTTGGCCCATCCTCCAGATAAAATCTAAAAATCCTTTAGAATTTCCAACTTACATAAAAATAAATTAATCTTATAATATCCGCACCCTGGGACTTATCATCTTCTAGAAGACCTTGGAATTTTGAAAACATCACCTAACTTACCGGTTTTATGAATCTCCACTCCAACTTCCATGTTTTGTTTATAAACACCCAACATGCCACCATGAATCACTTTAAACATGTGGAACCTATGTTTCTAAAACTAGAGCCAAAATTATTCATTACAAAATAAATATTGAGAGGAAAATTATGTGGGACCATCTATCTTAAGGAATTATTACTTAATCATCTCATTTATCAATCGGCCCATGGTATTCCCCACTATAGGTCCAAGACTTGAATGGATAATTCTTAGTCGTGGTACTCCCACTGTCTGAACTAACTATTAAAGCTCGTCCTAATCATAATAATGATGCTCTCAAAAAACTTATCAACATGATACACCCGATAATAAATTTGTACTCTACCTTCATTCCATAATTTAATTAAAATGGTTGAACTCCAATCGACTCCACTTATCCTAGTTATGACATTTTTTCCTTATAAATCCTCGACCAACTCATATATTACTCCCTCCTCATCCTAACACCATGCCTAATGTGGTTCCTCATTGAACACATAAACATACCAAGAGGAAACAAGTCTACCCTACCCTATCCAACCATATAAAAAGGTAATTATCTTAAATTGCTGACACTTCCAATACCATATCCTGGTGACCTTAATTTGAGGTACATCGAGATCATTTTTTGCATCCTCGCTGAAGTTTCCAACCGAGTTTTGGTGAAGTATTTAGATAGAACCAATACTACTATCATATCCCAAAAATCACATCAATACATCCCTAATATAGCACATTTGGATCTTAAAAATATAATCATCCAACAAGCCTGAATATAAGTACACGGTAATCTCAAAATCATACTATTGGAATCCAAGTAGCACATTCAAGGCAGGCCATACACCATAGTGCACAAGTGAAACATCAGTATATATCCAAGACATACAAACATTAGGAAAAAAGACTAATCTTAAAGGTGGTATCTCTCCAATATTTTTTTATAATAATTTCTTAGTATATATGAGTCTATCCAAGGAATTTGTACCGAGAACCAAAGTATCAGTCAGTATAGTCATGCCTATAAAGCAATTCGAGTCCATGAACATAACCAACCATAAAACAGCTAGTATATTACATGGAATTTATTGATAAATATATGTTTACATTTCTTCATTTAGTTAATGGAATACAAGATCCCAAATAACCATCAAATAATAGGTCTCAACACATGATGACCCTTCTCACAAGAGGGTCATGACCCGAAAGCCACCATCCCACTCCCCACCTTAAGAGCATCTAAGTCATCATACCAATGAAAAAAATCCTAGTTATGACTGCCCATTCTTCATCCATATTCATGAATAACCATAGGAATGGATAATAATCCACTCATCCCTGAGTGTTAATTCAAACTTCATTCATCACTTATTCCTGCTTCCCAAGAATGGTTTCTTTAGTCCGCTGAAATTCAAATTACAATGAGAGTCACCACCTTCAAATTGAAAAAGGTATACTATACACCATTTAGATACCTTAAACTACCCTCGATCATAAATCTTAAGCTTTCCTCTATTCATGTCATTAAAACCACCTAGTTAGGTAGCATGGGATATAGTTGATGCTCTCTTAGCATACTCAAGATGATTTAATGATATTGGGAATGATCACTTATAAACTATTAGTACACTAAGATTCTATTGAAAAGTGTGTTACACTCTCCCAAAGCCACACTTCATAAAAACAGGCTATAAATTCCTTTAATAAACTCCTAACAACATTTCTCTCTAAAAATGTGTGTGAAGGTCCAACAACGAGTCAATAGTCTAATGTTACCTGATCCATTACCAAGATATCAATCTTCATTTCCAACTTAATTTAAATTCTACAAATATAAATGTCACTATTAATGTAATAATAACTTCTTGAAAATCATATATCCTTGTATTTCACTCTACCCCTCACTAAAATTTAATTTTAAACTGTTATTATGCATAACGACCACATATCATTCTTTCCATACACATCAGGTGTATTTCTCATACCACCGGATTCAATACCTTACTTGTGATTTTTTAAGTCACCTATCAATAAGGAAAATATGATCATGCTATGTGTAATGTTTATATTCACATTTTATAATATCCCTTAGAACCCCTCTTCAAAATCGGGAATCTTCATGTGCCATGATTTTTCAAACAACCACCAACCTCACAACATATTTTTAGAAATTATAGTGTCAACTACACAACCACTAGTCAACTGAGCTTAGAACCCAAACATTTCTTCTCATAAAATCTCATATTGATATCCATCATCCTAGGTGCTTCCTTGAAAACTACATGCATCAATATACCTATAATTTAAAACCCAATAACCTCCCATGAATTGGTCCTAAATTGAGCATATAACCAAGATCACTACCTAAAATAGCATCCAATAAAACTCAGTCCAAAATCTCTCATATGATTCCCTTGATCAAACCAAATATAGAAGACCCACTAGGGTCTGTGTCAAAATAAATGGTGACAACATCTCTTACTTATCCACACTAAATTGAGATCAAAACAGGTATACTAGGTCGGTCCAACTATCCATATAGTCTCTCGCTCGAAACTATATCCTACCCAAGGGATTCTGTTACACAAAATATAACACTCCTATAAAATATCTATCTAAAGAGTTAACACTTGAAGTAAGATAAAGAGATCATAAACCTACATGGGTAAAACTAATAATCATAAGCATAATGACATCACCTATCAAGCATTGGGTTACAAGGTCTGGATCCTCTCTGAGCATCCTCATAACGAAGTTCTCCCTAGAGGTTCACAATGATACTGTATAAAGGATATATAGTTGACCCTAATTGGGTATCTGCATGTGGTAATACCACCCTTGATATTAAACTTTCAAGATAACCACCTACATACCTGGGGGTGTCATATCATCTACTAAGGGTCCCTCATGACTCCAAAGGTCAAAGGGAAAGAACCTTATATGCTTAGATCCTCATCTCAAAACCCAACTGGTTGTCCATCTCGAAGGGCACAACCATAATGGCTAACCCATCACATAACATAAAGATTTTACCTTTAAACTAGTTTCATGCCTAAAAGTGACTAGGATCTATCACCTAACTTTAGTATTAAAGAAATAGAAGAAAGAAGGAAACTAATTCCTGTGGGCAACGCTCATGCCCCCGTTAAAGATATAACTTGAGGAAAAATTATAACTAACCCTTACATGATAGATCTTTATTACAAACATAAAAAAGGTTTTTAACCCAACCATTTCATCAATTAACATTTATTTAAAACATTTAAAGAGAATCGGACATAGGCAGTGTCATGTACCAATGATAAGGAAAACCTTTCATGATAGTACTTAGTCCTTTTTTTAGCTGACACCATGAAGCATTAGGAAAATTATTTCATCATTTCCTTTCAAATCATTATTTATCCAAGGTTCTCATAATTTTCCTCGATTTAATAAATTTTAAATTCCAAGATATCGAGGAAGACACTCTTTAGGTTGTAATTGGAATTATAATTTACTAACGCCTCATAATAATAAGTCTCAAAAGCATTTCAAGGTATATTGTAATTATTTAAAAGGGAATGGTTAGGTGAGAGGAAACCATGAATTTATATGTAATACTATATAAGTGGATATTGAATCTTTAAATAACCATATAATTTATCATAATAATGCCTCCATGGGGTTAATTACCAAGGGATATAAAGAATAAGGTGACCTACAAGGGTCCCTTCAAGCCAATATTGGTCTAGTTATATGTGAATACATTCCCAATTTATGGATTCAACACTCTATAAATTATAATTTGTATCCCATTTAATTAAACCCCATAACAATTAAATTATCAATTTTTTAAAAAACCCCTTGTAGGTTTATCTCATAAGCATAAAATGCTAAAACTCTCCTACAAGGGTCGATCCAAGCTTATAAGGATCCAATCACATGGGTCTTCATGACTAAATTATATAGGTACAATCCTATATATATATACCATGTTTTAGTTAGATGAATTATCATTCCAAAGTTATAAAGGTACTGGCCTATATAAGATATAATTTCCATTTATATAACTACAACCATATCACTACCTTTAGTATTAGAATATAACAATTCCATATCATATGGTTTGATTATATAGGTCATCATTCCCCAATCAATAAGTTCCCATATGATTTATATATTTTAGATTTGGCATTAATTTAATCATAACCACTGAGTTTTCATCTCATGGAACCAATTTTTCATGGCTCAAACAAGTCACAATTGGTTAATTAAGGTTTCACCATCAATATATGTGGTAAAAGACTACATATATTGATGAATACACTTTAATAACCAAGTATATGTCATATTTATAAAAAGGAGTGATATAACATAGAAATGAATTAGATTAGGAATTATAAGATACTACATAAGTAGAGAGTACATGTAAACATAGAACAAATCAACCAAGAAGGGTATATAGATAACAATGATATATAGTCACACATCTTGGTATAAATACAAGAAAGCTTAATAATTACACAATCCATGTCCAATAAGTATTAGGTAGTCAATAAATACAATCTACATGTAATATAATTTTTATAGAATGTGAATCTCTATATATTACAATGATTCAAGAAAAAAACTTCCCTATCATTACAGGCCAAGGTTAAAATCTCCTAAATCGGTATCTAGTAGAAATAAACAAATCACTCAAGGTTAAATAATAATTGGCTAAAATAACAATCTGTATGAAAAAAATTCCAATCCCTGGGGACTTGATCTTTCCCCAATGTATAGGTCGGATGGACCTAGACACGAGCTATTTACTAAGTGTCTACACATTACTAATCTCATTTATACCATCCAAAATAGTGAAATAATATATAATAACCTTTGATACCACTTTATGATGTCCTGAACCAGGATCTACTAAAATAGTGCACTAAGCTGGTTAGCCACATTGCCTTAAGTGCGCCTCCTCATATGATAGAGGATGTCGACTAGAAGCGAGGGTCTAATGGTAGTACATTAGGGAGACTATACCCTTTGGTTTATTAATAAATACATTATAATCCTAATGAAATAAAAAATAATAATGAAATATAGAACTAACAAATCATTAAATAATGAATGAATAACCATGCTTGAACATGTTACAATTTATAAGCAGTAGACATGCAGCAAGTGATCCAATAAAAAGGAATAAACTGAAAAGAATAAATAAATAAAAGTCACTAACTCTAAAAGGAGACTCAAGTACTTTCTCGGCCACTACTCCCAAATCCCATGTCCAGTCCTAGTCTATAAATAAAAACAAAATAGATCACAATCCATATCCTAATATAAAAATAGGATGTATGTCCAGGTACCACACGGTGGCCCGAACAAGGTTCCAGATAAACATGGAAGGCCACCGCCAATGGTGTTTATAATAAATCCATTCAGGACATATAAGATGTTGTGTTGTGTAGGTATGATATTAATAATTTTTTAAATGTTAATGTAAAACAATCATAATCAACATGTAAAATATGTGACAACAAAATTATATGAATCAAAAGTAATTGTATACCAAATTAAATCATCATCCATGGAATGTGTCAGATGTATCATGTATCAGTCTTATAATTTCCACAACCTAATTCCATTTACAAGAGCATCATCTTTATCTTCATAGAGATCATCCATAGAAAACTCATTATAATTTAGAACTACATAGGCTAAGAAATTAAGTCCAATGACAAAAAAAGAGTTTTTGAGTACATGATGATCATCCATAGAAAACTTGGTAAAGACATGGGTGTAGCCCAAGTAGAAATTCCAAGGTGGGCCAAGAAATTTGGATCCAAGGGAATAATCCAAGAATCAAATATAAATGAATCTCTAATGTCAAACCCTGATGTTGATTTCATACTAGGTTATCCGTTAATAAAAAATTTATATAAGGGATCAAGGGTCCGTGTTAGTTTTTATGACCTTATCAATTTAATTCATCACCTTCAATTCCATAATAAATTCAATCAAAAGTGATAAAAAGAGGATCCATGTTAATTTACATACCTTTATCATCCATGTCACGACCTGTCCTCGAGGCCCGTGTCGTGACTACCCCAAGCCCGCCTTACATAGGCCAGGGGCTGGTGACTAGCACCAAGGCGTAAATCCTGATAAACAGGGAAGGCATTGCCTTTGTAAAGTAAACAACCATCACAGAGTAAGCAAGCGGAAAGAGTAAACACTAAGTAAAAACTGTAACAAGCTGTGCTGAATGAAAAAGGGGCCGGAAATAAAACCCCAACTGTAAAGTACAACTGAAAGGGGAAAACAGCAACTGAAAAGAAAATCCGCAGCGTCGAGCCGTCCTCTGGAAGTCCCACCTGAAGGGCGAGCACAGATAGCCTCCACAGCTCCTCGGTCCAGCCGTCCGCTCCGAGTACGTCCCGCCCAGTGGTCCACCTCCAGGTACCGTCCTGCTCCGCAAGCCTCCAACACGATCAGCGTTGTCTGTCGTCTGCAACCAACACAATGAAGTGTGGTCATAGCCCGTGCAGGGGTTAGTATAAGCTACTCAGTAGGGACCCCGAGACCCCTGAAGGTCTCCCGAAATCCACAAAGGATAAACCACGAAGGAAAGATACAATCACGAAGTAACAACCGACACTGCTTAGGTATATGCCCATACATATACCTAAGTCATCAATTCCTGTTCGGCTCCAACATCCGAGCCCAAGCACAACCCAATCCACACAGGAAAGAAAAACGTATACTCACACAGAATAGGACAACACAATCCACGAAGGAGAGCAAAAGTAATCCACATAGGATAGCTCAACACAATCCACAAAGGAACGTAAACAGTAAATCCACCCAGGATAGTTCAACACAATCCACAAAGGAGAGTAAACAGTAAATACACACAGGATAGTTCAACACAATCCACAAAGGAGAGTAAACAGTATTCAGCTCACACAGAATATACTTCGTCGAAAAGGTGAAAGGGATGATCAGATATAGATATTGAATCATCTAATCTGGGACCCACTGAGGATACAAGAAGAGCTGTCTTCATTGATTCATCTATGCTAGGACCCACATAGGATACAAGACCAGCACTGAATCATCTAAGCTGGGACCCACATAGGATACCAGACCAGCACAGGTGGGACCCACATAGGATACAAGACCAGCACTCTTCATTGATTCATCTATGCTGGGACCCACATAGGATACAAGACCAGCACAGCTGGGACCCACATAGGATACAAGAACAGCACTCTTCATTGATTCATCTATGCTGGGACCCACATAGGATACAAGACCAGAACTGAATCATCTAAGCTGGGACCCACATAGGATACAAGACCAACACAGTTGGGACCCACATAGGATACAAGATTGGCACTCTTCATTGATTCATCTATGCTGGGACCCACATAGGATACAAGACCAGCACTGAATTGTCTAAGCTGGGACCCACATAGGATACAAGACCAGCACAGCTGTGACCCACATAGGATACAAGACCAGCACTCTTCATCATCGCAGACCACTGAGGATCTCTGTACAGTCGTCGTCGTCGAAGTCGCAGCCAACACTAGGGTTCCCGCACACAGCAAGCTCGTTCGAGAGGGTCCGATCCACGAGCCGAGAGGCTGATACATCAACTGACACAAGGTCCATAGTTGATATATCCAAAAGTTCCATATCGTCAACAGGAACTCAACGTCGCATATGGCGCGTCAATCAGACACCCGGTCTGAGAGTTTTTGGCTTTTCCGTCCCAGGGGCCTGGTTGGTTTCTAAGGCAGAACCAACCCGACCGTACTCCACCTGCGTCCAAACCTCGGACAGAGTTTGCCAAAAGATCCGTCTCACTTAGAGGAAAACAACAAAGTCGACAGCACGTCAATCGGATGTCTAAATCCCAAGATATGAGTGTTTCCGCTCTGAGGGCCCGGTTGGTTTCGTGTACGAACCAACCCGGCCAAACTCAAAGTATTCCGAAACCTTGAGTGCGATATACCGAAACGACCGTCTCATTCCAAGGATAGTGTCGCAACTGACGGTGTGTCGATCGAAGGCCCGTATCCCAAGATATGGGCGTTTGAACCAACTCAGTCCGAAAATAGGGGGTCTGGGCCCGGCCTGGCCCAGCCCAGTACCCCCTGGGTCGGCCGAACCGGGTCAACCCGGCCCGGGCGGCAACCCGGCCCGACGACCCAGGCCGGCCCGGAAGCCCAGCCCAGTCGGCGGCGCGGCCGGCGCGGCGGCGCGGCGGCGTGGCCAGCGCGGCCAGCGGGCCGCGCGAGCGCGCCCAAGGGAGGGGCTACGCCCCTCCTTTATTTCAAAATGGCGGACCCCCTTTAAGGGTTCGCGCCACGTGTGCAACCCGGGGGGTGTAACCCCCCGGCTTTTCCCCTGTAACGGCCGGCCAGCACAGGGGTGGCCGGTTTCTTGCCGCGGGACCCTGTGGTCCCGCACCTTCCAGCGCCGGCGGCCGGAGTTCCGGCCGCCTTCTTCGAATTCTCCGGTGGGTGGTTTTTTCAACCGCTACTTCCAGGATGGCTGCAAATTCATCCGACGCGGCGTGATGATGTCGCGTCCTTCCGCTGCAGCCCGACTCCGGTCGCAGCCTCGTTCGTACCCTTGACGCAGCGCGACGGCGTCACGTTTCTTCATCATGGCCCGCATCGTTCACATCTCCTTTCGCTCAAGCGCGGTGCAACGATGCATTACCGTCTTCACTAATCAAAATGAAGAATAGAAAAAAGGGGGGAGGGGTATCGGCCAAGTTTGTGCGGACCGATCCCCTCCCGTTATCTCGATAGCAGTTGGTCGAAACGTAAAACATTTAACCTTCACAATTTTTAATTTAAATAAAAAATTGGAACATGGCCATCAGATTTATCTTTCTTATTCGAAGGAAAGAAATCACCAACTTAAAAAGATTCAAACCCCTACCTCGTCAAGTCGTCGCATGCGCGTTCTTCACGTAATTGACCGTCGCGGAACAAGTGGAGCGTCGGGTCTCGGAAGGGCGCCGCGTCGTCGCGGAAGGGCGTCGCGTCGACGATCTCTGAGGATCAAGAAACAAAAGATTTAATTAATAATAATTAAATCCATGATGTTTTTATAACCCACAAAGAGATTTAAAAGAAGCGCAACCCCCTACCTTGTCGTTGTCGATCGAAGGTTGTCGTGGGGTTGGATTGTCGCGGAAGAACGTCACGGAAGAAGAACCGTCAGCATCGCGGTACATGGCGTCGCGTTGTCGATCTCCGAGGGATCGGCATTCTTCTTCGCCCTTTGTCGAAGGTCGGCGTTCTTCGCGTTCTTCGCGTTCTTCGTGTTCTTCGTGTTCTTCGCGAAGAAGGATGAAGAACTTGAGGTTTGTCAAATCCTCTCAATGAACAACACTTAAGGAGAAAAAGCGTTGGTCTTATTTTATTAACATTCCAACAAACGAAAAAAGAGATAATTAACGACCCATTAATTCATAGAATTAATTCAACGAATAAAACCGCCCAATTAAATGGTGCGTTAAGAATTTAATAAAACACATCAATTGAATTTCATAAAAACGGGTTTTCGTGGGTGCGTTACTTAGGGGAAAAGAAATGGTGGGGCTCGTGTGGGCCCCACCTCACAAATATCCTACCAAGAGGGTAGGATATTTTTGGATAGCACCCTATCTGCATCAACTCAGCTTAAACAGCTTGAAGTGGTCTTTAAGCGGCTTTAAGTGAAATAAAAATAAAAATAAAATTGTCGCACAACTTTATTTTATTTCTTAACTTAAAACCCAAAAATTAAAAACCACAACCGAGCAAACACAACTCCAGAAGAGGCGTTTCTAAGAAAATACCAGAGCAGCGATTCCATCGGTGCCCTCAGAATTCGATTCCGAGCACCGGTTCAAAAGTTAGAAAAACCCGCTCGTTCGTTCACTGAACGTACCCGATCCAAACTTCAGAAAATGATTCTGGGCACACCGGGCCTCGGAATCTGGTGCTGTCAGAAGCTGCGTTCTTGTAAAATTCCAAAGAAAATTAAGAAAAGAATTTCCTTGAAATTTATGGGTTTTTACATTACTCCCACCACAGGGCTTTACGTCCCCATAAAGCTTCACCACAAACTTAGGGATACAAAGGCGGTACTGAGAACGCATATGAGCCTCCCGCTCCCAAGTGCTCTCCTGGAGGTTCTCAAGCTGCCATCTGAAGCGCACTAGAGGAATCGATCGTCCACGTAGGACCCGCTCCTGTCGATCCTCGATCTCCACTGGGTCCTCCGCAAAAGTCGCCCCATAATCAAAGACCAGCTCTCTATGGTCAAAGATTTGTGTCGGGTCGTGCATGTATCTCCTCTGCTAAGATACGTGGAAGACGTCATGCACCCGGCGCAACTGTGGTGGTAGAGCCAGGAGATAAGCCACCTTTCCAATCCTGTTGAGGACCTAGAAGGGTCCGATGAAGCATGGAGACAACTCGCCGCTTCGACCAAACCTCCGTAATCCACGTCGAGGTGAGACCCGCATGAAGACGTGGTCGCCATCCTCGAACTCAAGTGGCCTCCGCCTCTTGTCAGCATAGGACTTCTGTCGGCTCTGAGCTATACTCATCTGCTCCTGGATGACCTGGACCATCTCTGATCCCACAAGAACTGCTAAGATTTCTTCTTTGCCGATAAGAGAAATCTGGTCTCATCCCCTGGATGAACCACTTCCTTTGCCTAATACAGTCAATCCCGACATGGATGTTACTAATCCACACCAAATATGACATCGTAAGGCATCGACGCTACTACCAAGAGATCCAACCGTTACTCTCGACTCCAAGGGTTGAGTCACACTGTCGGCATCAGTGTGTGGTAACTGGGTCTCCTCCAGTAGATATCTCACAAGTGAGGGTCAAGTCAACAGTCTAAACTGTAACCTCTTAGTAACAACACAAAAGAGGATAGGAATGAAAACATCACAAAGGTAAGTGTCTTTTACTATTGCAGCTCATAATACAAAGAAATCACACAACAACAACAAGGAACTAGAATTACAAAGGATGTATCCACTAGTTCCACTCCTGTCCATCTGCTCTCAGAGCTCCATGATCGAATGCCTCAGCTGCCTGAAGCTGAGCTCTCGCATGTCCACCAACTCCTTGTGGTCAGGGTGGACCTCCTGGTGGTGGTGGTGGCAACACCTCGAAGTGTCGCCCACCATCTGCTACTCGGCCAGCTCCTATGCCTCGTCTGCCTGTACACTGCGGACCACCGTGGCCGAACCCCTGTCTGGGAGGTCCCTCTACAACTTGCTGCTCATCTGTAAGACGATTCGGGTAGTCTCGAGCCATGTGACCTCGCCCGCTGCATGCGTAGAAATGCTTGCCCCTCGTGTAGCTGGCTCTCCTTTGGGTGCCCCGCACAACCGAATCTTCATCCTGAGACTGCCCAATTGATGGTCTGGCCCGTTTGGACCTCTGCGTCACCTGTCTGCTGCCAGCTGCGGAAGACCCTGCTACGGGCCGTCCTGCAGAGGGCCCTGTCACTGGAGCCTGCTCGGCGAGAAAACCCTCCACTAGAAGGGCTCTCTCCAACACCTCTACCTGTGTCAGAATGTTGAGGGAGATCATCGAAGCCTTGATCTCCTGCCTCAGTCCCTGCTCGAAGGTCCGGGCCCGGAAGAACGTGTCTCGTACCATATCTGTGGAGTAGCACGAGAGATCAGTAAATCTCGCTGAGTACTGGGCCACTGTCATGCTGCCCTTCTGTAGCTGTAGCAGCTCTTGGATGCGCACCGCACGGAGGGTGGCTGGGACGAACTCGGAGCGGAAGATGCTCTCAAAGTCCATCCAGAGGAGAGATGTCTCGTCGTGCACTTAGAGCATCAAGCTCCACCATCTGCCTGCTGCCGCGTGCAGGAGGCTCGCTGCGAGGATCACCATGAGGTCTGCTGGTGTCCTCACTAATCTAAAAACCCGTACAACTGCCTCCAGCCAGTCCTCGGCGTCCTGAGGGTCCGTCTCCCCGTGGAACCTGGGCGGTCGCTGGCGCTGGAACTCATGCAGTGTACTAAGGCGACGTGCATCGTCAGCGGCTGGGGCTGGTAGCATCGGTGGCTCGGCAGGTAAAGGTACCACCGGTGCCTCTGTTGACAAGGAGCCCTGCACTGAGGCCTCGTCGCTCGGTGGGTTGTCATCACGCTCCACTCTCGGAACCCTAGATGGTTGCCGTCGTGGGGCCATCCTGAAAAGAAACAGGTGCGCCACGGTCAGAACTGTATACCTGGTGAGCTGACACAAGTAATCACAAAGAAAACTTGAACACATATTCAATTAATGTTTTCATGCATTAAGTCGTAAATCAGAAGTCAGGGTCCTGGTGTACGGATACGTCGGCTACCGCACCAACACTGGACTCCCTGGACTGATAACCACACCCAATACGCTGAACACTATTGCTTCACATAGAAGAAAGATCAGAGTCTGCGGTAGAACAGAACTTCCTCTAATAACAATTTGTCATGACCCGTCCTCGGGGCCCGTGTCGTGACTACCCCAAGCCCGCCTTCCATAGGCCAGGGGCTGGCGACTAGCACCAAGTCATAAATCCTGATAAACAGGGAAGGCATTGCCTTTGTAAAGTAAACAACCATCACAGAGTAAGCAAGCGGAAAGAGTAAACACTAAGTAAAAACTGAAACAAGCTGTGCTGAAAGAAAAAGGGGCCGGAAATACAAGCCCAACTGTAAAGTACAACTGAAAGGGGAAAACAGCAACTGAAAAGAAAAGCCGTAGCATCAAGCCGTCCTTTGGAAGTCCCACCTGAAGGGCGAGCACAGATAGCCTCCACAGCTCCTCGGTCCAGCCGTCCACTCTGAGTACGTCCCGCCCAATGGTCCACCTCCAGGTATCGTCCTGCTCTGCAAGCCTCCACCACGATCAACACTGTCCGTCATCTGCAACCAACACAACAAAGTGCGGGCATAGCCCGTGCAGGGGTGAGTATAAGCTACTCAGTAGGGACCCCGAGACCCCTGAAGGTCTACCGAAATCCACAAAGGATAAACCACAAAGGAAATATACAATCACGAAGTAACAACCGACACTGCTTAGGTATATGCCCATACATATACCTAAGTCATCAATTCCCGTTTAGCTCCAACATCCGATCCCAAGCACAACCCAATCCACACAGGAAAACAAAACGTATACTCACACAGAATAGCACAACACAATCCACGAAGGAGAGAAAAAGTAATCCACATAGGATAGCTCAACACAATCCACAAAGGAAAGTAAACAGTAAATCCACCCAGGATAGTCCAACACAATCCACAAAGGAGAGTAAATAGTAAATCCACACAGGATAGTTCAACACAATCCACAAAGGAGAGTAAATAGGATTCAGCTCACACAAAATATACTTCGTCGAAAAGGTGAAAGGGATGATCAGATATAGATACTGAATCATCTAAGTTGGGACCCACTAAGGATACAAGACCAGCAGTCTTCATTGATTCATCTATGCTGGGACCCACATAGGATACAAGACCATCACTACTGGGACCCACATAGGATACAAGACCAGCACTCTTCATTGATTCATCTATGCTGGGACCCACATAGGATACAAGACCAGCACTGAATCATTTAAGATGGGACCCACATAGGATACAAGACCAGCACAGCTGGGACCCACATAGGATACAAGACCAGCACTCTTCATTGATTCATCTATGCTGGGACCCACATAGGATACAAGACCAGCACTGAATCATCTAAGCTGGGACCCAAATAGGATACAAGACCAGCACAGCTGGGACCCACATAGGATACAAGACCAGCACTCTTCATCATCGCAGTCCACTGAGGATCTCTGCACAGTCGTCGTCGTCGAAGTCGCAGCCAGCACTAGGGTTCCCGCACACAGCAAGCTCGTTCGGGAGGGTCCGCTCCACGAGCCGAGAGGCTGATACATCAACTGACATAAGTTCCAGATTTGATGTATCCAAAAGTTCCGTATCGTCAACAGGAACTCAACATCGTAGACGGCGCGTCAATCGGACGCCCGGTCTGAGAGTTTTTCGATTTTCCGTCCCACGGGCTCGGTTGGTTTCTAAGGCAGAACCAACCTGACCGTACTCCACCTGCGTCCAAACATTGGGTGGAGTATGCCAAAAGATCCTTCTCACTTAGAGGAAAATAACAAAGTCGATGACACGTCAATCGGACGTCTGAAGCTCAAGATATGAGTGTTTCCGCTCCGAGGGCCCCGTTGGTTTCGTGTACGAACCAACCCAGAAGAACTCAAAGTATTCTGAAACCTTGAGTGCGATATACCGAAACGACCACCTCATTCCAAGGATCGTGTCGCAACTGACGGTGCGTCTATCAGAGGCCCGTAGCCCAAGATATGGGCGTTTGAACCAACTCAGTCTGAAAATAGGGGGTCTGGGCCCGGCCCGGCCCAGTACCCCCTGGGTCGGCCGAACCGGGTCAACCCGGCCCGGGTGGCAACCCAGCCCAACGACCCGGCCCGGCCGGTGGCGCGGCGGCGCGGCGGGGCGGCCAGCGCGGCAAGCGTGCCGCGCGAGCACGCCCAAGGGAGGGGTTATGCCCCTCTTTTATTTCAAAATAGTGGCCCCCCTTTAAGGGGCAGCGCCACGTGTGCAACTCGGGGGGTGTAACCCCCCGGCTTTTCCCCTGTAACGGCCGGCCAGCGCAGGGCCGGCCGGTTTCTCACCGCGGGACCCCGTGGTCCCGCGCCTTCCGGCGCCGGAGGCCAGAGTTCCGGCCGCCTTCTTCGAATTCTCCAGTGGGTGGTTTTTCTGACCGCTACTTCTAGGATGGCTGCAAATTCGTCCGGCACGGCGTGACGACGCCGCGTCCTTCCGTTGCGGCCCGACTCCGGCCGCGGCCTCGTTCGTACCCTTGACGCAGCGCGACGGTGTCGCGTTTCTTCATCGTGGCCCGCATCATTCATGTCTCCTTTCACTCAAGCACGGTGCAACGATTCATTACTGTCTTCGCTAATGAAAACAAAGAATAGCAAAAAGGGGGGAGGGGTATCGGCCGTGTTTGTGCGGACTGATCCCCTCCTGTTATCTCGATAGCAGTTGGCCGAAACGTAAAACATTTAACCTTCAAAATTTTTAATTTAAATAAAAAATTGGAACATGGAAGTCAAATTTATCTTTCTTATTCGAAGGAAAGAAATCACCAACTTAAAAAGATTCAAACCCCTACCTCGTCAAGTCGTCGCACGCGTGTTCTTTGCGGAATTGACTGTCGCGGAACAAGTGGAGCGTCGCGTCGCAGAAGGGCGTCGCGTCGTCGCGGAAGGGCGTCGCATCGACGATCTCCGAGGATCAAGAAACAACAGATTTAATTAATAATAATTAAATCTGTGATGTTGTTATAACCCACAAAGAGATTTAAAAGAAGCACAACCCCCTACCTTGTCGTTGTCGATCGAAGGTTGTCGCGGGGTTGGATTGTCGCGGAAGAACGTCACGGAAGAAGAACCATGGGCGTTGCGGTACTTGGCGTTGCGTTGTCGATCTCCGAGGGCTCGGTGTTCTTCTTCGCCCTTCATCGAAGGCCGACGTTCTTCGCGTTCTTCGCATTCTTCGCGAAGAAGGATGAAGAACTCGAGGTTTGTCAAATCCTCTCAACGAACAACACTTAAGGAGAAAAGGCGTTGGTCTTATTTTATTAACATGCCAACAAATGAAAAAAGAGATAAGTAACGACCCATTAATTCATAGAATTAATTCAACGAATAAAACCGCCCAATTAAATGGTGCGTTAAGAATTTAAGAAAACGGGTCAGTTGACTTTCATAAAAACGGGTTTTCGCGGGTGCGTTACTTAGGGGAAAAGAAACGGTGGGGCTCGTGTGGGCCCCACCTCACAAATATCCTACCAAGAGGGTAGGATATTTTTGGATAGAACCTTATCGGCATCAACTCAGCTTAAACAGCTTGAAGTGGTCTTTAAGCGGCTTTAAGTGAAATAAAAATAAAAATAAAATTGTCGCACTACTTTATTTTATTTCTTAACTTAAAACCCAAAAATTAAAAACCACAACCGAGAAAACGCAACTCCGGAAGAGGCGTTTCTAAGCAAATACCGGTGCTGTGATTCCATCGGTGCCCTCGGAATTCGATTCCGAGCACCGGTTCAAAAGTTAGAAAAAACCCGCTCATTCGTTCACTGAACGTACCCGAGCCAAACTTTGGAAAATGATTCCGGGCACACAGGGCCTCGGAATCAGGTGTCGTTAGAAGCTATGTTCTTGTAAAATTCAAAAGAAAATTAAGAAAAAAAATTCCTTGAAATTTACGGGTCTTTACAATCCACTTATAATATTATTCATAATATATGAAATAATTGATATTATTTATTATTTCCTTGATCTCCATTTCCCTTATAATTAAACATGGTCTAAGATGTATTCAACCTTTAACATACCAATTCAAATTACATATGGGATCCACTCATGGTTGGTCAGTTCAACACACCCCAAGGGGTCTCATAGTCCTAGGAGTTCAAATGAACCCACCTCAAGGGGTGGTTTGGGATGAGTTTAGTGAAATCCAACTTTATTAATAGGGAAATAGAACATTGAAAAATGTTTAGAAACCTTTAATTTAAGGTACTAATCATTTTAGAAGAAATGCATAGAATGTCTGTGGTGAGGAACTGAGGTGTGATCTATAAACATAAAACATTAATGGAAAGGTATATATCACCTACTTTATCCCAAGGATACTTCACTCATCAATTATAGGGCTTTGATTCAAGGTGAAATGAGAGAAATCAAAGAAACAGGGAAATGCCATGAAAATTGGTCATAAAAACTTGAATTGAGATATAATTAAATATGGAAATATAAATTAAGAAAATAAGAAAAGAGATTGATATCTTTACTGGTTGTAATCCAATGCAACTAATAGTGAGAGATTCTGATCTCAAACAAATAAGATACATCGATGCCTAGAAGAGGCCAAGTGGGGGAATGAGGGACTACTGGAATGGGAGAAATAATGGCAGATACGGGGATATTAATGGTTAAATCCTGGAAGTAAAAAATGGTAAATTCCACCCCTTTAATGAGATCCATGGTTTTCAGTATGGTTTAGAAAACCATGTGCCAAGTGTGTGGTGCCACTGTCCAAGGACACCCACACATCAAATGGTTACAGTGCATGGTAAGAAAAATCATGCACGGTCCCTCTGCACACCTATAACATGTTGAAAGGTTTCCCCTATAGTGCCACATGGTTTCATAAAACTATGTACCTATATAAATAGGTTTCATGTTTTTGGTTTCATGATTTTCTTTAATCATTCTCCAACCATGCACCCTTGTCTCTTTCTCCTAAAATTGATATTTTTGATCCTGACACTTATGAAAGTCATCTGAACTCCCAAGACACATATTGGGTCTTCAAACTCATCTAAAACATCAATTTTAAGTGTTACAACTTTTAAAATAACATTCAAAATCTCGTTTTATGTTTTTAATTATCCATCTAATGAAAATATAAAAATCCTTTATAATTTCCAACCATCATAAAGCCAAAGGATCTTATAGGAATTAACCATAAGAAAAAAATTTAGTTATGAAGAAATCTCTTGATATGAACTCATGGTAGAAATAAAAATTTGAAATTCCCACTATTCCCATGGATTTGAAAAGAAAATGACAATGGAGTCTCATGATAAATAAAATAAATCACATTATGTTAAGAAATTCTAGCCATCTACACGCTAGAAATGTGGGAAGAATCTTAATGGGAATTTCTTGAATGGAACTTGGAGGTCATAAAGCCTATGAATGTTATAAGGGGGTGAATATTATGGATAATTCAATAGAGTAAAATAAGAATCCAACTAATTAACCACCCACCCTCTAATGATTCAAATGAAATGAATATAAGAATTGTTCCAAATAGTGCACAAATTTCAAGGTTTTTTGTTATGATGATCAAAATCAAAAACTTTATAATCTCAAAGAAAATGGGATATTTCATATGATCATGAATACTAAAGTGGGTTATGAGAATGGAATGGTGAAAGTTCCACTTTCCATCCACTCTAAAATAGTTAATGTATTATTTAATTCTAGCTCTACGCACTATTTTATGTATAATTAATTTTATAAGGGTTTCAAATTACTAGCTCAATGATTAGATATTGAGTTAGTAATGAAAACTCTTAATAGTGTGATGGCCACATCTAAAGTCTATATTTCTTATCCGATTGAATTTTTTTGGAATGTGCATCTTGTAAATTTTATGATTCTCACTTTTGATGAAAATTATTTGATTATTAGCATGGGTTGGATTTATTTCTATGGATCCCATATAAATTGTTGAGGAAGAGTATTCACATTTCATATTCCAAATAAACTAATGTAGACTTTAATTGAGTGAATTTCCAAATCATTTTAATCAATATTTTGTTGAATTTATTATCTAATTATGCCTTATTTGTTAATTAATTGTACTTTAGTAATTTAGTAGTTTAAATTATTAATTCTCTATTTTTATATTTAATTCTATTGTATCTATTTAAAATAATTAATTCTTTTTATTTACTTTTTTCTTATTATTTTATGTATATTTTTTGTTTAAAATTTTTTTAATTGTTTTTTATTGTAATTACATTTTATAATTCAATCTGTCATCATTATTTTCGTATTCAAATAGTGAAACTTTGATTTAATTTTTAATCCTTAGATTTTTGTATTCTAGAAATTTTTATTTTTTATTTTTAAAATTTCAATTAATTATTAGTTTTTTTAATATTAATTGATAGAATTTGAATTTGTTTAATTTAGTGGTTTTAACATTTTATTAATTAAATTTTGGAATTTTTTAATTTAAATAATTAATTGAATTAGTCTTTAAATTTTAATTTATTTAATATATTAATGTTCTAATATATTTTTTAAACTTAATTGTTAATTTTTTATTTAATTTGTTTAAATGTTGTTGTAGATCTGTCTCCATTATACACGGCCCCCATAGGGACTGCTACCTCTGGGTAGGACATCCACCATTGGAGAAGAGTGCTACTGCTAGGGCAGAGTATGATAGCCATTGTCGAGCTTCACCTACCTAAGCCGAATTGAGCTGCTACCAACTTCCATTTATAGAACCATTCACCACTACAGCAAACCAATCTTGATCTACCACTAGGAGATTCTTCCACCAATCCACTATTTGGACTGAGCCCCCATTCATTTTCTCTACTACCTCCAGCACCCAGCAGTAGCAAAGCAGAGAACCACATACTAATTGAGAATTCTTCCATCGTCACTTGAGTCTACTACCACTAACACCCAAATTTTTCTACCACCATGCACATACAGTATAAGCACAACAAGAAACTAGTGTTATCACATATTTTACATTTTAATATACCAATACAACGGTTCACTTTCTACCACCACTAAATTGAACCACTGGTAGAATCCCTCATCTATATTTCCCCCTCCTTATACCTACATTAAAGATCCACCGACAGTAACCCACTATTAACGTTGTATCAGAACCCTCAGATCCACTGTCATTATCATCATGGTCTAGATCCACCTTCTGGTAATGATCTACCATTCACCCAGCTTCCACCCTCTATAGAAGTCGAATAACTCACACGGAACTAAAACAACTCATAGAACTAGATCTCACCAATGTTGCTTCCTCTATGAAGTCATTTTTTCCTCCGACCATCGAACCTGATGTTGCAGTTCTACAACCAGTTCCAAAACTTCTAACCATGATCACATATAGAATAAAATCCCAATATGGTATTTACTACTAGTTTTCACCTGACACTAGAAGATCTACTTCTACTAGTGTCAACTGCTACGCCCGATGGAATCTTTCACCACCAAATCTGAAATCATTCCCACTATTGTGGCCTAAATAACTAAAGACTAAAGCCTTCCATCACTACTACTGATTTGTGCTAATGTTGAGCATAACACCACCCTCTAAACCCAACATCATTGATCATTTGATGTCATTGATCGTGGAATCACCACCAAGTGGCAGAAGTTTCCACTACTAGATCCCACCATCACATGTTGACCATTTGAAGGAATACCCAAGAACACCGAGGTCGATCCCCCTTAGAGGAATAGAATACCTCAACCAAATATCCTCCTCCTTTTGGGAGAAGAGTACATATTTCAAATAAGAATATGGATAAAATAAAAAATATAATAAAAAATAAATAAATATAATAAAATAACTATAAATAATTAAAAATAATAAAATAATATTTTTATTAAATATAATAATGATGATGATGATGATACATATATTTATTTATAAATATTTAATTATATAATCAAAACAATAAAAATAATATATATAAATTTATTTGTTAAAATTAATATATTTATATGATAATAATTATATTTATAATGATAAAAATTATATACTTATATTAATAATAATAACAATAGTTATATGTATATATATATAAATATACTTTTTAATAATTTTAAGAGTATTATATATTGTTATAAAAGTTTTTTTATAATTATGATAATAATAAAAATGAACTAATTATCTTTTGTTTTCAATTTATAGAATCAAGATGGAAACGTGACGAGATGCATTTTCAATAGAATTTACATTGGGTGGAGTTTGTTAGAAGGGATCATGTAATATACTAGGGATCGAAACCAAAAAATATTATTATGTAGATGGTGAGTGAAATAAGATTGACTTGAGTCAGTGAAGGAATCTGGTGACGAACTGAAAAATAACAGAGGATAAATTCTGAATTTTGAAGAGTAAGAGTTATACTTGGAAATTTAGACATTCATATTTTGAATTATTGAATTTGGAGACCGAAAATAGATAGGCATACAAGGATCTATGATTAAAGAGTGAGGAGTAGAGAACATAGTCATGATCATTAATTTAGAGGATATTCTCTTCTATCATTGTAATTTTCTGCATTTCTTTTATAATTTAAATGGTATCTTCCTGATTTTAAAATGTATTCTGGCTAAATTTTTTGATCTGGGTGATTAATCTACAAATTTTTTTTTAAATTCTTCATATTTTCATTCTTTCTAGAAAAATTGATTGGCAACATGGGTTCTAATTTAATTAAAATTATTTGACACCACTAATCTTAAATTGCAAAACCAAAATATCGATAACTGATATTCATCGTAGATAAATCTATTCAACATTAGTTTCAAAAGTGTTTTATTTCTTGTAGAGATTTATTTCAATAATAAATTTTCAAAACTGGTTGATTTTTTATCTTTATCAAAGTATAAAACTCTGAGAAAAATTAAATTTCATGTTTAATCTTCTGATGAGGGAAATAAATCAAAAAAAATTTAAGGATAAAAATTCATCATTATTTTTATGAATTAATAATTCAATTCAAATAATTAGTATTAATATTTCCCTTATATATGTCTCTTTTTTACCAATTTCGTATTCTATTATTAATCACCATTTTTCTTGATTCATTTAATTATAAAAATCATTATCTCATCATCATTTTCAGTCAAGAAAAAATTAAAATATTGAAAAATATATTGGTCACTATTTACAGTGGTCTTGTTTTGATAAATTTGGTTACTCTATCATATTAATAGTCTTCCCTTGGGTTTGACCCTACTAAATATTATATAGTAGTAAATAAGAAATATAAATAATTAAACATATATGTTTTTAATGATGTACTTGTCAATTTTCAAGCATCATTTTCAAGGAAGGATTCATTCGACCAATTTTTGAAAACAACTAAAAATTAATTTTAGAAAAATTTCATTTAAAAAATTAAAAGAAAATATCTGAATATTGCTATTAAAAAAATTCTTTTAATCTGTTTCGGCTACTTGTTTCTTTGAAATAGCTTGTTAGTTTGTTTGTTCATGTTTCTATTAGAAGTTATCTACTAAAATTTATATTATAATATCTAATACATGAGCCCAAGTACATAAATATATAGGTTAGATCCTTAAAACCCAGAAAATGATAAACATCTTAGTGCTCTTAGAAATAAAAAAAATCCAAAATGGAAAACATAAGAGAATGAGTTCATGTTAACGGTGAACAAATTTTTTTTCCTGAACTCAATTTAGAATATAATTAGAGGCCTAGGATTAGGGAGTCTTAACTCCCTAAAGTGTCATGAAACCCATCATAAATTATATTTTCTACTAGATCCAAAAACTATGAGCTAAAATATTCTCACATATCACTATTGACTTCCTTTAATGAGATCTTTAATAAAGACTCATTGGACTTCATTAGATACTTTCATAATACTGTGCAACAATTACCACTATTAAGGCTCAATGAGAATGAAAATTAAATGATATTGTTTCCCTTGTTCCTTAAATTTAATTATATAATTTTTTTAAGTCTTTATGAGAATATCTTTGAAAGATTGGAACAAGTATATAATTAATTTGTAATTAAATTATATCCTCAAATACTTTAATGTGAATTATGAACCAAAATCACTAGTTTTTATCAAGATGATAGGGAATCCTTTGATGATTATTGAGATCAATTTAGGGACCTTGCCATAGAGTATCATCATCATCATCTTCCATCACTTATTCTCATGGACACATTATATGAAGGATTTTCCTCTTTGGATCAAAATCTTATTAACCAGACTGTTGAGGGAAATTAAAATGATAAGAATAATTAATAATTGAGTCAAATTTTCAAAAATATATATTTAAATTCTCAAAATAGAAACTCTAGGAGGAATAGAGTCAATAGAAGTGGAAATAAAAATGGTTTAGGAGTATATGTAAATGCCCAACTAGCTGAAATTAATGATCAACTTCAATCTCAAATGAACTAAAATTCTAAAAAAACTGTAAACCAAGTTGGTTGTAAAAAATAAATCCAATATATTAGAGATAAGTGTGATATATTTGGTATTTTTGGAACACTAAATGTTTTCCCAATTATTGATATGTCATCCAAAAACAATAAAATTTTAATTTTTCAATATATGGTCCTTTGATTTCAAACAAGGATGATCTCATTTCAAAAATTTATAAACAATCCCATATGAAGCATCAAAATGTATCCTCAAATGAACAAGGCATGATTAGACATCTTTCTACCCCTGGTTACTAAAAACAGCCTAGACAACAATTCCAAAACCAATATAGGGGTGAGTCGTCTAATTCCCAAGGGAATTTTTAGGGGTAGATGTATAATAGAATGGACCAAATTATAAAAATATTTGACTATCAATAGGATAAGTTTGATTCATAAAAATCACAACATAAATCTAATAATGCTGAAGATGATGCTAGAATTCAAAATCTAGGATTAAAAATGGGACAATTATCTAGAGACATGACATCTTGGGATAGGGGTAAGCTGCATAGAATAACTAATATTAACTCTAGGGAAAATTTCATGGATATTGTTACAATAATTGGTTAAAATACTCAAATAGAAGCTGTATAATACCTTCGAAGTTCCCAAAATAAAAAATTACGTTAATCGGTAAAAACAAACTATAGCACACCGAATCAAGAATGAAGGAGAAAAGTCCTAAAAATAAAGAAAATCTCAATTTTCCACCTGAAAATCAGGATGAATTTTTTTCTAAACCTAAAAATAATAAAGGTAAGAATAATGATATTAAAGAAATAGGGGAGATGTCTTATATTCCTAGAAACTATTCCCCACCCATTTTTCTCCATGGAAAATTAAAACCAAATAATAATAATAAGGATGAACTTCTTTAGTTCCTTGGTCTTATAACCAAGCTCCAAGTGAATATCTCTTTCATCCAACCCATTATTCAAATTACTTATTATTTTAAATATCTTTAAAAAATTATTTCAAACAAAAAATACTCTAGAATAATTTTCTACATGCAGCATCACTGAAGAGTGTAGTGTTGTTATTCAAAATAAAATCCCTCTCAAGTATAATGATCCTAGTGGATTTTTCATTCACTTAACTTTAAGGAATAGTGGTCAACTTAATTATCTATCTTATTTAGGTGCTAGTATAAATCTTCTCTCATTATCATTTTTTAAACAGTTTGTATTGGGTGACCTTCATCCCACCACTATCATCCTACAGTTGGCTAATCGTTCATTCACACATCATGTAGGAATGGTATATGATCTTCTGGTTAGAGTTGGAAATCCATTTTTTCTATTTGGATTTCTAGTGTTATACATGGAGTGTGTCTAGGAGTATAAAAACACTATCCTTTTACTCATATTATTACATTATTTTAACCATAATTAATCATCAAAACAAACCAATGATTGTAAATACTATTTTATTTGGAAGGTTGGGTACATAATTAGAAATCAAGAAAACAAAACAAAAAATATTTTAAGTAATAATAATAATGAGATCCTAACTTCCTTTGAGATCTTACATATACATATATGGGGAATACATGAACAAATTTATGAGCTAAAAATAAACATAAGTGAATAAACAGAGGAATAAATCATAGCACATGGGTTAGAATGCACCACATAATGACATAAAATAGAATTGAACATGAATTAACATATGGAATCATAACATATAGAAAATAGGATCATATAATCATGAAATCATAAAAATTTGGAAAAAACATACCACATGAAATAATCATGAGTCAAGGATAACTTCCAAGACTATTGCACATGGTGTACAAAGTCCCGTATAGAAATCAAGTTCACTCTCTGTCCCAACATGATGTCTCATGAGACTAAACATTACCCAATGAATTGGAATGATATCTGGGTACACCCATCATAAAATTTTCAATCATATATGTGTTCCACATTAAAATAAAACAAAATGAATAACCATAATGGTTTACCATTGAAAGAAATGGGTATCATAATCATGTCATAAGGTGTAACCAAAGGGAATATCCTAATAGAATCCATGAAAGAATTTATTTTAATAATTCTTGGAAATTTATACATGAAAATTGTCATCTATAATTATAAGTTATGTTCCACATAATTTATAACATTTAAAAGACGTTTTTATGAAACTTTATAAATGATCCTCTTTAGTCTGGTTGAAAAGAAAAAATTAAAGACTCTTTAAAGGAAAAAACGTATAATTATTTGCATAAAATTAGATATGAAATTAGATATATTTTTATGATAAAAAGAGTGTTTTAAAAAAATACTTTTTTAAGAAAATATATGGGGTGTACTTTAAAATTGGTAAGAAATTGAGACGTTCCCTTTAATCAAGATTACTTATTTGGAGGAATTGAGAACCGAAACTTATAAAATATGTATTTCCCCATCAAATAAGGATGAATTGATATGAAAAAAATGATTTTGGAACACATACATAGAATTAATAAGTATTAAATAATAATAATTAATAATTATGTCTTGGTAAAGATATAGAAAGCATAACCCAAAGTAAAAAATGACGGTTCAGAGAGAATCTCTTACCTTATATCCAAAAGTGTTCTGTATTTATGCTTAATGTCATGGATAATAAAATTTAATCCATTAATTAATTAATAACCTATTAAGCACATATTTGATTTAATATAATTTTATTAAGTTCATTTATGGTCTTTTTTATGAGTTATAAAGTTCAATTTCGTAGTTCCAAGTGCATCCATTTCATGGTTTTCATGATCATTTTGCTTGCATATAAGTATGGAAGTTCATGTAAAATGAGAATAATTATACAAAATTGAAATTATATGATATTAATTAAATTAAATAAGTTTAAATTTTCTTATATATCATTTGGTTATATGTAATGAGGATGATTCATTTGATACATCATTAATTAAGATGATTTAATTTATGTTGTCGGTTTTTATGACCATCACAAACATATATCATTTTATTTAATATCATATTTATATATTGGTTATAGATCATTATATGACTTATAATGTGTATAAAAAATATTATTTAACTATAATTATGGTTTTATGACCATCCATGAATGTGGTAAAGTAAAATGAAAACACATCATCCCTGATGATGGTAAATCGACACATCAAAGACGATGTTTTCATTTTTAGAATAAAAGGGAGAGGAGAAGAAATTTAATGATGGATACTCCATTAAAAAAATAAAATTATAGTATATATAATATACTAGAGTTATAATTTCACTTGGATAATGGTAGTTTAGGATAGGATAATAAAATAAAATAAATTTAAAATAAATTAAAAGAAAATGAAAGAGGATTTTACCTCTTAAACTTCTTCTTTTTGATAACCTCCTTAGGGAAATTAGGTTTGTTATTTTGTTAATACCAAATGATTATAGAAGTTGGAGAGATAATTGGTAGTATTATTAGAAATAATTTTGACAAGACACAAGGCTTGAAATGTGTGAGGAGAAGAGGTGGTGAGGGTGGTATTTATAGTGGGGGGAGAGGGGTCTTTTTTATTATTTTATTCATCAGTTTATTATTTTTGCTCAAGACTATAAATAATGATTATTACCATGAATTAATTAAGTAAAGAGAAAATTATATATTGATATAATGTTTCTTACATCATCCATACATCAACAACAACTCAAAAATTCATGTATTTGTTAAATACTGAAAATTACCGTATTTCACTATTCACCAAAAATTCAACTATTTTAGAAAAAAAATTCACCCTAAATATTTTTCATCATGCATAATTCAAAAATAGACTCCATTTAATGAAAATAATTTTCTAAATATGAGAAATTTAATTTTTAATTAAAATCATCATTTATTCAAAAAAATACGTACTGATTTTAAAATTATCCCTGATTTTATGACACTTTAAAAGAATTAATTAAGTTATCGTAAAGTTATATTATAATCAAAATAAAACAAAACATTAATTTATGAATATATTTTATGAAAATAAATTTTACTTTAAATCATTATAATAATTATAAAAATATAAATAAATATTTACGACTTACAAAAATACCAACACTTAATTTAACATTTTTAAAACATTTATTTACTTATATCATGATATAAATATATCATATTTTCATATATAAGATACCAAAATTTTATTTATACTTCCATAGGTAAGGTTATATTCTATTTTTATAATTATTATTCCTAATGGTCACATTACTATTCCAACAATAAAGTTATTATTCCATTTGTATAGGTTCCATGTTTTCTAGAAATACTTTTTAATTCATTCATTATTTATTTATAAAGTTTTTATTGTTTTTTATATAATATTCTAGGTGATTTATACTATATGACATTATTTTAATAATGTAATTTCCATTGATAAAATTCTTGGTCATTTCATTCTTCCCCCTTATGAAATTTTACCCTTGAAATTTTATTTTACACACTAAGTTGAATAAAAGTTAGGGAACTTATCCTTTATCACTTCCCCTAATTTCCCTTTTTTTATCTTCGTACTTATGGTTTCTCCATAGTACTTTGACCAGGTGGATAGTCTTGTTTCATATAATTTCATCTCTATGTTCAAATATCTTCACCGAATACTCTTCAAACGAGAGGCCATTCTCCAATTGTACCACCTATGGATTCAGTACTTCTTATTGATCTAGTCTGAATTTACTCAATAGGGATATTTAGAATACATCATGTACTTGAGATATTGTAGGTTTAAGGGCTAGTAGATATGCCACATCTTTGACATGATTAAGAATCTCAAAGGGGTCGATTTACTTGGGAATCATCTTTCCTTTCTTCCCAAATCATTTTATCCTCTTCCATAGGTATATGGGTATGAATACCATATAACCAACCTTAAACTATAGTCCCCATAAATGATTGTATTTATAAATATTCTATCGACTTTGTGTATCCTGAATATATTACTGAATGGTTTTTAACATTTCTAATATTTCTTCTATTTCATGTCCTAGCAGCTTCAGTTCACCAACTTCATCCCAGCATGTTGGTTTTCTACGTCTTTTCCCATAAATGGATTCATATGGAGGTATTTAGATGCTCATGTGGAAACTATTGTTTTAGAAGAACTCAACCAGAGTTAGATGTTGTTCACATTCTCCTTTAAAGTCCATATAACATTCTCTCATAATTTCTTCTTGTTTTTTAATAGTCCACTCAAATTAGACATTAGTTTGAGGATGATAAGCTGTATGGAAGTTCATCTTAGTGTTTATAGTATGTTGGAGACTTTTCTAGAACTTATATGTAAATCTCAAATCTAGATTGGATTAAATCGATAATGGTACTCTATGAAACCTTACCAATTCTATAATATATATCAATTCAAGTTGATTCAGTGAGAATTCATATAGAATTATGATAAAGGGATTTGTATTTGTAATAAAATCCACAATGGCCCATGTAGAATTATTTTCTATGGATGTATTCGAATGTTCGATGAAAAATTCCATGGTAATTTTTTCTCATTTCCATGTTAGTATGGGTAATTGTTTCATAATACCCTCAGAATTTTATCTTTCATCCTCAACTTTCTAACATAATAGACAATTTGATGTATGTTTCTTGATATCTTTCATCATATTTTTTCACCAATAGTTTTCTTAGAGATCTCAATACATTTTTTCTCCTTGGGTGAATATATATGGTTGAGCTATGTGAATCACACAGAAGATATTTCTTTACCTCCATATTAGACACTATACATAGTAATAACCCAAATCGTAAAAGTTATTCCCCATGAATGTTTCACTCTGAGGATTTCCCTGTTCTTATAGTTTCTACCATTTTTTGAATTCCCTCATCATTTCATTGAGCATCCTTTATTTTCTCTATAAGGGATGGTTGAGAAATCATTTGATAAAGGATTTATGATTTTGGTTCTCTAAAGATTCCCATGTACATCCTTTTTGGGTATAATAAGATTATATCCTTATCAATTCTAGTCATTGATAAAGTTATAGGATCCCTTCAACTTAGATCATCTCCACTTTATTTAATTTACCGGGATGGTAGTAGATTGACAAGTCATGATCCTTGATGAGATATAACCATATTCATTGGCGTATATTAAGATATTTTTGTGTGAATATATATTTTAGGATCTTATGATTAGTATATATTTCACACTTCTCCCAATAGAGATAATGCCGCTAGATTTTCAATGTGAATATCACATCTATAAACTTCATATCATGTGTGTGAATGTTTTGATCATGAATTTTCAACTACCTTGAAAATTAGGATATCAATTTATCATTCTACATCATTAAACATCTTAAGACCTTATTTGAGGAATCATTGTATACCACAAAGAGTTCCCCATTTGTAAGTAGTGTGAGTACTATTGCAGTGATAAACCTCTTTTTCAAATCATGAATAAATCTTCACATTCACTTATCCAAAAAAACCTTAATCCCTTCTAAGTCATCTTGGTTAGTGGGTTTTACAATCATGAGAAGTTATTCACCAATTTTCGATAATACCCATCTAGACTAAGGAATCTATGAATCTCTGTTACTGATGTTGGTCTAGACCACTCTTCGATTGACTATGTCCTTAAAGGGGCCACAAATATTCCTTTATTGGTGGAAATATGCCCCAAGAATGATACATCCTCTATAGAGAACTCGTATTTTATATACATTTCATAGAGTTTCAACCTTCACAATGTCTTTAGAACAGTATGAAAATGCTCCTCGTGTTCCTTATTCCTATTATACTATATCATAATATCATCAATAAATACAACCACAAATTTTTCAAGGTAATATCTAAATACTTTATTCATTAAGTCCATGAAAATTACTAGAGAATTAGTGAGTTTGAAGGTCATTACTATGAAAAAATAGTGTCTATACCTTATTCTAAAGGAATTATTGTTTATAACTTTTTTATTCACATTTAATTGGTGATATCATGATCGAAGGTCCACCTTATGGAAATAATTTTCCCGATATTTTTTATTGAAAAATTCATATTTCCATGGAAGGGGATACTTGTTCTTTGTCAGTATTTTTTTGATTTAACGATAATCAATGCTGAGACTCGTTGATCCATCCTTCTTATTGAATAATAGGATCGACACACCCCATGTTGAAGCACTCAGGTGTATAAAATTCTTGTTCAAATTCTATTGTAACTGCTTATTCAGTTTCTCCAACTCAAGGGTGGAAATTATATAAGGTGTCTTTGATATTGGAGGAGATATAAGAATAAGTTAAATTGAAAAATCAACCTCTCATTCTAGAGGAATTCCATGAAATTTTTCATGGAAGACATCATTGTAATCCCTCTCAATGGGAATTTATTCGATCAAGGTTCTCTCATTTGTTTTAATAATTTGAGCTAGATATGCTTGTTCATAAGGCAATAATATCCACACTTGAGACAATGATTCTGAAGGATATTCATCCTCATTATTACACTTGTACAAAATTGTAGTATGCCTTAGGATGTGCGAAGTTATCTCTCTTTCTAGACAGTTGATGTTGTCTTTGTATAAATATAGTCAGTCCATACCCAATATAGAATAAAACTACACCAAAGAGGGTAAGACAAGATTTTTTGTGAGGTTAATTCCCCAAAAATTAATTGCGGAGAAATTATATACTTTGGATGCAATAATTTATCCATTTTCTATTCTTATAGATAACTCAACCTCTATATTTTGAGGTGGTGTTTGAATAGTTTTACTAAACTTTCATGATATAAAAGAATGCGTAGAACTAGAATCAAATAGTATGTTTTCTATTCTTGAATGAATAATCAGTGTACCTATCACCAAATCATTTTCATGTTCCACCTCAGTAGTTGTTATATAATATCCCCTTCCTTGTTACCTTGGAGTTTTTTTTGTTTATTTCCTCCCACAACTCTTGTCTTAAGGAAATGGATACCATAATTCACATATTAATTATTTTTGAAACACTATAATATATATTGATCATTGATCTAAACCTTTCTTTATTCCCCCACATTTGTGGGATTCTTTTTATCCCTTTGGAAATAATTATCCATATTCCCTTTCTTCAATATTTGAGACATCTATGGGTTCCCCTTAGTTAGTTTCCATGATGCTTTTTCCCACACTTTTTTCAAGTGGGATATTGGGTTTTCTTTCCCTTATGGTATCTATATAATGTTCCTCCCATATTAAACTAAATTTTACCATTTTTACCTCCAATCCCACAAGACCAATGAGAGTCTCCAATATCTAGTTCAACCTTAAAGGCATAATGGAGAATCTCTTCATAATTGTTGAAGTCTTAAATTTACAAGGATTTTAATAGACTTAGTTTTAGTCTACTAAATATTTGATCCACCTTAATTTCAATGTTCATGGAAAAATAATAGGTGTATAAAGAAAGTCTTGTGAAGTTTTCTTCATACGCATCAATTGAATTATCTTCCTTTAACTTCAATCTAAGGATCTCCATTTCCATCTTAAAATGCAGGTTTCGGGGAAAATATTTTTTGGAAAATATTTTCCCAAAATCTTCTCATTCCATGGAATCAATTTCCTCTTTAGAATTTGAATTTTTTATTACTGTCCACCACTAATCATATTCCCCATCAAATCGATAGACTATCAATAAGAATTTTTTTTCTTTTCATTACTACAGGACATATACTATTTTTTCAATAGAGTTAATCCATTATTCTGTGATAATGGGATTAAAAGATCCACTAATTATAGGATGTATTTGTTGCATAAATGATTCGATCAAAACATTATATTTAATAGGATAAGAATGGAATTATACATTATTGAAGTTATTATTAACAACTTGATCCAGTTGTGTAAGTATTATCATGAATTTTTGAGCTCCCAATTTCTATCAAATTTGGAATTTCATTATAACAATCTTTACATTGTATATCACATTGATTTTTGGAATGGGTTATCATATTTCAATCAATTAAATAAAAAAAATAAAGTATAATTAAGGGGCTTCAGTACTTAGAAAATAATAATATAAAAAGGAAACACTGAACATATAAGGAAAAAATTTTAAATGAAAATTATATCATATCTTGTGATTCCCTAAGTTTCAATATTGGTTATCCATGGTGATTGAATATCCCTAGGGTTATCACTAAAGTTATCTACTCATAATCCCCAAAAATAACTACACTATTATCTAATCCCAACTATAATAGATCTATCCTCTTACACATATTTTTATATGATTTTAACAATAATTAATCATCAAATACAAACCAAGGATCATAAATTCTATTGTCTTTGGAAGGTTTGGTACAAAATTAAAAATCTTGAAACCAAAATAAAATATATTTTATTTAATCTTTAGAATGAACTCCTAAAATACTTTGAGCTCTTACATATTCATTGCATAAACTGGGGAATATATCAAAAAAGGGGTGAGATAAAAATCCCAATAAGGGAATAAATACAGGATCAAAGTATAGCACATGGGTTACAAGGCATAACATGATGACATAAAAAGGAATGGAATATGAATAAAAATATAGAATCATAACATATAAAACATGGGATCATATAATTATGTAATCATATAAATGTATAAAAAAAATACAACATGACATAAGAATGATTCAAGGATAAAATATAAGACTATTGCACGTAGAAGGAGAAGTCCCATAAAGGAATCAGGTTTACCCCATGCCCCAACATGAGGTCTCATGAGACTAAAAATCACCCAATACATTAGAGCACTATCTGGTTTCACCCATCATTACATTTTCAAGCATATGTGTGGTCCACATTAATAATCAACATAATGAATAAACATAAGGGTTACCCATAGAAATAAATGGGTATCATAATCATGTCTCCACCCAGATTTGATCTCAGGTCTCTTTGATGCACTTGCTGAGTCCTAATACCTACGGGTCTTTTAATTGTCACTTAAACCTTTAGGCCTTGTAAGGGTTCCCCTCACCC
Source organism: Viscum album (assembly GCA_963277665.1). NCBI lineage: Eukaryota > Viridiplantae > Streptophyta > Magnoliopsida > Santalales > Viscaceae > Viscum > Viscum album. The sequence goes on along the minus strand of OY728153.1, from coordinate 1,211,488,312 downwards.
TTGATATAGGGATTATCAAAAATAAATAAAAATTAAAGGTCTTTAGGCCATTGAGGCAAAGGAAATATCATAATGGTGTATACGAAAGAATACATTTAAATTATAATTTGAAATTTATAAAGGAAAATAGGCATATATATTTATAAATTATTCTCAAAATAATTGAAATTATGTAAATAAAGTGTTTAATAAAGTTTATAATGATTCACTTTAGTGTAGTTTAAGGAAAAATATTAAAGAGCCTTTAAAGAGGGGAAATGTATAATTGTTTTCATAAAACCTAAAATGAACTTAGATAGTTTTTTTTATTATAAAAATAGTGTTTTTATAAAAAAAATCAGTTTCCTAAAATATATTATCGAGTGTACTTGATAATGGGTAAGAAATTGAGAAGTTTCCTTTAGTCGGGCTTGCTTATCAGGAGGAATTGAAAAGTAACCTTATAAAATATGTATTTCCCCATAAAATAATGATAAATTGATCTAAGAAAAATATGTTTGGAATACATACATATAATTTATAAGTATTAAATTAGAATAATTAATAATTAAATTTGGTTAAAGGGATATAAATTGTAACTCTATGGAAAAATCATGGTTTTGAGATAATCTCTTACCTTATGTATGAAAGTGTTTTTCAATTTTAATTAATGTTATTGATAATAAAATTTAATTAATTAATTAATTAATAACCTATTAAACATTATTATATTTAGTCTAATTTTATTAAGTCCATTTATACTCATTTGGATGAGTTAAAAGTTCAATTTCTTCATTCTGGGAGCATTCGTTTCATGGTTTTCATGATCGGTTCACTTGTATATAAGTATTGAAGTTCATGTAAAATTATAAGAATTCTACAGAATTGAAATTATAAGATATTAATTAACTTATATATGTTTTAATTTTCTTATATATAATTTTTTATATGTAATGATAATGATTAATTAGATAAAATGTTAGTGAAAATGATATAATTTATATTTGAGGTTTTTACGACCATTACAAAATTATATCATTTTATTTAATATTATGATTATATATTGGTTCTAAAATATTTTATGACTTATAATATGTATGAAAAAATCTTATTTAACCATTATGATGGTTTTATTACCATTCTTGAAAGTGGTAATAGAAAATTAAAACACAACATCCACGATAACGATAAATCGACACATCATGGGAAATATTTTCATTTTTAGAATAAAAGGGAGAAGAGAAGAGGTTTGATGAAAGATATTATATTAACACAATAAAGTTATAGTATATATAGGATACTGTATTTATCATGTCACTTAGATAAGGGTAGGTTGATAGAGTCTAATAAAATAAAATAAATTGAAAATAAATTAAAAGAAAACTAAAAACGATTTTACCTCTTCAACTTTTTCTCCTTGAGAACCTCCTAAGGGAAATTAGGTTTGGTATTTTATGGATACCAAATATCATTAACATAGGTTAGATACTTTGTAAGAGTATTGGGAAGAATTTATACAAGCTTCAAGGCTTGGAATGTATGAGGAGAAGAGATGGTGAGGGGTGGTATTTATAGTGGGAGGAGAATGGTGTTTTTTATTATTTAATTCATTAGTTTATTATTTAACTCAAGACTATTAATAGTGATAATTCCCATGGATAAATACAGAAAAGAGATATAGATGGTTCTAGATAATGGTGCTTACATCATTCATATATCAATAATGACTAAAAAATTCATGTATTTGTTAAATACCGAAAATTATCATATTTCACTATTTACAAAAAAATCAACTATTTTAAAAAAATCCCAAAAACTCACATGTGTATAATTCAAAAATGGACTGAATTTTATAAAAATAATTTTATAAATATGATAAATTTAATTTTTAATTAAAATCGTCATTTATTTGAAAAATACTGATTTTAAAATTATGATGGATTTTATGGCACTTTAAAAAATTAATTGAGGTATCATAAAATATCTTATAATAATAAGATAAAAAAATATTAATTTATAAATTTATTTTATGAAAATAAATTTTATTTGATTTAATTAGGTTAATTATAAAATTTTAAATAAATATTTATTATTTAAAAAATATTGGCACTTAATTTATCATTTTTGAAACATTTATTTACTTATACCATTATATAAATATATAATATTTTCATTAATAAGATACCTAAATTATTTATACTTTCTTATGTGAGTTTACTATTCTATTGGCCTAATTACTATTCTAAATGGTCACATTATTATTCCAATGGTCAAGTTATTATTCCATTGGTATAGGTTCCTTATTTTTTATAAATACCTCTTATTTAATTAATTACTCATTTATAAAGTTTATATTTTGTTCTCTTTATGATTCTATGTGATTTATAATGTATCACATAATTATAATAAGTTAATTTCCATTGATTAATGTTTAGGTCATTACAAGGAGGTTCATTTTATTCTTGGTAAACCCTTATTGGAAATTATTGGAGTTTTTATAGATGTGTCTAAGTTTCAACTAATATTTAAATACGGGGAACAATGGGGGGAATTCAATTTGTTCAAAATGTTAAGGGACTAAATTTTTGTGAAAATTGTTCTAGGGTAGAGATTTTTTAAGCTGAAAAAACAATTAAAAATTTATAAGAATCTTACAAAACAACCTTTGGATGAAGAAATACCTTTTAAAGTTGAAAATAATATTTCACACACTGTTGAATCTGTTCAAAGTGAGAATCTATAAAAAAATCAGAATTGAATATCAACCCAGTTCTTGCTATCAAGAGTCAAGTTAGATATCAATTCTCTATTTCTAAACATAAATAATTATTGAGATAACTTAAGGATGACTCTACTATTATAAACAATTTTGAATAGTTTAAATTGATTGAGGGATAATTAACAAAAAAAAATTGGTTGATTTTTCTTTAATATATATTATGAATTCTGATTTGGAAGTTTATGAGAGTGAGTTGTCCACTTTGGATATCAATTAAGGAAATTTTGAAATTTGGCATTAAATTCCAGATAATAACACTTTTAAAACTCCATATAAGAAAAATGTTGAAGATCTTATTCCTCCCAAGAACAAGAGACTTCCATCAAGTGAATAAGAACCCACTTTAAAGCTGAAACTACTCCCAACACACCTGAAATACTCATTTTTAGGTGAAAATTCAACACTACCAATAATAATTTCTATTGAACTAAAATATAATCAGGAGAAAAAAAATTGGGTGTTATAATTTAATTTAAAACTATAATTTGTTGGTCTATAGATGATATAAAAGAGATTATCTCTTCATTCTATGTGCACAAAATTCCTATGAAACCAGACCACAAACCAAGAGTTGAGTGTCAAAGGGGATTGAACCAAAATATGAAATAAGTTGTGCGAGAATATGTAATTAATTTGTTGTACATGGGTATTATATACCCCTTTTTTGAAAGTTCGTGGTTCATTCTTGTCCAAGTGGTCCCAAAAAAGGATATTTCACCGTAGTAAGAAATGAAAAAAATGAACAAATTCAAGTGTGAAAAGAAACTAAATGGATAGTCTATATTGATTATAGAAATATTAATTCATCCATTATTAAGGATCATTTTCCAATGTATTTATTAGATTAAATTCTTGATATGATTTCATGAAATGAGTTATTTTATTTTCTAGATAGCTATTATAGGTATAATAATATTCCTATAGCACCAGAAGATCAAGATAAAAACTACATTTATATGCCCCTTTGGGACATTTTCCTAACAAAGAATTCTCTTTGGATTCTGTTTGGTGTCATCTACATTTTAAAGATGTATTAGGGATATATTTTTTGATATGATATAGATGGTCATTGAGGTATTCATGGATGACTTATTCATTGTTTGCAGCACATTCGAGAGTTGTCTGAAGAATTTGGAATTGGTCTTAGAAAGATTCTTAGAGTCTAACTAAGTTCTTACGTATGTGAAATGACAGTTTGTGGTCACTGAAGGTATAATGTGGGGACATAAAGTTTATCATAGGGGTTTAGAGGTTGATACTACTAATATAGAATTAATTCAAAAAAATCCCCTCTTGAAACTTTTATGGTTGTTAGAAGCTTCGTAGGGAATATTGGTTTTTACAGGAGTTTTATAATAGATTTTTCAAAAATAAAAAATTGCATATGTTCTATGCTTGTCAAATATTGACCCTTTCTATTTGATTTTTTTTTAAATAATTTAATTTGATTAAATAAAAACTCAATTTATCACCTATCATAACTAAATATGATTATAAATTTCCCTTATAAATAAGTGCGATTAAAGTGACATGCGTGTTGGAGTTGTATTAGGATAGAAGAGATAAAAGAGGTTAAATGTGGTTTACTATACTAGTAGACTTATAGATGAAGTGAAAAGGAACTAAACCACAACTAAGAAGTAGTTGTTAGTTATGATTTTTTTCTATAAAAATGTAGGCAATACCTATTAGGTTCCAAATTAATAATCTTTATAGATCATTATATCTTAAATTATATTCTTTAAAAGAATGAGGCTAAACCTAGAGTCATTAGGTTGATTATCATTCTAAAACAGTTTTATATAAAGATTAGAGATAAATAGGTAGATGATAATGTAGTTTTATATCATATTTTTAGATTGTTTCATACCCATTGTGAAGATCCAATCAATATTAATTCTTCATTTCCCAATGAGAAGTTACTCACTGTTGCTCTTAAGAAGTATTCCTGGTTTACTAACTTTGATAACTTTTGGGGGGGAAGTTTTACTCCTAAAGAATTTTTAAGTAACTAGACAAGGAATTTCATTTTATAGATTAAGAATTATATTTGGTAGGACTTGTTACTATTTAAAATATGTATTGTTGGGATTATAAGATGGTGTGTGCCATAAGAGTAAATGTTGTCAATTATGGATAGTTGTTACTCCTTGACTTAGAGAGATCATCATGGTAGAGAGAGAGGATAACCCAAAAATTCCTTCAATATTGATTTTAATGGCCTACCTTATTCAAATATTCAATGAGTTTTATTGTGGGATGTATTATATTTCAAAGGCTAACGAATGTTAGGAGAAAACAAGAGCTACCTTATAAAGGTATTCTAGAAATAAATATTTTTGATGTTTCAACCATGCATTTTATAAGACCAGTCCCATCATATTATATAAATGAGTATATTTTAATAGATTTTAAATATGTTTTGAAATTGGATGAGGTGGAAGCACTTCCCAACAATCAAGGTAGTTGTTTAATAAAATTTATTAAAAAGATCATTTTTTAAGGTTTGTAGTGACAAGAGATTTCATTACGGATAATGGAACCCATTTTAAGAATTAAATTTTTAAATATTTGATGGAGAAATATGGTTGTGTTCATAGAAAAAGAGCTTTATACCATCCAAAATCTAGTTGATAGGTATAAATTTCAAATAAGGATTTGAAACAGATTTTATAAAAAAGAAATATCTCAAACTATAGGAAGGATTGGTCTTTAAAATTAGATGAGGCATTGTGGGCCTATATGACTGTATTAAAAACCATAATTAGTATGTCTCCATACAAGATTTTATTCAGTAAATTATTTTATTTTATTTTGGAGTTGAAACAAAATTCATTTTAGGGGTAAAGGCTTTAAACTTTGATTTTAAGACTTCAGGACAAAGGAGGCTATTAGAACATAGTGAGTTAGATGGGATAAAGAGAGAGTCTTATGAAAATTCTTGGATTTATAAAGAAAGGGACAAGGTATTTCATGATTATATATTTCAAAATAGATAATTAAAAGTTGGATAAAATTTCCTTCTCTTTAATTCTAGACTTATTCTCTTTCCTGGTAAATTGAAATCTAATTAGTCTGGACCCTTTACAATTATTATAGTGTTAAATAATAGAGATGTTGAAATTTCAAGAGAAAATAATAAACCAATTCTGGTAAATAGTCAAAGAATCAAACTTTATTTTAAAGGGAACCCTAAGGAAATGGTTTAAATATTTGTTTTTGAAAACTAGTTTCCACTGAAGTATAATAGAAGACTTAAAATTCAATGCTTCATGGGATTTAACCCATTTTTCTTCTATGAATTTGTTTTTGTTTTTTTTTAGAATAAAGTGTTGTTGTTTCTATGTCTTTTGATCTGTCTTTCCCACTGGATTTTATTTTTTGGTCTTCTTGTTTTATTTCTTAAAGAAGGTTACTGCTAAGATTTTAACATAAGATAGAAGTTCCCATATCTAAATTGAATTATAAAATAGAGGATTCATGTTAGAGCCTCACTAGAAGAGAAATCTTATTTAATTATTGGAGTGATTTATTTTAGTTTCTACATTTTTTCTATACTTATTCTTTTAGTTTTTGTTTCATGATGCTACTAAAAATTATACTGTAATGTTTTTAAATTTATTTACTATGTGAAATTAAGAATAAGGGAGTATTACCCATAACTGTTAGTGTTTAAGTTGATTTTATTATCTATGTTTGGTGTTATATTTATATTTTATATGCTATTGAAAATATAATTGAAACAAATTTTTAAACTTGTTAACACCCGCTTCACTATGTATTCATTTATATCATGATATTATTTAATCATTATTAAAAAATGTGTATGTTCCTTAATGATAATGCATGATTTTACTTAATCTGTTGAAAAGTATTTATTTTTATAGACTCATATTTTTTAACTTAATAGTGACCCATGAACATATCATTAAACTATTGAAATTGAAAATCTGTATTGAACGTTAAAAGTCGAATTGTTTCTCTCCACATTTGAATTCAAATTTGATGAAAAAGTTGGGTTTTAAGTGTGGGGTAATTGGAGAGCCTTTATATGGGATTAACTGTGAATTAATGTGTACCCATAAAATCCCATTATAATTTTTCAAAATTTTTATTTTCTCATGTTTGTATCTGTATTTTTATTATATAAAAATTTTTCTTAGTTTTGAAAGTTTTAATGCCACTTTAAACGGTTATACCTTAGTTAACCTATAATTTTAATTAAATAAATAATTCCCTCCCCTCTTTAAATCCTTTGTTTATGGTTATATTTTTTTGGACAATTTTATTCAACTTTTATTCAATTAGAATTTTTGATTGACTCAAACTTATAAGACATTCATTTACCTGAGCTGTGAAATGAAAATCATTATCCGAGTAATGTTTATTTCCTTCATTATTTGAATCTTTTATTAAAATTTGGGTCTTATTCATATGCACACTACAAAAAAAACAACTTGAGGACTCGACCCTGTGACCGACATCCCACATCCCATCCCTCCGGCCACCATAGCCTCCTGCGGGGGGGGATATTATATTCTTTTATTCTTTAACATAAAAATGTTGGATGATTTATTTATTTCCATATTTAATTATTGAACATACTCATCTAGTCATATGTTTCTAATTATTTGAGTGTTAATTTATTTGTATCTGCTCACGCGAAGGTAAAGATATGTTTGGAAGTTTCAGTTAAATGCATGTTGATGTTTGTTTAATTAAATTCAAAAAAATAAAAAGTAATAATTTTTATATAAAATAAATTAAATCATGCAACAAATATAATTTCTTTTAAGAGGGAATTTACACTTTCTACTTAAAATGTTTTATTTAGGAAAATAATTTTTTTCATTGATCAATTCTTTGAGGCATTACAGTTGTTCAATTTTGAGATTTATTATTTCACATTGAAATTTATTATAAATTTATTGAGTAAAATCAATGATTAAATGTGGGAGAATTTAATATAGCCTTAAATTGAGTTATTTTCCACATATTTTTAATAAATATTTTGTTGAATTTATTATTTAATTTTTTTCCTTATTTTTTAATTAAACTTACTTTAGTAATTTAGTAGTTTAAATTATTAATTATCTATTTTTATGTTTAATTTTTTAATATCTATTTTAAATAATAAATTATTTTTATTTAATTTATTATTATTATTTTATTTCAAATTTCATTTTAAAATATTTATTATTAGTGTTTTTGTTTTTAATTACTTTTTTTATTTAAATTTATCATTATTTTTTATATATTTAAATAATAAAACTTTGATTTAATTTTTAATTTTTAGTTTTTTGTATTGTAAAAATTTTTTATTTAAATTTTAACAATTTTAATTATTTATAATTATTTTTTAATATTAATTGATAGAATTTTACTTTGTTTAATTCATTAGTTTTAACTTTTTTATTAGTTAAATTTTTACTTTGTGTTTTATTTAAATAAATAATTTAATTAGTTTTAAAATTTAAATGTATTTAATATATTATTTTTTTATTATTTTTGTAATGTTATTTGTTAATTTTTTTATTTTATATTTTTAAATGTTATAGAAAATCCACCACCGACATCCACTGCCATCATTGGGACTACTATTGCTAGGCATGACATCCAATGTTGGAGAAGAGTGATACCACCAGTTAATAGCGTGGTAGCCACCGTTGATCTTCATCTACTGCTAGTTTTCACCTGACACTGGTTGATCTGATTCTAATAGTGTTGTCTAGTACCACAAATGGAATCTTCCACCGCCAAATTTGAATTCTATTTCACTATTGTGTCCTGAAGAACTAAATGCTGAAGCCCTCCACTATCGTCGCAAATTTGTGATCACGTCATGCATACCATCGCCCACTAAACCCAACATCATTGCTCATTTGATGTCGCTGACCCTGGAACCACCACCATGTGGAAGAAGTTGACACTAATTGATCTCACCCTCACACGTTGCCTCCTTGAAGGAAGACCCAAGAACACCTGAGGTCGATCCCCCTTGGAGGAAGATAAGACCTCGGCCAAAGCTCCTCCCCCTTTTGGGAGAAGAGAACCCATTGCGGATAAGAACAAGGATAATAGAAAAAATATTATAAGAATAAACATAAAAAAATATGATAAAATTAATATAAATAAGTAAACATAATAAAATTATTTTTTATTAAATCTAATAATAATAATATATTTATTTATTTATAAATATATAATTATATAATTAAAAATAATAATATAAATTATATATGAATTTAATAGTTAAAACTTATATATTTATATGATAATAATTGTATTTATAATTATAAAGGTTTTATATTTATATTAATAATAATAACAATAGTTATATGTATATATGTAAATATACTTGTTAATAATTATAAAAATATTATATGTTATTAAAAAAATTGTATTATTTAATAATGTAAATAATAGAAATGAAAAAAAAAATTTGTAGCGATTTATATTTTTCATGTATTACTTTTGGATATTTTATGTATTATTTTTTAGGCTAGGTGTTGAGATGACATGTGATTTCGAGGATTAGTGTGCCCAAAATAAATGATTGAAATATATTAAATATGTTAAATAGCACATGTGCACAATTTTCCTAAAAAAGTGGGATAAATCTTAAATGGGGGACCAAATCAGAAATCTGAGGCCACCATTGAGTTCAAAGCATGGTTTTTACCTTATACGCAACATAACATTTTTCAGTGCCGAGCATTTTTTAAAATATCATCGTGGGAATAAAAATGAATAAAATGTATTAAATTAATTTATTAATTTATTCATTGAATGGTTGATGAGCAACATAACCCTGGAGCCGTTGAAGAACCATTGGAGAGATCCTTGGATAATCTCTCTCAATATAATGACTTTTAGATCATAGTTTGACAATCGATGAAGAATGGAATTAGGGGATGTCACCAACAACAACGACACGTCTTTTTTCATTGTAAGAGATAAATCTTAAATCAAGGTAGTATGTTTTTTATTAGATTATCTCACCATTATCTATTTATAAAACAAATGTGAATCAATCAACCAACATATTGATTCTTGGATTGATCATATTATGGGATGGGTTATTCAAGGGGACTTTATAGAGGAACTTTTTTCTGTTTGATTGTTTATCTCTTTTTTCTTTATTATAATAGAATCAGATTGAGTAAAACATGGAAATTTTCTAATGTTCATTCCTTGTGGGTTTGATTGTGAATTTCTCCCTTACTTAATCATTAGTCTTGAGAAAATATCTTGTCCTATAGTTTAAAAAACACCAATAAATCAAAAAATTCACTCCCGTTACATGGAAGAGTGATTTGAAATTGTTGATTTGAGATCATCACAACATGATGGTTGTTCAATGATGGAAGCGGTATCATATCGAGTGGTTTTGGATAACTGATTTTGTTTTCTTTTCTGTGAGATGGTAGTAGATGCATACAGATGATTTCTGAGCGATTTCGGTGGAAAAAATCTGGTGAAGAATGGTGTCAAGGTTCGACTAGAGTACATCCATGATTCCTAATAGTATTGATTATTGAATCCAAGGTGATGGTGATGTGAGCGTACATGTGAAGAAGAACAATGTTTTTTGGAAAATATTGATCAACACAGTGTGTACATTGGAGTTACACGTCATGTTTTTTCCTCTCAAAAGCTACTAGGGTTTTGAGATAATGTTAAGGATCACATGGAGTGTGGCCCCCTTCTAGTTGTCTTGGCATGTACCTTGGTGGGTACACACACATGGCCAAGAGTACATGGGTAGGGGCACACCTTGTACTTTGACATGGATTCAGTTAGGCCAAGTGTACATGGGCATATCCATGTACTTGGACATAGGCATAAGTACATAGGTAATGTAATTCCATTTAATTTTACATGGACATGAGCATAGGTTGTTTTACCTGGGAAGGACCCAATGTCGAAGGCACACATTGTGTACTACTTTTGATTTTTCTTGGATTCTTTCTCTTCTATATGTTTTGAAATATTCATTAGGGTGTGCTCCCTGTATCCATTTCTTGAGGGTTAGTGTGGAATCGTGTCCTTCACATAGGATACTAATGCCTTTAGCAATAATTCTTGGATAGATTTGTTGGAATCCATCTATGAGGCTTGAGGTTATATCTTTTATCATATTCTTTCCAAAGGTAGAGTTCTTGGTATCGTCATGAACAACACTATGTGGGCGTCGATCCACTACTTAGCAGGTTAATCTATATTGACTTGTTTCTATACCTCATGGCTTTGGTAGTGATCCTAATATGTGTATTGTATCTATTAATACTTTTAGTGTATACTTATAATGGTGATAACTAATGATCACCACCTCTTAGAGGGATTTCATCAGTGCTATCAGACTTGTGGAGTTTTTTCTCCTATATGAATTCTATGTGGAACCTTCGAGCAGGAATCTTATACTAGTATCACAATTGTGACGTTACTTTGAGATTGTGTGTCTTTGTTGAGTATATCTAGATTTTATAGTTATATGTGTTGTAGAAATATACCTGTGTAGATATGACTATATCCTTTTCATTATATACTTTGTGGTTTTGAGGTGTACTACTGGGTATTGTTAGACCCACCCCTACATGGGATACTCCCACACATGTCATGTCTTCTGAATAAGATCGAACTTTTAACGGAGTCTGAGAGGGACTAGGACTAAGTGGAACTTAGTGATCCAGATAGACCAAGGTGAGTTCCTATAGTATCTTGACAGCATGCCTCATCTTTAATTTTATGTTGGACTTGTTTTTAGACCCTTTCTGGTGGGATTTTATTTGGACATGTTTAATTTCCATTATTTCTTGTCATACTATGGTTGTGGGATTCAGATTTATTCATGTATAGTTTATCTATTTTTTTACATTTCAGTTTTTTTACATTTCAACATTTTATGGGCTTAGAGATGTGTGTGTATGTGTGTGTATAGGTAGTTTTGGATAAGGCCTCCCATGTTAGTGATATTCCTATTCCACGATAGTCTCCAGCCCCTGGCCTATTGGAGGTGAGATTTGGGAGTCGTGGTATGGTCCCCATTAGGATGGGTTGTTACATAGTGGTATTAAAGGATTCAGTTCTACCTTAGTACCAAAGTATGTGAGGTTTGTTTGGGGAAATATTGTTAAGTTTTTTGAGTTCATCTTTCCGGCCAGGGACTCCGGTATTGGTGAAGCAGTTGATGTATCCATACACCAAAACTCTAATAATCTATCTTTCAATATGGTACATGAGAACACTTGTTTTATGGAAAAAAGTGCTATATAAGTTATATAATAATGGGCAGTGGTTTTCATTTCCTTCTAGATTTAGATCTCTAGATGTATAATTATTGATTATGGTACATCTTGCATATTTCATTATTTTTATACAACATATTCCAACTTGGATTTAGCATTAAGATCATTAGGATGATCTCCTCAGTGGTGAGGCATCAATACAAGGACTAGTATTAGAGATGTTACCTCCAGGTGGTGCACTAGTTATACAACACATGTTGAGCAGAAAATGGTACATGTTGTACTAGTCAGGGATATAAACCCCTCGGTTTCTAATAAAATCATGTCCTATAGTGGTTGATGACTATCTTGAGGTAGTGATATGAGTTTTCTATCCTGTTAGGGCACCAGCGGTTCAGATGGTGGTCCTAGTGGTCATCCTTCTCTATGGCTCTATAGGGTAATAATTGTGTTTAGTGACACATTCGTACGACGAGTCAACTCTATCATAGTCAAACTTTAAGAAAATTTTCATAGAGGAGTTATCTCCCACTACACTGAGTTATGTACATGTACATGAGCTTCTACGGCTTCATAAGTGTAGTGTGAAAGTATTTGAGAAGTCATTCAGTTTTAATAACCTCTCTACGTACTCTATGGATATGGTTTGGAATCATTTCTTCCATGATCGTACTTTAAAGTTAGGAATATATAGAGAAATTTGATCCATAATTATAAATATATTCATTCCTACTTATTCTAGGGTGTAAGAGATAGCACTGGTTATTGAGAGTTTCCTGGAAGACCAGACGTAGACAGCGGTTTTTGGGAGTGGGCCCATGGGGTCAGAGACTTCTGTAGTAGGGGGATGATGTTAATATCTAGGACTTAGATGTTCATGACATTTCAATATGAGGTCTCATTATATAGGATAATGAAACATACTTTACATGCATTGATATTTCTTCAAAGTTAAAGAATATTCATTATAAAATATAACTAATCCTTGAAAAGACTGTATAATTATAGTGTCTTTAGAAACTGGGAAACTTAAATAAATGGTTCATAAGAAATCTTCATTGTCTCCCACTTATTTTGTCATAACTATAACCCTTTTTGAAATATCTTACTTATTACCCTTCTTCAAGACTTGGGGAAAAGAAACATATGAAATGGTGATCTCATATTATTAGTAAGGGTAAACAAGGGAGATATTAATCCTATCATAATCATAAGACATTACAACATAACATTTTAAAATCTTATCCCACGTATGAAAGATCGTGATATCATGTCATGGGATAAATCATGAATGTTTATAAGAATCAATGAATGTAATCCAAAATGCCATAGCATAAGAATTAAGTTTTTTGGATTAAAAATAATCATAGAAAATAATTTCATATTAGTCAAGGTTCATTTCTAATACCATCATAGCAGAAAAATCCCATTACTGAACCGAGTTCACTCCTCTTTGCAGCCCTGTATTACTGAACTGATATCATTTCACGTTTCATCCATGTCTATACCATGATATATAAATCATTACCAAATGAATTAGAGGGATATATAGGTCCCACTCAAAGCATAATGTAATCATTCTTATATGTTCCACAAATACATATATCATTCATCATAGCATAACCTAAGGAATAAAATGAGTTTCTTAAACATCATTCCATCATAACGCAGTCCATATAAAAAAATGGATTTCATAAATAGATTTTCAAAAAAACCATATTAATAATAGGGATAATATACTTGAAATATAACCCTATTAAATAATGTTATCTTATTTAGAGAAAAATTTTGATAAAACAGTTGAAATTAATTCTTGGGGGAAATATCCTTTCTTCTTCAAAAACAATTTATTTTCTCAAAATTCCATGAAATATAAAATGAAAATAATTTAATTTAAAATAAAATTTAAATATTATAAATTAAGATTCAGGGAAATAAGGCTTTATGAAAATATAAAAATATGTTCTTGTCGTATAAGTTAAATGAGAACATTCTTCTCATACTTTTTTTGGAAATTCAAAAAGTACCTTATACCGAAAATGAAAAAAGATTCTTTTCATACCATTTAAGAAAAATTAAACAATGGTTAAAATTGACTTTAAACATTTTTATATAGATAGAAATAATATTTTGGAATAAATAATTAGGAAACATGTATGTGTATGATAAATATACCGTAGTAAATACTTACGAATAAACAATCTCATATAATAATGAGATTGTAAAATTATCCCTTACCTTTTAGGTATGATTTCTATTGTATGTATATGAACATCATATTTAATGATTTAAATAATTTCATTAACTTATTTCATAATAATATTCATTTTTATGATATCATATATTATTATATTATCATCTGTTTGTTAATAACATTTCATTATTACTTGTTATTCGGGTATTAACTGCATCATTTTATTATGCATGTTTTGTTGAATAAGTTTTGGTTATTAGTCATAGGTCTTAGTTATACCATTAAAAAATAATATTAACATTATATATATCATATTTATTCATTATATACCTTTATATAATCATGATTTAATGAATATCTTGTAGAATAAATCCTATCGCATTGTGGATATGGTAGTCTGTACGTACGCACGAGCGACGATATCGTTCCAATAATTATTTAATTATTTTGAAGTGAATGGTGTATAATATTTTATAATAAATATAATGTTATATTAATCATATATATTGTTATTATTTACATCATTATACTCATAAAAATAAGGTGGTGGTGGAAAAAAGATCACACCACGATGTGGAGACGGTCGGTCATACGTATGTATGTGTGGTGATTTCATTTTTCATATGATGGATATAAAGTGGAATATTATTGTTAAATAATCATAATAACATATAATTATATAAGTTATACTTCATTTATTACTTTATAATTAAACAAATCATTAATGTGAAGTATAAGAAGAAAGAAGTTTGAAATAATCGGTAGATTAGATTACCTCTTCTTCGACGTGCTTCCTCTAAATCACCTCTTATAGCACTAGAGTTGGTGTTTGAAAAATAAAATAACTTATACAATGTATATATGAAGGTTTATAAGTAAAAAAGATAGGTAATTTATGATCTTTAAGGTTCAAAGAGAAGTGAATAGGTGAAAGAGTAGGTTCCCTTTTATAATTGAGCTGACGACCACTTTTGGGATCTCCAAGAATATTAATTTATAATAAAATAAAACCACATCCAAAAATCTCTAAAATGTCCCAATGTATAATATTATATGAGATAGGGTTTTAATATCATTAAAAAATATTTTATAAAAGTTTTTCTATAAAATTAAAACTTATCATTTTAATTAACACTTAGTTATTCTATTTAATTTTTAACTAGGGTAACAAATATTTCAATATTAAAAGTGTAAAATATTTACTTATCTCATGTAAATTAGACTATAAATAAATACCTTATAACATTTTACACTATATAATAATTATTTTATATTTTTTAAAAAAGTTTTATTATTTTTAAATAATTTAATAATATGTTATTTTGATAAACAATCAATTTTGTCAATTTTGATATTATTAAATTCATTGCTTTCTAAAAATATTAATATAACAAGTTAACTTCAAAAAAAATTATTATATTAATAAGAGGTTAATATCATCTATAAAATTAATTATAATTACTAATTATCCAAAATTATATTTATTTTAATATTTTTAATAGCAATTATTTTTTATCTTCGTTAATAAAATAATTACTACATTAATTTTGTGTAATTATTTAATATACATATTTGGTTAATAAAAATTAAAATTTAAAAATTACGATGAATATAAATCTACTTGATTTAATAAAAATATTTTTAGTCGAATTTATATTCTGTAAAATCCAACATTGAAAATGTTATTCTTATTAAATTGTGAATATGACAACATTAACATCACTTTAAATAAAATAATATAAGTGTCACAATCTCTTCTATAAGGATCTGAATGGTCACTAACTCAACCCTTGAAAGTTTATGGTTGATATATACTCTAACAATAATATTTTTTCAAGTGTTTTGGTCTTTTATGGATAAAAGTATTTTAATAATAATTGTTTTATTAATTTATCATTAATTAATTAATTTTTACATCAACAAATTATAGGTCTTTAAGGAAATTATTTTTTCCCTAAAAATTATAAATAAATTATCATGATAAATAAAAACATTTTATAATTCAAATAATTATTTATAATAAAATTTATCTTGTGCATAAAATTATATAAAAAATGATTTAGTTTTAAAATTTTGAGTGAGACATATTTAACAGTTCTTTAAATAAAACAAATTAAATGTCCTAATATCATCATAGTGACTTCCAAAAGACAAAATTTAGACCCAAATATGATTTAGGTAGAAACTCACTCATACAATAATATTAAGACAAGTTTTAGGTTAATTTTGAAGTAGTATTATTGCCCTTAATTACCCAGTTTACCCTTTTAACATATTAATAAAATATTACTGAAGTTACTATTCATATTGCCCAAAAATAAAATAAAGATATTTAAATAATTTAGACTTAATGATTTTGAATATGGAATTATTTTTTTAAAATTCAAAACAGATATGTTTTAGTAATTAATTTAAAATTAATCTCGTTGTTAGAAAGAGATAATGGATTTTAACAGTTAAAACATTGCAAAAGATTGAAATGTTTTTACATTTGAATTCAATAAAAAATTAATAATAATGAAATAAATTATATTTAATGATAAAAATATATTCTATTAATAATTTAAAACCATTAAATATTATATCTTAACCATATAGATAATTTTGATGAAATGTTTTGTTTTTAATTAAAATTTATTATATTTTTACTATTCATCAAAGTTTGAAAGTTATTAGAAAAATATTAAAATTTCATATAAAGTAAATTTATATATCTCACTTCTTAAGTAAATGTTTATATTTTCATATAAAAAATATTAATATGTGAAGATCATAATTTGAATGGGGTTCTCCATTAAAAGGAAGAAAATTACCCTTTTGAAAAATATATGTATTATACATCAAATAAGATTTATTCATACCCTATGAAAAAAATATCTATTGGGTGAATATGAAAATATTTTATTAAGTATATAACATATATATTTAATTAATTTCATTCACCCAATTTATTAATTCAAAAATACAAATATATAATTGATTTATATTTTTCAGAAATAATTGGTAGTGGATGACTTCACCATATATTTTCATAAGTTAGTTGTATTTATTCTCACTAATCTAACAGCTAGGTTAAAATATTTGTTTTATACTAAGGGCCTCTAATGGTTCATTTAAACTCGTGATTTTTTTGTAATGTAATCTATTGAATAATTAAAATTATGAGAAGAAAATATTTCATAAAAACATATGGGTGTTACATTCTACCCAACTTAAATTGAATTTAACACTCGAAATTCGTCACCTAGATAAAAATAGATGAGGATATATCCCCCTCGTAATATCATCAAGTTCCCATATAGATTCCTCAAATTTTTGGTTCTGCCACCAAACCTTAACCAAACGATTGGTCTTATTTCACAAAACATTTTCACTACGATCCAAAATCTCTATCAGTTTTTCTTCCTAAGAAATATCTTTATCCAACAATAAAACTTCTAAGTTTAGTACCTATAAAGTATCAAGTATTTATATTCTCAATAGAGATTCATGGAACACATCATGAACTTGAGAGATTTTTATTGGAAGTTCCAATCGATAAGCTACCTTCCCAACATGATCTATAATTTTGAAAGGAATGATATACCTAGGGCTCAACTTGCCCTTCTTTCTAAATATCATTACTTTCTTCAAATGATATAATTATACAGACACCTTATCACCCACTTCAAACTCAAGGTCTTTTATTTGGTTGTTAACATAAATTTTTTGTCGACTCTGAGCTGCTCTTATGTGTTGTTGAATAGATCAGACCTTTTTTTGACATTTCATCCACATCATCATGTCCTAATAGCTTTTTTCCCTAACTTTGTCCCAGCAAGTTAGAGTTTTGCACTTTCTTCCATATAGGGCTTCATAAAGATCCATCTGAATACTGGTGTGAAATCTATTATTGTAATAAAATTCCATCAAAGTTATGTGTTGATCCAAAAAACCTTTGAAATATATAGAGGAATATCTCAAAATGTCTTATATAGTTTCAATTTTCCTCTCAAACTAGTCGTCTGTCCGAGGATGATAATAAGTGCTGAAACTTAATTATGTATCTAGTTCGTACTGAATAATTATCCAGAACATTGAGGTAAACCTTATATCCTGATCAGATGTAATGGAAATTGGTACTCTATGAAATATTTAAACTTCCTTACATATATCTAGGAAATATGATCAAGAGATAAATCCTCTCTAATATAAATGAAGTATACCAAATTTTTAAGGAAATAAAATATAAAACATATAGAATTAGGGCCTTTAGATGTTTTGGGAAGTCTGGTGAGAAATTACATAGTGATTTTTTCCCATTTCTATTATGGTATGGGTAATGGTTGTGACATACCCTTAGAAATTTATCCCTCATCCTTAACTTGCTAAAAAATCAAGCACTAAAGACATTTTCGGCAACATCTCTTTTCATGTCATCCCACCAAAAATAATCTTTCATTTCCCAATACATCCTTGTACTTCCAAGATGAATAGATTATGAAGAATAATGATCCTCATTAAATATCTCTTTCTTTAATTATGGTATGAAGTAATACAAACTCGGTTCTTGAACCTTATTATTCCATAACAATCAAGGCTTAATTGAGGAAAAATTCTCACCTTATTTTGTAACTCTACATCTTCTATTTGTGCCTCCTTAATCTTCACTTGTATAAATGTTTTAACATTCAATTGAGAAAGATAATATTTATCCTGTTCCTTTAAAATTTCAATATTCATCCTTTGAAAATACATAAATATTGTATCTTTTGGGATCATCATCATGGATAGGCTAGCATGGTCCTTTCAACTCAAAGAATCTACCACCTTATTCACTTTCCCATGATGGTAATGTATTGAACAGTCATAATCTTTAATAAATTCCAACCATTTTCTTTGATTCATATTCAGCTCCTTTTGTGAGAAAATATACTTTTAACTTTTATTATTAGTATAAATATCACACCTATCACTATAAAGATAATGGATTTGTATATTTAGTTCAAAGATTTCCGCAACTAACTCCAAATCATGAGTTGGGTAATTTTTCACATGGATTTTCAATTTTCATGAGGCATAATCTATCACCATATCATTTTTCATTTGAACACAACCCAGAACCTTCATGTATGCATCACTATAGATCAAAAACATTTCTCCACTACAAGGAAGTGTGAGCACAAATTCACTGTATAACCTTCTTTTTAGCTCTTTCAAATTCACTTCACATTCCTCTGTCCACACAAGCTTTACTCTTTTTTTAGTAAACTTGGTGAGTGGATTAGATAATAATGAAACATATTTCACAAAATGTCGATAATATCCATCCAAATCAAGAAAACATTGGATCTCAGTTACCATTGTTGGTCTCGACTAACTTTCAATGACTTCTATTTTTTCTATATCCACTAATATCCCCTCTCTTGAGATTATGGGACCTAAAAATGAAACTTTATGAAGCCAAAATGAACACTTGGTAAATTTTTCATAAATATTATCCTTTCTCAGGGTCTTAAGTACTATTCTCAAATGATCTTCATGCTATTATTTTCTTTTCTAATTTACAAGAATATAGTCTATTAAGACTACCACAAAATGATCAAGATGTTCTCTAAAGACTCTATTCATTAGATCCATGAAGATAGTGGGGGAATTGGTAAGACCAAAAGGTATCACTATAAATTCATTGTTTATGTACCTTGTATAGAATTTTGTATTTATTATATCCTCCTTCTTTCCACTTAATTGATGATATACTGAATGAAGATCAATCTTGGAAAAGTATTGAGCTTTGCATAGTTGGTTGAATAATTCATCAATTTGGGGAAGAGGGTATTTTTTTTGATAGTGATCTTTTTAAGTTCTTGATAATTAATATAGATCCTCATTGATCCATCTTTCCTATTAAAAAATAGAACAAGTTCTCCCTAAGGGAAACATTAGGGCGTATGAATACCTTCTCAAAATTCTCTTGGAGTTTCTTCTTCAATTCCTACAACTCAATTGGGGATATTTTATAAGTTGTCTTTGAAATAGTAATATCACCTGTTATGAGTTATATTGAAAACTCAAATTCATGATTTAGTGGAAGAACTAGTAATTATTCCAGAAAGAAATCATCAAACTCTCATACAATGTGTGTATTCTTAATTTTGAGTTTCTCCCCAACCATTTGAGGTAGATAACCTTCATTTATAGGGATCAAGACCCGTAATGTGGAAAAAATTTATACTGGTAGGTTATATTCATCCTTGCATCGATATATGATCATAGATTGATCTGTAATATAAAATATGACTTCCCTTCCTTGGAATTTGATATGATCTCCATATAGAAAAAGACAATTCATGCGAAGAATCACATCAAATTCCACTATAGGAAGGATAACAATATTTATAGGAATCACTATCCTATAAACTTCAATCATATAATAATTATAAACTTTTGATGTGGTTTTTGTTCCATTAAGAGTTTTAATAGATAAATAAACATTTTATTGTTGAGGTAATATGCCAATACCCTTAAAAATTCTTTAGAAATAAAATAGTGGGTAGATCTAGAATCAAATAAAACATTTTCTACTTGAGAGTGGATGGTAAGTGTGCCATTAACCACTTCATTATCATACACTACATCACTAATAGTGATCGCATGTGACTTTCCTTTTTTTGTCCTTAAGAGTTTGATGGAATCAATCATTATCAATAACCCTTGGATTATGTCATTTATTGGTACAAGTTACCATTTCCTTGCACTTGTATCATTGAAGTGTAGGAGGTACATTCTATGTAGCCTTTTCTCTATTCGCATCATTAGAAATATTTTTCCAATTACTTTGGAATTAAACTATATGATGAACTTATTTTCCACACTTAAAACATTTACTAGTCCCTTTAATACAATTTCCTCCATGTTTCTTTCCACACTTTGAGCATAAGGTCAAACTCATCTTCTTTATAGTGGGATCTTTTTATTTTCCCTTTAATTCCATTTTTTTCTTCTTATTAAAGCCATATGAATGATGGGTTACTCCAATCTCCATCTCAACCTTGAGAGCACATCGAACAATTTCTCCATATTTATTGAAGTCCCATATGGATAACACCCTTAAGAGACTTGGTTTTAAGCCAATATAGAATTGATCAATTTTACTCTCAAGTTGGATAATAATTCCAGAAGCATACCTAGAAAGTCTTGTAAATTTTGATTCATAAGTTCCAACATATTCATCATCATTTTTCTTAAGTTCAAGTAACCCTTTCTTTATATTTGTTCAAAGAATATAGTGAAAGTACTTATTGAAAAATAAGTTCTTGAACTCATTTCATTCCATGGATTCAGTTTCAACTCCTTACCTTTTATTCTTGATAAGTTTCCACCATTGATCATCTTTAACTTCCAAAAGATAGACTACTAAGATTACTTTATCATGTTTTGAACATTGGAGAATTAAAAATATCATTTTTGTGGTACTTATCCATTATTCAGCCACTAATGAATCTAAAGACCCACTGAAAGAAGGTGGATGCTACCTCATGAAGGACTCAACAGAATTTTGTTCCCTTATTTGATCATTTGGAAGTCCTTAGTGATTTATAGCTTGAGAAATTTTGGTGATCATAACTAAAATATTTTTTATTCTAGATCCCACAACATTTTGTTGCTCATGAGTACAATCATTTAATTTCCCATCGCATTCATCATTAACATGGTTCCTTCAAGTTCTAGTCATTGACTAAAACCAAGAAGCACAGTGTGATCAACCCTAATCATAATGGGAAAACCACATAATCAAGAATAAAATTTCAATTTATGATACTTTATGTTTTATCCTAGGTTATACATGATCATATATAAAACACTAGGATTGTAATCTTACATCAATATATTCTTTGGGTTCTTACTAAAATTTTCTCATCCTAGTTTTCAAAGGTTGACTATACATTTCCTATAATACCAACTTTAATGACCCATAATTTACATACAATGATATTATTTCAAAGTTAAAGAATATTCATTAAAAATTATAACAAATCCATGATAGTGTAATATAAGTATAGTTTATTTAGAAATTGGGAAACATAAACAACTATTTTAGAAGAAACATTCATTATCTCCCACTTATTTCTTCATAACTATACCCCTTTTTGACATATATTACTTAATACCCTTCTTCAAGACCTAGGGAAAAGAAACATATGAAATGGTGATATCAGATGATCAGTAAGGGTAAACAAGGGAGATATCAATCATATCATAATCATAAAACATGATAACATAACATTTGAAAATATTATCGTGTATATGAAATATCATGATATCATGCCATGGGATAAATCATGAATGTTCATAATAATCAATGAACTTAATCCCAAAATTCATAACAAAAGACATGAAGTTTTATGGAATATGCGTAATCATAGAAAATAATTTCATATTAATCAAGGATAATTTCCAAGACCATCATAGCGGAAAAATTAAATTATTGAACTGAGTACACTCCTCGTTCCATCTATGTATTACTGAACCGAGATCATTTCCCATTCTATCCATGTATATCTCAAGTGATATAAAATTTTCCCAATGCATTATAGGGAGATATAGGTCCCACCCACTTTATAATGAAATCATTCTTACGTGTTCCACACAAACATAAATCATTCATCATAGCATAACCCAGGGAATAAAATGGGTTTTATAAACATCATTCCCACATAACATAATCCATATAAAAAATGGATTTCATAAATAAAAGTTTATAATAAAAAAATAAAACCATATAAATAATATGGTTAATATAATTAAAATAGATACCTATTAAATAATGATATCTTAGATGGAAAATAATTTTGATAAAACACTTGAAATTAATTCTTGAGGAAAATATCCTTTCTTCTTCAAAAACATTTTCTTTTCTCAATATGCTGTGAAATTTTAAAAGAAAATAATAAATTAAAAATAAATTTTAAATCTCATAAATTAATATTCATAAAAATAAGTAGTTATAAAAATGTAAAAATCCATTTATGTCGTATAAGTTAAAATAAAACATTCTTCTTGTACTTTTTTCAGAAAGTCAAAAAGTACCTCACATTGAAAACAATAAAGAATCCTTTCATAACATTTAAAAAAATCACCAATGGGTAAAATTTACTTTAAATAATTTTATAAGGATATAAATAATATTTTTGATTAAATATTTATGAAACATGGATATGGATGATAAATATACCAGAGAAAATACTTACAAATAAACAATCTCAGATAATAATGAGATTGCAAAATTATCCCTAACCTTTTAGGTGTAATTTATTTTGTATGTATCTGAACCTCCTATATAATGATTTAAATAATTTCATTTACTTATTTAAGAATCATATTCATTTTTATTATATCATATATGATCATATTATCATCTATTTTTTAATAATATTTCATTATTACTTGTTATTCTAGTAATAACTGCTTCATTTTCTTATGCATGTTTTTCTAAATCTGGTCTGGTTATCTTTAATAGGTCATATTTATATCATTAAAAAATTATATTAACATTATATATATCATATTTATTCATTATATACATTTATATAATCATTATTTAATTAATATCATGTAGAATGAATCGTATCACACCATGGAGATGATAGGTTGTATGTACACACAAGCGACGATAGCATTCCCATAATTATTTAATGGTATTTAATTGAATGGTGTATAATATTTAAGAATAAATATAATGTTATAGTAATAATATATAGTTATTATTTCCATCATTATATCCATCCAAGTAAGGTAGGGGCGAAAAACATATTACACCGTGGCATGGAGACGGTAATTCGTTCGTGCGCATGCGTGGTGATTTTGTTTTCCGTAGTATGGATAGAAAGTGGAATATTGTTATTATATAATCATAATAAAATATAATTATATAAGTTATACTGTATTTATTAATTTATAATGTAACAAATAATGAATAGTAAGTACAATAGGAATGAAGTTTGAAAGAATCAGTAGAGGAGATTACTTCTTCTTCGACATGCTTCCACTAAATCTCCTCTTAGAGCACTAAAGTTAGTATTTAATGAAGAAAAAAACCACTATAATGTAACTATGGAAGTTGGTAAGAGACAAATACTGGGTATGTCCGATCTTGAAGGCTCAGAGTGAAGTAAATAGTTGGGAGAGGAGGTTCCCTTTTATATTGAGGTGAGGGGCATATTTGAGATCTCTAAAAAATATTAATTTATAATAAAATAAAACCCCATAAAAAACCTCTAAAATGTCCCATTTTAGAATATGAGATGATATAGGGTTTTAATCTTATCAAAAAATAGATTTTAGATAGGTTTTTATATCATTTTAAACCTGATCATTTATTTAACACTTAGTTATTCAATTTAATTTTTAACTGGGGTAACAAATATTTCAATATTAAAATTTTGAAATATTTAATAATTTGATGTCAATTAGACCATATATAAATACCTTTGAAAATTTTTTACCATGTAATAATTATTATATATTTTAAAAAAATGTTTTATGATTTTTAGATAATTTAATATTACATTATTATGATAAAAAATCAAAAATGTCACTTTGATAATATTTAATTCATTTATTTTTAAAAATATTAAGATAACAATTTAACTTCAAAAAAACTATCTTATTATATTAATAATAGGTTAAAGTCATCTAAAAAATCATTATATATATTAACTATCCCAGATTATATTAATTTTAATATTTTTAATAACATTTGTTTTTTATCTCTATTAAAAATAATTACTACATCAATTTTGAGTAATTATTTAATATAATTATTTTTTAAATAAAATTTAAAAATAAAATACTATGATGAATATAAATCTAATATATTTTATAAGAATATTTTTAGCCTAATTTATTTTCTATAAAATACAACATTTAAAATGTTATACTTATTAAATTATGAATGTGATAACTTTAACAACATTTTAAATAAAATGATATAAGTGTCACAATATGTTCTATAAGTATCAAAATGGCCAATAACTCGATCCATTGATGGTTATGTTCAATATATACTCTAACAATAATATTTGGTCAAGTGTTTGAGTCTTTTGATGGTAATTTGTATTTTAATAAAAAAATTACTAATTTCTCATCAATTAATTATTTTTTACATCATCAAAGTATTAGTATTTAAGGTAGTTATTTAATTCCTAAAAATTATAAATAAATTACCATGATAAATAAAAATATTTTATATTTAAAATTATTATTTATAATTGAATTTATCTTTTGTATAACCTTATATAAAAAATTATTTAGTTATTAAAATTTGAGTGAGATATATTTAACTTTTATTTAAATAAAATAAACTAAATGTCTTAATTTCATCCAAGTGGCTTTCAAAGGACACAGTTTTTTCCCAAGGATGATTTAGATCAAAAAACACTGATATAATGATAGTAATACAAGTGTTAGTATTATTTTATAATAGTATTCTTACACTTAATTAACTGGTTTACCCTTTTACTATATTAATAAAAAATTACAGAAGTTACTATTCATAATGTCAAAAAATAAAATAATGATATTTACATAATTTGGAACTATAGATTACAAATATGGAATCCTTTTTTCAAAATTAAAAATAAATAAGTTTCATTAATTACTTTAAAATTAATCTCATTTTTGGAAAGAGAGAACATGTTTTAAATGTTAAAACATTACAAAAGATTAAAATGTTTTTACATCTGAATTCAATGTAAAATTAATGATAATAACATAAATTATATTTAATGATAAAAATATATTCTATTTATATTGTAAAACGATTAAATATTATAATTTAACCATATGAATTATTTCAATGAAAAATTTTGTTTTTAATTAAATTTTAGTGTATTTTTATTATTCATCAAAGTTTGAAAGTTATCAGAAAAACATTAAAATTTCATCCAAAGAAAACTTTTATATCCTGATTTTAAATAACATTTTTATGTTTTCATATAAAATTTATTAATATGTAAAAATATTAATTTAAAAAGGGTTTTCCATTAAAATTCATAAAATTACCCTTTTGAAAAATATAGGTTTTTATAAGTCAAAAAGGGTTTATTCATACCCAAAGAAAAAAATATCTATTGGATGAATATAAAAATTATTTTATTAAGTATATAAAATATATATTTCATTAATTTAATTAACTCAATTTATTAATGAAAAAATATTAATATATAACTAATTTATATTTTTCATAAATAATTAGTAGTGAATGAATTCACTATACATTTTCCTATGTTATATTTTTTCCCACTAACCTAACTGCTAGGTTAAAATGGTCATTTTATACAAAGGGAATATTGTGGATATCTCATGATTGCGGGCAATGAAATCTATTAAATAATTGAAATTATTTGAAAAATATATTTCAAAAAAATGGGTGTTACATATAGGGTCTATAGTTTAGGGTACACATGATGGGTCAAGTTAATCTAGTGAGAGGAGATGCCACTCATGTGATGGTAGGGGGCATCCTGCATAAGATTTTCTAACCCGTCATATTGTTGATAGAGAGAAAGTGGATATGAAACCAAGGTAAAGGCATTGATATGAGAATATAGATCCACATGGAGGAAGATGTGGAAGAGGGGTGGGAGAGTAGTTGGAGGTGGTATAAGCTTTGACTTGTTACCACCACCACCCCCATGTGGTCAACACCAGGCTCATGCAGCTAGAGGGTAGTGGTAGGGGTAACTCCAGGAAGTCAAGGATGAAAACTCAGAGGATATGGGGATGATTTCAGGTAAGGTCTGTTTCTTTTATACCTTATTTATAGTACTAATAGACACAAGTTGTGGTAATGCCTTTATTTCTACATATCTGGTTTGAGAGTTGGAGATTTCAGTTGATCCCTTTGCTCCACCCTTGTGCTTAGAGACTAATACTAGAGATGACTTAGTGATCACACACTTATGTAAAAAATGTGACATGGATCTTTGAGATGAGAGATTTGTTGGGATATCTTTGTAGTGGTGATGAGGGCCTACGATGTCATCTTATGTATGGTCTGGTTATCTATAGTTCATTCCCAGATCAATTGTTTCAGGTGGAGGATGTGGGGTTTCCACAATTTTAGGACCAGGTTTTTCTTTGTGGGTAAAAAAGGAAACCCAGGTAACACAGGATAGACTCATGAATAGGATGGTGCAGCCGATTACTCATCAGTTTGATATCATAACCCTTAGTTCAGTAGATGTTATGAGATTTTAGTTCCATGTACTGGTGGAAGAGTATATGGACATCGTTACTGAGGACGTTCTAGTCTTGTCTCCCCACTGAGAGGTAGAATATTTCATTGATATGCACGCTGATACAACACTGATATTTGGGACAGCATATCGGATGGCTCCTATAGAGCTTAATGAGATGAGGGTGAAATTGGAGGACTTACAGAGTAATAGATTTGTTATACCCAATGTTTCACCCTGGGAATCCCTAGTTTTGTTCTCCAAGAAGGTGGATGAGAGATTTAGGTTATATGTGTACTATCGTCTCTTGAAATAGGTCACCTTGAAGAAAAATTATGTACTAACGAGTATCTATGACCTACTTTATTAGTTTATAAGGGAACAATGGTTTTCTGAGGATGACCTCAGATCAGGTTATCACCAATTTCGTGTACAGGACGAAGAAATATAGAAGATGTCACATAGATGTCTCTAGAGTCACTATGAGTAATTGGTGATTCACTTTAGCATAATGATCACCCCATAAGTGTTATTATCACTCATAAACCAAATATTTTATACCTTTTTAAACCGGTTCATGGTAGTCTTCATCAACAATGTTCTAGTGTACTAAGAATCAGAGGAGGAGCATGCGAGAAACTTGAGGATGGTTTTGGATGTACTCTAAGAGCACCTAATTTATAGGAATCTCTCAAAGTTATAGTTTTGGATTCAAGAGGTCCACTTTCTAGGACATTTTATCTTCGTAGATACTGTAATAGTGTACCCAAAAAAGGTTGAGGAAATATATGCTTAAGAGACACCCAAGATCATGATGGAGGTGAGGATATATCTTGGGTTAGCAGGATATTACTAGGGATTCATACCGAAATTCTCTAAGATATTATCCCCCATGACAGATTTGACCCAAAAAGTGGATCCTTTCTTGTGGTTAAAGATTTTCCAATAGGCTTTTCAGGAGTTGATATTGATATTGACAATTGATCCCATCTTGAGATTACAAGATGAGGGGGTATAATATGTAGTGTTCAGCGATGCATTAGGAACCAAGCTTAGTTAACCTCTGATTTAGAGGTAGATGGTGATTTTATATGGTTCATGTTAGTTGAGTCCACATGAGTAGAACTACATGACCCATGATATTGAGTTAGTAGAAGTAGTATATGTACTAAATATATGGCGATGCTACTTGATGGGTGAGTGATTTATCTTCTATTCTGACTATAAGTTTCTCAAGTATATCTTCTCTTATAAGGATCTTAACTTGAGGTAGAGGTGATGGATAGAGTTCCTTCAGGGTTATGAATTCAAGATAGTCTATACTACTAGGAAAGAGAACATGGTAGAAGATTCTCTTTGTATGAGATATTGGTTTTAGTTGTTGAAATAAGCATCAGAGTAGTTACCCTCATTGCAGTTCTCCTTTGTGGGTGGAGATAGATAAACTTTCCTATAGTTTATAGTTGTTACCCCTCTACTTTTATATCAATTTAGTGATGCATAAATTGGGGATAACAACTATGAGACCCTACATACTCAGATATCTATTGGACATGCTCTTGATAGATTTTCTAAAGGTACAGAGTGTGTCCTTTTTTTCAAAGGATGCACGATGGTACTAGTGATGTTGTGAGAGGAATTATTAAGAGAGTTCCATACATCTCTTTTGGTGGTACATACAGGTGTTTCAAAGATGTACCATGACCTCTTATGTCATTTTTGATGTCCAGGGATGAAGAAGAAAGTTATAGAGATTTTCTCTTGAAGCCTAACTTTTGAGAAAGTGAAGGATGAGCACCAAGTTCTAGTGAGTTTACCTTGAAGCTATAGAGTGGGAGTGGGATGGGATTTCCCTGGACTTTGTGATAGACATACCATGTATGTCCAAGGGACATGATTCCATCTAGCTAATCGTAGACCGAATCACCAAGTTGGACTGCTTCATAGATTTTCAATAACAGGGTTTAAAAGATAGATTGGGATTCCTATACATGTAGGATATAGTATGAATCCATGGATTCCCATCGACGATCATTTCTAAATATGATTATCACTTCACATATCATTTATGGAAGGGATTACATGTTTAATTTGAGACTCAGGTGTGTTTGAGCATAAATTTTCACCCCCAAATGGATGTCCAAACTAAACAGACCATTTAATTCCTAGAGGAAATTTTGTTAGATTATATGTTATAATTTTCCCATATTTGGGAGGATCACATATGATTGGTATATTTTTTATACAAAAATATATACCATTCCACTATCATTATGGTACCATTTGAGGAATTTTACAAGCGATCTGGTAGGTCACCACTTTGTTGGAACAAACCAGGACAGCCAGCACTCATCGACCCATATTTGGTGGGAGGCACTACCGAGAAGATATAGATTATCCAGGAGTGGATGAGAAATACAAAGAGTTTTTAGAATTCTTATTTGGATATATAACGGAGGACTTTCGAGTTTGAGGAGGGAGAATTTGTGTTTCTACAGGTTTTACCTCGACATGAATTAAAAATATTTATCTGAGGTGAAAAGATATCTCTGAGATTAATTGGCCATTTTTAGATACTACATAAATTTGGTTAGGTTGCATACTGCATAGATCTACCTCCACAATTAGATCGGGTACATGACATCTTCCACATGTCGCAAGTGAGGAGGTGCATGCACGATCTGTCACACGTTATCAACTGAGGTGAGCTAGACATCGATGATAGAGCTACCTTTTTTGAGTACCTGGTAGAGATCGAGGATCGAAAGGAGTGGATCCATAATAGGAAATATATTATTTTAGTGTGTGTCTGTTGGAAGTACGGTAATCTATAGGAGATAACCTTGGAGTGGGAGGCTTAGATGCGTTCTCAATACCCACATCTTTTTGTATAGAAACTTGTTTTTAATTTTTAGCACATAAATCCCTAAGGTAGGGAGAATTTAGTGACTTGAATATTCCATGTATTAATTTTGGATATTGTATATATTATTTTCTAGGATACACACTAAGAAAGTGTGTAATTCCAAGGTCTGGTGTTCCCAAAATAAATATTTGAAATATATTAAATATAGTAAATAGCACATGCACGTAGTTATCCTGAAAAAGTGGGACAACTCCTAAAAAGTGTCCCATATTAGAAATAAGGGGGAACCATTTAGTTTATAATGTCTTTTTTTACCTTAGTTGTGACATAACTTTTATCGGATCGAGGAGTTTTTCAAAAATTCATCAGGGGCATAAAAATGAGTAAAATAAAATAAATTTGTTTGTTTGGTTGGTTGTTAATGCAAAAACCTAATTTCATCTTCAAGTAAATTATTATGATGGAAATTTGGGGTAATATTCATAACCCTAGTTCCATTGGAGAACTATTGGAGAGATCTATTTATGATATCTCTCAAATAAATAATAATTGGATCATAGTTTGATGATCAGAGAGAAACAGAATCAGGGGATCTTGCCAATAACAACAACGCTGCTTCATTATTCATTAGTGATCAGTCCAAAAAATTAGGTAGGACATTTGTTTTGATTGGATTATTTCCTATTTATCAATTTCTATGATGAATGTGAATCAATAGACCAAAATATTGATTCTTGGATCAGTCGTTTTACAGGATGGGTTATCTGTGGGGAATTCATTAGGGGAATTGCTTCATGTTTGTTTGTTTATCTCTTTATTTTATATTCTAAAGGAAAATTTATCAAGGCCAACATAAACATTGGACAAGGTTTATTTCTGATGGTTTTTATTGTTCATTTCTCCCCTATTTATTTGTTCATCACGAGAATATATTAAGGCTCGTGGTTCGATGAACACTAGGAAATAAAACATTGTGCACTAATTTCATGGTGTAATGATTCGATATCATAGATCCTAGATTATAATGAAATGAAGGTTGTGCAATGACAGAAGTGGTATAAAATCATATGGCTTTAGATACCTCATTTCAGGTTCTTCGGCGTACGATGGTGGGTGACACGTGCGGAATATTTTAAAGCAGTTTTGGTGGAAGGAATCTAGTGACTAATGGCAGAAAGGTTTATCCAAAGTATATCCATGATTCCTGGTGATATTAAGTTCAGAATCTGAGGCGATGGTGGAATAAGAATATAGAGGAGGAAGAACAAGGTTTTTTAAAAAATCCCAATCTACACGACTTTTACTGTGGAGCTACACACCATGCAGGGCCCTCTAAACAAAAACTGTGGTTTTAGGATAAATTTAAGGATCACACAACATGTGACACCTATCACACGGAATGTGACCCCTTCTAATTGTCTTGGTATGTACCTTAGAGGGTACATGGATAGTTCTAAGAGTACATGAACATGTTGTGTACTCCGACACAAACACAGCCAGACCAGATGTATATGGGAATAGCCATATACTTGGACCTGAGCATAAGTACATTGGAATGGGTATTTTGTTTACTTTTACATAGATACGGGCATGGGTCATTTTACTCGAACCGGGCTCGATGCCGAAGGGACATGTTTTGTACTTAAAATATGTGTCATGTACTCCTTCAAAGTTGTCTTGGATCTCTTTTCCTCTATATCTTAAATTTTTTTCATTAGCTTACGTTCCCTATATCCATTCATTAAGGTTTAGTGTCAAATTTTTTCCTATAGACAGGATAGTGATCACTTTAGTAGGACTTCTTGGATAGAGTTGTTGCAATCCTTTCGTGAGGCCCAGAGTGATATCATCTAGCATATTCTTTCCCTGGTTGGAGTTCTTATTATCATCTTGAAAAACACTATGCAGGCATTGATCCTCTACTTAGAGGGTTAATTCAAATTGAGTTATCAGTATACCCCATGGCCTAGGGAGTGATGTTCATATTTGTATTGTATCTTTTAAGACTTCCAGTATATAATTTTAATGGAGAGACTTGATGAGCATTACCTATCAGGCTGATTTTAATAGTGTTATCTAACTTATAGAGTGTGCTCTCATAGACAAGTGTTATGTGGAGCCTTTAAGAAGGAATATTAGGTTGGAATCACGGTTGTGACTTCAACCTGAGATTTTGTGTACTTGTTGAGTATATATGGATATTCTTGTTATATTTTTTGTAGAAATATACCTATGTAGATCTGATTGTTATATTTTTTATATGTTTTGTAATTTTTAGGTGTCCTACTAGGAATTTTTATACTCACCCATGTATAGTATTTTCCCACATGTGTTGTGTCTTGTGCAGACGATCAACTTTTTGATGGAGTCCTAAAGGGACTAGGACAAGGAAACACTTCATGAGCTAGATAAACTGAGTTGTGTTCCTGTGATATCTTGACAGAAACCCCCATCATTAATTTCAATTAGAATTTGTTTTTAGAATCTTTATGGTGGGCTTGTAATTGGACCCATTTACTTTCCATTTCTTGTTATAGTACTCTTGTTATGGGTTTTAGATGTATGCATGCATAGTTTATCAGTTATTTTACATTTAATTATTGTATGGTCATGGATATTTGTTCATGTATAGGTACATTAGGTTAAGGCATCCAATTTTAGTGACATGCCTACTCAACGTTAGTCTCCATCCCCTAACCTATTCGATATGGGCTTAGGGAGTCGCAGTACAGGCCCCATTGGGACAAGTCATGATATTTTTAATTTGAATAATCAAGTTATAAATGCAACTAGAATCATTTTCAATAGACTTCACAGTGGGTGTATGTTGTTTTAAGGACTCAAGTCATCTATCAGTGACCAAATTAAAAAAAAAGTCGATTTTGATGGTTAATATAAGAAGGTTGAGCTGAGTAAGTGAAAGAATTTTATGACTAT
Organism: Viscum album; assembly: GCA_963277665.1. Lineage (NCBI taxonomy): Eukaryota > Viridiplantae > Streptophyta > Magnoliopsida > Santalales > Viscaceae > Viscum > Viscum album. The sequence goes on along the minus strand of OY728153.1, from coordinate 1,211,455,092 downwards.
CTAGAAAATAAAAGACTATAAATTTTTAATTTCAAAGAGTGGGAAATAGTCTTGGACATTCATATATTCATCTTTCAAAATATACAATTTTCATACAAAATAAAGACAGGTAGAAGAGGATCTCCAAGCAAGGAGAGAGGAGCAGATAAATAGAGTCATGATCAATACTATAGGGGATATTATCTTCTCTCCTTCTATTTTCTTATATTTCTTTTTTCATTGAAATGGTATGTTTTGGATTTGAAAATGATTTATGGCTAAACATTTTGAGCTTGGGGATTAATCGTCTGGTTTTATCTTTTTTTTCTTCACTTCATAATTATTTTTATCAGAATCAATTGGTGATTTGGTTCTGATTTAATTAAAAAAATTCATCTCTTTCCTTCAATTTCAAAACTGCATGATTGATCAGCGATATTAATCATGAATTCATCTCTTTAACTTTAATTTCAAAAGTTTTGTATTACTTTAGTGAGATTTATTTCAAATACAATTTTTTAAAACCCTTTTTTTTATTTTTTGAAGTGGAGAACTCCATGAACCATTAAATTTAATTTTTAATCTTCTGAAGAGGGAGATTAATAAATCAATTTTTTAGGATATATATTTAGTGATATTTATATGAATGAATTATTAATTAAAACTAGTAGTATTAATATTTACCTTGTATTTGTCTCTTTAATTTTACTAATTTCATATTATACTATTAATCACTATTTTTTATACTTTATCTAATTCTATAAAAAATTATAGTCTTATAATCATTTTCTTTGAAGAAAAAATTAAAATATTGAAAAATATTTTGGAAACTATTTACAGTGGTATTTTTTTGAAAAATTTTCTTACAATATCATATTAATATACTTCTATTAGGTTTCACCCTACTAACTACAATATAGTAGTAAATAAGACTTATAAATATTTAAGCCTTTATGTATTAATGTTGTACGTTTCATGAACCCATTCTTATATATCGATGTGAAGATGAATAAAAACATCAAATGGAAATTAAATCTATCTTTTGGGTAATAATTCAAATACATGAAGTCTATTTATCTCATATTTGTTTGGAGAATCTCATCATAAAATATATGCATATTTTTCAAGATTTTGCTAATAAATTTCTAGAATAATTTACTAGTATTCCTCCAAATCACAAAGAATATTTTTCAGTATAACTTATACTTAGTAATACACCTATTTCAAATACTCCATATATAATTTCCTCGGTTGAGTTATAGGAATTGAAGAAGAAACTATAGGATAACCTTGATAAAGGACATATCTAGTCAGTGTATCCCCATAGGGTGCACCTATTATTTTTTATAAGAATAAATATGGATTAATGATACTCTGTGTTGATTTTAACAAACATAAAAATAACACTATCGAAAACAAGTATTATATACCCTATATTGATGAATTGTTTGATCAAATGTGTGGAGATTAATACTTTTCTAAGATTTACCTTCATTATGTACATCATCAATTAAGGGAAAAGAAAGAATATATAACCAATATGGAATTCCATAAAAGCTATGGACACTATGAATTTATAGTGGTTCCATTTGATCTTGAAACTTTTACCTCTATATTAATGGATTTAATTAATATAGTCTTTAGAGATTACTTTGATTATTTTGTGGTACTATTTATAGATCATATTGATATATATTCCAAGGAAAAGTAAGATCACAGATATTATTTGAGAAATATAGAAAATAATCTGGGAAAGGATAAGTTGTACACAAAATTTACCAAGTGCGTTTATTTTTTTAGAAGGCTTCATTTTTCGGTCATATAATATCATGTGAGTGTATTTTGGTGGATCCTTAAAAGATAAAATCTATTGGATATTGGCCTAGACCAACCAATATGAATAAGATCCATATTTTTCTTGGTTTTTATGGATATTATTTGTTCTTTGTGAAGAATTCCACACAACATTATAATACACTCACCAAGTTAACTCATAATAGAGCTAAGTTCTTTTGGACATATGAATGTGAAGATAATTTCAAGAAGTTTAAGAGAAGTTTGGTCAGTGTACATGTTCTCACACTACTCTATAGTAGAAAAGGGTTTATTATCTATAGTTATTCATAAAATAATGTACAATTATATTTTCTCAAACAAAACAATATGCTGATAGCTTACGCCTAATAAAAATTGAAGTTTCATGATCAAAATTACCCAACTCATGGTTTAGAGTTATCTACTATAATTTTTTAATTAAATATATGGATAAATTATCATTATAGAGAAATGTTTTACATATATACTGATTATAAAAGTTTAAAGAATATTTTCACATAGAAATATTTGAATATGCACTAGAGAAGATGGTTGGATCTGATTAATAATTATGAATGCCCAATACACTACCACCATGGGAAAGATAAAAACATGGAAGATGAACTAATTTGCAAAGATCATAATATATTATCTATGATGAGGATCACAAATGATCTAATATGTATGGATTTTAAAATTTTAGATCTAGAAATATTGAAAAAATGGTGAAAATCCTTTCTTTCTCAAATGTGTGTTCAACAATCTATCCAAGTAAAGATTAAAGTGGCTCAAAAGGAATATGTTGAGATATACAATAGGTGAGAAATGTTAATTATTTAAAACTTGATTATTATTTAATTATAAGGTTTAAGAACCATGTTTGTGTATTTTCTATACTATATTTGATGAAGGATTTATTGGATAAGTCTCAAAGTTCATCATTTTTTATTCATTATTGAAGTATGCAGATGTATAGAGATATGAAAGAGTATTAATAGTGGGATGAAATGAAGAAAGAAATTTCTGAGTATGTATCTCAGTGATTAGTATATCAATACATTAATACTTAGAGACATAATTTTAAATGTTTGTCATAACCATTACCTATACAAGAATGAAAGTGGGAAAATGTCACCATAGATTTTGTCCTCAAACTCCCCAAAACATATAAATGACACAATGATATTTGGGTTGTAGTTTACCACCATAAAAATTCATCACACTTCATTATTATTAAAGAATATTTCTCTCTGTATCATATTTCTAAGATATAAATTAAGGAAGTGGTAAATTTTCATACAGTACCATGTTCCATTGAATTTAATCAGGATCTATGGTTTACCTCAAAATTTTGGAAAAGTATTCGATAGGAAATGGATACATAGTTAAGTTTCAGTATAACATATCATCATTAGATATGTATTCAGTCTGAGAGAACCATTGAAACTCTATAATATATTCTTATATCTTTTTTTACGTATTTCAAAGGTGTTTGGGATCAACACCTTCCTCTAGTCGAGTTTCATTATAATAATAGCTTTCAATCAAGTAGTAAGATAGCTTCTTATGAAGACCTTTATGGAAAGAAGTTTAGAAATAAAAATTTATAGAATTATCTTGGAAAATAAATACATTAGGACCTAAGATAGCTAATAAAATGGTAGAGAAGGTAAGATCCACTCAATAATACATCAAGGTAGTACATAGTCGATAGAAAACATATGCTAACAATAGTTAGAAAGATCTATAATTTATAGTTGGTGAGAAGGTTTTTCTGAAACTTTCTTCATTAAATATGGTGATGAGATTCGAAAATAAGTGAAAGACAAGACCTAGATATATATTTTCTATTGAAATTATTGATTGTATTGGGATGATAACTTATCATTTAGCTCTTCTACTAAAACTTTATCAAATTCATGATGTGTTATATGTATCTCTTCAATGGAAGTACATACCTTACATTATATGTATTAAACTTAGAGGTCATGCAATTGGAATAAGATATCTCTTATGAAGAATAGTTGATGGAGATTTTAGATCATATAGATAAAGTTCAATGAAATAAGACCACTCACCTAGTCAATGTTTTGTAGAGAAACCACAAATTTGAGAGAAAGTTGTGTGGGAACCTAAGGATGTGATGAGGTAGAAGTATCATCATATGTTTTCATTAGAGTGATGAAATTTTGAGGGTGAAATTCATTTTAAGGGAGGTATAATGTAACACCTCAAGATATTTTGAAATACTTATCTATAAATAAATTTTATTTATTTAATATCTTGTGTTACACGCAACACCGAGTTTAAAAAACGGTGGTATACTATTAAAATAATATTATTTAATATGACATTTATCGGCTAACCATGGATTAGAGGGTATTAATTGAACTAACTAAATTATGAAAAATTTGTGGTTTATATATTAATTAAATGAATTCATTAGTTATTAATTAATTATAAATAAAAATAAAAATCATTTGAAAATAAAAAAGAGATATTTATTTTCGTTGTTTTTATTCATTATTACCTTAAAATTAATTGTTTCCACTTATAAAAATATAATTTGATATAATAGATTCCTTATTTGGAATCAAGATAATCAAATTTTCTAAATAGGTCCTTTTAATTTTTAGGATTTATGAATAGAAACCTTAGTAAAAATTATCACCTCGATAGAGGGTAAATCATGTTAAAATAGGTTAAAACTAAGTGATAAGGTCATAATTGTAATATACCATAGTTTATAAATGATATTTTTTCCTTGAAATAAATGTGTATTATATTATATTATACAGTAGTATACACATACAACACATAGAGAAACAAAAAAACACATTATTTCATTAATTCAAATCATTACATTATTCTATGACTAAACCAATAAAAATAAAAATATTACTAAGGAAAAAATAGAAAATAGAGATACTAAAATAGGAAAATATAGATCACCCCATTTGGTTAGAATCATCCCTTTCATGAACAACACTACATAATTGAAAAAATAGATTAATAAACAAATAAAAATTATAGAAAATAGAAATATAGAACCTTGAGAGTAATTTAGTTGAATAATGAGTGAGAGAATGTATGAGTACTTATAGGAGGTAATGTGACTATTGGAATAGTAATGCGACCTTTAGAATAGTAATGTGACCATTGTAACAATAATTTAACCAAAAAATAATAAATTATAAGATAAATAATATTTATCATTATTAATATGGGTAAATATAAATATTATAATTCTAAAAAATAAATAACAATATTTCAAAACTTAAATAAAAAATAAGGACATTTTCAATAAGATGTATTTTATCGTATTTTGTAAAAATCATAATTTTTATATTAAACTTTAAAATTACTTGTATTATAATTTTTATTGAAAAAATTAATATTATTTTATTAATCATCACATATAAATTATCCAAGGATGGTTTTTTGATAATTTTATGAAATACATTAATTTTTTACAGGTGTATCTTAAATTAAAACATTCATGACGAAAAATGACCTAATAATTTATATTACATAATATTATCAAAATATATATTAAATTTCATAAATTATTCATTAAAATAAAATAATTTTAATTTCCAAGCCAAAAAAATTATTTTCCAAAGTCTAAAATTAAAAATGTTCCCTTAAAATAATGATTTTTCTTTTTTTCACTTTATTTTTTAATAACTAATAAATTTTAATTATAAAGGGTTTTAAAGTATTAAAACAAATCTATTATATTTATTTATGATTTATATTTTCAAAAATTAATTAATAAAAGTTTTACCTTGGATATGGTGTTTTATTCAATATTGTATTCTAAAAATACCCCTCTCCTTAATTATAAATAACCCCTCTCCCTTCCCATGGAAAACAACTCCACACACCATTTACAAAGCCAATGATATTAAAAAAAACTCTCTTAATATTTTTAAAATATATAGTATCATTCTAGCATAATCCAACTCCAATCATCAATGTATTCTAGTGTCGTACAAGGGAAGCCACACCAAGAAGAGGGTATGTTTCCATCAACTCTTCTTTGTGTTTTACTCTTATCTTCCTCTCTTCATCTATCCATTTCAAAACCAAATCTCTTAAGATTAATTAAGTAGTATTTTTAACATTTAATTAATGATTTTAACCTACTGAAAAAAAAATTATTTTTATGTATTTGTATTTTATATCTCTCTTTCTCCTTGTTTGGATAATGTTCTCAATAACGGTTGGTTAACCGCCAATGAGGAAATTTAAAACAAATTTTATTATCACCAAACTTATGGATGGATAAATAAAATATTTGTTATATATAAATTTATAAATATATGTTTTTTAATCCTCTATAATTTATTTTACTTTTATATAAATTACCTTGAACAAAATAGAGAAATCGAAGAAAAATGAGAAAATTTAAAGGAAAACATGATATCAAAACACTTTAATATCAACAATGAAAATTAATAAATATAATTCAATTATTATAATTGATCAATATTAAAATAAATGAACATAATTCACTTTTATTTAAATCTTTTAATTAATCCTTGTTTATTATTCATGTGGCGTAAAAGAGATGAAATAAAGTGTGATTTAATGTAAGGGAATTCTCGAACCCAAATCCCATTATTTGGGTTATCCCTCCTTCATGACATTTTCAGTATAGATATTCCTATAATTCTACTTAAAAATCCTTTCACTATTTTTTTCCTTCTCATTTTGGGGATATACATGTTTCCACCTTTATTTAAAAAGAAAATAAAAATATTTTTCAAAAAGACTTCTCTTTCTGAAACACATATTTGACTCCTCTTGAGGTTTTTCTTATTCACTCAAGAATAATTATGTTTGTGAAAAATATTTTTTCCAATATTTTTTTGTAACCCCAATTTTATTAATGAAATTATTCTTTATGAAATTCATATGAAACTCGTTCCTTTCCATGGGTTATTTCATGACTGTTATTATTATATATTCTATGTTGCATGCATGATTATGTAAATATTATGATGTGATGGGTGGGCCCAAAATTATATATCCCTCCAATGTGTTGGTTAATTATATGTATATGATGAGATTATGTGTATTATTCAGGAACATAATTTTATAATTTTTCACAATGATGATTTTATGATTTTTTCACATGTTTTATGCAAGAACATGATGTTAGATTTGTTCACAACTATATGTGGTATTTGACCACTATGACATGATGTTTACTTTTTATGATTGCCACATTCCATGCCTTTATCAAATTTTTCCCTCATGATGTTGAATATGATCTTATATTTATGATGTGATACTTTTTATTATACTCACCCATGTATTATTGATTGATGCTCCTTATTCCTCCCCTTACTAATATTGTAGCTCATACCTTTATTTTATGTATATAATTAGGTGACTATATATTCTAAGGAGAATGTGAGATTTTATATAGATAAAGAATAAGGATTTAAATAAATTTTTAAGTTTTATTATGTACAATTGATGCATGATCTTAATTTTCAAAAGACACTAAACCATTATATCCTAGATTATAACATTATTATGTTTTTCATATTAAAAAATTTGTAATAGTAATGTAAGAAAAATTAATGTCACTAAGTTGGTATTATAGAAAATTTTTAGTTAATTTTGGTTTTAGGATAATAAAATGTTATTGAAACCCCATAATTATAAGTATATGTATGCGTAAAAATCCTATAATAGTCATTTTATAAAAAGTCTAAACATGGAAATTGCATAATATATTCCTTTAAAGTTAATTGTACACAAGAATAAATTATTTATTAATTATTTTTTGACTTATATTTTAAAAGAAATATATTTTAGAAAATGATTGGAACCAGGAGAAACCAGTCCAATATCCCATGTGATGGGAAATGAAATGATTAACCAAATGACATCCACAATGTTATGGGAGGTGGAGTTCAAAATTCTACAGCAATGCTTACACAACTATCTTAGGCTATGAATAATAACCTGAACCATGTGGTACATGTGCCTTCACCCAAGAATGAAAAACTATCTATTAAGTCCTTTATGCGGAAACAACCATAGGCCATTAGTGGAACTTATGATAAACTTTTCACAAAATAGTGGATTAACTAAAATTAGAATATCTTTTCTATACACCACTATTCTAAGAAGAATAAGGTGAATCTAGTTGTCCATCTTTTATACGGATAAGTTTTTCAATGGTGAGAATTTATTAATAAAACCAATTTGAATGATAAAATAGAAGATATGGAGTGGGAAATATTTAAGAAAATATTTCTTAACAGGTATTTACCTAGAACCCTTAAAACAGAGATGGAGAGACAAATCATATATCTGAAGTAAATGGAATTTTAATCTATTAGGGTTTATGAGGAAAACTTCACAAGTATTTCAAGATACACCTCATGTTTTGATATAAACAATGATATAAAAATAGATAGATTCTTTAGTGTATTAAACACATGCATTTTAAAGGTTCTATCTCTATGAGACTTCTGGAGTTACTAAGAAATAGTTTGATATACCCTCAAAGTCGATATAGAGTTTTTTATCGATCTCGTGATTATGGAGATAAGGATAAAATAATGGAGTTTTAAGCTAGTGGGTTAAATGGAAAAGTATGAAAGAGGATACAACCACCCACATGTAAAAAATATGGGATTAAATGTCATGGGAATTTCTATAAAGGTATAGGGAAATACTTCAAGTGTGGGAGAGAAGGACCCCAAGATCATGAATATAAAAGAGACAAAAACAATCTAACCAACATTATAGATTAAAGTAAGGTACCTCCTAATTCACCGCCCATGGTTCAATGCTTTAACTATAGGGATAAAGGGAACTATGAAAGCTAGTGCACTAAACTATGGGTCTTTGAGGGTAATCAGCACCTAAAACCACTAAATCCAAAGGATTGAGAGAAGCTTATTCCCTCGCTACTATTGAAGTTGATTGGGAAAACTATATCGTACAAGGTACACTTCCAATTGACTCAAGAATGGAAAAAAGTTTAATTTATTCTGGTTCTATGCATTCCTTTATATATATTTTTTTATAGAACTTTTGAATAAAATCCATGATACCTTGAAGTAGAGATATCTGTAAAAACACCTAGTGGTGTAATCATTAAAACCCAAGTATTATACTCTTCTTTTATTATAATACATGGGTTGATTTTTCCATTGAATCTTTTAATACTTCCCATGGTGAAATTAGACGTTATACTAGGAATAGATTAGATCTTATTATATATAGAACACATCAACTCTTGGGAAAATGAAATCTCTTTTCATATTCTAAATCATCCCTTTATCTTCTTAAAATGCAAGGAATATTATAAATATACATTGGAAAATCTCTCAATAGTGTGGGTTTTGATACTCTGTAAAGAAGAAAACCTTGCTCAAATGGTTGAGTCAAAGAAAGGTATAAACCTGAAGGAAATTCCCATTGTGGGGGAATACCCTTATGTATTTCTTAAAGAGTTACCTAAACTTTCCCCAGATCATGAGGTATAGTTATCAATATAATTGATAACTAGATCCACTCTTATCTCTGAATTCCCCAATAATATGGCCCCAATTAAACTTTAGGAGTTAAAGAAGTAGTTGAAAGATCATAGGGACAAAAGGTTCATACTCCCTAGTGTATAGCCTTGGGGTGTGATGGTTCTATTTTCAAAGAAGAATGATGCATTCATATGATTGTGTATTGATTACTGGGAGCTCAATAAGATCATCATAAATAACAACTATAAAATTATAAGGTTTTCTAAAATGTTTGGTCAACTAAGAGGATCTTATTTCTTCACAAAGGTGGGTCTTTATTCTAGATATAATCAGTTAAATGTAAAAATTGAATAGTTTTATAAGATTGTATTTCATACAAGGTATGGGAGATATGAGTTCATAGTGATTCCATTTGGACTTACTAATTCCCTTAAAATATTCATGTTATTTATAAATAGATTCTTTAGAGACTACCTTGAAAAATGTGTGGTGGTGTTTATTAAAGATATTCTAACTTACTTCAAGAGAAAATAGGAACATGAATAGCATATAAGGATTGTGCTAGTGAAATTAAGGAAGGATAAAATGTACACTAAGTTCAACAAGTGTGACTTTTGGATACAGTAATTCACATTATTGGGGAACATGATCACAAGTTAGATAATTTCTATGGACCCGAAAAATAAAAAATAAATTGAGTAAATGTCTACACCTACTAGTGTCACAAAAATTCATAGTTTGATTGTATTAATAGGGTAATAATTATTTTTTATGAGAATTTTATCTTGATTATCAGGACTGCTAACAAACTTATCATAGAAAGGGGTAAAGTGTATTTAGATTGAAGAATGTGATGAAATATTTAAATATCTCAAGTAGGGGATAATCATTGTGCCTATACTCACACTAACAAAAAGTGGAGAATGTTTTGTGATATACATTTATGATTAAAAGAAAGTATTGAGTTGTGTAGTCATGAAGAATGAAAAAGTGATAACCTATTCCACACAATAGTGAAATATCTATTAGTAAAAATACCTAACACATGATCTAGTGTTAGCATCTATGATCTTTTCCTTGACAATTTTGCAGAACTATCTCTATGGTGAGAAGTGTGACATAAATACTAATCATAAGAGTATAAATTTTATATTCACACAAATAGAGATCAACATTCATCAAAGAATATGTCTAAAGATAATCAAGGACTATGATTTCTCTATTCACTATCTTTCGATAAAGGTGAACAAGGTAGATGATACTATTTAAAGAAAGTACCTACTACTTTATCCATGATGTAGATTGAGAAAGACCCTATATTCCTGGATATGAAAATTATGGATCTAGAAATCATAACGGTAGGGAATACAACCTACTTTTACCAAATAGTTTACAAACCAGCTATCCAAGAGAAGATCAAGGAGGCACAAAAGGATGATCTAGAGATTCAAATGATGGTGAATGTAGTAAAGGAAGTGAAGATATACTAGTCGCACATCAATGAGGATTTTTTTATTCAATTTTGAAGTAGAATTAATGGTTTTTAATCACTTGAGAAAAAGAAAGAGCTATTAGATAATTCACATAACTCGTCTTTCTCCATACATCTTGGAAGTAACAAGATTTATCATGATCTTCATGAACAATTATAGTCAGATAACATGAAGAATCATATTTCTAAGTACATCTCATTGTGATTTTTATATCATCAAGTTAAATCAAGGTAATGTAAGTCTAAAGGTATGATTCCACCATTGTCTGTACTCACATAAAAATGGGATAATTTCACAATGGACTTTATAAATAGTCTCTTTAATACATACAAAGAAAAAATATGATATGGGTTGTGATGGATCAACTCACCAAAACATCCCACTTATTCACCATTTCAAAATATTTTTCACTCGAACAAATTTCAAAGATATACATCCAGGAAGTGGTGAGGCTACATGGGGTCCCACTTTTGATTGTCTTTGATTGTGATCCAAGGTTCACTTCTAAATTCTTGAGAGGTATTCATCATTCTCATAATAATGAATTGAATTTTAGTATGGAATATCACCCCCAAACAGATGGTCAATATGAAAATAATATTCATACACTCAAGGACATTATAAGATCATGTTTGATGGAATTTAAAGGAATATAGGATCATTATATCCCATTGGTTGAGTTCTCATATAACAGTCTCTTCCAATCAAGTATTCAAAGGGATCCATGTGAAGCTCTATATGGTAAATGATGTATAACTCTAAATTGTTGGGAAAAAGTTGGTGAACAAAAGCTACTTGGATCTGATATTGTGAAAGAGATGATAAAGAAGGTTCAAGCCATCCAAAAACATATAAAAGCTATTCAGATTTGATGGGAGAGCTATGATGACAACAGATGAAGGGACAAGGAGTTTTATATTGGAGAAAAAAAATTCTTATAATAACACCATGGAAGAGATTCATGTAGTTTTGAAATAAAGGAAAGATTATCCCTAGTAACATTGCCTTTTTGAGATCCTTTATGTCATAGGATTAGTGTCCTATCAACATTAACTTCCATAAAATATGGATCAAGTTCATGATGTGTTCCAGGTATCTTTCCTGATGTAGTACATACCTAGTCCCTCACATGTGCTAAATCCATTGGTGTTATAATGGGAGAATTACCTCTTATATGAAAACAATTTGGTGAATATCTTGTACCGTATAGAAAATGTATATGCAACAAGACAAATCACCTTTTCAAAGTGTTGTGGAGGAACCATAAGTATGGATAAGTGACAATGTAACTAGAAGAAAAAATAAAAGAGAAGTACCCTCACCTATTGTTAACTGGGAATATTAATTTAAATTTTGGGGATAAAATTTCTAAATCGGGGAAGAATATAACATCCCAAATTTTATCAATGATATTTTTTTTCTTTAAATAAATGTGTATTATATTATTTTATAAAGTATTATATACATGAAAAACATAGAGAAAACAACAACACATTATTTCATTAATGAAAATAATTACATTTTTCAATTATTAAGACCATAAAATGCTAATTATTATAATCGAAAAAATATAAAATATAAATACTATAATGGGAAAATATAGATCACCCTGATTAGATAGCATCATCCCTCCCACAAAAAACACTATAGAAATGAAAAAAAATATTAGTAAATCAATAAACATAATAGAAAATGGAAATATAGATCCATGATATAAATTGAGTTAATAATGAAGAAAGTAATTTATAGGTATTTATATGAGGTAATGTGAGCATTGGAATAGTTATGTGATCATTGGAATATTAATTTGATTGGTGGAATAGTAACCTGGCCATTGGGAATAATAACCAGATTGCTAGAATAATAAACTAACTTTTAGAATAGTAATTTAACCTAAAAAATAATAAATTGTGATATATATATTATTTATCATAATTAATTTAATTAAATATAAGTATTATAATTCCAAAAAATATATATCATGATTGAAAATCTTAAAGAAAATATAAGAAAATTTTTAATAAACAATATTTTAAAGTATTTTGTAAAATTACTAATTTTTATGTTATAATTAAAAATTACTTAATGTCATAAATTTATTTTGATAAAATTGATTTCATTTTTGAAATAAGAACATTGAAATTGTTTAAGGGTATTTTTTAGTAATATTATGAAATACTTCAATTTTTAGGTGAATAGTAAAATTACAGTTTTTCTCATAACCAATGTGTCTTAAATTACATCATTCAAGATTTAAAAATTACCTAATAATTTCTAGAACTTTATATTAGAAAAAATATTTATTTTATTTTCTAAACGATTAATTAAAATGAAGTAAACTTAATTTTCAAAGCCAAAAATCATTTAATTACATAAATGAATATCCAAAGGTGTTCCATATATTTTATAGATAATTTTTATATATTATTTATGTTTAAAATTATTATATTATAATTATAACTTTTTCTTTATGTATTTTAAGTCAAATTAAATGAATAGTTTCAAAATTCACATTAATGATATTTTATTAAAATAATATTTTATTAAATTATTTAAAAATCCCAAAAAAAAACTTGAAATAGGAAAAGGTAGATTATAGTGGTTTAAAATTTTATCCCTTTAGAATTTATGAACCAATATTCATCTTATATGTAAAATTATATCCCTTTAAGTGTGAAAAATACATTGTCGTGGTTAATGTTAAATTAGGTTAACTAAGGGGTTAAACAAAATGATATGATTTAAAACACCACATTAACATGTCAAAATTTCATTTTTTTTATAGTATTGAAACCCCATAATTCATTATATTTTAATCCCTATACATTCTTAATAATTTTTATAGAAAATTTATTTATTATATTTTAATATTTTTAAGAAATTCCAAGAGTGACCCTCCCCTCAATTATAAAAGGGTGCCCCTCCATTCTCTTCTTTAAACCATTTTTATCCCTATAGATTGACCAAAACCTAAAATATAATCTTATAAACTCATATATATATATATATTATAGTGGTTTTTTAGTCCCAAAATACCAACCATAGGGTTTTTAAGAAGAGATTTGAAGGATTTGTTTCAAAGAAGAGGTAATCTTCTTAACTAATCACTTCCTTTTTAATTCTTCATTTAAATTCTATAAATCAATTTTATTTATCATTAAATAATAAATTAAGTATCATAAATATACCTAAATTTTATTATTATTATTAAACCACCATTATACACCTGTTTTCCTATCAAATGGGAAGTGAAAGTATCACTTGTTTGTATGTACGGCTTACTGTCTCCACAGAGCGATGCAATTAATTTTTCATAACAATATTTTATGGATGAGTATTATGAGAGGTTTAATTTTTATATATTATATTGATGACATAAATATGATTCTTTAATGATAATATCATATTCACTTTCTTACCTTTCAACCTGTTATAAAATGATGATGTCACTCGTGCGTAAATGTAAACCACTACCTCTATGAGGTGATGTGATTCATTTTCAATACCCATTTTACATGGATGGTTATATGTATGGATTTTATGAATATATATGATTTATATGATATAATAAAGATTCTATAAAGGTTTATTATTATTTACCTTTCTTTCTTTCTTTTCGTGGAAATTTTAAAATGACGTTCATGCATACGTACAACCTATCATATCCATGAACATTGTAATTCATTTTTCTTTATATAAATTTATAGATGACTAAATATATATATATATAAGGAATATATATTTTATTTATATCATTATTAACATTATTTAAATTATAGAACCATAATCCAAGTACAAGTATCAATACTTTTGAACTAAAACATGCATGAAAAACAAAGCAATTATCTCATAGAATATAGATTTTAATAAAAAACAATTATTAATAAACAGGTGATAATATGAAATAAATAAATCATAAATTATATTATAGATATTATTATAATTATATAATATATATATATATAACAAATATATATTTATTATACAAGAGGTTCGAACATGTGCGAAGAAAGGTGACTCTTGAGGTAAGGGATTTATGTTTCAATCCTATTTTAATAGGGATTGTTTATGATTGAATATTTGTTGAGAAAATTATATGATCATTATCTGATAAATACCGTTATTTTTATTATCATATCATCATTTATAGATAATATATGTTTTAAGATAATTTTCCTCATTTTAAGTATTTAAGATATTGAAAGAGTGTTTTTAAAGAAAAATCCACTTTATTTCTCTCTTTGATCTAAAATACCTTTTATTTCATATCCATATCTTATAATATTTTTGTCAAGAATGTTTTTAAGATTATACTATGTTTTTTTAAATTAATATTACCCATGATTTATGTTTTTTTTAAATAAAATGAATCTTATTTTTATTTTTTTTAACATGGTACTTTTTGACTTTTTCTTTTAAAATGTGAAAGGAATGTTTTCTTTTAGATTATACAGTATGAGTGGAATTTTCCACCATTATGAACAATCAATTATTTTAAGCTTACTTTTAAATTTTACATATTCGTTTTCAAAGAAAATTTTTTCCATAAATTATTTTATATTTTTATATTTTAATGAATTGGTTTCAAAATAGAAAGTGTTTTTTCCTCAAGAATTCTTTTAATGGTATTTATATCCATCAAAAATAAAAACCTTTTGTATTGATTATATTTTACTAGGGATATGATCTAATGGTTCCATCCTTATTCTTTCTCTAGATTTTTTATTATTATTTTGATAATATGTTTATAAAACCCATTTATTTTCCATGATTTATGCTATGATGAGATTATGAAATGTTTATAAAACTCATTTTATTTACATGGGTTATGATATGATGATATGATAAAATTTTTATGATATTGTGGTACACATATGTATAGCTTTCATTATGTGGTGGGTGAACTTATAATTATATATCTCTCTAATGCATTGGGTAAATTTGTATATCTCGTGGGATAACTATGAGAAAAAATTAAATGTGATTGATCCATTATGGGAAACAAGTTGATTTTCATGATCCATTACAGTAAAAAACACAATTTGATTGATCCATTATAGGAAATAAATTGATTTTCTTGATCCAATATGGGAAACAAGTTGATGTGCTTGATCCACTCTAGGACATGGGTGTTGATTCCTGATCTATTATGATTTTATTGTCTTGGTAGTTAACTTTTACATATTAAATAGTTTATATACCTATGAGGGTGACAAACTTTTATAAAATAAACTAATACTTAAATATTGATTTTTTTAATAATTCTCACTCTTATGATTCATTCCTTTTTAAATGATAATTTTTTATTCCATGACTCGTGTTTATAATATTTGATAGATTGGGCATTAACTTTTCATGTTATGGTTATGATCTCATACCCATATGATTATATTATTCTTTCATATGATCATTTATTAATATATACCTTGTTTACCTTTACTTTTCATATGATATCACACATTTATTTTGTTCTTTTCCCCAGGTTATAAAGAAAGTATTAATTAGGGTATATATATAAAGAGTATTAAATATAAATATTATTATGGGAGATGTTGAATATATTTCATGAAATAAGAATATTTTGTATCTAGTCTTTAAATACACTAAAATTTTCTAGTCCTTGGGATGTATTTTTAAAATATATTGAATATTTATCTAAAAATATGTAATATTTTTGTATGAAAATCTTGGTCCTTTACAAATACATGTGAAAGGTTTTGTTAGAGTATAATAATAATTATATGATAAAGTGGGAGATATTAAATCCCTTGTATAAGGATATCTCATTAAAGATAATATGAAACAATATATAAAAAACTAAAATGAAGAAATTTTGTAAATATAGTGTACCTTACACTAAAGATAATTTGAAACATCTTTATCTTTATATATATGTCATGAAGATCACATAAGGGCATCTGAAATACATCCTCTCTTGATGGTGCATCCACAGGCTTATCTAATCATTTGATATTCTATTTGGATTTATTCTACCTCCTTGGCTTGTTAGTTCCTCAAATGCAAATAAGAATAATAAAGAGAGTATTTAGGTACTAGTAAATTTTTTCTAAGAAATATATAATAATTACACCACACTTCCATCACATGATAGTGTTAAAAATCCATAAGGATGATCATTGTCCTGGTTCATTTAATCAAGCATTTATAATGCATGAGTATATAAAACTTCAAACATCTCATGCATCTCATGCATAAAAAAAGATCTAAAATTATATTACATATCATGTAACATATCCTTAATGATAACTCACATTGGTGAGTGGATCAACTTGTGGTTTAATTATTGAATTCATTCCTATCTGGTACTTTTCATATCATGGAAATCATATTTTCATGTTGTCACTCACAATTCCATAGCCAGTTAAGAATCACATGCATTTGGATTTAAAGAATATTCTATAAAAACACACATTTTACTAATAAAGAAAAATAAAATGAAATGAAATCAGATGGTGGGAAATAATCTTCAACTCTCAAGGGTTAACTAAATACAATCACAATGGTTTATGAATTCTAGGTAAATGTCGAAAAATGAAATAGAGAAGATACTTCCTTTTATGAAAGGTAAATTTTATGGAATTTTTGGTTTCAAAAATTTATACTATGAATAGGTATGAATCTATTTGAATAGGGAAGATCATGGAAGTCAAAAAAGGAGATTGTTGTTATTTCCCTCGTCACATACAGGAAATAAATTATATGGATATTTCTTTGATCATTATGAATTTGGGGATAAAGATGCTTATTATAGGAAAATAATAAGTGGTGACTATTCTCAATAATTCAAAGTAATATAATTATAATAAACCTAAAAAGACTGTGTTGAAACATAAACCATCAAGATTGGAATTGGAAGAATATTATAATTATACTTCATGTGTTAAAGATAAGGTGGAGAGGTTTTTTTATGTCTCCACTAAATCAAGTATCTGATGGAAGGAAAAAATAAATAAAATAAGGATAATATAGCATAAATTTATCTCAAAGAAATAAAGAATAGTGGTACCTAGATTCCTGATAGTGGGTTCTCATACCACTTGATTGGATAAATAAAAATTCTAAAGAATGTTAATTAAATAGTAGATATAATAGAATATTTTGTTAATAATGGTGCTTTAAATATTAAAGGAAATGGTATTACTTTGTTGTAAATTTATAATTTGAAAAGGATTTATGTTCTTGATTTTGATGTTCAACAAAAAAAACTTCCTAAGAATAATTCAACTCTATGAATTGGTAATTTAGGTGACATTCAATCACAAGGGGTTTGTAATCAAAGGAAATGATAATAACTCATTGATTAATGGATGGAGGACTAATGTAAATATATATCAGGTATATATCAAATAGAATACATGTTTTATAATAGTATAAGAGAGGAAAAATTATTTTATTGGAAGCATGGAAGGATTCATTAATAAGGAATATAAGATTTATCAAAGATAAGGGTGGCAGTGAATATTCATAATTTTAAATGAGATTATGAAAATTTTCTTGATGCCTATATATTTTGATAGATCATCTAAAATCTGTATCAACCAAAGAATAGTGGGGCATTGAATTTGAATGATCTTTTCCACACTGATATGTTTGGTCTAATAAATATTTTTTGGAACATATAAAGAGTGATATTTCATTCATTTTATTGATGATTATAATATAATTTCATGTTTTATGTTTATCAAAAGTAAATTATAACTAATTGACTAAATGAAGAGACACATCCAAATAGTTTAGTATGAAATTATTCGTAAAATAAAAATATTACATTGTAACAACAGAATATAATATAAATCCATTGAATTTTAAAAGTAACATGAAAAAATATGAGATCAAGAATGATGTATCATCAATGATAAATCCTCAAAAAAATGGGGGTTTTGACGTAAAAAATCAATAGCTTAACAATATGGTCAAAACAATGCTGATTGAGATGGGTGTTTCTTATCACTACTTGAAAGAGGAGGTTTAATTTATTGTGTACACTCAAAACTAAGTAATACAAGTCCTAGGTGAATATAGAACACATTATGATATGTGGTATGAAAGAAATACATCACTGAAAAATTTCTGTGTCTTCAGGAGAAAATTCCATATTTGAAACAAAGAAATAAATTAGGTAAAGTTTGGAGATATGGTAGATGAAGGATTATTTTTTGGTTATTCTACCAACATTAATGTATAAAGATACTATAACCATGGAAAAATTAAAATGGTGGAAAGAAATTAATTGAAGATCATTAAGTAAAATTATGTGAAAAAATCTCGAAACATTAATGTTATTTTATTTGATAAAGGAGTAGTTAAAGAAAGAAAATGAGTATGGTTCAAATATTGAAGTTTAAAAAGAGTCACCTAACATACTAGATTCTCTAAACGATAAATATTCTGAGGCTGAGTAAAAATAGAATATCTTTGCTGATAAAGTTCATTCGCCACCACAAATGAGAAACTAGAGATTATAATTTGTCTCGTTAAACATTATTGGGGATATATCTTCTTCTATATAGGCACAAAGGATAATAAATTTTGACCATACTTATTTACTATCAATGGAGGGAAAAAATTATTTAGGGAAGCTTCTAAAGATGAATCATGAGTTGATTCCATAAATGGATAACTAAATAAAATTTAAAAAAATGACTTGGGATCCTATTGAAAGGCCATAAAATAACCATGTGATAAAAACAAAGTGGGTCTTAAATAAAAAATTTGACAAGAATGGCGATTTAATCAGAAACAAGGAGAACTTGGTTTGTAATGGATTTATATAGATTAAAGGTGTTAATGTTAAATAAATTTTTTCTCTAGTATTATGATTAGATTCAATCGGGATATTTTTATCTATACAAATTGGAAGAGGATAAAAATCTTATCACATGGATGTTAAAATCATATTCTTAAATAGTATTCTTTATGAAGAAGTTTACATCAAAATGCAAGTGGTCATTCAAATTATAAATGATGAAAAAAATATTTTCAAATTAAAGAAGGATCTATACTGTATAAAGCAAGAACCATGTGTAATGACCTGATATTTCACTGTATATTTCCCTTAAATTAAAAATATATTAAATAGTGTGTTTTAAACACTATAAAAAACTAAAACAAAAAAACTTGATATATTTTGGTACTAAATATGACCATTGAAACTTTTCCTTTAAAGGATATGGTATAAATTGAAGTAACCATATCATAAAATAAAACAAAATAAAGTAGTAATAAATGGAATATAAAAGGGTAAGTCTTTCTTATAAAGATCATTTTTCTGATCTTAGAAGAGATCTAATTTCTTAAGGCTTTATATAGACCAAGACCAAGCCTAAGTCAGGCAATTACAGCTTGATAATAATCATTTGTATGAAAAGATAAATCTTGTAGTAATCACTATGAAATAAATAATATTTTAATCACCACCTATAACTACCACTACCTTTTATATTATCCTTAGATCTTATGTAGATTTTATAAGGTATTATTTAATTATAAATTATTATGATATCAATATGTAATTATAATCTATATATTTGAATGAGTGTATCAATATAAAATCTATTTTAAGATTAATAACATTTTTTTTCTCAGTTATGAATTAATATATTAAAATGAACTCATATAAATTTTAGATATTATTTTAATATATATATATATATATAATTATCATCCATCCAACATACGTTTATTGACACTAAATAAGAATATAATCACATTATACTTAGATGATATGTTTTTCTAAAAATTATTATTCTATACCTTGTATATTTATGTTGTAAAAAATTTAGATGAATTTTAGAATTTGAAACTAAAATAAAAAACCTCATTATTTAAATTAATCATATCAAAATTTACTTATATTTAATTTTTTATATTTTTCTAAAATAATCATTTTTTAGATGAATAGTGAAAATAATGATTTTTCTAATATCATAAATTTTATATGGAATGTAGGGTTTTTGAAATAATTTTTATATAAAAATATATATTTATAAATTAAAAAAATTATTTAAAAATAATATGTTCAATTTATAAAACCCATGAATATATTTTCATAAAATTTAGTTATATTTTATGAAAACTATTTTTCATATGTTTCATTAATTACTTTTGAACATGGAAAAAAATTGGTTATAGATTTATTTCACCATAAAATTAATATTATTTTACCAATAATAATATTTTTAATGTCACTTTAATTAATAACATTTGTAATTTATTTCTATATATAATAATTATGCTTAAAAATACACTTTTCTTTAAAAATAAGTTTTTACGCATTACATGCGCTAATATTAAAATTAATTTCCTAGATATAGAAATTTAATGTGATAAAATGGTTATTATGTTTTAGATAATAAATTTCATATTATTTAATATTTCTAATTTCATTTTAGGTATCAAATTTAGATTATAAAGATTAATTCTAATTACTATGATAATAGTGAAACAATTGTTTTTAAAAATTATTATTTTATTAATATCAAGGAATTTCTATTGAATCAATTAAATTAGAATCATTTAAATAATAAATATTTTATTATTTATAAACACATGAATAAATATATTAACACTCATTTAATTTTTTATCAATACTAAATATTATTAAGAATCCATAATGCTCATAATCTCATTTTTTACTAAAACGGTTTTCTACACATTACCTATTTTAATTTAAAAGATAATTTTATAATATTTATAAATATAATTGGATTAAATATAGGTTAAATTTATTTCTATAAAATAAAAATATATATATTGGTTACATTATATTTTTAATAAAACATAAAATCACTTAGTTAAAAACTAGTAACCTAGTTTGAAAGTAATATAGTAAAATGTAAAAACATAATGGTAAAAACCATATAATTTGTTTAAAACTTGTGTTTAAAATATTTATTGAGTATTTATCAACCCAAATACACCCAAAACCTATTAATTTTAAACTTTTTATCCATTTACCATGGAATAGTGTAATGTTATAAAGGAAGTGTAAAGGGTATTCCCATAAGTGCCCTTTTATTCACTTATTAAAGGGGATCACTTCCACCCCTCCATGGTGAAACTTCCCATTCTAAATTTCATTGAAACTATACCCAAATATCCACTCCTATAATTTTATCACACCTTATTAGTCCCATATTCACACTAAATTAGCATAATCCCTTCAATTAAAATGAGTTTTACAAGGAAAGATAAAGTCTCCAATGTAAGTATTATCTCCTTAAGTGTTTCTCCTTAAACTTCCTCTCGAAAATATCTTAAATTAATAAAGATATAATAAATTAAGTGTCATAATTATACTGAGGTGTTATTATATTAATTTATTTATGATAATTTATTCCTCTAAATCAACTAAGAAATCACAAAATGTTTTTTTTGTGTTTTATAGACGACCAACTCCACAAATGAATGCCTTACATTTTTTATAACCATATTTCATGGATGATAACAATAATGTAATTTATTAATAAATATTATATAAATAATATTACTATTATTTTTAAATTTAAAGTTATCATATACTTTATTTCCGCCTCATTAGTTGAGAAATTCAAACAATGATCATGTGTACGTGTGAACTATCACGTCCACGAGCAACTAGTTTCATTTTTCATCACCGCCTAGCATGGTTGGATTAAAAAATATATTTAACTATTTAGGATTTTATGTTCAAGGGAATGATTCTTTTGGACTTGAGTTAAGTGTTTTGTCTCATTTTCTCTTCATTTATATTTGATTTAGTTTTATGCACCAATTTATTTTTTATATGGTGTATATACAACAAAATAATTTATTTTGTCATACTAAGTGATTTAATTTATGTGATATATATAACTAAATTATTTTCAATATTCCAATGAATTTTGATTCGAAAATTACTAAATTCGTAAGGGTTTTATCTTAAAATTTTTTTCTTTAAGACATATTTTCTTTTATGGTTTTGTAATAAAACTTTATCGTTTAAAATCATGTATTATCATTAATATTGGTTTTTTAACTTCAATTTAAATCTCTAAATCTATTTAAATGGGTTTTTATTTGAATATTTCTTAAGCCAAGTGGGTTTCCTATCTCAATTTTCACCTATTGAGATATATTTCTTATTATACACCATGATTTATTTGGAATGGTGTATCAATTTTACCTTATTGTTTTTGAATAATTATTTTATTACATTTCTTGATATATAAGTTTATATTAAAGTTTATTTCTCTCATATGATTTGGACTCAAAAATTTCAAAAATCTGTATGGATTTTCATCTCAAATTTCTCTCTTTGAGATAGGTTACATTTTATAAACCATGATTCTTTTTTTATGGTGTAAATTTTATTTACCATGCCATGAATTTTTTATACTTTATATCATTATAATTTTTGGTATATACTAATACAAATCAATTTTTTTTTCTTAAATATCCTTTTACTCAAGTGTTATCTTGGTTGTAAATGATTTTTTTTACCTATTTCATTACTTATTGGTTACAAGTTCTATTTTTTCCATTTTATGAAATATTATTATCATTTATGTGTTATTGTTTTGTATATATTTCACTTAAATATATTCCTAGTTAAATATCCCTTTTGTTTTTTAGGTAATACAATATTTTAATTCCCTAAAATATTCATGTATTTAAGTAAACCTAGTTTAAGGGGACATTCCTATTTCTTGACTCATGTTGAGAATAACCCCATAAAATCATTTTAAATAATTAATGGTTTTATAAAACCATCCTAATTTTATAGAGAACCCAGTTTTTTTCAATTCTTGTTTTATATAAAACATCATGTTCTTTGTTTATTTAAAAATATCCTTTACTTATTTTTATAATTTTTTGCTCAAGTGGTACATTTTTATTCGCTCTTCTCTAGGATCCTAATCACACCCAATGGTCAAGAACTATATTTTATTTTCAAATATAATCATCCAAATGATTTAATTCCTTATATTTGAAATCTGTATGATTTATCCTTCAATTATTCTTTAAATCAGAATTATGAAACCAACTTCTTTTTCATGGGTTTAATTATGGTTATGATTTATGTATGGTTTTTTTCCTCATACATCATGCATATATATGACTTTAATTTATGTGATAGATGGTACCATAATTATATATCCCTCTAATTCATTGCATAAATCTTAATATCACATGAGATGTTATGTAAGGGATTGGGGAGTGAACATAAATCTACCATGGGACTTTTTACACTTTACAATGATGGTCTTGGGTGTGACCCATGACTTATCTTTATGATATAATGTTTTATATTGTTTTTAAATGTTTATGATATTATGACATCATTTACTTATTCCATTTATTCGTTAATATGATCATCATATTTATGATAACTTTTTATGCCTTTTGAATCTCATGTTATTTTTTATTACCTTTTTTATTACCTAACTATCCTTTTTAGCTCACCCCTTTCCTTAAGTATTTTCCCCAAGATATCCTATAAAATTTTAGAAAATCTTTGGGAGTTTTGATAACTATATAGTTTTTTAAATAAATATTATTTTTATATTTTTAATATGGTGTATTTATGTGTCTAATCATTGAAATACACTAGACATATAGATCCTCAATTTATATTTATTGGAATGTAATGTTAAGAATTATGAAATAATAATTTTTAAGGAATGAGTATCCATAGTTTGTATCAAAGGATGTACTGGTTATTTTTTAATATTATTATGATATAACCTTATTAAAAACACAAGTGTAAAGTTTAAGGGATAATCTTGAGAATATGAGAACATTTTAATATTTTGATAAAGATGAGATTGTGTGGTTTTCCTTACAATTACATCCCTATCTATATATTGTAAAATGGATATGGGATTTGAAAAAATTTTACCAAGGTGTTATAACCCCCAAAGAGGTCATGTTGGGTATTTACTAAATTGTGACCTGGTGTAAAACAGATAAGCTTAATTAAACACCTGGATAGACACTACCAGGGGATATTCTTTAGATGATAATATTCCCTTAATGAACTAGTATGAAGGATTGATTTCATAATTACTTTAAGGGATGAGGTTAATAAGTATTATATAAAACTACTTAAATTATCATATGTAGAACCTTTAGAGATATATTATTATCCAAGTATGACAAGTTTGAAATGAAAGTATCATTGGTTGAAATGAATGTATAATTGGAAAATATATCTTAGGATTTATAATTCATATTCATATGCACTGATTTTTTTGGATATTATTTTAAACAATTTGGTTTTATTATTTGGTTGAAACATGATCATGAGGATGAAGCTGGGAAATGTATGAATCCAAAAACTACTATGTATTATAACTGAATAAGGAAGAATATGTAAATGGTTGAGAATATTAGTATATTCTTGTTATAATTGAAATGTGAGTTTCATAGTCTTTTCTAAGTTAGTAAGGTTGATACCGTAATTGTTTTTTGAAAATCATATATATTTTTAGTAGTGGGTGGTATTTATTAATGGTATTTTGGTATATCTAAAAGTTATGAGGTCTATGTGAAACATATAAGGATGGTTCTTCAGTACTTTTCTTTAATGGTTTTGAAATATATATTAAATGGAATCAATAGCTTTGAAAAGTGATTTTATGATAAGGTCATATTTTGTTTGGATAATTATTTAAGAATATATGATTGAGGTGTAGATAACTCTTAGTATTAATATATTCTTGAGTTTGAGGATATAATATATTGATATATTCTGATAAGTGAGTTAGTATTATAATGGATTATGTATTTAAATAAATAGTGATCCATGATGGTTTTGGTGAAGTTTATATCATTTTTGGGATTATGATTTGTGTTTGAATTTATGAAATAATGATTAATTCAATTTTAGGGTTAAAGATATTGTTAATTTTTAAATTAATGTGTGATTTATCTATGTTTTAATGTCTTTCAAATCCAAATGGTTCTAGGAAAGGTACATAATGAAAATTATATGATTATGGTATATACATATTGGGGTAAATTATTGTATAAATGGTCAATGTTGTTGGAGGAAAGATAAGTAATTTTACATAGCCTAATAAAGTAAAGTATATATCATATTATAAGTTATATCTCAAATGATTAACATGTTAAGAATACCCTAACCTACTTTAATTAGTTATGATTAATCAAAATAGAAAGGATGCACTTTATTTAAGGGGTATAATGTACCCATACAAGATTTCTCTGCATATTCTCCTTTAAAAATCTTATATAAAATAGAAAGTTTCACACACTTTAAATAAATAAAAAAACCCTTTATATATTATGAATATTAAATATAACCATCAAAACCTAAATGTTAAATTCGCTGGTATAAATTGAAGTAACCATATCACTAAATCAATAAAGAAAGTAGGAACAAATATCATTTAGAAGTATAAGTCTTCCTTATGAAGCCCATTTTTATGATCTTAGAAGGGAGGTAGCTTTTCTAGGGTTTTCCCTAGACTAAGACCAAACCAAACTCATGAAATTAATGTTTGATTGAAATAATTTTCTGTAAAAACTTGTGATTTTAGGAATCACTATAAAATCCATGCTAGCTGAATCCCCACCTTTGATTATCACTACTGGTTAACTTATAGTTTGATATTATGTGGAGGTTATAAGGGGTTTTGTAAATATAAATTAGTATCATAACAACATGTAATTATTATCTATATAATTGAATGAGTGTATCAATATAAAATTTCTTTTAATATTAATAAATTTTGTTTTCAAATTTATATATTCCTATATTAAAATAAACCCATCTCACTTTTATATAGGAATTTAATATACCCAAAAATAATTTATCATACATCCATTATATATTTTTTGACATTAATTTGAATATAATCACAATATACTTAAAAATATTTTTTTTGTAAAAAAATAGCTTCACACATAGTGAATTTATATTATAAAAAATTCCTAGGAATGTAGGAATATAAAATTATTAAAATAAACATCATTTTTGAATTAATCATATCTATAATGACCCTCATCATTACTAATTATAAAATTTGGAGGAAATTTTAATATTTTTCTTGTTAAGAATTCGTTCAGTGAATTAAGATTCGGTTATGAATTTTGAGAGTTATATCATTTTTATAGAAGTGTTTTGGGTGTGGTTTGAGGCCTAAAAGGTATCTCATGTTCTTGGGTGAATATTGGAATATTTGGGTGTGATTAAATGTTCTTAGGATGTTTTTGGCCTGGCACACCATTTTGTATACATAGTTTATTGAAAATTGTGCAACCCTTTAAGGATCATGGTGTTTTTAGTTCTTTCTATAAATAAAATTGTTTTAGTGCATGACATGATCATGTTCTATAGAAAACCATGTGATTAATGGAATAATCTATGTAGGTATGTCTTGTCCTGGGTCTAGGGAACACATCTTGTGTGCATTTTTAGAAAAACTGGGTGTGCTATTTCAGAGGGGTCCAGAACTGTTTCTCATAGTTGTTGCATAGTTAGTAAACAATTCAAAGTGGTTTTGTAGACATTTACTTGATAAATAGTGGCATAGGTTTTGGAAAATTGTGCATACAAATCGTGAGGCCTACTAGGTTAAGATAAAAATTTGTAAAAGAAAAAATTTTATCTTGTACTATTAGCCTTTCCCCACCCCTCCTCTTTCCTTGTGCACGTGAAAACCAACACATATCTTTCTTACTTTATTAATTTAATCTCCCATGATCATGGGTTAATTTATAAGGAATTCATCAGGTATTTGGGTTTATTTTATCTCTCTCCTCTCCCCCCTTCATCCTATCCCTTCCTTGTGGATGATTTTATTACCTCCTCTTAAGATTTCGATTTTGATTCCACCGAAGCATGGTGAAATTGGATGAGAATCATGGGTTTTTATTATATATTAGAGAGATTGAATCTCAATATAGTTTTTACACACCATTTTTCATTATTTCATTAGAATTAAAATGCCCAATATATTTTTAATTTAATTTCAATCAAATTGAATGGAATTTCCATATAATTGGGTGTCGTGTTTTAGGTCTTTTACCTAGATTGGGGTTTAAGGTTTTTTGTGGGAATTTATCTATTATTTGATCATAGTTCTAGAGAGTGGATGTGAATCATTGAGTTTAATAGATTTATGAATCTATGAAATTAAATTGATTAATTCATTTTAATTGTTTTAATTAATTTAATTTCCTCAACTTGAGTGATTTGGATGCTTCAGTTATTGGAAGAGCATGAGATCAGGCTTAAAGATTCGGTGATTATTCTATGATATAGGTCAAGCATTTAGTTTTGTGAAATTTTTATTTTTATATTTATTTAACTTAATTTAAATGATTGGCTTTGATTTATGAGTTACCCTTTAGGATATATTGTTTCTGGTTTAGGAAAGGCTTAGGTTTCAGATTCCTTAAAGAGGGTTCTTGTTCTGAGGAACCTCATTCTTGGATCGATTCTAATGGAATGCCTCATATATCCTATAGATATGTGCAGTGGTAGTGATTATGGGTTGATTAGGTTCCCTCCTCATCCTTGAAATAACCATGGACTTTTTCTTAGTACCTTAAAGTGTTTCCTCCCAATTGGGATGAGACTATGAGGATTACAAGTGCTTAGGGATCATAGTGAGTTCATGTGAGTGAGTTGAGGGTGGTCAGGGGGTTTCCCTCATGTATTTAGTTCTATATCCACTGGGTTAGAGGTGTGAGATTCAACCTTGTGGGGGCCCATGAACCATATGGTACCATATATTTGGAGTTCCAAGGGGTTTTTTTAATAATATTTATATAGTTCCATAAATTTGGAAATAATATATGTCTTGGATGGGCTAATTGGAACATCTTATAGATGTTAGTCTTGTTACTTGTGGTTTCTTACATTGGTTTCATGGGCGACTGATCATGGTTTCCCTTTTCAGATGGATGGTGTTTCCATTTTAGGTTTGGACATAGAGGAGCCTTATTTGTGTAGATATGACACTACGGTGTGTCAAGTATGGTTGGGATCTATTGAAGAGATGTTGAGACGGGTATAAGAGACACATTATGGATGTAATTATGGATGAATTAATTCCCAAGGAAGTTTTTTATAATAGGAATTATGGGTGAGGTTTTCTCATAAAAATTTTAGCCTGAGTTTTTGTATGAGGTAGAGGAACCACTCATTAGGTGTCCTTCCCTTACAGTGTCCTTTTAGATATTTAAGGATAATTTTATAGGTGTTTCTTAAGAGTGATAGTGTAGCAAGGGAGTCTGTAGTAGAAATTTTCATTATGTTGTGACCCCATAGACTGTGGGATCCTCGAGTTTTGTAATCCAAGAGTTTATCGGCACTGATATCTTAGATTTTTTGATGATGGGTTCTGTATTTGGATCAAAATAAATATTTAATGGCCATTATCCAAGATTTTATTACCACTATTAGTTTATCTTTTTGGATGTTGGGTTCAAGAGTTAGATTAATCCATATTCTAGTGGCCTTTGTTTGATATGTTTGAGGTAGTTTCCACACACTATTTAGTTTAATGATGAGACTCTTAAGATATCTTAGACTACTAATTGGACTTTATTTTTTATATGGTTCTCTAATACATTATATATCTATAGTTATATGGGATTCAGGAGCTAATGGGTGATCAATATGAGTGTAAAACTCTTGTTTATGGTTACTCACTAGCTAGAGGTAACCTTATATGGATGTTGAGTTCTATCATCTACTTATATGGGACCCCTGGGATAGTTTATTTGTTGGTACCATGGATAGATGGGACCCCTAGGATATTATTTCCATCAAGACCATGGATAGATGGACCCCTAGGGTTGTTCACACTTTCCAACCCTTGTTTAGAGTATGATTTGTCCTATAAGACTTTTAGAGAAAGAAATTTTATCCTGGGTCAGATGTAGAGTCCAATCACCAATTTGGATTATACCATTAGAGACCTATATCCTAGTAGTTTTTTATTTTCATGTGGACACCTATAGTAATTCTATGGGGTCTTACATGTATGCCTTTTTATTTACAAATGTTAGATCTTCAGTATAGATCTAGCAGATATACCTGGTGTCATGTGGTTGGGAAAACCATGTGCTATAGATCCTATGGTGTGGGATAGAGAAGGGGTATATTTATCTCAAACGAATTAATAGAACCCATGGTTATCTATTTTATTTGTTATTTTATCCCCATTTTTATGTAGATGTTTGTTTCATGTTATTTTTTATTAGTTTTTTGCAAGTATAGGCATATCATGTGTGTATTACGGGCTTTTCAGGCCATGTGCCTTGGGCCTATGGGTCATGTACAGGTTCCCCTTCAACCCTTAAAATGGGGATTATCCATAATAAAATAAAAAATAAGGCCTTTGGGCCATTCAGGTAGGCATATCACGTGTGTATTCACTTGTATAGGATAACAGATTATAGTTTCACCATTGGGGGAGTCCTAATGAGATTTATTTCTAACCCACTTAATGTGCACTTCAGTGTGTGTGAATACATTATCTCTAATTTCAGATGCAGCACCAGTTTCATAGTGGATTGGGTAGAGGCCCATTTTTTATGATCAAGTGGGGATACTCATGTGCAGTCATAGGATTTGGCTACTTCAACTTGAGAGTCACGGAGGCCAGGTACGTGGTTTGGCATAGAGTTATAAGTAAATCCATATATATTTATTTTAGATTTGTTTATATATATGTGTGTGGTCATCCTAGTGGGTGATCGACTATTGTTTGTTTTTCAAGATCATATAAATTTTTACCACATTTCATTTATTATAACATGATGTTATTTTAGTTTATTTATTATTCATAATCTAATGATTATCCTTTTGGTTTGATTTGGTTATTTCTGTTTTTTATTTTTCTCTAATCAGAGGGTATAGTCTTCCCATTAAATCTAATAAACCCTCGATTCTAGTTGACATCCACTACCATATAGGGAGGCACATTGAGGCCTTGTGGGGGATTAGATCAGGTGACTTATTAGGTTGACCCAAGTTGGTGGACTACAAAATGGTATTAGATCCATCATGGTTTAATGATTTGAGATTTGGTAGATAGGTGATCTAGGAATGTGTTGGAACTTGATATGTATATCGGACTAGTGTATCATTAACACCTTTGACGATAATAATTATAAGTTTATAGGGAATGGAATTGCGATTTTTTATTGCTATTTTTACGATTGTGTGATTTCACCTAGTGAATTAAACATGGGTCTGTGGATTTATGGTTTATTCTAATTATTGAATCTTAGACCATGGGAAATATGCTAGTGTTCATGTATCATTCTAAGAACATAGGATTCAAAAAAAATATTTCTCTATGTATGATTTGAATAACGATGGATGTTTAGTTTTTTAAATTATCTGCAATGACCTATAAGGAATGTCATATATAGCTCCTTAGTGTCATTTTACTCAACTAAACCACATGAATTTATATTTTCATCTGATTAATGGTCATGTGAATCTTGTGGTGAGGTGTTCACTAGTGATGGAGATACAGTCCCTTCATCGAGGGATACATGGAGACCCATGTGGGTCATTGTGGTATCTAAGTTCCCTATTGGTGGATCAATGAGGTTAAGGATTCTTAATAAATGTCTAGATTGGGATCTAGTTTCCCTAAGGTGGTGATTCCCTTGAATTCCTAGGTTTTTGTTTCTTGGGAGGGGTAATGTTCTTGTTATGTGTTGTCAAACATGTCTTATAGGGGGGACTTATTCTTTCTATAATTGATGGATTGGGTAGGTGTGGTTGTTATTCCTTTTTGGGTTCATAGAGTTATTTTATATCTATAGTGTGGTTAGTCATGATTATTACTAGTGTTTGAAAGTGAGTAATTGGTAATTATCTTGGTATCATATCTATCTTGAGAGAGCATGTTTGGTTGGATAGTTGGCCCCATTTTTTTTGTTAGAATTTGGGTAGTGTGGTGAGAGAGTGGTTAGACCCTTTTAGATTTATATCTATTCTTTAATAGAGGTTGATCATTTGGTTGACCTTATAATGAGGGATATTCCTCAATTTTGAAAAATAGTGTCATGCGTGCTCTTTTTTGTAGAACTGACATTCATGAGGAGTATGGTCAGTGTTTAAGGTGAATTTTTATTACTTCATTAGGAATCATCCCAAGTAATAATGAGTCATATTATGTGTTTGGGATAGGTTTAATTAAATCCTTATAGTGTGGAGTGTACCATAATTCATTTCAGGTTGTCAACCTGGTTTTAAGTTTGTTGGGCACAGAGGTTGTTGTTCCTAGTGAGCTAGTAATAATAGTTGTTTGTTGTAATTTTCATGATATAGATCATGTGTGAGATGGTTGGCCATGTCCAATCATCATGTTCAGTGGTGTGAAGATCATGTATCAAGGATCTTATTTTTTTGTTTCAAGGAGATGTTGAGGGTACCCCTTTGGTTGGGAACATAATACCAATCGTAGGTTATCAATTGTGGATTCGGAGTGTCGATGTGTGGTTAGATCTAGATGGACAATGTTTCAATAAAAATATCATATTTTAACTTAGAAGTATAATTTTATGGGATTATATATTTTTTCATCATGATCTATTGGAATTAATGATCTAGGTTAGTAGGATTAGTGGAGTATTGGTGGATGAGGTTTAGCTCTTTGGGAGGAATCATCTTGAATAGGTATAATAGGAAGTTTTAAAATGCCATATAAGTGGAAGGGTGTACACCTAATTAGAAAAATCATTTGGAACATGGTCCAGGTGGTTTGGGAATCAAATTGTTCCTTTTTTAGAAAGGCTAATTTATTTGGGCTTGTTATTGGGATCTGCACAGTGGAGGTGTATTTGGCATTAAAATTTTGAAATTGGCAAGTGGTAGGTAAGTTTTCAAGTGAGGTAGGTTGTGCATATCGGTTTTCTAACCACTAAGGCTTATAAAGTGAGATAAACAATTATGGTATTTATTTTATAATGACACTCATCATTACAAGTTATAAAATTCATAGGCTTGTTCAGTGAATTATAATTTGGTTATTAATTTCAAGAGTTAGGGCCTATTTATGGAAGTGTTATAGGTGTGGTTTTTGGACCACAAGGTAGATTAGTTTCTCAGGTGATACACAGAAGTTTTTTTTATGATTCTGAGTTCTCTATATATATTTTTATTAGTGTATTGTTTGGTGTTCACAATTTAGTAAAAAATTGTGTAACCCTATGAGGATGAAGATATTTTTAGTTATTTTTATAAAGGAAACGGTTAAAGTTCATGGATTGAGAATAGTTTAGAGGATAACATGAAAGTTCCATAGGAAATCATTTGGTGTTATCTTGGACTAGATCTAGGGTGCACATATTGTGCACATTTTCAGAAAAACTATGAATGGTGCACTACAAAATGGTATCAGATCCATATTGGTTTAATTATTTGAGAGTTGGTAGATAGGTGATCTAGGAATGTGTTGGAACTTGATATGGATATCGGACTAGTGTATCATGAACACCTTTGACGATAAAATTTCTAAGTTTCTAGGGAATGGAATTGCTATTTTTTATTTCTATTTTTATGATTGTGTGATTTCACCTAGTGTAGTAAACATGGGTCTGTGGATTTATGTTTTATTCTAGTTATTGGATCTTAGACAATGGGAAAGAGGATAGTGTTCATGTATCATTATAAGAAAATAGGATTCAAAAAAAATACTTCTCTATGTATGATTTGACTAACGATGGATGTTTAGTTTTTTAAATTATATGCAATGACCTATAAGGAATGTAATATATAGCTCCTTGGTGTCAATTTACTCAACTAAACCACATGAATTTATATTTTCATCTGAAGAATGGTCATGTGAATCTTGTGGTGAGGTTTTCACTAGTGATGGAGATAGAGTCCCTTCATCGAGGGATACATGGAGACCTATGTGGGTCATTGTGGTATCTGAGTTCCCTATTGGTGGCTCGATGTGGTAGAGGATTCCTAATAGATTTTTATATTGGGATCAAGTTTCCCTAAGTTTGTGATTCCCTTGAATTCCTAGGTTTTTGTTTCATGGGAGGGGTAATGTTCTTGTTATGTGTTGTCTATCAAGTCTTATAGGGGGCCTTATTCTTTCTATAATTGATGGATTGGGTAGGTGTGGTTGTTATTCCTTTTTGGGTTCATGGAGGTATTTTATATCTATAGTGTGGTTAGGCATGATTATTCCTAGTGTTTGAAAGTGAGTAATTGGTAATTCTCTTGGTCTCATATATATATTGAGAGAGCATATTTGATTGGATAGCTAGCCCTATTTGTTTTAGTTATGCTTTGGGTAGTGTGGTGAGAGAGTGGTTAGACCATTTTGGATTTATATTGATTCCTTAGTAGAGGGTGATCATTTGGTTGACCTTATAATGAGGGAGATTCCTCAATTTTGAAAAAGAGTGTCATGGGTGCTCTTTTTTTATAGAACAAACTTTCATGAGGAGTATGGTCAGTGGTTTAAGGTGCATTATTATTACTTTATTAGGACTAGTCCCATGTGAGAATGAGTCTTATTATCTATTTTGGATAGGTTTAATGAAATACTTATAGTGGGGAGTGTACCATAATGCATTTGAGGTTGTGAACCTTGTTTTATGTTTTTTGGGCACAGAGGTTGTTGTTTATAGTGAGCTAGTAATAATAGTCGTTTGTTGTAATTTTCATGATAAATATCATGTGTGAGAGGGTTTTCCATTTCCATTAATCATGTTCAGTGGTGTGTAGATCATGGATCATGGATCTTAGTTTTTTGTTTCAAAAAGATGTTGAGAGTACCCCTTTGGTTGGGAACATAAACCCAATCATAGGTTATCAATTATGGATTTGGAGTGTCGGTGTGTGGTTGGATCTAGATGGACAATTTTTCAAGGAAAATATCATATTTTAACATAGAATTATAATTTTATGGGATTATAAATGTTTTCATCATGATCTAGTGGAATTAATGATCTAGGTTAGTATGATCAGTGGAGTATTGGCAGATGAGGTTGAGAGCATTGGAAGGAATCTGCTTGAATAGGTATAATATGAAGTTTTGAAATGCCTTGGAAGTGGAAGGGTGTACACCTCATTAGAAAAATCATTTGGAACATGGTCCAGGTGGTTTGGGAATCAAATTGTTCCTTTTTTATAAAGGATAATTTTTTTGGGCTTGTTAGTGGGATCTACACAGTGGAGGTGTATTTGGCATTAAAAGTTTGAAATTGGCTAGTGGTTGGTAAGTTTTCAAGTGAGGTAGGTTGTGCTTATCGGTTTTCTAACCACTAAGGATTATAAAGGGAGATAACTGATTATGGTGTTTAGTTTATAATTACACTAATCATTACAAGTTATAAAATTTATAGGCTTGTTCAGTGAATTATAATTTGGTTATGAATTTAAAGAGTTAGGGCCTCTTAATGGAAGTTTTATAGGTGTGGTTTTTTGACCAAAAGGTAGATTAGGTGCTCGGGTGATACACGGAAGTTTTGTGTGTGATTATGAGTTCTATATATATATTTTTCCTGGTGTATTGTTTGGTGTTAACAATTTTGTAAAAACTATGCAACCAAATGAGGATCAAGGAATTTTTAGTTATTTTTATAAATAGAATGGTTAAAGTTCATGGATTGAGAATATTTTAGACGATAACATGAAATTTCCATAGTAAATCATGTGGCATTATCTTGGACTGGATATAGGGTGCATGTCTTGTGCACATTTTCAGAAAAACTGTGAATGGTGCACTAAAAAATGGTATCAGATCCATCTTGGTTTAATGATTTGAGAGTTCGTAGATAGGTGATCTAGTAATTTGTTGGAAATTGATATGGATATTGGACTAGTGTATCATTAACACCTTTGACGATAAGAATTATTAGTTTCTAGGGAATGGAATTTCTATTTTTTATTTCTATTTTTACGATTGTGTGATTTCACCTAGTGAAATAAACATGGGTCTGTGGATTTAGGGTTTATTCTAGTTATTGGATCTTAGACCATGGGAAAGATTCCAGTGTTCATGTATCATTCTAAGAACATAGGATTCAAAAAAAATACTTCTCTATGTATGATTTGACTAACGATGGATGTTTAGTTTTTTAAACTATCTGCAATGACCTATAAGAATTGTCATATATAGCACCTTTGTGTCATTTTACTCAACTAAACTACATGAATTTATATTTTCATCTGATTAATGGTCATATGAATCTTGTGTTGAGGTGCTCACTAGTGATGGAGATACAGTCCCTTCATCGAGGGATACATGGAGACCCATGTGGGTCATTGTGGTATTTGAGTGCCCTATTGGTGGCTCGATGAGGTAAAGGATTCCTAATAGATGTTTAGATTGGGATCGAGTTTCCCTAAGGTGGTGATTCCCTTGAATTCCTAGGTTTCTGTTTCTTTGGATGGGTAATGTTCTTGTTATGTGTTGTCTATCAAGTCGTATAGGGGGGCCTTATTCTTTCTATAATTGATGGATTGGATAGGTGTGGTTGTTATTACTTTTTGGGTTCATGGAGGTATTTTATATCTATAGTGTGGTTAGGCATGATTATTCCTAGTGTTTAAAAGTGAGTAATTGGTAATTATCTTGGTCTCATATCTATATTGAGAGGGCATATTTGGTTGGATAGCTGGCCCTATTTGTTTTAGTTCTGCTTTGGGTAGTGTGGTGAGAGAGTGGTTAGAACCTTTTGGATTTATATTGATTCCTTAATAGAGGTTGATCATTTGGTTGACCTTATAATGAGGGAGATTCCTCAATTTTTAAAAAGAGTGTCATGGGTGATCTTTTTTATAGAACTAAAATTCATGAGGAGTATGGTCAGTGGTTTAAAGTGCATTATTATTACTTCATTAGGACTCATCCCATGTGAGAATAAGTCCTATTATGTATTTGGGATAGGTTTAATGAAATCCTTATATTGGGGAGTGTACCATAATGCATTTGAGGTTGTGAACCTTGTTTTAAGTTTGTTGGGAACAGAGGTTGTTGTTCCTAGTGAGCTAGTAATAATAGTTGTTTGTTGTAATTTTTATGATGGAGATCATGTGTGAGAGGGTTGGCCATGTCCATTAATCATGTTTAGTGGTTTGTATATCATGGATCAAGGATCTTAGTTTTTTGTTTCAAGGAGATGTTGAGGGTACCACTTTGGTTGGGAACATAATCCCAATCATAGGTTATCAATTATGGATTTGGAGTGGCGGTGTGTGGTTGGATCTAGATGCACAATGTTTCAAGTAAAATATCATATTTTAACTTAGAAGTATAATTTTATGGGATTATATATTTTTTCATCATGATCTAGTGGAATTAATGATCTAGTTTAGTATGATCAATGAATTATTGGCAGATGAGGTTGAGCGCTTTGGGAGGAATCAGCTTTAATAGGTATAATATGAAGTTTTGAAATTCCTTGGAATTGGAAGGGTGTACACCTCATTAGAAAAATCATTTGGAACGTGGTCCAGGTGGTTTGGGAATAAAATTGTTCCTTATTTAGAAAGGCTAATTTATTTGGGCTTTTTGTGGGATCTGCGCAATGGAGGTGTATTTGGCATTAAAAGTTTGAAATTGGCTAGTGGTCGGTAAGTTTTCAAGTGAGGTAGGTTGTGCTTATCGGTTTTCTAACCCCTAAGGATTATAAGGGGAGATAACCGATTATGGTGTTTAGTTTATAATGACACTCATCATTATAAGATATAAAATTCATAGGCTTGTTCAGTGAATTATAATTTGGTTATGAATTTCAAGAGTTAGGGCCTCTTTATGGAAGTGTTATAGGTGTGGTGTTTTGACCACAAGGTAGATTAGGTTCTCGGGTGATACAGGGAAGTTTTGTGTGTGATTCTGATTTCTCTATATATATATTTCCTAGTATATTTTTTGGTGTTCACAATTTAGTAAAAAATGTGAAACCCTATGAGGATCAAGGTATTTTTAGTTATTTTTATTAAGGTAATGGTTAAAGTTCATGGATTGAGAATTTTTTAGAGTATAACATGAAATTTCCATAGGAAATCATATGGCGTTCTGTTGGACTGGATCTAGGGTGCATGTCTTGTGCATGTTTTTAGAGAAATTGTGAATGGTGTTGCAAAGGGGTCTAGAACCGTTTGGAATGGTTGGTGCATAGTTAGTAAAATGTGTGGCCAAATGGAATAGTGTATATATTTTTATATAGTTCCTTGCACACAATTGGTGAATGTTCTGGAAAACCATCTTGAAAACCCATTCATCCTTCTAGGTTGGGTTAAAAAGTGGTAAAATACCAAAATTACCAATTTTATTTTTAGCCTTTTTTCCACCCTTATTCTTCCATTGTGTATGTGAATAACATCCCCTATCCCTTTGTTTATTTAATAACCCTTCATATTGGGTTGGGATTTAGGCATTATTTGATGTTTTGAGGCTATTTTCTCCCTCTCCACTCTCCTCCTCCATTCTCTCCCTTCTTTACAGTTTTTTTCTCCACTTAGGGTTTTGATTCTGATTCCACAGGATCATGGTTGAATCGACTAAGGATCATTTGGATTTACTATGGATTATAAATAGGACTTCCTATGATGGTGTTTTCATGGTATCACTCATCATTTTGGTGGAGTTATGATACCCAATAGGGTTTTTCTTAAATTTCAATCAAATTAAATTGAATTTATATATAATTTGGTTTTGTGTTAGGTATTTTTCTTAGCTCGGTGTCAAAGGTGTGTCGTGGTCCTTTCACTATTGGTTGGCCATGATTCCTAAGAGATGATACATCTTGATGAGTTTTAAATCTTTACAAATATATGGAATTAAATTGATTAATTAATTTTAATTATTTATTTAATTTAATTCCCTTGTCTATCATGATTTATATGTTTCAGTTTTTAGTGAATTGAGGGATCAGTCATAAAGCATTGGTGGATAAACCATGAGGTATGTCAGGGGTTTAGTTTTTTTATATCCATTTTTATATACATTTAATTTAATTTAAATGATTTCCTTGTCTTTGTGATAACCACTTGAGGGATTCTTGGTTCTGGTTTGGGAAAGGCTTGGGTTTTTAAATGTTGAAGAGGGGTCTAGTTCAGAGGACCCTCATTTGTGGCTTAGTTTTAAATGAATGCCTATTCTATCCCATAGAAATTTATAGTGGAAGTGATATTGGGGTTTGGGGTTTCCTTCCTCATCATTTAATCAATCATGGACTTTTTCCTTGTCCCTTAAAGTGTCACCTCCAATGTCGGATGCGATAGTGAGAACTATTGGCTTAGGGTACATGATGAGTTACTTTGAGCGATTTGGGTGTGGCTAATGGTTTCTCTCATTACTATGTTTTTATAATATCTTGGTGAGATGTTTGAGATATGACCTTAAGGGGGTTGTGAGCTAGATGGTACCTTGGACTTGAAGTCAAAAGGGGTTTTTTCTTTGGAGAACTTTGGATAATTCTCGAAATTCAAGAATAAGAGAAGTTCTGGATGTACCGGTTGGGATGTCTCCACGATGCCAACCAGTTTCCTATGGTTTATTTTCTTGGGTACAATAGAAAATACCCAGTGTTTCCATTTTGAGTGGTTTGGTGTTTTTGTTTTCATTTTGGACCTGGAAGAGCCTTGTTCAGGTGGAGATGATACCATAGGGTTTCAAGTACAACTAGGCATTATTGAGGAGATATTGTGATATATTTGAGGGACCCATTTTGTATTCCCTTATGGTCAAGGTAATAATTGATGATGGGTTGTATACCAAAAAGGATAGTTGAGGCTTTCTCATGTTTGACCTGGTGCTATTTTTTGGATGAGATAGAGAAACACCTTATAGGGTTTCCTACTATTATTATGGAATATTTTTCATTTACGTATCATTTGAAAAGTGTTTACTAAGAGAACGGGTGTATCAGGGGATTCCTTAGTAGGAAGTCACTTTATGTTGTGACCCTGAGTACCAATTGATCCCCATGTTTTGTGAGTCAGGAGTTAATCAGCACTACTAGTTCAGTTTTTTGGATGATGGGTTCAATATTTAGATCAAGCTACATTTTAAATGGCCTTTAGTTGATAGTTTATCAGCACTTTTAGTTCAAATATTTTTATTTATATTTTATGAGTTGGATTGACCAACATTCTATAGGCCTTTCGTAGATATGTTTGAGGTAGTTTCTACATATTTCTTAGCTTTATTAGGATACCCTTGGGATATCTTGGACCAGGTTTTGGCCTACAGTTTTTATTTTCTTCTCTCCCCTATTTTCCTACTATGGTTAGATGGTATTAGGGAGATAATGGGAGAACTAGATTAGTTTACCCCTTTAGTTGAGAGTTACACACTACCTAGAGGTTACCTTCTATGAATGATGAGTTTTATCATTTACTTAGATGGGTCCCCTAAAATAGTGTCTCTATCACGATCATGGATGTATGAGACCCCTAGGAAAGTTTATATATTGGGAAATTTTAAGGATGGACCCCTAGGGTAGTGTACACTGATGGGACTAAATTTAGAGCATGATTTTTTATATAGGAATTTTGGGGTATGAAAATCTCTCTAGGGTGTGGCTTAGAGTCATTTATTTAATTCATATCGTGCAAGTATAGTCCTAGATCCTAGTAAATTTTTGATTTCATATAAAAACCTCTAGTTATTACATGGGGTTTGGAATTCATGCATTTTTATTTAGACATACTAGAGATCTTATGGAGATATGGTGGATACACCATGTTCCCAATGGATGGGTTATCCAGGTGCTATAGATCCTCTAGAATGGGCTAGAGAAAGGGTAAATTTACCTCATGTGTATGGATAGAACCTGTTATTGTATGCATTCTTGGTTTTTGTTTATACCCCAACATTATAAAATTATTTATTTTATTCCAGTTATAATTATTTTTCATCTAGGTTGGGCGTATCACATGTTCATTCACATTTATGTGATGGAAGATTATAGGTTCTTCGTTGTGGGAAGCCTGCTGAGATTTATTTCTCACAACTATACATGCATGTCGGTGTGCTTTCTAACCATATGTCTTTTTTCATATGGATCATAGGTTGTGTAGTGGATCAGGTGATGACCTAGTATTTCTTAATAAAGTTTTTTTTCTCATGTGGAGTCACAAGATCAGGCTAGTGCACTTGAGAGTCATGAAGACCGAGTTTTTGTTTTTGGCTTAGAGTTGGCAATAGAGCCTTATGTATTTATTTTCAGTTTGTGTTTTTGTATATGTGGTCATCCGAGTGGGTGACCAATTGTTGTTTATTTCTCATGTTTTTTATTTTATGACTATATAACAAATTTTATTTATAACATCATGCTTTTATTTTTGTTTATTTATTATGGATAGTTCGATGTTTACCCTTGTGGATGTTTTTGTTATTTCTATTTTTATTTTACTCTGACCATAGGGAGTAGTCTCCCCACTGTATATGTTAGAAACCTACCACTATTATAAAACCTAGTACATATCGGGAGACATGATTGAGGCCTTGTGGTGTGCTAGATTAGGTGATATATCAGCTAAACATGGGTTTTTTTACTACAATATTATAAATTACTTCATTCAAAAAATTTATATTTTTTAAAAATAATCAATTTTTAGGTGAATAATGAAAATTAGCAATATTAAAAATTTCATCTCTTTTATACGATTTGGAAGTTTTTGAAACATTTTTAATATAAATAATATATATTTATAAATCTAAATAAATAATCTTAAAATATTATGTTCAATTTATAAAACCCAAAATTATCATTTTAGAAATTTTAGATAAAAAAATCATCTATTTCTTTAATTAAATTTGAACCTAGGAAAAATTATGTTACATACATATTTAACTATAAAATAAATATTCTTTTACTAATAATAATATTTTTAATATCACTATAATCAATAGCAATAATAATTTTTTTCTATACTTAAACCTTATGCTTAAAATACACTTTTCATGAAAATGGGTATTTACATATTGCATGTGATGATCTTAAGATTAATTTCATACACATAGAAAGTAAATTTGATAAAATTATTCTTATATTTGAAAAAATAATACTCATAATATTTAATATATCTAATTTTTTTTTATATATGAAATTTATATTATTGGGATTAATGCTAATGACCACAATAATGGTGAAACAATTATTTTTTAAAATTATTGTTTTACTATTATCATGGAACTTATATCAAATAAATTAAAATAAAATTAATTAAATAATTAATATTATATTATTTATAAACATATAAATAAATATATTAACACTCATTTAATTTTTAATCAATACTAAATAATTTTAAGAATTTATAATGGTCAAAATGTCATTTTTATACTAAAATAATTTTCTAAACATTTCCTATTTTAATTTAAATAATAATTTTATAATTTTTAGAAATTTAATTGGATTAAATATATGTTAAATTATTTTCCATAACACCCAAATTTTGATATAATATTTTTTTTATATTTTTAAGAAAACATAAAATCACTTGGTTAAAAATGGGTTACCATGTTTAAAAATAAAAGAGTAAAATGGAAAAACATAATGGTCAAAACCCTATAAATTGTTTAATACATGTTTTTTAAGATTTATTTGAGTCACTGTCAACAAAATTATACCCCAAAATCCATTATTTTAAAACTTTTAATACATTGAATAAGGAATAGTGTAATGTTATCATGGAGTGTAAAAGGTATTCCCAAAAGTTCCCTTTTCTTCAATTATAAAAGGGGATCAATTACACCCCTCCGTGTTTATATATAATAAATGAAATTTCCTTGAAAACTAGCCAAATATAATCTCTTAGATTTCCCTATTACTTTATTAATCCAATTTTCACACATATATTTCTTAATCCCTTCAATTACAATGATTTTTCCAAGGAAATATCAAGTCTCCAACGTAAGTATTATCTCCTTCTTAGGTTTTTCTCCTTAATAATACTCTTAAAATATATTATACCATTAAAAATATAATAAAATAAGAATAAATATTATAATTATATTATATTATATTATATTAATAAAAATTATTTATTCCTTTCCTTTTTCTAATAAAAACAAAATCATTGTTAGTTGGTTGTGCGTACTTCCGCCTACACAAATAGACATCTTCCATTTTTCCTAAAAAACATTAATGGATGATCAAAATGATGTAATTTATGAATAAATATGATATATATAAAATTATTATGTTTCTAAAATTTTAAATTATCTTATACTTTATTTCCCCCTCATTATTTGAGAAATGGAAACATTAATCGTGTGTACATGTGAACTATCACATCCACGAGAAATGATTTCATTTTTCATCACCACTAATCATGGTTAGATTTTAAAATATATTTAATATATAAAAATTATTTCTATAATAGTATTAGTATTATGGATATTATAAAACAATTTTTAAAACTTTTTAAACCATGTTTAACATACATAAGTAGTTTCAGAAAAATTTACCGAACAAACCTGAATATCCAACATAATCAAAAAATATATTAAAATTAAAAACCAAATGATAATATATAAATTTTATAAAATTAAATATGGATAAATGAGTTTATTTTTTATATATATAATAAACTTAATTTAATTATTTAGTAATTTAAGTGAATGTGCAGAGTGCTTTCGGACATGAGGTAAGTGTTTTGTCTCAGTTCTTCTTCATTGAGACATGTTTTAATATTATGAATCAATTTCTTATTTATATGTTGTAGATATTGGGTGAAAATTTATTTCTAAATACTCTATAATTTAATTCATTTCTTTTATAGTACCATATGTTTTACAAACATGAGGTAAGTGGTTTGTCAGGCTGCTAGGTCGCGGGTTAGCCTGCTGAGCGGTGGGTCAGTCTGCTGGGCCGACCAGGCGATGTCACCTGCCTGGCAGCACAGGCCGCCAGAGATACCCGGAAACAGTGCGTATGGGTAGGGAATACATGTAACAGATCCATTTCTGAGGGTCAACCCACAAGGTTTGACCCAACGCGGCGCCACGTGGTGTCGCGGGTCCTCCATGCCATGACCAACGGGTCATGGCTTTGCCACCGGGCGCGCTGCTGGTGCGCACCCTGTCCATCCGCCGCCAGTTAACTCAGCGTCCCCCTGCTCCTTCCACGGCCAATGCAAGCCGAGGCCTTACTGCCACTTGGGCGCACTGCCGGGGGCAGTCCCCACTTCTGCTCCACCGGTTCCATTTCAACCAGTCAGTGTGTCGGCCGACCTTTCCAGCGGCGCACGACGACACGCCACACCATCACCCATAGCTGGATGGTGTGCTAGTCATCGTAGTTGATGATCCACAGCCTCCTTTTTTCATCGGTGGTGCACGACGGTGCACCGCGCCTCCTCCACGGTCGGCCGATGTCGGTCGCTCTGATGATCATCATCACTTTGTGCCATGTCCTCTTCTGGCGGCGCGCGTTGACGTGCTATCCCCAATGTAGTCGGTCAGTATTTTCTCGTCATCAGTGGTCCATGGAGGTGAAAAATTAGCAAAGTAGTGGAGGGTTCGATCTAGTTTCGTTAGTCCCTCACCCTCCGTGTTTACTCGAAAACATGAGCGGGTTAAAGGATTA
The DNA here is from genome assembly GCA_963277665.1 of Viscum album. Lineage (NCBI taxonomy): Eukaryota > Viridiplantae > Streptophyta > Magnoliopsida > Santalales > Viscaceae > Viscum > Viscum album. Next base: position 1,211,410,757 of record OY728153.1, on the reverse strand, counting down.
ACAAACTCTTGGAATTTAAATCAAGATAAACCCCACAAAGATACCCCTCAATAACCTCCAACAAAAATGAATGAATCATGGGTCAGCCCGTTAGTCATTTGACTCACGTTCTTCGTATTATTCAAGAATAGGAAAGAGAAGAACATTTAAAAGGCATAACTGAATAAACCATCTACCGCAAATCATCATAGAAACACCCACGCTTGAAGTTGGGTCGGTGTTCTTCATTCTTGCAACAGGATTCCAACAACGTCGCTCGTATGTCATCCTCTGGTTCGTGGTTCAGTGTCGTTCGTCACCTCCCTCTAGGTTCGGCTCTATCCTATAAGGGTTTAGCATCGTTGTTCTCCTTCATCACTTCATTTCTTGGAGAATTTGTGCCAGTACCTCCCCCCAAACTTCATATATATATGAGAGGTGGAGGGTAAGTAACGACGTTGGAGTTTAATGGGACTCATCAATTAGGAAGCTTCCTAATTCCTCAATAATTTCATTACTTAGGGTTGGTAGTTCAATCCATTTATTGTCTTGACACGTCACTAGCCCCACACATTTTCTTGTTCATTGGAGGATATGAAATAAAATATCAAAATTATATAATTTCATTTCTTTTAAAAGTCTCAAAACTTAACTTTTTCTATGGACCTACTATGGTCAAAGTAAAGCCTCCCTTAAGAAAATCACGGTGTTGTGGATTCAACGGTGCCCTTGTATTTTTAATCTGAGAAACAGTTCAAAAGTTAGAAAATGTCACTCACACATTTACTAAATGTACCCAAAAATAAGTTCATAAATTCATTCTAGGAACTCCGAGCCTTGGAAATAAGCACCGTTAATTATTAATTTTGACAGACTCATAATAATTCCATATAATTAAGAAATTACTTGGAAAATCCAGGTCTATACATTCTCCCCACCTTAGGGCTTTTCATCCCTAAAATCCACAACCTAGACTAAGAAAAGAAATGGGGGTACTGAGCACGAATTTGAGCCTCCCACTACCAAGTGCTCTCCTAGAGGTTCGCATGCTGCCAGTGAATGTGCACTAGAGGTATCGACCGCCCACAAGGGATCCGATCCTGTTGATCCTCAATCTCTACTATAACCCATGTGAATGTCTCCCCATCGTCTAGTTCCAGCTCGCTATGGTCGATGACGTGATATGGGTCATGCACGTATCTCCTCAGCTGGGATATTTGGAAGACATCATGCACCTTATCCAACTACAGTGGAAGTTCCAAGCGGTATTCCACCTCAACTATCCTATAAAGTATCAGAAATGGCCTGATAAACCTCAGTGATAACTTTACACCTCGTCCAAATCTCTATAGTCCCCAATTAAAAGAGACTCTCATGAAAACATGGTCTCCCTCCTAGAACTCAAGAGGTCTTTGTCTCTTATCGGAATATGACTTTTTTCTACTCTATTTAGTCTTCATCTTCTCTTAGATGGTCTGCACCTTCTCAGTGGTGGATCATACCAACTCTGGACCCATAAGTACTAAATCCCCTGGGTCTTTTCATCATAGAGGTGATCTGTAGGGTCGATCGTACAAGGCCTCAAAAGGTGACATACCGATGGTGGAGTGATAAATGTTGTTGTAGGAGAACTCCACCAAGGACAAGTAATCCTCCCAACTATGTTCAAAATCTAGGATGCATGCACATAGAATTTACTCCAGTGTATGAATGGTCTACTCCTTCTGATCATCCATCTGAGGATGAAAGGCGGTGCTCAAATGTAGTTGAGTCCCAAACGCCTCCTACGATACCTTCCACAACTAGGGTGTGAAACGTGTGTCATGGTTAGAGACAATCATCAATGTCACCCCATGAAGTCACACAATCTCTTGTATGTAGAGGCATCCCAAGCCCTCTACAGATCCCTGCTCTCAGATGGGTAGGAAGTGGGCCGACATGGTGAGTCGGCCAACGATCACCCAAATAGAGTCATATCCCCTAGATGTACATGGAAGCCCCATCACAAAGTCCATGGATATTTCATCCCACTTCCACTCTGGCACCTCTAGTGGTTGAGCTAATCCTACTGGAACCTAATGCTCGGCCTTCACTTGTTGAAAAGTGAGGCATCGTAAAACAAACTCTTCCACTTCCTTTCTCATCCCTGGACACTAGTGCAGACACTGGAAGTCCTTGTACATCTTCACAACACCAGGATGTATCTTAATAGGGGATGTATGGAACACCCTCAACACCTCCTCCCATATCACCACTGGTATCATGGTACGTCCTCTGAAGAGGATGACATTCTCCCCACCATTAGAAAATCTATCAGGTTCCTGTATTGAGGATATCTAAGCATGTTGAGTCTCGCAGTCATCGTCTCCAATATTTGCCTCTCTGACTCACTAAAGGAGTGGGGGAGTGACTATCATAGACTGGAGGTATGCTTCTCCATCTCTATCCATGAAGGATATCTACAACACAGTTAGCTTCTCTATCACCTCACTTAGTAACTGCATACCATACCTCTTGCTGAGTGAATCTGCTACCAGGTTCCCCTTCCCAGGAGTATAGACTATCTCAAAGTCTTAGTCCTAGAGGAACTCAATCCATAGTTGATGTCTCAGGTTTAGTTCCTTCTGAGAGAAGATATACCTGAGACTCTTGTGATCAGAGTAGACTGTAAAATTTTCTCCCATCAAGTAATGTCGCCACATATTCAAGGAGAATATCATTGCTACTAACTCGAGGTCATGGGTAGTGTAGTTTTTCTCATGTTGTCTCATATGTCACGAGCCATAGGTGATCACTGCTCGCTCCTATATCAGGACACACCCAAGTCCATTCCCTGATGTGTCAAATTAGACTACATACCCAACTCCCTCTTCTGGTAGCCTCAAGATGGGTGCACTCGTCAGTCTCTGCCTCAGCTTCTGGAAACTCTACTAGTATCTGTCCTTCCATACGAAGGGTTTCCCCTTCTTCATCAATGCCGAAAAAGGTGCCACAACTCTGGAAAATTCTGGCATGAATCTCTGGTAGTATCCATCCAACTCTAAGAAACTTTTCACCTCAGTCACACTCCTAGGTGGCTGCCAAGCATTCACAACCTCTTTCTTTGTTGTATCCACTGTAACTCTAGCCTCCAAGATAACGTGTCCCAGAACAGGGACCTCTTGTATCCAGAATTGGCACTTTAAGAGATTACTATGAATCTGGTGCTCTCGAAGTGTATCCAGAACTATTTGCAGATAATAGGCATGTTCCTCCTCCATCACTGAGTAAATCAAGATGTCATCAATGAACACCGCCACAAAGAGATCGAGGTATGGCTGAAAGATCATGTTCATGAGTCCCATGAACACTGATGGGGAATTGGTCATGCTGAAAGGCATAACCAAGAACTCATAATGACCATACTGACATCTAAAGGTCGTCTTCTGCACATTCTCATCTCGTATCCTAAGCTGATGATAGCCTGATCTGAGGTCTATCTTTGAAAACCAACGAGCTCCCTTCAGCTGATCAAAAAGATCATCAATCCTCAGAAGTGGATACTTGTTCTTAATTTTCACCTGGTTCAGGTGCCGATAGTCCACACAGAATCTCGAACTCTCATATTCCTTCTTGGAAAATAAAATCGGGGCTGCCCATGGAGAAACATTGGTTCTTATGAACCCCTTTTCTAGCAAATCCTCTAATTATACCCACAAGTCAAGAAGCTCTGTGGGAGCCATCCAATTTGCTAGAATAGATATCAGTGTCATCCCATGGTACAAGTTGATGTAAAAGTCTACCTCTCTGTATGGAGGTTGTCCTGGAACATCATCAGGAAAGACATCGACATACTGGTCCACCACTACAGGATATCTCGGACTCTCAACATCAACTGCTCCAAGGGTAAGGCTAGACAACTGATGATTAATAGGTTTCACCCCCCCCCCCCCCTCTGGGTAAGTCCATCATGTGCTGCAAAGTTCCTCTTCTCTCTGGTGAAGGAAAACCTGGTCCCATCCATGCGGACACACCGCACTTTGCACCTAATACAGTCAATATGAGCATGGACTGTACATAACCATACCATACCCAAGATGATGTCGTAAGGCCTCAACGCCACTACTAGAATATCCCATCGGAAGATCTCGCCTCTTAGAGTAAGCTCACACTACCGACACTAGTGTGTAATTGTCAAATTTGTTCTCATAAAATTATATATCTGTAATGATCAAGCCAACGGCTCCACCGAAATCTTCGAGCTCCAAATGAGGGTCATGGAAATAAAATACTGATTGGAACCTATGTCTATAAGTACTGTAGCTAAGGTGGAGTAGACACATATAGTACCTATAATAATCTCCAGAGCATTGTGGTCATAGGCCTCAACTTCCTGGAGTTGATCTCGTCCCTGTCCACCTTCTCCTTGTGGTTGGGGTGGACCACCTGGCGGTGGTGGCGGTAGAACCTCGAAACACCGCCCACCGCCTGCTGCACGGCCAGCTCCTATGACACATCTAACAACTGCCTGCAGGCCTCCTCTCTCAAACCTCTACCTCTACCTCGGTGTTCTCTCAACCATATTCTGGTCATCTGTACCACGGGTTAGGAAATCGCGAGCCATGTGAGCCTGCCCGCCACACGTGTAGCACTACTTGTCCATCGCCTAACCTCCTCTGCCTTGCGATCTTCGCACCTCCAACCCTATGTTTCGGGGAAGTCCACTGGAATATTTGATCCTCTTAGACCTCTATGTCATATACCTACTACCATCCACATATGACTCTGCCACGTGTCTCCCGGTGGTGGGTCCCATTGTCGGTTCATGCTCAGCTAGGAAGCTCTCCCCCAAAAGCGCCTGATCTAGCACCCCAGCCTGAGTCGGTATGATGAGTGATACCATTGATGCTCTGATATCCCATTGGAGACCCTTATCAAAGGTTCAGGCCCTAAAGAAAGGGTCATGTACCATGTCGGTGGAGTAGCGGGGGAGATCAGTGAACCTCGATGAGTACTGGGCCACTGTCTTGCTGCCCTACTGCAAGTGCAGTAGCTCCTGTATACGCACAGAGTGTAAGGTCACTGGGATGAACTCTGCCCTGAAAAGTCCCTCGAAGTCCACCTAGATGATGGTCACATCATTGTGTATCTGGAGAGTCAGGATCTACCATATTTCTTATGCTGCCTGAAAAAAAATTGGATACTAGAATCACCATAAAATCAGTTGGTGTCCCAACTAAGTGAAAAACTCTGGCCATAGCCTCTAGTCAGTCCTCAACCGCATGCGGATCCGTCTCACCTCAGAACATCAGGGTAATATTCTGCTGGAACTCATGCAACACACCCAGTTGGTGTGAATCCTCTGCTAGTGGGGTTGGTGGCATCGCCTGCCCAATGAGTAGTGGTGCTACTGGTACACCACCTGAAGGTGCTAACACCGTAAGAGGGCCCTACACCGAGGCCTCATCACTCAGTGGGCCTTCATCGTGTACTCTCTTAGGTATCCTAGATGGTTGTCTACATGGAAGCATCCTGAAATAAAATAGGTGTGCCATGGTCAATAATATACCTGGTGAGCTGAATCAAGATATCAAAAAGAAAACTTTTCAAAACACACGCAATCGGTGTTTTTTCACACTGAGTAGGAAATTAAAATCCAGGGTCCTGGTGTATGGATATGTTGGCCACCACACCAAAACTGCACTCCCCGATCTAAAAAACACACTCATAACACTTAACATTATTGCTTCATCAAAAAGATCAGAGTCCTAGTTCTCCGGTAGAACCGAACTCCTCTAATACCACTTTGTCACAACCCATCCCCTAGGGCCTGTTCCATGACTAACCCAATCCCATCTTTCATAGGCTAGGGGATGGAGACTAGCACCAAATGCATATTCCCTAAAATGGGAAGGAATTGCCTTTAAATCTGTACAATGCACGGTCCGAGAACACAACAAGAAGCAACTGTGAAGAAAACTGCTATAGAAAAAGGAGTGTTGAAAGTAAAAGGGGCTAGAATACAAGCCCAACTGAAAGTACGAGTACAACCGAAAAGTACAAATACAACTGAAAGGAACAATACAACTGAAAAAGGGAAAATAGCTACTGAGTCGTCCTCTGAGGATCCTACCTGAAGGGTGGGTACAGATCACCACTTTAGTACTCCACACTCGCTTGTCTCCTCCGCATACTGCCTAGTCCTAGCTCCCTCAAACCTCAGCCCAGCTACTCGTCGTCTGCATAATACACAAAAAGGAATGGGTGTATCCCATGCATGGATGAGTATAACAATACTCAGTAGGGACCCCAAGACACCTGAAGGTCTCTCAGAATTCTACAAGGAAAACCACAAAGCATGAACTCAATCACAAATCACAAAGCAATAGACATAGCTCAATTAGATTCTCAACTCAAACTAGTTATATGACTCAAAGAAACATGATTATGATGCTGACCCACACAGGATCACTATGAATGCTGATAGCCATCCATGGGATTCTCTTGGGATAGTAACAAGTAACATCCCCTGTCACAACATTGAACACCTCAACTGTTGGAGAACACCTCCTCTAACCAGTATAGTGGTCCTTTTACATCACACGGAGGTTCTTCCCACTAACCTTGGACTTTTGAGGTACTTCTCTTGTCGAGTATCGTGGGTCTTCCACATCACACAGAGGCGCTCCCTACCATGGGTCTGCCGCATCACACAGAGGTGCTCCCCCTCGTAGCCTGCTGAGGTACTCCTCCTATCGAGTATCATGGGTATTACATGTCAGACATAGGTGCTCCCTACCGTGGTTCTGCCACATCACATAGAGGTTCTCCCCACTGGGCCTATCGAGTCACTCCGAGTCAAAACGGTCAGCAATCGTCAAGTCTAATACAGTCACAGGGTTCCATACATAGTGTGATTGGGAGAACATCTCCCCAAGACCTTGGTCATATTTTAACCAGAACAAAGTCTCATAATAAAGTAACCCAGTTATCTGTCATGTCATAGGGGTTCCAATGAAACAGATGGTGCGTCAATCAGACGCCTAGTCTGTGCGTTATTGGTCTTTCAGTGCTGAGGGCCCGGTTGGATTTGGGTGCGATCCAACCTGACTATACTCCAAGTTTCTCAAAAAAATCTCATGGATTAAGTCAAAAGGACCTTCTCACTCCAAGGATCCCAATTCTGTAGATGTTTCATCAAACAGACGTCTTGTTTAGAAGTTAGGGCCCATTTTGTGTAACTAGTCGGTACTGGGCCGGGTCCGATCTGCCTCGGTCAGAACGGCCCGACACGGTTTGTCATGGGCCAACCTGGATCGTCCTGGGACGACCCATCTTGACTCGGGTTCAACCTGACCTGGGTCAATCGGGCACGCTGGGCCCTGCACGACCCAGCTGGGCCGCGGGTCGGCCCACTGAGCGGTGGGTCAATCTGCTGAGCCGACCTGGCGGTGCCACCCGCCTGGCGGTGTGGGCTGCCGGGGATAACTAGACATGGCACGTCTGGATAGGGATGACGTGGTGCGGAGCCACATCAACGGATAAACCCAATGGGGTTAACCCAACATGGCGTCACGTGGCGTCGCGGGTCCTCCGTGTCGCGGCTGACAGGCCACGGCTTTTCCACCGGGCACGCCGCTGGTGTGCGCCCTGTCCACCAACCGCTCATTGAACTAGTGATCCCTTGATCCTTCCACATCCGATGTTGGATGCGGCCTTGCTGTCGTGTGGGTGCGCCTCTAGGGGTGCGCCCCACCTCCGCTCCACCGGTTCTATCGTGGCCGGCTGGTGTGCCAGCCAACCTCTCCAACGGTGCATGACGGTGCGCCGCACCGTCCCCCGCGGCTAGCTGGTTTGTCGGACACCTTCCTCCAGTCACCACAGCTGATGAGACACATCCTCCTTTGTGCATTGGTGGTGCGTGACAGCGCACTGTGCCTCTTTTGTGGATGGATGATGCCAGCTTCTCCAATGATCATCGTGGCTTTGTGCTATGGCTTCTTCTTGCGGCGTGCGTCGACACGCTATCCCCAATGTAGAAGGTCAGAATTGTCGTGTCGTCGGTGTTCCATGGAGGTGAATAATTAGAAAAGTAGTGAATGGTTCAGGCGGGGTTCGTTAGGCCCGCTCCCTCTACGTTAGCTCAAAAACGTGAGGGGGGTTAATGGTTTAACAAACTCTTGTATTTTAAATCAAGATAAACCCCACAAAGATACCTCGCAATAACCTCCCACATAAACAAATGAATTGTGGGTCAACCCGTTAGTCGGTTGACCCACGTTCTTCATATTATTCAGAAACAGTGAAGAGGAAAACATTTAAAAACCATAAACAAATAAACCTCCTACCTCGAATCATCAGAGAAATGTCTGGGCATAAAGGTGGGTCGGTGTTCTTTGTTCCCGCAATAGGCTTCCAACGACACCACTCGTACGTCATCCTCTGGTTCGTGGTTCAGTGTCATCTGTCACCTCTCATTGGGTTTGGCTCCATCCTCTAAGGGTCTGGCATCATGGTGCTCCTTCAGCACTTCGTTTCTTGGCAAAGTTGTGTCAGTACCTCCCCCCCCAAGCTCCATATATATAGGATGGTGGTAGGTTAAGTAATGATGTTAGAGTTTAATGGGTCTCATCAATTAGGAAGCTTCTTAATTCCCCAATGACGTCGTTACTTAGGGTTGGCAGGTCAAGCCATTTATTGGCATGACATGCCACTGGCCCCACCCCTTTTCTTGTCTATTGGAGGATATGAAATAAAATATTAAAATTATTTCATTTCATTTCTTTCAAAAGTCTAAAAACTTAACTTTTTTTCAGACCTACTGCGGTCAATGTAAAGTCTCCCTTAAGCGAATCTCAGCACTACGGATTCAACAGTGACCTTAGATTTTTAATCTGAGAAATGGTTCAAAAGTTATAAAATGTCGCTCATGTTTTTACTGAATATACCTGAAAAAATGTTTAGAAATTCATTTCGGGCACTCTGAGCCTCGGAATCAAGCATCGTCAATTTTCACAGACTCGTAATAATTCCATATAATTAAAAAAAATAAATGTAAAATCCAGGTCTCTACATGTGTATACTAAAAATTTGATGTTTAGTGTCATATATTATCTTTATTAATTATATTTTTGACATCATTTCAAATATCTCTATATATTTAAAATGGGTTTTATTAGAATTTTTATTAAGCTATAAGGGTTTCTTGTCTCTATTTTCACTTATTAAGATATATTTCTTATTATAAACCATGATTTATTTGGAATGGTGTATCTAATACCCCTTAATGTTTTTTAAATGATAATTATATTATATTTTATAAAATTTAATTTTATATTAAAAATTTTTCCTTCATGTGGTTTTCACTCAAAAAAATCAAAAGTTGTAAGGGATTTCATATCGAATTCCTCTCTTTGAGACATGTGTTATTTTCTGCACCATGATTCCTTTTATATAGTATAAATTTATTTACCATACCATTATTTTTTATAATTTATTCATGTTTAATTAATGTTATATAATAATCCAAATCAATTTATTTTATTCAAATGGCCTTTGAATTAATTTTTAGCATGATTTTAAGGGGTCTTCTATATTTGCTTTATGACTCATTGATTACAAGTTCTATTTGTTTTTCTCCATTTGATGCAATATTATTTCCATGTACCTATTATTTTTGTATATATGTTCCTTACATATATACCTAGTTAAATATACCTTTCATTTTTTGGTTTATACATGTTTTTATTTCCCTTCAAAATTTTCACTTTTAAGTAAACCTGGTGTAGAGGATCTTTCTTATTTCTTGACTCATATCAAGCATCACCCACATAAAATTATTTTAAAACATTAATAGATTATAAACCCCATAATTATTTTATGGATAACTTTCTTGGTTCAAATATGATTTTATTGAATACAAAAAGGTCTTTCTATATTTAAAAATATCCTTTACTTATTTCATAAAGCTTCACCCAAGTGGTGCATTTTTATTATTTATTCTCAAAAATCCTTATTAAAAAATATCTATATGGGAACTCAATGATAAATACCTATGTTTAATATTAAAATATTTAAATCCAAATTATTTAATTCCTTATTCTCTTTTTAATACTTATGATTTATCCTAATATTATATCTTGAATAGGAATTATGAAACATGCTTCCTTCTCATGGGTTTGACCATGTTTATGATTTATGTATGGTTTATTTTCATCATGTGGAATTAATAAGTATGATTTTTATTTTTGTGAAGGGTGTGATTAGAATTTTATATCCATACAATTAATTATATAAATATTTATATCTTTTGATATGTTATGTAAGGGATTAGGTAGTTAACCTAAATCCCCCATAAGACTTTGTCTGATTTATAATGATGGTCCTGGGAGTGACCCTTGATTTATGTTTATGATATCATGTTTTATATTTTTTCTAGATTTTTTTTAAATTATAACATCATTTCCTTATTCCATTTTCCCATGATTATGATCATCTTCTTTATGGTGACATGTTATGCCTTTTGACTCTCTTATTATGATTTATTTCCATGTTTGTTACCTTACTGAGCTTTCTGGATAACCATTTTCTTTATGTATTCTCCCCAGGATATCTTATGTAGTTTTAGAAGTTATTTTGGAGTTAGGAGAAATATGTGTAGTTTTAAATAAAGTTGATGTTATTATATTTAATATGATGTATTTTTGTTTCTAATCTTCTAAAGACACTAGAACTCTTGATTATTGGTTTTTATTTATTAGAAATGAATGTTAAGAATTATTAAATAATATATTCTTAAGTCCTGGTTCACCATACCATGATCATGGTATAATCAGGTAGATTTGTATTATAATAATGTTTTATTCAAAATGGGTGGTGTTAGTCATAATATGTATTTAAATACCTCTAAGGAATATTAGATTATGGTGATTTTATATGTTGATATTATCATATTTGGTGAATTAAAGAAGAAATTCATCTATGAGTTCTATAACAATATAAAATTATAATTTTAAATTTCCATGATTAGTGAACTCACATAATTTTTGGGGATATATATGATACAAACAAAGAATAAAATTTCACCTCATCGATAAAGTATGCTAGAGAACTAATGAAGAAGTTTAACATGCATAATTCTAATCCAATTTTGACTCCAATTAGTGTTAAAAATATTAGGAAGTATGAGGATGGGAAATATATATAACCCACCTTATATATGAGAATTATTGGAAGCTTAATTTATTTAACTACAATATGGATGAATATTAGCTTTACAATATGTTTAGCTGATTTTTTCCAAAGTAACCCAAAATAATAGTATCTTGCAGTAATAAAATGAATCATAAGTTACATATATGGAATACACAATTTTTTGTTTTTTCTTTTATGAAATAAAATATCATGAATTGTATACATTTTATACATGTTGGGAAATAGATATGGTAGACCAAAAATCTTAAAATTGTAGTTTATTATTTATCAGTAGTAAATGTGTTGGATGGATGAGTAAGAAGTAATAAATCACCTCACAAAGTGTGAAGTAAGACGAATATATCTCAGTGATCAATGATTATAATCACTTATATGATGAATAAATAATTAGATGATATTGGGGATGATGTTAAGCTGCCTATGGTGATATATTATGATAATAATATTGTGATTGAGCTCATAAATAATCCTATTCAACACTCTTGTACCAAACATATTGAAATATGATATCACTTTATTAAATAAAAGTTATAAAAATGATTGATCAAAATAGAGTTTGTTATAACTAATGATAGAATTAAATATATCCTAACTAAACCACTATCCACTCTTGTGTTTGAGAATCATTGGTTGAACCTTGGTTTTCAACCACCTCTTTCATCTTAAGTAGGTTTAGAAGTACCACTATCCCATTGTATATAATTCTTTAAATGTGTTTTTTTGGTTTAAAGGTTCTCTATCTATTTGGGTTTATTTTCAATAGGGGAGAAAATTTTATGAAATTATCTCTCTCATCCAGGTAATTTTTATGGTGTAATGTCAGGGGGATATATTATCTATGGGGTCTTGTATCTTGTAGAGAGAGTTTAGGTTGAATGAGAACAAATATAGGGAGTTATGGATTTATATTATCATGATTATTTGAATTATCTATTTAAATCCTAATGTATACATCAATAATATCTTGTATAGACTTAGAGTGATGTATGATTTGTTCGACTACTATCTAGAAGAATTGGAGAATCTGAATAGAATAGGATTTTTCCTTGGATTTCCAACAAACCCAATGGTGGTGAATGATGAAACCATAATGTTATTATATGGTGTTTGGTGTTTATATTTTGTTTATTGAAAATAATTTTCTAAGTTTTTTTGAATTTATTTGAAGGAAAATGGAATCCCAAAAGTTTACAGTAAATAATGGCATTTCCCAATGTTTTATAAACAAATTCATGAAAAATTGGCGATTTTTATGAAGTTATGTGACTTATTTGAGGTGATAAAAGTAATATCCCATAGTAAATAACATTCCACATATAGTCAAGTATGTTTTTCACATGGTGAAGTTCTCATATTTATAGGGAATCACATGGCCCGGTTAAAGGGTTTTGTAGGATTCAGTTTCATAAAGGAGCTCATTCCACCATAAGATTAGAGTACACAGTGTTATAGTAGTGTTTTTCGATTGAAAAATAAATCAAGTGTATGATCAAATAGTGGAGTACATGAACAATAGATTATTACACAGTTGTGAGGCAGAAAATTTTTTTTCCCTCAAGGGTTCTTTTTTAAACGGTATGAATAGTAATTTTTATGATATGTGAAATCTCTAGAGATATTTTCCTTCAAATACCGAGATAAACCATTTATTAAGTGTTGATAAAATATTTAGTGAATACAAAGAGTATTATAAAGATCTAATAAATAAATAATCATCCTCATATTTAGATTATTAATAGATTATGTAGTCTACATGGTTACATATGTGGTTTGCTAAGAAAGTATGCATTTGAGAAAATTGGTATTTGGTAGAGGTCCACATATTATAGAACACAGTTTGAATAGTGTATTACATAGTCGATTGGGATTTTTTGTGAATTAATTAGGATTATTGTGGAGGTGGTATATGAATTAGAGTAAATAGTCTATGAAGGGAAGTGTTTATTATGTGTGATTGAGTACAGATTGAACAGTATTTCGCATGGTTACTCTATGTGGGGAATGTTTAGGTAGGTTTTATTCACATGAAGATCATATTTTGGTTTTTCTTGAATATGAGGATAATATTATACAATCATTATCTATATTTCATAATGAAAATAAAATTATACATTTCTGATGATATAAAAGTGACATTCATGTCATTAAACTGAGGAAGACTTCATCCATCATAGTGAGTAAAGAGAATTTGACATGGGTGATCTGAGGAAAGTGGTGTAATATCCTTGAATGATTTATAATGTTAATGAACTTTTAATATATTGGTTATGATTAAATATTTATAATAAATGAAAACTAGTAAAGAAAAGTAAATTATGGCATGATAGACACATTGTTGTTTTATGATCCTTCGACTAGCCCTTTGTGGAGAACCATAATTTTTTGTGTTCCATGGATTATTTCAAGTTTATATGTTTTTATTGGTTTTTTGATTGAATGAAATTGGTTTAAGTAGTTTCTACCAATGTGGGGAAAATATTTTAAGGAATCAAAAAAATGACACCCTGATTCATTCTTCCCCTCTCAGGGTGTTAGGGGTATCAATAAAAACCATCACTATCAAATATATACCCTACTAGTTGTTTAATGAATACCTCTTCCTTAATATCTCCATATAGAAATTTTAACTTCACATCCATTTTGAAAACATTATAATTCATTTAAGAACATATCACATGAATAATTATAATCATTTCAATCTTTATGACTGGTGAAAAACTCTCATCAAAAACTATATACTCAATTTGAGAGTATCCCTTGTCTATAATATGATCTTTGTTCTTACTACTTCTCCTTCACATTAATTTTATTCTAAAAACCCCACTTTATCCCTATCATATTCTTATGTTTGGGACATGAAACCAATTTCTAGGTTTTATTATTCTTTACTCAATTTATCTATTATTCTATTAATGTTATCCACTCATCATGTTTCAAAGATTATTTAGTGATTTTTTGTTCAACTTGAAAAATGGAGATGGTATGATGGGGATTCCATAAACACCTCTAGGTTTGAATAACCATATTAGTGTGTCCAATAATTTATTAAATTACACAATCTTTATAAATAATGAGAACTTATAATCTCCTTGGTTGATTATTTTCTCATTTTTGAGTATTTCAAAATCAATATAAGAGATTTTAAAATATTTTTGGGCAACTGAAATACTCCCTTGTTGTATAACATGATATCCAAGATATTCCTAAAATTATTCATCAATGGGAAATGATTTTTGGGATTTAAATTTATTTTCCAAGACAATTACAAAAATTAAATCAATGATTTTTATTGTATTATTATTATAACATCATTATCTCCTTCCACTAGGTGTATATCTAAAAACACGACTTCATAATCTCCCTAATTATACTTTACCAAGTGTATTTCTTGGATATTTTTGTAACAATTTATGTATAATAACTTCAAGTTTCTCAAGAATAGATTCTTACCAAAACATAACTCATAAGGTGTATTGGTTTAATTTGGTCAGATTAGGAATTAGTTGAGAATATAGACAACTGTAGTTGTACATTGTCTCTAAAATAACTTTTAGGTTTAATACTCTGATAACATGATTCCCCCCATGTCCACAAAACTATGATTCTTTTGCTTAGATACTCTATTTCTTATAGAATTTATATAGCACTATATACATGCCTTGTTTAATTCTTCTAAATATATTCCTAAAGACTCTGTTTTTTATTCAAATCAATTATCAAATTGAAACCTTTTTATTACTTTACCTGTTTAATTATAAGAACACAACAAAAATTGCTTAAATATTTTCAGATCTTGTGATTTATTTGAAATAAAATATGCATAATTCATAAAATTAAAATATTTAACAAAATTAATTGAATTCCTATATTCATTAGTCTATTTAATTTCATTAGATCATATACATACATGTTTATCAAGTCAATAGGTTTGTTCAAGTTGATCGCCATCAACTTGTGTCTCTTTTTCACTATTTTACCTTTATGGAATGTGTTAAAATAATTGAGACATTCATGATTCAGATTTAGTAGTTTCTTTATAGCTTCATGTATGATAATCTTATCCATTTTATGTTTCCCCAAATAGATAAGTTTTTTATTCCATATCTAGTTCTCCTAATTTATGCTCATATAACAAGTGTCTCGATCATTGGAAATCTAAAATAGATTGTCTCTTATTTTTTCCCCTTTAACAAGATTGTATAAACTTTAAAAATACTTAAGATATTGTCAAATTTTTGAAATATCCCCTCATTAACATTATAAAAAATCTATGAAACACTCAAGATATTATGTTTTATCCCATAATTATAGATAAAACCATTAGATTCAAGTTTTATATTACAAATTTTGGTTTATTTTACTTCATTATCATTGAGTGATCCACAATTTCTAAAACATACATCTCATTGATCATACATTTGGATGTTTTTCTAGATATTATTGTTATCATTCATGTTTGATGAGTATCCACTATCAATTATCCAAGATTTTACTCCAATTATAGCTTTGTAAGTAAACTCATCCACCATCACTTATAGTTAATTATTCATCCACTTGATATATTTTAAATTATATTTTTTCTTTATCTGTTCTAATAGAATTATGTGACACTTATTGGTGGTGTGTTTAGGTTGATCAACCCCCCACCCATAAGTTTCTTCAAGATAATTCATAGTATTATAAAAGTATACCTTATATTTTGGTTATTGTCTCGGATGTATTTTAAGAACATTAGGTTGACCCCCCACCCCCACCCCAATTCAAACCCTCAATTTTATAGGGGAAGTGACATATTATACCATAACACATAAAAAAATTTCTTGTACACTCCATAATACTAGAACCTTCCTTAAAATAAAAGTATCCTTAGTTAATAACTAGATTCATGAAAATATTATTATTGTTGTGATTTTTGATTTAGAATATATTTCTTTTGTTCAAAATTCTCATGATTAGGATATTTATATTTCACCTAGGCCTTTACTAAGTGTTTTGGGTAGAATATGAGAATTTTGAGGTGTAAATGATGAAGAAAACCATGATAAATGAGATTAAACTATAGATTAATTTATAAAATTTTCAAAACCAGACAAAGGTGACCTTTTCACATATAATTTATAATTAACTAATTTTAATAAATAATTATTTCTCATTGAATTATTTTCTCATTTTCAATGATCTAATGAAGACTTATTATTGTATTATCATTATGCTATAAGAATCAAGAGTAGATCTCAACTATAGGTGATCCACATGTGTTTTGAAAACCTCTGATCATCTTCGTAGAATTCTATGGGTGCTATCATGGATGGTTCTAATGCTTGTGATGATCATTGTTGATTGTACAAGAATTATTCAAGGTGAGAATAAATCACTCTTATAATGGATGATAATTTCTCTAAAATGTTTAGAGTGTTCTAGAATAAAAACTCCCAAGGTCTTGATAGAATCTTATTATAACTCATTGTGAATAATGATAAGAATGAATCGTATTTAATAAAATGTCCTGACTATGTTTAAATAGATTTAGGGTTATAAAATAATAATTACATGAAGGCCCTTATTGTTTTCTTAATTCTCAAAAAACTCCATGTCTAAATAATAATAGAGTTATTAATATTCACTTAACATGAATTGAAACCATGGATAATATAAATATTATTTTATTGAATAAATAAATAAATATTTATTCAAATAATATTTAATATAATGTTTCTCATCAGACCATTAAACTCAGTCTTCCAATCCTCATCAATATTTATCAGACCTTGAATAATGATTATTTACTTAATTAAATAAATATAAATTCATTGTTCACTAATAACTAAATAAATACTATTTTACAAAACCATTTAATAAATATTTATTAAATATTCATGAAACAAAATAAATAAATATTTTTTACCTTATGAATAAATAAGAATAAATATATATTATTAGAATAATTAAATAAATAATTATTTAATGAATAAATATTTATTAAATATTCAACTATATTATATATTATATATAATAAATGGTGAATAAATATTTATAATAAAACTAATATGAATAATTTTTAAACTATATGTGATAAAAATATTTACTCAGCAATTTAAATTAAAAAATATTTTAACTGAGGTTTTGAATAAACATAGTGTGTGACTCTCTAGGCCCCTTTCTTAGTGGAATTAAGCTTCACCGCATAATTTCCAAGATTATCATATAGAAATATTCCAAGATTCTCATAGATAAAAAAATTAATTTCACAATGAAATATAAACTTCATTGAATATATATTGTGTAATATGATCTCTTTATCCCGATATCTCTAATCAAGCAGGTTGAATGCTAGTGTCTTCAACATATGTTCCTGATGTCTCTTTCTTTTAATTTTTAAAATTTAAATTTACAATATAATTTCATATCCATGGTCTTAATATAGTAGTTACATTTTTATAAAAGAGCCTAATATATCAACTTCCACTAAATTAGAAAGGGGAAAATAAGTTCTCATATTATTCATTCATGTAATATTACTAATGAGTTACCAAATATATCCTACCACTCCATGAGCATATTTTATCATGATTTTTATTAATATATAAAATTACATAACTCATAATATGTGTTAATAATAATATTAAAGTCTAAGGATCAATACACGCATCCACGGATAATAACACCCAATGACACGTATAAATGTGGATTTCCTATCGGCAGGTCAAGTTCTCATATTCTGATACTCTGAATACTACCATTGGAATACATCACAAGAAAGTATCTCAAATTCTGATGAGTATCAACCCTAGATATCATATATCATTTACACCCTATCAAATTATATTTTGTTTTCTATATAACATGTATTTCATAATACTATTGTGAAACTTATAGGTTTTCATCATTGCGGGGAACCAATATGATCTTTCAGCACGACAATTACTTTTAGACATATCACAAACTATTTCATACATGGGAACAATAATTATTTGATGATAACTTTATTATTATTAAAAAAATGAATATATGTAGTCATAATGTAGGTAGAATTTGGTTCTAAGGCACCAACTCCAACAGTATCCTACTTTCAATAGAGATAATGGTTAACAACCTTTAGTCCAGTAGCTCTCACATGATACTAATACTTTTTTGAGAGAAGGGTTTATTCAAGGGGTACACCATGTTTTATTTTATATAAATTCATATCACGGTGACCTAACCCCTCTTATAAAAATCCCTTAATAGGTGATACTTTCAGATTGTTTACTTCATCCTTTGATGTGACCTTAGATCCTTTGAAAGAGTCATGGATATAGTATTATCATAATATATTTTTATAAAATATTTACTACTATGTACAATATCAAGATATTTATTGAATATTAAAATCCAAACTACTCCTTTTTCTGTATCATAATCCATGGTATACACTAATTTTTTTGTAGAATCGAAGTCAACTAGAATCTTTGAACTCTTCCAGCTAACAGCTCCTACATTGAGACTGAAGACATATATTGATTTTAAATTTGGATTATTTTGATCAGTTTTGAATATGGAATCATTATATCCTTAGATGACTAATTCCTTGTCTCTTCTATATACCAGGAACATATCCTTAGTATGCCTTATATACATAAGGATATACTTAACAGTATACAAATGCTTTTCTCCTAGATTGGTTTCATATATGCCTACCATGCTCAAGGTGTAGGCAATATTAGGTCTATTTCGCAAATTGATAAACATGATCTATCCTATCATAGATGAATATGAGATCCTAATCATCCACTCTTTCTATTTACTATTATGCATAAGGACACATTTTCTTAGAGATATGTATAATATATGACACTAGATCTGATCCCCTCTTGAATCATTCCATACTATATCTCTTTAGTATTTTTTCAATATATTTACCTTGAATTAGTCTATGAAATTTCTTAGATCTATCAAAAATGATCTTGATCCCAAGGATGTATGTTACGTTACCTGGGTCCTTTATAGAGAATATTCACTTTTTCAACCATTCATTAACTGACTATGATACTAGTATATCATTTCCAATAAGTAATATATCATCAATATATACTACTAGAAATAAAAATACACTCCCACTAAACTTCTTGTAAACACATGGATTATATTAATTTTTTATTAAATAATAATCTTGTATAACTTTATCGAACAAAATGTTCCATAACATAGATTCTTTATTCAACCCATAAATGGATCTATAAAAAAATTATATCTTATTAGAATTTCCTAGTGTCACAAACCCTTTAGGTTGTTCTATATGTAAATATTCCTAATGATTCCAATTAAGGAATATGTTTTTAGATCCATATTCTAAATCTCATAGTCATTTAAAGCTGTTATTGAAAGTAAAATTTAGATGGATTTAAATATGTCAATTAGAGAAAAGGTTTCATCGTTATTAATACCTTGATGTTTTTTAAAACCTTTATACACTAACTTTTATTTATAGGTATTTACTTTACCATACATGTTTATTTTTCTCTTGAATACCCATTTTCACCCCATGGGATTTACATCAAATGGAGGATAAACCAGAACCCATGCTTGATTCTGATACATTGAATCTATATCATAATTCATTTATTATTGCTACCTCATAGTTTCTGATATCATTACTAACTCCTTATATGAAATAGGGTCATTATTTTCAATCAATAGTGAGTCGCCATCCTCAATGACTCTAAAATCATATATTTTTGTTCTCTAACATCTATGGTTCTCCTAAAAATTATTTTTTTAGGAACAATATCTTCCATGGGGATCTATAGAATGTTTTAAAATATAAACTATTTTGTATCTTGAAAATCAACTTCACCAAAGTCAATGTCACCACAACCATCCTTCTTGAGGATGTGATCCGATTAAAGAAAATTGGATTTCTTTACGATGGTCACATTTTTGTCTAATGTTTTGTATAGACCATAAACCTTATTTCCTTGGGATTCCCTATAAATATATACTTCTTACCTTTGGGGGATATTTTATTCCCTAATATGGCCTTAAAAATGTTTCAAACCCCTTTTCATGAGTATGTAACAACACAGATTTCTTTCTATACATTAATTAATATGTTATTTTATTTTCCTCTTTAGTTGGTACTCAGTTTAAAATGTGTGATACAACATGTAATTATTATCCCAAAAAAATTAATGTAAGACTTTGATGACTCATAATCAACCTCACTATGTCAATAAAGTTATAGTTAATTATTTCATTTACACCATTCCATTGTGTTTTATAAGGTGTAGTGAGTTGATATTGAATATCATACTTCTAAAGAAAGTTTATAAACTCTTAGTTAAGATATTCACCACCTTTATTAGATCAAAGATTCTTAATCTTCTCGAAATATTTATTCAATAATTAATTCTTGAACTATTTGAATTTTTCAATGGATTCAGACTTATACCTAATTAATTAAAAATAACAATATCTACTTAATTAATCAATAAATTTTTTAAAGTAAGAATACCCGCCTCTAGATTATTTAGGAAAAGTAAACACACATTAGTGTGTACCAATTCTAGAATCTCTATAGCCCTTTCACCTTGTCCACTAAATAGTGTCTTTTTTATTTTTCCTTTTATACAAGACTAACATCTATCAAGGATGTTTATCTCAAAATATTATAATCACCCATATTGATAGAGATTTTTCAAATGCTTGTCATTTATATGACCAAGAAAATGATACAACCGCTGGGTTTGAAATGAGTCATGAAAACTTTATTTTTTATCAATTTAAAACACTTGGTATTCATGATTTAATATAAAAAGACCATTATTTAAATGTTCCATACCAAAACATATATTCTTTTTAAAAAAATAAAGGTATCTTATTTTCAAACTTGAAAATAATACCATATGTATCTAAGAAGTATACATAATTAAATTCTTGGTAACAATTTGTATATAATAATAATCTTTTAAAACCAAGACCATCCCAGTTGGATATAAGAGGTGGTAATATTCTATATCCAAGGTCATAATATGTGCACTATTATATTCTCATTAATATAATTCTCCTCTAAAAATATTCCAAAATATATAATTTTTATCTAAAACCCAATGTGTAGATAGCCTTCCAAATAAAAAAATGTATATTTTTCCTTCACCTATATTTGGATCTTACTTTTGTTGGAATGATGGTGCTTGGGATCCTTAGACTTGGAATGAGTATTAGGACCCTTTTTCTTGTTCTTCCTTTTTTTATTCACTATAAGGACCATTGGATTTTAATACCCTATTTCTTTCTCAATTTGTTGAATCAAAGTAAGGAATTATGAAAATGACTTATCATTATTTTTAATTTTATAATTCAAAATAAAATTGGAGAAGCTCTTGGGTGGGGAAGATAGAATAAGATATATTCACAGATCATCAATGATCTTAAATCCTAAAATTTCAAAGCACTCTATGTAGCCAATAATATATATTACATGAGTTATATCTAGTTTCAACTCTCTAATATTTCACATGAGAAGTTCATTAGAGATCCCATATCACTTGTGTCTTGCCTTATCTTGATAAAGATCATAGAGGTGAGACAAGATTTTATAGGCAACCATTTCCTCATGTTGATTTAAAAGATCATTAAATGTGGATGACAACATGAAACATTATAAATTCTTGGAATCATCTAAATGTTTCATGTAGATAGATAATTCCACCTTTCTAACCTCTTTTTTTGTAGCTTTAGGAATGGGTCTTTCCAATATATATAATTTTAGTTCATGGAATATAATAATTCACTACACCAATTTCATTCCCAAAAATTTGATCAGGTGATAAGGTTATACTTATATATTATGGATTATAATTATATAGTCCAAGTCATGTGTTTTCCATTTCCACAATAAAAACGATTAATTTTTTAGCACTTTATCTAGATTACAAAATTAGATAATAAATTTAATTTAGTTTATCAGTACCCTAATATTTTATCAAAATGCAATATCCCTTTCCATTGGCTTCAGGACATGTTTTCATATGGATATTCTAGTGGTAAGGATCCATATATCCCATATCATAACAAATATGAAGCTATAAAAAGATATTGGAAGGTATTTAGGTAGGGGTAACTTTTCAACTACATTAACTCATAGTTCCTTGATTCGCTGAGTGGACTCCCAAACCCTGAAATCCAAGATTTGGATTCCTTCAACCATTTTCCTACTAGTTTCTATAAGTCTCATGAAAGAAATCAACCCTAAATACAAACTATGTTAAGTTGACCCAAAACTACAGATAAAAATTATTGAATAATTAAAATCACCCTAATAGAGTTTGGTCAAGAACATTAAATAGTGGTTCAATTTATACCTAGGTAGTGGAAGGATATAATGACTTAATATTTTTATTTGATTATTTTTTTATCTTTATTAATAAATTTACAATTTTATCTCATTATATAGTTGTTAATATTAAGTGTAATTTACTTAAGTAATTAACCATTTCTTGATAAATTTTACACATATTATAATTTTTCATTCTTGTTAATTAATATATTTAGTGACTAAGAACTAAGAAATTATTAACCATGAAACTGAAATAAATAAAATAAATATAGTATAATGACCATTAGTTTTTCTAATGGATGTTTTATATAGTAAATGATAAACCAACACTTGAACTTAGAGAATAAAATCCTAGAACCATTCTAGGTTTGAGTTATAATATTCCATATGTGCACTAGTTTACCTATGGGATTGGTTTCAACTCATATTCAAACTTGAACCACCTCCACTCCCTAGGGAGCTCTATCTATTACATAGGATTTTACTAATACACAGGTTAGGGGAAGAAATAATTAGTTGATGGGGTATACATAAAATAAACTTCGGGCATGCAGTGCCTTAAATAATGATCGGGAAAGAATGACATACAGACCATTATTTAATTTAATTAATTGCTACAAAATCTATGTAACAATAATAAATTAAATAAACCAATCACATGCATAGATTGATCTAAGCTCATGGTTATCCACATACATGCAATGAATACATAAAACTACAATATTTTTCATTCAAATTAAATTCATTATTTATTATTAAGATAAAAATGCTTGAATTAATTAAATTAATTAATTTATTAATTTATCTTAATTTCTTTTTGAAAATACTTATATATACCCATCATCTGATGCATCATAGAAAATAAATGAATTGAAAAACATTTACATATTATTACATGTAATTAAATAAGCATATTTTAAATCTAAAAACCTTGTTACATAGCCAATATACTAAGTACTAATAATGTAATTAGGTTTTTAATACTATAATTAATTATTCCCAATGTAATTTATCTCTATTAATTACCATGTGATTTCACTTCAAATAATAAATATTTACCCATTGTTTTTATTGTTTTCCATGTACTCCAAAAAAATTCTTAGAGACTCAGTATGTATATTAGCCTAGATAAATGAAGTGTAATGATGCAATGCATGCCATGTGTTTTTCTTTCTGTGTGTCTATAAAACATGCATATTGACTTAGAATGTTTCTTGGACATGGAAATATTGATTCAGATGGTGTTTACACCAACTACACACCATGTAATAATTATTTCTTAAAGATTCCAGTCTCGTGCATCATGTAAAACCTATTTGATCATACAGTTAGTGTGAATTTCACTATTGGAGAGTGTGGACTACACTTGTATGTGCCTACTACATGTTGTGTAATCCAAAAAACTATGTACTATGATAGCATGGTCAACACATTGTATATATAATGAATTTAATTCAAAAACTTAATGTCTTTAATCAATCATCATGTCATGTATCCTATAACATGTTTAGGTGAAATGAACCTCGATACATGGAAATTACTTTATAATAACATGATATGTAACCATGTCTATCGGCCATAACCTTTAAAAACTATTCTATGGAATCTCCAATCATTTTTTAGTTGTTCTTAAAATATTTAAGATCATATGAAACTTCAAATAATCATATTAATATGTCAAAAATATTTTAATTAAACTCTTTATTAAAGGAAAAATAAAATATAAAAAACTAACAAAAATTTCACATAATTAATCATTGAATAACAAATAATTATAAATTAATATGTGAGTTCTATAATACTACTTCATTATTCTAGGAATAGTGGAAGCATCTATTAGGAAGTTACCAACTCAGATTTTTTTTCATAATTAATGATAATTCCTATATATACATGATGAATAATGTTATGAACAATGTAATTAAACTGAAGATTAACCGGTGAAAATACTAGAACTACGAAGAGTGGATATTTTCACATATGATTTATAATTAATTTTTTTTAATAAATAATTAAAACACATTCAATTATTTATTTATTATTAATGATTGAATGAATTCCACTTGTTATATTTTCACTAAATCGGTGTAATTGAGATCAAATTTTCTCTAGAGGAGATCCACATATGTTTTGTGAACCTACGACCATTGATGTAGAATCCTCTAGTTTCTATAATGGATGGTTATAATGATTACAGTGATAGGTTTTGATCATAGAATAATACTTCAAGGTGATAAGGAATCACTTTGGTGGATGGGGATAATGTCTTTAAATTCTTTAGAGAAATCTCGGAGAGTATCTCTCTAGGATTTGAGAAAATCATATTATAACTCATTGTTCACAATGATAAGAATGGATTGATTTTTAAAAAATATCATAACTATATTTAAATAGAGATATGATTAGAAAATAATTATTACACAAAAATATTTATTATTTTCTTAATTCCCATCAAACCCCTTGTCTAAATAATAATAAAAATTTTATTATTTACTTAAAATGTGATAAACCCATGGATAAAATTAATATTATTTCCCAAAAAATAAATTAATATTTATTTAAAAAATATTTACCATGACTTTTATCACTAGACCATTAAACTCAGTCCTCCAATCCTCCTTAAAAACTATTGAGTCTTCACTAATGACTATTTATTTAATTAAATAAATTTTATTTTATTATTATCTAATAAATAAATAAATATTATTTTCAAAAAAACTAGAAAATAAATATTTATTAATTATTCACATAACAAACAAATATATGTTACTTTGTGAATAAACTAAAAAAATAAATATAATATATTCTTGTAATTAAATAAATAATTACCTCATTAATAAATAATTGTTAAATATTCAACTCACATATTTATTCTCTTGAATATTTATTGATTGAATATTTATGATCAAACTAACATGAATAATTTAAAAATCACATATGGATGAAATATTTATTAAACATGTTAAATTCATATAGAATTTAATTTTGGTTTAGAATATACTTAGTCTATGACCCTCTAGGCCCCTTTCTCATTAGAATTTGGCTACACCACCTAATGTTCATGGTTAGCTTCTAGCAACAAATCAATTCTCCTATAGGAAAAAATTTAATATTCCAATGACATAAAACTTCCTATTAATTTACACCATTTAATATAATATCTTTATCTCGATATCTTTAATCAAGCAGGTTTCATGTTAGTGTCATCGAGCTATATGATTGATATCCCTTTCTTTGAATTTTCAAAATTGAACTTTACAATAGGAAACCATGTATATGATATTAATAAGGAAGTTCAATTTCCATAAAATTTCATAAGATATCAACTTCCACAAAATAGGGATGGAAAACATCATTTATAACATTATTCATTAATGCAATATTACTCGTGACACACCCAATATATCCTACCTTGTTACGCAAATATGTCATCAAATTTTTCATAAAAACATAAAAATATGTGACTCGCAATATAAATTAATAATAATATTAAGGTCTAAGGATCATTATAGATACCCATAGGTAGAAACATCTAATGAAACGTATTAATTTAGATTTCCTACTGGTGGGTTAAATTAATATAATCTTATTCTTTGAAGATTACCAAAGGTTCACACCATGAGAAATTGTCTCAAAGTCCTACGTATCTCTAACCCTTATAGCCTGTATAATTTTCATCCCATAAAATGATATCATTAATCTATAGAATATATATTTAATAATATTCTCATGGAACTTCTATATTCTAATCATAGTGGGAAGCTGCTATAATATTTCATTGAGATAGTTACTCTTAGACATGATCAAATACAATGTAATAAATAATTTAATGACTCAAAATTTGATAAATTAAATTCCCTTTTAAAAGGAATAAATTCATCATTAAGAAATGTAGTTATAGAAAACACATTCACTTTTTTTTATCCAGATAGATTTGAAATATCATTAAGCATCATAACCATTGATAATATTTTCATTATATAGTGACTGCTAACATTAGTATATTAAGGTTTGATAAAGTCCAATTGATACAGACAAAATAAATGATGGCCTTGAACAGTAGGATCGTACCCTATGAAGCCCATTTATCAGAGCTTCCAAGGGATATGGAATCATTGGGTTTTTTCCTTAACCAATCCCAAGATGAGATTCAATAACTAAAGTGTGAATGAAACTTTTATAATAGAAGTTCAATATTATCAAGATCACAACCCAAATGATGTTTTTCGAACCACCCCAAGAAAGCCCCACCATCACACACCTTACCCTTAGGGCATACACTGGTGTAATAAGGGGTTATATATAGAGACCCTAAAAGTATGAATTTGTATAATTTTATTTTTTATAAAATAATGATTATATTTATAATTTTTATTATTACATTATAAATTATTAAATAGTTAGTTTTACAAAAATTAGATTTTGATATGATGAAAAAAAAATTAATTTTGGTAAATATATAAATTGAATCAAGACACTATTTTTCATGAATTCAATATTTTTTGAAATAAATTTTATTTTCTTAAAATATTCTTATTAAATAATATTTATTTAGATATAAATTATAGTATAATTTTATAAAGTCAAATATAAATTTTTTTAAGGGTCCGAAAAGTGTTATCGTTATAAAACACACATTTTTCAATAAATAAAGATTTTTTATTTAAAAGTGTAGATTATCATATTTATAAAATTATTTTAATAAAATAAATATTATTTTTGAAATCATCATGTCAAAATTAACCAACAGTGAATTTTTTCATAATTTTATGTGACATATGAATTTTTTTGTTAAAATTTTAATATGGTGTAAATATATGGTATGTATTATGACATCATAAAATATAACATGTGATGTAATAAATACTATAAATAATATAAAAGACCAAAATTATTTTTACCCTCTAAAATAATGTGTTTTTTAAGTTATTTTATTAATTCTTTAAACCCTTAATGATTCCTCTAAAACCTATATTATATTTTAAGGTTTAAAATTTATTATTTATGAATATGACTCGGTTCAACATCAACATGGGTATTATTTTAATAATTTAAGTAATTTTACTTATAGAATAAATAAAACCACCTATATTTGGCATAAATCATGGGAAACACATGGGGAGGTTTGTGGTTTTGTTTATTTTATCATATAGAGTCCAAAACCTAATTTTAGAAATTAATAAAGAATTCTCCTCTCTTTTTCTATAACTACCCGTACAACAACCCAATCCTCTTAAAAAATTATCATTAATTTACTCTACTTATCCCTATATAAAGACTTCACAAGGTGTTATAAATCTTATAATAAGCTTCTCTCAAGCTTTTAGAAGTGCTCTCTCAAGTTAAGGGATTCTCTCCTCCTCTTTATTCAAGTACTCTCTTTGAATTATACCCTTTTAATTTCCTTTTTCCATGTTGTAATGAATTTTTACACATAATATTTATATCAATATTATATAAAAGTAATTATATTCCTTTCACTATCATTAAATCATTCATTGAATCATTGTGTACACATGATATGCTGCTAAAATTAACTTGTAATTTTCCATGACAACCATTTGTGTAGTGAATACCAATTCCCATTTCCACTCAAAGGTATTCACCTAGATAGACATATAATTAATTTATTGGGTAATTAAATTTATTTAAACAACACTCCTTAATAATGGGGTTAAATGTGATGAAATGTGTTCTTATGTTGTATGATCAATGTGGAATAAAAATGCATGTACAATATATGAATGTGATGGGTTGTCTTGAAATTATATAGCCCTTCATTGCAACGGGTAATGTTTTTATCTCATGAGATACCATGTATAGTTCATAATAGGTTATCCTAAGCACACTATATTATGATGTTTCATTGGTTATCCTTGACTTATTTGTATGATGTCATGTTTTAGGCTATTACTACATTCCTTATGTTGTGTTGATGTTATCATCTTATACTATTCTTCAATGTTCATGAATATGATTATAACATTTATATGTCCTCATTTTATTCCTCTTTACTCACATGTACTAATTTATATTATTCTATGTTTTGATTATGCCATTACTAGGATTTATTGCTCACCCCTTTGTTATGTACGTCTTTAGGATATCCCATGCAGTTCTAGAGTAGAGATGGAATTTTAAGATTATATTGAAGAGTTTTAAATAATATCATTGTATTTATGTTTCATTTTATTTTTCTATATACCTAATTTCCCAAATACAATAGGGCTCAAGATCTTATGTGCTTTTATTAATTGTTTTTATGTAATAAATCATGAATTAATGTGTATAAAAGATATGGGTTGTCAATGTTGGTATCAGATAAAAGTTTTGTTTTTGGGGGAATTAGGATTATAAAACCTTAGTTAAATCCTTTGGTATAATACTAAACATAATAAAACATCCCTAAATTATGATAAAGTATATAGTAATTGGTTTCCAAGAAAAACATCTCTATCTTTATACTACAAGTGGATATGGCTTCAGCGTAGTTTTACCTAGGGGTAACAACCCCAAAATGGGTTAATTGGTAATTAACTCAATAACCACTTGGTTCATAACAAAGATACATTTCTTCACACCTAGTTTGAAACTCTTAGGTTATATGCTTTGGTAAATTCAAAAGCTCCTTTTGAACCATTATGAAGGAAAAATTCCTATAAAATTTTATGTTAAGAAATAAAACATGGATAATATAGATTGAAACCTAGAAATTCATATTGTAAGTCATATATATATTATCCCTCTAATGTTTATAGTTTCCCTTTTATGTGTTTAAATTTTTAGAAATTTTTATCACTAAATCTATTTTGGGTGAAGTAGATAATTATAACCAAAATCAAATAGTGAAAGTAATTCTTAACATACATTCATGAACATCAAATTCCTTATGTGAATATGATTTTATTAATTATTTCGTATCATGATATTTTAGTAAAACTATTCAAACACCACCTCAAAATATAGAATTGGAGCTATCAGTGAAAATGAATAATAGGAAAATTATTTCATCTCAAGTATATAACTTCTCACCATTCCATATTTGTGGGTTGAACTTCCCAAAAAAACTTTTGATACTCCCTTTAGTGGAATTCAATGCTATTATGGGTATAGATTTGCTTTCCCTGTATAGGGAAAACATAAATTGTTGAGATAAAAAATCACCCTTTATATCACAAATCTCTCTCTAATCCTATAAAAGTGTAATGAGGATGATTAATATCTTTTGGAATCATCATATCAAGAATATATACTATTGAATTATGAGTAATTTTATCTAGCTCAAATGATTAAGAATAAGGAAAAGATCATCCTTGTTGACATGCACATTGTTAAGGAATTTGCTTATGTGTTTCCCAAATGATTTTTTGGCCTTCCTCTAATCCATGGGGTTGATTTATTAATAAAACTTCTACCTAGACCTTTTCAAATTTCTAATAATCCTTATTGAAAAACATTATTGAAATTTAAGGGATAAATAATCAACAATAGGAGAATCATGATAAAGGGTTTATACTTCTAAGTGATTCATCATGGGGTGCGGCAGTCCTCTTCATCAAGAAAAATGATGTGTCAATGCATGTTTATATTTATTATCATGAGAGAAACAAGATAATGATAAATAATAATTATCATATATCATGGATTGATTAGTTGTTCAATAAACTACATGGATCCCAGTACTTCTATAAGGTGGATATCTAATTAGGATATTATCAAGTAAAGCTGAAGAGGGAGGATATCCCCCAGAGTGATTTTCGTACAAGTTACAAGAACTTCAAGTTCATAGTGATGCTATTTTTAATCACTAATGCTCTAAATATTTTCATGGACTTAATTAATAGATGCATTAGTGATTACCTCAACAAATGTTTAGTAGTATTTATAGAATATATTATTATATAATTAAAAGTAGAGGAGTAACATGTGAAAACTTTGAATGTTGTACTGAATACCTTTTTAAAGGAAAATTTATATGTTAATTATAGTAAATTTCAATTCTTGATGGATAAAGTAACATTATTAGGGAATGTTATCACCATCAAAGGAATATTTATGGATCCTTCAAAAATAGATTCAATTGAATGATGGCTTGGACCAACATCCGTGATGGCGATCCATAGTTTCCTCAAAATAGTTGAGTATTATCATTGATTTGTGAGAAACTTATCATGATTTTCAATTCCACAAACAAAGATAAATCAAAAGGGGGTCAATTTTTTCTACACTGATTAATGTAAAGATAAATTTAAATATTTAAAGAAGAGTCTAATCACTTCACCTATAATCATATTACCCACAAGTAGGGAAGGATTTTTTAGTTATGCATCCGAAAGAGTATTAGATTGTTTATTAATACAAATGAAAAAGTGGTAGCTTATGCCTCCATCCAATTAAGGATATGTGAGAATAACTACCCAATTATGATCTTGAATTGTATTAATTTGTATTTAAATTAATGATTTTGTGACATTATTTCTATGGGGATAAGTGTAACATATATATGGATCATAAAATCCTCAAGAATATAGTCACAAAAAATGATCTCAATATGCACCAATGAAGGTGGATAGATCTTATCAAGTATTATGATTGCTCAATCAATTACCATCTTGTGAAGGTGAACAAAGTGGTATATGCTCTAATTAGAGAGGATCTTGAAACTCTATCAAATATAAGGATTGAAAAGGGTATAATCTTCTTAGAAATGAAAAGGATAGATAGGGGAATAATAAAAGGATCATCATCCTGGCTTTGTCAAATAACTATTGAACAATATATTAATTATAGGATCAAGGTTTCCCAAAAATATGATTAGGTGCTACGAAATAATGTAGTGAATATTCTAGAGTTCAGCTTTTTTAAAATATGGAGTTATAAGGTTTTGAACTTAGATATGTGTCCCATCAAAAACATAACTAATGAGGGAACTTCTAGACGATATGCATAGTTCATCCTTCTCTATTCATCTAGGAAGCACTAAGATGTATATAGATTTCAAGAAAAACTTTAGGTGGGATAACATAAAGAGGGATATTGTAGAATTTATATCTCAATTATTTGTATGCTAACAAGTAAATATTGAATGATATAAGTATAAGGTTACGATGTAACCATTTCCCATACTAGTATGGAAATGGGAGAACATGACCATTGATTTTATCATAGACTCCCCATGACATCTAAAGGAAATAACACCATCCAAGTGATATTTATCTACTTTAGAAAGTCATCACATTTAATTACTATTAAGGAATACTTCTCTCTTTCCCAACTCTCTAAGATATACATAATGGAATAGGTAAGACTATATGGAGTTCCACTCTCTATTATATCTTATCATGATTAGTGTTTTACCTCGAGGTTCTGGAGAAGCCTTTAGAAAGAATTGGATACATAACTAAGCTTTATCACTACTTATCATATTTATATGGATGGTCTGTAACGTCCCGATTCGACTCACCTCTAAGATGGTGGTCGGACCGGTGCGTCACATGACCTCAAGCGCATCTCCTTGAATGCCAGAGGCTTCCGACTAGCAGTGAGGGCCTTTTTTGTGTCTGTGGGGGAGACTATGTTGTCATAGGTAATAGGTATTATCACAGCAAAAGTAAAAATCAAATAAATAATAAATAGCAAAATCATATAAATTAATAAACTACAACAAAATCAATATGAATAATCTAAATGAATAATACTCAAGTGCAGAAGCTCACAAAATAATGTCATGCCATGATGTATGTCTAAACTGAAAGTACGGAAAATAGAAACCCAAGCATTCTATCAACTAAACAGAAAAGACACAAAAAAACAACTACATTATGAGAAATTATTGGTCCTCTACCCCGGTCTTCATCCTAAGAAGCAAGGAACAATCAATCAAGCATCAGAAGTAGCACGCTTCCCTTTTTCAATACCTGCAAACATATAATCTACTCGGGTGTCAACGATGCCAGAGCAGGGTGTGAGATAAAATCCTAGTAGTTCATCACCCGTAGTATCTAAACCTTTCCATTTCATGCAATAATAAAATGCAGTGTTCCATTTTATAACAATTGCAGATAATTTATTAAGTGCAATGAAATAAATAACTCAGTTCGGGTTCCCAACGGCACTCGTCCCTAATCACCTACTTCAGCCTAATCCAGAAGTCTTAAAGGAGTACCTGTAAGCAGAATACACATATACATATATATAAATCTTGGAAGAGTAAGGTAAAACAAGGAAGAGGCATACCCCCCCAATCTTGTGCTTTAACTTGGGGTCTAAGTCATATGTCAACCAGGTGTGCTTCAACACACCAGAAAATTTATCAAATCTCAAGGTACTCACAGTGACATTAATATAAACCTTCAATTCATCATTATTAAGGTTCAAGTTGAGAGTTGGAGTCTAAGCCTATCCCGAAGTTATTGCTATGGAACATCCTTCAATTATCCAATACCACTAAGTCTGTCCAAGGAAATATTT
Organism: Viscum album; assembly: GCA_963277665.1. NCBI lineage: Eukaryota > Viridiplantae > Streptophyta > Magnoliopsida > Santalales > Viscaceae > Viscum > Viscum album. The sequence goes on along the minus strand of OY728153.1, from coordinate 1,211,377,801 downwards.
TGAAAGACCAAGTATCGCTCGAGGCATGGATTTACCCTGAGTCCATCCTGATCTCTCAAGGGATCGAGTATCATCCGAGGGTGTCTTATCCACATTGCCAATGGATCTGTCTCGATGGGACCTTTTGAAATCGGTGACACTCATAAGTATTAGAAATCTTGAGGAAGTCTTGGTCCAGCAAAGTCCATGACACCCCCCCCCCGGCACGTAGTGGTAACCGTCAGGAACAGAGGCTCTAAGCGTGGACCTTAATATGGGACTCAACTTCTTTCCCCGCCCTGAATTTAATTAATGTTTTCCCAGCAGCAGATATGACATCAACATATGTAATTTCATCATGAAACTAAACAGGCACACATGTGCATCACATGGTGTAAATTAACTATTTCAGCATAGAAATCTTAATGCGGCAATGTACCGCATCAACATAAGCAAATAAAATGCACTTTTAAATAAATAAATAAATTATCACAACCAACTACCAAAGATCCAAAAATTTCAAAGTTCATAATTAATCTAAATTAATAATTTATATTAAACACCACATAGTGAAAAATTAACTATTTTAGCATAACAATATGAACAAGTCAAAGCACCGTATCAGCATAAGTAGATAAATGAACTTTTAGATAATAAATAAATTAGCACAAACAACTACCAAAGATCCAACAATTTCAAAGTTCATAATTAATCAAAATTAATTATTTAAATTAAATACAAAAAATAGGTTGTGCAACACATACAAATAAAGACACTTTTAAGAATAAATAAACCAGCACAACAAACTTCCAAATATTCAAAAATTCAAGGTTCATAATTAATCTAAATTAATTATTTAAATTAAACACAACAAAAATAGGTTGCACGCACATGTTGTTAAAAGAATTAAATACCCGGACTAGCAGAATTTATACCGACCACATCGGCAGACCCAAAGGGGTGTCTAAACATATTTCAATAATTTAAACAATTTAATTTATAATAAATAGGGCTGCAAAAATTAAGCAAAACAAATGAATTAAAGAAATTGGATGAATTTGCACAAAGCTGGTAGGAATTGACTAACAGCACAACGGCGCATTTTTATAAATCGCAATGAAACAGAGGGAAAGAGAGTAGATTCCCAACCTTATGGTCACATATGATCCTATGATCCACTGTAGGATTTGATTTGACCTAAAATGGAAGAAAACTAAGGATTTTACAAAAACCCCAAAATAGGGTAAAATCCATCCGAGGTGAACTGCGCGAAGGATTTGGAATGAGATCGTACGATTCTTGGTACATAGGATAAGCCTTACCGAGAGGTTCACAGCACATCTAACGACAAAAAAAACGGATGACGAACGGAGGTGCGGCGGTCTTCCGAAGAGGGAAGAGGGTGGTGTGCATCACATAGGGAGAGGGTGTGCGAGGGAGGAGAGGAAGAGAAAAGAAAAAAAAGGAAAGGAAAGAAAGAGAAAAAGGATAAATAAAAAGGAGATAAATAAATAAAATAATAAAAAAATGGTGTAAGAAATGAAATAAATAATTAAAATGGGATTACCTCATTTTAATTATTTTTAATTTCTCTCCAACCGTATCTATTTTATTATTTATTTTTATCACTCTTTAAATTCCATTAATTTTATTTAATCCTTTTTAATTGTTTTTAACACTAATGTTGTGCTATGGCATAATGTAATATTTTATATAAATCCTGAGCAATCATTTAATTAATTTTAATAGCTAACCGGGACCCGCAACTAGGTGCACAGGCGCGCGCCCTGAGTCGCTTTAATGATTTGGATTAAAAACTTAAAATTCCACCCCTTGATTTATGTCGAGACGTTAAAATCATTTATGTAGATGATTAATAATATTTTATCTAATCCCAACAATAAATATCCACATATTCATATATGTGTGTTTTGTATATATATATATATATACACACATCTGTATATTCATATATATACACCCGCACATGTATATATATAACTATATATATATATTTAATCTCTTATATATATATACACCTCATATATAAATATGCATCAAATTTTTTATCTCAACTAATATTAATAACTATAATTCAAATTATTATTATTTAATACAACCCATCAATGACACCATAAATATTTTAATGACAACAACCATTAATAAAAAGGATAACGGTTATTAAATTAATATTGATTGCGGATTTGTATTTAGTTGGAACAATTAATAATATAATATTTATTATATTGTCCAGTTATTATTTATACCATGACTCAATTTATTAATTGTGGAAGTTCATTTTCATTTATGGTATTCAAAAAAAATAATATTAATAATAAAATTATTAATATTTCTAATTGGAAATAAAATATTTATAAAGCAAATAAATTATCTTCAGGTGCGATATGACAAAACGTCCAATGCTCGCAAAGGTTATACCATGCCTAGGGTAAACCTCATGTCCCGAAACTAACAATGGTCTCGGATTTCTCATTTGATGCATCGTTTGTGAGAAATTAATTATTTATTATATAAAAACGGAATAATTAATTAATTAAAAATAAAGATGGAATTATCATGTGAGAGGGTGTCAAACACCCGATACGAATCAAGGTTATACCCTTCTTAGGGTAAATCCGGCATTTTGGACCTAACGGTGGTCTCAGATTTCTTATATGACGCATCGTTTGAGAGTTATTTAATTTTTTTGAAAAGAAACAAACACGCGTATGAATAAAATAAACTTAATATTTTTATTCTATCAATGTCGCAGTGTCGACTATCAGAATAAAAAATTCCGACACTCAGTTTTTAAAACCGGTCTGCCCAGTTAACGTAAAAAAATTTATTTCCTGCATTTTTTCATCTGGTTCAAAACACGGAACATTACAACCTTCCCACTTTAGAATTTCTCATCCCCGAGAATCCTTTGGGAACAACGTAACTCTCACCCGATCTATAGGGTCACGCAGTCTCATACAAAAGGTCACGTTGGGTATCTAAACACCCAATGCACATTCAAACATTGGTTAGAAAATCAGAACATAAGACATTAAGATCTAAGAGAAAACTCATTTTCCAACTAAAACCCTGAGACAGTTTTTATCCAAGCACGTTCAGCTAGAGACACGATCATATCATCATCTCATTAACTTCTGGCCAAAGTAACTTCCCCCCATAGATTTTTAATTTAGAAAGAGGAAAATTTTGAGTCACGACACCTTCCACCATCAGAATTTCCTACAAGACATGCCTTTAAGAATTCTAGCGATTCTTCTCGCTTGATTTTTGAAACAGAAAAAACGGTTGATTCCCCATCTCCCTTAAAGACCAAGTCGAGCCAGATTTTTATGAAAATCACTGGTCGACCCAAACTACACTTGTCTCACCTGATGACATGCCAGAAAAAGTTCCTTCACTGAAAGATTCTTTGAGATAAAGAGAGAACTTTTTGAGCCACTTTGTCCAACCATTTAAGAAGATGCTCGGATTAGATGGCATGTTTTTATGAACTATTCTATGATGAATTCTTTAAAAGTATATCGCATTAACCACAAAGACATCCACATAAATCCAAACCTGACTTCTAGTGACATTCCTTGATTTAGGAATCACCGATCTCGATAACAAGTCTAGGGTAACTTTAGATTGGCATAACAAGAGTAAAAGGAACTAACGCAAGGTAGTCCATACTTCATGTTTACAAGTGAGACGTTGGTACAAGGGAAAGATGCCTATATCAAAACATTGAATGAGGCCAGAGCGGCATCGGCCTCGAGGACAAGTTAGATAGGACACTTGGTGTACAAGAGTCCATCGGGAATTCCTACATGGAAATCCAAGGGTCATACAAGACTAACCAAGTCATGATAAGAACCATGCATTTAGCGTGAAACACTGAAAAAACCACCCTAAACAAGCCTAACAATTTTTAAAGCTTTAGTATGGTGTAAGGTCGATGCTCTCTTAGTGTATCAAGGACAAAGGCAAGATAGGGGACATGCTCGTCACTAAAGGAAGAGTACACTAATAGGATTTGGATATTACAAAAAGGGGAACATTTAAACAACTGCAATAAAATCCCAACCAAACTAACTAGTGTGTCAAAACATTTGAGTCTCTATAAGTCATCCCATGCATTGGGACGAACTTGATTCTTTTAACAGAGAGGTCATTGTACTACATAGATGACCCAAAACGTATTTAATAGTGCAAGACATGATGATTACACTAAATTCATACAGTTTGTTACAACATTAAGAACTAGACGGCACTGCGTACATGAACGGATACTACCCCGAGGTGATACAGAAGAAGGATGAATTTTAACTTGGAGGAAGGCATACTGAATCATCCATCACTATAGTGAAGAAAGGGTCAAATGACCTAAGGAGAAACAGACCATTCATAAGGCATGCTAACCTGATGGAAATGAGCATTACTCGATGATCAAGCCCGAAACAAAAGTCAAAGAAAACATGACCACCCATCCAAACAAGGGTTCCATTTTAAGAAAGGGGTCTGATTAGGGACAACATCATGAGAATGGTTTTGTTTTAAATAAATTCAAGGATAAAACAAAACTACCCATATACTAGGTTCTTAAACAGAGGACATCACTATAGGTTCCATATTCGATCCCTTTATATTTAATCACATTTAATCTTTAATCATCAAAACATTTAATCAAAACATCACGTACCGTTTTTCAAAACAAAACACAAGGTATTTGATCTTAACTAGTACCTCAAGGGAAAAATAGGCAATTTTTATATAACTCCATTTTAAAACCTTTTACATTAATTGAAATCTCATCTTTAATTAGGCAATCTATCACATAAATTCATTTTAAAAAAATAAGGTGACCTGGAAGGGTCCCTCTAAGCTATCCTAAGTTCATTAAAATGCAACCCAGAATCAGATTTTTAAGTATTAAGAGTCACAACACCCATACTAGGTTATCTCATAAGGAATATGAACCAACTAGATTACTTGGTTCCAGTTGTTCCTTTAGGTAGTTAACTAATTAATTTGAAATTATAACATGCTCAAACACATCTCATCCTAGATATATGGGTGTCTATCAACCTAATAAGTGACTATACACTTTTTTTTTGAATTTGGAACCCATTCAAAGGAAACCAATAAAATTTAGAAAAGCAACCAATTATATAACAACCAAGGTAATAGGTCACTACAAGAAGATAATAGAGAGAGATATGTTGTAATCACAGAATCATAACATTTTAATCATAGAGATATGATAATAGGAATAGAAGCATGATACAAGGAAAACATGGTATTAAATCGGTAGCATGATAATATACTAGAATGAAAAATATATCACTGAAATATGGTATCTAAAAAGGCATGATAAATAATCACAAGACATGTCATGCATCTAAGGCACACAATTTGAATCAATAGGCAGCATAAAATGAAACTACATGGAATGACACTATACATGGAATGTGAATTCATATGTGATTATCATGATGCATGCAATGATTCATCCTTACCTTAACATGCCAAAGGTAAAATATCATAAATTCATAAGCAGCAGAAATTACACCAATCACTCGAGGTGAAATCAAATCAATTGTAACATTGAAAATCATGAACAACAATCCCAACACTGGCCACTTAGCCATTTCCCATGTGTGGGGTGATCAGTCCCAACCATGGATATTAACCAAGAGTCGATCCATTCCAAGTATCCTTTGTACCAACCCAAAACAGTAAGACAAAGGAAAAAATACCACCTCTGATACCACTTTGTAATGTCCTAACCTGACTCACCTCTAAGACGGTGGCTGGAACGGTGTGTCACATGACCTCAAGCGCATCTCCCCGAACGCCAGAGGCTGCCGACTAGCAGCAAGGCCCTTTTTTGTGTCTGTGGGGGATATTATTCCATCATAGGTAATAGGTATTATCACAGTGGAAGTAAACATAAAATAAATAATAAATAGAGGAAGTATATAAAGGAATAAACTACAGAATAATCAATATGAATAATCCAACTTAATAATACTCAAGTGAGGAAGCTCACAAAACAATTTCATGCCATGATGTATCTATAAAATGAAAGTACGGAAAATATAAACCCAAGCATTCTATCAACTAAATAGAAAATACACAAATAAACAACTACATCACGAGCAAGGATCGGTCCTCTTCCCCAGTATCTATCCTAAGCAGCAAGGAACAATCAATCAAGCATCGAAAGTAGCATGCTTCCATTTTTCAATACCTACAAACATATAATCTACTCAGGTGTCAATGATGCTCGAGTAGGGTGTGAGATAAAATCCTAGTAGGACAGCACCCACGGTGTCTAAACCTTTCCATTTCGTGCAATAATAAAATATAGTGTGGCATTTTATAACAATTGCAGATAATTTATTAAGTGCAATGAAATAAATAACTCGGTCCGGGTTCCCAATGGTACCCATCCATAATCACCAGCTTCGGCCTAAGACAAAAGTTTGAAAGGAGCACCTATAAGTAGAATACACATATGCATATATATAAATCCTAGAAGAGTAATGTAAAACAAGGGAGAGGCATACCCCCCAATATTGTGCTTTAACTTGGGGTCTAAGTTGTGTGTCAACCAGGTGTGCTCCAACACACAAGAAAAGATATCAAATCTCAAGGGACTCAGCGACATTAATATAAACCTTCAGTGCATCATTATTAAGGTTCAAGTAGAGAGTTGGAGTCTGAGATTGTCCCGAAGGTATCACTATGGAACATCCTTAAATTATCCAATACCACAGAGCCCGTCCAAGGAAATCTTTTGAAAGACCAAGTATCGCTTGAGGCATGGCTTTACCCTGAGTCTGTCCCGATATCGCAAAAAGGGGTCAAGTATCATCTGAGGCTGGCTTAGCCACATTTCCAACATATCCGTCTTCATGGGCCCTTTTGGAACTGGTGTCACTCATAAGTATTAGAAAGCCCGAGGAAGTCTTGGTCCGGTAAATCCAACGACACCGCCCCCCGGCGTGTAGTGGTAACTGTCAAGAATAGAGGGTCTAAGTATGACCCTTAATATGGGACCCACCTTCTTTCCCTGTCCTGAATTTAATTAAAATTTTCTCAGCATCAGATATGACATCAACATATGTAATTGCAGCTTGAAACTAAACAGGCACAACTGTGCATCACATGGTGCAAATTAACTATTTCAGCATAGAAATCTTAACGAGGAAATGTACCGCATCAATATAAGTAGATAAAATGCACTTTTAAATAAATAAATAAATTAGCACAACCAACTACCAAAGATCCAACAATTTCAAAGTTCATAATTAATCTAAATTAATTATTTAAATTAAACACCACATAGTGAAAAATTAACTATTTCAGGATAATAATCTTAACAAGTCAAATCATCGCATCACCATAAGCAGATAAATGAACTTTTAGATAATAAATAAATTAGCACAACCAACTACTAAAGATCTAATAATTTCAAAGTTCATAATTAATCTAAATTAATTATTTAAATTAAATACAACAAAATTGGTTGTGCAACACATGCAGATAAAGACACTTTTAAGAATAAATAAATCAGCACAACCAACTTCCAAAGATTCAACAATTCAAGGTTCACAATTAATCTAAATTTATTATTTAAATTAAAGACAACAAAAATAGGTTGAACACACATGCAGTAAAATGAATTAAATACCCGGACTAGCGGAATTTATACCAACCACATCAGTACACCCAAAAGGGTATCCAACCACATTGAAATAATTTAAACAATTTAATTTATAATAAATAGGGTTGTAACAATTAAGCAAAACAAATTAATTAAAGAAATTGGGTGAATTTTCACAAAGACGGTAGGCACCGACTAACGAAACAAAGGTGCATTTTTATAAATCACAACAAAACTAAGGGAAAGAGAGTATACACCCTACCTTATGGTTGCATATGATCCTATTATCCGTAGTAGGCTTTTATTTGACCTAAAATAGAATAAAACTAAGGATTTTAGAAAAACCCAAAAATAGGGTAAAATCCTTCCACGGCGAACTACACAAAGGATTTGGAATGAGATCGCACTATTCTTAGTTTGTGGGATAAGAATTACTGAGAGGTTCACAATGCATCTGATGAAAAAGAAAACAGACAACAAACGGAGGTGTGGTGGTCTTCCGAAGAGGGGAGAGGGTGGTGCGCACCACATAGGGAGAGGGGGTGCGCCACGCACAGGAGAGGGAGGAGAGGAAGAGAGGAGAAAAGAAAAAAAAAAGGAAAGTAAAGAAAAAGTTAAAGGAGATAAATAAATAAAATAATAAAAATAAAATGGTGGAAGAAATTAAATAAATAATTAAAATGAGTTTACCTCTTTTTAATTATTTTTAATTTCTCTCAAAACGTATCTATTTTATTATTTATATTTACCCCTCTTTAAATTACATTAATTTACTTTAATCCTTTTTATTTATTTTTAACTCAAACGTTGCGCTATGGCGCGATGTAATATTTTACATAAAGTCTGACCAATCATTTAATTAATTTTAATAGCTAACTAGGACCCGTAAATAGGTGCATAGGCACGCGCCCTGGGTCACTTCAAAGATTTGGATTAAAAACTTAAAAGTACACCCCTTGATTTAAGTCGAGACATTAAAATCATTTATGTAGATAATTAATAATATTTTATCTAATCCCAATAATAAATATCCACCCATGCATATATGCATGTTATGTATATATATATAAATACACACACATCTATATATTCATATATATACACTCGCACATGTATATATATAACTATATATATATTTAATCTCATATATATATATATACGTCATATATAAATATGCATCAAATTTTTTGTCTCAACTAATATTAATAACTATAATTAAAATTATTATTATTTAATACAACTCATTAATGACACCATAAAAATTTTAATGACAATAACCATTAATAAAAATCATAACTGTTGTTAAATTAATATTGATTGTGGATTTGTATTTAGTTGGAACAATTAATAATATAAAATTTATTACATTGTCCAGTTATTATTTACATCGCGACACAATTTATTAATTGAAGAAGTGCATTTTCATTTATTGTCTTCAAAATAAATAATAATATTAATAATAAAATTATTAATATTTATAATTGGAAATAAAATATTTATAACACAAATAAATTATCTTTGGGTGTGATATGACCAAACGTCCAATGCTTGCAAAGGTTATACCCTGCCTAGGGTAAACCCCATATCCTGGAACTAACGGTGGTCTCATATTTCTCATTCGACGCACCATTTTTGAGAAATTAATTATTTATTATATAAAAATGGAATAATTAATTAATTAAAAATAAAGATGAGATTATCATGTGTGAGGGTGACAAACACCCGATGTGAATCAAGGTTATACCCTTCTTAGGGTAAACTTGACGTTCCAGACCTAACGGTGATCTCAGATTTCTCATATGACACACAATTTGAGAGTTATTTCATTTTTTTGGAAAGAAACAAACATGCCTATGAATAAAATAAACTTAATATTTTTATTCTATCAATGAAACAATGTCGACTATTGGAATAAAAAATTTTGACACTCGGTTTTTAAAACTGACCTGCCCAGTTAATGGGAAAAAAAGTTATTTCCTACATTTTTTCATCCAGTTCAAAACACAGAATGTTACATGGTCAGTCTGAAAAAACCATTTAAACTCTAAAGGATATATTGTGATCATGTTCAATGGATTTACATGGATGTGGATATCAGAACCCTCCCCTAGTGGATTTCTCATACAATAATATTATCCACTCTAGAATTCAAAGGTAACCTTATGAGGATCTATATAGTAAGAGGTGTCAGACTCTAACATATTGGGATAATGTTGTAGATAAGAAGCTTATGGGACCTAATATTACCCAAGATATTATAGATAAGGTTCAAAGAATTCATAGTCATATGAAATACACACAATGTTGACTAAAAAATCTATCCATAAAATCATCAATGAGACCTGGAGTTTGTGGTCATAGATAATTTATTCCATCATATATCTACATGGAATAAAGTATTGAGGTTTTAAAATAAGGTAAAGCTTAACTCTAGATACATTGACCCTTTTTAGATCCTTGATCGCATCATAGTTGTGGCCTACTGACTAGAACTCCCACATAAATTATCTCAAGTACATGATTTGTTCCATGTATCCCTCTTTAGGAAGCACATACTAGATCCCTCACACAAATCGATTCCTGAGGTGGTACCTTTGGAGAATGATCTTTCATACGAGGATCAGCTAGTGTAGAATTTATATTATAGAGGAAAGTTTATATGAAATAAGAAAACTCACCTTGTAAAAGTGTTATAGAAGGGACACCAGTTTGAGGAAACAACTTGAGAACCAGAAGAGGAGATGAAACAGAAGTACCCTTATCTGTTTTAGTGTATGAAATGAAATTTTAGGGGTGAAATCGCTGAAGGGGGAGAATGTAATGACCCAAACTTTGATAAATGAATTTAACTTTTTAAATGAATAAATGCATCATTAAATAATGTTTTTATTAAAAGCACATGCACAACTTTGGTTTTATCCTATCAGATTTAAAATATAATTAATCACCATAAATTTTGATAATATATTCATTTTACAGTGACTGCTAAGATTAGTATATTAAGGGTTGATAAATTCCAATTGATACATATGGAATAAGTGATGGCCTATAATAGTAGTATCATACCTATGAATCCCATTTATTGAACATTATGAGGGATATAAAATCATTAAGACTTACCCTTGACCAATCCCAATCCAAAGTTCAACAAAAAACATGAATGAAACTGTTTACGAGACAAGTTCAAGCTTATCAAGACCATGACCCAAACAATGTCTATCGAACCACCCCAAGAAATTCCCACCATCACACACCTTACCCTTAGAGAATACACAGGTGTAATAAGGGCTTATGTATCTAGACCCTAAAAGTATGAATGTTATATTTTTATTTAAAATAAAATAATGATATTATTTATCATTTTTAATATTAATTTATAAATAATTAAACAATGAGTTTCATAAAAATTATATTTTGATATGATAAAAAAAATATAATATTTGGAAATATATATTTTTAATAAAGATAAAAAAAATTTATGAATTAATTAAATTTTATTTTAATAAAATATTGTTATTAAGTAATATTTATTTATATATAAATGACGATATAATTTTATAAAGTCAAATACAATTTCTATAAGGGTCATAAAACTATTATCATCATAAAAATCTATATTTTTTATTAAATAAAAAAATTTATTTAAGTGTAAATTATAATTTTTAGAGAATAATTTTTGTTTAAAATAAATATTATTTTTTAAATCATCATGTCATAATTAGCCAATGGTTAATTTTTCATAATTTTCTGAGACGGACAAATATTTGGTAAAAAATTTAATATGGTATTAATATACGATATGTATTATAACATCATAAAATCCCAAAAGTTATGTAATAAATACTATAAATAGAATAAATGACCAAAATTATGTTTCCCATTTACAATAATTTGTTTTTCGATTTATTTTATAAATTTTATAAACCCTTAATGAATCCTCTAATACATATATTATATTTTATGGTTTTAAAATTAATTCATTATTAACATGAATCACTTACACATCACCAAGGGTATTATTTTAATTATTTAAGATCATAGACCTATAAAATAATGAAAAAATCCTATTTGGAAGAAAACATGGGTAAAACCCATGGAAAGGTTTATGTTTTTGATTATTTTATCATAAAGATTCCAAACCCTAAGTTTAGAAATTAATAAATAATTCCTCTATCATTTTTTTTAAATACCCACCCAACCGCCCACTCTTCTTCAATAAAAACCCATTCATAATGAATTTACTTTATCTATATTACTCTTGGTATCTCTCTCAAGGTTTTTCCAAGCTCTTAAGAATCTTCTATCAAGATTTTAAAATCACCTTCTCAATGTAATGTCCCAAATTTTCTAAAAGGTACGAACCATTTTTTTATTTAAATTATTTGATTTGGACCTCTAAATATTTTCTAAGGGATTCAAGGAGGTATTGAGGGTGTTCATGGTTCCTGAGGCTTGTTCAAAGCCCAGATCCTTAAAGTTTGATGAGGCAGACTAGGCCGCATGGTTAGGAGAAATCGTTCCACCCAATCTGCATGATTAATATAATCATGCGACTTGAGACAGTGGGGTTTTGGGGGCCGCACGATTTTTCTGTAACCATGTAACCCCAGGCTCATGGCCATGTGGGATTTTATACCACTTGGAAAGTGAATATACACATGGTTGGTGCATGGTTTTTCCAACCATGCATCCAAACCATGTGACCCTTCCTATATGGTTGAAATTCTAATTTTTTCCTTAATGAATTTTTTATCTCACCCTTCCTCTTCCTCCTTCTTTCATTTAGCAGATGACTCATATTATTATCCTATAATCTCTACCCCCTTCTTATAGGTTTTAAGGTATCTCCTATACTCGATCTTCAAATCGCTCATCATTGGTTCCATTATAAAGCTAGAGGTAGGCTCTGGACTAATATTACTTATATTTTTGTTGCTTCCGTCCTCTGTTGTACTATTTATGTGTAAGCTCATTTTCCCTATTTTCAAGGCATTTGATGTTTCCTTAAATATCTATCATTCTAGCTCAAATTAATGATCGATGTTGGATGAGAGAATCACTATGGGTATAATTTAGGTGGTATAGGTTCTTTCCCCATGTTTTGATGCATTTTATAACTTGTGTTGTTGTTCTACACACTGGACCATTCCGGTGACACCAAAAAAATGTTATATAAATTATTCCAATTTCTTTTGCATGTGTAATATGACCCTAGATTGTGGAAATTCACCTCCTAGGTTGATCTAATTGTCCAAAGAAGCCTCTTTGGGTATTCCTAGTCCATTATATCCTACCTTACACCATTTTAATTTCTTATTCACCATTTTAGGTGTATTTCCCCTATGTTAAATGCCTTAAACTAATGTTTTCAACTTTATATAATGATGGGTCATGTGTTCAGATCCTATACTTTTTCCATCATTGGTTTTGAAAAATTAAATGAAATGTACTTTTTTAATCATTTTATAATGTTTTTTCTCTAGATGTTATGGTTTTGATAACAAAATCATACCATAACCTTGTGTAGAGGGAGATTCAAGGGGTTCTGACTTAAGGACCCCTTGGACGGGCTCATCGTGACTTAGTTAGATTTTATTAATTATTTTTAAACATGTTAGGGGTGACACTAGATATGTATGGGATGGTCTTGCCAAAAAAAATTACCTCTAGATAATTAACACTAGTTCCCTAGTGGAGACCCTGTAGACAAGCTTAGTGGCATGGTGGTTGTACCATTCCACGAGAGAGACTCAGGCCCCTATGTGTGATATCAATTACAGACTTGAAGGTTAGTTTATGATGTTATCACACCATGACTAGAGTGAGACTTGGTATTTCATACATGGGTCACCTCATATGGACTCCTATAGAATTTTTCATATACAGAGCACCCAAAGGGATACATGGGGTCCTACTTGGACTTCCTTGGACGAGGTTAGGGTGCATCTTATTAAATTCAAAGAATGACTTAAATCAATAAATGAAACATTTAAGATATAAAATCATATACATTACTTCCAAGATTAATCAAAAGCTTATGGATAGTCCATCCTTTTTATATAATACCACTCAGTTTACTTGTGCAGGATCCCTTAGTTCAGACTTACCTGGCTTAGACCGAAGCAGGTAAATTTTGGCAAGTGTCCCAAGTGGGACTCAGTCCGATGTACTTAGTTATTTATTTATGTATTGAATTTATTATCGATGTCACATTTTTCATTTTATATAGCACAAAATGGATTGATTTAGACACCATTAGTGGTGGCCTACTAAGTATATCTCACACCCAGTTTGGTCCGCCTTTGGTACCCAAGAAAAATTCATGAATATAGGTATAGATAGAGGAAAGATACCATATTATGATTCTTGATTTTCAATTCTATGATGTAGATCAGGGGTATAGTACCAAGCATATGCTCGTGATGCTTGTAATCATTGTTTTTGTCATTTTTTGTTTTTGATAGCATGTGGTATATGTCTATATCACATGTTCCCCATTTACTCATTTTGAATATATACATGATTATAATAATCAGCAGTTGTATCTATTTATTATTCATATTCCTCTTATTATTAATTTATCTTTCATGTTTTACTATTATTATTTTTCTTCTATATGTCTTTTGATACTGCTTCCGCTATGACGGGTTACCAGTTTGGTCATATAGTGTTTTCTTCTGATATTTATTATTCCTTATACATTTTTGCACTCCACTATGATCAATGAGGGAATAGTCTCTCCACAGACACTACCTAGTCCCTCACTACTATTTGTTAGCTTCTGTAATTTATAGAGGCATACTTGAGGTCTTATGGCCTACCATCTTGGGGAACCGGTAAGTGTAATCTAGGGAGGGACACTAAAAAGTGGTATCATATGACTTTTTTCTTTTGTCTTATTGTTTGGGTATTATATAGAAGAATAGGATATTGTAATTTTGTAATGAGAATATGTCTAAGAGTAGCTAACCTACATACAGGCGAAACCCAAATTACCTGGGAAGGGTAAATGATGTTATTAATTTCACTTGTTGCAGTTTCATGAATTTAACTATTGGGTGATGAGCTTGCTTTGTATTATTGTTGTTATTAATAAAATTATTGATATAATGGGTTTATTACCTTATCCCAAGGATATGAGGTCATATTTAAAATCAAACACCATACTAGGTACTATAGGATTAAAATTCCATGCATTATGAAATTCTATATATACTTTCTACATGCACTTCATGTATTTCATGTTCTTTTTGTAGTACGATGTTAGTTATGACTCACAGTTATTTGATTTTTATATCTGGAAATGTGATGATATTTCCTATAGTAATAGGAAAACATAACTGACACTTAAATTTTCTTCCTTAACCTAATTGTGTTTTCCTGCATAGGTTAAATCATACACCTTAAGTTTCCAGTTATGATACATTAAGTCATGGACCATTGGTCACATGGGATAGAATGTGTTATGGTTAGAATTAAGTGGATGCCACATTTCAATTTATAAGGTGTGTGGGCCCTTATAAATTGTAAATGTTTATCCATATGATTCAAAAATTTAAAAAGTGATTTAAATACATAAATTAATACAAAATTAAAATTATTTTAATCTTTAAAATAAAATGGACACCTTATATGTGTAATATGAGGCCTTGAACCTGACCCGACCTCAGAAGTGGGTAGTATGACTTATCTCTGGTGTTTCATCCATGACCTTTTCTTACTCTATATACCTGGATAAGTGTTTTGATGTGATTATAGGTGGGATTTGTACCTTTCCTTTCTTTATCACCTTTCATGTATATTAAATCCTTGTTTGGGGAAAGAGGTTGTAAAATGTAGAGATATACCACTATGACGTCCTCATTTATTATGATAAGAAATTTATGATAGTCACTATCCTAATTTGGTGGACCTTAATACACCTGTTATATATCCTATAGTACCACACGAGGCACCTCCTATAGATCTTCTACTGGGTGATGATGATCAGTTTCATGATAGATTTTTCTGGTTCATGTAGACAATACAAGTTTCTCCCCAACCCACCCTTACAGTGGTAGATCTAACATGGGAGTTCAAGCAGCAGCATCCTCCCACCTTCTCAGGGGATGGTGGACCTCATTCTATTGATTCATGGATAGAGGAAATGATTTCTATCTTCGATCACATCAAGAAGCCTCCAGAGAGGATGGTTAATCTCGCCACCTATATGCTACGTGACTCTGCCAAACATTTATGGGATGTCCTTACTTAGTTTGGTCAGAATCAAGGTATGGTATGGGTGTACTTCCATATATCATTTTTTGAATACTTCTTATAGTAGACCTTGATGACATACCCTTCTCAGGAGTTCATGCACCTTTAGTAAAGTGACATGTTAGTGATAGAATATTCATATCATTTCACTAAATTGCATCATTTTTCACTGACCTTGTCCAGTAACGAGCTGATGACTATGAGGAGATTCAAGGATTGGATTACATACACCAACTAATCGAAAGTGAATGTTTTGTATCCAACCATTGTTTTATAAAAAGTGAACTACGCCCTCATCATTGAGAGGAACCTGAGGAAATCTGACAATGTGACCCTGGGAAGCTCAACTTCTAGGCAGGGAAGTGGTTTACCAAGTGGAAAGAAACTTCAATTTGAGGGTACATGCAAGGTTAGTACCATATAGGTGGTAGAAACAAATATTATTGTGGTGTGTATCCAGTGTTATAGGCCAGGCCATAAAAATCCTTGGTTTATGAGGAACTCAATCGAATGTCAGGCTTGTGGTAGGATGGGTCACCTCCAGTATTTCTACCAATCCTTTCCTATTATGCCCAATGAACAGGGTTCTTTACTAGAAACGCCTTCAGGTTCAAGTTTAGTGACTCCATTGTAGGCTACAAGTTGGTCTTATATAGGCCATTCGAGTTGAGAAGGTGGTCATGGATGAGGTAGTCAAGCCATAAAGTTCCAGCTTCAACAGATTGGACCTACTCAGGTTTATTAGGCTTCATCTTAGGGATGCATTATAGGACATATTTATGTAGTGAATCCTGTACCCAAGTAGAATATTCTAGGGCCATCTGTAGTTAGAGGTACTATTTTGGTAGCCTATAATTTAATTTCAACCCTTTTTTATATAGGTGCATCACACTCTTTTCTGTCTTCTGCAACTATGGGAAGTATCGACCTTGTGATAGAGTATTCCAATGGTGTGATGAATATTGACATGTCAATAGGATTTCTACCTAAGGGTATATTCTAGTTTAGGTAGTTCCTCCTTAAGATAGGTGGGTACCATTTTCTATGGAGTTTCTTCTTCCTTAATATGACTGGCTTCGACATCATTCTCGATATAGACTGGATTGTTCTTTATCGAGCCTTGGTTGATTATTATCACTTCTGGATTTCATTTACATCACTTTAGGGTAGAACATATATCCATAATAGAAAATGGGATATCTATGAAATTTGAGATGGACCCAAGCATACTAGTCTAGGTGGAGTGATAGCTCATATGGCCAATATTTTCATGAGTGAATATGGAATGTAGATCGTGGAATTCCATCCTATTGTGGATCATTTTAGGTACATCTTCTCTAATTATTTATCTAGGTTACCTCATAAAATAGATTTTGAGTTTACCATATATCTTGTTCTAGGTATGGCATATTTTTCTATTCCTCCTTAGAGGATGGAACCTATAGAGATATAAGAACTAAAGAAGTGTCTTGAAGATCTAGAGGCAAAGGGTTTAATCAGACCTAGAACATCTCTATGGAGTCCACCTATCATTTTTTATAAAAAGTAATATGGTACCCTTATATTGTGTGTGTATTTCCACCAACTGAACCAGCTCATAGTGAAGAATCGGTGTCCATTTCCTCGTATAAATGAACTCTTCAACCAGTTTTAGTGAGAAAGATTTTTCTCTAAGATCAATTTAAGGTCAGGATAACATCAGGTGTGTGTGAGACAATCAGACATACCACATACATAGTTCTGAATTAGGTATATATTATATGAGTATTTAGTTATTATGTTTGGTCTTATGAATTCTCTAGCAGTTTTTATGGCCTTCATGAATTGGGTTTTCCACCAATACCCATATTCTTTTGTGGTGTCCTTCATAGATGACATCTTAGTGTATTATCGCACCATACATGACCATTCCAACTATATTGATATCATTATGAGTACACTAAGAGGGAACCCGCTTATGTGAAGATTAGTAAATTCCACTTTAGGATTAGTAAGGTTCACTTCTTGGGTCATATCATATCTAAGGTAGGTGTATCTGTTGAACCAGATAAAGATGATCACTATGGTTTCTTGGGAGAATCCTAATAATGTGTTTAACGTAAAAATATTCTTTGGTATAACAAGATATTATAGGATATTAATTCATGATTTCTCATTTCTCTAATTGCTACTTATAGTCTTGACTAAGAAGGGTGTGAGATTCAACTAGACTAAAGCTAGTGAGAAATATTTTCAGGAGTTAAGGGGAATATTGACTTATACGCTGATCTTGATTCTTCCTGGACTGTGAATAATCAATAATGTTTACTATGATGCTTCATGGATCGGTCTTGGAGTATTTATTGTGCAAGGTGATCAAGTTGTGGCATATGGGTCCTTCTATCTGAGGCCTTGAGAGTATAATTACCCTATGCATGACCTCGATCAAGCTATTATGGTCCATGCCTTATGCTATTGGAGGAACTATCTTTTGGTTTAGTGGTTCATTGTTTAGATGGATCATAAAAGTATAAAATAAATCTTCAAACTGTGATACATAAATATGAGGTATTGTAGGTGGGTTGAATAACTAAAAATGTTTTACTTTGAGTTTTCTTATACACCTAGTATGGGTAATGTCAAAGATAACTCCTTGAGCTAGAAGACTCAGACACAAGCCATCAAGGATTCCAGTAGTGAGTGGAAGATGATGGATCAGTTTTATAAGTTTTTCCTAGAGGTTTGGTAACAACACAATAAACCTATTTTAGAAGATCTCACGGTGAAATCCTCCCTTATAGAGTAGGTATAAATGAGGCAGTTATCAGATTCTAAGGGATTCATATTGAGGGAGAGTTTCATAGGTGAAAACCCACCTCTAGGTTGGGTTTTTGATGTGAACAAGATCCTAATATACCATGTACATGTTTGGGTGCCTTCTAATATATGGTAAGAGGTGATGAGGTAATCCTATGCCTATTTTTGGGATGTTCATCCTATTTTTACCAAGATATACTAAGACATGCATCGTTAATATTGGTGGTTGGGTATAAAGAGGCACATTGTGGGATTTATCACTCGTCACTCTGCCTATCATCAAGTGAAGGTAGATCATTAGTGACCTACTAGAATTATACAACCTCTATCCATTACTAAGTAGAAAGGAAACTATGTCACCATGGACTTCATGATAGGGTTGTCAAGATACCCTCAAGGAAGAGATGCAATATGGGTGATCATCGACAGGTTAATCATGGTTTCACACATTCTACTGATTTGAGATTCCTTCTATGTTGATGATCTAGGAAGGCTATATATCTGAGATATAGTGATACTTCATAGTGTTCCCCATTATATTGTTTCATACTGAGACGCCCACTTCACATTGTTGTTCTACCAAGGTTTACATAAGTTAATGGGTTCGTGGGTTCTTTTGAATATATCATACCACCCTTAGACCAATGGGAAGTTCAAGCGAATGATAAAGGTGTTAGAGGATATGTTTCGGGCATATATCATTGATTTTGTAGGTTTATGGTGAAATTATATACCTCTTGTTGAGTTTTCATACAATAATAGTTTTTAGGCAATGATTCATATGGATCTATATGCAACCCTTTATAGTAGGCATTTTCATTCCCCTTTGTGCTAGTTAGAGGTAGGGGGCAGCTTTATTGGGTCCTCATCTCGTTTAGGAGACTTTAGATCATGTCTAGATAATTCAAAAGTGTATGGATATAGATCATTTCAGGCTAAATTCTTATACCGATAATCATCATAAACCTTTGGAGTTCAAGGTGGAACATTGGTTTTTTCTACATGTATCACCAAGATTGGGTCATAGATGAATCTATAGATAGGGAAAGTTATCACCTTAATATGTCGATCCTTTCAAGATAGTGGAGAGATTCAGACTGGTAGTATATTGGTTGTTGTTATATTAGAGAAACCATTCCATGTATGATTTCCTCCATGTATTGTAGCTTCATCATTATCATTCCAACCCATCTCACACATTTGGCCCTAAGGATATTGAGTTGTAAGAAGATGCATCCTTCAAGGAGCATCTAATACATATCATTGATCAGAGCATGAAGGCTCTCTAATATAGGTTTGTTCCTATAGTCTAGATACCATGTAAACACATAAACGTATTGGAGTAACCCTAGGAGTGGGAGTCAGATGTACATTTGTAGTAGCTGGAACTCTTCTCTGACAATGTTTTACCACCCTTTAAAGGGAAACTTGGGGATGAGTTGTCTTAAGGAGGGTAGTTTGTAATGTCTTGTATTTTCTCAAAGGTATGTTCCATTTGTCTTTAGTTTAAATTCCTTTATTTTTCCCTTTAAATATTTCCTAAGGGAGTCATAGAGGTCCCAAGGGTGTCTGGGGATTTTTTTGATCTCAAAACCCTAATTTTTAAAGAGGCATACTAGGCTTCATTGTTAGGAGAAACCGTGTGGCTTGAAATAGTGGGTGGATTGGGGTCTCACAGTTTGTATGAAACCATGAGACCCTATCCGAATTTCCATATGAGATTTCATACCACTTAGAAAGAGTCCTTCCACATGGTTAGTGAAAATTTTGGCCAGCCGTGCAGCCAAACCATTTTTCTCTCATAGGTATCATAGTATCTCCTCCATCTAGTATTCCAATCACTTTTCATTAGATCCATCATAAATATAGAGATAGGATCTTCACACATATTTCTTCTATTTCTAGTTGATTCCTTCCATTGTTGTGTTATTTAGGTGCAAGATCATTTGCCCCATTTTCAATCCATTTATCATTTCCTTCAATATTTATCATTCTAGATAAAATTAAAGGTTGAATCTAGATGAGGAAAGCACTATGGGGATAAATTAGGTGGTTTAATTTCTTTCTCAGTGTTTCGATGAAATTTATGACTTGCGTCATTGTGCCGCACACTGGAACATTCTAGTGATGCCACCAAAATGTTAAATAAATTATTCCAATTGGTTTCACATGTGTAATATGACCCTAGCTTGCATAGATTCACATCTTAGGTATATTTCCTTGACCCAAGAAACCCCTTTGTGTATTCCTAGTCCATTATAACCTACCTTCAACCTTTATAATTTCTTATTAATCTTTTTAGGTGTACTGCCCCTATTATGAATGCCTTAAACTAATGTTTTGAACTATTTAGAATGATGGGACATGTTTTGGGATCCTATAATTCATGACTTCATTGGTTTTGATTAAATAAATTAAATGGACTTATTTAATCATTTTATAAATATTTTTTTATATATGGTATAGTTTTTACAACCAAATAATACCATCACCTTTTATCGAGGGCGATACAGGGGGTTTCAACATAAAGACCCCTTGAACGGGCTCTTCGTGCCTTAGTTATAGTTTATTAATGATTTATAAACACATCAGGGATGACACTATATATATTTAGAATGGTATCATCATGTGTTTACTTTTTAACTCAAAATGAGTGACACTGGTTCCCTAAGGGAGACCTCGTGGATGGGCTCAGTGGTGCGATGGTTGTAGCATGCCATGAGAGATACTCATGCCCCTATGTGGGATATCAGGTACAGACTTGGAGGTTAGTTCATGATGTTATCACACCATACCTAGAGTGACACTTGGGATTTCATATATGGTACACCTCATATAGAATCCAATGGAATTGGTCATATACAGATCCCCTAGAGTTATACTTGGGGTCCTGCCTAGATCACCTTGGATGAGCTTAGGTTGCATCTGCTTAAATTAAAATAATGACTTAAATTAATAAATGTAACATTTTAACTAGAAACTCAGGGACATTCCTTCCAATCCAAATCAAAAAAATTGGATTATATATCATTTTTATATAATACCACTCACTTTACTTATATAGGATCCCTTATTTATGACTTAATTGTCTTAGGTCAAAGCAGGTAAAGTTGGATGGCTATCCCAAATGGAACCTAGTATGATGTACTTAGTTATTTATTTCTTTCTTTCATTTATTATTTATGGCACACTCTTCATTTTATATATCACAAAATGGATTGATGTAGACACTATTGATGGTGGAATACTAAGTATATCTCACACCATACTTGGACCACCTTTGTTACCGAAGTAGACTTCATGAATCCAGGTATAGATAAAGGGAATCATCTAGATTTTGATGCTTTATTGAAAATTATAGGATATTTATCGGGGGTAGAGGACTAAGTCTATGAATTTTATTCTAGTAGTAGATACTTTTTGGCCTTTTTTATAGCATGTGGTATATTCTTGTATCCAGTGTTCCTCATTTACTCGTTTTGTATAGATACATGATTATCATCATCATCAATTGTATCTATTTATTATTAAACATCCAATTATTTTTTATTTATATTTAATGTTTTATTATTATTATTCTAATTCTATATTTTTGTTGATATTGCTTCTGATATGACAGGTTACTAGTATAGTCATATAGTGTATGCTTATACTCTTTCTTATTCATTATATATTGTTGTGCTCCACTTTGATTAATGAGGTCATAGTATCCCCACGGACACTCCCTAGGCCCTCATTGCTAGTTAGAAACCTCTAGAATTTTGGGAGGAATTCTTGAGGTATTGTGGCCCACCTCCTTGGGGCACCATTAAGTGGCATCCAAGGTGGGATTCTACACTCAATGTAAGGGATTCTCTCCTCCTACTATTTATTCAAGTAATATCTTTGAAATATTAATTTTTAGATTCCAATTTTCTATGTTTTAATGTTTCATTACACCTCCTTTTACTATCATTATTATTTCCATGTAATGATATATCGCTTTTAACTCTCATTAAACTCGTCCTTAAATCATTATGTACATCTATTTTGCTGCTAAAATTATCCTGATATTTTCCATGCCAAACATTTGTGTAGTGACTACCAATTCCCATCTCCACTCAATGATATTCACTTGGATATACCTATACTTCATTGAATATGGATTTAAATTTATATATCCCACACTCTTTATTCATGGGGTTAAAAGTGATAAAATATGTTCTTATATTGTATGATCTATGTGTCACACAAATACATGTACATTATATAAATGTGGTGGGTGTTTCTGAAATTATATATCCCTATAATGCATTGGGTAGTGTTTTTATCTGATGAGATACCATGTATGGTTCATGGGAGGTTATCCTAAGAATACAATGTTTTGATGTCTTGGTTGTTATCCTTGAATTATGTTTATGATTATATGTTTTATTTTGTTTCCACATTTCTTATATTTCCTTGATATTACTATCTTATACTATGCTTTGATGTTCATGATTATTATTCTCACCTTTCTATATCATCATGTTATACCTATTGACTCATATGTACTACTTTATCTTATTATATGATTTCATCATTCCATTACTAGGCTTTATAGCTCACCTCATTCTTAAGTATATCCTCAGGTTATCCCATAGAGTTCAAGAAGAGCAATGAAATTTTAAGATCATGTTAAGATGATTTAAATAATATCATTGTATTTCTATTGAATGATATTATTCTATATACCTAAGTTATCAAAGAAACTAGGCCTCAAAATCTTCTGGGGTTGTATTAAGTGTATCTTTAACAAGTAAATCATGAATTAAATTGTATTAAAGATATTTCCTTTCATAAATAATAATAATCATGATGTGATAATAAATTTATTAGTTTTCAAAATAATGGATATAGATAAATATAAAGTATTTAGAAGTTAGTTATAGGGAACCAACACTACTACAAAAATGGCATATATCAGTGCTCAAAACGGGATTTAACAATGCTAAAAAGCGCTGTAAATCTCAGCGCTAATATAGTGGGGTCCCTTTTATCAGCGCTAAAAAAAAGCACTGATAAAGGCCCCTTTTATCAGCCCTAAAAATGCGCTCATAAAAGACCCCTTATCAGTACTTTTCTAGCATAGATAAAAGGGACCTTTATCAATGCTTTTAAAAAGCACTAATAAAAGTCAAAAAAATAAAAAAAATAAAAAAAAATCAAATAATGCAGGGAGAGATTTTAAAAGTGCTTTACCCCCCCCCCCCCATCAGCGCTAGGAGGTCTCCCATGCACTTCCCTTCCCATGCATCCTCACACGCACGCACCCCTTTGCGCTTCCACCAGAACTCGAACCCACAAGCTCCCCCCCCCCCTTGCGGCTTCACATTTACCACTAAGCTAGTTCGTTTTTTTCTCTATTAAATGATATATCTATTTATTTATATATATATATATATACTGTTATATTTATTTGTATATTGATATGAGTTCATATTAATATAAATATATTTATTCATATATTAGTATATATATATTCATTCATATATTAATATATATTTATATTTATTTATTTATATATATATTTTTAGTTATAATTTTTTATCCTTATAATTATTTGTATATTAATATATAATTATAATATTATTTTTAAATACATTTATGAAATATTTTTTATATGTATGTTTATAATTAAATAAATAAATACATACAAACATATATACAACACACACACAAACACATATATATTTATGAATAAATACATATATATGTGTATTTGAAAAGTCATAGAATGTTAAAATGGTCATAACTTATAATATAGAAGCAAATTTAAACTCCACAACCATTAAAATCTATGAAAATGAAATAATCTTAGATATGATATGTGGTACAGGGATAACGGACATCCAGATCAGAAGTTATACCTGTTTGAATGTTAACAAATCGGGGTATCCCGACTAAATACTCAGTTTTGGAGGCCTTCTGAGCCGTTTTTGGCTTCAAAAATTGTGACAGAGGCTTTACCTTGATCACCAACGCGTAGACCTTGTCACAGGCTTCGATTTGATATACTGTAGAGATAAGACGGACACCAGGATCAAAATTTATGGCCGTTTGTAGTTTGAGTTACATTTTTAACTTATTTTAGATCTTTTATTAATTGTTTTTATTTTTTGTGTCTTCAAATTGTTATTAAATGATTTTTAATCGATAATAATTAGAAAATTATTAATTAATAATATTTTTTAAAATATTTTAAATCCATTTTCATTAAAATTCTTATATATTAAATTTAATAGTCTATTTATACGTATCTAAAACATATTTAAAATATATATATTATATTTATATCAATATAAATATACTTATATAACAATAATTTAGTTTTCATGATTTTTTTTAAACATAAAATTTATCACCAGTAGAAAAAAAGTGCTGATAAATCCCCCCCTTTATCAGCACTACTAAAAAAATCGTTGATAAAGGGGTCCCCTTTATCAGCGCTAAACAAAGAGCTCTGATAAAGGGGGGCCTTTATCAGCGCTTCTTTTTAGCACTGATAAAGGGGTAGCGCTTCCCTTTCCCATTTTTGTAGTAATTCAAGTCCAATATTTCTCATATACATATCCTGTATGTTCTTCTTCTCTAAAAATTCATTTATTTTAGAATTTTTAGAACCACCACTAATTTTTATAATGGGTTTTTCTTCTTAAAGAGTGAAGTGATCACTTTTTTATTCCATTTTTTATTACATTTTCTATTTTTGTTATATTCTCGAGTGTATAAAATGAAAATTTGTGTTGCCATAGTATAATACCCAAGTTTATTGGTATCATTATCAACTTACTCTAATACTTTATATCTTTCAAAAAAATTACTAATATAATTTTTAAACACTATGTGAATGCTTCTCAAAGAATGTTTTCCATCAACCAACTTCACCGCACAATTATTTACATTATCATTTTAAGAAATCTAATTTATATTTTTAATCTCAAGAATATTATCTCAAGATTAAATAATTTTAGTTATATATATTATCTTTCATGTGAACTAAATTTATATTTATATATTTTACTTATATTTTGATTCATCAATATATTTATTTAATGAATCATTCTCATATTTTAGTGTTATCTTTTCTCTCTCAAGGTACTTGTCTTCCTTTAACAGTACCAAAATATATATCCTTAACTAAAACTCCTTTGGTTTTTCCTCATCACTAATTTTTTACTCTCAACTACTCTATTATTCTTCTTCACTCAACGTATAAATGGGATAATTTAATTTCAACATGAAATAAATTTCCCCTTCCTAGAGAAATTAACCAAAAAATTATCCAATATTTCCATAATTAAAATTTTTAAATCAAATATTAAAATTGTATTTACCTTTGAATCATTCCATTCCTTTTAAAAATAATGTTTTAAAATAACTAAAATCCATGTCACCATCCTCATCATTGGTTTCTTCTTCATGATACTTTTTTGGTATAACATGTGTCGAACATTTTGAATCATTGAATATTGTCCCCTTCTCATAGTTTCATTTTCATTATAAGGATATAACTATTATCATATCATAAGATAACAATATATTTTTTATTTATTGATGGTTTATTAATCCATGTTTTGGACATGATGGATAGAATTATTTGAATCAAATTTACTTAATAGGATTCTCAACAATTTATTCACCATGGTAGAATCTTAAAGAATTTATTTATAGCTTCAAATCAAGCTTACAATTATGTTCACCCAAATGAAGAACTCATCTACTATTTCATCATCACCTATCCATATATCCTAAAATTGATCCCACTATGTTTGTAACCATGACTCTTTAACTTTATTGACTCCTTTATTGATATCATGGATTTTCATTCAGATTTCATTCACCATCTTTAACCTCATGGATCATGACAACTCCTTATTCGAGAGAGATTAAAGCTATGTATTGTGAAATCTACCTTTATATTAAATATTCTTATTATCAAGAAAAAAAATATGACATCCCAACCTTGGAAATATTTACACAATTATCAGTTTTTTAAATTAAATCCAAGAGAATATATAGAAGATATGAAACCATATTCTATCTCTATAAAGGGAAATCCATTCCATTGAATATAGAGACACCATTTTTGTTAATGGTAGGTATCATTGATAAAAAGATATTAGTAATGAAAAAATATCATATTTATAGGAAACATTACCCGTAACAACTTTAAGAACTCCTTGATACCAACATATAATACAAAGAGAGAGTATTTCACCGCTAAGGGGGTGAATCGGTGGTTACCAAAACAAAAAATCTTGATTTAAGTTATTCCCATATCTGGATATTGAAATTGTAACTCGATGGTGATAATGTGATGATGATAGATAGAGAAATAAAGAACACACATGACATAAGGGTTTCTACAATGTTCACTCACTCTTATTATCAGGAAGTTAATCATTGGTGTGAAGTAGTTGTGATCCTGCTACCAAAGTTCTTATTTTTTATCAATAAGAACAAGGAATGGAGAAAGAATATTGTTATAAACTCATATTATAAAAAATTAATAAAATCAAAAAAAATCAATCAATATTCACTTCTATTCTCCTCAAGTGACTCTAGAATTTAGATCATATATTCACCCTTGATCTTCTCCACAATCTGATCCTAAATTTCCTTGAAATGGGTGGCAGTTATCTCATAGGTTTGTCTCTTTTTTATAATACCCTTCTTTAAGCGGATCAAATCATTTTTAAATACCCTTAACACATTTAAGTATGATTCCATTCACAAAAACATGTTTCTATATATTAATTATATTGAAATAGAATCTCAAAGATCTTATATCACCTTTGTCCAACATTGTGATGTTTTTAGTGTATTGTGACACAGTAACTCCAAAAACTCTATAACTAGTATTCCATTAAGTTCTCACTACCTGACTTACTATGGTGGGGACCTATCTTTGTGGTTTAAATCACTAAATTTTAGTTTTAATTCATTCTAACTCTAATGTAGTGTGGAAATGGTTTTTCATTGCCTCCATATCATGATGCAAGTGGGTCCCTACAACTCCTCAAAAGCTTCATCACAGTGGAACCTCATTCTACTATGATGCAACTCTTATGAAGAATATTAAGCTACTTAAATGTATCATCTCCATTATAGTGAAATTGATACAACTATGATGTCATTTTACTATGTATGATTAACTTCTTACTTTATACTCAACCTATTGCAGCGTGATTATCACTCTTCACGCTATGGGTTGATCTTCCTCAACAGACCTTCATTAATTTTCAAATCCAATAAACATAAATGTGTTTATAGCACATTTATAATAATTATTTCAATAAATAAAATATAAAAAATACTCTAAAACTCATAAATTTATTAAATAAATAAATAATTCAAACCATAAACCTGATGTAAAGGTTATTCAAACCCCATACTATAGGATGTAATAGTGTTTGTGAGAGTGTTGAAAATATCACTATAAGATAAATTCCATATTAACCGTGTCCTAATTTATTAACCTGAATCTCCCATTGATAAATTAAATTCACTTCATGTGTCTCTTAAATATCAAAGACCTGTTAACTCCTCAATTATAATGCGCACATCAATCACAGCCTAAATAGAATCACAAAGTGACTTAAAATTCAAGGGAGTGGATATAGGATTGTTGAAACAAACCAATAGGTTACACCTATCATATCTCACTCATAAAAATCCTAGGGGATCCATTTAATGGTATCTCATGATTTTACCATGCACTTATATTATAGTATGAGAATCAATATATAAAAGTGGAAAATATTATTAGCCACCTACATATTTTCATAGAGGTAACCCCCATAATGTTGTTTTCACATTTATATCCGTGACCATATTAGATAATTTGACCCATTTGAAGTGAAATATCACAGTAATAAAAAATCATAAAACTCACTAAAATAGAAAAACTATATCAAAACAACAATTAATGATATGAATATGGTCCATGATGTTCTCCTGATACTCCTACGAGAAATATCCTAATAATTTTTAACTCAAATGATTATAAATTTAAAATATATTTGA
This sequence comes from Viscum album, assembly GCA_963277665.1. Lineage (NCBI taxonomy): Eukaryota > Viridiplantae > Streptophyta > Magnoliopsida > Santalales > Viscaceae > Viscum > Viscum album. The sequence continues at coordinate 1,211,349,051 of OY728153.1, read as the reverse complement.
AAATATATCTTGGAAAACTAACTGAACAACTTTCCTTCATTGAAATGTAAATTGATAGGATGTTTTCATTATCTATCAGGATCCTCTTTCCATTTCATAAAAATTTACCAATATTTGAGATGAATTTCTCCATGTTATAGTGAAGTTATGTAATCAAATCCCTAGTACAATCTACCACAATTATAGAATATATAAAAATAAAAGTATAATAAAGAAGATATATTGGAGGATTACCACAATACATCATAGAAACAACTTTGTATTTCCCCTAGTTAAGAAGGGGAAAGGGTATGGATAGAATGGGAGAGGAGGACTAAAATGGACTCTATCGAGAAACACATACTATATTAATTTGAATAAGATTGATCATAAAATGATATTCCCAACCTACTTAAATAGTACTCATTTTAGTACCACTAAGTACCCCAAAGTATTCCACCCCTAATGGATCATCTAGTATATGGTAGTAGGACACCAGTCACTCAGTTCCTAGAGTAGTTATACAACACCATTTTTTATTCCATAAATTACCCATTAGATTCTACAACCACCCATTTTTTATCATTATTTTAAAAAAATAGAATTTTTACCACTTTAGTTTTACAAAAATTATCCCATTACTAAAACAATTGTTTAAACTTCCAAGTGACACTAAAGAACATCTATCTCAATTCGATTACAAAATTTAATATTCCTCATAGATTCCACTTCACTATAAATCATTCATCTCTGAGTTTTACCAACACTAGATAGAACGGTTCATTACATTTTTAAATTATCACTATTAATAGATATATTCCCTAAATACTTATACATTTTATATTTATTTGGATATATTTTATTGTGAAATATAGTTGTATCATATGGCATGATATGTGGTACCATATTATTTCATTTTCCATTCACAGTGTAAGATGTAGGAAATTTATAAGGATTATTGAATCATATTGTATGACTCACATTAACACCCTATGATTGATTAAGGAATTTTAAAATTAAGTGTTAACATTTAAGAATATTTCATAGTTATCATTTATGATAAGGGTTTAATATGATGAAACATGATGGAGAATTTACTTGGTCGATTGGTTATAAATAGTTTTAACCATAGGGTATATACTCATGTGTTATAAACATATAAGTAAACACTTGATGAGTATAGTTAGTTTCCTGAGGACTATATAAATAGGAAAAGGCATTAATATGGGTATATGATCCTTTCATAAACTTTTACTGATTTTTATTGAATCCATATATTCCTCTATCATTTTACACCAAATATATTAGAATATCATTGTTATGAGTAGGGTCCTACCTAAAACCTTTATTGATGCATATTATCCTATGGATGTTATTTTGTATCACTCGCTTGAATGTTTTAATGAACACAAACACCTTATATCATTCTAATTATTTCATTTGAGTATATTTCAATTATTATTTTTGGATATGAATTTAGGAAGTTGACTGAATGAAATATGGGATCAAGAAGAATTTGGAGGCCCATTTCAAATGCCCTCACTAGGCTCTACCATCAACTAGCTAAAGGAAGACCCTAAGTTGACTGATTGGATAACTAGTATCACATAGTCACTAGAAGGCCCACTATCTACCTAGTATAGCACCACTTACTATCCATTGAGGCTGGTAGAAGCACTTGACTACTTTCTAGACCACCATCTTGATAATAAGTAGCGGAAGACAATATTTAACAATTTAATAAAAGTGTCCAAAGCTAAATTATACAACAGATGAATGCATGTCATGGTGATGATATATACTGATAGTATAAAACAATACAACATGCTTGACAACACAGTACAATAATAAATAAAGGAAAGCAAGGCCCCATGATGATCTCCATGAGCATCCTGAGTTATAACTCAGTCCCTTAATCCTAACTCCTAAATAAAAACAGCACAGCGAAAGAAATCAAGCATGGTCTGCAGTACTGTAAACAAAAATTGTCTACTAGGGTACCCCAGTGTAATGGAGGCTCGAATATAGTGTGAGATATAAATCCCAGAAGTCTGGCACCACTAGTGTCTAGCCAAATGCATACAATGAATTACAATTTTAAAAAATATGCTATATAAAATAATGGTGGGTGATAGAAATTTAATATTGGAAACTTGGTCGGGGTTACTAAACAGACACCCTTCCTATACCACCTTCTTCGGTATAAGACAGAAATATAAAACAAGTACCTATGATAATTAGGATGTATATTTATATATTAAAATTCTAGAAAATAGAAGGCAGAAAAAAAATGAAACATACCCCCATTGTTACAAGAAACATCAATGTAAGGTACATGTTCTTTATTCTATTTATACATGGTTTTGGATTTTCATAGCATGGTTATCTTGGGAATGTGGTTTTTTCCTTCGTTTCATTGAATAAGATTTGTTTGGTCCTTAGAAACATTTCAATGGTATCAAATATTTACCATGATTTTTTATTATTGAAATCATTTTATAAAATGATGAAAATTTGATATCATTTTGAAGTTGTCTTTGATATAGTTTAAATGATATAAAATTCACACTATGGATTACATTATGATATAGGACATTGTAATACATGTTATATAATTTTTTTTATATGGCATGATTTATGATATAGGATGTCGTGATCCATTATAAGTTCATCATATAAGATATAGGATATTGTAATAGATGATACAGTTGAAATTATTAAGTTTTTCAATATCATATTATATGATATGGTGATTGTAATCAACAATAGTGATGATATGAACTATTTTGTAACTGAAAAATAAAGTTTTTAGTCATAAATATGATATTGTGTATATCATAAATTATGATTCCTAGAAGTCAGAGGTTATATCACATTCTTTTAATATTTTTAAATATTTTTTTTATTCTTTACCACATCCTGTGATATACATATATTATAGAATATGATAAACAATATAGAATTTATATCTTTAAGTAGTGGCCAGTTTATCATAAGGCATAGTATTGGTTTCTATCTGATCTATTGCTTATGATATTTAACATTTCATAAAATATAACATCAATAAAAATTTAATTTCCCATATTTTTCAATTATGAATTGATCTATACAGTTTATAAATATTTTATAAATTATAAAAATGGGGTATTTTGGGATATTTATTTAATTTTTAAATTGTTTGTAAATAATTAATTAAATATTTATTAAATATTTATTAAATAAATATTTGTAACATTAAATGTTAATATTAAATACCTTTTGAAATTATTTGGAATGATTTATAATTTAGATATAAAATTTTTATATGGAAATTAAAAGTTTAATTTATAAAATGTTCATAAATTATAAAATAATTCCAAATATAAATAAGTTTATATTTAATATTATGAATTTCTTATAAAATTTAATTTGAAATGTTTAAATTAAAAGGTCTTATTTGAGAATTTATTTAAACTATATCAAAAGCTATATTGATAATTTATATGATAAATGTTTAAATAATATTCAATATTTGATTTTTATATTATGTAATTTACATAATATAATTGGAATATAAAAAGTTTATATTTCATTTAATTTCATATATTTAGTCTAAATATCATATAAGAGGATAATATGTAGTATTTCATATTAGATATAAATATAAAGAGTTTATATTTATTTAATTTTTTATTTTCTATAATTCATGACTAAATTATAAAGTGTTTATAATTTTATTTATTTTTGAATTGTTTATAAATATTTATTCTCATGTTTAAATATATGAACTATTAAATTATTTATTTTATCATTAATTTTATTCATGAATATAATTTTTATATTATGAATATGTTTGTGTTGTATTTAAAAGTGTTAAACTATTTTAGGTTTCAATACATGCATTTTAGGAGTCACATACAAGGTTTGATAATTGATTTAATTTTATTATATCTTGAATTTGTCTTCAATTGGGCTATGAGATTGAATTAAGAAATTTAATTATAGTTTATACACAATGGGTGTTATAATTGTGATGTAATTAAGGTCTATTTTTAGTAAAGTAACCTTGGTTATATATACTTTCAATTAGACTTCTCACTGGCATGAAGGCTTATTTCTTGTCTAGAAAAATAGGGTTTTTCTATCTGTTTCTTCAAGATTACTCTTGTGAGGGTTATTAATTTCATATGATTATAAGTATTTACATAAAAGGTTTTCATATACCTTATACATGATATGCATTTGGATATGTATAAATATATTTGGATTTTAATTTGGTTTGGTAACAAAAGCTATGAGTGTTGTGTTGGGACCAAGGTTGATGGAGATGTTTTGAATATGCAGGTTATTGGAAAGTTTGTTGGAGTTTTTTCCTTTTTTAAATCAATAATACTTACTTAAATTTTTTAAGTACATAAATAACTTAACTAACACTGATAATTTATTATATAGATCTTATAACTCAAGTACGTTTTTCAATAGTGACACATTTTTTATAACAACTTTTTTATAAGAAGAAGAATCAAAAGATGACCATGAAAAATACTATTTATTTTGCATGATGATATGTTGAAGAAGGCCATGAAAATTATTCTTATATAATTACATGATGAATAAGTAATTTTTTTTTAGTCTTGGAATTACATTCATACTCAAAATATTACTAAGTATATAAAGGATCCTTTAACAAAAAATTAGGCCAACCATCACAAGCCCACAAGGTCCAGCCCATCAACCACACATGAGGGACATGTGGGTCAACCGAATGGGAGATAATACCCAAGGAGAATTCATGGAGTTATGGGTATGAGAATGTTTCATGTATAGGATATTTATATCATGGTCTTGTACATGCATGAAGATGAGTTAGCTAAGCTGGCTAGGCTATAGCCCATGTGTGAGTAATGTAATGCGGATGATGATCCCCCACTACTATGGCGCATTGTGGTAGTGGAATGCCCAGTCTTATAAAGTGTAGTATAGACATACTGAAATTTTGATGTGGGACTTATAGGGATTGTTCATTTTTACTCTGTCTTAAAACATATGATTAAAATCTCCTCTATTTGATCACTTTAATATGAACTGTTTTATCTTCTATTCCACGCAAGTTTAAATAAACTCTTCATCTTAAAATTTGGGATCCTTCTGAGAGTTTTTCATTGGTTTCTTCATGTCCAAATAATTTATGATTAAATATAGGCCTCCATGGGTGTTCTCTGATCGGTTTTATGAGGCAATAAGGTTGAGAACCTTCATTCGTACAACTATATATTTCATGTATGAGGATATTCGTGGAATATATTTCATCCTAATGTAAAAGGAGTTTTGGTAGGATGATCGAGCATTAGAAATATGTTCATGTGTTCTAATTATAAAAAAGATGAGATCTCAATATCAAAGGAATTGATTCCATATTTTTAAGCATCCCAGAGAAAGAAATATGTATTTGTAAATGTGAATGTCGATATCTTAGGTGATTTTAAAATCTATGAAATGGCATAAAAAGTGGAGTCCTAGATGCAGTTTGTTTCTCAGATTAGAGGTGGTGGAGAACTATCTATAAATACCAAGGTTTTTTTCAGAGTGTTTTTTCTGACCTTATGTGAAGATATCTCATTTCCTTAGATAAAAAAGAGTGGCGTGGAAGTTTCTTTCTCGAAGAAGAATATATGGGAACCTCTTAGGTCACTAAGAAGAATATTTTTGGTCCTTCAACATGTTTTTCACACTTGAATTAATACACAAAGAACTAGTTACATGAATCCCTTAAATTTTTCTCTAGGATCTTACATGAAGGTGAAAACCATTGTGCAAATCCTTTTGGATGTGTGTGATATTCTTTCACAAATATAGTTTGATCCCTTGAGATCATGTGTTACACATACATGCGTGAAGAAAATTGGATTTAAATTAATCACTCGAAAATGAATTAGAATATGTTACTTCTCTCATGAACATTAATATATGTGAAACACTTTGAATAATACAAAATATATCATGTATTCACTTACATACAAGAAGTTGATAATACAATGAGATAAATAAGGAAGTACATATAATAATAGCACATAAAATTATAGATCAATAAATTTTTATGTGGTGTATTTTATTGAGACATCATAAAAAAGTATGTTCTTTACTGATACTAGGAAAGAATGTGAATAAAAAGAAAGAATTTATTTAAAAAAGGGAGTAAGTGTGAATAAATACAATTAGAATAATGGAATCTTAATGAATTCTATTTGTGAATATTCTATATTTTTTGGGAAAATATTTGTCACATAATTTACCTATATGAAGAGATCATGCATTGTTAATTGGTTAAAGTTTAATTAAAGTGCAAGGATATTCTCTTCTTTATATAACCACTTTTAAAGGATTTTTTTTCTACTAGTTGTGTGCTATTGGATTATTTTTAAACCATGCCAAGGACTAACTACTATTACTGAGTAGTGAACCTTTTAAATACATGTGTTCATGTGGTTGTTCTTGTGGTATTGTCTTTAGAAAAGTCATATATCATTAACATGCATTGAAGTTTGTTTCATAAGGAATAAGATATAAAAATAAAAGATCGTTGATTCACCCCCCCCCCCCCTAGTGATCGCATAGATCTTGATTAGTCTTTCAATTAGTATTAGATCAAAGGTCCCTTCGATGACTCTTTGCTGAAGTTTATTGAAAATAGAATACTCTATGTATGTCCATAACTCTATGAACATTAGGGGGATTCCTTCAATTTAAGGGAAGAACTATAATATCTAGAAATAAATAATTTTTCCTTATCTTTTTCCATTAGTTGTGAATTTCTTGAATTTGTTATAGATGTTTTCTCTCCTGATGCTAAAGGTGTTCCATTGACATCTGTTGATAAAAAAATTAAGAATTATGGGTGAGATATAAATTGAATACTTTCCTCACTCTCTAAAATTTATTCCCTTACAATTAAAGGAATTTCCACAACCAAAAGCATTTGGAATAAATTTAAGAACATATTTGAATGAAATTTTATAGTGGAAGGTAAGCGAGTTGATGAAAATCATAAACACATCTCTGAGAAATATGTAAGTTACAAAAGGGAATATGTATTTAATGGTTACTACTGTAATTTTGGCAGATTTTGGAACATGGAATATATGTATTGGTTTAATCATAACCATTATATATAATCTAGGATAAGTTAGAGGAAAAGTATGAGGGGGATGAAACCACTCAAAGGATACAACCTAATAAAGTTAGTATGAAGATTGAAAATAGATTCCAACCTATAGAAACTATTTGTGAAATATTTTATTAGTGTATAAATATTGAAAAGGGATATATTGACATGATACCAACATAACATAGTTTTTATAAAAAATCTAAAAAACCAAATTATAAGAAATAAAAATTCAAAGAAAAATACTTATTTATTGAAACTTCCCTCAAAGAAAAAAAGAAGAACAACCTTGGATTTTGGATGGTGGATGTTCTTCACATATAAAAATAGATTTAAAGTTTTTGAAAAAATTTGAAAGATTATAAATAAGGTATAGTTTTTTTTGTAAATGATGATTCACTCAAAATAAAAGGCATTTGATCTACTATTATCAGGGAATAAAAGTTAAAATTCAAAAGATCTATTTTTTTGATGGGTTGAAACATTTTTTTTAAGTTTTTAAAAACTTTTTGATTAAGGTAAGAATGTTTTTTTCAGAAAAGATGGTTTTTTTAGAGAATGGAATATGAGAAAGTTGTTACAATAGGCTAAAATTCCAAGGTAAACATGTTCCAAGTTTGTGATGTATAAATTTCATACTATCTAGGTGTGATGGAAGAAAAATATCTTTGGAATAAAAGTATAAGACATAATTTCCAAAAGAATATGATTTAGATAATAAAGATAGAAATTATTCATGAGATTCATAACATAACAATTAGAATAGATTTTTGTTTCTCCATATGATAAAAAAGGGAGATTAAAAACTCAGTTCATAAGAAATTTGAGATATATTTAACTCATCCCTTGGAATTGATTCACTTTGAAATTTGTGATCCCATGAGTAGCAGTAAAAAAATAGAGATAATTACTTTATTTATTTTATTGATTAATTTACTAAAATTAAATGTATTATATTTTCAAAACATAAATCAAAATCTCTAAAAATGTTTAAGAGTTTCAGGAGAAGTGAAAAAAGGAATGTGGATACTATTTGAAGAATATTGGAGATTATAATGGTGGATAATATACAAGTGGAGAATTTAGATATTATCTTGAAAATAATGGCATTAATACTGAGTTTATTTCATCATATACATCATAACATAATTGTGTTTTTGAAAGAGGAAATAGAATTTTGGTGGAGATAGCATGAAAAATATTGATTGGAAATGAAAATTCTTGATATTTTTTAGGCAATCTATTGGACAAACATTGTATGTTTAGAATAAATGTTTCAACATGATAAACTATAATATGACTCCTTGCGATATATATTATAAAGAAACCCCATTTTTGAAACTCTTAAGGGTGTTCTAAAGTCCTTGCATTATAAATTTCAAGGGTGAGAATCTTGGAAAGTTTAATTAGAGAGGAGTTGATGGAATCTTTCTTGGATACCCTCCTAATGGTAGAGGATACAGGGGTTATAATAATTAAATAGAAAATATTTTTGAATTAGATTATGTGAAAGTTTTTTAATATTATGATAAGAAAGTTCCACACAAAATTAAATATATAGAAGAAATATAATATGATGTGGTTGTAGTTGAACAACATAAAAAAATTCATAATAATATTGAATATTTCCAAGATGAGGATTCTGACTCAGCAATCTCATGTGATGTTGAAAAACTTCATTCATCTCATCCTAGGATGAGGAAGAAAGTGTAAGTCTAAAACATAATTAGTGATCAATGACAGTAGCTTCAAACCATAATATCTTCAACGTAATTTTCACATACTTCCTTGTATTCAAAATTTGAACCAAAATTTGTTGATGAAGCTCTTGAACATAAATATTTAGTTGATTCTATGAATGGAGAGATGTATCATATTGATAATAATGATACTTGGGAAATTATACACAAACTAGAAAATAAGAATGTTATCAGTAAAAAGTGGTCGTTTAAAAATCAATTTGAATGAGGAAGTTGAAATGATAAGAAATAAGGCATAAATTGTTTTTAAAGGTTACTCAAAAATTGGAGGAAATGACTTTGATGAGACCTTTTATCTAGTGGAAATATTATAAATTATCATAATATTTCATATTATCACTACACAACGGGGATATAAGATTTTATAGATGGATGTTAATTCATATTTTCTTAACTAAGAGATCAATAAAGATGTTTATGTTGAGAAACTATGTGGCTTTTTTCCTGTGAAAGATGAATTCTATGTGTGAAAATTGAAGATGGATTGATATGGGTTAAATTAGGATCTAAGTTATTGGTATTCTAAATTAGATATATTTTTATGTAAGATAAACTTCAAGAAAGGAATATTTGATGGTGACTATAAGGCCTCAGCCTTAAACCTTACTTAATGTTGAATTAAATGAATAATTCACATTGATAATCTTTTCAGGTTTAGAGTTTTAGAGAATTAGATCATAAATCATGAATTATATTCTACATTTAAACAAAGTGGTTACATAAAAGATAGTATTGGTTTTTCCCCATCAACAGAAACATATTTAAAATAAAACATGGTTTCTTTCTTGACACATCCTTAACACTATCATCATATCATGCACCTTTCCCTTGACCTGTGAAAAACATTTCAAAAACTTGGGATGAGCATAAAAAGCTCAGTAAGGGATATAAAAGTACGAAAAGCAAACATTAGTCCATGTATGAAATCATACTTTACTCATAAAACAAAAGCATTTTAACATACCTCATCAAATCATGAATAAATAATAGAAATCATAAGGCATAAAGTAAACGTGAGGCATTCATAACATTCTTACATAGGGAGTAACCCTCTTGGTTACGTTTGGAATACCCATCATAGTATATTCCCTAAATCTCTTCAGAGAAACCTTAACATTTAACTCCTTCACGTTACCCAATGCATTGGAGAGCTATATCGGGATCACCCACCCTTAGTTTATCACAGAACCACCCATCTTCATAATAATGCCCAAGAACCATAACATAATCGTATCACATAAAACATACATAAAGGAAACATAACATTTACAATTTTCAATCACAAGATATCAATACAACTCATTGATATAAAAACATTATGAAAACCATTTTCAATACCAAAATAAAAGAAAAGTAAAACATGGTATTTATTTTTCATTTTAAAAAAAAGGTATGGCTTGTAGAGGAAGTCGAAACTCAAATAATGGTCACGGCGGTGGAGAAATCGTTGTCGCCGCATACGTACGACAAAGAAACATTCCTTTTGTACTTTAGTAAAACGCTTCGAATAAAAAAAAATTTCTTTTTAATAAGCATAAAAGTAAAAGGGGTTTATACACCGTATAAAAGAAAGTTGTGTATAAAACAAAATATGCCTTAATGAAAGGAGATTGAGATGAAGTCCCTTACAAAGACGGTATCCTTGGATTAAGGATAAATCAATTACATAATTATGTGTGACAAATGAATACACCAAATATAAGTGGATATTAAGTGTAAAACAATCACAGGATATTCACACATATTCATAGAATGACATATTCAAGGAGTACAAGTTTATCCCAAAGAATCAAAATTGGGTTAAGAAGTTCCCTTGCAAAAATTTGAAATCCTAACGGCGTCACTTCAAAATTCAGAAAAAGAGTTGATGAGAGATAAAAATGGTATCTCATCACTTGGACATAAAATTTACATTAATAATAATATATAATAACATATCCCAACTTAATAGTATGTGAATTAAAAGACATAACAAAATAAGTCTTTTAAAAAGAGGAGGGTGAAAGGTTCCCTTATCGACTTGGGTATCTTTCAAAACATACACCCCATGAAAGAAGGACAATACAACATTGATGTAAATACTCATAAACAAAATTATATTACACAAAGAGTAGAATAATGGGCAGTACATATACCACTCAAAGGAAATTGTGGCAAATGTAGCATAAATCTCACGGGAATAAAAGTGAGATCAAAAATCCCTTACGAAAACTCGGCAGCCTAACGGCACCACTTAAAACTTCCAAAAATGGATTGATGAGATCAAATAGGGTCTCTCATCATATTAAAATAAAATGTAAAGAAATATAAATATAAAATAACATCCCCCCAACATAGAAAATAGGAGATTAAAAGAAGTGACATAAAGGAGAGTACTTAAAAAAAAGAGAGGTTGGATCTCTTATGAAGATTCGGCAGCCTAATGGCGCCAATCAAAACTTCAAAAATGGATTGATGAGAGAAAATAGGGTCTCTAATAATATGAACATAAAATTACAGTAATAGTAATATAAAATAACATCCCAATCATAAGAAATATGAGCTTAAAAGGAATAACATAAAAGAGTGTACTTAAAAAGAAAGAGTGGGGTAGGTTCCCTTACCTCGGGTCCGACTTGAATCGATCGTTATTTAACCTCATGAATAATAAACTTGAGTTAATTTCTAATTGATTAAGAACCTTTTTCAAGTTCATTATTCCTTTTATATCACTTATTACCATGCTATGAACACTATGTAATTATTTAAGTTAATAATGGTCGTTTTGTAGATCATTGCTACTTGAGTCAAAAATAAACTCTTTATAATTAAAAGTTGTTCATGTGGTAAAATACATATTATATAAAGAATTATATTCATTATTTAGATATCATATATATCATATATATCCATTATATACATGCATTTATAATATTACATAACATTTAGAGGTAAGAAATGAAATGCACTGTTCATGGAGACGGTAAGTCGTACGTACGCATGAACGCTACTTCCATTTCTATTTCTTATTTAATGGAATTAAAACATAATGATACATAATAGTATTATAATTACAGTATGGTATAATATATAATATCATTAAATCTATCATTTATACGTACCACATATGGTATTAACGAATCAAATCACTTTGAGGGGGCGGTAGTCTGCACTTCCTAAAATGAAGATATCGCGTTTAACCATAATGGAAACCATAAAGGTATTCCATAAATGAAAAATAAAGAAGCTTAAGTAAAACATAAATACCATATATATCATATATAAAATACAGTGACATCATAATGGCCACCTTTAAAGGTGTTAAAAGAATATTGAACAATCATCATTTCGTGAGGCAGAAAATCGCCAACCACAGAAACAGTATGTTCTTTAACCATTAGACGAAGGTGTGTGAAAGTGTAGCTTGAATAATTCTTATAAAAACATACTAGTATCTTTAATATACTGGTTTTGTTACAAAAAAATGTAATAAAAAGAGTTTAGGGGTTTGGATAAGCAAAATAAAACAAAAGAACACAAGGGGAGACATTACCTTTAAATCGGGTAACTCTCTTTGATTTAAGCTCAAAGGCTTCCTTGGAAAGGATTATGCCCAAAGTGAGGCTTCAATGATGAATATAGGTATGTGGAGAGATGAAATGGGCAGGGTTTGGCCGAACCAAAGGCTTGAGAGTTGTGTGTAAGGTGGTAGAGGTGGGGGCCTTTTATAAGAGGAGAAGAGGGGCACTCTAGGAAAGTTATAAAATATTACTTTATTATAAAATGATTTTCGGATTTTAAAGGTCCCAAAATTATATATTTCAAGTATAAGGTGATAATAGTTCGAAATCCACACATAAAATAGGTTTTTGACAAGTTCAGGTCTTATATTTTACATTATCTTTTCATTTTATTTAAATCGTTCATTTATGAGGTAATCACTGCATCATCACGGTGTCATAAATAAATTAATTTATTTAATGTCTAAAAATTATAAAAAAAATATCATGATGTAGGAAATATTTTTATATTTCTAATGAATATTTATTGTAAAAAAATATGACTTATATAACCCCATGTAAAAATTGTTTTAGTAAAACAACACATGTTTGTGACATTTTAATTTTAACATTAAATAAAAAGTTTTTAATGTTATTTTCTCACCAAAGTGGCTACACGGGGTCCCCAATTCGACCCATGGATTTTCTTGGTCGGCCATGAAACATACAATAAGGGTAGGACATGTTTCTAGGTATTTTCATTTTATTATAATATCATTTTTGCCTTAAATTGCACTAATTACCTCTAATCATGATTAAAAACTTAAAAGTTATTATTCACCAAAAAATTATTTTAATCTCATTGAACCACATTTTACTTCTTAATGATAACCATGTATGTGTGATTTTTGAAATTCAAAACACAGAGGTGGTAAAATTTCATTTAAACGAAAAATCAGTTTTTTAAGTACCACTTAGTGGTTTCACTATTCATCAAAAATTGAAGTTTTTCAGAAAAATACCAAAACTTCACCCAAAGCTATATTTGATATTACAAATTCAAAAATTATGTCTATTTTACAAAATTCAAATCATATAAGCTACATTAATTAATTTAATAATTAATTCCCGCTATCATGACAAATAGCGTGTTTTTATGAAACAATATATATCAAAATATTGACACTAGTTTAAGTCCAATTTAAAAGTGAAATTAATTCCAACGACCACTATTAGATGAAATGGTAAAAATATATTCTAATTTCACTTTAAAACCAATTCAAAAGATAATCTAATCATATAAATAAATTAGATTAAAAAGTGGTTTTGAATTAAAATACAACATTTTTCACTATTCATTAAAAAATGAACTTTATCGGAAAAATACCAAAAAATTACACAAAGTAAATTTTGATGTCCCGATTCTAAAGAAGAATTTTATTTTGTCAAATATAACACATAAAATTGTCAAAAAGTGGATTTAAAAGAGGTTCGCCATCAAAAGGCGGTTAATCGACCTTTTAAAAAATATTAGAATGTTTACGCTTAAAATTGGATTCATTCACATTTTTAATCCTCTAACATTTATTGTAAAGAGTAAAAATATTTGACAAACATATATAATCATTTTTTAGTTAGTTTTGTTCATTCCCACCATTACAACGGCTAGGCGTTAACTACCATTTAAAATAATATTATTTTATTATTAGAGTGCAACGTAAGATTCCTAAGAAACTCATTGTTGTGTATTGGGTACGTCATCGAGCATAGCGTCCCCTTTAAAGTAATATTAATATTTTATTCACAAATATAGATAATTGTGAAAATGTCATATTCTTTATTTACCTGGGGTGTTACATCCTTCCCGCCTTTTGGGAATTGCGTCCTCTCAATTTTAAAATTGGGCTTGGAAACATCATTGAAAATCCCAAATCGGAACAAGAGTCAGTAAAACAATCACTTTAAAATAAAGAAAGAGAAGTAAAAAGGTCACCCGAGTTAATCCATACTAGTATTCCATATAGGAAAACATGGATATGGAGGAAAAAACAAAGGGTCATGTTCTGAGGGAGAGTGATAGAAAACATGTTTAGGAGAAAGTTAACCACAAGAAAATCACATACTTGTGGTGGGTTAAACGGTATTCAATTCCCCTATAGGAAAATTTAATAGACAACATTTTTGTTTTAAGTTACTTTTCATTGAGGAATTTATTTTTGATCTTAAGGAAACATACTTACTTGTCATGTTGACTTTCAAATTTTACTGGATTTCTTACACAAACTCATACTTTCCCCAAATGATGAGTATTTAGGAAGACTTGTTTACATTAAGAGAGCTATAATCAACTAATATAGAATCACCTAATCCACAAAAGAGAACTATATACTTCTCATGTATTTAGACCTTAACCAAAACTAAAACCTAAAAGGTTAGTATGAGATCAGATAATACCCAAAAAGGATAAAAAATCTATTCTTAATCTCCAAAATTTGTCAAACAATACCCAAAGTTCAACAAAGACCATTCAATAAACAATTTGTCCATAAAATTCTTCAAAGTAAACCAAACTAAGATTGAAACCCAAATATTTTAAGGATTTAATAACATAGTCTTCCAAGGTACAAATTAACACTTATCTCCAAATAACATCAGTTGCTCTTAAAGTCTCATATTGAAAAGTAATTAACCTAATCACATATCCTCCATGATAGGTTAATAATTTCCATAGATAACCCAAAATCAACTTACTCTTAATTCATAAAATCATATAACTAAAAAGAATAAGTCATACAAACCAGGGACTTCACGTAGTCCAGTGGTAGGCGATAAATACCAGTCGCACTTTGGTTGTGGGTTCAATTCCCGCAGCTTTGTCCGACGCGACGGGTTGTCACACGGTCTGCATGTTTTCCTTTTTATAAAACTCCAAAAATAACCCTAACATGTTTTAACCTCAATAGTTTCCTTATACCTCTCATTTTCATCCAAATTTGTTACGATCTCAACATCTTAATTCTTGAAGTCTTATTTCACCACCATAAGATAAAATAAAACAATTCCCAAAATGAATAACATCATACCTTGATCATGGCGTCCACTCGGTTTCATTGTCATCTTGCTCACGTAGGTAGAAGTCCCATGCATTACAACAATGATTTAGAGATCCTTCAAAATCATTTTCTTCCTCCATCCAAATACACCTTGTACAACATGGGTCATATGGGTGTTCATAGAAAAAGAGTTTTGGAAAATAATCATGTATGACATATAATTCCAAAACATCTGATTAAACATGATTTCTATAAAATAGTCGGACAGAATTTGAGTTGAAACATTCTATTATTGGTCCTTTTAAAATACCATAAGTATGTGATGAGAGACTATATTTTAAAATCAAATATAAATAGGTTGCGCAAGGGTCTCCTTCCTTAGCACCATTTTTAAAATCATAATATGCTTAAAATTCTTGTGATAAGGTAAAATATTTGAAAATACCTTGATAATATTTACCTTTCTTGAAAATATGAGAATATTGTGAAAATGGTATTTGTCTAAATATAACCCATGATCCACGATGATAACAAGGTATAGTGGAGGTGTTTGATATCTCAAACAACTTCTTGCAAGTGAGTTGTATGCTATAAAAATTTTCACAATCATACGAACATGAATTTGCAATAATTATTGCAAGCATGTCATCAAGAAGAGATAGGAATGTCATTTGAGATCCTTCTCCTTCCATTCATAACCGACTTTACTTGACCTGAAAAAATTTATAAAACAAGGATTTAACTGAAATAATAAATATAGGGACTAATCATGTGTCTCACAAAAACTCTTAATCCCTAAAGTTGTCTCAACCGACCTCTGATACCAACTATAAGGCCCCAGCCTTAAACCTTACTTAATGTTGAATTAAATGAATAATTCACATTGAGGATATTTTCAGGTTTAGAGTTTTATATAATTAGATCATAAATCATGAATTACATTCCACATTTAAAAAAAGTGGTTACATAAAAGATAGTATTGGTTTTTCCCCATCAACAGAAACATATTTAAAATAAAACATGGTTTCTTTCTTGAAACATCCTTGACATTATCATCATATCATGAACCTTTCCTTTGACCTATGAAAAACATTTCAAAAACTTGGGATGAGCATAAAAAGCTCAGTAAGGGATATAAAAGTACGAAAAGAAAACATTAGTCCATGTATGAAATCATACTTTACTCATAAAACATAAGCATTTTAATATACCTCATCAAATCATGAATAAATCATAGAAATCATAAGGAATAAAGGTAACTTGAGGCATTCATAACATTCTTACGTAGGGAGTAACCCTCTTGGTTACGTTTGGAATACACATCACAGTATATTCCCTAAATCTCTTCGTAGAAACCTTAACGTTTAACTCCTTCGCGTTACCCAATGCATTGGAGAGCTATATCGGGCTCACCCACCCTTAGTTTATCACGGAACCACTCGTCTTCATAATAATGCCCAAGAACCATAACATAATCGTATCACATAAAACATACATAAAGGAAACATAACATTTCCAATTTTCAATCACAAGATATCAATACAACCCATTGATATAAAAACATTATGAAATCCATTTTCAATTCCAAAATAAAAGAAAAGTAAAACATGGTATTTATTTTTCATTTTAAAAAAATGGTATGGCTTTTAGAGGAAGCCGAAACTCAAATAATGGTCACGGCGGCGGAGAAGTCGTTGTCGCCGCATACATACGACAAAGAAACATTCCTTTTGTCATTTAGTAAAACGCTTCGTATAAAAAAAAGATTCCTTTTGAATAAGCGTAAAAGTCAAAGGGGTTTATACACCGTATAAAAGAAAGTTGTGTATAAAACAAAATATGCCTCAATGAAAGGAGATTGAGACGAAGTCCCTTACAAAGACGGTATCCTTGGATTAAGGATAAATCAATTACATAATTATGTGTGACAAATTAATACACCAAATATAAGTGGATATTAAGTGTAACACAATCACAGGATATTCGCACATATTCATAGAACGACATATTCAAGGAGTACAAGTTTATCCCAAAGAATCAAAATTGGGTTAAGAAGTTCCCTTGCAAAAATTCGACAGCCTAACAGCGTCACTTCAAAATTCAGAAAAAGAGTTGATGAGAGATAAAAAGGGTATCTCATCACTTGGACATAAAATTTAAATTAATAAGAATATAGAATAACATATCCCAACTTAATATTATGTGAATTAAAAGACATAACAAAAGAAGTCTTTTAAAAAGAGGAGGGTGAAAGGTTCCCTTACCGACTTGGGTATCTTTCAAAACATACACCCCATGAAATAAGGAAAATACAACATTGATGTAAATACTCATAAATGAAAATATATTACACAAAGAGTAGAATAATGGGCAGTACATATACCACTCAAAGGAAATGGTGGAAAATGTATCATAAATCTCACGGGAATAAAAGTGAGATGAAAAATCCCTTACGAAAACTCGGCAGCCTAACGACGCCACTTAAAACTTCCAAAAATGGATTGATGAGATCAAATAGGGTCTCTCATAATATTAACATAAAATTTACAGAAAGATGAATATAAAAGAATATCCCCCCAACATAACAAAGAGGATCTTAAAATAAGTGACATAAAGGAGAGTACTTAAAAAAAGAGGTTGGATCTCTTACGAAGATTCGGCAGCCTAACGACGCCAATCAAAACTTCCAAAATGAATTGATGAGAGAAAATAGGGTCTCTCATCATATGAACATAAAATTTATAGTAATATTAATATAAAATAACATCCCAATCATAAGAAATATGAGCTTAAAAGGAATGACATAAAAGAGTGTACTTAAGAAAGAAAGAGAGGGGTAGGTTCCCTTACCTCGGGTCCGACATGACTCGATCGTTCTTTAACCTCATGAATAATAAACTTGAATTAATTTATACTTTCTTAAGAACCTTTTTCAAGTTCATTACTCCTTTTATATCACTTATTACCATGCTATGAACACTATGTAATTATCTAAGTTAATAATGGTCGTTTTGTAGATCATTGCTACTTGAGTCAAAAATAAACTCTTTATAATTACAAGTTTTTCATGTGGTAAAATATATATTATATCTAGAATTATATTAATTATGTAGATATAATATATATAATATATATCCATTATATACATGCATTTATAATATTACATAACATTTAGAGGTAAGAAATGAAATGCATCGTTCATGGAGACGATAAGCCGTACGTACGCATGAACGCTACTTCAATTTATATTTCTTATTTAATAGAATTAAAACATAATGATACATAATAGTATTATAATTCCAGTATGGTATCATATATAATATCATTAAATCTATACTTTATACGTACCACATATGGTATTAACGAATCAAAACACTTTGAGGGGGCGGTAGTCCGCACTTCCTAAAATGAAGATATCGCGTTTAACCATAATGGAAACCATAAAGGTATGCCATAAATGAAAAATAAATAAGCTTAAGTAAAACATAAATACCATATATATCATATATAAAATACATTGACATCATAATGGTCACCTTTAAAGGTGTTAAAAGAATATTGAACAATCGTCATTTCGTGAGGCAGAAAATCGCCAACCATAGAAACAGTATGTTCTTTAACCATTAGACGAAGGTGTGTGAAAGTGTAGCTTGAATCATTCTTATAAAAACATCCTAGTATATTTAATATACTGGTTTTGTTACAAAAAAAATGTTAATAAAAAGAGTTTAGGGGTTTGGAGAAGCAAAATAAAACAAAAGAACACAAGGGAAGACATTACCTTTAAATCGGGTAACTCTCTTTGATTTAAGCCCAAAGGCTTCCTTGGAAAGGATTCTACCCAAAGTGAGGCTTAAATTATGAAGATAGAGATGTGTAGAGATGAAATGTGCAGGGTTTGGCCGAGCCAAAGGCTTGAGAGTTGTGTGTAAGGTGGTAGAGGTGGGGGGCTTTTATAAGAGGAGAAGAGGGGCACTCTAGGAAAGTTATAAAATATTACTTTGTTATAAAATGATTTTCGGATTTTAAAGGTCCCACAATTATATATTTCTAGGATAAGGTGATAATATTTCTAAATCCACCCATCCAATAGGTTTTTTACAAGTTTGGGTCTTAGATTTTACATTATCTTTTCATTTTATTTAAATCGTTCATTTATGAGGTAATCACTGCATCATCACGGTGTCATAAATAAATTAATTTATTTAATGTCTAAAAATTATAAAAAAAATATCATGATGTAGGAAATCTTTTTATATTTCTAATGAATATATATAGTAAAAAATATGACTTATATAACCCCATGTAAAAATTGTTTTAGTAAAACAACACATGTTTGTGACATTTTAATTTTAACGATAAATAAAAAGTTTTTAATGTCATTTTCCTACCAAAGTGGATACATGGGGTCCCCAAGTCGACCCATGGATTGTCTCAGTCGGCCATGACACATCCAATAAGGGTAGGACATGTGTCTAGGTATTTTCATTTTATTATAATATCATTTTTTCCTTAAATTTCACTAATTACCTCTAATCGTGATTAAAAACTTAAAAGTTACTATTCACCAAAAAATTATTTTAATCCCATTGAACCACATTTTACTTCCTAATGAAAACCATGTATGTCGGATTTTTGAAATTAAAAACCCAGGGGTGGTAAAATTTCATTTAAATGAAAAATCAGTTTTTTAAGTACCACTTAGTGGTTTCACTATTCATCAAAAATTGAAGTTTTTTAGAAAAATACCAAAACTTCACCCTAAGCTATATTTGATATTCCAAATTCAAAAATGATGTCTATTTTAAAAAATTCAAATCATATCAGTTACATTAATTAATTTAATAATTAATTCCCGCTGTCATGAAAAATAGTGTGTTTTATGAAACAATATATATCAAAAGATTGACACTAGTTTAAGTCCAATTTCAAAGTGAAATTAATTCCAACGACCACTATTGGATTAAATGGTAAAAATATATTCTAATTTCACTTTAAAACCAATTCAAAAGATAATCTAATCATAAAAATAAATTATATTAAAAATAGGTTTTGAATTAAAATACAACATTTTTCACTATTCATTAAAAAAATGAACTTTATCGGAAAAATACCAAAAATTTACACAAAGTAAATTTTGATGTCCCGATTTTAAAGAAGAATTTTATTTTGTCAAATATAACACATAAAATTGTCAAAAGGTGGATTTAAAATAGGTTCGCCATCAAAAGGCGGTTAATCGTCCTTTTAAAGAATATTAGAATGTTTACGCTTAAAATTGGATTCATTCGCATTTTTAATACTCTAACATTTATTGTAAAGAGTAAAAATATTTGAAAGACATATATAATAATTTTTTAGTTAGTTCTGTTCATTCCCACCATTACAACGGCTAGGCGTTAACTACCATTTAAAATAATATTATTTTATTATTAGAGTGCAACGTAAGATTCCCAAGAAACTTGTTGTTGTGTATTGGGTACGCCATCGAGCATAGCGTCCCCTTTAAAGTAATATTAATATTTTATTTACAAATATGGATAAATGTGAAAATGTCATATTCTTTATTTACCTGGGGTGTTACAGTGACCTCTATATAAAGTAACATCAATAGGTTTCTATCATTATGATTTTTTATACTGATGGTATCATATTCACAAGGAATGATAAAGAAACGTGTGAAAATTTTATAAGGATATTAAAAAGGGTTTCGATATGTCCATGTTAGGAGAACTGAAATTCTTTCTTAGATTAAAAATCTCTCAAAAAAAGAAATACATTTTCATATCTCAATAAAAGTATGCTAAGGAACTATTAAAGAATATTGGAGTAGAATATTCAAACCCATTTTCTTCACCAATTTTAGTGTAAAACAAGTTGTTTAATGTTATAAAAGGAAAAGAGGTGAATCTTAAGAAGTTTATAAATTTGGTTGGAAGTTTTTTATATATAATGGGTTCAATGCCATACATTGTGTATATTGATACTTTGTGTTCTAGGTATCAAAGTGCTCTGAAATAATCTCTTCTTATGGTAAGAAAAATATTATTAGATATATCAAACTAATGATTTATTTTTTTATAGAATATGAAATCTCAGGAAAGAATAGTTTGTTCGGTTATAAAGATACTAATTGGGTAGAAAGTGTTGATGATAGAAGATCCATATCTGGTATAGTTTTCTTTCTAGGGAAAATTTATGTGAGTTGGCATATAAATAAGAAAAATTATATAACTATTAGTCTGGTTGAAGTTGAGTATGTGGCTTCTACTCAAGATACAACACAACTTAAATGGATGAGGACTTAATTAGAAGATTTATTGGTGAAAATGAAGTTAATCCCACTCTTGGGTTGTAATAATAAAAGTTCTATAATTCTCAATAAAAATACATTGTAACATTATTATTATAGGAACATTGATATCAAATATCACTTCATTAAAGAGAATGTGTAGAATAACAAACTAATGTTGGATTATGTTTCTATGATGGAGCAAGGTGCTGATATTTTCACAAAACCATTTCCTAATGATCCATTTCATAATATTAGGTTGATCATCAATGTTCAAACTTCCTCTATTAAAGGATAAGTTATGTAATTATATCCCTTATCTCATCTTTTCATTGGATAGTTGTTGTCAAGGGGGAAAATAATATTAATATAAATCTATCTATTGGTATATGTTTTAACTTTAAAGGTAAATCATGTATTTAGGGGGGTTCTTAAAAGGGTTAAGCTATTTTTTTATTTTTTGAACTATTTTAAAAGTTTATTGAAGTGGATGAAGGAATTTTTTTTGTTCTTAAAGGAATAATTTGTGAAAGTTCAAATTGTAAAGAAATGATTTCTTAATAAGGTGAAATAATGGTTTATTAAATCACTATTTTGGATAGCATGATATTATTTTCTAATAATTATTATTTATTACACTAAGTTATCTCATGTATTATTATAATGGTTCAATCAATAAACCATTTCACGAGTTTCAACATTTCAATTATTTATGTTCCTTGTTTGACAATAAAATCCAAAGGGTAGATTACTGTTACCAATGTTGATGGAGATGTTTTGAATATGTAGGTTGATGGAAAGTTTGTTAGAGGTGTTGTCTTTTTTTGATAAATAATACTTACTCAGCTTTGTTATGTACATAAATCACTTAAATAACAATGAATATTATTATAATGATCTTAAATCTCAAGGGCTTGTGTCAATAGTGACACATTGTTTATAACACTATTTAGAGAAAAAGATGAATCAAAATAATATCATGCAAAATAATATTTATTTTTCATGATGATTTGTTGAATAAAAACATGAAAATTAATCTTATGTAATTTCATGATGAAGAAGGAATTTTATTTTTTTAGGTCTTGGTATTATATTCATTCATGATATATTACTAATTATATAAAGAATACTTTAAAAAATTGTTCCAACCATCACAAGCTCACAAAGGCCAGGCTATCAACCACACATGAAGGAATAATGGGTCAACCTAATGATATAACCAACCCAAGGATGTACATAGTGGTAGGGGTATGTGAATTGAATGTGTATAGGCCCACTAGAGCACACGCCTAAGCGAGCATGTGTATGGTCTAGCTTGTCTGGATGGTACATGACGCATATGTGAGTAGTGTGATATATTTTCTAATCCCCCAATTCCATGGTAAGTTATGGTAGAGGAATTCCCAGGATTATAAATCACATCCTGGACATATTGAAATTTTGATGTGGGACTCTGAGGCATTGTTCACTATTACTTTTTCTTAAAAAAAATTTATAAAATTCCCATTTTTCAATCACTTCAATCTCCCAAACCATGAAATTTAAAATAAACTTATCATCTTCAAATTTAGGCTGCATTGAAGAGATGTTCCTTGGGTTCTTTATGGTCGAACCATCGATGATCAAACCAAGTACTCCATGGGTGTTCTATGATCATATTTATGAGATTATGAGGTTGAGAAAATTCATGCATGAAGCTACATATTGCATGAATATAGATATTAAAGGAATGTTTTTTAGTTGAATGAAAATAGAGTTGCAGTAGGAAGATTGACCATATAAAATACATAGATGCATTTAGATTATAAAAAGTATTATATTCAAATTGTAAAAGAAGTGATGCCATATTTTTTGGTTTCAAAAAAAATATAACCCATTTTTGTAAATGTGAATATTTTTATCTTTGGTGATTTTAAAATTCATCAAATAGCATAAAAAAGTGGAGCCATCGATGTGGTATTTTTCTAGGTAGAGAGGTGGTGGAGAACTATTTATAAATACCGAGGGATTATGCCAAGTTTTGTTGTCAAATATTTGTGAAGAGATATCATTTTCTCATAGAAAACAGAGCAGTATAGAATTTTGTTTCATGAAGAAGAAGATCCATGAGCCTCTTAGGTCATGAAGAAGAATATATGTTTCCCTTTAAATTTTGTTTCAAACTTGATGTGTTATACATATAACTGGTTAGGTGAATACCTTTATATTTTCACAAGGCTATTATGTAAAGATGAAAACCCTTACACAAATCCTTTTGGATGTGCTTGATATTCTTTCACAAAGATAGTTCATGAAATTGAGATATTTTATTGCATATACTTGCATGAAGAGAATCAGACGCATGGTATTCAATTAAATATGAAAAAGAATAAATTCATTCTCTTATGCACATGAATATGTATGAAAATCATTGAAGAATATAGAAGAGATAATATATTCACTTATATACATGAGTTTGAGAAGATAGTGAGATAAAAAAGGAAGTATATATAACAATAGCACGTAAATTTATATATCAATAAATTGTTATATTTTTGTGTTTATAAAGACAACATATAGAAGGAATACTTTTCCTACTTTTTGGAAATAAAGTGAAGGAGGAGGAGTTTCATGAAAAATAGAAAAAGTGTGAAGAAATATAATTTGAACAATGACATCTTAATGAATTATATTGGTGAATTTTCTACAGTTATTTTGAAAAATATTTTTTACGTAATTTACCTATGTGAGGAGAGCATGCACTATTGATTGGTTAAAGTGAAATGTAAGTGCAAGTATATTCCTTTATTATTCTAACTACATTTAAAGGATTTTTTTTCTAATGACTTTATGATATTGGATTATTTCCAAACCATGTCAAGGAATAGATAGTATTATTCAGTAGTGAACCTTTTAAATATATGTGTACCGTGGTTATGCTTGTGTGTGTGTATATACAAAAGTAATATCTCTTTAACAGGGTGGAAAAGTTGTTTCGTAAGGAAGAAATTATAAAATAAAATAGCACTAATTCACCCCCTCCCACTCTTAGTGATCACACAGATCATGATTGGTCCTTTCATGGTATAGTTTGAACATATTGATTTAGTGAAAATAATAATATTTTAAAATAAATTATTAGAATCATGCATACATAAAATGGAATATAATAGATAATATATTGATATTTAAATCCCCTAAAAATACTAAGTGTTAAATTAATTCCATAATAAACACTTTTTAACACCTCAATCATCCAACTGGGTTGGTTCATAATAAAGTTGAGTTCCCCTGGATTATCTTGTGTAAGGAATGAAAGTAATTAGTGGACCATAAGTGGTTAGTACCTTGTTTTTTTAATTTTATTAGGGTTACACTTAGCTAGGAAACCCTATGAGATTGGATAGAAGAGGAAAAGTATTGATTATATCCATATTATAGAGTGTACAAAAATTATATGCTCAACCATATAAGATTCATATATGGTTTTATTGGCATAATAGACTACCTATATAGATAAGTGGTGAGATGAAAACTTAATTGAATAGATTTCTTCGTGAAATATGTATCTTGGTTCACTAATGGATATAATTCATTAAAAGAGGTAATCATTTTTTTGGGATCAAGTTTTAATAAAATACCTTATTAAATGATTGTAACACATGATACTCATATGATGAAAGCATTTATTATAGATAAATGACATTGTCTCCATTGAACATTACATTGAGATAAATATTAGAGAAAGAAAAAAACTTAATGTTATAAACTTATTAGACTGGTAAAAGAATTAAAATTTATTCTTAATAAAAAAAATTATGTGTTAGAGTAATACCTTCCTAAGTAACCAAGTGATGAAGTTTTTTAACAAGTAAATCTAGATTCTTATGAGAATCAGATGATGGTTCACTCAAAGTTTAAATGGAATTGTATTTGAGATGAATAGAGGAATTTTAAACTTGAATCATATACTCAATGTGATTTATTTTTTCAATTACAAGGTGGGACTAAAGTTATCCCTTCAGAATTGATCGGGATATGGAATTCATATTTGAATCATTGTGGGAAATTTTATGACATTGTGGATAAGTTTAATAAATGGTTACTATATTTTCTAAAAGTATTGAGTATAGTGTAACTGGGCATGTGGTGTTCAGGTTATTATTTAATATTGATAGTATAATAGAGTAAAAGGTTTAAGAGAAAATAATAAGGTTATGTTGTTACAATAATTATTCTTGGTAATTAACACCTAAGGGTAGTTTCGATAAGGAATTGAAATGTTTTCATATGATGGAAATTTTTTGTGACAACCTGGGTAATTTTAATAAAAAATAAATTTTATATCTTATTAATATTTTTTTATTATATGTTATGAATTCACATTCATTAAAATAATTTTATATGATTTTTTAAATCTAATAAATAAATGGTTTTATTTATTAATGTGAAATGGGTGGTTTGGGGTGGGGTGGGCTATGCCCGCATGACTTTGTCTAAAAAATCATGCATATAATGAAAAAAAATCAAGCCCGCACCACCCTATATAATACCCTGGGTTCCCCACAGGTTTCCCTCATTTTAAAAAAAATTATCTATTTATAATCATTTAAATATTGCATTTTTTATCATTCTTAATACTATTTGTGGGGAGAAGTATGGATTGAAAATACCTAGTGTTTTAAGGGATGTGATGTAACATTTTTCTATGGGTTAATGGTGGCATACGATGATGCTGATGTGGGGGTGAAGTGTTGTGATGAAAAGTAGGTGAGTGATCGGTGAGGGGTGATAAATGATGATGTTAGTCTTGTGGTGATGTGAATGGCTGGACCTGTGAATGAATGATGATTTTCCAGGAAATAATCAGTTTCAAAGGAGGCTATTAGGGTTCCATTGTGGTCCTTTCCTATTTTATTAATAAAAAAATAAAATTAAATAATAATAAAAATTAAATCAACCCAAAAAATATTATGATTATAATAAATCTTTTAAAATTTAAATAATGTATAGGGGAGATGAGTTCCATTTTTTTGAGAGGTGGTATGACACACCATGTGAATATAGTGAATAATTACAATATAAATATTATAATATCAAATTTAAACAATAAATATAAACCTGTTTAAAATTTACATGTGAATTAATGGTGAATTAGTATGATGATTATGGTGAGAAATCAAATTTCATTGTTTAATCATGATTTTTTATTAAAAAAATAAAATATTAAAGAAGCATATATTGTAAAAAAAAATTAATTAGGCCTATGGGTAAGTTCGCACCAATGCGGGCTCATCCCGCCTTGGTCTGCAACCACATGGGCTCAACCCACATTGGCACATTCTCTTAATGATAAAAATTTTTAGGCTCACCCAGCCCCACATCTTCCCCATACTTGTGAATCCTACGAGCCACAGGCTCATTTTTCATCACTAGTTTTATTCTAATTGAAGTGTATTCCATATATTATATGCTCTTATTTAAAAGTTAAATTTTTAAATTTTAAAAACTGAATTTTATAAAATATAATTTAGTTTATATATATATATATATCAAATATAGGTTATGGGGAATTTTTTTGATTTTTATGAAAAGATTGATTTTTGGGTAAATAATGAAAAATATCAATTTTTATAAAAATTATAATTTATTTACAAGTATTTACAAAGTACCATTCTTTTTTATATTGTTTTTGAAGTAAAAGTATTCCCATTTTATTAAAAAATCAAATTAATTCCATATTAATCTAAATTATGCTTGATTCTGGTATAAATTCATTTTTAGTCTTAAAAACAAATTTTTCAAAAAACATGTTTTTCATTTTGTTTTTCAAACTGATATTAAAAGTAATTTTTTCCAATTATCGAAATTTAATCTTGAAAAATTGATTTAATATTTTTAATCCTGATTTTAAAATTTATCAATGAGTTCAATTTCATTTTTTGGTCACAATTAATAGTCACCACGGTGAAAATTTTTCAGTGTGGTAAAGGATAAGATAGGTTAATTAAGGTTAAAAATATGATGAGGTCACAAAATTTCATATTAAATATTAACAGATGAATTTATTTATAACTTTATAGCCTTATCTTTTAAATGGGATATATTTAGTGCCACTTTACCATAAATAATACTTTATATTATTTTAAAACTTCAAAAGAGTTACAAGAGTGTCACTCCTCTAACTTAAAATATCCCCCCTCCATATCTCTTATTTATATAATTTTAGCCATTTATATTGAACAATAACTGCCTAAATACCTTTATAAAGTCTATCCCAATATCTTATAGTCCCTTAGTTCACCAAAATACCATCTTATAAGGCTTAAGGTGTAAGCCAAATGTGGTTTTCTAAAGAAGAGATATAATACTTAACTGAGTGTTTTTATGTTTATTTCTTTTTACAACTCCTTAAAATATCCTATAACCATGATAATATATTAAAATATTTATATAACTTACACTTATGCTGATTTCACAACCCTTTTTCTTCTCCTTTTCCATCCTATGGGAAATGAAAATGTTGCACGTGCATATGTGTGGACTATTACCTCTACAATGTGATGTGATTTTTGTTTCATCACCACCTCACAAGGCTGATTATTATGTTGGATTTCATGAAAATATATATGATATTTATAACACAATTATTATTTTCTAAATATAATATATTACTTACCTTATTACCCATCCATCCATTGGAAAATGATATTGTCGCTCATGCATACTTATGGACTACCACTTTCATGAAGCGATGTGATTCATTTTTCATTCCATGCTTTCATGGATGGTTATATAATTATATTTAATGTATAAAAATAATAATTATTTACTTATTAATATTATTTATTTTATAGAATAATGAACCCTTTGATCATGTTCAACCTACCGAAGTTGTTTTGGAATTAGGAACCGAATATTCTCAGAACATTTGACATTATTTTAATTAATTTAGTAACTATAAAATACATGTTGATAAATTAAATAAAAGTAATTATGATAATATAATAAACTTGAAAAAATTTCATAAGTAATTAGATAATTGATATAATTTTATTATACATGAGTTAATGAATGTATGTGGTGAGTTATACTCGGGGTATGTGATTTTCAGTAAAACCTTATTTTAAATGTTTTAGAGTTTCAAGTTTTAAACATTATCCTCCATATCCATGTTTCTTAAAATATTTCAACAAATTTATTCTTGTACAAAAATAATTATTTAAATTAATTTTAAATTATCATTGGAATTACTTAAAATGTTTTAAAATGTATCTTTTTAATAGTTTTCACATAGGTTATTTTTTAAAAAGTGTGAAAGGAATATTTTTTTAACATATACAACATGAATAGAATTTCCCACCATCATAAATATTATTATTTAAAAATATTCTACTATATGTTTTCATGGTTTTTCAAAGAATATCATGTTTTATTATTATACTAGGAATATTTATTTTAATAGTTTTCAAATAAAAATTATTTCTATCATTATCTTTATTTGATCACAAAAGTGTTCTTAAATATGTAAAAAACATAATATTTTATGATATTTTAAGATTTAAATATAATGTTTTATGATTTTTATGTATGTTATTATCCTTGTAAAATATTTATAATGATGTGTGTACCCAATATAGATCTTCAATTCATTGGTAAGTGATTTATTTTCTTTAGAGAATTATGTTGGAACTAACCAAATTGTTTATTTCATTTGTAAGGGTTCCTGATAGGTTTTTATGAAGATAAAATCCCAAGGCACATACATGACTTTTATATTCCTAAAATATATTTTTATAAAAATATTTTGATTTCATAATTGAAGGAAACGATATTATTTTTTAAGAAAGTTTTTAATGGTTTTAAGAGTGAATGGTACGTTTTTCAAGAAAAGGTTTTTCACAGGTTATTAAATTTTTTGAGAAACTCTCAAGATTATGAGTTTACCTTCATTGTTGCTTACAAAATATTTTATGAAAAACGTTGGGTAATAAAAATGATTTAATGAGTAAGTAACTAAATACTTTAGCTCAAATTTTATTATGTAAAAGGCAAAAAATTCTTATGGATTTTAGATTTATTTCAAATAGACTAATGATTTACTTTCTTTTTTATATCTCTTATTGAGATTTTTGTGCTCACCCTAAGTTTTCAAATGTTTTTCATAGGGACTAAGGTTGAGTAATATCTATTTCAAGGACTGTATTTTCACTATAGGCAATCATATTAAAATAAATGAACATATTTTGAGTAAAACATTAGTTTTATAGTGATCCAAACTTTTCATACATAGATATTACATCTTAATAGATAAATATTCATTACATAAAATTATAGTGTATGATGGAATTTTATAGGTTTAGTATATTTGGAAAATTGGAAAGTTAAAAAAATAATAAGATATCTATATCTTCTCCCACTTATTTCTTCATAAATAACAATATTCTTTGACATATCATACTTTATACCTTTCTTCATAACTTAGGGAAAGGGAAACACAATAAAGGGTGATATCGGATGCTCACTGAGGGTAAACAAGGGAGATATCAATGATCACTTAATCTTAACTTGAACATTGAGGTATGATAACATGAGATTAACATTTTAAAAATGTACCCTACATATCAAATATCATAATCTTGAGTCATAAATATTGGAAATTCATAAGACATAAATCATAAATGAATCAAATAACGTGATCTAGGAGAACACAACCTTGCTGAAAGGAATAAGTTTTTGGAATACACATAATCATATAAAATAATTTCATTAGTATTCAAGGAACACTTCCAATACTATGAAATTGTATTGGGTTTACTTCCCAAACCATCATACTAGTTGAGGTTCACTCCCAAGACTATCAGAGTGGAAAAATTCTCTTACTGAAATGTGTTCACTCCCCATTCTGGTTCTATTCATCTCATGAGATATCAATATTTACCCAATGCATTGGAGGTCTATATGATTTCAATCCTACCCATAACATAATGAAAACTATACATATGAATTCCACAATATCATAAAAAATTAATCATATTATAACCCATAAAAGGGAAATAGGTTTTATATAAATTTAATTACAGTATAACTCATGGAAAAGAAATGGGTTTCATAAATTATTTTTCATAATAAATCATAAACATACAGAGAAATAATAATGATGGTTTCATTAGATTATATCCTTAGTAAATCATAAGTAATATCAAAGTATTTTATTATAAATTAAAATTCCTTTAAAAAATCACTTGGAATATTTATTGAGAAAAATACACTTTTCACTTTGAAATCACTTATTTAAAAACTAAAAATTTACCAAATATTAAAGAAAATATTTTATTTTAAAATAAACTTAGAAACATTTAAAGTAATCTTCAAATAATTGATCAGAAAATAGGATAATAATTTATATTCATGTCATATAATTTAAAAGAAAAACATTCATTCCACACATTTGTAAAAAGGATTAAAAATTACCTCATTGGGAAAATAACAAGAATATTCCTCTTAAACCGTTTTTTAAAAATTAAACCATGGGTAAAAGTTAATTTTAAAAATAATAGGATAATATTAAAATCATTATTGAATACTTTTCGAAAAATATGGATTTGGAAGAAAAATATTTTTCAACTGAAAAGGAAAATAAAGTGGTTTTCCATAAAAACAATATTTTAGTGTCTTAAATAATTAGAGTGAAGAAAATTAAAGTAAAAAATTATATTATAAATAAATAACTATAAAATAATAAAATTCATGATTTTATTGAGAGTTATATCATGAAATTTTATCATTGGAAACTTAATCATAGACAATCTTAATAAATAATGAGATTGTTTCATAAAACCTTCACCACTTTGATAATTTTTGAATCATAATCCCCATGTAAGAATAAAGTAAAATGAAAAATTAAATATCATTAACATAATTAAAACATTATATAACATGTTTAATGAGTATTATATACACCTCATAAATATTAATAGGTTCATAACATCAAACATTTCTCAATGAATCAATATTGAGATGAAGCACTCTTACTGCTTTAGTAATATCAAAATCAAAACCTCCTAAAAGAGAGGATATTATATCAATTTTTAAATCCCTAAAATTTTAATTAAAATAATAATAAAATACATTAATATTTATTATATAAACCAAACAAAGTAAATAAGTGTTTAATATGGCATAAGTCTCACAAAAATAAAAGTGAGATGAGAAACCTCTTACCACAGGTTTGACTTGTTTCGTACATGTTCAAACCTCTTATATAATAAATATAAATATTTTATAAATATATTATAGAATAATAATAATATATATCATACCATATATTATTTACTTAAAAACTATTATTACCTATTTATTAACAATTCATTATTAAAATCCATATTCTAAGTAATAACAGCTTCATTTTTCCTGAAAATTTTGATTTGGTGGTTTTGGTCCTTATAAATTGATAATTATTTCATTATATCAATAATTTTATTAATGATTTAATCATAATATATATTTATTATATTCATATTTATAATCATCCATAAAATATAGATATAGAAAAATGGATTACACAATTCATGGAGACAGTAGGTCTTACATATGCATGAACGTTGCTTTCACTTTCAATAGATGGAAAAAAAGGTAATAATATTTCACCTTTAAAAAATAATCATTATATCATATATATCATATATATTCATTAAATTTATCTTTATTATCATCCATGTAAATTGTAAATTAAAAATGAATTACATCGCTTTTTGGAGGTAGTAGTCCACAAGTATGCATGAGTAATGTTATCATTTTCTAATGGATTTTAAGGTAAGAAAATGGATATGATATTATAGTTATAGAAGAATAATTATTTTATAAATATCATATATAAACATTAAACCCCTCATAACAACCATTCAAAAAATATGGTGATGAAAAATGAATTATATCGTTATGTGAAGACGGTAAGTCATACGAACACACGAGCGATACTTTCACTTCACATTTGAGGGAAAAGAGGGTGAATGAAGGTGGTTTAATAATCATAATAAAATTTAATTATATTCATGATAATTAACTTAATATTTTATGATAGGTACCAATGATTTATATGATGTAAAATAAGAATTAAAAATAAAGTGATTGGTTAAAGAGATTGCCTCTTCTTTTAAAGAACTACTTGAGATCTTCTATTAAGGTCCCTAGGGTTGGTCTTTTGGGAATAAAAGAACCTATAAAATGTGTCTAAGGATGTATATAATATATTTTTTCAGTTTTTGGTCAAGATATAAGGCTCAAAGTGGTGTGAATAAAAGAGATAATATGTGTCCTTTTATAAGGAAGGGAAATTACACACTTGGAATTACTAGAAAGATTAAAATATAATTAAGTAATTCTCAACCCAAATGCTTAAAAAAGAAATATATTAAAATAAAAACATTATATGTACTAAATATCATAAATTAACTAAATATATATTTTTTTATTTTAAACCTTATCTTTTTATTAACCCCTTAGTTAACCATTTTTACCTTAATTGTGGTAACAATTATTTCAATATTAAAGGGTTAAAAATGTTATCATAAATGCAAAATTGACCAATAAATGGATAAGTTTTTAAGTTTTAAACCATATTCCATTAAATTAGACAAATATAATATTTTTATGAATTTAAAATCATTTAATAAAATATTGTTTATTGAAAAATATCATTAATTTCAATTTTGGAACAATTTATTTAATTTGACTTTAAAGACACTAAGTAAATGATGTAAATAAAATATAATAATTTTAAAAATAACTAATATGTAATATTTATCTAAAAAATTAATTTAATAATATAACTCACTAAAATTATATTACTTTTAGTATTTTTAAAATCATTTATTTTATTTTTCTGTTAATTAAATTAATATTATGCCAACATTGCGTAAGCATTTAAGGTACTTATATAATACCTAAAATTTATAAATAAATTACATAATGAAATTAATTTTATTATGCTAAAAATAAAAATTAATATTTCTTTACAACTTTAATTTTCTTCTATGTGAACACATAAGATATATTTAAAACTAAGAGAGTGACATTTTGTATTTTTCTTTTATTTAAATATTATTTAAGTCATTTTCATGGAAAAGTTTCTAGTAAATGATTTTATTTATTTATTTATGTAATTATGTTTTAATTACCTTCACCTAATAATAATTAAGATGAAAAATGGTAACCTTAACACGTATTTTTAACCTAATTAACTCATTTTATCTTTTCCATGGTAACAAAATTTTACTATGCTTACTATTCATAATAAACAAAAATAAAAGGGACTTATTTACCAAATTTAAACCTTATAATTAAAAATATGGTATCCATTAATAATTATTTAATCTCTATAAGTGTTATAAAAAAAATTTAGATAAAAATACAAAATGCAGTGAAAAGTTTTTTTCCAAAAAAATATCTTTTTAAGTAAAAAATATTTTTATACCAAATTAATCCATAAAATTGATTCTAAATAAATTAATTAGATTAATAATAATATATTAGAAATAATTTTAATTTAAAATAATTTTAAAATAATATGTAACTTTTAAAATTCTTGAAAAAAATAAAGTTTTCAATAAAAAATAGTATTTTTCACAATTCATTGAAAAATATATCTTTTCAAAAAATTATCAAAGAATCTCCCTAATATTATTTTGATACACTGGCTTAAAAAATAAATTTTATTTTTCCAAATATATTTTATAAAATTAGAAAACAATTAATATAATATTTTCTCACAAAAATAAATAAAATCATTTTTGAAGGAAACGTATTTTTGAATCATTATATGAGTTTACTAAAAAATTCAATGTTTATTTATTAATAATTAATAAATACATTCATATTGAGTAGAATATTTATATATATTTCATAATTTGGTTATTTCTATTCATACCCTCTAATTTAATAGCTAGGTTTTAATGTTCATATTTAAATAATAATATTTCATGGCCGTTTAAGCTCAATGTTTCATGTCATATATTTTATGGAATATAATATTCTTATTTTAAAAAATATTTAGGTGTTAAATTCTCCTCCCCCCCCCCCCACCACCCTAATAAATTTCATCCTCACAATTTTAACTTGATCTTAGTAATCAAGGTTTTTACATTTAAAAATTCATTTATTGAGAACACAAATCGTAAAAAGGGTTAATAATGCATCCTTTAAAAAGGGAAAGTGGGAAACATAAAAGGTTACCTAAGATAACACATTACAATATTCCTATATTAGTATAACATTGGTGGGAAATGAAAATATGGATAGGGAGTAAATTTTCAAAATGATGGAGAGTGACATAGAACATTGATCACAAAAAAGTGAATGATTAATAGAAATTTAACGACCACAGAACCATAAGGAAAAGGGGTGTAAAAAGGGCCATAAATTCATTGAAAATGAAGGTAGTAGGGAAAAAATTTTATTTCAAGATCCTTTTCATAGAGTTTAAGAATTCCTTTACCATTTAGACTAAATAAATTAGGAAAAATACTTACTTTCTGGGTAGAATTTCATCTTTTATTTGATTTCAACCATAATATCATTTGTTTCTCCAAATTTGAGTATTCAAGATGAATAATTCATGCATAAAGAAATAAAATAAACTTTTAATGGATCGGGTAATTCAAAAAAATGATTTTGAGATATTCGTATTTTCTTTAGACCATAACCAAAACTAAAAATGGTTAATGCAAGGTAATATAATTCCAAAAATTAATAAACGTTTAAATGATATATTTAAGTCTAGAGTTTCCACAATAGCACCAAAGGTTCCACTTAAATTGTTTCATAAATAACCCTAAATCCCAAATAACCTCAATAACCTCAATATTAAGGAATTTTTTAACCTCAAATGTGATCTTATACCTTTTAATATACATCCCCAAAAAA
The DNA here is from genome assembly GCA_963277665.1 of Viscum album. Lineage (NCBI taxonomy): Eukaryota > Viridiplantae > Streptophyta > Magnoliopsida > Santalales > Viscaceae > Viscum > Viscum album. Next base: position 1,211,313,445 of record OY728153.1, on the reverse strand, counting down.
TTAATTGCATTCTTTCCAATTAATCTTTCATGTTAAATCAGATGTTAAAACTTAATATTGTATATACCTCAACCCAATGAAGAATCTCCCAAAATATATTAAATTAATATATAATCTTGTAACATATTAAACTTCAACAAAATATCATTAATCAAAATTAGATACTAACTTGAAAGGTAATACTTAACTTGACCATAAATACCTATGAAAATACCTCCTTGTCAATGAATAACTTTTAAACCATCAATAATATATATATCCCACTATCCAATAGAACATAATTAATTTATCATCAAATCATATACTAACCCAAAGGTTTATCTAAATCTCAATCAGGTATACTTCCGAAAATAAATTAAAAGTTTAAAATAACCTCAAAATCCAATCACATAAAACCTCAAAAGGGGATATTTATGCCTTTGATCTTATGATAAACCTTAAATTTAAAAACCCATGATAGTATCTATAACTCTTAATTTAACCTCACTTGAAAACATTTATGATTCCAAAAATTAACATAATATTTATTACTCAAATAACATCATAGATTATTGAATATATTCCATAAATCCAAAAATGAAATACACTTAATTAAAGATGACCTAAATCATTTTTTCATAAAATCACTAACTATCCAAATTACTTCAAAATTTAAATCACCACTTTATCCTAACTAATAATTATTACATTGACATAGCATCACTTTTTGTATACTTTAATATACTTCATCCAATCCTTAAAGAAAAACTATTGTGGGAGAATTCTTAGATGTTTCATGATTCTTATAATCATAATATAATTAATATAATACTTATATAACATAATTCTCAAATCTTGGTATATAAAAATAGAAATCCTTACATTTAAATGATTGTCATAGTATAGGTCCTTTCTTGGTCTATAATTTAACCCTTGGAATTGGTAATTGGCTTGAATAATGCCCATATTCCCCTAAATATAAGACAGTAAACTATAAATAGTGTCTTAGGATGAACTTTATATCCCTCCATCAAACTCATCATTTTTCCTCAAAAAATCACTTACTCTATGACCTTATTTTACACACATAAAAAATATTCTCATTCCTCTAATACATTTTCCTAATTGAATATTCCTACATTATTTACATATAAGAAATTAAATCTTCTTCCCATTATTTTCTTCATGAAACTCCATTTTTCTCTTATTAGGTGTGTCAGGATAATCACCCATGTTGAGATTATTAGCCATATAATGAGATATCTGACTAGGCATAATCATAAGTTTTCACCTCCCATATCCCATTTTATTTGGTTTCTCATGATGAAAATCATTATATTGTTTGTCACGTTCTTCATTAACATGAATCCTTCTAGTTCCAGTAATTTACTAATCCAAAATGTATGGTGTGAGAAATAATAGTCATAGTAAGGAACCATAAAAATCATTCATAGGATTTCTAAATCATGATGCATTCTTTTCAATCAATGACACCGTTGTTTTAGCGTAATTTATTCATGTTTATCATCTATAAAATCCTTTATAATGATTTATAAGAAAAATGTGAGTTAACCAAATCATATCTCATGATAGTGTCAAACTAGGTGCGCAGTAAGATCACACTCAAAATTCACTAGAATGGTTGTTGAGATATAATCAACTAACAATTTTTGTGGTTATTACCCCTAGGTTAATTTTTACCAAAACAACATCCACTAGAAATATACAATTAGGGATGTTTTTCTAGTAAAAATACACTCTTTTCTTTACCATAACTTAGGAATTTATCCTATACATAGGATTATCCTAAGGATTCTCACTAAAGTTTCAACATCTTATTGTTTAAGGGTAAATAAACCCTAATCTAATATCAACAATAGTAACCCATAATTTTCATTCATAGAAATAATATCTTAATAAATAAATACTCATTACATAACATTACAACCCATTAAAGAATCATATAGGTATAGTATCTTTGGAAATTTGGAAACAAAAATAACTTTTTCATAATATATCTACATAATATTCCACTTATTTTTTCATAAATATCACCCTTCATATAAATTTCATACTTAATACCTTTCTTCATAACCTGGGATAATGGAAACATAAGAAAGGGTGAGTTCAAATGATCAATAAGGGTAAATAAGGGATATATCAATGATCACTTAATATTAACATGAACATAAGGGTATGATAATATGATCTTAACATTTAAAATTCATACCCTTTATACCAATTATCATAATCTTGAGTCATAAAGAAGGCGGTTCATAAGACATAAATCATAAAGGAATCAATGAACATGATATATGAGAGAATAACATTGAAATAAGAAATATGTTTTTGGAACACACATAATAATATAAAATTGTTTCCTTAGTAGTCAAGTATCACTTCCAAGACTATTATAGTGGATTGGGTTCACTCCCCAAACCATCATAGTAGTCCAGGGTCACTCCCAAGACTGTCATAGCAGAGAAATTCCCTTACTAAAATAGGTTCACTCCCCATTTTAGTCCTGTTTTTATCATGAGATATCAATCTTTACCAAATGAATTGGAGGGATATATAATTATAGTACCACAAATCACATAATTAAAACCAAACATATGTGTTTCATAATACCATAAAACATTCATCATATCATAACTCATTAAAAGGAAATGAATTTCATATATATTTCATCATGACATAAATTTTGTAAAAGAAAGAGGTTTTATAAATATCTTGTCATCATAAATTATAAATCATAAACCATTCATAGAAAGAATAAGTATTTTATCTTTCTATCATATCCTCATTAGATAATAGGTAACATCAAAGGATGTTATCATAAATGAAAATGTATTTAAAAGATCACTTGGAATATTTCTTGAGTAAAATACAAATTTCAATTTCAAATCACTTTTTTAAGATCTAAAAAATTTACCAAATATTAATGAAAAAAATTTCATTGAAAATAACCTTGGAAACTTATTTACGATGCTTCAAATTATTGAGTAGTCATGACAGAGGCAAATTCCATTCATGTATCACAAGTTAGGAGAAAAAAATCTTTTTGCACATTTGTAAAAAAGGTCAAAAAGTACCTTGTTGGGAAAAGGGAAAGAATATACCCATTAAAAATTTTGTTAAAATAAAACCATTAGTAAAAAGTGACTTTAAACAATCATATGATAATATTAAAAAAATTCTTGAAACCCTTTTTAGGAAAACATGGATATGGAAGAAAAAGGGTTTTCGACCGAAAAGGAATATAAAGTCAGAGGCTCCTATGGATATAGGTACTCTTTGTTTCCTTTTTAACTCTTTTCTTTCTACTTCTTGAATGAGTTTTGTTTAGGGAATCGATAATACCCTATGTTGGTGTTGTTTGACGTAACTTCAAATGCATGAGAAATAGGGATCCTTCCCCCATCGAGACGCGTTTTTGTAATGTGATCTAAAACTATGTGGTTGAGTTAGTGACACCCAAAGTGGACAGTTTCGAGGTGTGGTGGATGAGTCCATCTGACTTGTGTGTTCGGGGAGGGGTTGTATTTTCAATGGATTGCACAAAGGGCCTAGTAATACCCATTGTGTGAGCTTGGTCAGCCCTTTTTGTTTGTTGGTACCCTTGTGTGTTCGAATTCATCTTATACGTGATATTATTAAGGTGGATGAAGTTAGGTTGATGTGGCTTCAGACTCACGAGGATGAGGGAAGATTTCCCCACCAATATGTATTCTTGATATGTGATGAAAAATTGTTCGGGTGAGTCAGTGCCACCCAAAACAAATAGTATTGAGGCGTAGTGGATGAGTTCATTTGACTTGTGTTGTTTTGGAGTGCATTGGTCTCTGAGTCAGGTTAGCGAGGTGGGGTTCCACTATACCCTATGACTATGAATGGACCTGGTGCTTGGTGTTTTTTCCACCTGTCGCAGTTGAGGAGACATGTGTCATATATTGCACGATGTATACCTAGTTGAGATGGAATTAGGTTTGGTGGCCCTTGTGGTTCCCCTAAGTGTGATCTTATCAGTATCATGGGAACCCTTGGTGGCCTTTGTGGTAGTCTTTATGTGCTCTCTGACGTGGGAGTCCTAGTTGAGAGCTCATCTTCTTCCCATGAACCTAGCCTTTACCGTTTCGTGGATGATAAGCCTTAAGGTGGGTAGGATGTAGTAACTCAGGTTTTGACCTATAAGAATTTGGAATATTCATAAGAATGTTTCCAAATCCATGCACTAAGTCGGTGTGGGAATCCAAGTCCCAGGGTCCTCGGAGCGGTGATTTGAAAAATATTAAATATATTTTATCACATGCATGCAGTTTCTCATCAAAACATGAATAACTCTAAAGTGGAGTATCAAATTGGATTTTTTAGATCACGTTTCATTTCATAACATCATGTTTATCCTAGACCTAGAATAATCTTTTTCGGCACTGGGTGTTGGGTCAGAGGCGAGTTGGGGTAGGTATGTTAGACAAAGGGGAGGATTTAATTAAAAATTAAATCCCTCTCCCCCCTCCTCTCCCTTGTTCACACGTAGAAGGATCTGAAGTCCCTCTCCTCTCCCTCTTTATCTACGAATGAATTGAAGGCCGAATCAATGAAAAGAAGTGTCATCATTCTTGGATCTTGATAGTGGATTCTCCCAAATTGAGCATCAATAGCTTTCAAGCATTAATTCAACCTTGAAGCTTTGACATTTCACCCTAAGGTAGGTGGTTTGAGTTTTAAGTCTTGATCCCCTTTTTTATGCATCTTTTTATGGTTATAATTCTCTTAGATGCTTGCTAGGTACCCCTTGAGGGTCGATCTATATGTTACGGGATGAACAGGGGTGATCCGGGCCATTTTCAAGGAAGTCTTGAGGGATTTTTCTATCTACATGATGTGTAGACTAGTGCGACATGTCATGTGTTCTTCTCATTTGGGGAAGATGACTCTAGGGGACTACACACTGTGTACTAAGGGTTACAAGTTGTGTAGTGACCCCGAGTCATGTGGCATAACGACATGGTCAGGGAATCTATGTGACCATACACTGTCATGTACCAATACATGGACAAAGTACACAGATACAGGGTTCCAGACATGGGCATGGGTAAACTACACAACCAGGTGGTCGTATTACCAGAACAAGCCATGTATTATGGGATGAAAGATGTGTAAGTTGTGTGACTGTACACATCTGTGTACCAGTAATGGCCAAATTACATAGACACAGAGTGTTGGACACGGGAATAGGTAAACAACATGTCCAGGTGGTCATATTACCCAAACATGCCATGTGGTATTGGATTCATGGCATGTAAGGGATATTGTTGGCCTGGACATGTGAAGGAGGAACATGGATAGGGGCTGAGTGGAGTGGGACACGACGTGTACCACCTTTACACATCGTGTACCCCCACACGGGTTGGATAACCATGTTGACAGGATACATGATCGAGTTATCGAGCAGGTTCACACTCCATGTGGTCCCTAGTGCACACTGTATACTCCTTGGGGACCTCCTGGAGATCTTCCACCTTTCGTATCTCCTCCTCTGGGACTTGGATTCAGGCTTGAAGGTAGCCTATTCTGTTGTCCACATAGAATGTGATAGTGGTCTCTATTTCGGCCTTTGAGATATGAGGTGGCACTTTCTGAGTAAGACGCTTGCGTAGAATAGCTCAAACGATTCTGGAGATTGGTGTGGTTTTACAAGAGATAAGTTGGGTTAGGTACTCCCATATGGAATTAGGGTACAGGTTTTCCTTACCTATCTTCTTATGTAGAGAGGTATTATCTACGTCATGGGTGAAATTTTGTTACCTTTAGGTGGTTTTCTACAGGGTTGTTACTCCCCTGATGGACTAGGATGCAGGTTCCCCATGAAATTTGTGGAGTTGGATAGTGATCCCCTACCGTGTCAGGGCATGGTCCCTCTATTATTGTTGGAAGGTAGAGTATCTACTCCACTATTGGACCAGGGTGTGGGTTCTCTATCAGTGGGGTTGGTAATCCTATGTCGTTCCAGGGTTTGGTTCCTCCATCTATGACGTTTAGGAAGAGTGGGCACTCCCCTACTGGGTTAGGGTGTGGGTCCTCTATCCTTAGAGATGGTACTCCCCTATCATTATAGGGTGTGGTTTCTCCATACGTGTTATTCCTGGTAGATTCGGTACTCTCTTGCCTACTAGGGAGAGGATTATCAAGCCTGGGGTCGGTACTCCCATGTCCTATCAATGTGTGGGTCCCCCATAGTGAACGATTTGGCCGATTCAGTACTCCCCTATCGAACTAGAGTGCAGGTCCTCTATCCACAGTGGAACTCCCCTACCGGGTTAGGGTGCGGGTCCATGATTCTCAAAGTGGTACTCCCTTGTTGTAACAGGGTGCAGGACCATGCCTACAGAGTAATGATCTCCCATATTTGGGTAGCAATGAGGTGCAGTCCTTTCCACTAGTTATGTGTTATTTCTGGTTAGGAGCTAGTGTGCCCTCGACGGACAGAGATATGGGCCCCTTCATACAAAATTGACAGAGGTTTCGTGGGCTAGTTTAGGAGCTAGTACTCCCTTGACTATGGGGCAGTGTAAAGAAGCATGACTCTCCACCTGGGTTCTTTCGACCTTGCCCGAGGAACAGGTTAGCAATGGAAAGACCTCTAGTATTGGGCACTAGAGATGGACCTAGTAAGTTTTTCTCGATGGAGTGTATCTCTTGGACCATAACCACATGGGATGGATGATCTCATGGAGTGTGTTCTCTTAGTTTTGTGTGACTGGAAGAGCCTTGAGTAGAACCTATCACTGGCTATGAGGTCAGAACCGCATGAGGCTTAGGGTCTAAAGAGTATATCTGGGGGTGTTTTCTGGGATTCATTGCGGTGTTGTCACATCTTAGATGACACACCAAGAGGTATGAGATGACTAGTCATGTATATTTGAGGATGGTACTAATATGGATTTTCTCTATCGTTTGGGTTCCCTTCTGCTGGGTTGAGTGGACTGATTCCTTTCACTTTCTCTCTTTTCTTTTGGGATTTTTGGGGTGCCTACTGACTATCTTTATACTCACCCTTGCAAGGGCTTTGCACGTACATGTCTTGTGTCTTGTGCAGAACACAGGCCTTTCCACGAAGTCATAAGATGAACCAGAGCAAGCATAGCTTAGTGGTCTAGACTGAATGGGGTGTTTACCAGAGTTGGGTTGAGGAGCTTTATGGTGGGTTCATTTGATAGCAATCCCCTACATCTAAGTAGGTTGGATGCTTTTGCAGTTTTCTTTTTGGTGGGCCCTATATTTTCCCTTTTTGTACTTCCATTGTACTCTAGTTTGGATAGATTTATGCATACATGTCTTTTCAGTTTTTATATATCTCTACATTGTTGGATGGAGGTGTATGTGGGTGTGTGTGTATAGGTACCTTAGTCTAAGGCCTCCTTGTGTGTGATATCCTACTCAGCACTGGTCGTCAGCCCCTGGCCTATAGAAGTAGGATTAGGGAGTCGTGGATCTAGCCTCATTGGGTCAGTTCGTGACAGTATCACTTTAAACTTTATATGTTTTATTAACCCTATCATTAACCATTTTTTACTTTAACCGTGGTAATAACTATTTCAGTCTTAAAGGGCTAAAAATGTTATCATAAATGGAAAAGTAAATAATAAATGGACCATGGTTGATATTTTAAACCATATGTCATTCATTTGGACAAATATAATATTTTTATTCATTTTAAATCATTTAATGAAGTATTATTTATTATAAAATATCATTAATGTCAATTCTAGAACTATTCATTTAATTTGACTTTAAAACACCAAAAAAAATATGGAATTCAAATATAGTCTTTTTATAGATCGCTAATATTTTATATTTATCTACCAAATTTGTATAACACTATATATCACTAAAATTATATTAATTTTAATATTTTTAAATTAATTTATTTTACTTTTCTATTAATCAAATAAATATTGTGTTGGTGTTGAATAAGCATTCAAGGTACTTATATAATACCTAAAAAATCACCATCATGAAATTAATTTTATTATCCTCAAAATAAACATTAATATTCTTACACAACTTTAATTTTTTCCTATTTGAACCCATAAGAGATATTTAAAAGTAAGAGAGTGACATTTCCTATTTTTCTTTATTTTAAATATTATATAGGTCATTTTCATGGGAAGGTGTCCCTTAAGAAATTAAATTTCAAAACTAAGGTGATAAAGGTATGATTAACTTCATCCAAAAAATTAAGATAAAAAAATGGACCGTAACACTTAGTTTTAACCTAGTTAAATCATTTTACCTTTACCGTGGTAAAAAAAATTACAACGGTTACTATTCATATTGAAGAAAAATAAAAGGGAATTATTTACCAAATTTGAACCTTGTGATTTAAAATATAATATCCATTTATCACAATTCAATCTCTATAATTAGCATAAATTTTTTTAAGATAAAAATGTAAAATGAAATGGAAAACAATTTTTCAAAAAATGTCATTTTAAGTATAAAAATATTTTTATACCAAATTTCAACATATAATTGAATCCAATGAACTTAATTAGATTAATAATAATATAAATGAACTAATTTTACTTCAAATCATTTTAAAACACAGTGGAAGCTTTTAAATGCTTGAAAAAATATAGTTTTCAATAAAAATCTTTATTTTTCACTATTCATTGAAAAATCATTCTTTTCAAAAAAAATCAGAAATTCATCTTAATATAATTTTAATATGATTTTTTCAAAAATGAACATTATTTTTTCAAATACATTTTTTAAAAGAGAAAAAAATTAAACATAATATTTTCTCAAAAAAGGAAATAAAATTATTTTTGAAGGAAACATATTTTTAAAGCATAATATGACTTTGCTAAAAAAATTGAATGATTATTTATTAAGAATTAATAAATACATTATTACTGGGTAGGAACTTTATATATAATTCAGATTTTTTTATTCCTATTTATACCCTTCAATTCAATAGTTGTGTTTTAACAGTCATAATTAATTAATAATATTACATGGTTATTTAAGCTCAGTGTTGTGTGTCGTATACACTACCGAACATAGTGTTCTTATTTTAAAAAAATCTCATGGTGTTACAAGTTTATAATTAAGAATCCATTTTTTATATAAAAATGGAAATTTTGTGTCAGTTTATAGTATTGTTATAAGGGTTTTATATGATATACTTTATCTTAGTTCACTAAAAATCTAACCCTAAAAGGTAATGGGAATGTAATAAATTTCAATCCAAGATATTAAAATCATAATTTGGTTTGTTAAAAGCTTCATTCATTATATTTGGTATCAGATAAAAGTTTATATAACTTTATAGGTTATAATTTTATTAAGAAATAAAATTTAAGGGATGTTAATATATGTATTATATAATCATGACAAAACTTTGAGGGTTTACATGTTGCTTCATCTAATGTATGTCTCTTTAAGAATGGTTTTCTATAAAGGAAATGGGGTGAATAAAGTGTAAATTAATCAAGAGTATAATATCCTTATGAATCGTCAATTTAGAATCTTTAGAATTAGAACATATCAGTTTTTAGTTGTGTTAAATCAGTTGATGTAGACTATTAATAGTGGTACCCATGATAGAGAGCGATCGAACTCTCTATAGAGGAACATGTCAATAGTGGATAATTTCATGAAACTAAACCCTCTATTATTTGGTAGAACCTCATACCTAGTGGTATATGAATGATGGATCATTATTCTGGAAAATATAATTATGGTTTTAAGTTTTTCTTAATATCAAAATGTAATTATTTCCATTTATTTTTTTGAAGGTGAAGATGATCGGTGATGGTCATTTTTTATAAATACCATGAAGGAAGATGAGATTGATGCCATGGAGTGGTCAATATTTAAAGATCTTTTCCTTTAGAATAATTTTCCTGAGGTTGTTCGACGTAGTATGGAATGTTAATTTTTGGAACTAAAGAAAAAGGAAGACTTTATTGCTTCCTATGAATCCAATTTTACTAGATTTTCCTAATATGTACCAAATTTCATTTCAGAGCATAATAGTAAAATTGATAGGTTTCACTCCATATTGAAACCAATTTTTCAAAGAAATTTGGCTTATCATGAATTTTAAAGCTATGATAATGTTTTGTGGTGTGTTTATAAGGTTGATATGGAGTTTTGTTTACTTTTAAAACAATAAGAATAAGAAGTGGTCTGAGTGGAAAGCGATAGGGAAGCACCCATCAAATAAATCTTAAGGTAAGAGTACTAAATTTATTTTATGTTATAATTGTGGTAAGAAGCATATTACCGGGTTTCACATGAAATATGGGAAGTGTTTCTAGTGTGGTAAGTTGGGATATATAGCTCATGAATTTAAGTTAAAAGATAATGGTAATGGTTAAACTAATAATGATAATTAAGTAGTAGGGTATTATAATTGTAATGAGATGTTCCATTAAGAAAATTTGTGTCTAGAGATTAACATAAAGGATAGAAAATCATCAAGATCGTAAGCATAAGGGTGTGGAAAATTCATTTGTGACTACCTCAGGAAATGTAGGACAAAAAAATAATTAGGTGAAATGAACACTAATTGTTTACTCGGATTATGTAATTGTGTTGTTTGATTTAGGGTCTACACATTCTTTTATTTCTAGGAAATTTTCTAGTAATATGGAAATATCACCTCAATAAATGGAGATAAAATTTTTGGAAAAAATTCATTATGGAAGTATTAAAGATAAATATATTTATAGGAATCTTCTTATGATTATATATGAGGTATTTTTTCCCTAAAAATCATTTTTTCTTAACTATATTTGAGTTTGATGTTATATTAGGTATGGCTTGAATTTTTGTTTATCATGCTAAGATAGATTGGAAATCTAAGGAATATATATTTTATTTATATATTTGGTTTTAATTTTTATATAATAATAAATTCATACCTTCTATAATATATTAAGATGTTGAGGAATTCATTAAATATAGAAACAAAAGTTATATTATTCATATTGTTGAAAGAAAATTATTTATTTATATTAGTGATATGTAAGTGGTAAATGAATATATGAATGTATTTCATGATTATTTTATTGGTTTTACTCATAATTAGGAGGTTTAATTTACTATTGAATTATTTCCATAAGTTAATCCAATATCAGTCCCCCTTTATTGAATAGATACATTAGAGTAAATGCAATTGAAAAAAAGTTAAAAGAGTTGCTTGATAAGGGTTTCATTCACCCTTGAACTTCACCTTAGGGTGCCTCTTTTTTGTTTGTTAAAATGAAGGATAGTTCTATGAATCTGTGCATTTATTATTGTGAACTAAAAACATCACTGTTAAGAATTAATATTTTTTGCCTCATATAGATGACTTGTTTGATCAGCTTAATGGAGCATAGTATTTTTCAATGATTGATCTCAGGTCTGGATATCATCTACTAAAAGTGAATAAGGAAGACATTCTAAGGATAGTTTTTTATACAAGGTATGTCCATTATGAGTTTTTGGTGATGCCTTTTGGATTGAAAAATGTACTCATAGTAATAATGGATCTTATTAATAGTGTTTTCATGAGTATTTGGATAAATTTTTGGTAGTTTTTATTGATGAAATTCTGGTTTATTCTAAATGTTTGGGGAACATGAGAAACATTTAAGGATTGTTCTATTGACTTTAAAATAAAATAAGTTGTATGGAAAATTTAGAAAATTTGAATTTTGATTATATTATATTTTAATTCCATGGACATATTTTTTCTAAATATGGAATAATTATTGGTACTTATAAGACTAAGGTTGTATAAGAGTGGCAAAGACCTATAAATGTCATTGGGATTTGATGTTTTCTTGGATTATTTGTTTACTATCGATGGTTTGTTGAAAACTTTGCTTTGTTATCTATCCCACTAACAAAGGTAACTAGAAAATTAGATAAATTCCTATAGACAAAGGAGTGTGATGAATGTTTTTAGGAATTAAAAAGAAGATTGATTAATGCTCCGGTTTTATCCTTTACAATAATAAATGGTTAATTTTTCATTTACAGTTATTCTTTCTTAAAAGGAATTGGTTGTGTCTTGATTCAAGATGATCTGGTGATTTCATCTGCTTTATTTCAATTGAAACTCCATGAGAAAAATTACCCTATGTTTGATCATGAGCTTACAGTAATGGTTATTTTAAATATTTGTCATCATCATTTATATGGGGTAAAATGTGAAATATATACTAAGCATATGCAGTTGGGAGCTTACCCGAGCGGTAAAGGCTCCCTGTAATCTTGCATCAAACTCGAGTTCAAATCCGTGTGAGAGTGAATTTCTGTAGGCAGGCGGTGATGCAGGAATGACTCAGGACTAGTAACACAGGTAGTATGATGTATGCATGATGCTACACTGGGCCTTTGGGCTATATAATGGGTTTCACGCCCTCTAGTACTTCAGGCCATGTATGGAATAAATAAGTCTTGATAAGTGGGTTATCCCTTGGGGGGCTATGGTCTACATTTTTGGCCTGTGTGTGTGGTGTGTGTCTGTGTTTAATGTAATTGTGACCCCCAAAACCTAATATATACAAATTTTTAAAGTATATATATTCACTCAAAAAAAGAGTTAAACATGAGGTAGAAAAGATGGTTAGAACTAATGAAAGATTATGATTGAACAATTTACTATCATCCACGTAAAGAAAAAAAAATAGTCGATGTCTTGAGATGAAAAGTAAATGCATCATTATCAATGCTATGTTTAGAACATGATAATTTCGTTAATGATTTAATGTCTGTTGGTCTAGAAATTGTGCATGCAGAAACTTCCTCTCTGTTGGTTCAGGTGACAATGTAGTCATCATTGACAGACAAAATTCGTATGCTCATAAGGAAGATTATGGATTGAAAGAAAGTGTATAGTTTGTTTAAAAGGATAAGTTGCTTGAATTTAACATTGATAGATAAGGGGTTATAAGACTTGGAAAGTGGTTGTGTGTGCTAAGTGATCCTCAGTTGAAGAAGGAATTTTTTAGTGAAGCTCGTAACTCTCCATTTTCTATTCATCCTGAAATCACTAAGATGTATAGAGACAGACTAAAAATTAATTTTTTATTATAATAGACCCTCTTTTAAGGGTAAGGGAACCCAACATGACTTCAACGACTTAAAACATTACAAAAATCCCATAAAATCCAAGATTCCAAGGCAAAAACAACAAAATTCAATACAGTGAGAACTCCTCCCCAACATCAAACACAATAAGACCAGCTTTCACCATCACATCGCTGCTCAGCAAACTGTCTCGTGCAGGATTGCACGGGCCTGGTACCGATGGTAAATTCCATACCCTCTCAAACTTCCAAATATAAATAGTAATAGACCGCAAAAACTCTCTTCTCTGAACCTATTCTGAAGCAGTCATGTAGATGAACTGGTTGTCTTGCCCCAAGAACCATCGACCATAGTGCCACCTACACAAAATCCCTCCTTCCACACACACAAAATAAGCAACACCAAAACAGTGTCAGAGCTAGATCCCACGCCCCAGCCGTCCTTCACAAGATCGCACTCATATCAACCAACAAATTCACAAAAATAGAAGCAATGACAGTAGTAGGCAGAATCATCATTCATCCTCTTAACAATCTATGCTACTCAATTTGGATTCCAGTTCGTTAGTGACACGTTCACCTTCCCCAAGAAACTCATCACCTTCAGGATCAAGTTCAATCATCGTCACCGCATCAAACCATGCCGCCACTGCATCGCCGATGAAAGTCATCCCAAATCAAACAAATGCCGAATCGATTCAAATAGTATAATCGTGTTAGCATCCAAATGCAAAGACAACAAGTACAAAAGACAAAATCCTTACCCGCTGCAAACCAAGTCACAGATTCATACCTCCTGAAACCAAAACTCGCAAGAATTATCCTCAATAGAAAATGAAATATGTCTCCCATCGCCACCTTCAAGACCGCCTCAGGGACCACAACAACCCACCCAACACACTCGCAGCTGACACTGGCGAGGCACCAACCCCCAGGCCGTAGATGGAGCTCCGCAAATGGACCTGCTTTGCGCTACCAAGGAAGCCCTAGCCAGATCAAGGGGGATGGGGCGGGAAAAGACTAGCAATGAAGAGGTTGAAGCTGAGCCCATGATTCGCCGCTGAAGGAGGAACCTCCCACCACTACCACGCCGAGGAGAAGCACAGAGGAGTAGCCATAACCGACCTGAGGAGGAGGTAAAATGGCGGATACAGGGGAACCCTAGCTCAGTGGCACCCCTTACGGACTCATCCCCCCTTCCTAAGATGTATAGAGACATTTGAGAATATTATTGGTTGGAAGGAATGAAAAAGGATATTACTAATTTTACCATGAAATGTTTAATTTTTTAACAGATTAAATATGATTGAAAACTACTTAAGGGGATGCTTTAGTCTTTTTCAGTGCCTGAATGGAAATAGTAAAATTTATCCATGGATTTCATGGTTGGATTATAAATGAAATCTTGAAGTAATAATTCTATTTTGGTTATTTCTGATCAATTGACTAAATGGATGCATTTTCTTCCTATTCTAGATACTGTGTTTTTAGATAGGCTTTCTAGACTTTATTATAAGGATGTAGTCGGGTTACATAGATTTCATCTCACTATTTTATATGACTGTGATCTCAGCTTTACCTCTAATTTTTGGAAAGGACTCCAAAATTCATTGGGTACTGAACTAAATTTCAGTACAAATTTTCATCCACTATCTGATGGATAGTCAGAGCACAAGATTTAGACTTTGGAAGATATGCTTCAAGCTTGATCATTAGATTACCAAGGATGTTATGATCAACATCATTCATTAATTGATTTTTCTTATAATAACGGTTTTCATTCTGGTATACAGATGACACCTTTTGAGACATTATATGGAAAGTTATATTGAACTCCAATATGTTTGGATGAAGTCAGTGAGATGATGTTTTTGGGACTAGAAATGGTAGAATAAATAGTTGAGAAGGTAAAGACAATTCAATATCACATGAGGGAAGCTCAGATTAGGGAGAAGAGTTATGTTTATAATAGGAGGAAATACCTTTCATTTGAGGTAAGTGATCATATCTTTCTTAAAATATGTCCATGGAAATGTGTTGTGTGATTTGATAAAAAGGGAAAGTTAAGCCCACGGTTTATTAGACTGTATGAAATTCTGTAAAAGGTTACTAAGTAGTTTTACCACTGGGTTTATCTCAGGCATATGATGTACTTTATGTTTCACTAATAAGGAAATATGTACCTAATGTCTCTTATGTTTTGAGCCCTAAGGTAGTATAGTTGGAAGAAAATAGTTTTAATAAGGAAATTTCAGTGAAGATTCTAGATCATGGGGAGTAGGTGTTACGGAATAAGGTAACTCAACTAGTTAAAGTCTTATGAAAGAATCCCATGATTGAAAAAGTAACCTGGAAACCTGAAATGCTATGAGAGAAAAATATCTCAATTAGTTTAAGTGTTAAACAAAATTTTGATAGTGTAATTTATTTAAGGAGAAAAGAATATGACAACTGAAGTAATGTTATTAATAAATAAATTTTATATCTTATTAATATTCTTGATTAAATTTTATGGATTCATATTCATTACAATAATTTTTTTATATTTCTTTTAATTGAAGAAAGAAATAGTTTCATTCTAAATAAAGTGTTTATTTTTTACATTGGATAACCCCTCAAGTATACAACATATAGTGTCATGCACTATGTATTTGGTATACTAAGTGTGAATGTTTCATATTGGAATTTCCCTAGAACCATCATACATTGATACCTTTCTTATTCAAGCCTTAATAATTATCTAATTACGGGGTGATTGGGTATATTGCTAATCAATTTTTCATTTAAGGATTAACCAAGGAATGATTTTTCCTCTCATATAATGTGTATGAAATCTGGAACCTCGATTGAGATAAACAAAAAGAATGTACGTGAAAGTGCACCTAATTGTTTTCTATCGACCGGTCAAGGTTCCAGTGCTTTTCTAATGTGTATAGTAGCACTCGGGTCGAATCCTCATCGATGATACTTTTTAATAGTCGATTTTTTTTATTTGATTGTATTCTGATTGGGGGGTTTGTTTTCAGAGCTTATGAAATGATTGATTGATTAATATTGATTTAACAAATTGATAAATATTGGGGTGAGTTCATTATTAGGGAGTTAATCCTATGATATCCTTGAGCTTTTCTTTATATTGCATTTAAATTAACACCCACTTCACAAGATAACGTTGATTAGAATTTCTAAGTGTTAAGGATTTAATCCAAAAATTAACTTATCTTAGGGTTCTAATATTAATCAGATCTTGTTTATGGTAGTGTATTTATGGTTCCAATAATCCATGAAAACCACACATTAAACAAATCATGTAATTAATCCACGACATTCTAAGTTTAACATACACAATGTTAATTTAAAGAATACCCATCGAGCAAATGCTCTCAATCACTTAACATCCCCAAATTATAACTCACCTAAATGTTAGATTTAATCAGCCATTAATATGTTTATTAATTTGGTAATATATTATTATGGTGGTTAATTATAAATAGAACAAAAATAATGGGATAAGAAAAAAGTAGTGCGTCAAACACACATGATCGTTGAAGAGAGTTAAAAAGAATTTTGATTGAATGAGGAAGAAAAAGAAGGGGAGGGGTTTAAACTTGATTTAAACTATTTTAAGAAAATTAATATTAAACTACAGAATGTGGATGAAAATAAGATATATTTAATAATAAACTTTCATTAAAATATAATTACAAAAAACAAACTCTTACATGATTACAAATGAAAAACAACACAAAAGTAAGTGAAAGGAAGAAAGGATGAATGGTTTCTCAAATAAAAACATGAGTATAGAAGATCCTCCCAAGAATTTGGAAGATCCTTGGTCATGACAACCTATCCTCCTTTTCTCTGAAATTCAAACCCTTTTGAAAGGAGATGAGGGGATGTATTTATAGCCCAAGGTGGTGGACTGTTTTCATTCCAAAACTACCCCTCCACTTGGCTCGATGATTTGGACATCCAGATAACTAAATCTAGAGATATCTCCTTCTTCAAAGTTGTATATAATAATTTTGGTTGACTAATATCAAAATTTAGAGGCATTTAGACTTATGGATCCAAAGTTATGGTCGTTTGATTAAATAATGTTAATCTGTCCATTTCAATCCATACGTTTTAGAAGGTCGAAATGTGAATGGATTTATCAATATAAATATGCCTTCAAATCCAAAAACTTTTTTAAAAAACTTATTCCACCTATATCTCCTATTTAACACTGAAAAATCTCATCTGAATTTGATGATTACATCATGAGCTATGTCATGAATAGTGTCCGGATTTTAATTTCCAGACAGAATGGTGGGATGGAATTCAAAGCATCAGTTGGGCCCCTTTTTAGTGTAGTTGGACCTTAAAATATTTATCCATGATTATTTTGGATAATAAAGAATATATGGTGGAGTTTAATAAAATTTGGGATTCGTGATTTAGACCAGTAACTCAATCATCATGGTTGGTCCAGTTTCTTCACAGTTTCTTTGGATCTTCTTGTGTGGACCATATGACCCTCCAAATAGATGACTTGGACAAAGGTTCCTTCTAATGAAATGTTTTAATTTGATTAAGGAACCCTAAAAAACAAGAATAATTCAATTTGGATAAGTAGGGTGAGATTTATTATTAAAAAATTAAACAGACTTGAATCTGGATGAATTCAAATAGTGCTCAAAAATTATAATTAATATTTAAACATTAATATTTCACACAAATTATGCAAATTTCATATAAAATAAGTAAATGGAGTATATATAAAGTTATGAAAATATTAATAACATAAACTCTCCCACACTTAGTTTTGTTCATGTCCTCATGTGCAACAAATATAAAAAAACTTTACAATATCATTTTCACTCACCAACAAATATTAAAAAATTTCTTTCCCCACTCAGGGGAGGTTTAGACAATTTCACTCATCCATATTGAATTCCACCACAATTTGTTACAGAAACAATGTTCCAAAAACAATTCATTTTTTCATACTCAAATTTAGAAATGGAAAATAGTGGCACACAAAACATACTCCTCTCAAGATGATAAAATTAATTTATGGAGCTTCACTCATTCACCAACCAAAAGTGAAAATCTTAGAGTTTGAAAGAGCTCTCAAATTCAAATATCTATCCTAAAGTGAACAAGAATCAAGAGGTCTTTTTAAGGGGGTTTTCTATGGCTATAGTATGGTAGTAATTTAACGTCCAAGAGAGAGAAGAAGAGGGGTAAAACACCAACATGGGTAAAAGAATGCACAATTTTTTTGAAATGAAACATGGAAGGAAATGAAAACAAATATTTACAAGGTAATTATAGTGTGATGAAAGACACAAGAGAGGAAGAAAATTTGAAGGGGGTGAGAAGATGAAATATTTACAAAACAAAAAACTTCTCCTAATGACATAAGTGGTCTTGTTTTTATTTTATTTTTCTTCTTTTTTTTGAAATTTGAACTTGAAAAAGATCTCACACTCATATCCCATCCCATGATTGATCTACTCAAAATAATAATTGTAATAGTTATAACAAAATCAAAGGTTGAGGAAGAGTGATTTTTGACCTACCCAAGAAACAACCCAATTTTGTTTTGTTCTTTTTTTTATTGATTTTTTTTTAAACACTTGTAAATAACATTTAAAAAATTACATAAATGAAAGTACATTACATTTCCCAAAACACACTGAATGAAAACCTCTCCCCCACACTGTAATGGATGCTTTCTCTCAAGAATATGATAACATGGTGAAATCAATAAAGGGTACCCAAAATGAAATCCATTCCCCCCCACACACTTAAATTTTAAAAAATTATGCAATGAAAATACATGTTTATATTGGGTGGGAAAAGGTATTGGGCTTGTAATGTTACTATCAAAGAAAATTTTTTCATATGATCGAAGGGGATTTCAAAAAGATGATCAATGTAAGGGAAATGGGAAGCTATTTGGATATTGTGATTCTCATGTGGTTCAGAATATTCCTCTATCATATTAATGCACACTAAAGTAGGAAATTAAGCTCAGAGGTCTAAAAACTCAATACTCACAAATGGGGGTGAAAACACACATTTTGAAAAGATGGCCATAGGTGGCCTTGGCATGAAATCAAATGGTGTTCCTCATGGGTAATGAAAATCAGTTTCCAAATAAAAAAGTGAGCATTAAAATTTTTTTGGGTTTGACACAATATTCTTTATCCAAATATATGATGAAAACATAAGATTTTTGAGATGAAAACGTGTATTTTGACTCCCCAAAATGGTTGGATAAAATTTCAAAACTAGGTGGTGAGTAAGTATGACTCATTTTTTTTTACATTTTTTTTATTTAGTTTTTTTTTTAGTGTTTTTAAAATACACACCCACACAAAAGAGAAAGAGAAAAAAAAAGAAAAATTTTGATGATGAATGTGGTAAAAAATGAAAAAGAGAAGAAGAAGAAGAAGAAGTGAGAGAGAGAGAGAATGAGGAAGAAGAGTTAAAGGGAAAGAGGTGCCCCTAGTTTGGATTTGGTGGGTTGTCGTCTCCATCCAGTGGTGTGTTTACTATAGAAGTTGTGGATATGATGGAAGTCAATGTGGTTCTAGGATTGTGTGTCCTATAATGGTGATTCTTTAACCGATGTCCATTAACTGTGAATGTCCTTTTGGAAGAGGGGTCTTGGACTTGCACTGCACCAAATGGGTAAAGATGAGAAACAATAAAAGGGTTTTACCAAAAATAATTAAGCTTACCTGGGTAAAGCTTAAACCGAGAGTTGAAAAGAAATAACTTTTCACCTTCATGGAATACCTTTATCAGGATGTGTTTATCATGGATTGCCTTAGCCTTTTCTTTGTACAGATTGGAATTCTCATAGGATTCAAGTTGAATCTCCTCTAGTTCATCCAATTGCAACAATCTTTCTTCACTAGATTTTTCACAATCAAAATTATAGGTTTCATAGCCCAAAATGACTTATGTTGGATTTCAACTGGTAAATAACATGCTTTACCAAAAACTATCCTAAAAGGAGACATCCCAATGGGTGTTTTATAGGTAGATAGATAAGCCCAAAGTGCTTCACCAAGTCTTTTAATCTAGTCTTTTCTGGTGGGTTTTATAATTATCTTAATCACTCTTTTCACTTCTATTTTATAAAGTTCATACATGCCATTTGTTTGGGGGTGATATTCAGTTGAAGTTTTATGTACAACACTATTCTTTTTCAAAAGAGATTTCATGGTTTTATTACAAAAATGGGTTCCTAAGCCACTTATCAAGGAACGTGGTGTGCCAAATCGGTGGAAGATGTGTGTCTTTAGGAACTCACTAACAGTATGTGAATCATCCTTTCTAGTGGATTTTTCCTCGACCCACCTAGAAACATAATCAACCATAATAATAATGTATGAGAATCCATTAGAATGGGAGAATGGTCCCAGGAAATCGATGCCCCAAACATTGAAGATCTCACAGAAAATTAAAGGCTTTGGGGCATTTCATTTCTCTTTGAAATTGTTCCAAACTTTTGGCAAGTTGGACATGATTGAAAGAACTCATGTGAGTCTTTGAAGAGTGAAGTCCAGAAGAATACAGAGTTTAGGACCTTTTGGAAGGTCCTTTGTGGTCCAAAATGACCACCACCAGGCATTTAGTGACAGAATTCTAAGATGGAAGAATGTTCATTTTTATCAACACATCTCCTAATTACCATGTTTGACCCAATTTTTCAAAGTTTATTTTCATCCCAAAAATAGTATTTTGAATCACTTTTCAACTTCATTTTTTTCTTTTGAAAAAAAATTAGGAAAAACACCAGAAACCAGGTAATTTACAATTGGGGCATACCATGGTAACTTTGGAGTGAGAGATGAAAGGTGCTCAGTAGGGAATTTAGGATCAATGATTTCTGAATTAAAAGAATTAGAAATTCTACTCAGGTGATCATCCACAGGTTTTTCCTTTCCTGGTCTATCTTTGATTTCAAGGTTAAACTCTTGGAGCATTAGGATCTATATTATTAGCCTCGGTTTTGAATCACTTTTCTTGAGTAAGAATTTTATAGCAGAATGGTCTTTGAAGATGATGATTTTGGCACATAAGAGATAGGGCCAAAATTTATCTAAGGAAAAAACCATGTCTAAAAGTTCCTTTTCAGTGAAAGTGTAGTGATATTGAGTTTCATCCAATGTTTTTGAGGCATAATAGTTGACATGAGGAATTTTTTCTCTTCTTTGACCAAGAACAACCACAATGTATCTATTAGAAGCATCACGCATCAATTCAAAGGGTAAGAACCAATCTAGGGGTTGGATTATCAGGGAAGATGTAAGAGCAGTTTTGAGTTCAATGAAGGCTCTCTTGCAAACCTCATCGAAATGGAAAGTGACATCATTTTAGAGCAACCGAGTGAGTGGGAGGGAAATACTACTGAAGTTATTTATGAATTGCCGATATAAACTAGAATTAACAAGGAATGGATGGATGTCTCGAATAGAAGTGGATTCAGGAAGTGATTGGATCACTTTAATTTCGGCAGGATCAACTTCAATGCCATCTTGTGAAACTATGTGCCCTATAAAAATCCCATTTGCAACCATGAAGTGAAATTTTTCAAAATTTAACACAAGGTTACACTTGAAACACTTTTGGAGGACTGGAGA
The DNA here is from genome assembly GCA_963277665.1 of Viscum album. NCBI lineage: Eukaryota > Viridiplantae > Streptophyta > Magnoliopsida > Santalales > Viscaceae > Viscum > Viscum album. Next base: position 1,211,291,727 of record OY728153.1, on the reverse strand, counting down.
GAGTGAATTCAAGCAATATTCAAATGACTCGCCATAAATGGTAAAGTTATCCATGAATAATTCCATGTACTGTTCAATGAATTCAAAAAAGATACTCATCATACACCTTTGGAATGTTGCAGGATCATTGCAAAGGCCAAAATGCATTCTCCTATATGCATTTGTTCCAAAGGGGCATGTGAAAGTAGTCTTTTCTTGGTCCTGAGGTGCAATTAGGATTTTGTAGTAGCCGGTGTATCCATCAAGAAAGAAATAGTGTGATTTTCTAGCTAATCATTCTAGCATCTGATCAAGGAATGGAAGAGGGTAGTGATATTTTCTTGTTTCAACATTTAATTTCCTATAGTCGATGCACACACACCATTTGTTCTTCACTCGAGTTGTGACTACCTCACCATGTTCATTTGTGACAATAGTTATCCTACCTTTCATAGGTATAACTTGAACTGAACTAACCCATTCACAATATGAAATTGGGTAAATAATACCAGCTTGAAAAAGCTTGATGATCTCTTCCGTAACTACCTCAAGTATGAGTGGATTGAGTCTTCTTTTTGGTTGTATAATTGGTTTGAATGATTCCTAAAGATGGATTTGATGCATGCAAATATCAGGGTTGATTCCTAGTATGTCATCTAGGTTACAACATAAGGCCTTTTTGTTTTCCTACAACACCTGAACAAGTTTTGAATCCTCATTTTCGGTAAGTGAATTATAGATAATGACAGGATAAGAGTGATCATGGAAAAGGAATGAATATTTCAGGTGTTTAGGAAGAGGTTTTATATCAGTCTCATTTTTCATTTGTGGGTTAAACAACTTAGGAATGAAGGAAGGGACTTCAGTTGCTTCAGATTCATTTTCCTTAATACTATCCAAGGTGGAGTAGTAGATATCAGAGTTTATGTGGGATTTAAGAGAGTTTTCAAGATACTCTAGATTGATGGAGTCTATGAATGAGAGGTCTATATAAACTTCACCATTTATGACTTGGTTAATCATGGGGAAGATTTCACAAGATCCTATCTCATTAGAACATGATGAACATGATGGAATGGGGTTTAATTAACACTCAGAAGTGTCCTCAGAATCATGGATTGAGAATGAAGAGTGATCATCGGATGGGTATCCCATGGCTTGGAAAATGTTGAACTTGACCAGTTGGTCACCAAATTCCATGGATAAGATGTCTGAATGGACATCAATCTTGGTTCTAGAAGCCATGAGGAATTGTATTCCTAGAATTTGGGGAGATCAAGAAGATTTTGTATCACCTTACATGTCAAGGACATAGAAATCAGCTGGGAAGATAATATCATTAACACGAACAAGTATATCCTCGATTATACCCTCAAGACTAGCAGTACTTCGATTTTCCAATTGAATGACAACACCCATTGTATGTAAGGGACCTAGACCAAGGTTGGAGAATATGAATTTGGGCATGAAATTAATTGAGGCTTCTATGTCTATGACTGCATCATCAAAGTTTGAACTTCCAATTTGGCATGGAACCGTAAAGGTCCCTCGATCTTTGCACTTTATAGGAATAAACTATTGGGTGGAAACATTTTCAAAGGTCCTAAGTTGGCTCTTGTGGGTGCACAATTACTTAAGAAAATTGGCATACTTAGGGATTTTTTTTATGGAATCTGAGAGGGGAATATTGACTTCAACACATCTAAACATGTAGATAATTTCAAGATTAGGTTCAAAGGACTTCCTTGGTTTAGAAACAGTTTGAGGAAAAGGAATTAGATTCCTAAGTGGAATGGAAAGAGGTGAGTTAATGGCTTCAGATTCCTTTTCATGTTTCTTTTTCTTTTCATTTTCTTGGTCAACATTCAAATGGGGGTTCGAGGACTTATATTGATGCATATCAATTTGCTTTCCCGGTCTAAGTGCAATTACACTTACATTACCCTTGGGGTTCGGTAATGGTTGAGTTGGGAGTTGGGAAGAATTTGATTGTTGTTGCTGGCTCAGGTGGGATGCAAGTTGACCAATTTTGGTTTCAATGTTTTTTAGGCTATAACGGGTGAAAGAGGAAAGATCTTCCACTACACTTTCCCATGGTTGCTTGGAAGAAGAGGCTTGTACCAAATTGGGATTAACTTGATTTTGGTTTTTGGGAAAGCGATTGTATTGGGTTAAGAATTGGGAAGGCTCACTAGGAAAGTGGAATCCAGGAGGAGGAAGAGGATGATTGATCCTTTGAGGTTGAGGAAAAAAAGTGTAAGGTTGTTGGAAGTTACCAACACTTTGACCATATTGGAATTGGTTTGGGTTTTGATGAGGATATTGATGGGGATGAGAAATGAGATTCTCATATCTCAAGTTAGGATTATATGTAAAAGAGAAGGTCTCAGAATGGGGTTGGTTGAAGTTTCTAACAAACTAACTTGATTGTTGAGGGTTGGGGTTCCTCTGATCATATGTTGTTTTAAGATCAATTGGTCCAGATGAATCAGATTGATCCTCTTGAATTTGTGGACATGTGTCAGTTGGATGAGATGGGGGGCTACAGATTCCACAGTTCTTGATAGGTTCAGGGAATAGAGATTATGGAGAAGATGAGGTTGAGGCTTTGGCTGCCACAACTAGTTGTCTCACAAGACCTGTAAGTTCATTCATCAACTTGGTCATCTTGTTGGGCTCTATCGATTGACTATCTTGGGCTTGTTTTACTTGAGCATGTTCTCGAGTATGGAATTGTTGTGTGTTTGTCACCATATTACTTATGAGATCTCTTGCAGTTGTATGAGTTTTATCAACAAGAGCACTGCCACTTGTGACATCAATAAGAGTTATCTCCATATCCAATAACCCCTCATAGAAGTCTTGGATCAAGAGTTAGTTAGGGATTTGGTGATGTGGGTAGGTTTCCACAAGATTTTTGAACCTATCCCAATACTCATGGAGTTATTCATTTGGGAATTGACGAATACCACTTATTTCCTTTTGGATATAAGTAGTACAAGAAGTAGTAAATAATTTCTCTAGGAACAGTCGCTTCATGTCATTCCATGTGGTTATGGAATCAGGAGGAAGGTAGTAGATCCATGAATTAGCAGTGTCATCTAGGTAAAAGGGAATGCTTGGAGTTTGATTTTTTCCTCACAAACCACTTGAGGCTTCATGGTAGAGCACACCACTTGGAAATCTTTAAGATGGAGATGTGGATCCTCACCGGCTAGCCCATGGAAATGAAGAAGAAGATGAATCAAACATGATTTGAGTTCGAAGTTATCCTTTATGTTTGTATATTGAATACTAAGGGTTTGGTAATTCATATCAGGGTCAATGAGTTCTTTAAGTGTTTGTTCCCTAGGATTTCCATTTCTAATTCAACTGGTTGGAAAAGGATTGGTTCTTGAATTATTTGATTATCCCTAATGTTCCTCCTAAGTTGGTGAAGAGTTCCCTCAATTTCAGGGTCAAAAAAATATGAGGGATTATTTGGGAGGCTACGGGGCATTCAGAGAGATGTTGGAAGAAAGAGGAAGACAAGTGTTTCTTTTTGTTTTTTCATTTTTTGGGTTAGACAAATCAGGAATGGAGGAAGGGACTTCAGTTGCTTTAGATTCATTTTCCTTAATATTGTCCAAGGTGGAGCAGTAGAGATCAGAGTTGATGTGGGATTCAAGAGAGTTTTCAAGATCCTCTAGATTGATGGAGTCTATAAATGAGAGGTCTACATCAACTTCCCCATTTATGACTTGGTTAATCATGGTGTAGATTTCACAAGATCTTATCTCATTAGAACATGGTGAACATGATGGAATGGGGTTCAATTGAATCTTAGAAGTGTCCTCAAAAGCATGGATTTAGAATGTAGAGTGATCATCAGATGGGTATCACATGGCTTGGAAAATGTTGAACTTGACCAATTGGTCACCAAATTCAATGGATAAGATGCCTGAATGGACATCAATCTTGGTTCTAGCAGTCATGAGAAATGGTCTTCCTAGGATTAGGGGAGATCGATAAGAGTTCATCTCACCTTCCATGTCAAGGACATAGAAATCTACAATGAAGATAAGATCATTGACATGAACAAGGAAAACCTTGATTATACCCTCAGGACTAGCAGTTCTTTGATTGGCCAATTGAATGACAACACCCGTTGGATGTAAGGGACCTAGACCAAGGTTGGATAATATGGATTTCGGCATGACATTAATTGAGTCTCCTAGGTCTATGGGTGCATCATCAAAGTTTTAACATCTAATTTAGCATGGAACCGTAAAGGTCCCTAGATATTTTCACTTTATGGGAATAGACTGTTGGGTGAAAACATTTTCAAAGGTCCTAATTTGCCTCTTGTGGGTGCACAATTCTTTAAAAAACTTGGCATATTTAGAGATTTTTTTATAGCATCTAAGAAGGTAATGTTGACTTCAACACGTCTAAACATGTTAAGCATTTTAGGATCAGGTTCAAAGGACTTCCTTCATTTATAAATAGCTTGAGGAAAAGGAATTGGATTCCTAAGTGGAATGGAAGGAGGAGAGGGAATGGATTCATATTCCTTTAATGTTTTTTTTTCATTTCATTTTCCAGGTCAACATTCAAAGGTGGGTTGGAGGACTTATCTTGAGGCATATCAATTTGATTTCTTGATCTAAGTGCAATTTAACTTACATTACCCTTGGGGTTGGGTAATGGTTGAGCTGGGAGTTGTGAAGAATTCGATTGTTGTTGCTGGCTCAGGTGGGATGCAAGTTGACCAATTTGGGTTTCAATGTTTTTGAGGTTGGAATGGGTGAAGGAGGAAAGATCTTCCACTGCAATTTACCATGGTTTCTTGGAAGAAGAGGTTTGTCCCAAATTGGTATTACCTTTATTTTGGTTCTTGGGAAAGAAATTGTATTGGGTTGGGAATTGGGAAGGCTCACTAGGATAGTGAAATCCAGGAGGAGGAAGAGGAGGATTGATCCTTTGAGGTTGAGGAACAGAAGGGTAAGGTTGTTGGAAGTTACCAACACTTTGACCATATTGGAATTGATTTGGGTTTTGATGAGGGTATTGAGGGGGATGAGAAATTGGATTACCATATCTCAAGTTAGGGTTATATGTAGAAGAGAAGGTCTAAGAATGGGGTTGGTTGAAGTTTCTAACAAACTAACCTGATTATTGAGGGTTGGGGTTCCTCTAAGCATATGATGCATTAAACTTCATTGGTCCAGATGAATCGGATTGATCCTCTAGAAGTTGTGGACATGTGTCAGTTGTATGAGTTGGGGAGATATAGATTCCACAGTTCTTGATAGGTCCAGGGAATAGATATTGTGGAGAAGATGAGGTTGGGGCTTTGGCCGCCATAGCTATTTGTCTCACAATATCTGTAAGTTCACTCATCCACTCGATCATCTTATTGGGCTCTATCAATTGCCTATCTTTTGCTTGTTTGACTTGAACATGTTCTTGATTATGGAATTATTGTGTGTTTTCATCCATATTGCTTATGATATCTCTTGCAGCTGTAGGAGTTTTATCAGCAAGAGCATCACCACTTGCGGCATCAATGAGAGTTCTCTCCATAGCTAATAAACCCTCATAGAAGTATTTAATCAAGAGTTGGTCAGGGATTTGGTGATGTGGGAAGGTTTCCACAATCTTTTTTAACCTCTCCCAATACTCATGGAGTGATTCATTTGGGAATTGATGAATACCACTTATTTCCTTTTGGATAGAAGCAGTATGAGAAGAATGAAAGAATTTATCTAAGAATAGTCACTTCATGTCATTCCATGTGGTTATGGAACCAGGAGAAAGGTAGTAGAGCCTCGACTTAGCAGTGTCAGCTATGGACAAAGGGAATGCTCTAAGTTTTATTTGTTCCTCAGAATCCCCTTGAGCCTTCATGGTAGAGCACACCACTTGGAACTCTTTAAGGTGAAGATGTGGATCATCACCGACTAGCCCATGGAAATAAAGAATAAGATGAATCAAACCTGATTTGAATTCAAAGTCAACCTATATGTTTGGATATTGAATACCAAGGGGTTTGTAATTCATATAAATGGCAACAAGTTCCTTAAGTGTTTGATCCCTATGATTGGTCATTTCTAATTCAACTGATTGGACAAGGACTAGTTCTTGCATTATTTGATTATCCCTAATGTTCCTCTTAAGTTGGCAAAGAGTTCACTCAATTTCAGGGTCACAAAAATCTGAGAGATTGTTTGGGAGGCTACAGGTAATTTAGAGATATGTTGGAAGAAAGTGGAAGACCAGGTTTTCTTTGTGTTTTTTCAGTTTATAATTTTTATGAAAGGTGGGTTTTTCTTTGTGTTTTTTTCAATTTTTTTAAAATTTTGTTTTTTTTTTGTTTTTTACAATAACCAAAAACTAATGACTACATAAAGCACCATCCATGACAATGAATCCATTTGAAAGCGCATCTGATTTTCACCTATCAACTGGTTAAGGTTTAGGTGCTCTGCTAATGTGTATAGTAGCATTCGGGTCGAATCCTCCGTGATGATACTTTTTAATAGTCGATTGTTTTTAGTTGATTGTATTCTGATTGGGTGGTTTTTTTTTAGAGCTTATGAAATGATTGATTGATTAATATTGATTTAATAAATTAATAAATATTGGGGTGCATTCATTATTATAGAGTTAAGCTTTGATAACCTTGATCTTTTCTTTATATTTCATTTAAATTAACACTCACTTCACAAGATAAAGTTGATTGGAATTCCTAAGTGTTAAGGCTTTAATACAAGACTTAAATTATATTAGGGTTATAATATCAATCAGAACATGTTGATGTTAGTGTATTTATGGTTCCAATAATCCATGGAAACCACGCGTTAAACAAATCATGTCATTAATCCATGACATTATGCATTTAACATACACAATGTTAATTTAAAGAATATCCATCGAGAAAATGCTCTCAATTACTTAACATCCCCAAATTATAACTCACCCCAATGGTATATTTACTCATCCATTAATACGGTTATTAATCTGGTAATATATGATTATGGTAATGAATTATAAATAGAACAAAAATAACGGGATAAGAAAATAGTAGTGCGTCGAACACACACGATCGTTGAAGAGAGTTAAAAAAAGACTTTCGATTGAATGAGGAAGAAAAAGAATGGGAGGGGTTTTAACTTGATTTAAACTATTTTAAGAAAATTAATATTAAACTATAGAAGTTGGATGAGAAAAAGAGATATTGAAGAATAAACTTTCATTAAAATAGAATTACAAAAAACAAACACTTACACGATTACAAACGAAGAACAACACAAAAGTAAATGAAAGGAAACAAGGAGGAATGGTTTCTCAAGTAAAAACATGAGTATGGTAGATCCTCGAAAGCCTTTGTAGAGCCTTGGTCATTCCAACCTATCCTCATTTTCTCTGAAATTACAACCCTTTTGAAAGGAGAGGAGGGGATGTATTTATTGCCCAAGGTGGTGAACTGTTTGCATTCCAAAACTACCCCTCCACTTGGATCAATGATTTGGACATTTAGATATCTAAATATCAAGATGTCTCCTTCAAAGTTGTAGATAATAATTTTTTCCGACTAATATCAAAATTTGGAGGCATTTGGACTTATGGATCCAAAGTTATGGCTGTTTGATTAAATAATGTTAATCTGTCCATTTCAATCCATATTTTTTAGAAGCTTGAAATGGGAATGGGTTTATCAATAGGAATATGTCTTCAAATATGAACACTTTCTTCAACAAAATCAGGCGTCTATATATCCTCTTTCACACTACAAAATCTCATCTTTATTTGACGATTACATCATTAGATATATCATGAATAGTGTCTGGATTTTAATTTTTGGCCAGAATGGTGGGCTGGACTTCAAAGCATCAGTTGTGTAACGACCCGAACTTTTTAATTTTTTTTTTGTTTCTAATTTTGTGTGTTATTTTACTGTATACTCACCAAAACTATATCCTTTAATTAATAAAGTGGGTATAATTAAAATGAGACTGTTGGGTTTCGACTGTTATACGATCGTTGGTCAATATAACTGTTGGTCAATATGACCATTGGAAACTATAATCTTAACGTTGTGTTTTTATAAATATTGTTATCTTGGTTAACTAATATAGAAAGAATATTTAATGGCCTCATCCAATAGACTCAAGCCTTATGAAACCCATCTTTCGGAGCTTGGGAAGGAGGTAGCATCACTAGGCTTTGCTCTGGACCAAGCCCAAGCTGAACTTCAACGTATAAAGCTTGAACGAAATCGCCTAAGGGAGAAGTTCAAGCTGATATAAATCACCACTCGGGAAATGTTGTCTGAGACACCTCAAGATTCTATCACCATAGAACATCTTACACTTAGGTCTTATAGTGGTGTTATAAGGGGTTATGTAACGAGACCTTAGCAGCTTTGTGTAATTTTTTTATATAAATAAAATTGTTATTTATTCTTATGGAAAAGTTATGAATTTCAAAATTCTGGATAAATATAGGATGTGTATTATTGATGAATTTAGGAAAAGGGGTATTTAAAAAAAATCATTAAATAATTAATAATGTGAAATTATTTTCAGGAAATGGTCTTCTACAGTTGTATTCAGTAAGAAATTTAGAGTCTAATAAGATCAACTTGGTTTTTAGTGAATAGTAAAGTAGTAATAGTAACATACCCATATGAATAGTAATGAATGGTAATTTGACAAAAAAATAGAAACTTCACCCATGAATGTATAAATACATTTTAGACATCTTAAAAGTGAAAAAACGATCATAGTTTAAGTTTTGGTATTTTTGTATGTCATAAATATTTTATTTGCAATTTTATAATTAATTTAATAATTTAAAATGGAAATGTATTTTCATATAATTTAATCATAATTTTTTACTTTATTTTATTATAGTTATTTGATAATTTTACGGGACCTTGATTACTCTTTTAAGGTGTTACAAAATGAGTTATAGTTTTAAAGTTGTATTTTTGGGATAAGTAATGATTTTATTTAAAAATTAAATTAAAAATATTTAGAAAATTATTTTCATAAAACGGACTTTATTTTTGAATTCAGAGCATCGATATTTGTTTAGGGTGAATTTTAGGAATTTTTCTGAAATAGTTGATTTTTTGGTGAATAGTAAAAATGCAGTTTTGAGTTTCGGATGTTTAATGACATCATTAATGATGTAATAATGATGTAAGCTTTCTGGTAGACTTATTAATAGTGATATATGATATGAGGTGTCCCAAGTGGCCAATACCACGGGAAAATACCATGGGAAGGCCCATGGTTCTGCAAATACCACCGATGAGGTGTCCCTTGAAAATTAATAATTTATTCACTCACTTTTCCTATAAATACCAAGCCATTACCCTCATTCATTTCATTCAAAAAAATCATCCTCAACAAATTTCTGGTCTCCTTACCTCCCAAGGAGTCCTCCCAAGGTGCCCTCAAGCCTCCCAAGGTCCTGACCTTCAATCTTTCGAAGTTACACTTCAAGGTAAGAGATTCTTTCACCCTCCTCTTTTAAATCATGACTTCCTTTATGCTGTGTCTTATATTTTCCATCTCTTTATGTTGAGGGTATGTTCTTATATGTTCTTATTACTTTCCATTTCATGTACAAATGATTAGATACCCTTTCTTCTCTCATAAATTTGTTTCTTCAATTTTTAAGTGATGTCGTTAGGCTGCCGAATTTTTCGTAAAAGGAATCACGTCTCCTCTTTTCTTTCATGTTTCTTTTTCATGTGGTGTGTCATTCAAATTTCCATACCATGTTCTTATCTCCATTTTATTTTGTATTTATACTGTATTATAAGTTATTTAGGACTGGGTTACTCTTGTACCCTCTCTTTTCAATGTTTTCTAAAACCGTATTATATAGCTGTTATGCTGCAGAAATTTCACCTCAAATTTTCTATTTCTTTCTCTCCAGAAATTCTCTTGTTTTATTTATGTGAATACCCAGACCTATTTCGTTTCTTTGGGTGTTCATAAATATATAAAGATAATTTATTTGATTCTGGAATTTACATACATATAACCCTCACTCCCTTTCCATGGGTTATAAATGACATAATGATCTTATTTTTTTAAGAACTGTTAAAACGTCCCGATCTTGAAACAAAACTCATTTATTTTATTCTCCATGGGTTATTTATGAAATGTTTTATTATGATATATGTGTATCACGTGAAATTAAATACATATTAAGGGTGCTCCCTGATATCTCTCCAATACATTGGGTAAAGAATTAATCTCTAGAGATGACAAGTTTCACGATACCTTGGTGAATAACCTTGGTAATTTTTATGACACCTCAGGGTTAAACCTTAGTGATATGTTCATGAATGTCTAAATTAAATGTTGTAGCCACATACTCAAGTTATGATTCATGTTATTTTTGTTATGATATTCTTATTCTTCCATTTCTCATGCCTTTATGACTTTTATCATGTTCTTATTAATATTGCTCAAGATCACATGTCAACTGTTTCACTTGTTTTCCTTACTGAGTCTTTTGCTCACCCTTTCCTTTGATGTATGTCTCTAGGATATGAGATGCAGTAATTGTACTTAGAAAGAACTTATGATTAAGCCTTAAAAGTGGATTAGAAGAATTTTTTATGTTGTATTCAAGTTTTTTTTCCCTGATTTCCAAGACACTAGAGTTTAAAGATCCTCTGTATGTAAAATGTAATGTAAAGTTATGAAATAAAAAGTCGGGATGCCATAAGTTGGTATCAAAGGATAGTTTAGTTATTTATGTAAATTAGGCTATGAAATCTTTAGGAAGAACCCTATAGAAAATTTTAAATATAGGAAAACTTCCTGGTATTTTTGTGAATATTGAGTAAGTGGTTTATCGAACAAATACATCCATGTATGGATACATGCAGGTAGAGGCGGCTCTGGCACAGATGTACATAGGGGTAAAACTAGAAAACACCGCTTTGAGCTAGACTCGAACGGGAACTGGTGCATGACAACGGTCTTTGCTGCACTCTTGGTTACAACACTCCTGGGAGATTTGTTTGGTTAATCATTAGCTTTTTATGAATCATTATGAAGGATTTATAGAGAAATGTAATTGTTTAAAGAATTTTTAAGACATAAATCCTTTATAGTTAAAATATTTGTAAATGAAATAAGTTTCTCATTAAGGTTTTATTCTTTTAGAAATGACGGGCAATAGGAGGAATCGTGCAAATGGTGACTGAAATGGATCATGCGCTGACGGCCCTCCGATGGAAGCCAGAATGGAAACATTCATGCGAATGATGAACCAACTGACTCAAGTTATGGGAAATAACTTGAATCAAGCTGAGAGACCAATCTCACCATGAAGGGAAAAACATTCTATTGAGTTCTTTATGCGTCAACGACCACCAACCTTCAATGGATCGACTGACCCATTGATTGCTAAGCAGTGTATCAGCTCTATCGAGAAGATATTTTCTGTGCTCTACTGTTTAGAGCAAGATAAGGTCACTCTGGTTGTCTATCACTTAGAAGGAGAAGATGATCAGTGGTGGGAGATGATTAAAAACACGAGTCAAAGAGTGGAAGTTGAAGCTATGGAGTGGGAAGAGTTCAAAGGGATTTTCTTCAGTAAGTATTTCCCTCGATCCATGAGAACAAGAATGGAGAAGGAGTTTCTCGAGCTGAAGTAAAAGGAGAATGAATCTGTCGGAAGCTACGAGATGAACTTCACAAGGATTTCACGATACACCTCTAGATTTGTCATGGATCCAAATGGTAAGGTTGATAGATTATTTTGTGGACTGAGACCTTTTCTACGTAAGAATCTAGCCAACCATGAGTATGACAGCTATGAGGAGATTGTGTGAAGTGCAATGAAAGTCGGACTGGAGTTTGGTGAGACGTAGTGGTCTCATAAATCCAACGACAAAAAGAGATCAATGGATCCAAGCTTAGGTATGAACTTTGATCAAGGAATAGGAGGCAAGCAAGTGCCATGTCCCACGTGTAATAAATGTGGGAAGAAGCATTCGGGGAACTGCCTGCTCGGGAGTGGGAAATGCTACAAGTGTGGAAGAGATGACCATATTGCGAGGAATTGTCATAGTGAGGTGAAACCTCAACTTCCAAACACTAACGACAAGGGGAAGATAATGCAGGCCCTACCTGATGTACAGTGCTTTAAGTGTGGACAACTTGGGCACTTTTTCAATCACTATCCAAATCTGAGGGCAGTGGAGGGGAACCACCATCAGCCTCAGCAAAGGCCAAGAGAGCAAGGTCGTGTTTTTGCTATCACAACAGCTGAAGTTGAAGCTTTAAATGATGTGGTAGCAGGTACTCTTGTTGTTCTCTCAAATCTAGAAAGTACTTTGTTTGATTCTGGTTCTACGCATTCCTTTATTTCCTCCAAGTTTGCAAAGAATTTAGAATCAACCCCCAACTTGGTAAAAGTAGAGTTATTAGTCAAGACTCCTGGTGGGATTATCCAAGCATCATCAGTGTTTAGAAACTCTAGTATCTACTTTGGTGAGCACAATCTTATAGCAAATCTAGTAGTCATTCCCATGCTGCAATTCGACATTATACTAGGGATGGACTGGCTCTCAAAGTATAATGCTAAGATCAAATGCAGAAGTAAGGAAATCTCAGTAGTCTTGAATGGAAAACCTACAGTTATCTTCCAAGGAGAGATATATCAACCTGATATTTGTCTAGAAGAACCTCATATATCCTTCTTTATGGAATTGATTGGTGAATAAGAAGAAGGAAATTAGAGTTTGAGGATAGAAAATGTACCTATCGTCCAGGAATACATTGACGTATTTCCTGAGGAGTTGTCTGGACCTCCCCCATAAAGAGAGGTAGAGTTCTCCATTGAACTAATACCTGGATCTCACCCGATATCAAAGACCTTGTATAGGATGGAAAATGTGGAGCTTGAGGAATTAAATAAACAACTCCAAGATCTTTTGGAGAAGGGGTTTATCCATCCAAGTGTGTCTCCTTGGGGAGCACCTGTTCTCTTTGTGAAGAAGAAGGATGGATCGATGCGGCTATGCATTGATTATAGAGAATTGAATGGGATCACAATAAAGAAAAAATACCCTCTTCCAAGAATTGATGACTTATTTGACCAACTTCGTGGGGCTCAATTCTTCTCTAAGATTCATCTTCGATCTGGTTATCATCAATTGAGGGTGAAGAAAGAAGATATTCCAAAAACTGCCTTCCAATCAAGATATGAGCATTATGAGTTTGTTGTTATGCCCTTTGGACTGACTAATGCACCTGCCATTTTTATGGATTTGATGAGTAGAGTCTTTAAGGACTACCTTGATAACTTTGTGGTAGTTTTTATTGATGATATTCTGATATATTCCAAAAGTCATGAGGAGCACGATGATCATCTAAGGGTTATTTTGCAAACTCTACGGAAGGAGAGGTTTTTTGGAAAGTTCAGTAAATGTGAATTCTGGTTGTAACAAGTTGCTTTCTTGGGGAACATTGTTACCAATGAAGGAATCACAGTTGACCCTACAAAGACAAAAGTTGTAGAGGAGTGGCCTCAGCCTACAAAAATAACTGATATTCGTAGTTTCCTTTGATTAGCAGGATATTATAGGAGGTTTGTGAAAAAAAATTCATGACTTTCTAATCCATTAACCAAGTTAACTCGAAAAGGGGTCAAGTTCGTCTGGAAAAAGGAGTGTGAGGAAAGTTTCCAAGATCTAAAGAAGAGATTGGTTACAGCACCTGTGTTAACTCTGCCCTCAAGTGGAGAAGGATTTGTTATTTTTAGTGATGCATCTCTAAAAGGGCTTGGGTGAGTCCTCATGCAAAATGACAAGTTCATTGCTTATGCATCTAGACAGTTGAAGACTCGTGAGCAGAACTATCCTACGCATGATCTGGATCTGGCTGCGGTTGTTTTTGCTCTGATGATTTGGAGGCACTATCTTTATGGGGAGAAATGTGATATATACACAGACCGTCAAAGTTTGAAGTATATTTTCACACAAAAGGAATTGAACATGAGACAAAGGAGATGGTTGGAACTCCTTAAAGACAATGATTGTTCAATTCATTATCATCCCGGAAGAGAAAACAAATTCGCTGATGCATTAAGCAGGAAAGACCAAGTTGTTCTGTCCATGATGAGGATTCAAAGAGATCCTTTGATCAATGACCTAGTAAAGATGGACATGGGAATTATAAGGGAAGGGACATCATCAACCCTAACCCAAATGATTTCTCAACCGTCACTACTAGAGAAGATCAAAAAAGCTCAGAATGAAGATCCTTTGTTACAGAAGAAGTTTGAGGCTGTGAAGGATGAGAAGTTTTCTGAGTTCAATACTGATCAAGAAGGTGTACTGAAATTTCGTACAAGACTATGTGTTCCATCTATTCTGGAAATAAAGAAGGAGCTGATGGATGAAGCTCATAGCTCTAATTTCTCTATACATCCTGGTAGCACGAAAATGTATAGGGACCTTCGTGATCATTATTGGTGGGATAATATGAAAAGGGAGATTGCGGACTACACTTCAAGGTGCCTGGTATGTCAGCAAGTGAAGGCAGGGCGACAACTTCCTAAAGGGGTATTGCAACCACTACCCATACCAGCATGGAAGTGGGACAATATCACTATGGACTTCGTCACTGGTCTCCCGAAAACTTCCAAAGGAAATAATGCGATATTGGTTATTGTGGACCGTCTCACCAAAACTGCCCATTTTATCTCCATTCGGGAATATTTATCTCTTGATCAACTTTCCAAGATTTACGTGAAGGAAGTGGTAAGGCTGCATGGAGTTCCACTTTATATCTTATCTGATCGTGGTCCAAGGTTCACGTCAAAACTCTAGAGAAGTCTTCAACAAGCTCTGAGCACTGAATTGAATTTCAGTACGGCCTATCACCCCCAAACTGATGGCCAATCTGAAAGTACTATTCAAACACTTGAGGACATGCTGAGAACTTGCTCAATGGAAGTTAAGGGTGGATGGGATCAATATCTCTCTTTAGTTGAGTTCTCTTACAACAACAGCTTCCACTCGAGAATTCAAATGGCACCCTATGAAGATCTTTATGGGAAGCGATGTAGAACTCCTACTTGTTGGGATAAAGTTGGTGAGAGAAAACTTATTAGGCCTGATCTTGTGCAAGAGATCACAGAAAAGGTCCATGCCATCCAGCAGCACATTAAGGCTGCTCAGAGTCGGCAAAAGAGCTATGCCGACAACCGTCAAAGGGACTTGGAGTTTGATGTTGGTGACAAAGACTTTCTTCGGATTTCACCTTGGAATAGAGTAATGAGGTTTGGGAAGAAAGGGAAGCTCAGCCCTAGGTACATTGGCCCATATGAAATCCTTGATCGTGTGGGAGCAGTGGCCTATTGGATTCCACTTCCTCCAAATCTAGCACAAGTTCATGATGTCTTCCACGTATCCCTCTTGAAAAAGTACATACCTGACCCTTCACATGTACTAAATCCAGAGGTGGTATAACTAGAACATGACCTCTCTTATGAGGAGCATCCAGTGGAGATCTTGGATCGTAGAGACAAGGTTCTACGCAACAAGACTACCCACCTTGTTAAGGTGTTCTAGAGGAACCACAAATATGAAGAAGCTACGTGGGAACCAGAGGAGTCTATGAGGCAGAAGTACCCACACCTTTTCTCTTCAGAGGGTACAAGATAAAAATTTCAGGGACGAAATTTCTTAAGGGGGGAAGAATGTAACGACCCGAACTTTTTAATTATTTTTTTGTTTCTAATTTTGTGTGTTATTTTACAGTATACTCAACAAAACTATATCCTTTAATTAATAAAGTGGGTATAATTAAAATGATATCGTTGGGTTTCGATCGTTATATGATCGTTGGTCAATATGACCATTGGTCAATATGACCGTTGGAAACTATAATCTTAACGTTGTGTTTTTATAAATACGGTTATCTTGGTTAATTAATACAGAAAGAAGATTGAATGGCCTCATCCAGTAGACTCAAGCCTTATGAAGCCCATCTGTCAGAGCTTGGGAAGGAGGTAGCATCACTGGGCTTTGCTCTGGACCAAGCCCAAGCCGAACTTCAACGTATGAAGCTTGAACGGAATCGCCTAAGGGAGAAGTTCAAGCTGATAGAAATCACCACTCGGGCAATGTTGTCTGAGCCACCCCAAGATTCTATCACTATATCACACCTTACACTTAGGTCATATGCTGGTGTTATAAGGGGCTATGTAACGAGACCTTAGCTGTTTTGTGTAATTTTTTTATATAAATAAAATTGTTATTTCTTCTTATGGAAAAGTTGTGAATTTAAAATATCCGGATAAATATAGTATGTATATTATTGATGAATTTAGGAAAAAGGGGGTATTTTAAAATGTTTTTGTTCATTAAATAATTAATAATGTGAAATGATTTTCAAGAAATGGTCTTCTATAGTTGTGTTCAGTAAGAAATTTAGAGTTTAATAAGATCAACTTGGTTTTTAGTGAATAATAAAGTAGAAATAGTAACATACCCATATGAATAGTAATTAATAGTAATGAATAGTAATTTGACAAAAAAATACAAACTTCACCCATGAATGTATAAATACATTTTAGACATCTTAAAAGTGAAAAAACGATCATAGTTTAAGTTTTGGTATTTTTTTATGTCATAAATATTTTATTTGCAATTTTATAATTAATTTAATAATTTAAAATGGAAATTTATTTTCATAGAATTTAATCATAATTTGTTACTTTATTGTATTATAGTTATTCGATAATTTTATGGGACCTTGATTACTCTTTTAAGGTGTTACAAAATGAGTCATAGTTTTAATGTTGTATTTTTGGGATAAATAATGATTTTATTTAAAAATTAAATTAAAATTATTTAGAAATTTATTTTCATAAAATGGACTTCATTTTTGAATTCAGAGCATCGATATTTGGTTGGGGTGAATTTTAGGGATTTTTCTGAAACAGTTGATTTTTCGGTGAATAGTAAAAATGCAGTTTTGAGTTTTGAGAGTTTAATGACATCATTAATGATGTAATAATGATATAAGCTTTCTGGTCAACTTATGAATAGTGATATATTCTATGAGGTGTCCCAAGTGGCCAATACCATGAGCAAATATCATGGGCAAGCCCATGGTTTTGCAAATACCACCGATGAGGTGTCCCTTGGAAATTAATAATTTATTCACTCAATTTTCCTATAAATACCAAGCCATTTCCCTCATTAATTTAATTCCAAAAATCATCCTCAACGAAGTTCGGGTCTCCTTACCTCCCAAGGAGTCATCCCAAGGTGCCCTCAAGCCTCCCAAGGTCCCGACCTTCAAGCTTTCGATGTTACACTTCAAGGTAATGGATCATTTTACCCTCCTCTTTTAAATCATGACTTCCTTTATGTTGTGTCTTATATTTTCCATCTCTTTATGTTGAGGGTATGTTCTTATATGTTCTTATTACTGTCCATTTCATGTCCAAATGACGAGAGACCCTTTCTTCTCTCATCAATTTTTTTTTCTGAATTTTTAAGTGACGTCGTTAGGCTGCCGAATTTTTCATAAAAGGAATCATGTCTCCTCTTTTCTTTCATGTTTCCTTTTCATGTGGTATGTCATTCAAATTTCCATACCATGTTCTTATATCCATGTTATTCTGTATTTATATTGTATTATAAGTTATTTATTAGTGGGTTACTCTTGTACCTTCTCTTTTCAATGTTTTCTAAAACCATATTATATAGCCGTTATGCAGCAGAAATTTCACCTCAAAATTTCTATTTCTTTCTATCCAGAATTCTCTTGTTTTATTTATGTGAATACCCTGACCTATTTCGTTTCTTTGGGTGTTCATAAATATATAAAGATGATGTATTTGATTCTGGAATTGACATACATATAACCCTCACTCCCTTTCCATGGGTTATAAATGACACAATGATCTTATTTTTTTTAAGAACTTTTAAAACGTCACGATCTTGAAATGAAACTCATTTCTTTTATTCTCCATGAGTTATTTATGAAATCTTTGATTATGATCTATGTGGCTCACATGAAAGTAAAGACATATTAAGGGTGCACCCTGATAGCGCTCCAATGCATTGGGTAAAGAATTAATCTCTAGAGATGACAAGTTTCACGATACCTTGGTGAATAACCTTGGTAATTTTTATGACACCTCGGGGTTAAACCTTGGTGATATGTTCATGAATGTCTAAATGAAATGTTGTAGCCACATACTCAAGTTATGATTCATGTTCTTTTTGTTATGATATTCATATTCTTCCATTGCTCATGCCTTTATGACTTTTATCATGTTCTTATTAATATTGCTCAAGATCACATGTCAATTGTTTCACTTGTTTTCCTTACTGAGCCTTTTGCTCACCATTTCCTTTGATGTATGTCTTCAGGATATGAGATGCATTAATTGTACTTAGGAAAAACTTATGATGAAGCCTTACAAGTGGATTAGAAGAATGTTTTATGTTGTATTCAAGTTTTTTGTTCCTGATTTCCAAGACACTAGACTTTAAAGATCCTTTGTATGTAAAATGTAATGTAAAGTTATGAAATAAAAAGGCGGGATGCCATAAGTTGGGCCCCTTGTTCGTGTAGTTGGACCTTCAAATTTTTATCCATGATTCTTTTGGATAATCACAAACATATGGTGGAGTTTCATAAAATTTGGGCTTCAGAATTTAGACCAGTAACTCAATCATCATGGTTGGTCCAGTTTCTTCACAGTTTCTAAGAATCATGCAATTTGGATAAGTAGGGTGATATTTATTATTAAAACATTAAAAAGACTTGAATCTGTATGAATTCAAATAGTGCTCAAAAATTATAATTAATATTTAAATATTAATATTTCACACAAATTATGCACATTTCATATAAAATCAGTAAAGGCAATATATAAAAAGTTATGAAAATATTAATAACATCAGTTCGATCATACCTAGATATGACATATAATGCCCTTATCTATTGGATGAGAGGCATGTGATGTGCTCATCATTAAGGGTAAATGACATGTGATGTATTGATCGTCCAAGTTAGCCAATACTTCGAGAATCAAGAATTTAGGAGTAGGAAATATGAGATTGACATACTCAGTGTCTCAAGTTTACTCGATGTCTTGGACAAAGAGGTCATATTAAAATTTATGCTTGTATAAGATACAATCGGTGGATAAAGGTATAGAGATACATGTGTTTGATTAAGATCACATCAAATCTCTTTCCAGCTTGAGTAGCAGCAATTCATTGTTGGAGGATGCTTTTTACATACATTTATAGATTCAGGAATTCATATTTGTTGTCAACACTGCAAAATCTCATAGGTTCACACTTTGTTGTTGACTTAATAATGATTGAGCTTTACAAAACCCAGAAAGTTTCTTTAGAAGTGTTTTAAATGGGTGTGTGATCCTTGCCTGAACTTGTGTTGATTCTCAATGAAGCTCTCTCGTCCTCTGTCGCCCGAGGTACTAACATATCGCGGTTGCGACAAGGGTCATGCCCAAACCATTGGGTGATTCAAATCATTCCATGGATACACCACAGAGTGGAACTTGTTTGTTGTTCCTAAGGGATATTCATCAAATCAGTGTGATTGAAGATTGTCGTTGCACCCAACTTCGGTGTAAGGTACATAATCTTCATTCTTTTTATACAAGGTTTCAACTTTTCCCAGCATGATGATTTTGGGGATGAGGTTTCTATTGTCTTATATTGCATTCAACAAGTGTCGTTCCATCCTGAGAAATCTTTCAACCATAACATTTACCTGACCACAATGGGGAAAAAATCATCCATAAAGGCTCAAAAGATACTTGGTAAATGGAAGGCCCACTGTGACATTATCACCATAAAGAAAATCTAACTGTGACATTATCACCAAAACACCCACAAAACCACTAAGTGGAGATGCAACATGGTGATTGTTGACATGGGCTCTACAAAGTGGAGATGCAACATGGTGATTGTTTCTTGGTCTTTGCACTCACTAGGCACTGGTGGCATAATCATTAAGAAAAGGCAAATGCATTCGAATGAATTTCGTACAAAGCACTACCAGATCAAGCCGGGGCAGGAGCAAGAGCAGGCAGCTTGATCTTCCCCAAGTCCAGCTGTTCGGCGATGTCCTCTAGCTGTTTCCTCACGCTCATGTCGATCAGCTTCGAACCAGAGTTCCCGAACCGTATGGTGAGCCCAGCCACCAGCGACGGATCTATCACCGACTTGATCCGCACGTTCTTCGCCATGGTCAGCTTCTGCACCCCCTTCGCGATCTGTGACAGGTGCTGCGGCTCCAGCGGCACCACCGAGCTCACGATCGCCACCTCCGTCCCCGTCACTCTGTTGTACGCGGTCTCGAATTCTCTCACGATGTCTTTGATCAGTCCCATCCGCCGCATATCCACCAGGACGTTCATGAAGTTCGCCGTGTGCGGCTGGAGCTTCAAATTAGAGATGATTTCATCGAGAATCTCGCGCTTCTTCTCGATTTCGATGACGGGATTGACGAAGAAGCTGGTGACCGACGGATCCGAGAAGAATTTCTCGATTTTCTCCATCTCCGCGCTCGTGGATTCTAGGGTTCCGCTCGATTTCGCGACTTCAGCGAGGGCCGAGGCGTAGACTTCCGCGGGAGATATCTCCATCCTCGCCCCGCCGCCGCCGCCGCCGCCGCCGCCGCGATGCCTGCGTTTCCCGGCCTGTTTGACTCTGAAGGAGCGCAGTTTAAGTGATGGAAAACTTGCGCAAAAAGACATTGCTCGTGGGTTTTGAGACAGGAGTTTTCCGCTGACAGGCATCGTCGTCGGCGATCTGGACCGGAGAGCGAATGTCGCGTGGTGGACAGTCGCCATTGTTGCCGCCGGTGTTAAGGGCGGATGACTCCGTTTTGGCAATCTGGACCAGAGCGTTTCGGACTGCAAACCTGCAATCTATTTCAGTGGTGAGGATATGTTGAGTTATCGGGACGCCCCTCGGGCGATCCCTTTGAATCGAAGAGATGATAAGGGTGCCACGTGGCCGTGTATTATGGGAGCAAAACGATTCGTTTTGGAAAGACCAAAAGCATTTTGGTTGGAATTTCCCAAAGATATAGGGGCCATATTGAAATTTTCCACATACCATGCTAAAGAAATAAATAATAATGCCACTTAAAAACACATTCAAAAAATTAAATGCCAATTGAAAGCATGTGGCGTTTCGGAAAAGTCCACACTTCATTACATTATTCACATATTTATAGACTACATATAAGATGTCATCAATGGTGCAGATCAATCCTCATTCTTCATGTCTAATCCAACTGTTGGAAACTAGGAGTTGCAAATAATGTTTCACAACACTGTCCCTTGTATGTCGTCATTTCTTGGAATCTTACATAATCTTCATTTAAGAAAAAACAATTTGGGAAATTGTAACAACCCAATGTTTTATCAATTGAAGATCCCTTCTTATAATTATGTCATACAATCACATGAAATCACTACACAATGAACTACTAAATACTAAAAACAGTTTATCCCGGGTGTGAGTCCTCCTAGGGTTCTCCTAGGGTTCGAGTCTTCTTCTTTCGCGTCTTGTTCGTGGCGGCGGGTGGCCGAGTTGTCCTCTTTCGGGTTGCAGGCGGTCATCGCCACCACCCTTTTCTCCTCGTTGCGGCTCTAGTTCCCCTCTCGCCTCGGCTCCATTTCCCCTTTCCCGCTCCTGGGACCATTTCCGGTGATCCGGCTCCTTCGGACCTCATCGGCCCCAGCTTCGTTGCTTCTGGCTTCCCCGGCTCCGGCAACATTTGTTCCGAGCTCATTCACGTCCCCCGACACCTGTGATTCAGAGGGGAAGGAGGTTGTTTTTCGCTCAATCGGCGTCTTTTGCGGACTCTGCCTCCCCACCTTCACGAAGACCTCCCGACGACGACCCCTCTTGTGGCATTCCAGATCTACAGTTCGGAGGCGGTCCGAAGAAGAGCACCGATTGAGTGTTCTGCGCAGACGCCGGCGTGAAGGGTACCCCGGATCTTGAAGGCAATGGATGCGTTTTTAACACATCTGCTCCGCGAAGAACGGAACGTCTGACCTCCTACTCTGTGGGCGGTGTGGTGGTTTCTCGGGTCGCGGAGGGTGTGGACGCGAAGAAGAGTCCCTCGGCGCGCAAGTTGGAGCGCCTCGCAGTCTGCTCGTTGTAGAAGCGCGAGGGGACTTGCGTGAGATTCGACCGTGTTTCCCAGCACGAAGGAACTGACCGTGCAGGGCTGGTAGTGGAAAGAGGCTTTCCCCAACGCATTGCATCTGGCCGCGCAGGACTGGGCGCGGAAAGTGGTCTTCCCCAGCTTGAAGGATCTAGCCGCGTAGGGCTAGTCGCGGAAAGAAACAGTGGTGCGGAGCTTCCGGGCCGCATCTGACTGGAGGACTTTTATCGGGCCGCGCTTGGACAGAGAAATCGTTGGGTTGGGCCTGGCCTGTGTGAATTACCGTTCAGACCCGGGCCGTGAAACTAATTGTGCATTCTCGGAGGTTTGGATATACGGGCTTTGAATCATGGATGCAGATTTAATGAACCAATGGAAGATGATTTCCTTGACAGACAAAGAGAAAGAGTCGATTGAGGCTCGGAGAAACGAAGATGCGCTCCTGGAAAAACGTATGTCTTTGCTGGTTGTCGAAAAATTTGTGGAAAAAATCTCAGTCAACCAGAGGGCCCTCAAAAACACCCTTCAGAATCTTTGGAAACTGGAAGACGGGGTGGCAATTCGTGAAGTGGGGAACAACCTCCTTGTTTTTGAGTTCTTCAATGAGAGGGATAGAGATAAAATCCTGAGAGCCAGACCATGGTCTTTTGATAATCAACTCCTCCTCATGGAAGAATTTAAAGGGGGGAAGACATCCAGTACACTAAGCTCACCCGGTCCCCATTCAAGATACGCATTGAAGGAATCCCATTTCATGGGAGAACAAAATGGGTCCTGAGAGAAATTGGAGATCGCATTGGCCAATTTATGGAGTGAGACTGCTCAGATCCAATCCAATGGGGACCCGTGATGCGGATTAAAGCCGATATTGAAGTGCCCGAACCTCTGATGAGGGGCATGTTTTTGAAAATCGATGACGCTAACACCTGGATATCATTCGAGTTCGAGAAACTCCCAATCTTTTGCTTTTTCTGTGGACGTATCGGACATCTGGACAGAGCATATGTAAGAACCCGGTTTTTGCTGAGAAAGACTTTGGAATATTCTTGATAATATTCCAGAGCAGTGCCTTCAGACGGCGTGCGATTCCGAGCCCCAGAGTGGCCGGAATTAAATTTTCAGTGCGTTCACACTGGAAATGCTAAATAAATGGGATAACTCCTAAACGGTGATCCAGATCAGGGATCCGAGTGTATGGATGGGTCCGGAATGGGGTGTTTACCCTAGGAACGACATAAAACTTGTCGGCGCGGGATGTTTGGACCCCTCGCCCGCTTCTGGAACGTTAAACGGATTAAATAAATTTATTTAATTCGTTTAATGTTGAAACGCAGGTATCTCTTAAACGGTGGATCATATTAAAAAACCGAGGGAACCGTTGAGTTCAGAATGTGTCGTTTACCCTAGGACGGGTATAAGTTTCGCGGGCGTGGGCCGTTTGTGAAAAATGGCCCCAGGGGCGTTTCTGTAATTTAGCGGCTTCGGACGTTAAATTTTATAACTTTTGAACGGGGTCTCGGAATGAAATTACGAGACTTCCGTTGTGCTCGGGAGGTGGTGTTCACCCTAGGGGAGGCTTAACCTCGACCCCGTCGAGTGTTTCGGGTGCGGGATAAATTGGGGGTTAAATTAATTAAAAATTTAATTAATTTATTTTTAAACCCCAACCCCACCCCACTCCTTCCTCTTTCCCCTGGAAGAAGAGCTAAACCAAGAAGGAGGAGCTCCTCCTCTCCTCCTCCCCTCCGGCGAGGAAGCTCCGGCGAGGTGCGGATCGCCGGCGAAGCTCCGGGCAGCGCCCAGCAGGTAGGTTTTATCGTTTGCATTTTCATTCCCGCACTTAACTTCCAACGCGATTTTGTACGTTGAATTGCTGCCCGATCTTCGATCCGAGCTCATGGATGCGAAGTAGATTTTATTCTCTTTCCGTGTCTTGTTTCAGTTTTAAAATCCGAGTTCGTAGTCGATCGCAAATGTTCACCGAAGGTTGCGGGAAAGTCGGGTTTTCTGGGTGTTTCCGGCGGGTTCCGGCGGCGGCAGGGTCTTCGGCTGGCGGTAGGGGCTTCAGTGGCCAGGCGGAGCGGCTCCGGTTGGCGGCTGGCGCGGACGGCGGCGAGGCGGGATCCCGGTCGAGCGGCGTCAGGCGGAGCGGCCGCGGAGGAGGCCGGCGCGCCGGTCGCGTCCGGCGGAGGAGGGAAGACCGTGCGCGGTCTTCCCGGGGTCAGCGAGGACTGGCTTCGGCCGGTCCGTTTCAAAGGGGGCAAGGACCCGCCTCATGCGGGTCCTGCGCTGCAACAGGAGACCGGCCTTTTGGCCTGTCGGATGAGGAGGGCCGGACCCGCTCGGGTCCGGCTGTTGGAGGCGGGCCGGCCAGCGGGCCGGCGACTCGGACCGGGCCGGCCGGGGTGGACCGGCCCGGGTAGGCCCCCTTGCACTCGGGGGGCCGTAACTCTTAAACGGCGTGTCCGATTGACGCACCGTCTGCGGCGGTGGAACCGTATTGACGAGACGGTCTTTTTGAGATGGTTTTGGGAATTTTTAGTTCCCGAAACGAGGGGCCTCGGAGGTGCGACGCGTCTTTAAGTGGACGAGCGTTTTTCCCGAGATTCTAGTTTTGGACGGCGCGGAAGCGTCTGACGTCTGTTTTGAGCGCCGTCAGTGGCGTTGGGACCCTAGCATCGAGGCGGAGCTTTCCAGGGTGGTTTCAGGCATGGAGGCCGAAGTTGAGGCACGGGCCCCACGGCCCGTCTCTTGAGCTGCGTGCAGTGTTTCACGACTTTT
Organism: Viscum album; assembly: GCA_963277665.1. Taxonomy (NCBI): domain Eukaryota; kingdom Viridiplantae; phylum Streptophyta; class Magnoliopsida; order Santalales; family Viscaceae; genus Viscum; species Viscum album. The sequence goes on along the minus strand of OY728153.1, from coordinate 1,211,266,762 downwards.
CCCTCGGACGTCCGTTCGGGTCGTGCGAGCAGTCATTTCTGGGTGTTTTTCCGAGGGGATTGCAATGGTACAATCCGACCGCTCAAATTCGGCATGATGGTGCGGGGCCCACGAGGGCTGTTTGGTCGTCGACGGTGATTTTCCATCTTTATCACCGGGCGACCGTTTTGGACAAATGAGTAGTCCATCTTGTGTGCTTTTTCGAGAGGATCGTAACGGTGCGATCCGTTCTTTGAGTTTCGGGACCGGGTTGCGGGTCCCACGTGGCACCGCTCGTGTGCGGTGCGCCGGGATGCGTCTTTTTCTCCGGATATCCGTTGCACTCAAGTGAGTAGTGCTTTTGATGTGTTTTCCCGAGGGGATCGCAATGGTGCGATGCGCACGACTATTTTCGGGGCCGGGGCTCGGGATCACGGGACACCATTCGGGCGTGAGGCGGTGTTGGTGACTTTTCCGTCGGGTATCCGTTGGAGGCGAGTAAGTAGTCAATCTCGCGTGTTTTTCCACGAGGATTACAACGGTGCGCTCCGTTTGGTTGTGCGGAGCCTCTTGCATGATCTTGTTAAATGTGGAAATGTGGAGGTGCCCTTGTGGCGGTTCTTCTACCGTGTTTGTAGCAGACCTTTGGCGAGTGATCGCACGCACTCTTGGGTGAGTGATGTAAATGCTTGAAGTGATGTGGTTGGCTGTGCCTGGGCCTTTGAGGTGGAGTTGTTATGTCACGCCTTCGCGTTGACGTTGGGTGCCGTGTGGACGATAGCCTATGGGCTGGAATGAGGTATCCTCTGGGAGTATACTAGAGCGCTTGGAGGTACGTGTGGTTGTTTGTACCTAAAAATGTTTGTGCGCTCAGTTGGGGTTGACTTGGGGCCACACGTCGTGTGGGCCCCATGTGCGCGCCGTATTCTTCTTTGCGTACTTGGACCTCTCGTGGCGTAGAGGGTCCCTTTGTGCTCGTTTGTTTGGTTAACAGGGTGGAGTGTGTTTCCCCTAGCTTTGTGCTCGTTTGTTTGACCAGTAGGGTTGAGTGGTCTCCCCCTGGTTTCATTCTTGATGGATCGGCCAGTAGCGGTGCTAGTGGCACCCCGTGATGGAACAGGTGCTGAACCCCTCAGGGTGAGTTGTGCTGGAGTTGGGTGGTTGCGCGATACCCAATCCGTGTTTGGTTGGCCAGCGTTGTACCCTCCAGTGGATATGGCCAGAGCAGTTCTGAGTTTTACCCTCCAGCGGGGCTGGGCAGTGGGTTACTCATCGGCTTTTAGGGTCTGCCCTCCAGCAGAGACTAGGCAGTGGGTCACCCGATACTTTTAGGGTCTACCCAACAGCAGAGACTGGGCAGTGGGTCACCCGATGCACTTAGGGTCTACCCTCCAGCAGAGACTGGGTAGTGGGTCACCCGACGACCTCTTAGGGCCTACCCTCCAGCAGGGCTGGGCAGTGGGTCGCCCGTCGTCTAGTTACAGGTCTACCCTCCAGCAAGGCTGGGCAGTGGGTCGCCTGTCGACTTAATCCAGGTCTACCCTCCAGCGGGGTTGGGCAGTGGGTCGCCTGATGATGTAATTTGGTTTACCCTCCAGTGAGGCTGGGCAGTGGGTCGCCTGATGATGTATTAGGGTTTACCCTCCAGCAGGGCTGGGCAGTGGGTCACCCGATATTTGGTTATGAATTACCCTCCAGCGGGGCTGGGCAGTGGGACACCTGTCGGCATTCCAGAATCAGTCCTCTCGACTAGGATGGTCTGTGGCTTTCCTCCATGTTTACCAAAGCAGGACCCTTGGTTATACGGGTCGGTGTTGTGACGACTTGACTTTGAGGAGACCTCTCGACTGCAGGGTAGTGATGAGGTGTGGTTTGACTTTCCTAGAACTCTCAAGTACGAGGGGCGCTTTCCCCACTGAGACGCGTTCTTGTGACGCGATCTAAAATCATGCGGGAAAGTCAGTGCCGCCCAAAGCGGATAGTGTCGAAGTGCGGTGATTGAGCCCCTTGGCTTGTAGTTCGGGGCAGACATGCGGGATGCTGGGCATCGATGGAGTTTACTTCTGGGACGGTTGGCTACTCTTTCTTAGGCTGAGCTATGGGATGGAGATCCCCTTACGACGTTGTTCGGGCTTCTTGTTGAGCATATAGACTTGTATATACCTCGTACGAGTACCCACTCCTTAGGTTTTGGTTACTATCCTTCCAAGAGAGGTGAAGACGCGCGGGGTATGCCACATGCTTTCTGTGTCTAGCTTCTCATGGTTGGACGAGTCTACTCTCCTGCTATAGGTAACGAAGACTCGACGGGAAGTTCACCTTCTCACCGTTTCCAGATCCTTGTGCCTGGATGAGTCTACCTTCTTTCTCTTGTTGGGTTGAGCTGGACTCTTTACTGCACTTTCAGTTGTACTCCTATACTTTTCCTGTTCGCTCTACTTCTCACCCTTCGGTACCTCCTTTGTTGCTCCCTCGGGCCTTCAGGGTATCCTACTGAGTATTTTTATACTCACCCCTACTTGGGCTTTTCCCGCACTTGGTGTGCCCTTGCAGACGACAGACAGGTGGAGCGTGACTTCAGTGGAGCGTAGGAGCTTGGGAGCTTGGACCGCGTGCGGTGGTCGTGGCCGGGTTCCAGGTGGGAGACCCATCAGCAGTTTCTTTTGTTTACCTGTTTCTGGGTTATGGAACTTGTTGGTTGGGCGCGTGTTTTTCCCCTTTTCTTTTCAGTGTACTTTCAGCTTTCTTTGTACTTGTAGAGGTCGATGCACTTTGTGGTATATATATAGCTGTTTCCCTTTGCTTTTATTTTTTACTCTGCACTTCTGCATTGAGTGTGATGCGTTTGTGTGTGTGTACAGGGGCTTAGGCAAAGGCCTCCCCGAGTTATTGTGCCTTCGACGCTGGTTGCCAGCCCCTGGCCTATGGAGGCGGGCTTGGGGTAGTTGTGGCTCGAGCCCGGGTAGGTTCGGGTCGTGACAAAGTGGTATCAGAGGTGGTTCATTCCTTGGGACGCTGTTCGGACGTCCCTAAAATAAAAGGAACTTGTTGGGATTTAGGGAAACAGTGTCAACGTGTCTCGAGAGCGGCTCTCAGGCCAGGGAGTCCAGTGATGGTGTGGCGACCGACGTATCCATTCACCAGGACCTTGATAACCCGCTTGTCGATTCGGCATGCTGAGACACTTGTTGCAGGGAAAATTGGTTTGTGCATCACATAGGATCGAGTCTTTGACCGTCCTTCTTGAGTCATCTCCCCATCGTTGTTGTTGATATTGGTATATACATATATGCTCATCTGACCGCGACACTCCTTGATAATATTCAGGATGTCTCCGCGAAGGCAGCCAGCCCAGACACCAGCTTTGGTTCGTGACGACGACCCTGCGAGCTACGAGGCCACTGTCCAGGACCCATCATGCGATCCCTTTCCTCCGGGTGGGCTGGTAGTAGCACCCCCCACCTGTTGAGCAGTAGACGGTTTCAGCAGAGCAGGCTGAGCTTGAGCGTAGGTTGAGCGCACTCCGTGAGTTCCAACGGTAGAGACTGCTGAGGTTCAGTGGTGAGCCAGACCCTCAGGTAGCAGAGGTTTGGATCGAGGCAGTGGTTAGCCTTTTCTGGCTTGTGCAGACGCCGACAAACTAGAGAGTGTCTTTGGCAGTCAGCCTTTTTCGTGGATCGGCTTGGCGTTGGTAGAGTCTGGTGACTCAGTTTCTTGACGAGTCGTCGCTTTCGTGGGGCGACTTTCAGTTGTTGCTCCGTGAGGAGTTTTGCCCCTCCTGCTTGCGCTCCGTTCGGATTCAGGAGCTCTTGCAGTTTCAGCAGGGAGGGATGACGGTGGCCAAGTACGCGGATAGTTTTGCAGACCGTGCACGCTTTTACCCGAACTTGGTCCATGAAGATAACCTCCGAGCGTGGAAGTTTGAGTAGGGTCTCCGCCGAGAGATTCGTGCTATCACAGTACCCTTGGGCATTTCCACATATGCCGGGGTGCTAGAGCAGGCGCTGGTGACAGGGGGCTTCCTGTCATGTTTTGCGGTTGGTAGTGGTAGTGGGCGCGACGGAGCCGGGACGTCTGCCGTAGCTAGAAGGCGCCGGAGGATAGGGCCTCGATGCAGGTGGCCTTCCCACTGCCGGTTTCGGAGACGTGGTCGTATACCACTGTGGCGAAAAGGCGCAGGGCCTCAGCTGAGGATGCCCTTCCGTGAGTGGATCTCGGGCCGTGGTCGTACACCACAGTGGCGCCGGAGGGTAACAGGGCAGCCCAGAGAGTGCCGATGCTATGCTTGTGACAGGCGAGGTCACTTGGCACGAGACTGCCCGACCCGAGTTGCTGAGAGCTTCGGGCAGGCAGCAGGCGCACCACCACGGCAGAGGCAGCGCCGTGATCGGAGTAGTACCAAGAGAGGTGGTGCTAGTAGAGGAGCGGGAGGAGCTGGTAGTGGGGGACGACGTTATGAGGTATTCACATCACCACTAGGGGGGTCCACGTTAGGCTCCGGGAGCTGACAGTTGGGACCGCGGGCAGCCGCGAGCTTTGGATGTCTACGATCCTGCAGAGCATGAGGAGATAAGAGGTATGCTCTACATCTCTTCTACCTTTTTGCAGTAGAATTGTTAGACTCTGTGTTTGAACTCCTTTCCTCCCTGCTCCTTGTTTGATGTGTTACCAGGGTGACGCAGGGCGTCGGGTGTGACCCTGTGTTGGTAAGGAAAAAGGCGTGAGACCTTTTCCTTTAGTCGATGGTGTTGACTCCTTCGCCTTTTGAGCGTGTAAGAGAGCATCGACTGTGGAATCTTGTATGACCAAATATCCTTGGGTGTTTCACCATATGGATATTCTGAAGGAGGGAATCACCGGGCCTTGATCCAGGTGCGGGTGGTGATTCCAGTCATGGCGTGCGACATAGAGGTTTGACCGGGGAGGTGAGCTACCCCCGAGGGCCTTCGGGCCGTGTGAGACCGTGCAAAGGGATGGCGAGGTACCCTACCGCCTTTCCCTAACCCCAAAGTCTGGAATGGGTGCACGACGTCAGCAAGGGCCGACCTAGCGTGAACAGATCGATCCTTTGGTCTGTGTGCGGTGACGCAGAGCTATGCGTGGGTTCTTTTGGGTACGAGACATCCAGGTGCGGGCTTAGTACCCTGTGTTGCTCCCTAGTTTTTCTTTTCGGGGACGAAAATCTTGAAGGAGGGAATGATGTAAGAACCCGGTTTTTGCTGAGAAAGAATTTGGAATATTCTTGATAATATTCCAGAGCAGTTCCTTCAGACAACGTGCGATTCCGAGCCCCAGAGTGGCCGAAATTAAATTTTTAGTGCGTTCTCACTGGAAATGATAAATAAATGGGATAACTCCTAAACGGTGATCCGGATCAGGGATCCGAGTGTACGGATGGGTCTGGAATGGGGTGTTTACCCTAGGAACGACATAAAACTTGTCGGTGCGGGATTTTTGGACCCCTCACCCGCTTCTGGAATGTTAAACGGATTAAATAAATTTATTTAATTCGTTTAATGTTGAAATGCAGGTATCTCTTAAACGGTGGCTTAGATTAGAAAAATGAGGGCACCGTTGAGTTTGGAATGTTCCGTTTACCCTATGAGGGGTATAAGTTTCACGAGCGCGGGCCGTTTGTGAAAAATGGCCCTAGGGGCGTTTCCGTAATTTAGCGGCTTCGGACGTTAAATTTTATAACTATTGAATGGGGTCTCGGAATGAAATTCTGAGACCTCCGTTGTGCTCAGGAGGTGGTGTTCACCCTAGGGGAGGCTTAACCTTGACCCCGTCGAGTGTTTCGGGCGCGAGATAAATTGGGGGTTAAATTAATTAAAAATTTAATTAATTTCTTTTTAAACCCCAACCCCACCCCACTCCTTCCTCTTTCCCCTGGAAGAAGATCTCAACCCAAAAGGAGGAGCTCCTCCTCTCCTCCTCCCCTTCGGCGAGGAAGCTCCGGCGAGGTGTAGATAGCCGGCGAAGCTCCGGGCAGCGCCCAACAGGTAGGTTTTATCGTTTTCATTTTCATTCCCGCACTTAACTTCCAACACGATTTTGCACGTTGAATTGCTGCCCGATCTTCGATCCGAGCCCATGGATGCGAATTAGATTTTATTATCATTCCGTGGCTTGTTTCGGTTTTAAAATCCGAGTTCGGAGTCGATCGCAAATGTTCGCCGAAGGTTGCGGGAAAGTTGAGTTTTCTGGGTGTTTCCGGCGGGTTCCGGCGGCGGCAGGGTCTTCGGCTGGCGGCAGGGGCTTCGGTGGCCAGGCGGAGCGGCTCCGGTTGGCGGCCGGCACGAACGGCGGCAAGGCGGGATCCCGGTCGAGCGGCGTCAGGTGGAGCGGCCACGAAGGAGGCCGGCGCGCCGGTCGCGTCCGGTGGAGGAGGGAAGACCGTGCGCGGTCTTCCCGGGGTCTGCGAGGACCGGCTTCGGCCGATCCGTTTCAAAGGGGGCAAGGACCCGCCTCATGCGGGTCTTGCGCTGCAACAGGAGACCGACCTTTTGGCCGGTCGGATGAGGAGGGCCGGACCCGCTCGGGTCCGGTGGTTTGAGGCGGGCTGGCCAGCGGGCCGGCGGCTCGGACCGGGCCGGCCGGGGTGGACCGACCCGGGTAGGCCCCCTTGCACTCGGGGGTCCGTAACTCTTAAACGACGCGTCCGATTGACGCACCGTATGCGGAGGTGGAACCGTATTGACGGGACGGTCTTTTTGAGATGGTTTCGTGAATTTTTAGTTCCCGAAACGAGGGGCCTCGGAGGTGCGACGTGTCTTTAAGTGGACGAGCGTTTTTCCCGAGATTCTTGTTTTGGACGGCGCAGACGCGTCCGGCGTCCGTTTTGAGCGCCCTCAGTGGCGTTGGGACCCTAGCATCGAGGCAGAGCTTTCCAGGGTGGTCTCATGCGTGGAGGCCGAAGTTGAGGCGTGGGCCCCACGTCCCGTCTCTTGAGCTGCATGCAGCGTTTCACGACTTTTCCCTCGAACGTCCATTCAGGGCGTGTGAGCAGTCGTTTCGGGGTGTTTTTCAGAGGGGATTGTAATGGTGCAATACGCCCCCTCAAATTCGGCACAATGGTGCGGGGCCCACGAGGGCCGTTTGGGCGTCGACGGTGATTTTCCATCTTTATCACAGGGCGACTGTTTTGGACAAATGAGTAGTCCATCTTGTGTTCTTTTTTGAGAGGATCGCAACGGTGTGATCCGTTCTTTGAGTTTCGGGACCGGGTTGCGGGTCCCACGTGGCATCGCTCGTGTGCAGTGCGCCGAGATGCGTCTTTTTCTCCGGATATCCATTGCACTCAAGTGAGTAGTTCTTTTGACGTGTTTTACCAAGGGGATCGCAATGGTGCGATGCGCCCGACTGTTTTTGGGGCCGGGGCTCGGGATCACGGGACACCGTTCGAGCGTGAGGCGGTGTTGGTGACTTTTCCTTCGGGTATCCGTTGGAGGCGAGTAAGTAGTCGATCTCGCGTGTTTTTCCACGAGGATTACAACGGTGCGCTCCGTTTGGTTGTGCGGAGCCTCTTGCACAATCTTGTTAAATGTAGAAATGTGGAGGTGCCCCTGTGGCGGTCCTTCTATCGTGTTTGTAGTGGACCTTTGGCGAGTGATCGCGCACACTCTTGGGTGAGTGATGTAAATGCTTGAAGTGATGTGGTTGGCCATGCCTGGGCCTTTTAGGTGGAGTTGTTATGTCACGCCTTCGCGTTGACGTTGGGTGCTGTGTGGACGATAGCCTATGGGCTGGAACGAGGTATCCTCTGGGAGTATACGGGAGCGCTTGGAGGTACGTGTGGTTGTTTGTACCTAAGAATGTTTGTGCGCTCATTTGGGGTTGACTTGGGGCCACACGTAGTGTGTGCCCCATGTGCGTGCCATGTTCTGCTTTGCGTACTTGGACCTCTCGTGGCGTAGAGGGTCCCTTTGTGCTCGTTTGTTTGGTTTGCAGGGTGGAGTGTGTTTCCCCTAGCTTTGTGATCGTTTGTTTGACCAGCAGGGTTGAGTGGTCTCCCCCTGGTTTCGTTCTCGATGGATCGGCCAGTACCGGTGCTAGTGGCACCCCGTGATGGAACAGGCGCTGAACCCCTCAGGGTGAGTTGTGCTGGAGTTGGGTGGTTGCGCGATACCCAATCCGTGTTTGGTTGGCCAGTGTTGTACCCTCCAGTGGATATGGCCAGATTAGTTCTGAGTTTTACCCTCCAGCGGGGCTGGGCAGTGGGTTACTCATCGGCGTTTAGGGTCTACCCTCCACCAGAGACTGGGCAGTGGGTCACCCGATACTTTTAGGGTCTACCCTCCAGCAGAGACTGGGCAGTGGGTCACCCGACGCACTTAGGGTCTACCCTCCAGCAGAGACTAGGCAGTGGGTCACCCAACGACCTCTTAGGGCCTACCCTCCAGCAGGGCTGGGCAGTGGGTCGCCCGTCGTCTAGTTCTAGGTCTACCCTCCAGCAAGGCTGGGCAGTGGGTCTCCTGTCGACTTCTTCTAGGTCTACCCTCCAGCGAGGCTGGGCAGTGGGTCGCCTGATGATGTAATTTGGTTTACCCTCCAGCGGGGCTGGGCAGTGGGTCTCCTGATGATGTATTAGGGTTTACCCTCCAGCAGGGCTGGGCAGTGGGTCACCCAATATTTGGTTATGAATTACCCTCCAGTGGGGCTGGGCAGTGGGACACCTGTCGGCATTCCAGACTCAGTCCTCTCGACTAGGCTGGTCTGTGGCTTTCCTCCGTGTTTACCGAAGCGGGACCCTTGGTTATACGGGTCAGTGTTATGATGGCTTGACTTTCAGGAGACCTCTCGACTACAGGGCAGTGATGAGGTGTGGTTTGACTTTCCTAGAACTCTCAAGTACGAGGGGCACTTTCCGCACCGAGACGCGTTCTTGTGACGCGATCTAAAACCGTGCGGGCGAGTCAGTGCCGCCCAAAGAGGATAGTGTCGAAGTGCGGTGATTGAGCCCCTTGGCTTGTAGTTTGGGGCAGACATGCGGGATGCTGGGCATCGATGGAGTTTACTCCTGGGACAGTTGGATACTCTTTCTTGGGCTGAGCTATGGGACGTAGATCCCTTTACGACATTGTTCGGGCTTCTTGTTGAGCATATAGACTTGTATATACCTCGTACGAGTACCCACTCCTTGGGTTTTGGTTACTCTCCTTCAAGGAGAGGCGAAGACGCGCGGGGTATGGCATGTGCTTTCCGTGTCTAGCTTCTCATGGTTGGACGAGTCTACTCTCCTGCTATAGGTAGCGAAGACTCGACAGGAAGTTCACCTTCTCACCGTTTTCAGATCCTTGTGCCTGGACGAGTCTACCTTCTTTCTCTTGTTGGGTTGAGCTGGACTCTTTACTGCACTTTCAGTTGTACTCCTCTACTTTTCCTGTTCGCTCTACTGATCACCCTTCGGTACCTCCTTTGTTTCTCCCTCGAGCCTTCGGGGTATCCTACTGAGTATTTTTATACTCACCCCTGCTTGGGCTTTGCCCGCACTTGGTGTGCCCTTGCAGACGATGGAGAGGTGGAGCGTGAATTCAGTGGAGCGTAGGAGCTTGGGAGCTTGGGAGATTGGACCGCGTGCGGTGGTCGTGGCCGGGTTCCAGGTGGGAGACCCATCAGCAGTTTCTTTTGTTTACCTGTTTCCGGGTTGTGGCACTTGTTGGTTGGGCGCGTGTTTTTCCCCTTTTCTTTTCAGTGTACTTTCAGCTTTCTTTGTACTTGTAGAGGTCGATGCACTTTGTGGTATACATATAGCTGTTTCCCTTTGCTTTTCTTTTTACTTTGCACTTCTGTATTGAGTGTGCTGCGTGTGTGTGTGTGTAAAGGTGCTTAGGCAAAGGCCTCCCCGAGTTATTGTGCCTTCGGCGCTGGTCGCCAGCCCCTGGCCTATGGAGGCGGGCTTGGGGTAGTTGCTGCTCGAGCCCGGGTAGGGTCGGGTCGTGACAGCGTGCGCGTCAAAGAAAGAGAACGAATAAGGTAATATCATCTTACAATATGGTCCATGGCTCCGTGCAAAAACGACGAAACTTCCCTTCATCCCTGAGACGGAAAAACAAAAGGACCGTAACCGTCTCACGATGGCTCATACAAGGCGAGCAGAAATTGAAAATGATAAAGTCATCATGCTTGGACCACCATGTTTCCCTGAAGACAATCCAACCACTCAAAGGGAAGCTGGTAGGCCATCTCAGAAATTTATTACCGAGTGCAATAGTGGGGGTTGGAAAGAGAACCGTAAGAAGAATCTTTACACTAAATCAGGCACATGTCCTACCCCTCGAAGGACACTACCTCAACATTTATAGATCCGTTGACAATACCAAAAGATCCACTAAATCAAAGCCCGAAGCCAAGACAAATTTCCATCGAGCCACCAAACTCAGACCCTGATTCAGAAACAACCATGTTAGGCATCCTAGCACAAGGTGACTCAGAGATGCCAGGATCTACACCACCAGGCCCAATCACCCATCAAACTTGGAAAAGGGTGCAACACAAAGATAGAGACGACAAATCAGATGAACAAAAACCTGTGGATCTCAAACGACAAATTGAAACGAGCCAGCAAGCGGGAAACTCTCCAAAAAGATGGAAAACGACGGGTGAAAAAATGAACCCGGAGGACTCAAAGGTGGAGGTGGGCAAGACCCAACCCCTCCTAGATCAATGATCATATTATGCTGGAACTGTCGTGGGATTGAAAACCCACGAATAGTTCGAATGCTCCAGTGCAATTGCGCCCAAAGTCACCCCGATATGGTTTTCCTGTCCGAAACCATATTGGAAAGCAAGGACACCACCAGCATTGCTCAGAAATGCGGCTTCCAAGGCTGCCTCCCGGTCTCCTGACAAAGCCACTCAGGGGGTATCTGTCTCCTATAGAAGGATAACATTGACGTCAAGATCTTGTCCTTATCCTCGCACCACATGGTTGTGACCATTCAGGTGGACCACACCCCACCTTGGACCTTTGTGGGATTCTATGGCTGGTCCTCCCTTAATGAGAAGTGAAAATCTTGGGATCTTGTCGGCCAGCAGTGACACGATCTGCCGAGCCCTATTCTCTTCGGAGGTGATTTCAATGAAATTATGTATCATAAGGAAAAAATAAGTGGAGCCTTCTAGACCTCGACTTCGATGTCAAATTTTAAGAATGCGATCTCCAGGGCAGACCTGATCAATATGGGATACGCGGGAAATCCGTTCACATGGTTTCAGGGTAATGCGGATGATACCCGCATCGCTGAGCGGCTCGACAGATTTCTGGGCTCAACGGATTGGACAAATCTCTTCAGCATGTTCCACATCAATCACCTGATGCTCAACTGCTCGGACCACTGCCCAATTGTCATCGACTGTGCTCAAAGCAATCACAACATGAAATCTAGCAGACCCTTTAGATTTGAAAGATTCTGGTCAAAATACAATGAGTGAGAAGACGTTATCCGATCAAGATGGAAGATTAACTCGGCTGATGTTAGATCCAATCTGCAACAGGTCACATCCGATCTGATGTCTTGGAGCATTAAGAAATTTCATCATCCTGATAGGAACTGCAATTTCCTTGAAAGGAAACTGTACAACCATCTCAAACAACCCCCATCCAATTGCAATATTTCTAAAATCGGAGCCACTCAAAGAGATCTAGATGCAGCACTGCACATAAAGGAAAGCTTCTGGGCCATGCGATTGCGAGACACCCACATTGCTGAAGGAGACGCTAACACCCGATATTTTCATCAGAAATCATCTAGTATGCGCTGGAAAAATTTTATATCCTGCATCTCGCAACCAGATGGTAGTAAAGTTTCCAATACCGATGGAATACAAGAGTCTATCTCTAGCTACTTTTAGAACCTCTTTTCTATAGGGAAACCTTTCATTTACCCTGAAGTAGAGGAGTGAATCAGACTAGTGATTACCGAAGAGATCAATAGGTAACTTTCCAAAGATGTGACGGATGACGAGATTCGTCTAGCTCTGAAACAGATCCACCCGACCAAGGCCCTGGGCCCAGACAGATTCCACGCACTCTTCTTTAAACAATATTGGCATATTATTGGCCCCAACATATGCAACCTAATGAAGAACATCCAAGACGGGAAAACAAACATTTCTGACATCAATGAAACTGTCCTCGTCCTTATTCCCAAAATAAAGAAACCTCTTGTTGTCCCCGATTTTAGACCTATCAGCCTCTGTAATGTCTCTTACAAGATCTTCTCAATGATCTTAGTTAACCGGCTGCGCACTTGGTTACCTGAAATCATATCATAAAATCAGAGCACCTTCATGGCGAAGAGACTGATCACCGATCATGCCATTGTCGCCCATGAAGTTTTCCACTCGATGAAAACACGCTCCACAGCAAAAAGAGGAACCATGGATTGGAAACTGGATATGACCAAAGCTTATGATAAAGTGGAATGGAATTTCCTCAGAGTCGTGATGCAAAAAATGGGCTTCTGCTCTAAATAGACAGATATGGTCATGCACGGTGTCTCTTCTGTCTCCTTCTGTATCAATGTCAATGGGGCACTCACCCGAGGCTTCACCCCAACCCGAGGCCTGCGCCAGGGAGATCCTCTCTCCCCCTTTCTCTTTATCTTGGTGGCTGATATTTTTTCTAACCTCATTTCTAGGGCTGCATTCTCTCATACAATCCATGGGGCAAAGGTTTGTCGTGCAAGCCCACCGGTGTCTCATCTCTTCTTCGCGGATGATTGCCTCCTTTTATCCAGAGCAACCAATGATGAGTGCTGAGCGATCAGCCATGCAATTCAACAATATGAAAGGGCCTCTGGATAGTCTATCAATCATGGCAAGTCGGAAATATCCTTCAGTGCTGGGGTTCCTATATCCAAAAAAGAAGAGCTATGCACCATCGCAGCCATCCATATGGTCGAGAAACATCAGAAATACCTAGAGCTTACTACGGTGATTGGCCACTCCAAAAAATAAATCTTCGCTTCTATGATGGACAGGATTGAGAAAAAAATTCAAGGCTGGACCCCAAAAAGAATTTCCAAAGTCGGCAAAGAGACCCTTATTAAAGTTGCCCTCCAATCCATCCCCAGCTATTTCATGTCCCTCTTTAAGCTCCCAGCTACTATAGTCAATCAGATACACGCATGCACAACCAATTTCTAATGGGGAACAAATAATGGGAGGAATAAAACCCAATGGATAGCCTAGAAGAACCCCTGCTTACCTAAATATGAGGGTGGGATGGGTTTTCAGAACCTTCTTCACTTCAATGACGCACTGCTGGCGAAGTAAGGTTGGCACCTTTTGAACCGACCATCCTCTCTCTGTGCGCGGGTTCTCCGTGCAAAATACTTCCCCCATAAGGACTTCCATGAATCCTCTCTTGGCCCCTGTCCTAGCTTCCTCTGGAGAAGTATCAGGGGTGCCCGCAGTCTCCTGGGAAAAGGGTTGGGATGGAGGATTGGGAATGACTCAACAGTTAACATCTGGAATGATCCCTGGCTGATTGATAAAGAAGGTGTGCGGGCATCATCCCCTGCCCAACCAGGCTTTGAAGATGCCACTGTCAGATGCCTTTTTGACGACCAGGGGATTGGGTTGTGAATGGAAAGGATACACGCGTGGTTTAATGAATGAGATAAAAATATTATCCCGAGTATCCCATGTGTTCCAGATATTGGCCCCGACCATCTCTTCTGGATCCACGACCTCTCCAAATCCTATACGGTTAAATCCGGCTACCAGCTCGCTATTGGCACTCAGAACGACGTGAGGGAAGGGGGCCCTGGAAATATCTTTGGAAACTCAATGTCCACCCCCAAAATTTTCCACTTTTGGTGGCATGTGTGCACGGGCACCCTCCCTACCATGAGCCTTCTCGCCTTCCGACATATCTCCAATGACAGGTTCTTCCCCTTATGCCCGAACGTCCCAGAAACCCCCCTTCACGCTATCATCCAATGCCCGAGGGAAAAGGAGATTTAGAGGAAATGGAACTCTTCTACTGACTCCTCACTGATCATGGGCTCTAACCTCCCCTCTCTCCTGATGCGATGGTGCTCCTCCTTCTTGTCGGATGAAGCGGGCTCTCTCTGCATCATGGCCTAGATCATTTGGGTCCGCCACAATGATGCTGTTTTCAACCATGTTCACAAACCACCCGATTTCTGGATTGAACGAGCCTCTTCCTGGTTGGTGGGCTGACAGCACCACAATAGACAACATTGTTCCTTTGGAACCCCCTCCTTTTCCTCCCTTTGGAGCCCGCCCTCAGAAGGGATTCTCAAGATTAATGTGGATGCGGCTCTCCCCATTGATGGTCCTTTTTCCCTTGGCATGCTGGCCTAGAACCATCTTGGTCAAATCATTACAGCCAAACATGAGACCCATCACATTTTTTGGGAACCGGTGGTTGTCGAGGCTGCCGCCATCCTCGCTAGAATGATGCTCACTATTGACCGTGGATGGGACAAAATCATCATCGAATCAGACTGCCTCACTATTATCAATTCCATCAACCTCAACAATGGCAGGCTTTATTCCTTTGGGTCCCTCATCAGGAAAATCCTCTCCAGCCATCACTGCTTTACTCTCTGCACCTTCTCCTTTACCAAAAGCGAAGGAAACAAGGCTGCCCATCAACTGGCAGCAGCTGGCCCCTTTGATGTCAACCATCTCTGGCTGGACCATTTTCTTTCTTGGCTTCGAGTCTGTACGTCGGCTAATTTTCATCATTAATGAATCCGTCTTTTATAAAAAAAGCTACTAAGTACCATGTGACCTTTAAACATAATTTTGTCACTTCTATGTTTTGAATTTCAAAAATTTGACAGACTTGGTTATGTTAAGTAAGATATTTAGAGTATGATAGAATCAACTTAGTTTTTGATGAATAGTAACAGACCCTTGTGAATAGTAACATACCCTTATAAATAGTAATGAATAGTAAGTTGTCCAAAAAAATAGAAACTTCACACAAGAATGTACAAATACAATTTAGACATCTTATAAGTGAAAAAACGATCATAGTATAAGTATTGATATTTTTGTATATCATAAATATTTTAATTACAATTTTATGATTAATTTAATAATTTAAAATGAAAATGTATTTTCATAAAATGTAATCATAAATTGTTATTTTATTTTCTTATGGTTATAATATAATTTTATGGGACCTTGATTAATTTTTCAAGGTGTTATAAAATGAGTTATAATTTTAATGTTATTTTTTCGAATAAATTATGATTTTATTTAAATTTTTTGAAAAATGGAGTTCATTTTTGGATTCTACACGTCGAAAAGTGGTTAGGGTGATTTTTTAGGATTTTTCTAAAATACATGAATTTTTTATGAATAGTAAAATACGATAATTCACAATAAATGCTAAAACCTGAATTTCTGCATCATGCTTGAGTCATGGATGATGTAATGGTCATTGGTTCGAACTCACATACAATTATTACAGTTTTTTGTCACAAGCATCATACACTATTTCTTTTCTTGAGCAAAATAAATAAATAATGAATTAAATATTCAAAATTCACTCCTCTCCACTATAAAAACCACCCACACTCCCCTCTTCTCTTCACTCCTCTCATGCCTTATGCCTTGCCTAAGTTCTGCCCAAATAACTCCCCAATCTCCTCTCCCACGTATAATAGTCCTTGGTCTTCTCAAAAGACCAAATCCTCTTCCCTTAAGAGGCTCTCAAAGGAGATAAACTCAAGAGGTAAAATGAAAATGTATAAGTATTGATATTTTTGTATGTCATAAATATTTTAATTAAAATTTTCTGATTAATTTAATAATTTAAAATGAAAATGTATTTTCATAAAATGTAATCATAAATTGTTATTTTATTATCTTATGGTTATAAGATAATTTTACGGGACCTTGATTAATTTTTCAAGGTGTTATAAAATGAGTTATAATTATAATTTTATTTTTTCAAATAAATTATGATTTTATTTAAAAATTAAATTAATCATATTTAGAAAATTATTTTTGAAAAATTGAGTTAATTTTTTGATTCTACATGTCAAAAAATGGTTAGGGTGAATTTTTGATATTTTTCTAAAATATATGAATTTTTGATGAATAGTAAAATACAATAATTCACAATAAACGCTAAAACCTGAATTTCTGCATCATGATTGAGTCATGGATGATGTAAATGGTCATTGTTTTGAACTCACATGCACTTATTACTGTTTTTTGTCACAAGAATCAAACACTATTTCTTGTCTTGAGCAAAATAAATAAATAATGAATTAAATATTCAAAATTCACTCCTCTCCACTATAAAAACCACCCACACTCCCCTCTTCTCTTCACTCCTCTCAAGCCTTGTGTCTTGCCTAAGTTCTACCCAAATAACTCCCCAATCTCCTCCTCTATGTCCAATAGTCCTTGGTCTTCTCAAAAGACCAAATCATCTCCCCTTAAGAGGCTTTCAAAGTCGATAAACTCAAGAGGTAAATTCCTCTTTCCAAATATTTTATTTTCTTTCAAGTTCTTTTCTTTTCTTGTTTCTTTCCTATCCTCCCTTCACTCAAATGGTATGATGACTCTAGTAAAATATATGTACTATAATGTTATTTTTCTAATGAGATAGTTTATCATAATCTCTCTCTCCCATTTTTTATTCTATAAATGAAAATATCGCCCGAGATGTGTTGATTTATCACATTCAAGGACGACGAATTTTCAATTTGCTTTACCATCTTCTAGACTAGTCATGAAACCATTTTAATGGTTGAACCAGATCATAATATATGTATTTTATATTATTTAATGTTATTTAATCCTTATAAATTCATGATGTAAAATAATAATACAAAACAAGTTAATTGTGAGCAAAATCACCACATTAATCCAAGAGTTTATCATTAATGTTTTATATAATGATTCAAATTCACTCAAGTAAGAAAATTAAATATAAAACCATGTAATCTTTTGGATGTTAAATAATGTCATATAACTTCAATTTTAGACAACCACTCTCACCATACATGTTTATCCATTCATGTATATATGTAAACCGAACATGAAACGAACAGACCTGAATAATGAAATTGAACTTCATAACCAATCGAAAAGGTTATGAATGAACTAAAAAAGGTTATACTAAATCATTTAAATATAAAATAGGTTTGGGAATTATTAATTAATTAAAATTATTTGATTATTTTGGTTATTAATATCAAGAGGAGAACACCATCAGTCTTAAGGTAAGAGATCCTCTCTTTCTCACATTTATTCAAGAATCTCCTCTATGTTATGCCCTTTTACGTATAATTCCTAATGATGGGGTATGATTTAAAACCTTCCCCATACTTCCCTAATGATGTATAAAATATGATAAATCCCTTTCTCTCTCATTAAGACCTCCTATGTACACCCGATACCATGCCGATATTTCATAAGGGATTCTACCTGAACCGCCTTTATTCCTTCGAGTTTCTCTATCTTTCTTTTTACCCAAATGAAGTTGCCTTTTTTTATTGTACAAATTCTACATACTATTTATATGATCAAAAATCATGTTTCAATATCCATCTCTCATTCTCTTTCGGGGATATACATGCTTTTAAGTGATTATCTCCTCGATACTTCCCAATAAGCAAACTCGTTTTAAGGGAACTTCTCAAAATTTTTACCCAATTTCAAGTGCACTCTACCATTTTTTAAAGTCTCATTTGTTGTTATAAAATCAGTATTTTTTATTATGAAATCCTTATTGTTTCAATTCTGGTTTTATATAAAAGATTGTATTTTTTTTAATTTTAAAATCCCTTTAGTATTTTCTTTAAAACCGCACTAAAATGTTTTAATGCTAAGAATTTCCTAAATACTCTTCTTACATGTTGTCACTTCTGTTTTACATCACTTACCATGCTATATGCCTATTTTACCTTATTAATGTCTATGTATGGTTTAATTACTTTCTCTCATGGACACTTTTATGATATTCCCATTCATTATGCTTTATGACATGAATGTGATACCCATTTCTCTCCATGGATTCCCTTATGTTTATGTATGATTGATTATGTATGATTATTTATATGGAAAACATATTCATGAATATGTTAAGATGGGTTCACCCAGATAGAACTCCAATTCATTGGGTAAATTTGAGTCTCATGAGACGTTATGTGCGACAGTCTTGGTGGTTAGACTTGGATTGTGCTGCCATGTGTGACGGTCCTGGCAGTTAGACTTGACTTGTGCTACTATGTGCAACGATATTGGTGGTTATCCATGACTTGTGCTTCCATTTGAAATGTTCTTGCCGGTTATCCTTGACTCGTTCTAAATTCATGTTTTATGCTGCTTCCACATTACTATGACTCCATGTTTATATGATTTTATGTTTTTATGTTATCACGTGACTAATGATTTCTTTCTTTATATCCCTTACTGAGTTTTGTAGTCATCCCAAGTTATTAAAATGTTTTTCATAGAAATCCTTAGAATTTCAAAGGATAGTTATGGCGCCAATGCAGATGAATCTAGTTATTTATATTAGTTGTTAACTTTTGTAAACTCTGATCCAATATATGTAAGTTGTTTTTAAATTCTCCAAAACTTAGACTAGAAAAGGTCCTCATTTGTATAATGTACTGTGTATTTTTCAGTTATCCATTACATAAAAAAAATACACAACATGTTTTAGTACTAAATCTGGAAGTGCGGGTTCAGGGCTCTATAGTTGATATCATAGGATGGTCTAGTTATTTTTGGAGATTAAGAATATAGCACTTTAGTAAGAACCTTAAGGACAAGACTAAGTATAATAAAACACTCCTAAATTTTGGTAAGTATAGAGTAAGTGGTTTATCAAGAAAATACATCCTTGTCTGGATACAAACATATAGAGGTGGATTTGGAACATATGTATCTAGGGGTAAAACCTGAAAGCACCGATTTGAGATAGACTCGAACAGGAACTGGTGCATGACAACGGGACTTGCTGCACTCTTGGTTTGAAACTCTCGAGAGATATGATTCAGTAAATTCATGAGCTTAGTACAAACTATTATTAAGGGAATAAAAAAAAGATCTTGTAAGAATATAAGCTAATAAATAGATCAAGGATAACCTAGATTGAGACATAGGGAATCAAAATTTAGGATATAATTTTTCTTTACAATTTTATCCTCTTATGTTCAAATTTTCCTTTTTTATGCTCAATAGCTAAGTATTCAAGCCCTCTAATTGTACGTTCTTTTTCTTAGTTAATGGAAGGAAATAGAAGAAAATGTTCTAAAAATCAATGTGACAAGGAATGTGAATATTTCCCTAATGATATGCCTGATATGATGGTAATGGGTGCTCAAAACTTCATGACAACACTTGATCAACTAGAAAAAGTTGTGAATAATAACTTGAATCATGTGGAACACCATCCTCCTCTAAGGAAAGAGAAAGTTACTACTGAATCCTTCATTGGGAAAAGGCCTCCCATGATTTTGATCACCTCTTCATAGAACAGTTGATTAAATCCATTGAAAAGATATTTTATGTCCTCTAGTATTCAGAAGAATAGAAAGTCATACTGCTAGTCTATCGTTTTGATGGGGAAGATGATCAGCGTGGACACTAATCAAGAATACAAATCCCTAGGATGAAATTGATTCCATGGTTTAGGAAGAATTCAATATAATTTTTTTCAATAAATATTTTCCTCTAACCCTCTATCTCAAGATAGAAAGAGGGTTCCTCAGACTCAAGTAGAAGGAAGATGAGTTCATCAGGGCATATGAAACAAACTTTACAAGGCTTGCAAGGTACGCCTATGGATTTTCATGAACACTGAAATCAAGGTGGATCGCTTCTTTAGTAGACTAAAGACTAGTCTACAAAAATTTCTAGCAATTCAAGACTTAGACAACTATGAGGAGATTATCTATTGTGCCCTCAAGGTTGAAATGGAGATCAGAGACTCTCAGTGGTATTGTGGGCCCAATGAAAAGAAGAGGAAAATGGAATCTAATGTGGGTGGTCTTGAAAATAAATTACACAATGGAAAGAAGATCGATCATCCCACGTGTAAAAATTGTGGGAAAAATAATCCAGAGAACTGTCTAAAGGGAACCATGAATTACTTCAAATGTGGAAAGTTGGGAAATCTGGTTAAAAACTGCCAATAGGATATGAAGAATCCCACCAATGTGGAAGAAGATAGGAATGTTCAGATAAACGCCCAACCAATGGTGAAGTGTTACAACTGCAATGAGTATGGTCATTATGCGAACAATTTCCCTAAGTAGAGGGTTGTTGGAGGCAATCAATAACAACCTCCAAGGCAACAAGAAAGGGCTTATGTTATCACTACTGCTGAGGTGGATCCGAACAATGATGTGGTGACATGTACACTAGTTATTCATTCAAGAATAGAAAATGTACTATTTGATTCTAGTTCTACACATTCTTTCATGTCTTGCAAGTTTAATAGAACTATCCAAACACCGCCTCAAAATTTGGAGGATAAGTTATCCGTGAGAACAAAGAATGGGGAAATTATTGTATCCATGGTATATAAATCCTCCCCAGTCAATGTTTGTGGACTGAACCTCCCAAAAAATATCTTCATACTTCCTTTAATAAAGTTTGACGCTATCTTGGGCATGGATTGACTATCTTTAGACAAAGACAAAATCAACTATCGGGAAAGGGAGATCACTCTTCACATCCCAAAGCATCCTCAAATTATTTACAAGTGTAAGGAGAAAGAAGAATATCCTTTAGAATAAGTGTCTCAAGTATGGATATTAATTCCTTATGCGCAATCATTTCTAGCTCAAATGATTGAGACAAAGGATAGAATCATGCTTGAAGACATTCCCATCATGAGGGATTACACTAATGTATTCCCTGAAGAGTTTCCTAGTCTTCCTCCTGATTGAGAGGTTGAGTTTTCAATTGAACTTATTCTTGGATCTCTGCCTATATCAACGGCACCTTATAAAATGGCCACCGTAGAGTTGGAAGGGATGAAGAATCAGTTACAGGAGATTCTGGAGAAGGGTTTTATACGTCTGAGTGCTTCACCGTGCAGTGCGCCAGTCTTCTTCATCAAGAAGAAGTATAGATCAATGAACCTCTACATTAATTATCGTGATCTCAATAAAATCATGATAAATAAAAAGTATCCCCTACATGGATAGATGACATGTTTGATCAGCTTTGTGGGACCAATTATTTCCCTAAGGTGGACCTTCAGTCGAGATATCACCAATTAAAGGTGAGGAAGGAAGATATTCCCAAGACTGCCTTTCAAACGAGGTATGGACACTATGAGTTCATAGTGATTCCCTTAGGACTCACTAATGCTACAGAAATTTTCATGGATTTAATGAATAGAGTCTTTAGATATTACCTCGATAAATTTTTGGTAGTCTTTATCAACGATATTATGATATACTCCAAGAGCAAGGAAGAACATGAGGATTATTTGAATACTATGTTAAAGAATTTAAAAAGGGAGAAGCTATATGAAAAGTACAATAAATGTGAGTTTTGGATGGAGGAAGTGTCATTCTTGGGGAATGTTATCACCAGAAAAGGAATATCTGTAGGCCCTTCCAAGATAAAGGTGATTAAAAAGTGTCCTAAGACAACATCTGTAATGGAGATCTGTAGCTTTCTAGGTCTAGCTGGGTATTATCGATGATTTGTAAAGAACTTTTCCTGATTATCAAACAAAATGACCAAGCTGACATTAAAGGGAGTAAATTTTCTCTGGACTCAGTAATGTGAAGGCTGTTTTAAGGAGTTTAAAAAGAGGCTAATCACTGTGCCAATACTCACACTCCCAACAAGTGCAGAACTCTTTGTGGTGTACAATGATTCTTCAAATAATGGATTAGGATGTGTGATGATGAAATATGATAAAGTGATAGCCTATGCCTCAAAGTAACTGAAAATCCATGAGCAAAACTATCCTATACATGATCTGAAGTTGGCGACTGTGATCTTTGCATTAAAAAACTGGTAGGATTATCTCTATGGGGAGAATTGTGAGATATATACTGATTACTATAGTCTCAAATATATATTCACACACAAAGAGATTAATATAAACCATAGAATATAGAAATATCTCATCATAGATTATGAATTCTCAATCCACTACCATCCCGGTAAGGCAAATAAGGTAGTAGATTCTCTAAGTAGAAAGGATCCTATATCTTTATCAATTATGATAATTAAAAAGAATCTGATCTTCTTAGATTTGCATAGGATGGACATGAGAATCATTAAAGGAGGAACATCATCGATTCTTTCTCAAATTATTTCTCAACCATCCCTCATGTATAAAATAAAAGATTCTCAAAGAAAAGATGTGGAAATTATGAAAAGGGTGGAAGCTATAAAAAATGGGAAATCCTAAGAGTTCATGATTGATGAGGAAGGATTTTTAAGATTTGGATCATGGTTATGTGTACCATACAATCCAGAGATAAAGAAGGAGATTCTGAATGATGCACATAGCTCAACCTTCTCTATCCAAATAGGGAGCACAAAGATGTATTGAGATCTCCGAGAGAACTTTCTGTGGGATAATATGGAGAAGGAGATTGCTGCGTATATATCAAAGTGTCTGGTATGTCAACAAGTGAAGGATGAAAGATATAAGTCTAAGGGGATGATGAAACCACTACCCATACCAACATGGAAGTGAGAGAACATCACCATGGACCTTTTCACTAGACTTCCAAGGAAATCTAGAGGAAACAATGCTATATGAGTCATTGTGGATCGCCTTACAAAGATAGATCAATTTATCATGATTCAAGAGGACTTATCATTAGATCAACTTGCACGGATATATATAAAAGAGGTGGTAAGGCTGTATGGAGTACCACTATCTATTGTATCTGATTGAGATATGAGATTCACCTCAAAGTTCTGGAAAAGTCTTCAACATGCTCTAAGAACTGAACTGAACTTCAGTATGGCCTATCATCTTCAAACATATAGACAATCTGAGAAAAATATTTAGACACTAGAAGATATTTTGAGAGCATGTTTTATGGACTTCAAAGAAGAATGGGACCAACATTTTTCACTGGTTGAATTCTCATACAACAACAGTTTCCAATTGAGTATCCAAATGGAACCATACAAAGCCCTTTATGGGAAAGGGTGTAGAACACTGGCGTGTAGGGATGAAGTCAGTGAGAGTAAGCTACTAGGACCTGAAATGGTCGAAGAAATGGCAGAGAAGGTGAAATCCATTCAACATCACCTCAAGGAATCCCAAAGACGAAAAAATATTTATGTAGATAATTATTGATGAGACCATGAGTTCAAAGTTGGAGACATGGTATTTCTATGAATATCTCTATGGAAGAAGGTCGTGAGGTTTGGGAAGAAAGGAAAGTTAAGTTCCAAGTACATCGACACGTTTGAGATTCTTGATCATGTTGGGGCTATGACTTATCGACTGGAACATCCACCTACCATGTCTAAAGTACACGATGTCTTTCATGTATCCCTCTTAAGGAAGTACATACCAGAACCTTCACATGCACTCTCTTCAGAGGTGGTACAATTGGAGAATGATATTTCTTATGAAGAGCAGTCAGTGAATTTCTTGGATAGTAAAGATAAAGTTCTATGTAACAAGACTACTCACCTGGTCAAAGCACTGTGGCATAACCCTAAGTAAGAAGAGGCAACATGGGAACTGGAGGAGGCAATGAAAGAAAAGTACTCACACCTATTTATGGATTAGAATTTAAAAAAAGAAATTTTGAGGGAAAAATTTCATAAGGGAGAATAATGTAACAAACCAATGTTTTATCAATAGAAAATCTCTTCTTATAATTGTCTCATATAATCACATGAAATCACTACACAATGAACAACTAAGTACTATGTGACCTTTAAACATAATATTGTCACTTCTGTGTTTTGAATTTCAAAAATTTGACATACATGGTTGTGTTCAGTAAGATATTTAGTGTCTGATAGAATCAACTTAGTTTTTTAGGAATAGTAACATACCCTTGTGAATAGTAACATACCCTTATGAATAGTAATGAATAGTAATTAATAGTAAGTTGGCGAAAAAAATAGAAACATCACCCATGAATGTATAATTACAATTTAGACATCTTATAAGTGAAAAAACAATCATATTATAAGTATTGGTATTTTTGTATGTCATAAATATTTTAATTACAATTTTCTGACTAATTTAATAATTTAAAATGGACATTTATTTTCATAAAATTTAATCATAAATTTTTATTTTATTGTCTTATGGTTATAATATAATATTATGGGACATTGATTATTTTTTCAAGGTGTTATAAAACAAGTTATAATTTTAATGTTGTTTTTTCGAATAAATTATGATTTTATTTAAAAATTAAAATAATAATATTTAGAAAATTATTTTTGAATAATGGAGTTCATTTTTGGATTCTAAAAGTCAAAAAATGGTTGGGGTTAATTTTTTGTATTTTTCTAAAATACATGAATTTTTTATGAATAGTAAAATACGATAATTCACAATAAATGATAAAACCTGAATTTCTGCATCATGCTTGAGTCATGGATGATGTAAATGGACATTGGTTTGAACTCAAATTAAATTATTACTATTTTTTTCACAATAATTAAACGCTATTTCTTGTCTTGATCAAAATAATTAAATAATGAATTAAATATTCAAAATTCACTCCTCTCCTCCACTATAAAAACCACCCACACTCCCCTCTTATCTTCACTTTTCTCAAGCCTCATGACTTACCTAAGTTCTTCCCAAATAACTCCCAAATATCCTCCCCCACATCTAACAGCCCTTTGTCTCATCAAAATACCAAATTCTCTCTCCTTAAGAGGCTCTCAAAGGAGATAAACTCAAGAGGTGAATTCCTCTTTCAGATTCTTTTATTTTCTTTCAAGTTATTTTATTTTCTTGTTTCTTTCCTCACCTCCCTTCACCCAAATGGTATGTTAACTCCAGTAACATACATGTAATGGAATTATATTATTCTAATGGGATAGTTTATCATAATCTCTCCCCCCTCCTTTTATTTTATAAATGAAAATATCGTATGAGATGTGTTGATTTATCACATTCAAGGATGATGAGTTTCCAGTTTGGTTTACCATCTTCTAGACTGGTCATAAAACCATTTTAATGGTAGAAACAGATCATAATATATTTATTTTATCTTATTTAATGTTCTATAATCCTTATAAATTCATGATGTAAAATAATAATATAAAACAAGTTAATTGTGATCAAAATCACCACATTAATCCAAGAATTTATCATTAATGTTTTATATAATGATTCACCTTCAATCAAAGTAAGAAAATTAAATTTGAAACCATGTAATATTATGTATGTTCATTAATTTCATATAAATTCAATTCTAAACAACCAATCTCACCATACAGTTTATCCATTCATGTATATAAGTAAACCGAACTTGAAACAAACGGACCTGAACAATGAAATTGAACCTCATAACCAATAAAAATGGTTATGAATGAACTCAAAAAGGTTATAATAAATCATTTAAATGTAAAATAGGTTCAGGAATGATTAATTAATGAACCTAATTTTATTATTCAGGTCATTAATATCAAGGGGAGAACACCATCGGATTTAAGGTAAGGGATCCTCTCTTTCTCACATTTATTCAAGAATCTCCTCTATGTTATGCCCTTTTATGTATAATTCCTAATGACAGTGTATGATTTTAACCTTACTGATAAATCCCTAATGATGTATAAAATATGAGAAATCAATTCCTCTCTCATTAATACCTCCTAAGTACACCCGATACCATGCCGATATTCCGTAAGGGATTCTACCCGAACTGCCTTTATTCCTTCAGGTTGCTCTATCTTTCTTTTTACCCAAATGAAGTTGCATTTTATTTTTATGTAAAAATTCTACATACTATTTATATTCTCCAAAATAATGTTTCAATATCCATCCCACATTCTATTTCAGGGATATACATGATTTTAAGTGATTCCCTCCTCGATACTTCCCAATAAGCATACTCGTTTTAAGGGAACTTCCCAATTTTTTTTACCCAATTTCAAGTGCACTCTACCATTTGTTTAAAGACACACTTTTTTATAAAATCAGTATTTTTAGTAATAAAAGCTTATTTTTTAATTTCTATTTTTATATAAAAGATTATTCCCTTTTTGATTTTAAATTCTCTTTAGTATTTTACTTAAAACTACACTAAAATGTTTTAATGATAAGAATTTCTTAAATACTCTTCTTACATATTTTCAATTCTATTTTACATCACTTACCATGATATATGAATATTTCACCTTATTAATTTCCATGTATGTTTTAATTACTTTCTCTCATTGACACTTTTATGATATGCCCATTCATTATGCTTTATGACATGAATGTGGTACTCATTTCTCTCCATGGGTTCCCTTATGTTTAGGTATGATTGATTATGAATGATTATTTATATGGAAATAATATTCATGAAAATATTACGATAGGTGATCCCAGATATCTCTCCAATGCATTGGGTACATTTGAGTCTCATGAGACATTTTGTGCGATGGTCTTGGCAGTTAGCCTTGGCTTGTGCTACTATGTGCGACAGTCTTAGCGGTTAGCCTTGGCTTGTGCTACCATGTGAAAAAATATTGGATGTTAGCCTTGAATCATGCTAAATTCACATTTTATGTTGCTTACACATTACTATGACTCCTTTTTTATGTTGCTTCCATATTCATGAAAGTGTTACGATATGTGAGCCCAAATATCTCTCCAAGTTTTTAAAATATTTTTCACAGGAATCCTTATAAGTTCAATGGACAGTTGTGGTGATAATGCAAATGAATCCAGTTATTTATATTAGTTGTTAACTTTTGTAAACTCTAATTAAATATATGTAAGTTCTTGTATAATTATCTAAAACCTAGACCAAAAAAGGTCATCATTTTTATAATGTATTGCGTATTTTTTTAGTTATCTATTACATAAAAAAATACATAGCATGTTTTAGTACTAAATCTGTAAGTGAGGGTTCGTGGCTTTACATAAATACCATTTAAGCCTAAAAAATTAAATTTTATACCATGTTTCTTCATTAAAAACCTTATTAGGAAAGCCCAGTGGAAAAATTTTATGGATTATCACAAATCGAACCACCGAGGTCTGGCTAGCTAGCGATAATCCAACTGTGATTCCATAAGCCTACCTTCAATAGGTCAAGGGATGACGTACAGAGCTGAGTAGACATAACACAAACATGGAAGGCCTTATCCTAAAGTATTTGTACACATGAACACGTCTCCAAACCACCAACACCATGCTAAATGATAAAAGTACAACTGATACAATAATACATGCATAACATCTATCCTACATCAAAAAATGATAAAGTACATGAAATCATAAAGGGCCAAATACAAGCCTATCAAAACTGATAAAAGGGTCAAACCTGCTAAGAAGGAGAGGACTGTCACCAAATGCAACACCTTTGTACAATCACGGTATGTCTACCTCTCTATGCTCTATCAACTCCTATCCCTCCTAGGACTCTATCAAATGACATGTCATCTGAATAAGACCCAACATGTGTTGATAAAGCTCATGTAAGGGTGAGTATAAAAATACTCAATATAACACCCCGAAATTACCCAATGTAAGCATCATGAGACTAGCCAGCTGATAAAAAAGGTATATCAATCAAGATACGAGACATAGCAATAAGAACGATAACCCAGATATACTCATGATAGACTTAAAGTCTCAAAGAATTCTCAACCATTGTTTCAGCTATATGATTCTACTCGAGGCTTCAAGGTAACACTTGTACGACATATATCACTCCATGAGACATGTTATCATTAATGGCGCTCATCTGAGATTCCATAATCATTGGGTCTCGCCGAAGAAGTAATTGATGAAACTCCAAAGAGATCAATACACAGATAGGGGATCATAGCCAATGCTCATGGGGGAAACCAAAAACCCTATCTAGAATAACCTGCTAATTAGGGGATTGTAAGCTCATGTAATTGGGTCATGACAATTCCTCAAACCCACCCAAGGAAGAAGATACGATAGAGGATCTCACCTCGAGCCTCATAGAGGGATTCATGAAAAACACTATCTGAGGATAACCCATAGAGGGGATCACAATGATATGTTGAGAACATAATGTCCCACTATATCCTCATATGGATGGACCAAGGAAAAAAATCCAAATGACAATGGTCCATACTGAAGATATAGAGGGCCTCAACCCACCTTGAAGGAAGTACATAACGTGTATCTCTAAGTCTGACATTTTTCATGTCTCTTTGTCCCATAAAACATGTAATTCTACAAATACACATTGTGTTATTTTATTTACATGGTGTGCAGAGACTAATCCAGCACTTAGCATACCGCCTACTCGAGTCTGTGTACTCTAGCCTGTGCCCGTGTACTTTGGGCCATGCCCATGTACTTTGTGCCATGCTCGTGTACTCTAATCGTGCCTGTGTACCTGAACATGTCTGAATATCGGGCTATGCTTGTGTGTTTTACTATGTATGTGCCTATGTACCCCTAGGGTAAACACTGAGCCGCCAACACCAGGTCACATGATGTGTAATATTTTTCTTTACACATAAACCTTAGTGCCACAAATGAGGGACCACACAATGTGTGTTCTTATAGAGTACACACCATGTAGTCATAAATTTCATAGAAACTCTAAAACACTATAAATGTATCACTTGAGCCATCACTACCACCGGTTCCCGCCACTATATCCATCGATAATCACATATTTGAGATCGATCGAGCCCTACCATCATTGATGACCAGATCCCATCCACCGATTCACCTAAAAATCATCACTCGTCGCTCCACCACGATGAGATTCCAAAACCTACACACTGGGGATCCCCAAATCAAATAACAATCCCTTTTTTTCATTGTGCACTGAAAACCTATCATCGATATCGATACCGTACCAGTAGTAATGAGTATATTGTGCCAAAGATCTATTGTATAATGATTGTTTGTCGGGTATTTTTCGAATCGTTGACCAAACAAAATACCGATGACGATCACTCATAGAATGGGGAGATAAATTCTCAAAACACATACATGAAGATAAAACCTCTAATACTATTTGTATTGGCCTCAATCCGTTTTCATGAAGATGATGAATGAATAGGATTCTCAAAAAATATCAAATTCCAATTTCTAGGAAGATAAATCCATACCTGCACAACATAATCTACTTACGAATCCAACAATTAGAATAATTGATTCAAATCCATCATGAGTTAAATAAATGAGGATAAATCCACATAAAACAACATCCTACCTCGAGTTAGGATCGATCTCTAACAAAGAATGAAGCTATATTGTCATTGTTGGCGACATCCACAAACTTTGTTGCCATTGGTGATCCATGTAGTACACTGATCATTGATCCACGATCCTGAAATCCACCAATGATACACCATTATCTTCTCTCAAATCCAAAGGTTTATACATGTAACCATAGGATTTTGGAATAATCATGTATTTATAGAGGATATTAGGTAAAGGGAATTGATAAATATTAAATAAATAAATTTATTATTTCACCCATGATCGCTCTCAACCCAAACGTCCAATGCGCTCAAAGGTTATGTCACATCTAGGGTAAAACCTACATTATGGAGTCAATAGTGATCTTGAATTTTACTTCCAAGTGACCATTTGAGAGTTATTCCATTATTTCATAAAAACTATGTGTATGTGATATAATATATTTATTATATTTATTATATTAACAATGAGGATCACTGAGCCTTGTAATCTCATGCCATCTTAGTGTCTGACTCCAAAAATATTTCTTAATATATTAAAAATTCATAAAGACAAAAATAGAAACATTACATTCTTCACACATCAAGGCATTTCATTTTGAAAATAAAAAATCATATACAAAAAAGATGAGGGTATTGAGCTCGTACTTGGGCCTCCCGATCCTAGGTGCTCTCCTAAAGATTCTCGCATTGCCACTAGACACGTACAAATGGAATCTCTCACACATGAAGGATCTTCTCTTACCGATCATAAATCTATATCGGATACTCTGTAAAATTAGCTCTATCCTCAATGTATATATTTCCCCAATCGATAACATGCGACGAGTCTTGTACATACCTCATTAGTTGCAACATGTGGAAGACATCATGTACTTAGTATAACTACAGTGGTCGGTCCAAGAAATATTCCACCTCAACGAACCTATATAGTAATTGGAAAGGTCTAATGAATCTCAGTGATAACTTGTCACCCTGGCCAAATCACTGCAATCCATGTAAAGGTGAGGCCTTGAAGAACACATGGTCTCCATATCGAACCGCAAAGTCCTATGTCTTCAATCTTCATAAGACTTATGATGAATCTGTATAGTCCTCATTCATTTATGGATGATTAAAACTTCTCTTTCATTTATCAATCCAAATCTGGGCCCATGAGTGCTAACTCACCTAGATTATTCCAACATAGTGGTGACCTGCAGGGTCTCCCATACAAGGCCTAGAATGGTGTCATACCAATGGGGAATGATAGATGTTGTTTCATGCAATCTACACCAAAGGTAGGTGATCCTCCCAACTATGACCAAGGTCCAACATGTAAGCTCATATAATGTCCTCTATAACCTAAATTATTTTCTCAATCTATCCATCGGTTAGGGGGTGAAATGTAATGCTCAAATGAAACTGAGTCCCAAAGGCCTCCTAAAATACTCTATATAATCGTGATGTGAAGTGAGAATAGTGGTCTGAAATGATCATAAATGGAACTCTGTGAATCCAGACTATCTCCTATATTTAAGGGCACCCCAATCTCTTTGCTGAACTATGCTCTTAGATAGTTATAAAGTGGGCCGACTTGGTGAGTTAGTTTATGGTCACCCAGATAACATCGTTTCCTTTAGATATTCATGGAGTACATATCATGAAGTTTATAGATATATCATCCCACTTCTACTCTGGAACCTCAAGGTCTTGATCTAAATGTAATTGAACCTAGTTCCCTCCCTTTACTTATTGAAAAGTGAGACATTAAGAGACAAACTCCATTACACAATTATTCATCCCTAGCCACCAGAACTGATGTTGATGGTCTTGGTACATCTTCACCACACCTGGATGCACCACCAAGGGGTATGTATGAAACTCCCTCATAACCTCCACACGCAACGTCATTGGTAGAATTGTCTATCCTTTAAAAAGGATAAAATTATCTCCAAATTCAGAGAATATATTAGAATCACATCTAGTGGATATCTGAATATGCAAGGTCTCACAGTCGTTATCTATAACCCGAACATCCCAAACATGCTTGTAGAAGTGGTGGGGTAACAACCATAGACTAGAGGTAAGATACACCATCCTCATCCACAAGAGACAACTACAATGAGGATAACTACTCTTATGCCTCAGTCAACAACTATGAACAAGATATCTTGCTGAGAGCATCTACCACCACGTTCCCCTTACAAGAAGTATAGACTATCTCAAAGTAATAATACTATAGGAACATTAGCCATAAACTTTGTCTCAAGTTAAGATCCTTCTATAAGAATATATACTTGAGATTATTTTTATTAGAATATATTATAAACTGATCACCCATAAGGTATTGTTTCCACATAACCGAGGACAAGACTATCAATGCTAGCTCCATATCATGGGTTGTGTAGTTTTTATCATGAGGTATCAGTTTTCGGGACCCATAGGTAATCACTACCTACCTATACATCAGGACACAACCAAGACCAGTCTTTAAGGTGTCACATAACACTACATAATCAATACCCTCATCTAGAAATCTCAATATGAGAGAACTCATCAACCTCTATCACAAATTCTCAAAATACTATCGACACCTCTCCGTACACCCGAAAGGTTTCCCCTTTCAGGTCAAAGCAGTCAAGGGTGCTAACAATCTAAAGA
This sequence comes from Viscum album, assembly GCA_963277665.1. Lineage (NCBI taxonomy): Eukaryota > Viridiplantae > Streptophyta > Magnoliopsida > Santalales > Viscaceae > Viscum > Viscum album. Next base: position 1,211,234,818 of record OY728153.1, on the reverse strand, counting down.
AATTTGGAATGAATATCCTGCAGTAGAATACTAATCCAAGGAATACTTATACCGCTTTCATGATCTTGAGTGAATTCTAAGCCAACACTGCCTCAACCTTATCTATGTTCACTGCTACTCCCACCTCTATAATGTCACGTCTCGGAAAGTTGACCTACCAAATCCAAAATTGAAACTTTGAGAGATTAACATAAAGATGGTGCTCTCATAGCATGTCTAGAACCATCCTCAAGTGTCTTGTGTGCACCTCCTCGGACACTCAATACACTAGAATGTCATCGATGAAGACCACAATAAATCAGTTTAAGAAATGCTGAAAGATCCAGTTCATGAATCCCATAAACACTATTGGGGATTTCATCACAACGAAAGGAATCACCAAGTAATCATAATGACCGTAGTGACAACATATTGTCATATTTGGTATACCCACATCTCATACTTGAAGTTGGTGATAGCCTGATCTGAGGTCTATCTTCGATAACTATTTCACCACTCTCAACTGGTTGAAGAGGTCATCGATGCTTGGTAGTGGATAATTATTATTTATGTTCACCAAGTTCAGGAAATAATAATCCACACACTACCTCAATCTCACATAAAATTTCTTGGAAAACAAAACTGGGGCTATCCAAGGGGAAACACTGGGTCTGACAAAGCCCTTCCTCTATAAGTCCTCCAACTGTATCTTCAACTCATGGAGCACTATGAGAGCCATCTGATTTACTGGAATAGATATCAGGGAATTCCTTGGGTGAAAGTATATATAGAAGTATATATCTAGGCATAGAGGTAAACCTGAAATTTCCTTAGGAAAAATGTCCTCATACTCTGTGACCACTACAGGAAGCTGAAATCCCATAACATCCACTACTATGAGGGTAATACTAATCACCTGATGAGTAATCAGTTGTATCCTCATGCCTATAAGTTCATCCTTATCTGGCCAGGTTTCCTTCTCACCTACAAAGGAAACCTCATCCCATCACACTACTAGAAAAATTACTTTTTGCGATGGGTCATTTGCAACGGGCAAATGACCCATCACAAAAAGTCCATGAAATTGAACTATTTGCAACAGACAAGTAACTCCATCCCAAATAGTTACTATTTGTGATGGGTATTTGTGATGAAATTAGAATTACATTGCAAATTCCTAATCAGTCTGAATTATTTGCGATGTAAATTAAATTCCATTACAAATACTTTTGATCGAATGACTATTTGAGACAAAATTAATTCTATCATAAATAGTTTAATGTTTTAACCTGTGCGAACCCTTCTTCATCCCCCTCCTTTCTCTTCTTCCTCCACTCCCGCACGCCGCTCCTCCCCTCCTGACGGACACCACTCCTCTCCTCCTCCACGCCATGCCACTGCATCTCTCCATCACGCCGTTGCACCTCTCCGCCACTCCCTAACACCGCTCTGCCAGTCCCTCTTCCACACAACCACAACGTAGCACCTCCCTAGGTCATTCTGCTCAGATCTGCAAGGTATAGACCCTAGTTCTATTTTCCTTCAATTTATTTTGCGTATTTTTGTTAAATATTATGAATACTGGTCTGGTTAAAACCTTGTTTAATCGATTTACCCATTTTTTTGAATTTATTAGATATTTAGGTTTAATATAAATTTATTATTATTTTTTTGGGTGTCAATTATTTTTGCAAGAGTTGATTTGATTTGATTTTAGGATATATATATTCGAGATTCAATTGCTTTTAATGATTTATTTCAAAATTAGATGTCATGGGTTTCATTTGATTTTCAATCGGTTCAATATTAGATGCCTAGATAAATGAGATTGTGAAACAATTTAGCACCCAAAATTGATCACCAATTTTTTTATATAATGATAATAATGATTGTATTCTAAAATAATTTTTTATTTTTTATCAATTATTTTATTTTAGGATTAATTCATTTTTAAACTTATCAATTAATTTTATAATGATTATATCATCATATTTGGGTTTCAATTGTTTTTTTGAAAGATTTGATTGAATTTAAATAATTTATAATATTTAATAATTATAGAATCATTATTATTAATAAATTGTAGATATTTTTTTTAATTAGAGAAAAAAATATTTTGGGAAAAAAATGTAAAAAAATATAACAACTATTATAAATTCCCAATAATATGTATAAATTTTGTATTAATTGAAATAATAATTGTTAATAATTTATATAAATGTTGTAAAAACACCTAATTCACACAACCATTATAATGCATATAGGGTAAAATTTATTAATTCAAAAATTATTAATTCAAAATAAATATAAATTCAAAATAAATATTATTTTAAAAAATATTTACTCAAAAATATTTATTAATCATTTATATAAATTATTAATTAAATATAATCGAATTTATTTATTATTAATAAATAGTAAATATTAGTGTTAGTTACAAATTATTATTAATAATTTCAAAATTTGAGTTAATTATTAAAATATGTTAAAATTTATAAAAGCAATATATGAAATATTGTTAATAGTTAAATATTATTAATATTTACTAAAAAATCATATATAAATAATAAATAATTAGTATCACTTAACAAATAATTTTATAAACTACTAAAAATTTTAAAAAACATTTCTTATCAATACTAATTTTTTATCAAACCTTGCCAAAAAACATGAAAAGTAATAACTATTAAAAATTCACAATAATTCATGTACATGTTTGTTAATTAAAATAATCTATATAAATGTTGTAATATATATATATTTATATATACATAAAAATAATATTAATAAAACATTAAAAATGATACCCACACATGCGATGTTACAAAAAACTGAACCCTCAGAAATGTTATCTCGCACCTAGGATAAACCCCACATCCTGGACCCAACAACAGTCTCCAATTTTTCATACGATAAAAATTTTGGGAGATACTTTAAATTTTTATAAGAAATTATAAAAAATATTTTAAATGAATTACCCTCACATGAGATGTTATCAAACATCTAACACACACAAATGTAATGTCAAAACTAGGGTAAACCACACATCCCAAACCCAACGATGGTCTCTGATTTTTTATACAATAAAAAATTTGAGAGATAATTTAAATTTTTATAAGAAATTATAATAAAAATATTATATCAATTACCCTCACGTGCGATGTTACCAAACATCTGACACACACAAATGTAATGTCACGCCTAGGATAAATCCCACATCCTAGACCAAACGGTAATCTCTGATTTTTCATATGATAAATAGTTTGAGAGATACTATAATTTTTTATAAGAAATGATAATAAAAAATATTAAATTACCCTCACGTATGATGTTACCAAATATCTGACACACACAAATGTAATATCACGCCTAGGGTAAACCTCACACCCTGAACCCAATGGTGGTCTCTGATTTGTCATATGATAAACTATTTGGGAGATAATTTAAAATTTTATAAGAAATTATAATAAAAATATTAAATAAATTACCCTCTCATGTGATGTTACCAAACATTCGACACACACAAATGTAATGTAGCACCTAGGATAAACTCTACATCTGGACCCAATGATGGTCACCAATTTATCATATGATAAAAAGTTTGATAGATTCCTTAAATTTTTATAATAATTTATAATAAACATATTAAATGAATTACCAACACCACATCCTAAACCCAAAAGTGGTCTATGATTTATCATATGGTAAATAGTTTTGGAGATACTTTAATTTTTTTAAGAAATTATAATAAAAATATTAAATGAATTACCATCACATGTGATGTTACCAAACATCTGATGCACACAACTGTAATGTCACTCTTAGGGTAAACCCTACATCCCAGACCTAATGGGGGTCTTCGATTTTTCATACAATAAATAGTTCAAGATATATTCTATTACTTTTAAAAAATAGCATGTCTTCTATAATATATTTAATATTTTTATTCTATCTGCATAGAGATTCTATGAGCCCCGTAATCCAGTGTTAACCCATATCCTTACTCTGATCATATTCAATAAAATATTTCAAGGTGTTAAAATATAATAATAATTTTCAACTAGTAAAAGTGATCAGTAATAATTATTCTTATTTTGTTTAGATAACTATAGACTCAGAAAGTAGAAAACTATTTCGATTACATGATCGTGATTGGATAAATCATCGAAAAAATCCAAACATATATGGTATAAATCCTATCTACATTGAAGAGTTTAAAACCTTTATATCATTTTCATCATCTATTTTTGATGTTATTTCTGAAGGAACAATTAAATGTTCATGTCAAAAATGAGATCATAGGAGATTCGAAATGTTTGAAAATATTGAACTTCATATGTTTCATTTTAGTTTTCGAAAAGATTATATTTTTTGCTATCAACATGGTGAAAAGAATTGACTAGAAAATACAATTTTTTTTTGTTTCAGATCCATCATTTCAGAATTTAGTACATGAGGTCACTGGTCTTTATATTTCTAAAACAACAATTGAGAATGATATTTCAAATCCTTAATCAGAACCTTCTCAGTTTTACAATTTGTTGAAATCTGCTGAGTAGGCCTTATATCTAGGATACCAGATAAGTAAACATGAATATGTTACAAAATTTATGGCTATTAAATAATATGTTTGGATTTCAAGTATTTGTTTCAATCATATTTTATCTTTGGTTAAATAATTGTTTCTAACAAAAATACATTACCTACAAGTTTCTATACAAGTAAGAGGTAAGTTCATAATTTGGGTATTAGTTATCAAAAAATCCATGCACGATCAAATGCCTATATCTTATATTATAGTGATTATGAATACTTGGTTAATTGTACAGCATATAGAGAATCTAGGTATAAAGAGGGAAAATAATGAAAGTTCAAAGTTCATGTTAAATATTTGAGGTATCTTCCAATTAAACCTCATTTACAGTATTTATTTGTGTCTTGCAACATAGTTGAATTGATGACATGGAATAAATCAAATATTTCCATCAATGAAAGAATAAATCATTCATGTGATGGTAATTATTTAAAACAATTTGATTAGACACATCCTTCTTTTTCTTCAAAACCCCGTAACATGAGAACATGCCTTTCTACTGATGGTTTTTATCCATTTGGTGCTTATGGTAGTTAATATTCTTGTTGGCCTATTTTCATTACTCCTTACAACTTACCTCCTTGGATGTTGATGAAGGAACCATATATATATATATATATATTTGACACTATTAATTATAGGACATCCAAAGAAGAATATTGATGTTTATTTGAAGCCACTAATTGAAGAGTTAATTTCATTATGGAACAACAATGTGACTACATTTAATATAGTTACAGATTAGAATTTTATAGTGAAGGTTTCATTATTATGGATGATCGGTGACTTTTCAGAGTATGGTATGTTATCTGGATGGATAAAACATAGTCTAAAATAATGTTCATACTACAAGTCTTAGAAAAAAGTGTTTATGTTTGGAAATGGGAGAAAGGTTAGTTATTTTTACTTTCACAAGAGATTTATTCTTGTGGATCACCATTTTCGAAGGAACATAAATAATTTTACTAAAGTTCGAATTGAAATAGAAGAGCCTCTATTAGTAATATTAGGTAATCAGATGAAATCTATTGTCTCTACATTACCTCATGTTACTTTTTAACAAACTATAAATGAACAAAAAATTACTAGTTTTGGGAGAGATCATAATCAGATAAAGTGGGTTATTTTTTGAGAAATTCCATATTGGTCTGATTTATTGGTTTGTCACATGTTAGACATAATTCATATTGAGAATAATTTTATTGATAAAATATTATATACCATGTTAGAAACACCTAGTAAGGCCAAATATAATGTAAAATCACAGTTAGATCTTGCCCAAATTTTCAGATGTCCTGAACTTCAATTATTTGAAGATGAAAGATCACACAAATTAATGAAGACAAAATCAACTTAATCACTTACTAAAGACAAAAATTTATTATTCTATCAATGGATTAGTGATTTGAGGTTACCAGATGGTTATGCTTCTAATTTTTCTCATTGCATCAGAAATGGGAATATTACCAGGTTAAAAATTCATTATTATCATGTCATAATTAAAATATTACTACCAGTTGATCTTAGAAGGCTCTTGAATTCTTCAATCTGGGACTTGTTGACTGAAATATCATATTTTTTTATGAGATATTTATACCAAAAAGTGGATTATTATGCATTGAGTTTTCTGAAAAGAGATGTTGTTTTAATTTTATGTAAATTGGAGAAAATATTCCCACTGGGATTCATTGATTCCATGGAACATTTAATATTTCATTTTCCATATGAAGCTAAATGTGGAGGGCCAGTACAATTCTAGTTTATGTATCTATTTGAGAGATGTGTGTAATAATTGAAGAATAAAGTACGTAATAAATCATCAGTTGAAGGGTCGATTGTATGACGTGTACTTGCAGGAGGAAATATTAAACTTCTGCTCTTATTATTTTTAATTAGAATATCCTTCAAAAAATAATCTCATGGGTTAAAATGAAGAAAATGATGATAATTTCACCAATCATTTCTTATCATTTTTTAATCATCTTGAGTTTGGTTTTAGTGGTTATCATGAACGATGCCTTACAGATGAAGAACTACAAAAAACTCATACATATATTCTACTGAATTATGAATAAATGACATGATTTGTATACTAAGTACTGTTTTTTATTATTCTATTAAATATTTATAAAATATACTAATATTTAAATTAACTTTTTTATAGACTATATGATAACCAAATCAGAAAAAAATTTATAAAATTTTCACCTTCTTCTCTTGAAGAATGTCGTCAATTGTTTTTTCATATTGGTTTTAAAGACTGGTAAGTTATGTTTCTTTGGATGGAATAATAAATAATTTTTTAAATGATATCTATTATTAATAATTTTTATTATATATAGGGAACACAACATGAAAATAAAACTGATAGTCAATTATGAGTGCTAAAAAACCCTCTATTGAAATTGGTAAACTCTTATAATGATTATCTGGTTAATGGATTTAGATTCCATACATGCATATATGGTGACTCAAAGAAATAAATGAATAGTGGTGTTTATTTGAAAGGATACCATCCTGAGGAAAATGAAGTTGAATTTTATGGTATGATGGATGGAATAATTGAGTTATTTTATCTGAGACCAAATTATGTAATAATGTTTAAATGTCATTAGTTCGATATTGATTGAGGGTTGTGAGTTCATCCATGACATGGAGTCATTGAAATTAAATATATCAGTCTTCTTGTATCAAATTAAACATTTATATTGGCACATCAAGCACATCAAGTTTATTATGAAAATTATTGTGATGTTTCAAGAGATTTCAAGGACTGGTGGAGTGTGATAAAAATGAAATCACATGAAAATCAATTTATTGAAAATGAAAATGGTTTTGTGGAAGTGCAAAATATTGAATTTTTTCAAGAAACGTATCAAAATATATCTCTTACCCATCGAGATATAAATATAGATGATGAAATACCTCAATTAAGGGCCAATGATATAGATAATATTGATGATGTAATAGGGGATGATGAAACTAAACGTCATATGGAAGTTGATGATGCTGAAGGTGAGGATGAAGACACTGATCTCAATGAAAATGATGAAGAACATGATTATTAATGTATTATATTCAGGTATTTAGTTACATGTAATTATTATAATATGATATTTATTAGTTTTTTATATTTTATATTTGTATTAACAATTTTTGATAGGTTATATTATTATATTCTGGTATTTGTTAGTTTTTATATTTGATATATGTATTAACAATTTCTTACAGGTAAGAATATTTGTTTCAGATGGCTGGAGAATATCCTAAAAATCTATTTCGTTCTCTCACTGATGTCAGGATTCCTACTGATGAGACTGATTCAGCAGATCCTCAACTTGTTGTGCCTATTAGGAGGGGGAATAGACTTACTTGATTGATGATTCCAGATCCTGTTCCAGAGATACGACCATCATTTTATTTTGATCCTCGTTTATGGAGGTATGTTTAAATTTTTATGATATTTTTTATATTAAATGTATATTAATTTGGATAATAATTTTATAATAATTTTTTTTATTTTCATATTTTTTTTGAATTTAGTTATTGGTCAGGATGGTGAGATTTTAAGAAATCATTTTTCTGAGCCATGGGTGTCATGATACCCGGTTCCCATCACCGTGTATCAGAAGTTGTTCGACCATTGGATTGTACGTTATTAAATAATATATACTTTTTAAAATTTAATTAATTACTAATGTATTTTTTAATTGTCTTTTAGAATTTATTTTCTTCGATTCCTGATATCCAGAGTGGTCCTCTCTGAGTGGCATGAGATATTTGTACACGTGAGCACTTTTTTTAGTTTCTACACAACCTCAGAAATCAAGCTATGGATAAAGCTTGTGATACTGTTTTTGACTAGTCTTGTGTATCTCATTAAACTGACTATATCTTAGCTCATATATGGAATGGATTTTGTTCCTTCTAACTGGGAGAGACTTTTAGAAGGTCATCTCCTGAATGCTATATTTGGGGGAGGAAAGAGGTCACACATATGGTCTAAATTCATACATTTGGCATACATCGATGACATATGGTAAGTTATATTATTTATTAATGTATATATAATTTAACTACAACATGTTTTTTATATTATACAGGATGATACCAACCCTTCTATTATAGTGTTTGAAGTGTATAAGAAGATGTCTACCAATCCCAATATCATAGATGTTATAGGGGAATGACAACGCCATATTATTGTTAGTAAATTTTCTTAGAAATTTCATGAATATTAATTTTATTGTTATTCCAATTTATTATTATATTTAAAGTAAACGTATAAGGCTGTGACTACACATTCATGAGAGAGTCAAGCCGAGGGTGAACCCGATGCTACTAGTTATTTGGGTTTTGATGAGGGGCCCGAATACATGTGACCTCGGAGGGTGTTGAGAAAGACTGGGTGATTGGTATTGGTTCTCAACTAACACCTATGAGATATTATGAAACTTATGTGATGTAATCAGTGAGCAGAAATGGAGCTCATGGAGAGTCATCAATTCCATCATCCACTGCATAGTATGAGGAGAGGTTGAGAGATCAGGATGAGATGATAAAGCAGATGTAGAAAGAGAGGGAGGAGGAGCGTGAGCAGTAATGTTTGAGAGATGAGAAGATGATGGAGTATATTCGATGAATTGTACATGACATTGGTATGAAGATTCCTCTCCCTATTCCTTTGAGTGATCCTCACTCTGGTCCTTTGAGTGATCATCCTCCACCCGACAACAGTTTATTATTTCTAATGTTTTATTACTGTTTTGTAATTTGGGTTGACAAACATATCATGTTCAAAATGGTGTATTACTTTTATGTCTCTTTTATTTATTTTATTTTTAATGATTTTTAGATATTTTTCAATTTATTAATTAATTTTAAATATTTTAAATATTTTAACTCTTTTTAATTATTTTTTTAATTTTTAAATATATTTAATTTTTTAATTATTTTAAAATATATTTAATTTTTTCAAATTATTCTTAATTTTTTTAATTAATTTTAATATCTTAATTTATTTTAATTATTTTTAAGAATATTTGTTTTTAATTTTTTTAATTAATTTTAATTTTTTTAATATTTAAATTATTTTTAAAGATATATATATTTTTTAAAAAATTAATTAATTTCGTTATTTTTTTAATTTTTTTTAGAAAAAACTTATTTGTAACAGATGGATAGTTTTTCGCAAATAATCAATTGTGAGGACCCATCACAATTGATTGTTTTAAAAAGTTACAACACTTATTTGCGACGAACTGTTACAAATAACTGTAATAATGACACCATTATTTTCCATGGAGTGTTAGCGATGGACTCCCATCGCAAATAACTTTTTGCGATGAGAGTCTGTCGTGAATAAAATGTCACAAATAATAAAAATCTAGTTGTGTCACCGTAGACACACCACATCCTCTACCTATAATAATCAATCTGGGCATGAACTATGTATATCCAGTTCATACCTAAGATGATGTTGTAAGGCCTCATCACTACTACAAAGAGATCCTATAATAAGATCTCTCATCCAAGATTCAGATCACACTGTAAGAAAAATTATGCAATCACTGAATCCCCTCCAGTCAGAGTCTCCAAGCACAAGGGTTGAGCCAAGGGCTTAACCTGAATATCTAAGTCTCAAATAAAAGAAGTGGAAAGAAAAGAGTGGCTCACACCCATGTTTATCAGTACTGCAACTAAAGTAAAGAAGACATAGATTGTACATCTAATCATCCTGAGAGCCTCTAGGTCATAGGACTCCATGGCCTGCAACTGTCATTGTCCATGACCACCAGCTCCCCGAGCCTAGTGTGGACCACATGAGGGTGGTGGTGATAACAAGTCAAACCATATGCCACCTTTAGCTACTCTCTATGCTCTTATACCACATTTGTATACCTATGGACCTACTTTCTCCTACCATTGTCTTTACTTGGGTGGTCTATCAACCATCTCTCTACCAGTTGCAAAGTGGGCCGAACAATCTCGAGTGAGATATCCTTAATCATCACAAGGGAAACACCGCCTCTATCTAGGATGGATAAAACCATTCTTAGAGACCTAAAATATAGACCCCTATCATGAGATTGTCTCCTAAATAATGTCACACAACCAGATCCCTATTTCTACCATCATATACTAGCTACCAAGGACTCAGCTCTTGCATGCCCATTACCAGCACCAATAACCAATGTTTTATTTCCCAAAAATCTCTCCATCACTAAATCCCACTCAAGATTTCCAGCATAGGTAGGAATTCAAAGATAGATCACTTTAGACCTGATATCTTGGCATAGACTATGATTGAAGGTTTGTGCTTCAAATAAAGAATCTTGAACCATATCAAGATATTATCGAGGGAGGTTAGTGAACCTTGAAAAATACTCTTCCATAGTTATGCTACCCTACTGAAGCTATAAAAACTTATAGATACGCACCACTCATAACGTGGATGGATTCCTTACAAAGACACCTAAACCATGACCAATAGATATTCATCTTATCATGTGTTTATGTCACCAGACTCCACCATCACCCTACAGAGCCCTAAAGAAGACTCTTCACGAGGACCACCATATGATTTGGATGTGTTCTCACAAGGCAGAAAACTCGAGTAACCGCCTTGAAACATGGGGTTCTTGATCACCTTGAAACCTGTGTTTTCACTACCTATGAAACTCATGAAGAATGATCATTCTAGACACATCCTCAACTGATACTACCAGTGAAACTTGTTACTCAACGGGTGGTGGAAAAATTGGAAAACCACCTTGAGGTACCACCTACTATGTAGGACCCTACACTAAATCCTTGTCACTAGGCAGATCATCCTCATGATTCTTCTATGGAATCCTAACTTGAAATAATTATGTAGGCATAATTAAATAAAATAAATACATACCATAGTCAAAGAGTATATCTGGGGAGCTGAATCATGAAGGACATGAAAACCATAACTCATTCCTATATGATACATGTACTAATGTTTTCCCTACAACTAGTGCCTACATGTACTGAGTAAACAAGAAGGTTATTAGATTCCTGGTGGATGGATACACATCTATCACACCAACACTAGAGTCCATGTCCTAAGAGACAAACTCAAAACACTTTTAACACTATTACATAAGTTCCCAAACCGATCCTCATAGATAGAAAATATCCAAACTCTATTCCTAGGATGAACACTAATCTAATAACACTTTGTCATAACCAAAACCATCAGGGCCCACCTAGATATCTATAAACAGATTTTGACACCCTAAGACCACCTCTAATAGTCTAGGGGCTGATGAACAGCACCATATAGACATATCACACACATGAGATGCCTTATCCTAAAGTACTTGTACACACACACATGTCTTTAATCCACCAAAACTATGTTAAAAGATAAAATTATAATTTATACCATAATGAATACATAATATCTATCCCACATCAGTGGATGAAAAAGTATAGGAGAGCATAAAGGTCCAAATATAAGCCATCAAAATGGATAAAAGAGTCCAACCTACTAAGAAGAAGGGGACTACTGCTAGATGAGACTCCTGGTACAACCACCGTCTTTCTAGCTCACTATATTCCACCCGCTCTTGGTCCTCCTATGAATCTTTCAAAAGTCCTATCATTTTCATAAGACACGACATGAAAAATAATATCCCATGTCGTGGTGAGTATAACAATACCTAGTAGGACACCCTAAAATCACCAAACATAAGCATAAGGAGACTAGTTAACTCATAATAATGGTATACCAATCAGAATATGATACATATATGTAAGAATGATAACCCAGATATACTCATGGTAGACTCCAAGTCTCAAAGTGGTCTCAACTATACTGCCAACCAAAAATTATGGTTTAGGATTCAAGGTAACACTCATTTGGGAGATCTCACTCCATGATCCATGATATCACTGATGGTGCTCATCTGAGAGGTCGTTCTCATCGAGTCTCTCCAAAGAAGTAATCACTAAAACTCCAAAGATATCAATACGTAGATAGGGAATAAAACCTAGTGATCATGGGTAACACTACAAACCCTATCTAAAATAACCCTCTAAGTAGGGAATCATATGCCGGTGTAAGTTGGTCATGAAGATTCCTCAAACCCCACCTAGGGAAGATGATACGATAGAGGATACCACCCCGAGCCTCATGGAGGGATTCATGAAAAACTCTATTCAAGGAAAAACTATAGAAAGGATCAAAATCCTATGCTAAGGAGATAACGACACACTGTACCCTCATAGGGATGGATCAAGGGAAAATATCCAACCAAAACTAGTCCATGATGAAGAGATGGAAGGAATCAGCCTTCCCTGAAGGAAGTACACATCGTATCCCTCTTTGTCTGGTACTTCCTGTGTATCACTGTCCCATACGACATGTAATTCTATAAATACACAACACATTATTTTAGTTATATGACATGTAGAGACCGATCTTTCACTCAACATGTTGCCTGTTTGAGTCCATGTACACCCATGGCCATGTACATCGGGTCATGATCATGTACTCTTGTTGTTCCCATGTACTTAGCCATGTATGAGTATTGGGTTTTTCCTATGTACTCTAGTCGTTCCCATGTTCCTACCAGTATTTATTCCCATGTACCCCTAGGGTAAACATAGAACTTCCAACACTAGGTCACAATGCATGTGACATGTGTCACACGACGTGTGATATTTTTCTCTATGTGTAAACTGTAGCACTATAGATGAGGGACTACATGGAGTGTCTTCTTACTTAGTACACACTATATAATTGGGAATTTCATAGAAACTCTAGAACACTCTACACGTCTCACCCGATCCACCACCATCGTTGATTCTTACATCATATCTGTTGATAATCATGGATTTGGGATCAATTAATCCCTACCATCATTGATGATTGGATTCCAGCCACTGATTTTCCTAGAAATCATCACCCTTCACTCCATTATGACAAGAAATCAAAAACTATGCACCCAGGATCTCCAAATCATATATAAATACTCTATCATCATCATGCATTATAAACCTATCATCCATGTCAATATCGTACCCATGGTAAAAAATTTGTTTCACTAAAGATCAGTCATGTAAGGATCGTTCACTGGGTATTTGTTGAATTGCCGACCAAATAAAATACCGATAATGATTTCATGTAGAAAGGGGAGAGAAATGTATAAAACAAAAACATGAGAAATAATCTTAGACCAATGTTCATGTTGGCCTCAATCATTTTCTGTGAAGATAATGAATGAATATGATTCTAAAAAAAATAAAATTCATATTTCTAGGATGATAAATCCATACCCACACAACATGATCGACCCCTAAATTAAACTATTAGAAGAATGAATTACATTCATTATGGGTTAAAAAATAGGGATAAATCCATAAAAAAAATTCCTACCTCAAGTTAGGATTGATCACAAATGCAGAATGGATCTGTGTTATCGTCATTGGTGATATCCATGAAATCTATTGCCATTGGCGATCCTTGTGGCACACTGACCGTTGATCCATGATCCCGACATCTTCCAACACTCCTCTATGGTATCCTATAAAATATCTTGGGTTATGAAGATAACCCTAAGATTTTGGAATAAGAATTTATTTATAAAAAATATTAGTTCAGGGGAATTGATAAATGATAAATTAATAAATTTATTATTTGGCCTACGATCATGCTCAACCCAAGCATCTGATGCGCTCTAAGGTTATGTTGTTACTAGAATAAAACCCACATTTTAAACTCAAAAATGGTCTCAAATTTCTAATCCAAGTCCTCATTAGGTATTTATTCCATTATTTCAAAAAAATACATGAACATGTTGTAATATATTTAATATTTTTGTTATATCAACACCGAGGCTCACCGAGACTCAGAATCTTGCACCATCTTAGAGTATGGATCCAAAAAATATTTATTAATATATTACAAAGTCTTACAAGGAATAAATAGGGATGTTACATAAATGGAAAAAGAGTAGAGTATTCCCAACTCCCCCTTATAAAGTCACGATAAAGATTTTATTCCTTATATCCCAATTCTGTAAATGGATTTCTCAAATATTATATTTAGAAATGTCTTTGTGAATAAATATATAGGATTATCATAAGACCTTATTTTTTATATATAAATCTCAAAATTATTTTTAGATTCATTAGTGAAACATAATTTTGGTGAGATATGTTTTATTTAATTTCCTTTGATATACCCACCCTTTAACTAAGCTATATAAGCAGCATTATATTTATATAATATGGTGGGATATCATTATTCATATTTTACTCACAATTAATCCTAATATAATGAATAATTAACCTTAGTCAAATTCATTCTTGACTTACATCTTGAATAACAATCAATTTATTATGATTGGAGGAAGTCACAAAAATGGTTTGTTTAATAGAGTACTAAGAAATGATAGTTCCACCATATATAAATAAAAATATAGTTTGATGTATTGTCTTTTGTGGATCAGACAAGTATCCAACACTGATATAACCAACCAATTTTTCTTCAGAACTTTCAGAATAAAATAACCTTTGATCTATAAATCCTTGAAGGTATTCTAATATCCGTTTAACACCATTAAAATGTCGATGAGTAGGATAATAACTATACCTGACCAATAAATTCATTTTTTTACATATATGGACTTTTATTATTTGGAAGTTACATTAGTGATCCAATAACACTCAAATATGGTACTTTAGAACCAACAAGTTCTTCACTATTCTATTGTAGTTTAAAAATATCTTTATCTCAATAAAGAGATCATACAACCATTAGTGTAATTAATGGATGCGATTTTTCCATATTGAACCCTTGTAGGACATTTTTAGTATATCATGATTGATAAAAAAGAATTACAACTTCAAGATACTAAATTTGTAATCCAAGGAAAAAAAATTTCTTTCCAAAAAATTTCATTTCAAATTCCAACTTTAAATATTCTACATTCTTGAAAAGTTCATCAATAGTTCCCATAATTTTCAAATTATCAATGTATACTACAATAATCACAAATGTTGAACCAGTCCACTAAAGAAACATAGAGAAATTCACTCAGTCACTTATACCAAATATTTCATGACTACTTTAATCCATATAATTATTTATTCAATTTAATTGAATAAATATATTAATATGTAGAATATTTTTCCTGCATTTTGAATCCTTCTAGGATTTTCATGTAAAAATCATTATCAATATTATCATAAAGGTATGAATTCACAACAAACATCAAGCATAATTCACATTTTTTATATATAACAAATGTCATAATATATTAAAAGGTTATGGAATCCATTAATGGAGAGTACGCTTCATCATAATCAATCCCAGGTCTTTGTAAGAAACCTTGAGAAAAAATTCGTTCTTTATATCTCACAACTTCATTATTTTCATTTCTATCTCTCAAACATACCTATTTATAACTAACAGGTGTAATCCCTTTAGGGTTTTCACAATCAACTAAAAAAATTCACGTTTAAAAAGTGAGTCTAAATAAAATTAGATCACAACATTCCATTGATCCCAATCCAAGATATTGGGAAATTCATTAACGATTTTAAAATTTTGATCCTCATAAATAATTTCAATTTCCACAATAAATAAAAAAGGAATAAAAAATAATAGTCTCTACTCAGTTCCAATATCTTTTAGTGTTGGTGAAATTTATATAAATTTCCTCTTGATCACGATCTTGTGCATCTGGAACATTTATTTCTGTAGGAATATAACGATTAATAAAATTTCCATTATCCATAACATTATTTATTCCATTAACCAACATAGGTTGTTTCCATTTACTTTGACGGGTTCGTTTATCTTTTGAACTAATTAGTCTCCTATGCTTTAGGTGTGGATTGGAAGCCTTCACTACTAAAAAAAAGCCTTTAATAGTACTAGAAAAGGCCTTTATCAGTGATAAAAATGTTCTGATAATTGAAGCATAGTTAAAAGCCAAAAACTTTTATTAGTTCTAAAAAAGAACTATTAAATGAACCCTTTAATAGTGCTAAAAAAGCACTATTAAAAAGGGTCCTTTAAGAGTGCTTTTTAGCATTGTTAAAGGGAACTTTGAATAACAATTTTTTAGCACTGTTAATGGGTGACTATAATAATGCTTTTTAGAACTAATAAAGGCAAGTTTGTTAAAGGGGGTATTTTTTTTTCAGATACCTATGTGCCCGACCCCTTTATCAGTGCTTCCACGACCCCTTTAATAACACTCCACATCCCCTTTATCAGCACCTTTCACCCCACCACCCCTTTTTACAATACTTTGCAAATTTACAGCCTCATGCGCACCTTCCTCGATTTAAACCCTGCACCTCTCCTTCAAAGATGGAATGCCTTTACCATTACACCATGTTGTTCTACTGTCTGTTTATTGATATATCTATTTATTTATATATATATTCACATATAATTATATAATTATTTTTAAATACATTTATACAATATATGTGTGTGTGTTTTATATATTATATTTATTTAAATAAATTATATATTATATTCATTTATATATATTAGATTATAATATTTATATCTGTTTATTAATACACACATATGTATATATAAACATTATAAATATATTTTTATAATGTAAAAAATGGTTAAATATTGATTTAAATACATTTTTAGAATATGTATATATTTAGATATATTAGAATATACTTTTTACGTAAATATGTTGATATATGTATTTATATGAATGATTTATTATAAGTAAATATAATAAAAAATGCATATATTTAATTATAAATAAAATTACATTATGAAGAATGATAAAATTTAAAAACCATAATATCAATATGATTTTAACACATGAGAATAAATTTAGTCCCCACTGAAAAATGGCAAAAAGACCCATTTAAATGAGGATGAAAATCCATCGAATGTTAAAAAATCGGGGTACCCCAACTAAAAACTCAGTTTTCAGGCTATATGGGACCGTTTTGGCCTCTAAATATGTGACAGTGGTTTACCTGTGTCACAAATGGAATAGATCTCATCACAAAATTTGATTTGATATGTGGTAGAACCCAAACAGACACTCGGATCAAAAGTTATAGCCATTTGATGTTTGAGTTACGTTTTCAACTTATTTTAGATCTTTTTTTTAATTTTTTGATTTTTGTTATCTTCAAATTGATATTAAATGACTATTACTCGGTAATAATAAGAAAATTATTAATTAAAAAATTAGTTATTTTATAATCTATTTTCACTAAATATCTTATATATTAAGAGTAAATACCTATCTACCTTATCTAAAACACATTTTAAAAAATATATATTATATTTATATCAATAAAAATATATTTATATATTTATATATTATTTTTAATGAAAAATATTTTTTAAGTATACTTTTATCAGCGCTTGTAAAAAAGTACTGATAAAGGGGGGGTATTAATCAGTGCTTTTAAAAAAGTGCTGATAAAATCCCCTCTTTAAAAAGCACCGTTAATGACCCCCTTTAACAACGCTCTTTTTAGTGATGAAAAAGGGGGTATTAACAACATTTTTAGTTAGCGCTTTTAAATTCATAGCATTGGATAAAGATAGTTTTATAGTAGTGATTTTTTATAACTGATTAACTGAAATTATATATACATATTGGACAAATTTATTTAATGTTTATTCTTTAATTGTTCGATAATGCACTGGGTTTTGGTTTTTTTTACAGGAATTAGGAATTCAGGACTAAAAAGAAGAAATGCTTAAAATTTACAAAATAGGATTTACATGTTGTGTATCACAAATATGATGTGTAGGCCTCATTTTTTGGGAACAAGTTGGAAATAAGTTTCTTTTAGAAGGTAGAAGAAGTTTTTTTTAAAGAATTGTTTTTTTGTTTTCAAGGAAATCACCTCAATTTGTATATGTAAGTAATCAAACTCATAATCATATTCATAAGATCAGACACAAATTTTTTAATAAATTCTATCAGATTGGGAAGATGATTTCTGGAATAAAAGGTTTATCGAACAGACCTTGGGTTTGAAAAGAAAGTTTTGATCATAACGAGGAAGTGTATCGGAATTCGCATGGCTCTGATGTAAATTTGAAAATGATTTTCTGTTTTGTAATTCACATAAATCATAAGTTGTTTAAAAACTTGTGATGCTAGCCTTATAAAGGAAAAGGGGATAACATGTCATTCCAATCATATTCAAGCTTGGTTGGAAAGAAAGATGTTGCTGGAAGGATGAGAAGTTACAATACTTTCTATTGGAAGTCAAAATATACTAAAGATGATCTTAAATGTTATTAAAGACACGAGAAGGTCATGTTACAAGTAGAAGTTTTTGAAAGAAATAAGTTGCCGAAGTCAAACTTTCTGGTATTAGTTCATCAGTGTGAGATCATCATATGCAGAAATGTTTGAAGGATGTGAAGTTTTTCTCGGAACATGAGAAGATGAAGATGATGGATTTTAGTCATACCAATAAACCACAAGATAAAAATCTTCAGAGAAAGAAATTGGTGAATGATGGAAGCCTATTTACCATAATTAGAAATGGAAAGAAGTTTATGCCAACACCGGTCCATCAGACATGGTGTTCCATTGATAATTAGAGATACCTTGACACCAACCATCAGATGCAATGATGGTTGGAAAATTCAATCAAAGGCATAATTTCTTTGGGAGGTGTTGGAACCAGTGAAAAAGAAAAAAAAAGTGAAACTAGTTGAGACTGATGTAGAAACTGATAAACTGGATGAAGATCAATAATGTAGTAAACCTTTTTCTTCAGGTTAAATTGATATGTTTTCATTTGGGTCAAGATAAAAAGGAAGTATTAAGTGTTTCTAATAATTAAGTTAAGATTCATAAAACTAGAGGAGACAAGAATTTATCGAAGTAAACCAGAGACTGATAAGGAGACGCATTCTAACGCTAAAAACATCATGAGATGCGGGTTTATCAATTTGAAGAAAAAGAAAAAAATAAGAATTTTTTTAAAGTGGTTATAAGAAGTTTTGTCAAAGGGGGAACTTGAAGGAAGTGTTTTTCAAATAAGTTTAAAGCCGATACTGAAGTGCTATCGAGTAAGTGAAGGAATCTTTATAATTTGCGACTATGTTTATGAAAAATAATGAAAACTAAAGTTTAATAATGTATAAATAATGTTTATGGTATAATGTTTTCAAATTTAATATCTAAATAGTTGGTATGAAGCATCATAATGAGTAGTTTTTTTAGGTGCTTCTAATAATTGTAATGATAAGTCTTCAGTTATGATATTTTTTCAAGTGGGTCAAGAAAACCGGAGTGACAATATGTATTCATCATAATAATGAAATCAAAATGGAAATCAATACCAGACTGAAGAATTATTAGAAAGTATGAGGTGATCTAAATCCATGAGATGATTCGAGAAGGTTTGAGAATATTTGAGAAGAGTTGAGAGGTGATGAAGAAGTCAAAGATGTATATGAAATGTAAGGTAAATTTATGTTTCAAGAAACTTGGTTAAGCATTAAAGTTTTTCAGATTCCCAGTTAAACCTCATTTGTAACACCTTTAAATAGAATAATTACTTTGTAATTTCTGACACTTTTACTCTTCATGGGTGAATAAGAGAGAAGGTAGATAATTTAAAGTTTTTAGAGAGATATAGTTTATGGATCGATCATTCTTGAGGAAGTTTGTTAGATAAAAGGAGAAGAGATACGATCATATTCAGAGTTTTCAGATTGAACCAAGAAATTAGACCGAGATTTCCAGACTCAGGCAAAAGTAGTTTAGATTTGTTTCAACATTATTCTGGTAGAGTTATTTTATTAGACTGAGCAATCATACTATAGAATCAGACTAACGATCAGACTGAGTATCATTATTAAGTCCAAAGAATTTCTTACTTACTTCTAGGTAGGAAAGTGAAGAATTATTTTGATGATATTATTTGTGAACATTAACAAGGAAGCATAGTATCTTGTTTTGAATCAACTAGTGATAGTTTCTCAACACGTTACACAAAATTTATTACATCATTTCGTGGTACTTGAATAACATGCATTGTTTTATTGAACATAGTGATATAAAAGTGTAAGGGCATATCATACTTATTTTATCCACACAAAAGTATTATTTTCTAGTGGAGTGTGTTGTATTTGATTGTTTCTAAACCATACCAAGGACATAACTACTATTGTTGAGTAGCAAACCTTGAAAATTCTTATGTTCATGTGGATGTGTGATTGTTTTTGTTTTCAGAAAGGAAACAATTATTTAATAGGTGGATAAGGCTGTTTCATAATAAAGAAAACTTAAAATAAAAATATATTACAGATTCACACCGTACCCTTATCAGTTATACATAGATCATGGCTAAGAAATATCAATTAGTTTCAGAGATGAAGGTTCCCTTCATTTACTCTTTGCTATTTTTTTTTGGAATAGGAGTTGTGATGGAGAATCTAAATTGTGTAAATAGTAAAGGGATTATGTTCTTTGATGGTAAGAAATATCAAATCTAGAAATATATAATGTTTCCTTATCTTATGTCTCTTGGGTATGATGTTCTTGAAGCTAAAATAGATGGATTTCCTCCTATTTTTGAAAAATTTACACTTGCATCTATTTATAAAAAGAGTCCTGAGATTGATGGAAGTGATAATAATTATTTACTCTCATCACTTTATGAAAGTTATTTTCTAAGAGTGAAGATTTTTTCCACTACAAAAGGTATCTAGGATATGTTGAAGAACATTTATGAAGGAAATAAAAAATATAACAAGATAAAGTTACAAATATAGAGGCTAAAGTATAAAGATCTTAAAATTAGTGATTATGAATCTATTGGTGACTTATTTACCAGGGTGAATGACATTGTTAGCCTTATTATATGTCATGGTGAAAAGTTTAAATATTCTACTGTTGTTGAAAAGAACTTTATAATTCTTCCTAACAAATTTGATGATAAAGTTTCTTCATTGGAAGGTATAGATTTGGAAACATTATCTCTAGATTATTTTTATAGTACCCTCATCACTTATGAAATGAGAAGGGAGAAGGTTATGAATGAAAAAAAAGTTGATAGAGAAATGTATTTTAAAGCTGCCAAGAAATAAAATATTAAGAATATTCTTGAGGAAGATTAATTTGATGACATTATTTACAAAAATAAGGTTTGTAAAAATATTGATTATTTTTTATCCTTGTTTTCTAAAAATGTGAAAATAGGTACAAGTAAATATAAAGGGAAACTTCCCTTGAATTGTTTTGAATGTGAAGACATTAGGAAATTTGCGGCTAATTTTCATCAAAGAAATAAAGATGAAGATAATAATGAATATGAAACAAGGACAAGAAGGTCATGGAAGAAACAGAGTGATAAGGATAAATATTATTCTAAAGGAAAAGATAGAAAATTTTGCAAATCCAAAAGAAGAAGTTTTTTTCCTAAAGAGGACGAAGAAGAAAAGAGTGAAGTTGAATCTAAAATGTGTATTGAGAATCTTGGAGAGAATAATTTCATTTAAATAGTGAAAAATGAAGAGTTTAGAAGTAGAAAATATGAATGAGAAGAAACTCGATTAGAATTTCATCTGAAAAAACAATTGAAAGAATTTATGAGAAATATTAGATGGCCGTATAAAGAAATCAGAAGATTAAAAAATGAAAATTCCTCAACAAGAAATCAATAATGTTATCCTGATGAGAAAGTTAAAAAATTGGAATAAATTTATGATTCAAATAAATTAATTGATAATGAAAAGAATCATAATGAATATATGTAAGTAAATTTGAAGTAAAAAGAATTATATTTGGAACATATCCATCAAAAACTTTCTAAAGCTGAGCAAAGGGTTACAAGTTTCAAGAATTATATCTCTAAAGCTAGTGAAACTTATAAGAATGATAAACCTAAGAAGGATCAATAAAAGTTACCTTAAAAGGTTTATAATAATGTTGAAATTGTTTCTAAGAATAAGAAATCTTATAAAGTTCTATACATGTCCAATATTAACAAAGTATAGAATTTAGAAGTTTCTAAAAATTCTGAGTCGAAAAATATTCCTACAACTTTTGGTTCTAATAAGGCTAAAAAGAAAACTGATCTAGAGAATAAGGTTCTGATTTAAAATAGAAAGGTTGGTGGTAAACAAATTTGTGATAAGAAAGATAAGAAGTTTGGTGAGAAACATGCTCACAACTTCAGACATAATGGAAGTTATAGAGGAAAATATTATTTCTATGGATATTACTGGTATTGTGTTGGATTTGAACATATAGAAAATATTTTTTAGTTTAATAATTAACATTATAACTATTACACAATTTATAGAAGGAAAAGTTTTAGGGGGAGTTAATCCTCTCAATGGAATAATTCTGAGAAGGATGATTTGAAGAAATCTGAGAAGGTTGGTGTAAAAATTGAAAATAGGTTCTAACTTCTAGAAACTATCTATGAAAGATGTGAACAACATGGGCATCTTATAAAATGGTTTATTATTTTGTTACCGACACAAAAAAATCTTCTTAAAAATTCTTGAAAGTTGGATATGAATAAAGATAAAGGGAAAGAAAAAGATCCTATTGTGAAAACAGTTCTCACGAATACAAAAGAAGAATGAACTTGGATCTCAGATGTTGGATATTCTTCTCATATGAAAAGATACATAATTTTTTTGAATAATGTGAAATAAATCAAATAGGTAGCAATAAAATTTTTCAATGATGAATCTCTTATAATTAAAGGTATTGGATCAACCATAATTAGGGAAGAAAAGTTGAAATCTAAGAAATCTTTGTTTGTTTATGGGTTGAAACTTAACTTGTTAAGTATTTCACAAATTTTTGATGATGGTAACAAATTTATTTTCAGAAAATATGGGGTTATTGTAAAAATATATGAAGATATAAAGATAGTCACAAGAGGCCAACGTATAAAAGGAAACTTCTTTCAAGTTGGTGAGGCTCAAAACTCTTGTTAGTTGAGTATGATAAAAGAGAATCATTTATGGAATAAAATGTTGAGACACATGTGTTAGAGAAACATGATCAAGTTATCAAAGTAGGATAGTGTCCATGTTATTCGTTTTATGTCAAGAAGAAGAAGATATTGGTGTTGTATAATTTTTTATAAGGAAATATTACAAATTCTTTGAACAAGAAAGTTGGAATTTGTTCAAAATGACCCCTAGAACTTATTCACTCTGATATCTGTGGTCCAATGATAAGATAGTCAACTCATGAAGATAAGTACTTCATTAATTTTATTTATGAATTTACTCACATTATTTTTGTTATGTATATGAAACATAAGTCATATGATCTGAAAATGTTAAAGTTTTAGGAGGAAATATAAGAAAGAATGTGAGTATTTAGTAAAGAAATTGAGAACATAAAATAGCGGTGAATACAATCATAAAGAGTTTTAATGTTATATTGAGAAGCATGAAATTTTTCATGAGTTTATTACACCATAAAATCATCAATAAAATGGTGTTACTGAAAGGAATAATAAAATTTTGGTTGAAATGGGGTGAACTATGTTACTTAAAAATGGCCAATCTCATTACTTTTGGAGGTAATCCATGAGCACTAATATTTATAGTCAAAACTTATGTTTCTACATGACAAGTTTTGATATGAATATTTTATGGAAAAACTATAATTTTGAAACAATTAAGAGTTTTTAGGGGTCCATGTATCAAAAAGAAGAAAGGTGGAAATATTGGGAAGTTTGAGCAGAGAGGTGAAGATAGAATTTTTCTTGGATATGATCTGGAAGGAATAGGATATATATTTTTCAACAAAGAGACAAAAAGAATAATTAACTCTATTAATGTGAAAGTTATTGAAAAATCGAAGGAATATTCTAAATAAGATTATACTGATAAGGAAGATAAACACGATGAAAGAAATTTTATTAAAAATTCTGATAAGGATGAATACAATTGTAATCCTACTCAAGAATAGGAATCAAACTCAACTGTTTCTAGTGATGAGGAAGAATATCAAAAATATCATCCTAGGATGAGGAATCAAGTGTAATCTCAAAACATTATTGGTGATCAACATTAAAAGGTTTAAACAAAAATAATATCAAAAGTTGTTACATATACTTATTTGTATTCAAAAGTTGAGATGATAGATGTGAAGAAATATTTTAAGAATCTGGAATTATTTTAGGATATAAATGAAAAATTGGATTAGATTGAGAAGAATGATACTTGGGATCTCATACCTAATCTAGATAAAAAAAATGTTATTGGTACATAATGGGTTTTCTGGAACAAGATGAATGAAGAAGGTTAAGTGATAAGAAATAAAGCAAGTTTAGTGTGAAAATGCTACTCACATAGGAATTGATTTGGATGCTTTCTTTGGTGGCAAGGTTAGAAACAATTTAAATATTTATTTATATTATTTAATAATGAAGTTACAAAATATTTCAAATGGATTTGAAGTCTAAATTTATGAATGGGGATCTTAATGAAGATGATTATATTAAAATAACCATGTGGCTTTGTTTACTGGGGAAGCTGAATGTTATGTGTGAAAGTTAAAGAAATCCTTGTATGGTTTAAAGAAAGCTACAAGGGTATGGTATTCCAAATTGGATACCTTCTTTAGAAAGATTAGTTTTAAGAAAGGAAGAGTTGATAGTAACCTATATATCAAATAAAGTTAGTAGTTTTCTCTTATTATAATTTTTTTTATGTTGATAACATTATATTTGCTAGGAATGATAAAATAAACTATGAAAGATTTTCTAAAGAGATGAAAAAGTTATTTGATATTCCCATGATGGGTACAATGAAATACTTTATTGGGTTAAAAATGTTATAAAATATGGAACTATTTTTTATTTCTTAAGAAAATTATGCTAAGGAACTTCTTAAGAAGTTCAGGATGGAAAATTCAAAACTAGTTTCCACACCAATTTCAGTGGGAACCAAGTTTACTAAAGATGGAGAAGGAAATGAAGCTGATTCTAAAGAGTTTCAAAATATGAATGGAAGTTTGTTATATTTTACTACCTCAAGACCCAAAATTATTTATACTATTACCTTATATGAAAGATTTCAAAGTTCTCCAAAAGAATAACATCTATTGGTGGGAAAGATAATCCTCAGATATATCAAAGGCACAACAAATTTCAAAATTCTGTATAAAAGCTCATAAATCATCAACTTGTTTAGGTATTCAAATTTTGATTAGGTAGAAAATTTTAATGATAGAAGATACAAATATGGTGGAGTTTTATTCCATGGGGAAAGTTGTATAAGTTTTTATATAAAGAAATAAAATTTAGAAACTCTTATCATGGATGAAGCTGAATATGTTACTGCTACTCAAGCTGCTACTCATCTTATGTGGATCAATACTCAGTTAAAAGACTTACTTATTGAAGTGAAGTTACCCTTGCTCCTAGGTTGTGATAATCAAAGTAAAATAAACCATACCTAGAATCTAGTACAACATTATCATTCAAAACATATTGATATCAAATACCACTTCATCAAAGGGCATGTGGAGAAAAATTAATTGGAGTTGGAGTATGTTCCTACATCAGAACAAGTTGCTGAAATTTTCACAAAGCCTTTACCAAAGTAAGGTTTTTATAAATTGAGGTTGAAAATGGGAATCCAACATATTTCTCATCAAGGTTTAGGTATGTGTTTTCCCCCTCTTTCATATACTCTTTGGATAATGTTTTCAAGGGGGATAATTGTCCCATAAATCTATCCATTTCATATGTGATAAACCTTTTATGGAAGCATGTATAAAGGGAGATTTGTGGGTAACTAGTGAATTCAAAATGTAAATGTGTGAACTACTCTAACTATTTGTTAGAGTGGTTGTAAGAAACAATTGTTTATAGGAAATTGGAAGAAGAAGAAGAAAGATGTGAAGAAATGATGAGGAAGTTTCATGAGTCACTACTTTTGAATAGTATGGTTTTGTTGTTAATGATTATCATTTTCTATAACAAGTTAGCGCACTTAGTATTAGAATTATTGATAAGTAATCCATTTATTGAGGTTAAAAAGTTTAGTGATTTATGAATCTTGGTTGAAAAAAATACAAAGGGGGAGATTATTGGGACCGAGTTGGAAATAAGTTTCTTTTGGAATATAGAAGTTTTTTTTGCGGAAAATAGTGTTTTTTTGTCAAGGTAATCACCTCACTTGGTAAATTTTGTTGATCAAACTCATAATAATATTCATAATATCATACAAAAAATGATTAATAAATTCCATCATATTGAGAAGATGTTTTCGGGAAGAAAAGGTTTATTGAAATTACCTTTGGTTTGAAAAATAAAGTTCTCAATGTAATGGGGAAGTGTTTCAGAGTCTAAATGGATTAGATGTAGAAATGAAAATGATTTTCTATTTTTTAATTCTCATAAATCATAAGTTTTTTAAAAACTTTTGATTCTATCCTTATGAAGGAAAATGGGAGAACAAGTGGTTCTAATTATATTCAGCCTTGGTTGGAAAGAAAGAAGCTGCTGGAAGGATAATAAGTTACAATACTTTTTATTTGAAGTCAGAAGATGTTGAAACTATTTTTAGATGTTCTTAAAGAAACAATGAAGTAATGTTACAAGAATAAGTTTTTTAATGAATGAAGCTGTTGAAGTCAAAATTTCCAGTCTTAGTTCATTGGCGTGAGATCACTGGATGCAAAAATGTTTGAAGGATGTGAATTTTTTCTTGGAACCTGAAAAGTTGAAGATGCTGGTTTTCAGTTAAACCGATAAAATCCAAGATACAAATCATTAGAGAAATAAGTTGGTGAATGCTGGAAGCCTAATTTCTATAATCATGAAAGGAAAGAAGTTGCTGTTAACACCATTCCATTGGACGTAGTGTGCCACCAATAATCAGAGTTTCCTTAAAACTGACCATCAGATATAGTGATGGTTGGAAATGAAAATCAGAGGCATAATTTCTTTTAGAGGTGTTGGAACTAGTGAAAAATAAAAATAAGTGAAACTAGTTGAGACCGATGTAGAGATTGATCAACTGAATGAATATCACCAATATAGTCAAACTTTTTCATCTGGTTGGACTGATATGTTTTCATTTGGGTTAAGAGTAGAAGAATGTATTAAGTGTTTCTAACAATTGGGCCAAGAGTCATCAAACTAGATGAGACACTGATTTATCAAAGTGACTAAGAGAACGTTAATGAGATATAGTCTTAAACCAACAAAATAATTGGATGTAGGTTCATTAGTCTAATAAAAAAGAATAAAATAAGAATTTTTTGAAGTGCCATCGAGGAAGTGAAGGAATATTTAGAAGTTTTGACCATGTTTATTAAAAAATAAAGGCAACTAAAGTCTAACAAAGTAGAAACAATGTTTATAGAATAATGTTTTCAAAGTTAATATCTACACAGTTGGTATGGAACATCAGAATGAGTAATTTTTTAGGTGTTTTTGAGAATCGTAATGATAAGTCTTCAGTTCTAATGTTTTTGAAAGTGGGTCAAGAAAATTATAGTGACCATATGTATTCATTATAATAAAGAAATAAGAATTATAATAAATATTAGACTAAATAATGATTAGAAATTATGAGGTGATTTTAAGTCATGAGAATATTCAAGAAGGTTTGAGAATATTTGAGAAGATTTGAGAAGCACTAAAGAAGCAAAATATGTATCCAAAATGTAAAGAAAATTTATGTTTTTGGAAATCTGGTAAAGTAGGAAAGTTTTTCATATTACTACCGAAACCTCATTTGGTGCACCTATAAATAGAGTAAGTACTTTGTTTTTTCTAACACTTGTACTAGTCATGGGTGAAGAAGAGAGAAGGTGGAGCACAGGAAATTTTTAGGGAGAAGGAGTTTCTAGATCAAGTATTCCTGAGGAATTTTATTGGAAAAAAAGAGAATAGAGAAGATCATATTCATAATTTATGGATCAGACAGGGAAATTAGACTGGGATTTCCGGACTCAGACAGAAGCAGTTCATATTTGTTTTAGTGGTATTCTGGTAAAGTTATTTTATCATACTGAGCAATCAGACTGGAGAATCTAACTGATGATCAAATTGAGTATCAATATAAAGACCAGAGAAGTTATTAACTATTGTTAAGTAGGAAAGTGAAGAATTTTTTTTGATGATATTATTTTTGAAAGTTGACAAGGAAGTACAGTAACTTGTTTTGAAGAAACCATTGAAAGTTTCTTACTATTTTACACAAATTTTAAAACATCATTTAAGGATACTTGAAGCACATGGACTATTCTATTGAACATAATTATACAAAATTTTAAGGGAATATCCTACTTTTTGTATCCTCAAAAAATTATTATTTTCTAGTGTATTGTGTGGTATTAGATTTTTTCCAAACAATACCAAGGATGTATAATACTCTCATAATTTATGAAATGATAAGGGAGAAGGTTATGAATGGAAAAAACAAAAGATGATAGAGAAATGTCCTTTAAGGATTCCATGTAAGAAAATATTAGGAATATTCTTAAGGAAGTAGGTGTAAGATAAAAACATTATTGGTGATCAAAATAAAAAGGTTCAAATATGACGAAAATCAAAAGTTGTTAGACAAACTTCACTATATTCAAAAGTTGATCCAGGACATGTGAACAAAGCTTTTGATAATCTGGAATGGGTTCAGGCTATGAATGAATAGTTGAATCAAATTTAGAATAATAATACTTGATAACTCATACCTAAGCTAGATAATTTTTTTTATTGGTACAAAATGGGTTTTATGGAACAACCTGAATGAATAAGGTTAAGTGATAAGAAAAAAATCAAGATTAGTGTGAAAAGGCTACTCATAGATTGAATAAATTAATGTTGATGAGAATTTTTCTTTGGTTGAAAGGTTAGAAACAATCATAATATTTATTTATATTGGTGCACAATAAAGTTAAAAAAATATTTCAAATGGATGTAAAGTCCACATTTTTGAATGGGGATCTTGATGAATAATTTTATATTTAAAACCTTTGTGGAACTATTGTTGGAAAAGATGAAAGTTATGTGTGAAAGTTGAAGAAATAATTGTATGGGTAAAATCAAGCTCTAAGGGAATGGTATTACCAATTGGATACCTAATTAAGAAATATGATATTCACAAAAATAATATTTGATAGTATCCTTTAAATCAAAGAAAGTGAGGAGTTTTACCTCATTATAATTGTTTATGTTGATGAAATTATCTTTGCTAGGAATGATGAAAGAACTTGCAAAATATTTTTTTAAGAGATGAAAATTTCTCAAGAAAAGTATGCTAAGTAACTTCTTATAAATTTTATGATGGAAAATTCAAAACCATTTTCTACAGTAATTTCAATGGGAATCAAGTTGAATAAATATGGAGAAGGCATGGAAGTTGATCTTAAAGAGTTCCAAAAGAGGATTAGAAGTTTGTTATATTTGAATGCCGCAAGACCTGAAATTGTTTATGCTGTTAACTTATGTTCAATATTTAATGGCACTTCAAAAGAATCAAATCTATTAGATGTAAAAATAATTATTAGATATATCAAAGGCACACCAAATTTCAGAGTCAGGTATGAAATATCAAAAAGTATTGACTTGTTTCAGTATTCAGATACTGATTGGGTCGGAAATATTCATGATAGAATATCCACATCTAGTGGAGTTTTATTCATAGGAAAAATTTGTGTAAGATTTCATACACCGAAACAAAATTTAGTAACTCTTAGCATGGATAAATCTAAATATGTTTATACTAATCAAGCTAATACCCAACTTATGTGAATGAAGACTCAATTAGAAGACTTACTTTTTGAAGTGAAGTTACCCTTGCTCTTGGGTTGTAATAGTCAATGTGAAATCAACCTTACCAGGAATCTTGTACAACATTCTCATTCAAAACATACTGATGTCAAATAACACTTCATCAAAGAGCATGTAGAGAAAAATTAATTGAAGCTAGAGTATGTTCATATACCGGAACAAGCTGCTGAAATTTTCACAAAACCTTTACCAAATAATGATTTTTATAAATTGAGATTGAACATGGGAATCTAACCTCTTTCTCATTAAGGTTAAGGTATGTGTTTTTCCCATATCTCCTTTACTCTTTGGATAATTTTGTCTAGGGGGATAATTATTTCATAAATATATGCATTGTATATGTGCTAAACCTTTTAAGGAAGCATGTATAAAGGGGGAGTTGTGGGTAAGTTTTGAATTCATCATGTAAATGTGTGAACTATTCTAATTGTTTTTTGGAGTGGCTATAGGAAATAATTGTTTAAAGGAAAGTATAATAAGAAGAAAGATGTGAAGAAAAGACGAGGAAGTTTCACGAGTTACTGCTTTTGGATAACATGGTTTTGTTGTCAATGATTCTTGTTTCCTATAATTATTATCTCATTTAGGCTTAGAATTATTAATAAGTAATCTATTAATTGAGGTTAAAAAATTAATTGATTTATGAATCTTGGTTGGCATCAAAATCCAAAGGGGGAGATTGTTGGGACCAAGTTGGTAAGAAGTGTTTTTGGAAGTTAGAAGAAGTTTTTGCTGAAAGAATTGTTTTTTTGTCAAGGTAATCAACCCACTTTATAAATGTTGGTGATCAAAATCACAATCATATTTATAGGATAATAATTTTTTAATAAATTCCATTATACTGAGAAGGTGTTTTCTGGAAGAAAAGGTTTATCAGACTCACCTTGGGTCTGAAAAAGAAAGTTTTGATTGTAATGAGGAAGTGTATCAGAGTTTTCATAACTCTGATGTAAATATAAAAATGATTTTTTATTTTTTAATTCTCATAATTCATAAGTTGTATAAAAACTTGTGATTCTATCCTTATAAAGAAAAAGGGGAGAATATGTGATGCCAATCGTATTTAGTCTTGTTTGGAAAGAAAGAAGCTTCTCGAAGGATGGGAAGTTACAATAATTTCTATTGGAAGTTAGAAAATGATGAAACTGATCTTAAATATTTCTTAAAGACATAAGGAATTAATGTTACAAGTAGAAGTTTTTTAATAAAGTAAGTCGTTAAAGATAAAATTTCTTGTCTCAGTTTATTGGAGTGAGATCAATAGATGCTGAAATATTTGAAGGCTGTGAAGTTTTTCTCAGAACGTGAGAAGAAAAAGATGTTGATTTTCATTCAAATAATAAACCAATAGATACAAATATTTAGAGAAATAATTTGGTGAATGGTAGAATCTTTTTTATCATAATCATGAAAGGAAAGAAGTTGTTGCTGACACCGTTCCATCGAACCTGGTGTACCATCGATAATCGGAGTTACCCTAAAATTTAACATCAAATGCAGTGATGGTTAGAAAATAAAATTAGAGGTAGAATTTTTTTGAGAAGTTTTGGAACTAGTAAAAAATAAAAATAAGTGAAAATGGTTGATACCGATATAGAGACCGATCAACTAGATGAAGATCAATAATGTAGTCAAACTTTTTAATCAGGTTGAACTAATGTTTTTTTATTTGGGTCAAGAGAAAAAGGAAGTATTAAGTATTTCTAATAATTGGGTCAAGAGTCATCAAACTGGAGGAGACACTGATTTATCAGAGTGAAGTAGAGACCGATAATGAGACGTATTCTAATGCCGACAGAATCATCATACACAGGTTCATCAGTCTGAGGAAAAATAAGAAAAATATATTTTTAAATGAGTTATAATAAGTTTTGTAAAGTGGGGATCTTAAAGGAAGTGTTTGTAAAAGAAGTTTGAAGTCGATGCTGAAGTGCTGCCGATGAAGTGAAGGAATATTTAAAAGCTATGACTATGTTTATAGAAAAATAAATTAAAATGAAGTCTAAATAAGTAGAAAATTTTTTTATGGCAGAATGTATTCAAAGTTAATATCTAAATAGTTGGTATGGAGCATCGTAATGAGCAGTTTTTTTGAGTTATTTCTGAGAATTGTAATGAGAAGTCTTTAGTTCTGATATTTTTGCAAGAAGGTTAAGAAAATCAGAGTGGCCATATGTTTTCATTATAATGATGAAATTAGAATGGAAATTAGGATCAAACTAAAGAATGATTAGAAAGACTGAGGTGAGTTGAAGTCATGAGAAGATTATAGAAGGTTCAGGAATATTTCAGAAAAGTTGAGAAGCACTGAAGAAGTCAAAGATGTATTCAAAATTTAAGGGAAATTTATGTTTTGGAAAATATAGTTAAGTGATAATGTTTTTTCAAATTCCTACCTAAACCTCATTTGGAAGACCTATAAATAGAGGAATTACTTTTTTACTTTATGACACTTATACTATTGATGGGTGAAGAAGAGAGAAGGAAGAGCACTAAAAGTTTTCAGAGAGAAGGAATTTCCGAATAAAGAATTCCTGAGGAAGTTTTATAGACAAAAGGAGAAGAAAGAAGACTGTATTCAGAGTTTCTAGATTGGATAAAGAAATTAGACTGGGATTTTTGGACTTAGATAGAAGTAGTTTAGATTTGTTTCAGCAGTATTCTGGAAGAGTTATTTTATTAGACTGAGTAATCAAACTGGAAAATCAAACTGGTAATTAGATTGAGTATCATTATGAAGTCGAGAGAAGTTCTTACCTACTGTTGGGTTGAAAATTTAAGATTTTTTAATGATATTATTTATAATATTTTATAAGGAAGCACAATAACTTATTTTTAAGAAATTTTTGAATATTTATTAACACATTACACAAATTTTATTATATCATTTCGTGCTATGTGAAACACATGCACTATTGTATTGAACATTGTGATACACAATTTTAAGGGCATATCATGCTTTCTGTATAAAAAAATATTTTTTTCTAGTGTTTTTTGTGGTATTGTATTGTTTCCAAACCATACCAAGGATGTAGCTACTCTTGTTGAGTAGTGAACATTGTAAACTCTTTTATTCCTATGGAAGTGTGACTATTTTTGTTTTCAACAAGGTAAAAACTCTTTAATAAGAGTAGAATATTGTTTTGTAAGAAAGGAAACTTAAAATAAAATTATATCACTGATTCAACCCCTCTCCCTCTTAGTGATACATAGATCTCGGTTGTAAAATATCAATTGGTATCAGAGCTGGAGGTTCCCTTTATTTACTCTTTGATGAAGTTTTTGAAGAGAAGTTATGATGGAGAATCTAAATTGTGTGAACAGTAAGGGGATTCTGGTCTTTTATGGTAAGAATTATCATATCCAAGAAAATATAATATCGTATTATCTTATGTATTTTGGGTATAATGTTATTGAAGACGTAATATATATTTACTCCTATTGATGGAAAAGTTCCACTTAAATCTATTGATAAGAAGAATCTTGAGAATGATGTAAGTGCTAATAATGATTTACTCTAATCACTTTCTAAAATTTAGTTTCTAAGAGTGAAGGGTGTTTCCACTACCAAAGGTATCTAGGATAATCTAAAGAACATTTATGAAGGCAATACCAAATTTAAGAAGGAAAAGTTAAAAATCTAGAGGCTGTAGTATAAAGATCTTAAAAAGGGTTAGTATGAATCTATTGGTTAATTATTTACCCATATGAATGACATTTTTATCACTATTAGATGTCTTGGTGAAAAGCTTGAAGATTCTACTATTATTGAAAATATATTGAGAATTATTCCTGAAAAGTTTGATGAGAAAGTTTCTTTATTGGAAGATAGAGATCCAGAAAAATTATCTCTAGATTATTTGTATAACACTATCATCACTTATGAAATAATAAGGGATAAGTTTATGAAAGGAAAAAAGAAGTTGATAGATAAATGTCTTTCAAGTATTCTAAGAAAGAAAATCATAATAATATTCTTTAGGAAGATGAAGTTCCTAACTCTATTTCCAAAAACGAGGTATGTAAAAATCTTGATGAATTTTTATCCTTGTTTTCTAAAAATGTGAAAATAGGTATAGGTAAATATAAAGGGAAAATTCCATTGAAACGTTTTTAATGTGAAGTCATTGAGAACTTTATAGATAATTTTATTCAAAGAAATAAAAACAAATACTGTGATGAATATGAAATAATTCCAAGATATTCATTGAAGAAACTAAGAAATAAGGGTAAATCTTATTAAAAAGGGAAAGATATAAAATTATTCAAATCCAAAAGGATATGCTTTTTTTTATAAATATGATGAAGAAGAAGATAGTGAAGCTGAATTTAAAAAGTCTACTGAGAATATTAGAGAGAATAATTTCATTGAAATAGTGAACAATGAAGAGTTAGAAAGTAGCATTACTGAATAATAAGAAACTCAATTATAATTTCATTTTAAAGAATAATTGAAAGAATTTATGATAAATATTGGAAGACAAAAGAAATAAATCAGGATATTGAAAAATAAAAATTCCACAATAAGTAATCAAGAATGTCCTCTTGATGAGAAATTTAAACTGTGGGAAGAAATTGGTTGTAATACCCTGACCCTAGTTTCCCATAGTTGGTGCATTATTTTATTATATTGGCATGATCATATGAATATAAAATCCTAAAGTACTGGTCAATTTAGTAGCCTTGGAAATACTAGATACAAACATAAGTTTTACATTACATCTTGAAATGAAAAAGAAAATATTATCCCATTTTAAAACTCTCATATCCCTTAGAATATCACTGCATGTCAATCATAATACACTTATTCACATCCTGGAAAAAATGAAACATAAGAAAAGGGTGAGATCAGATGTTTAGTAAGGATAAACAATTTAGCAGAAGCTATCATAAATAAGTATAAAATTTTAAGGCAAGGTATAAAATTGAAACACAAGACTTTTAAACATAATATTATGCAAAATATGAAAAGAATAAATAAAATAATTCCATTTTAACTTTCACATGTATATCATAATAGTCAAATAATCACATGAAATATCAATAACTAATCTCATAATGAGTAAATGCATAATGCCGAACATCATAACCATACCGGAAATGCCTTGTGCCCAGACCGTTACCATACCGTCAAGGAATTATGCCAAGATACTAGTTTGTCTCATGAGACCTACTGATGTATCTAGGGGCTGTAACGAGCCCCTTCCATCACTTACTAAGTTTAATGCATTCCTCATATGAAAAGGGTGACACATAACCTAAAAATTTATATTAAAACTAGAATATATAATGTTAATACTTTAACCATAAACCATGAATGGTATAAAAATAGCTCATCCATAGTCAAACATATCATAAAACCTTGAATATAATATGGAATATTGTATCATAATAAATCAACCTCAATTAAGCATAAAATTCAACAAATGATGTTGGCATAGATGAAAACAATATAATAAATTCATTAAAACTCTTTGAGATAAATATCCCTTTTTTACTTTAATTAATTTTAAATAAATTCATTTATAAAATAAAATAGTTATCTTTAAAATAACCTTGTAATATTGTAAGATAATATTCAAAATGTTAAGGCATCATAACAGCAGAAAATAGCCACTCATGCCATATAAGTTAAAAAACATTCTTTCCTTAATTTTTTGAAAAGGTCACAAAGTACCTCATTTGGAAAATGATAGAAAGATTCCTTTCAAAATGTTTTATAAAAATTAAAACATGGGTAAAAATTACTTTAAACAATTTTGATAATATTTTGAATTACATTTTAAGAAACATGGACATGGATGTTAAGTATGACCGAGTAGATACTTACGTATAAGCAATCTCGGATAATAAAGAGATTGTGAAATTAACCCTTACCTTATACTTTCTGTTAGTTAAGGGTGTGTTAAACTCCTTTATAATGGTCAAATAATTTTATTAAATTATACTAGAACCATATACATATTTATGACATCATATATGATCCTATTATATCATTTTGTTAATAGTATTTCAATATTACCATTATTTCGGGTGTTAACTGCTTCGTTTTCCCATTACGGTTTTGCTATGTAATTCATGTTTGTTATGCATAGGATGTATTTTATTTATTTAGATAATTAAATTAAGTTCATATTTATTATTTTTAATCATCATATAAATTTTATAATCATTCTTTAATTGATAATGTGGAGAATGAATCTCACCACGTCGTGGAGACGGTAGGCCGTACGTATGCACGATCGACGATATCATTCCCTTGATGGTTAAATGGTATGTAATTGGATGGTATATTAATTATACATAATCATTAACATTTTATATTAATTATTTATATTCATTATAATCATCATTATATCCATCCAATTAAAGTAGGTTTGACTAACAAATTACACCACGGTGTGGAGACGGTAAGTCATACGAACGAACACATGGTGATATTGTTATTCATATGATGGATAAAATGAGGAATATGGTTTTCCAATGATTATAATAACATATTAGTATATTTATGACACTATAGTTATTAATTTGATATGGAAACAACGTAGCAATAGGAAGTAGAAGAATAAAAGAACTTTGAAAGAGGTGATAAAACAATTACCTCTTTTTCGGGTATCTTCTTTTGGTTTGCACAAAAGTACTACTTAGAATGACTTTGTACCCAGATTATGGACTCTAGGATGTATTGAGGGAAGGTTTTAGGAGAATTGGTCATGGGTTAGCTGAGCCAAAGGGCTTTGGAAATGTGAATTAAAGATAAGGAGAAGTGCTTTTTTATAAGAGAGGTGAGGAGCACCTTTGGAAATACCAAAACTATTAAATTAATATAAATTATTTTTTAAATTAAAATGGCACCAAAGTGGATTATTTATAATATAATATGATTATGGGTAATTTCAACCAATAAAATTTATACATGCTTTTATTTAATTTTAAACCTTATCATTTTGATTTATAATTATCTAATCTATTAAATTTTAACTGTGGTAAAAATATTATAAATATTAAATGGTTATAAATATTTACTTATATGGTGTTAATTGACCATAAATGGATAGTTTATGAAATTTTAGAACTTTTAATTATCATTTTTTAATTTTTAAATATTTTTATTATTTTTAAATAATTTAATAATATGTTATTTTTATAAAATATTAATAGTGTCCATTTTGATATTATTAATTTATTTAACTTTAAATAAAATCCAAAAAGAATATAAAATTAAAACAATACATTTAATATACTCCAAAAATGTCATAGTAAACAATAAAATTCATGTATAACCTTAATTAAATCAAATTATATTTCTTTAAATATTTTTAAATCCATTTATTTGATATTTCTATTAATAAAATAATTTTTGCATCACTATTGTATCATCATTAATGGTAATTGTTTAATATCTAAAAATTATAAATAAATTTATATGATATAGGTAATTATTTTTTATTTCCAAAGACTACCTATAGTCTATGTTATCTTCTGGTTATCCATATATTAAAATTAATATACTTATATAAAATGAGAGTGTGATATTTTGTCACATTCATTATTTTTTATTATATTCATGTCGTATTCAAGGGAAAGTAGTCATTAAGTGATTATATTTCTAACTATAGATTATAATGGTTGAATTTAGTCATAAAATAAGATTTTTACAGGTGTTAAGGTAATTTTATAATATTATTTTTACCTTTAATTACCTGATTTACCTTTAACCATGACAATAAAAATAATTAGTAAAGTTACTATTCATAATACCCAAAAGTAAAAGTGGCCTATTAAATTAATTTAGACCCACTGATTCCAAATATGAAATACATTTTTTGAGATTTAAAACACATAAGTTTTGGTAATTAATTTAAAATTAATTCTCATTGACAAAAAGAGAAAACGAGTTTTTTTTAAAAGTAAAAATCATCAAAAGATTGACATATGTTTATATCCAATTTTAATGTGAAAATAATTCCAATGAAATAAATTATGTTAAATGATAAAATCATAATCTAATTATAATATAAAACCAAATAAAATTATAATAAAAAAATATAGACAAATTAGATGAAAAAACTATTTTGAATTAAAATGCAGTATTTTTACTCTTCATTAAAATATGAAAGTTATCATAAAAACACCAAAAATTTGTCCAAACTAAATTTTCATGTCCCTTTTCTAAAGAAAAAGTTTATTTTGTAAAATTTAACAAATAAAAGTGTCAAATATTGAATTTAAAAATGGTTCTCCATTAAAAGGTGGTAAAAATATATTTTTTGAAAATACATTTTTTATTCTAAAAATTGATTTTTTTATATAATGTCTAAGAAAAAATGACATTAATATTAAAATTTTATATAATATTTAAAATTTAAAATGTGGTTAATACTATTCATAACCACTTCTTAAACAATTAGTCGTGGTGTGCTCGAACTCGATGTTACGTGTAGTGCAAGCTATTAAATTATTAAAAATAAGCATACCGTTGAAGCTTGGGGTGTTACGTTAGTGATTTTAAGAAATAAATTTAAAAATAAAATAATCAAAATGGACATATTGAAGTAAAGTTGAAATCAAAATAATAATATTTGGAACTTTTCCAACAAAAACTTTCTAAAGCTAATAAAAGGATTTTAAGTTTCAAGAATTCTATCTCTGAAGCTGGTGAATGTTATGGGAAGGATAGACCTAAGAAGGATAAAAAATATTACCTTAAATGGTTTCTAATAGTGTTGAAATTGTTTTCAAGAAGAATAAATCTGATAAAGTTATGTATATGGCCAAGATTAACAAAGTGAAGAATTCAAAAGTTTCTAAAAATTATGAGTCCAAAAAAGTTCCTACAAATTATGGTTCTAATAAGGCTAAAAATAAAACTAAGATGAATAAGAATGTTTTGATTAAAAATAAAAAATTTAGTGGTAAAAAAAGTTATGATAATAAATATAAGAAGTTTGGTGAGAAACATGCTCACAACTCTGGATTGTATGGAAGTTATAGAGGAAAATATTCATTTTATAGATACTACTGGTATTGTGGTGGATTCAGAAATATGACAAAAATGTTTTGGTTTAATCAATAAAATTACAACTATTCCAAAATTTACAGAAAGAAAAGTTTTAGTGGGATTCAATCCTCTCCAAGGAATAATTTTGAGAAGAATGTTTTGAAAAAATCTAAGAAGGTTTGTGTAAAATTTAAAATAGGTTCAAAATTCTAGAAAATATCCATGAAATATGTGAACAACCATGAAATATTGAAAAAAATTGTCTTGTTTTATTATCATCAGGACAAAAGCTTCTTAACAATTATTAGAATCCATATATGAAGAAAGATAATGTAACACCCCAACCTGAATCACCGTGTCCGAGCCAGAATGCCACATGACCTCATGCACATCTCTCTGTATGCAAGAGGATTCCAACTACGAGTGAGGGTATAAGTCTGTTAGTGAGGATAATATATCCTTAATATCATTTCACAATATAAATAATAAACAATGAACAATATAATAAATGATTATAGTAAACATGAAGAAAAGTAAAGATAACATACATGTAATACAAATAAAGAAGCTCCCGTAAGTGGAAAGCATGTCTAGAGGAATATAAAGAAGATAAAGTAAATAAATAAACTTAGAATCCTCTAGATTCCATCCTGACCTACTACTATCTCCATGCTCTACTACTCAGCTATCCACCACATGGCCCTTTCCCTTCGCCAGATCCTTCATGGAATCTAAAAGTGCATCAAAATTCCCAAGTAGGGTGTGAGTACCAGACTCAATAGGACAACACCAAGGTATCCTTAACTTTATATGCTCAATTATAATATATTATTCTATAATAATGTTCAATTAATAACAAGCATAAACATATAATCTAAAACCGAGTGCCTGTGTGCTAACTATGCTGCCACAAACCCCTGGTCGTACCTGCTTCAACTCTATGCCGAATAAATAATCAAGGTACCAGAAGAAATAAAATATTGGCCACAAGTTTAATGAATCATAATACTTAACATCATATGATTGTGAAACTTTAAATCAATGATCATCAAGAAGTTTACATTCTCAGTATATTCTAGGGATTGAGAGCTAAGAAACATCCCTTTTTCATCAAGTGACATACTAGGGACCGAGATCTAATCAACATTCCTTAGTCATCAAGGCATATACTATGGATTGAGAGCTAATAAACATACCTATCGAGTAACATACTAGAGATTGAGAGCTAATCACAATCCCTTCTTCATTGAGTGCATACTTGGGTTCGAGATCTAGTCAGCATTCCTTAGTCATTTAGTGCACCACACGACATCCCGACACATCGTTTCATCCTTACCCTATGCGCGGATCCTTCATTTTCATTGTCACAAGTCATGCATACTCCCCCTCTAAGGGATAACATGTCATGAAGGTCCACCTATCTTTGGTTCCACAAACAATATCATAAAGCATACATATCATGGTAGGATACATGATCAAGAATAACATATCATCATAAGTAAAGTAGAACACACAATACATGTGATTAACATCAAACATGAATAACAAGATACTAAGTACTCATGACATCAAGCACAACATAAGGTTTTAAGGATACACACACACACACCCAAATGCGATTATAATCTAGCATGTTCAACAAAATTTGTCTATGAAAAATCATATTAGTGGAAACATGTGTAAATGAGCCCAAAAAGGTAAGGAACTTCCTACCTCAAATGTCACAAACATCAACGAAAAATTTCATCAAAGGTGTATTTACCTGAACCATGTTCACACACCAACTAGAAAAACAATTGCACACCAAGGATTCCTTGATGCCTTAAAAAACAAACTTGTGATTAAATTTCTGCTCATTGATATGAATCCAATGACATTGATGATGCATAATTCTGATCAATATCATAAAATAAATCAATTTTATATGTCTGAAAGAAAAAAAATAGATGAGAGGGGGATATGGTATGGAGAGAGGTATGTGAGGCATTGATAAGGGAAAGGAAAATCATAAAGAGACTCCCATATGGACCTTCCACCATTTATGCATTTCTTACGCCTACGGGCCTTATAAGGGTTCCACCTCACCCCTTGAAAGGTAGATTATAAAAAATCAATAAAAAATGAAGGCCTTAGGTCCATTAGAGGAATAAAGTATTAAATTCATCCCTCTAACCTCATAAAAACTCACAGTCCTCACATATAAATATTTTTACAAATTTAATAATAATAATAAAAACATTATTTATTATTATTATTAAATATCTCAATTTAGTTCCACTATTAATATTTTAAATAAAAAAATACATTAAATGCAGAGTAGTTAATAAATTTATATTAACCACACAATTTTATTCATGTGAGACAATTAATAATATCACTATTATTATCTAACCTCCCAATAATTTACTGGTGGAGAAAAGTCACTCATCAATTAATAGAAATTAACATTATTTAATTAATCAAGTATTTTTTTCCATTTTATTTCTTCAACATGATTAATAATAATAATACAATTTCTATTACCCTTAAGTGAGATCAGATCAAACGTCATACATGTACAAAAGTTATGCCTAACATAGGGCAAGTCCTCCGTTCTGGACCTAATGGTGTTCTCAGATTTGTCATACGATGCACTGTTTGAGATATATTAATTTTTTATTATTTAAAAAATGGAATAAATAAATAATTAAAAATAAAAACATTTTTATTGTGTGTGATGTTTTCAAACACCCAACATGCATAAAAGTTATACCCTACCTAGGAAAACCTTGCGTTCTAGACATAATAGTGGTATTATATTTTTCATATGACACACCATTTGGGTGATATTAAATTATTTTAAAAAATAATACATGAAAAAATATTAAATAAAATATTCTCATGAGCGAGCAATCCAAACATCCGACACTTACAAATATTACACCTCACCTAGGTTAAAAATTGTATCCTGAACCTAACGGTGGTCTAAGATTTCTCAAAAGACACATCATTTTGTAGTTATTAAATTATTTTTAATTAATTATGTATGCATAATATAATATATTTAATATTTTTATTTCATCTGTGTCGAGGATTTATGGGCCTCAGAATCTCACACAAACTTAGCATCTGACTCCAAAAATATTTGATTAAATATTATAAGATATTAATTGGGATTTTACCATTCCATAAATCCTTTAACACAAAAATAAGTTATTTTCATTGATAAATAATTTTTTTCACATAAAGCACTTATAATTTATCAATAATAGGGTTTTTATTATCTTTTTAAAATTTAAGATATTACAATCCCCCCCTCTATTGACTTTTCATCCTAGATAAACATCTCTAGTGGTCTTTCTCGAACAAATTAGGCCACTAATCTCGAACCTTAGACTCACATTCCCATGATTCTTCCTAGATCTATCCATACTGCAACCAAATATAGACTAGTGGTATTGTCTTTCATCATAATATCTTATCGCTTTGATCTATTATCCACACTAAACTCTCCTCATAAGACGCATTTATCTCCATCTCAAAATCCTCACAGTCAATAACTTTCACAGGATTGCGTAAGCATCTCTAAAGCTGTGACACATGGAACACACCATACATACCTTGATACCAAGAAGAGAGTTCTAGATGATACACCACTTCCCCTATCCACTCGATGATCTCAAATGGTCCAACAAAATGTGGTTTTAGCTTGACCTACTTCCCCAAACATTTATGCCCCAACCGAGGAGTCACTCTCAAGAAAACTTGATCTTCCATAGAAATCTCCAAGGGTCTCCTGCTATGGTCGACACATAATGTCTATCTATTATGAGCAGTGATCAATCTCTTTTGTATAAGCTGCACTCTCTTAGAGGTCTCTTGAAACATATTTGTTCCAACAACTACTGTCTCACTTGCCTCATTCCAACACAACAGTGAGCGGGAGGGTCTCCTATAAAGAGCCTCATAAGGTGTCATCTGAATCGAAGCATGATAACTGTTATTGTATGCAAACTAAATCAAGGCTATGTGATTATCCCATGCTCTTCCAAGGTCTATCATAAAAGATTTAAGAATACCCTATAGTATACATATTGTCTGCTCAGACTGTCCCTCTGTCTGAGGATGGTACACTATGCTCAATCTAAGCTGAGTACCTAGATATTTCGACAATCCATTCCAAAAACATGATGTAAAA
The DNA here is from genome assembly GCA_963277665.1 of Viscum album. Classification (NCBI taxonomy): domain Eukaryota; kingdom Viridiplantae; phylum Streptophyta; class Magnoliopsida; order Santalales; family Viscaceae; genus Viscum; species Viscum album. Next base: position 1,211,191,276 of record OY728153.1, on the reverse strand, counting down.
CGTTTATATCAACAAAAAATATTTATCTCAAGTTTAGTTCCCCTTGATTAATTATATAGCGACGAATCTTGTATTTCGTATAAAGATCAAATTTCTCACAAAAGAGATGGTGCCACGAACACTTCAGAGTGCAGACCGTGATTGCTATATCCAAGTTTTGTGTAGTGAATTTCTTCTCAAGGGTTAATAGATATAGAGAATAATATGCTACTACCTTATCTCTATTCATCAGCATCGCTCCCAGACCAACTCTAGATGCATCACAGTTCACTTCATAAACAATCCCAAGACCTGGGAGTGTCAGTAATAGAGTTGTAGTCGACCTTCTATTTAGAACAAGGAAAGCCTCTTTACACTGGTCTAACCAATAAAACTTTATTCCCTTATTCATTAGTGATATCAAGGGTGCTGATAATCAGAAGAAGTCCTAGATAAACTTTCAGCAACATCTTGCTAAACCTAGAAATCTCATAATCTCAAACACATGGGGATGTGTCAAGGATATGAATGCCTCAACTTTCTCTTAATCTATAGATATTCCATTCATTGACACCACATGTCATAGGAAACTCACCAATCAAATCCAAAAGTCATACTTTAATATATTTGCATAAAGCCCATGTGCTTGAATCATACTTAGGACTATCTCTTGGTGCCTAGCATGTTGCTCTTGTGTTTTCAAGTAGATGATGATATCATTGGAGAAAACTATGAAAAAAGAGTCTAAGTATGGATGAAATATCTTGGTCATGAGTTCCATGAAAACTGATGGTGAATTCATCATTCTGAACGACATCACCAAGTACTCATATATTCCATACCTTCTCCAAAATGTGGTCTTCAGAAAGTCTTTCTATTTAACTCACAACTGGTGTTATCCCAATAGAAGATCATTCTTGGAGAACCATCGGGATGCCCATAGCTAATTTAAAAGATCATTGATATTGTTCAATGGATAATGGTTATTCACCATCACCTGGTTTAACTTTTGGTAATCAATGCATAACTAAAGACTACCACCCACTTTATTGGAGAACAAAACAGGTGCACCCCACAGTGAAGTACTAGGTTTGATATGTCCCTTACTATCTATTTCATCAAGAATAACCTTGAGATCTTTCAGCTTAGTTGGCACCATACGATATGGGGTATTGAAAATGGATTCACTACCAACATGAATTCAATCTTATCTTAACATTTCAATCCTTCAGAGTCTTTATTAGGTCAAAGATTACCAAAAATATTTCAACCCATTCTTTAGCATCCTAAGAGCCTTCTATGCTATGGAATGATGAATAATTATAGAGTTGAAAATAATGGCATACTCAACCATAGTTTTGAACTCTTATACATAGGAAAGGAATTAAGTGAAAGAAGTCTGGTTGAAACAAATTTGCTGCCTAAACCACATAACAAGTGTGGGATAATTCTCAACAATATTCTCTTACACATCCAATGTTAAAGAAGAAACATACCCCCTTTTGGAAGTATTCAGTCCTACTTCCTAAGTATACCCATAAGACTATAATGCGAAAATATCTCCCGTAACATGAAAGAAAAACTTCATAATAGAAAAAGTGTCATTGGGATCAACCTTAATCAGTCTATGGGATCACACAAGGTTTCTCTAAATTAGTCTATGAGATCAAACAAAGTTTTTCATAGGATCCTACAATCCAAAAAAGGTAAAAATCTCCTAGAACCAACCATTTTTCCCATACCTATACTTTAGTCACACTCTTAATATATATACTAACATAAAAACATTCTCCTTTTAACTAATTAATGACAGTAAAGATATATCACAAAGAATGGAAACAAAGATATATCACACGGAACAAACTATCCTAGAAAGATAAAAAAAATCAAGACATTTAATTAATGAACCACTATACAACATAACAATAGGTATATATAGGGAATGTGAACCTACGTACCTATTCATGATGCATGAACATATGAAAAATATCATAAATCACATATAACATTATGTGTATCACCCAAGGTGAGTTTAATCAATGGTAATAGAAAAACATAATTACCCCTACTTTATATAAACCTAGAGGTCCACTACGAAGTGCTGGCCAGACACTAAAAAAGTACCCCTACTTGAGTCCCAATGTCCAATCTCATATATAATGTGTCCCAACCCCAAGATAAGAACATGTTAGTTTTCCTTGATCTCTGATACCATTTTTAACACCTCAACCCGAATCACCGTGTCCAAGATAGAATTCCACGCGACCTCATACACATCTACCCATATACAAGAGGCTACCAAATAACAGTGAGGGTCTGAGTCCTTTAGCGGGTAGATTATATCCTCAATATCATTTCATAGGATCAATAATCAATAATCAACAATATAATACATAATCTAAGTAATAATGAAGAAAAATAAATATAACACACATGTAATACAAATAAAGCATCTCCCATAAGTGGAAAGTATGTCTAAAGGAATATAAAGAAGAAAAAGTAAATAAATAAATAGTGGATCCTCTAGAGTCTACCTAGTCAACTACTAGATCAATGCTCTTCCACTAAGCTATCCACAATATGGCCCTTTCCCTTCACCAGATCCCTGATGCAATCTACAAGCGCATCAAAATGCTCGAGTAAGGTGTGAGTACAAGACTCAGTAGGACACCACCAATGCGCCCTTAATAATATGTGATCAAGTATAATATTTTATTCCATAATAATGATCAATTCATAACAAAAATAGACATATAATCCAAAACTAAGTGGCTATGTGCTAACCAAGCTTCCACAAACCCCTGCCTGTACCTACTTCAGCTCTATGCCGGATGGATAATCAAGGTGCTAGAAGAAATCAAGGATTATCCATGAGGCTAATGAATCATTCTACTCAAATTTGTGTGATATTGAAACTTGACATCAATTCTCACTAAGAAGGTTATGTTCTTGATATACTCTAGGGATTGAGAGCTAATCAACATCCCTTATTCATTGAGCGACATACTAGAGATTAAGAGATAACCAACATCCCTTAGTCATTGAGGCATATACTAAGGATCGAGAGATAATAAACATCCATATAGAGTAACATAATAGGGATCAAGAGGTAATAAACATCCCTTATTCATTGTGTGCATACTAGGTATTGATAGCTAGTTAGAATCCCTTAGTCATTGAGTGAATCATATGGAATTCTAAGACATCATCGTATCCCTACTCTATGCATGGGTCCCTCATCGTCTTTGTCGCAAGTCATGTGCACTCCCGCCAAGGGATAAAATGTCATGACTATCCACCTATCTTTGGTTCCATGAATAATACCACAAAACATACATAGCATGGTGGGATACATGAGCAAGCACAACATAAAATATTAAGTAAAGTAGCTCACACAATACACATGATTAACACGAAACATGAATAACAAGCTACTAACTACACGACATAAAGAATAACATAAGGTTTTCAGGGCCACACACATACACCCACATGTGATAAAAATCTAGAATGGTCAACAAAATATGTCTATTCATAATTATATTAATGGAAACATGTGTAAATGATCTGAAAAAGGTAAGGAACTTCCTACCCCAAAATTCGTCAACATCAAAGGAAAAGTCCATCAAAGGTGTCATTACCTGAACCACATTCACACACCAACCATAAAAATGATCACACAACAAGGATTTATTTCTTCCTTCAAATAACACTTGGGATTAAATTTATTCTCATTGATACGAATCCAACGACACTGACTACGCATAATTTCGATTAATATCAAAAAAGATATTGAATTTATAAGTTTGAAAGAAATAAAAATAAAAATAAAAAACATAGATGAGAGAGGGATGAGATATAGAGATAGGGATGCGAGGCATTGATAGGGGAAAGGAAAATCATAAATCAACTCCCATATGTCCCTCTCACCATTTATGAATTTTTTTTCAATTAATAAATTATTAAATTCATCCCTCTAACCTCATAAAACCCCACAGGCCACACATATAAAAATTATTCCAAATTTAATAATAATAATAATAACAAAATTATTTATTATTATTATTAAATATAACACTTTATTTCCATCCTTAATATTTTAAATAAAAACCTACATTAAACACTGAGTAGTTAATAAATTTATATTTACCACAAAATTACATTTATGTAGGATAATTAATAATATCACTATTATCATATAACCTCCCAATAGTTTACTCATAGATAAAAGTCACTCATCAATTAAGATAAATTAATATTATTTAATTAATCATTTATTTTTTCAATTTTATTTTTTTTGAAAAAATTAATAATAATAATAATATTATTACTACCCTTAAGTGTGATATGACCAAATGTCAGACGCATACAAAAGTTATGTCTCGCCTAGAGTAAAACCCCCATTTTGGACCTAACGTTGGTCTCCGATTTTTCATAAGATTCACCATTAGAGAGATAATAATTATTTATTATTTAAATTTTTTTATAAATAAATAATTAAAAATAAAAAGTGTTTTATTGCGTGCGATTTCGCTAAACGCCCATCATGCATAAATGTTTTACCCTAATTAGGGTAAAAACCATGTTCTAGACCTAACAGTGGTCTTATATTTTTCATACAGTAAACTGTTTGAGTTATATTAAATTAATTTAAAAAAATAATATATTAAAAAATATTAAATAAATTATTCTCACGGGTGATCCATCCAAATGTCAAACACTTACAAATGTTATACCCCACCTAGGGTCTAAATGTTGTCTCAGATTTCTCATATGATGTACCATTTTGCAGTTATTAAATTATTTTGAAAAAATTAGCAATGATTAATATAACATATTTATTATTTTTATTTCATCCATGCTGAGGCTTTACAGGACTCAAAATCTCACACTAACTCGACATCTGACTCCAAAAATATTTTATTGAATATTCCAAGGTGTTAACTCAGCTTTCAACATTCCACAAAGCCTTTAACACAAAAAATAAGTTATTTTCATTGATAAATAATTTTTGTCACATAAAAAATATAATTTTTCAAAAATAGGATTTTTATTATCTTTATAAATTTTAGGATATCACAGATAAAGGGAAAAAAGATATTTTTGTGGAAATCGCTATCGAATCTACGAAAGGAGAATGACCTTGGATCTTGGATAGTGGGTGTTCTTATCATATGATATGAGACTTAATTTTTTTGAATAATTTGAAATAATTCAAATAATGAACAATAAAATTTTGCAATGATGAATCTCTCAGAATCAAAGGTGTTGGATCATCCATCATTGGTAAAGAAAAATTGAAATCCAATAAAGCTTTATTTGTTGAAGGGATGAAACACAACTTGCTAAGTTTTTCACAACTTTGTGATGAAGGTAAAAAAGTTATTTTTAGAAATTATGTGTTTTTTATGAAATGAGTGGAAGATGGAAAGATAGTTAGAAGAGTCCAACACACAAAAGGAAACTTGTTATAGGTTGGTGAGGCTAAAAAATCTTGGTACTTGAGTATGATAGAAGAGAATCAGTTGTGGAATAAAAGGATATGACACATGTGTTAGAGAAACATGTGCAAGTTATGAAAGAGGGAAATTGTTCGTGGTATTCCTGATATGTCAGGAATAATATATTATCATTTCACAATTTTTTTATAAAGGAATTAATACAAATTCTATGAACAATAAAGTTAAAATTTGTTCAAAATGACCCTTGGAACTTATTTACTATGATATATGTGGACCAATGAGGAAAAACCAACTCATGGAGATAAGTACTTCATTAATTTTATTGATGAATTTACTATCATTACTTGTGTTATGTATATGAAACATAAGTCAAATTCTCTAAAAATGTTTAAAAGTTTCAGGTAGAAAGCTGAGAAGTAATGTGAGTATTCAATAATTAATTTGAGAACAGACAATAGTGGTGAACAAAAAAATGAATATTTTGAAAGTTATCTTGAGAATATTAGATTTCATCATGAGTTTACTACACCATAAACTCCTAAAAAAATAGTGTTACTGAATGGAAGAATATAAGTTTGGTTGAAATGGGGTGAACTATGTTACTTGAACATGGTATCTCTCATTAATTTTGGAGGCAATCCATGAGCACTGCTATTTATATTCAAAACCGATGTTTCTAAATGAAATGTTTATATATGAATCCATATGAATATTTTTATGACAAAAATCTAATTTTTAAAGACTTAATAGTTTTTTGGAGTCTATGCATCATAAATAAGAATGGTAGAAATATTGGGAAGTTTGAATATAGAGGTGAAGATGGAATTTTTCTTGGCTATACTCTAGAAGGAAGAAAATATAGTTTTTTCAACAAAGAGACATGAAGAATAGTTGACTTTGTTGATGTGAATGTTATTGAAAAATCTAAGGAAGATGATAAAAAAACTTATGTTGACAAGGAAGATGGTCAAGATGAAAGAACTGTTGTTAATGATTTTGATAAGGATGCAAAAAATTGTAATATTACTCGAGAAGAAGAATCAAACTTAGTTATTTCTAGTGATGAGGAAGAATTCTGAAAAATATCATCCTAGGTTGAAGAATCAAGTGGAAGTGAAAAACATTATTGGTGATCAACATCAAAAGGTTCAAAAAAGAATAACACCAAAAGTTGTTACACAAAATTCTTTGAATTTAAAAGTTGAGCTGAAAGATGTGATTAAAGATTTTGAGCATCCAGAATGGGTTTAGGCTATGAATGAAGAATTGGATCAGATTTATAAGAATAATACTTGGGAACTCATACCTAATCCAGATAATTTTTTTTTATTGATACAAAATGGGTTTTCTAGAATAAGATAAATGAATAAGGTAAAGTGATATGAAACAAATTAAGATTAGTGCGAAAAGGCTACTCATAGATTAAAGGGATTGATTTTGATGAGACTTTTGCTTCAGTGTCAAGGTTATAAACAATCATAATATTTATTTCTATTTATTCACAATTAAGTTAAAAAAATATTTCAAATGGATATGAAGTTCGAATTTATGAATGGAGATATTGATGAATATGTTTATATTTAACAACCATATATATTTTTTGCTGGGAAAGATGAAAGTTTTGTGTGAAAGTTAAAGAAATCCTTATATGGGTTAAATAAAGATATGAGGGAATGGTATTCCAAATTGGATACCTACTTAAGAAAGATGAGTTTTAATAAAGGAAGTGTTGATAATAATGTGTACATTAAATAATGTTAGGAGGTTTCCATCATTATAATTGGTTATGTTGATGACATTATCTTTGATGATAATGATAAGAGAACTTATGAAAGATTTTATGAATGCATGAAAAAGTTATTTGAGATGTCCATACTGAGTGAAATGAAATACTTCTTTGGCTAAAAATATTATAAAAGTTGAAACAAATTTTTCTTCCTCAAAAATATTATGCTAAGGATCTTCTTAAGAAGGTAGGGATGGAAAATTTGAAACTAGTTTCCATAATGATTTCAATGGGAACCATGTTATCTAAAGATGGAGAAGGAAAGGAAGTTGATCCAAAAAGTTTCAAAAGATGACTGTAAATTTATTATATTTGTCTGCCTAAAGTCCCAACATTGTTTATGTTGTTACCTTATGTAAAATATTTTAGAGTGCTCTAAAAAAATCACATTTATTGGCTGAAAAAATAATTCTTATATATATTAAAGGGACAATAAATTTTAGAATTAGGTATGAAAGCTCAGAAATTATTGACTTGTTTTGGTATTCAGATATTTATTGGGTAGAAAATTTTGATGATAAAAGATTGACATCTAGTGGAGTTTTTATCCTAGAGAAAATTTGTGTAAGTTGGCATACAAAGAAAAAAAATTAGTAACTTTTAGCATAGAAGAATTTAAATATATTGTTTCTACTCAAGCTGCTACCCAAATTTTGTGGATAAAGACTCAATTGGAAGACTTACTTGCTAAATTAAAGTTACCCTTGTTCTTGGTTTGTGATAATAATAGTGAAATAAACCTTACTAGAAATATAGTACAACATTCTCATTAAAAACATATTGATATAAAAAACCACTTCATCAAATAGAATATGGAGAAGAATGAATTGAAACTGGAGGATATTTCTATATCTAAATAATTTTCTAACATTTTTCACAAAAAGTTTACCAAATTAATATTTTAGTAAATTAAGTTTGAACATGTCCATCGAACCTCTTTATCATCAATTTTTAAGTATGTGTTTTTGTACTCCCTCTCATATACTCATTGGATAGTGTTTTTGAGGGATAATTTTTTCATAAATCTATCCATTTCATATGTGATAAGCCTTTTAAAAAAGAATGTATAAAGGGGGAGTTGTGGGTAAGATATGAATTAATCATGTAAATGTGTGAACTATTCTAACTTTTTTTGGAGTGGTTGTAGGAAACAATTATTTATAGGAAAGTGGAAGAAGAATAAATATGTGAAGAGAATATGAGGAAGTTTCATGAGTCACTACATTTGGAAAACATAGTTTTTTTTTCAATGAGTCTTGTTTCCTACAATGAGTTAGCTCATGTAGGATTATAATTATTGATGAGTAATAAATTTATTAAGTTTAAAATGTTTATTTATTAATGAATATTAGATGAAAAAAAATCCAAAGGGGGATATTATTGGGACCAAGTTGGCAAGAAGTTGATTTTGGAATATGGAATAAGTTTTTTCTGAAATAATTGTTTTTTATTGTCAAGGTAATCACCTCAATTTGTAAATGTTGGTGATCAGACTCACAATCATATTCAAAAAATCGAACAAAAAATTCTAAAGAAATTCCATCAGATTGAGAATATGTTTTCTATAAGAAAAGGTCCATTATACTCACCTTGGGTCTAGAAAATAGAGTTATGACCATAATGAGAAAGTGTATCAAAGTCTACATGCCTCCCATGTAAATATGACAATGATTTACTATTTTTTAATTCTAAAAAATCATAAGTTTTTTAAAAATAAGTGATGTTGTCCTTATAAAGGAAATGTGGATAACATGCAATGCTAATCACATTCAGGATTAGTTGGAAATAAAGTAGCTTATGGAAGGATTAAATGTTAAAATACTTTCTATTTCAAGTAATATGATTCTAAATTTGATCTTAAATGTTCCTAAATACATGAAGAAGTCATGTTACAAGAAGGATTTTTTGAAAGAAGGAAGTTATTAAAGTCCAACATTCTAGTCTCAATTCATCGGTGTGAGATCACTGGACATAGAAATTTTTGAAGTCTGTGATGTTTTTCTCAGAATGTGAGAAGATGAAGATGCTGGTTTTCAGTCAGAGCAATAATCCACAAGATAGAAATATTCTGAGAAAGCAGTTGGTGAATACTGGATTCTTATTTACCATAATCAAGAATGTAAATAATTTGCTGCTGACATAGGTCCATTAGACATGGTGTGACACCAATAATCAAAGTCACCATAACACTGACCATTATATGTAGTGATGGATGGAAAAGGAAATCTAAGGTAAAATTGTTTTGGGAGTTTTTAGAACCAGTGAAAAAGAAAAAGAAGTGAAACTGGTTGAGACCGATTCAACCTTTTTCATCAGGTTGAACTGATATGTATTCATTTGGTTGAAGATAAAAATGTATTATTAAGTGTTTCTAACAATTAGGTCAAGATTCATTGAACCATAGGAGACACTGATTTATCAAAGTGAAGTAGAGACCAATAACAAGATGCATTCTGACACTGACAACATCATTGGATGAAGGTACATCATTCTAAGGAAAAAGAAGAAAATAATAATTTCTTTAAATCAGTTGTAGGAAGTGTTGTAAAAGGGGTGTCTTGAAGTAAGTGTCTGTTAAAGAAGTTTGAAGCTGATGCTGAAGTGCTGTTGAGGATGTGAAGTAATATTTAGTAGTTGGGACTCTGTTTATGGAAAACGAAATGAAACTAAAGTATAAATAAGTAAAATAAATGTTTATGTAAGATGTTTTCAAATTTAATATCTAAATAGTCGGTATAGATCATAAAAATGAGTAGTTTTTTTTCAGGTTTTTCTGAGCATTGTAATGAGAAGTCTTTAGTTCTGATATTTTTAAAAGTGGGTCAAGAAGATTGAAGTGACCATATGTATTCATCATAATGAAAAGCATCATAATGGAAATCGAGATCATAATAAAGAATTATTTGAAATTATGAGGTGAGATAAAGTCGTGAGTATGGAATACCTCCTTTTTATTACATAACTTAACATTACATCGTACAAATAGAGGATCTTTTAATGTTTAGTTTCTTAGAGAAAAGGTACAAAATAAATGAAAACATAAAACATTAATTTAATACACTTGAATAGATTCTTATTTGGTTCATCCTAATTAAATTTACTACATCTCATAACCCAGGTACATACATCAAAGGAAAGGGTGAGCATAAGGCCTGGTAAGGAAAAACAAGGGAAACCGTTTACAAGTGATCATGAGAATTATCGATAAGAACTTAGAGAATATCATAAGGTAATAAGAAATAGAAAAATTGACATATGATAGTAAAAATAACATGAATCATAATATGGAAATGTGACTACAACATTTAATTTAGTCATTCATAAACATATCACTAAGGTCTATCATCGAGGTGTCATAAAAACTACTATGGTTATTCACCAAGTTGTCGTAAAACATGTCATCTCTAGAGATTAAATTATTTACCCAATGAAATGGAGTGATATCAGGGTGAACCCTTAATATGTATTAATTAATTTTATCCACATATATCATAATAAAACATTTCATAAATAACCCATGGAGAATAAAATAAATGGGTTTCATATCAAAATCATGACATTTTTAAAAAGTGCTTAAAGACAAGATCTTTATGTCATTATTAAACCACAAAAGAGAAAGGTGAGTTTAATGTATGTTAATACCAGAATAAAATAGATCATTTTGAAATCTTGGTGAATACATCTAGAAAATAAAGAGTTTTGGGTATTTATAAAATAAAATAAGAGAATTTCTTGAGAAAAAGAGAGAAATTTTGAGAAGAAAATCTAGCAGCATAACGGGTATGAAACATGGTTTTAGAAAAAAGAGGGTAAACAGGTATCACATTTATAAAATACTCTTAATATAGTAAAGAGATAAAATAAAATGGAAAAAATAACATATTATATAAATTTGAAAGACATATCATATAAAAAGAAAACATGAAAGGAAAAGAGAAGTTGCAATTTCCCTTACCTTGAAGAGTGTTCCTAAAACTTGAGGATTGAGAACTTGGGGGATTGTGAAAACCTTAGGAGGAATAATTATGAGGTAAAAATATCTTAGATTCATAGAGGATAAATTTTAAGTGAAATTAAATGGATAAATGAGTGGTTATTTATAGGAAAAGCGGAGGATTTGTTTATTAATTTCCTTAGACACCTAGATAGTGGTAAATGAAAAACCATGGGCTTGACCATGATATTTATGCATTGTATTGGAAACTTGGGACACCTATTAATATATTTTAATTAAAAAGAGTCAACCATAATTTTATATTACTTATTACATCATTATGGTGTCATTAAACATCCCAAAAAAATCAACTACGTTTTTACTATTCATAAAAAAAATTATTTTATAAAATTATCATAAATTCACCCTACCCTAATTTCAAAATGAAAATTTAAAAATTGATATTTATTTTATCATAATAATTATCTAAATATGATAATTTTATGTTTTAAATATTAAAACCATTATTTATTAAAAATAATAGTGGATAGAAAATGCATAGTGAAATTACAAAGTGAAATTTTCGACACTTGAAAAAAATAAAATTATTTTATCATTTATATTTAAATAGGAGTTTTTAACCATAATATTTCATTAAAATAAGTATTATTAATAATATATTAGTTTTTTATAATATTTATAACTTTTTTGAAAAGTACAATTTTTGTCTGAAAAATCAATTTATCAAATTCCAACTCAATTTTATTAAGAAAAACAATTATTAAAATAGAATTTATAGAACAAAAATTTTATTTGTAATATGTCATTACACTTTACGTAACTAGGGCCTCCAAACATAGCCCCTCATAACACCCACATATGACCTAAGGGCGAGGTGTGTGATAATGATAGATTCTTGGGGTGGCTCATATAACATTTCCCAAGTGGTAATTTCCACTAATTTTAATTTCTTCCATAGGTGATTTAGTTCAAGACTAAAATGTTGAAGCTTATCTTGGAATTGGTAAATAGTTAAGCCCAATGATCTACCTCCCTCCCATGATCCAAAAAATGGGCTTCCTATGGCATGAATCTACTATTTGAGGCCATCATTTCTCCTTCCCGCATTAATTAACCATTGTCATTTCTATTTATAACACTAATTACGACGTTAAAATTATTATTAAGAGTTTCCAACAATCATATTGACCGACAATCATATAAAGACTGAAACCTGATGGTCACATTTCAATTTATATGTAAATCATTATTAAAGATATATACTTTTTCTGAGTATAATAAAACACACATTTTTAGGAAACAATTATCATTCAAAAATTTTGGGTCATTACATTCTTCCCCCCTTAAAAAATTTTACCCCTAAAATTTCAAATCGTCCCCTTAGTAGATAAAAGGTGTGGGTAATTTTTCCTTATTATTTACTCTGGTTCACACATAGATTCTTCATATTTGTGGTTTCTCCATGAAACTTTAATGAGGTGGGTAGTCTTATTATGTATAACCTTATATCTCTTGTCACGAACCAGCCCGAGTTGACCCTGAACCAGTCACAAGGGCCAGCCCGCGACAAGTCCCAAGAGACATTCCCGATCCTCCTAATATGGTGACAAGAACCAAGGGCATCAATAGAGTACACAAGAGAATGATTTCACCCATATATAAATAGTCAAACAAACAACAGAAAAAAATGGACAGCCCAAAATACAATTATATAAAAACTGAACTGAACATTATTTGTACAAGAAAATGAAAGTACAACTAAACCGACAACTCAATTGACCAAAAACGATAACCAAATAACTCCATATGACCCTTATGGTCACTCTACAACATAATAATCACATGTATCCCAAGGTGATTAAACTCAAGCTGAAACCTACACAAGGGATAAAAACAGGAGAAGACTATAGGCGTGAGTATTAAAACTCAGTAGGTTTGCCCAATATTCTATACCCAATGCACATAATTTAAAATAATATAAACATCCATTTCAAGTTTTAAATAAAATATATAAAGGTATGTTTTCCAAATGAGGTCTCATGTTATAAAAAAAATTACCAGGAAAAAACTAGCTTGTTTTATAAACAAGAATTCTAGTAACAAATTTCAAAGAGGTGCAACATCAAATTGAAAATAATTTTCAAGGGGGATTATTTAAAGAATGCACACTTTTAAATAAATAACACACTACTTAATTTACCAACCAAACACACCATATTCCAACGGTGAGTACAAAATAGCCAATGAGCACAACTCACGGGAACACCCCTAGGCACTAGTCAGTTGTGAGCCCCAGGTACCTCATATCTCGGTGAAAGTAACCATAATAAATATCGGTTCTCATGCACGATACACTATTAGGGAACATACCCATAACCTAGTGGTCCCAAATCATCATCAACATAGTTTAGTTAGTGTTGTAATCATCAAACTTGCTACATGAAATAGGGGCCAAACCCCATGGGATCACTAGCATACTAGTACATGTCCGCCCACCCAGATACTCGAGATTCCATTTAGTTCTAAATCAAGTTAATCATTTTATCAAATACACTTTTCACATAAAAATTTCATTACCAAACCGTAAACACACAAACAACCCACAAACATGCTTCACATTTCTTTCACAAATCAATAAACCACTAAAAAGTTTCGTAAAACAATTTCATGAAGTATAACGAGGCCTTACACATAAAATCCATTCAAAAATGATCTTTTAAGGCCAGAAACCCATCAATAACACAAAAAAACATATTTTTAAGCCCTCAATACAATTAATAAATCAATTTCATGGACCATAAAATGGCCCCAAAATATAGAACATGAAATACACATGGAAACCATTTTTACAAAAAAATGCCAAACGAGCGTTTAAGCCTTTCTCAAAACTAACATTTGACCAAGGTATGAATTTAAATTTTACTAAGGAGGTGTATAAAAACCATTTATAGGAGAAAAAAAAATTCATAAATCCCTTAAAACACATAGTTTACATATTTAAAACACAACCATTTTCATAAGGATGTGAAACCAGCCATTTTCCGACAACTCGAGCCAAAACATGTTGTAAACCAAAACCCATTTATTTGTAAAACCTAATACAAATTGGAAAGATATATAAGGACCCAAAAATACCACTTATAATTCTTAAAATTCATTTATAAATCCAAAAAAATTATTTTTAAATCACACATCGCACATAAAAGCCAACCGAGAAATTTATCGAACACATGACATGCCCTTTAAAAAAAAACAAATTATTTTAAGAACATTAAAAGGAATAAAACACCAATTTAATTCCATATTTTATTATAGATACTTTAAAATGTTAAAAATACCATAAACCAGGTTCTAAACCTCACAAAAAAGTTGTGAAAGATAGCATAACATTTAAATAAACACTTGGTGTGCAATTTTATGACAAAACAACTCAACCTTTCACAAAACAAGGATTAAAAAACTATTTTTCACACCAAGAAAATTATCAAAAGGATGAAAAAAATAAACATATATATAATATTTGAATAATAAGAAAAATATAAAACTTTAATGATAAATTCATGTGCAAGGTATATCCTACCTCAAATCCTTGGCGTAATGGAAACGCACACCCAATATCACCATCTGAGAGTTTATAAACCCTAAACTTATGAAGACCAGACCCAAAAAAACAAAAACCCCATAAAAAATCATGGGATAATAGAACCCTAGGTCTAACATGTCTAAGTGATAATATAAAACCAAAAAATAATGAAAGGAGGAGGAAGAGGAAGGAGAAAGGAGAAGGAATCTCACCTTTCCACCTATAAAACTCTTCATCTTCCATTAGATATGAAACCTTATAGAGAAGTGACTGGATTGAAACTTATGTTAGAGTCTCCTAAGATCTGTAAGAACCAGTTAAATAATATTTTTGGGAAAAATAGTATTAATTTAATGAATTATGTGTGAAACAATTTACCTTCTCAATTCTGGACGTTTTGAGGAAACCAGAGAACTTTTGACCTAATAAGAAATTCAAATGAGCTTCAAATAGGTAAAATAGATAATGGGGGTGGGGATATTTATTTGGGATTCTAATATGAGGTGTAACCACTGAAAAATATTAAAAAATGAAAATGATATAAAAGAAAAAAATTATATTTTTAAAACTGGAAATGGGCCTATGGGCTAGCCCAATACCTAAATAAGTAAACCAAATTTACCATTATTATGAATTATTAATGGGTCCAAAAGGATATGGTGGTTTGAATATGTCAGTGTAGGAAATGTATGAAGTGGAATGAGTGAAAAATGTTGAAAAATAAAGGAGTTATAAAAGAAACAAATTTGGTTTTTAAAACTGGAAATGGGCTCACGGTTAGCCCAAATCATGAAGTAACTACCCATTATCCAAAAACTCACAAACAAGAAATGGGGAACCCAAATTAGGGTGATTAGACATATATGGTAGTTAAAAACTCAAAATTAATCTCACCCAACACCTAATAAAATGATCGGTATTTTTAATGAACCGGATCAAAATAATGACATGAAAAGAAAAAAAACCAGGTGTGAGAATTCTCCACACCATTAAAGATTTCTGCCCCCGGAAATCCATAACACTTTTCAACTAACAGAACAACACCTAAGAATTCCTTATTAACATAATACAACCTCTAAATATATGAAAAATATCGTTTACCAATAATGTAACTTAATACTCTTTCCAAAATAAAACACCAACTCACAACCACTTCCAGAGAATCTACAGAAAGATCAAGCCACCACCTCCACAACCAAGCCAAGAACTAGATTGTTGGGCCTTCTCCCAATGAACCCAATGATCTCCCAAACCATAGATCCCTAAAAAATTCCAATGACTTGGGGCGGAGGCTGGAATGGGATCCCCACCATTAAATCACAACTACCATATGACAAATCCTAAAGGAAAGATCTCTGAGACCCACAGTGGGTCTCCCCACCATTAGAGAAAAACTAGAAATGAACAAAAAAAAGAATTCAAAATGAACTATAATTGGGTCTCACCTGAATAGGACCACCAAAAATCTCCCACAAAAACCTACAAACCCAAGTTGAGAGGAACACAACATGAACATTTAATCCACCCACTCTCAAACAGAGGTGACAAGAATTGAGCCAAAAATTTCGACACAGATCCAGACTCCCACCACTCAGGAAGGGGAGGGAAGGGGACCCAATAATTGGGACATTGAAACCACAAAAGAAACAAAGCAACTAGATCACTGAAATGGTAGAGGTATGATCTTTTTAGTACTACCCACAATCCTAGGATTCCTGACTATGCACCAGCCTCACTCCGAAACTTATGGCTGGAGCTATGATGGATGAAGCATCTCTTGCCTCGTAGTTAGGATTTGATAATCTTGAACTTGTACTCCATCCCTTAGTTCCACACAGTACCACATAACACTCCTAGTAAGAAACAACATATCAAGAGACACCATGAAACTCTCTTCCTCAACAACACGTTTTTACCCAAACAAGAACATGGAGATACACAACACTATTTTCTCTCACTCCAAACAAGGAACATAATGAAAAAGGCATAGAAAAACATCCACTAAACATCACTTAGCACAACTAATACAACCGAGAGAATCACCATAAAGGGAAGACACTTTAAATCGAGCCCAAATAGCTCTCTATTTCTACAAACAGGCTGAGGTATCATTCTAAGAAGTGAATTTAGCATTTGAAACAAATCCTTAGGTTGATCAATTGGAAATATTACCAATGGAGAACCATCTATGGACACATAACAACATACAACACATCTTTAGAAACCCACTAAACATTACCCCAAAATTGATCCACCAACCAGATCCCATCTCAAGATACAACAAGAGTATGACTTATAGATCATAGGGAAGCTTACTGAATAAACAACTCTTATAATACATATAAGTAACTATACACATAACCATTGATTTATAAACAAATGCCACAATTTTTTTCAACTCAAAAAACTTTTTAAAAACATACTAATTTGTTGGGTTTCAACATTCACCAATGGTGTTTCATCAATTCTCACCCACATGCACATTTCCACACCACCCAGGCACCCAACCACCATTCCATATAGTCCATTCTTCTAGATATCAATAAAACCATGCATGTGAGCACCCATGAAAACACCGAAGGCTAAAACAAAATAACATCTTTCCAAAAATCATGTACCTTTAAAAGGAACACCAACCACCAAGTCAAAAACCCTTTTCATATTTCACAAAACAAACCACACTTCATCAAGAAAAATTTTCCTAAAAACCTACCCCTTTTTCATTTTTACAAAATTAAAAACAACCAAGATACTCTAAACAACCCCTTTCCATTTTCTAAAATTCAACAAGGTATCTTTTCATAATCAGATGGCCATTGAGACCAATACCCTTTATAGTAAAACACCAACTGCTAAAAACCAATTCCTCAGATTAAAACACATTTCAACATCCCAAAACACCCCATTTAAAAAAAATATTCAGAATTACTTTAAAATTATTCAAACTTTCAAAACATTTTATTTCAACAAACCACAAGTTTATATTAGGAAAAATCCAATCTTGTTAAATCATTTCCACTTCCTCCCAAAAAATTGTTAAAAAAAACACAACCATTCAAAACCATTCTTATATTTAATTTTTGAAAACCCCTTTTCCCCTTTTCAAAATCCAATCATTCCTTTAAAACCCATTTCCATAATTCTCACATAATTATTTTCAAAACAAAATTTAGAATTCAAGAAAGGTCGAAGAAACCCACAAAAGGGAACTAGTGTCGGTGGGTGACTTGACCATACAGTTGGCAGCCATATGTCAAACACAACACCAACATAGATAGACTTATTAGGACCATGCCCCAGATCCACATGTCTTTCTAGGCCCTATGATCTCATGGAGGCCATTAGTCTGAGTCCCCTTGTCATTTCCCAACATCAAACAATCAACAAGAACAAAGGAAACTAATAAAACCAGACATCCTATGGAAACCTGAGGATTAGAACAAGAAAGAGTTCATGAAAATCTTCCCACAATTACCCCTAAAGTCCCAAAAATCCTACTCCCTCTACCTTGAAATCCCATAAATAAAAAGTTTGCTCTAAAAATAAAGTTCTGCTAAGAGATGACTTCCTCTGATACCATTTTTTCACGAACCATCCCGAGTCAACCCTGAACCGGTCACAAGGTCCAGCCCGCGACAAGTCCCGAGAGGCATTCCCGATCCTCCCAGGATGGTGATAAGCACCAAGGGCATCAATATAGTACACAAGGGAACGATTTCACCCATATATAAACAATCAAACAAATAGTAGAAAGAAATGGACAGCTCAAAAAACATTTATATAAAAATTGAACTGAACATTATTTGTACAAGAAACTAAAAGTAAAAATAAACCGACAACTCAATTGACCAAACCCGATAACCAACTAACTCCATGTGACCCTACTGGTCACTCTCCAACATAATGATCACACGTCTCCCAAGGCGATTGAACTCAAACTGAAACCTGCACAAGAGATAAAAATAGGAGAAGACTATAGGTGTGAGTATTAAAACTCAGTAGGTTAGCCTTATATTCTATTCCCAATTCACATCCTTTAAAATAAAAGAAAAATAAATTTCAAGTTTTAAATAAAAGATATAAAGGTATGTTTTTCAAATGAGGTCTCATGCTATAAAAAAATTACCAGACAAAAACTTGCATGTTTTATAAACAAGAATTCTAGTAACAATTTTCAAAGAGGTGCAACTTCAAAATGAAAATAGTTTTCAAGAGGGATGATTTAAAGAATGTACAATTTTAAATAAATCACACACGCTACTGAATTTACCAACCAAACACACTATATGCCGACTGTGAGTACAAAATATCCAATGAGCACAACTCACGGGAACACCCCTATGCACTAGTCAGTTGTGAGCCCCATGTACCTCATATATCGGTGAAAGTAACCATAATAAATATCTATTATCATGCACGAGTCACTAGTAGGGAAAATACCCATAACATATTGGTCCCAAATCATCATCCACATAATTTAGTTAGTGTTTTAATCGTTAAAATGTCTACGTGAAATAGGGTCCAAACCCCATAGGATCACTAGCATACTAGTACACATCCGCCCACCTAGATACCCAGGATTCCCTTTAGCTCTCAATCAAGTTACACATATTATCAAATACAATTTTCACATCAAAATTTCATTACCAAACCATAAACACACAAATAGCCCGCAAACATGCTTTACATTTCTTTCACGAATCAATACACCACTAAAAAGTTTCGTAAAACAATTTCAAGGAGTATAACGAGGCTTTCCACATAAAATCCATTCAAAAATGATCCTTTAAGGACAGAAACCCATCAACAACACAAAAAACCAGATTTTTTCATCCCCAAAACCAATTAATAAATCCATTTCATGGACCATAAAATGGACCCAAATGATAGAATATGAAATACACATAGAAATCATTTTTACAAAAAAAATGCCAAACGATCCTTTAAGACTTTCTCAAAACTAACATTTGACCAAGGTATGAATTTCACTTTCATTAAGGAGGTGTATAAAAACCATTTACATCAGAAAAACACATTCAAAAATCCCTTAAAACACTTAGGTTACATATTCAAAACACAACCATTTTTATAAGGATGTGAAACAATCCATTTTCCGACAACTCGGGCCAAAACATGTTGTAAACCAAAACCCATTTGTTTGTAAAACCTAATCCAAATTGGAAAGCTATATAAGAACCCGAAAATACCAATTATCATTCTTAAAATTCATTTATAAATCCAAAAAAATAATTTTTAAATCACACATTGCCCATAAAATCCAATTGAGCAATTTACCGAACACATGACATGCCCTTTTTAAACAAAACAATTTATTTTAAGAACTTGAAATAGAATAAAACACCAATTTCATGCCATATTTAATTATAGATACTGTAACATGTTCAAAATACCATAAACTAGGTTCTAAACCTCACAAAATAGTTGCAAAAGATAATGGAACATTTAAACAAACACTTGGTGTGCAATTTTATGACAAAACAACTCCACCTTTCACAAAATAAGGCTTAAAAATTATTTTTCACACCAAGAAAATTATTAAAAGGATGAAAAAATAAACACATATATAAAATATTTTAATAATAAGAAAATTATGAAACTTAAATGATAAATTCATGTGCACGGGATATCCTACCTCAAATCCTTGGCGTAATGGAAACGCACACCCAATATCACCATCTGAGGGTTTATAAACCCTAAAACTTTGACGACCAGAAACAAATGAACAAAAAACCCATAAAATCATGTGATAACAGAACCATAGGTCTAACATGTCTATGGGATAATAGAAAACCAAGAAATAATGAAAGGAGGAGGAAGAGGAAGGAGAAAGGAGAGGGAATCTCACCTTGTCACATAGAAAACTCTTCATCTTCCATTATATATTCAACCATATAGAGAAGGTAATGGATTGAAACTTCTTTTATAGGCTCCTAAGATCTATAAGAACTAGTGAAAGAAGATTTGTGGGAAAAAGAGAATGAATTTAATAACTTATTGGTGAAACAATTCACCTTCTCAATTATGGACGTTTTGAGGAAACCAGAGAACTTGCAACCTAATAAGAGATTAAAATGAGCTAAAAATAGGTAAAATAGATAATTGGGGTGGGGATATTTATTTTGGATTATAATAAAAGGTGTAATCACTGAAAAATATTAAAAAATGAAAAAGATATAAAATAAGAAAATTATATTTTTAAAACTGGAAATGGGCCTACGGGCTGGCCCAATACCTAAATAAGTAACCCAAATTCCCCATGATTATGAATTATTAAGGGGTCCAAAAGGATATGGTGGTTTGACTATTTTAGTGGAGGAAATTTATTAAGTGGAATATGTGTAAAATGTTGAAAAACAAAGGAGTTATAAAATAAACAAATTTGGTTTTTAAAACTGGAAATGGGCTCACAGTTGGCCCAAATCATGAAGTAACCACCCTTTCTCCAAAAACTCCTAAACAAGTAATGGGGAACCCAAATTAGGGTTATTATACATATATGGCTTTTAAAAACTCAAAATTAATCTCACCAAACACCCAATAAAAGGATAGGGGTTTTCAATGGACCAGATCAAAACCATGACATGAAAAGGAAAAAAACTGGGTGTGACATCTACGGTCCAAGATCTCCATCGACTACTCCTCATAAGAGAGGGAATGTTCTAGTTGTACCACCTCAGGATTCAGTACATGTTAATGGTTAGGTATTCACTTCCTCAAGAGAGATACGTGGAATAAATCATGAAATTGATCTAGATTTAGAGGATGTGTAAGCCAATAATAAATTTCTCCTATGTGATCAAGGATTTCATAGGGGACAATTTACCCAGGACCGAGCTTCTGTTTCTTCCCAAATTGCATGACTCTCTTCCAAGGTTTAATTTGAGGGAATTTTTTTTCACCAAAATCAAACTCCAAGTTCCTTATATGGTTTTCAGAATAGCTCTCCTTCCAAATCCATGTATACTTTATGTGTTGTTAGATGGAATGAGCCTTTTCTATCACCTCTTGCATGAGATCAGGCCTAAGAATATTTCTCTCACTAGCTTCGTCCCAACAAGTAAGAGTTATAAATCGCTTCCTATATAGAGCTCCATAGGGTTCCATTTGAATACTTTAATGGAATATGATATTGTATGATAACTCATCTAAAGGTATATATTGATCCCATCCACCTTTAAATTGCATTGAGCATGCTCTTAGAATGTCCTAAATAATTTGAATAGTTCTTTCATATTGGACATCGGTTTGAGGGTGATAGGCCATATTGAAATTCAATTTAGTACTCAGATCATATTGAAGAATTATCTAGAATTTTTATGTGAACCTTGGATGACGATTATATATGATAGAGAGTGGAATTACATATAGCCTTACCACTTCCTTCACATATATATTGACAATTTGTTCAAGAGAGAAATATTCTCGAATAGAGATAAAATTGGTAGTCTTGGTGAGATGGTCCATTATAACCCATATCACATTGTTTCCTTTGGATGTTTTTAGGATACCAGTGACAAATTCCCTAGTGATATTTTCCAACTTCCATTCTAGTATGGGTAACGATTTTAATACCCCTTTAGTTAATCACCACAAACCATTTTTATTTTATTTTATTGAAAATCCACTTTGAGGGTAAGTGGGAACCTACAAGAGATCCTCCATAAACAAGTTACACCCAAACAAAACACACATTACATAGTTCAAAGTTCAAAATATAAAACATATCCCTTCACCACCCCAAGACAGACTGTTTCAAAATTCAAAAGAACCATCTTCACAGCAAATACCACAAATCCTGTGAGCCTACCAACTGCTTCACCCACTACTTCACCCAAGAAACCAACCACTGAAACATTCCAAATTTCAAAATTCAAAAGGTACTTCTCGGACAATGAGCCATCCGACGTCATTCATGCGCCATCAATCGCATCCCTACCAACCATCATCATCATCAAAGCTAGATCTAAACTTCTCCTCGCCCACAACCTATGAATCAAAACACACCGACAGCCATCGCCAGAAGAACAACAACGCTATTGTTTCCAGAGAAAAACCACATCTCCGACCGGGATACCAAGAAACAGGGAAATGAAAACCATAAAAAATCATGAACAAAGAAATCCTTGGAAATTACATCCTCGTCATAACATAAGCTCTTCCCAAATCCATCACCACATCACCATAAAACTCTAACATCGAACCAGCAACAGAAGAACAGAATAGACCGAATACAAAAAACCCCTCAGCAGAAAACAACCCAAAACCAACGAGTTTGATAAAGAAGAAACGAGATTGGACCCAAGTATGAACCATAGGAAGGACAATAAAAAAAGTAATGTGAGGGGATGAAACCCTAGAAATTGATCAGGGGATGAAACCCTAAAAGAAGAAGAAACGAGACGCCGAGAAGACCCTCAATCACCAAACCAGTAGCCCAAAGTCTCGGTGTGCCCATCACTACAGATCCGACCTGAAGAGGAGCAGAGGAGCTCGAGGCCAAAGCACAGAAAGGCATCTAGAAAGGTCATCACAGATCCAGGAAAGGCGAAATAGGGAGAGGATATCAGAATCGTGAGAGAGAAATAAGAGAGGTCCTGGAACACATAGTATTTTATGAAATATCAGTACACCTTCTTGATCAATATTGAACTCATGATTCTTCCCATCCTTCATAGCCTCTATCTTTTTTTTTTCAAAAAATGATCATCACTTTTAGATTTATTGATATTCACTAGAAATTATGGTTGATAAATAATTTGGTATAGGTTTGATGATGTCCCTTCCCTTAGGATTCCCATGTCCCGTTTTAATAAGTCTTTGATAAAAGGATCTCCTTGAATCCTCATCATTGCTAGCACAAAATGATCTTTCCTACTTAATGCATCAAAAACTTTGTTTGTTCTACCAGGGTGATAATTAATTGAAAAATCATAGTCTTTAAGAAGTTACAACCATATCCTTTGTATCATGTTTAACTCATTTTATATGAAAATATACTTCAAAATTTGGTGATCTGTGTATATATCACATTTCTCCCCATAATGATAGTACCTCCATATCTTCAGAGGGAAAAAACATAGATATCTCTAGATCATGCATAGGATAGTTCTACTCACGAGGATTCAATTGATGAGATGCATAATAAAACACCTTGTCATTTTACATGAGGTCGTACCCATTCCCTTTAATATACGCATCACTAAAAATAAAAAATACTTCTCCGATAGAGGGTAGAGTTAACACGAGTGTAGTAAACAATCTCTTCTTCATCTTTTGAGAACTTTATTCACACTCATTTTTCCAGATCAACTTAACCTCCTTTTGAGTTAACTTGGTTAGTGGATTAGAAATTCATGAAAAGTTTTTTACAAACCTCCTATAATATCCTACTAAACCATGGAAACTACGAATATTAGGTACTGTTGTAGGATGATGACACTCCTCCACAACCTTTGTTTTTGTAGGGTAAATTGAGACTCCTTAATTGGTTACAATGTTGCCTAAGAAAGAAACCTTTTGTAACCAGAAATTACATTTACCGAAATTTCCAAATAGCCCCTCCTTCCTCTGAGTTTACAATATAACCCTTAGATGACCCTCATTCTCCTCATGAATTTTAGAATATATCAGAATATCATTAATAAAAACTACCACAAAGTTATCAAGTTATTCCTCAAAGACTCAATTCGTAAAATCCATAAAAATAGCAGGCGCATTAGTCAACCTGATGGGAATAACAAAAAAATCATAATGACCATATATTGATCAGAAGGTGGTATTTGGAATATATTATTTCTTCACCCTAAATTGATGATGACCAGATTGAAGATCAATCTTGGAGAATAATTGATCCCCATGAAGCAGGTCAAATAAATAATCAATTCTTAGAAGTGGGTACTTGTTCTTTACTATGATCCCGTTAAGTTCTCTATAATTAATAAATAGCCACATTGATCTATCCTTATTATTCAAAAATAGAACATGTTCTACCCAAGGAGACACACTTAGTTGGATAAAACCCTTATAATGACCCAACCATTCTCATTGTCTTGAGAACACAACGAATCATTACTAGGCCTTAAGAGACATCCCCTTCATTCCAAAGGATAGAAATAAATTACTAATGGTTTCAAATAAAAATGGGGGATGATTTACCATTTAAGAAATAAACCACTAACCAAAAACCATTATATGATGCATTTTAAAAACAAGGAAACACAACCATCAGCTTTATAACAAAACTGAACCAAGTTATACTATAATAGAAGACAAAGAAACTATCAAAATAAACATCATAAAGACAACTAAATACTCCAAGATGACCACATGACTCAATTCTTTACCAAAACCGTGCTCAAATGTCACCAAATATCACACATATTATATGGTGTTGCTAAATACATGTGATACTTTATCTTTTCCCATGTCTCGGAGGATAGTGTCCACAAAATCACCAAAGTTCCAAAGAAGGGGTGAGTATAAAACTAAGTGGTATTTCCTAAATTAATTCCTTAATCACACTACTAGGATAGAGATTTTAGACACATTTATATAAAATAGTTTGTATAAAATAGTTTCTAAAAATAGTTTATATCAAAATATAAACTAAATTCATAATAAATAGTTTTCAAAGGAAAGCACATAAACAACCATTTAAATCATTTAACAATCCATCTTGTGTAACCATTCCTCATAACCATACAACTGACCATGCATGAAACCTGGAAGAGGGGTAAAACCAAAACCCTTATACATCCCAACAATGATGGGGGATAATTCTTACCCTTATCCGACCCAAATGAACATGAATGATTGACATGGGATAACCTTAACCCTTATCCATCCCAAAAATGATGGGGGAGACTCCTGACCCTTATCCATCCCAAATTCCATTGGAACATACACAACCATTTTTTTCATTACACCTTTTGAACCAAGAACAAGGTCATATTTCAATAAAATAATTCCTTTTTATTTAAAACACTTTAACCAAATCCATTTAACAAAATTCTAGAAAATGTACATTTTAAAATCTTCATTTTCAAAACAAGAATCAAACACTTTATTCAAAAGCACCAATTTTCCAGATTTTCCACAATTCACCAAAACCATCACTAAATAAGGTTTCCAACAATTCAAAAAATCCATTTCACAATAAATTTAAGATAAATAAATCACTTATAAAGCATTACAATCAGTTCTATTAAGAGGATTCAAGAGTGAAGCCACTTACCTCGGAGGTTTTGACGAACACCGAAAACGGATGAAGAACACTTAAGAAACCAGATCGATTCTTCAAGAAACCACATTAGATATATTCTTCTATCACGATCAATACCAAATCTAAACATATTTGGAATTCACTATCTTATATCTACCCATTATGAATATAGAACTAAGAAACTGAGAAAAAAGGAGAATTATGTCTAAGTATATCTAAGAAACCGATCAAGAATGATCACATACCTCAAGAATCTCGCTTTGAATCACCAAGGTAAGCCTTAATATTGACTCAAAAATGCTCGGAAGAGGTTCTCCAACCTTAAAGGAAGATAAATACCAAGTTTGGTTCACTTAGGAGAAAAAATGAGTGGTTTAAAGGCAAAAACATGTGAGATATACTTTTTTAAGATCTCACTTAAACCCTGCGCACAGTTAGTCCACCCAGTCAGGAAAAATGTGCGATAACTGTGAGTTAGATACTGACTTACAGATCACCCTGCATAGAATCTGTCACGAACCAGCCCGGGTACCCTGGTAACCCAATAACCGAGCCGAACCTGACATAGCCTGAAGGGCATTCCCGATCCCCACGGGTCAGCGACTAGCACCTGACATTGTACAACACACAAGTGGGAATGATTTTTTCCACAAGAACGCGGAAGCAAGAGTAAAACAAAATAGTCTGCATATCAAAATAAACTCCACTGGGAGTGTTGTACCAGAAAACAAAGAGGCATAAAAATCCAAAGTACTACAACCCAAGTACCAAAAGGGAAAATAGTCCCAATGTCCCAAAGGACACAACTCACCAAGTCCAGAGATCAAAAACTGGTTCCACCTCCAAGAGGTCCCTTCCCTTTGATCGATCCTGGAAGAAGAAAATCTACAAACACCCGAAGTCAAAAGTAGGGTGTGAGCCTAAGCACATTAGGATACCACCAAATATTTCATAACAAATTCCAAATATAGATCATCCTGATAAAATCTTTCCATTTTCAAATAAACAGGTTTGGTAATTCGAAAGCATATTTTAACAAAAAATGATATACATTTTCAAATGATGGAAAAACCAATTTAAACAAAGGTTTTACAAATGATGGAATATTTCTAAAAAATGGATTAAGTAAAACATTTATATAAAATAGTTTATATAAATTCAGCAGGCATGTAAGGCAGTTCAAAAGCATTGGCATACATTTATATCTCAAATATAAATAAAAAATCGAGCAACATGGTCATCTTCCAAAAGGTACGATAGTATTAACCAGTTATAGGATTATGCACTCTTTATGTGAACTCAGAAAAATGTGTATACACACGTCCCTATGACAATTGACAAAAGAGACTCGTCACCAACCCGTCGGGAATGTGACCCACCACAAGTATGTTTTAGAACATTGTCGTAGAGTAGAGTGTATCCAGATAACTCACTAACTACCTAAGGATTTCATGTGATCTTACATGATGGGTGAACTATTTTAAGAATTCTTAAAATACGATCAATTCCATTCTTCCATTTCAAAAGTACCAATTTCATTCCATTTAAAACCAAAACAGGTTTTATTCAAAACATGCCTCTTTAACAAGATAAAACCAATGGGTTTCTATCAAATCATTTTAAGCCATTTTCATAAGTTTTAAATCCATTCAAAACCAATTCCATCATTACACATTTCATTTCCATAATTAAATTCAATAGTTTAATTGAAAACATTTCCATCAAATCCAAAATTTAAATTAAACAACTTAAATCGACCAATTTTCCATAACCACACCCAATTCAATGGAATTTGGGTTTTTCCAAATTTTCATGCGAAATCCATTTCAAATATCTCAATTCAATGGAATCGAGTTTTTGTCAATTTAATTGAAAGCAACTTGAGCAATTGAATTTAAATCAATAATTGAAATAAATCAAGAAATATAAGGACAATCAATTTGGAAATTCGGGAAGGAACCACCTACCTCAATTTATTGATGGGAGTTATCCCAATGAGAAGCCGCAAAAACCGAGCGGCACTACGACGTTGATCAAAAACTAGATCTAAATCCTTAAAACCAAAATTAAGATCAACGAGATCAAGATCTTGAAAAAATAAATCTAGATTCCCAATCCTAGATCTATACCTAAACTCATAGGTATATATCCATGGAAAAAAAGGAAATATCCCATGAAAAGATCAAGGAAAGATAATGGAATAAATGAGATACACAATGGGATGAAATCCACTTACCGAGAGGAGAGAGGATCTTCAATCCAAGCCTTCAATCTTGAAGAAAGGTGTTCGGATCGCCTTGTAATCTCTCTATGAGGCTTTGGAAAGACCTAAAATGAGTCAAGCCTAAGCCAAGGTTGAAAATAAGGAAGTCCTGGGGGTTCGGGTGATTTTAAAAGAATTTTTTTGAATTAAAAACCACGTGCACGGTTTACCTGGGCAGAGGCACACAGTTTTTCAAATAGTGTGCACACCGTGCGGACCTCACTGCCTAGAGATACACGGTCTGCACGGTTTGGTTGCATGGTTTGTCAAAATGTGCGCACACCGTGCGTACCTCTCTGTCCAGTGCTACTTGGTTCGCACGGTTTGGTCGCACGGTTTGTCAAACCATGCGCAAACCGTGCACAAGCCATTGACCTTTTTGTTTTACTTAAAAGTTCACCCAAACGCACCCCCAAGGTGCTTCTTCAAAACAGAGGTACTTGGAAACATCAAATGTATATGAAAACGTAATAGGATGTTACAGCCTCCTTCCCCACTAGTTAGACAAACCGTGCACATCCCGTGGACCTCTCTTTTGGCCCCAAAATCTTAATGAAAGTTCACAAAAATATCTCATCCTTCACCCTTACACTATATAAACATAAATGAACAACATAAAGGTTAAATATTAGAAAATTAGGGTAAAAAATTCTCCCCACCATTGGTCTTTTCATCCCCGAAAAGTAGAAAACAATCGTTGTCCTAAAAGAGTTCCGACCATAGCCCTTTCATTTCCTTCCCTCATTCCCAAGTTTCTTCCTGAATCTAACCATGTTTCCATAAAACCCGCACTAGACCAATGATTTTCCCATGTAAGTATTTATATTGCCTATAAAAAATCAACACAAGGACATATACCAACAAATCATACAAATTTAGGTCAATGTGATCCCATCTGAACACATGGTCATGATCAGGATAATAATTTTTCAACTGAGATACGCGAAACACATTATGCACTAAACTAAACCATGATGGCAATTCCAACTGATATTCCACCTCTATAAATCATTATAGTATCTCAAAAGGGTTAATTTATCGTGAATATAACCTTTCCTACATCCCAAAATGATTCTATCCAATCCTTGGAGAGATTCTCATGAACACATGATCACTCACCGTGAATGACAGCAGTCGTCAACGATGATCCGTATACAATTTCTGATGAATCTGAGGAGTCTTTATAATCTTTATGATCAAATGAAT
Source organism: Viscum album (assembly GCA_963277665.1). Taxonomy (NCBI): domain Eukaryota; kingdom Viridiplantae; phylum Streptophyta; class Magnoliopsida; order Santalales; family Viscaceae; genus Viscum; species Viscum album. Next base: position 1,211,161,800 of record OY728153.1, on the reverse strand, counting down.
CTTTTTCATTGTTTCTTGGATAAGGCTCGGCCCAACTAGTGAATTCTCACTTGTTTCCACATAACATAGTAGAGAATGACAAGGACGCTTATACAAAGATTCAAAAAAAGCCATATGTATTGAGTCTTGATAGCTGTTATTATACAAGAACTCCACTAAGGTATATTTTTCTCCCATGAGCCACAAAAATTCATTTCACAAGCCTAAAACATATCTTCCAATGTCTGTATCATCCTTTTAGATTGACCATCCATCTGAGGATGATACACTATACTCATAGTCAATTGAGTTCCAAGGGATTTCTATAAGGATTTCCAAAAATGATATGGGAAACTTAGATCTCTATCTGAGACTATCGAAAATGGTATGACATGTCTCTTTACCACTTCTTAGATATAGATTTTGGACAGATCCTCCACCATATGATTTTCACAAATAGGAATGAAATGGGCCGACTGTTTGAGCCGATCCACTATCATCCATATGGCATCATGTTTCCAAACCGTTATTGGGAGACCTATAAAAAAATCCATGGCTATCTGCTCCCATTTCCACACTAGGATAGAGAAATACTACAACATACCTTCTGGTTGTTGATGTTTTTCCTAAACTTGCAGACAAGTTAAGCACCTTGAAACAAACTCATCCACTTTCTATTTCATGCTGCTCAACCAAAATTGTGCCTTCAACGCCTTATACATCTTCTATATAACCAGATGTATAGACCATCTAGAATGGTGGTAAGCATGAAGAAGTTGTTCCTGACAAACCATAGGTACAACCATCCAATATATGAACCACAAAACTGAACTCCATTTAAGTTTCCATCCCTCAATGGTAGCCAAACTATTGAGTTTTGAACTCATAACCAAGAATTATACATCATATTACTATTCCTCTTTAACCATCTTTACCAAATTAGGAATGAAAAAAACTAAAAAGAACACCACAACATCACGTCAGGCATCAAATTCAATATGCATGTCGGCTAGGACCAACATCAACTACCACTCGTATGAAGATTATTTTTTAAACTAAGAATAAGACATTCTACTCAATACATCTACCACAAAATTAGCTTTTCCTGATGTATAAATCAAGTCAAAGTCAAACATCTAGAGATAATACACCCATATATTTTTCCTCAGATTCAAATCTCGTTGTGTTAAAATATGTTTCAAAATTTTTTGGTTTGTGAACATAGTAAATTTCTCACTAAAGAGACAATGACTCCAAGTATTTAAGGAATGAAAAACTACAGATAACTCCAAATTGTGTATTGGGTAATTATTCTAATGAACTCTCAAATACCTTGAACCATAAGCAACCACATGGTCTCCTTACATGAGAACACATCCCAACCCAGATCCCGAAGCATCAGAGTACACCACATACCCCTATCCTGATTCTAAAAAAATCAATACAGGTGCTGATGTAAGATGAACTTTAATCTCTTAAAAATAATTTTGGCATTCCTCAGTCCATTGGAATGAATAATTATTCTTTTTTAAGGCTATAATTGGTGAGGCTATTCATGATAATTCACACACAAAGCATCGATAATAACCAGCTAGACCAAGAAAACTTCATATCTCAAAGACATTCTTCAGAGGATGTTAAGAGAGGAAAACTTATATCTTTTTAGGATCTACAGAAACACCTTTTTTATAAATTACATTGATGAGAAAACATACTTATTGTATCCAAAAAATTACACTTTGATAATTTGGCATACAAATGGTGATCTCTCAAGATTTCCAAAACTATCACCAAGTGTTCCTTGTGCTCATCCCTTGTCATTGAATACACCAATATGTCATACAAAAACACCATAATAAAAGAATCAAGATATTTATGAAATATATGATTCATCAATTCCATGAAGACCACTGGTGAATTCGTAAGAATGAAAGGCATGACTACATATTCGTAGTGGCCATATATGCTTCTGAATGCTATCTTTAAAATATCCTCTTTCTGAACTCACAATTGGAGATATACTGACCACAAGTAAATTTTAGAGAAACACGGGTCTCCCCTCAATTGATCAAATAGATCACCAATGCATGGAATTTGATACCAATTCTTTATTGTAACTTGGTTAAGCTTATGATAACCCACACACAGCCTTAGAGTTCCATAAATTTTCTTTGTGAACAAGAGTGGTGCTGCCCATAGAGATATACTAGTCCAAATTAAATATTTTCTTTCCAAATCCTGCAATTATAATTTCAATTCCCTTAATTCTCTTGGTTACATTCTATAAGAAGGAAGGGAAATAGGACTGGTCCCCAGAAGGTGATCAATCGTAAACTCCACTTCCCTTATAGGTGGTAACCCTGATAATTTCTTGGGAAAGAAATATGAAAATTTATCCATGAGCATTAGAAAACATTTATACTTGATCTCCTTCATCAAGGCCAAAGTTAACACCACCAACTGGTAAGAGATCATTCGCACTACTGGTTCCAACAAGCCTATTGCACCCATCTTTACAACTCTTTGTCCTCTAAAGAGATACTCGACACCATCATTATTTGTGAAAATAACCATTATTATATAATAGTATATGTGAGATTTGAATGTTTTTGACCAATCCATACCCAGGACTACATCATATTCATCCATATCTAACACCGATAAGTCCCATTTTAGCTCAGCTCCATCAATAGTTACAGAACATGCTCTACACAGGAAGGCTCTACTTTTTCTTTCCCTAATAAGAGTTTGAAGTTTTAATATAGAAGGAACCATCTCACGTTTTAAACATATAAAATCAATATAATGAGAAGAAATGAAGGGATGTTATTCAATAGTATCAAACAACACTTACATAAGGGTAGAATTCAAAAGAAATGTACCTCTCACCATGGATGATCCAGCCTAATCATCTATAATCATATTCTCAGCTCCATACAAATACTTCATCACTGAACTCTGATCCTTGTTGCCTTGATGATATTTACCTTGCTGAGGATTCATGGTATTCCTAGAATCACCATGTATATCACTATTATATTGATGAGTTTTATTCTGCTTCCCTCATCCGGTCGAAGCATAATATGCTTATGATACTTGATAATTGTCTAGAGAACCTAACCTCAGAGCACTATAAAAATATAATTGAAGATGCCCCATATTATTGTAGTTATGTAATGGTCTAAATTGTTCCATACACTCTCGCTTCATGTGGCCAAATGAACAACATTGGAAATAGCCCGCTTTGCTCTTGGATCTTGGAGGAGGGTTCATTTATGTCTCCATTTTATTTTGATTCCCAATCCCACCCTAGAAATAGGTTTCCCTCTTCTGATTGCTCCAAAAATTTGAGTTCCCACCATTTCCCATGGGTATCATGATACTTCCTCCTCCCATAGGTCCAGATATATCTCATTCATCCACTATTTCTCTATTCACAATTTCTGTATAATCTGTAATACATAACACCGTAATCTTTGAGTGAATTTCCTATCTCAACCTTGATTCAAAAATGAATGCCTTCAAGGATGCAGTAGCCGAAAAATCTAGTGAAAATCACACTAAATTCATGAATTTATCTATATAATCAGTTAAAGAGATATTATCTTACTTCAGACTGAAGAAATCCATAATTTTCTATATCTTTAACATGTAAGGATATAATTTTTTATTGAAAAATTCTTCAAAATCCTACCAACTTAGGCCTTGATACCCTATTGGCATGCAGTACTAGTTCCCACCACTGGCGTGCAAGATCCTCAAGCATATATGTGTCTAGCTCAACCTTAAACTCCAATGGGGTGCTAATGAAATTGAAGTTACGATTCATCCTGGTTAGCTACACCTCTGCCTTTTCAAGTTCAGAATCACCCCAGAATATGGGTGGATTCTACTTCATGAACTAGACGAAATGATGCACATGCCTTGGATCATCCCTCATGTTCCCCGTATCTATAGATCAAAATGCTTGAATAATACTCTGAACTATCTATTGGTTCACCTATATATCTGATGAAACCACATTCTCCGCAGCTTCTTCTAGTTGGTTTCTATAATGCCTACCAGGTGCCATTTGATAAACAAACAACAAACTATATTAGTCTCACTCTCTAAAAACCGACGGATTAGCATTTCAAATTCTAGAACATTAACTATCATAACATTTATTTTCAAAATCAACATTTTTGTTTGAAAAATTTCAACTTTATTTTTGAATATCAAACCACTTTCAAAATACCTCAACCATGATCTTTTCAAAGTCTTTCATTTAAAAAAATATCATGATTTTAAAAAATCAGCACTTTTTCACAAAACATAAATAATTAATCTAATGAAATATGCAATCCTATTGAGAATTAATTCTTATAAAATTCATTTCATGCTCATCTCATTTCCTAAACCCATGGCAATGAGATTACAAGATCCTATCGGTGTCTCCAAAACACCTATGTACCCAACTCCCTGGAAACTTGAAGTTTAGTATAAAAAGGTTAGATATATCTTTTTATAATCTATATTTCAAGTCCCAAAAATACTACTCCTTTCTAAAATTATAACCTAAGGAATAGATAAGAACAAAATTTAAATCCAAGATCAAGAAATTTAAGACCACTTGTTAGGAAAGGACCGAACAAGCTGATACCATTTGTAATGACCTTCCCATTCTTATTGGATCGAGAACACAAAAAATCATTACTAGGCCTTAAGCGAAATCCCTAAGATTCCAAAGGATAGAAATAAATCCCAAAGTGTTTTAAATTAAAGTGGGTGATGATTTACCCTTTAAGAAATAAACCACTAACCAATAACCATTATATGATGCATGATAAAAAATAAGGCAACTCAACCATCAACTTTATAACAAAACCACACCAAGGTATACTACAACAGAAGAAAAATAAACTATCAAAGTAAATATTGTAAACATAAATAAAGGCTCCAAGATTACCAAATGACTCTATTATCTACAATATCCATGCTCAAACATCACCAAAAATCCCACATATCATGTGGTGTTTCTAAATACATGCGATACTTTACCTTTGCCCATGTCCTAGAAGATAACATCTACAAAAGAACCAAAGTTCCAAATAAGGGATGAGTATAAAACTCAGTATGATTTCCCTAATGACTTACCTACTCACTCCACTATGATATAAATGTTATCCACATTTATATACAATAGTTTATATAAAATAGTTTCTAAAAATAATTTATATTGGAATATAAACTAAATCCATAGTAAATAGTTTTACAAGGAAAGAAAATAAATAATAATTTAAATCATTTAACAATCTATATTGTGTAACCATTCCTTATAACTACACAACCAAACATGTATGAAACTCGGAATAGGAAAAAATACCTAACCCTTATCCATCCCAACAATGATGGGGGATACTTATTACCCTTATCTGACCCAAATGCACATTAATGTTTGACAGGGGATAACCCTGACCCTTATCCATCCCAAAAATGATGGGAGAGACTCCTAACCCTTATCCATCCCAAATTAAATATGAAAATACACAACCATTTTTCCAATACACCTTTGTCACTGAGCACAATTTCATATTTAAACCAAGCATCGCTCATACAATATGAACACACACAACCATTTCAAACTATTTCAATAAAACCGTTCATTTATTGAAAAACATTAAACAAACCCATTCCAATTAACCATTCCATTTTAATAAAATCATACCTTTTTATTTAAAACACTTTAAAAAAATCTATTTACCAAAATTATAAAAAAAATCCAATTTTAAAATCTTCATTTAAAAAAAAAGAATCAGATACTTTATTCAAAAGCACTAATTTTTCAGATTTTCCACAATTCACCAAAACCATCACTAAAGAAGGTTTCAAACAATTCATAAAATCCATTTAACAATAAATTTAACACAAATTAATCACTTAGAAATCATTCCAATTAGTTTTACTAAGAGGAGTCGAGAGTGAAGCCACCTACCTTGAAGGTTTTGATGAAAACTGAAAAAAATGAAGAAATCTTAAGAAACCAAGTTGATTCTCTAAGAAACCACCTTAGATATATTCTATTATCATTATCAAGAACAAATATTAACGTATTTTACATTCTCTATATTAGGTCTACATATTACGGATACAGATCTAAGAAACCGAGAAAAGAGGAGAAGTAGATCTTTTTGGATCTATGCAACTAATCAAGAATGATGAAGAACAATCACATACCTCAAGAATCTGGCTTCGAATCACCAAGGGAAGCCTTTTTATTGACTCTAAAACACTTGGGAGTGGTTCTAAAACCTTCAAGGAAGAGAAATACTGAGTTAGGGACACTTAGGAGCAAAAATAAGTGGTTTAGAGGCAAAAACATGTGAGATCTACTTTTTTAGGATCTCACTTTAACCCTATGCACGGTTAGTCTGTACGATTAGGAAAACCATGTGCAAAATGTGCATTAGATATTGACTTACATATCACCCTGAATGGACTCCTAGAATGGTCTACCTAACCATTCACACACTGTGCTAAATCTACTGTCCATAATATGTAACTTCATATGGTTTCTACTAGGCTTTTCACAGGGTTTGGACAAATAATGCACATCCTATGCGCCTATCCTTTGGCCCCAAAAACTTATTAAATGTTTGATAAACTATCCCATCCTTCACCCATATACTTTTTAAAAATAAATTTATAATTTAAGGGTTACATACCAGAAATTGATGGTACTACACTCCTTCTCCAAAAGATCTTGGAGTTGCTTGTTTAATTCCTCCAGCTCTACATTTTACATTCTATACGAGGGCTTTGAAATCATCTTGGAACCAGGAATGAGCTCAATGGATAACTCTAGATATATTTCTGGGGGAGTTCTAGGTAACTCATCAGGAAATACATCAATGTATTCCTAAATTATGGGGACATTCCTTATTCATATACGTTCATTTTATTCTTCATCTTCACTGATCATTTTCATAAAGAAGGCTACAATAGGTTCTTCTAAACAAAGCTCATGTCAAGATATCTCTCCATTAAAAATAATTATAGATTTTCCATTCAATACTACTAATATTTCATTACTTCTACAGTTTATCTTAGAAATATACTTTGAGATCCAGTCCATCACTAGTATAATGGAAAATTCCATCATAGGAATGGATACTAGATTTGTGATGAGATTATGATCACAAAAGCAAATACTAGAGTTTATATACACTATTTATTATTGGATAATAATTTCAGGAGACTTGACTAATATTTATACTTCTAGAAATTCAGGGATTGGTTTTTCATTCTTTACAAACTTAGAGGAAATAAAAGAATGTGTAGAACCAGAATCAAACAAAGTACTTGATAACTTTAAGAGAATAATGAGAGTACCTTATACCACATCATTTTGAGATTCAACTTAATCCATCATGATAGTAAAATATGAACCATTATCCCTTGGCCTAGGCTGAGGTTGATGGAGATCCCCCTCTATTAACTTTATATTTGGACAGTGATTGGAAAAGTTCCCAAGCTATCCACACTTGAAGCATTGGACTTTAGGCTGGGCCTGCACCATCTTCCCTTTGTCGTTAGTGCTTATTAGTTGAGGATTTACCTCACTACAATAGTTCCAAGAAATATTGCCATCTTTTATACACCTGTAACATTTCCCACTCCTAAGAAAACAATTCACAGAATGCTTCTTCCCACATTTGTTGTATGTAGAATGTTGCACTTACTTATATCCCTTTTCTTGATCAAATCTCATCTCAATGTTTGGCTCTAATGATCTCTTATCTTCATTAAATCTATTGGAACACTATGTCTCTCTGAACTCTAGTTCCAATTTTATAGCAGTCCTCATGATCTCCTCATAGTTTTCATAGTCTCAGTTGGATAGATTCTTCCATAGATAGGATCATCTCCACCAACTAATCTATCAACCTTTACATTAGGATCTATGAAAAAGATAGAGGTGTAATGGAAAACTCTTTTTAAGTTAATATCATATCTTACCATAGATTCATTTTACTCATGCTTCACCTATAGGAATTCCTTCTCCATTTTCGTTCACATCGAATGAGGGAAATATTTTTTGAAAAAGGTTCCCTTGAACTAATCCCACTCTATAGATTCAATATCCATTCTTGGATTTGGGTTTTTAACTAGTGTACTCCACTGATAAACTTTTACCTCTAAGAGGTACACATCCAAGGTGACTTTTTATTATTCTGAATAATGTAGTACATAAAAGATCTTTTCTATAGATCTTATCCATTGCTCAGAAATAAATGGTCCGGTAGATCCACTAAAATAAGGCGGTCATTGATGCAAAAAGGACTCAATGGAATTTTTTTCCCTTTGAGATGAATCTAATATCTCATCTTTATTCAAGTTATTACTAATAATTTGAGTAAGTTGATTCATTATTCTCATGATGTTTTTCATTCTAGCTTCCATCAAAAGGCCATCAGTTCTTGGTCTATTGCACTCACCATTTACACGGTTTCTCCTATTTACCGCCATTTTCTAAAAAAAGAAAACCTTAGTGAGAAACATGTTTCAATTATTAATCTTATAATTCCAAAGGAATTTATTTCTTAAAACATGATTCTTAAATTTTTTATTCTTTAATAAAAATTACATTTTCTATTAATCCTTCATAATGGTTCATAAAAAGCATGTGATTAACCATAATATCCCCCAAGAGTGTCAAAATGGGTGCGAAGTAAGACCCATTTTCATGTACCATGTTATGTTGAGTCAGGTCCAATGCAAATTGTCAGATTTTTTATCCCTAGGTATATATCTTCCAGAACCATGTCTACTTGTTTGTATCCAGACATGGCTTTATTTTCTCAGAAACCACTTACTTAATACTTCCCTAGAGTACCCGAATGTCTTCTTATATTTAAACATATCCCCAGGGTTCTTCCTAATTTTTTCAAATCCTAATTTACACAAATAACTAAACCAACCTTTGATACCAACTATTGAATCCTTTCTTTTTATTACATAACTAAACATTACATTGTACAAATAGAGGATCTTTTAAAGTTTAATTTCTCGGAAAAAAGGTGCCCAATACATGAAAAAATATAAAATTAATTTAATACACTTGAATGTATTATTATTTATTTGATCCTAAGAAAATTTACTGCATCTCATAACCTAGGGAAATACAATAAAGGAAAGGGTGATCAAAAGGCCTAATAAGGGAAAGAAAGGGAAATAATTTACAAGTGATCATGAGAATTATTGATAAGAACTTAAATAATATAATAAAGGAATGAGGAAAATGAAAAATGACATATAATATTAATGATAACATTAATCATAACATGGAAATTTGGCTACAACATTTAATTGAGTCATACATAATCATATCACAAAGGTTTACTACCGAGGTATCATAAAAAGTACAAGGTTATTCACCAAGGTATCATAAAACATGTCATCTCTAGAGATTAAATTCTTTACCCAATTAATTAGAGTGTTAATAGTTTTTACCCTTAATATGTATTAATTAATTTGATCAACATATATCATAATAAAAAATTTCATAAATAACCTGTGGAGAATAAAAGAAACGGGTTTCATATCAAAACCATGATGTTTTAAAAAAGTGCTTAAAGACAAGATCTTTATGCCATTATTAAAAAAAAGGAAGGAGGGTTTCATGTATGTTAATACTAGAATAAAATAGATAATTATTAAATAAATATGAAAACCAATATAAAATAAATAGGTTTAGGTATTCACAAAAGAAAATAAGATAATTTCTTGAGAAAAAGATAGAAATTTTGAGAAGAAAATGCAACAACATAACGGGTATGAAACATGGTTTTAGAAAACATTAAAACAAGAGGGGAAAGGGGTTTCAATTCATAAAATAATATTAATAAAGTAAAAGTATAGAATAAAATATATATAATAACATATTATGGAAATTTGAAAGACATACCACATAAAAAGGAAACTTGAAAGGAAAAGAAAAGATGTGATTTCCCTTACCTTGAAGAGTGTTCCTAAAACTTGAGTATAAGAACCTTGGAGGATTTTTTACACCTTTATAGGACTTCTTGGGAGGTAAAACAATCAAATATTCATGTAGTATGAATTTTAATTTAATGGAAATGGAGAAATGGGTTTTTATTTATAAAAAAGAAAAGGATTTAGTTATTAATTTCCTTGGACACCTTGGTATTAGTAAATAAAAAACCATGGGATTGACCATGGTATTGAAAACTTAGGACACATATTATGATATTTTAATTCATAATATTTTATTTTAATTTTATATTATTTATTAAATCATTATTATTTCATTAAACATACCGAAAAACTCAAACTGTATTTTTCAGTTCATGAAGAAATAAAGTTTTTTAGAAAATTCTCATAAATTCAGTCAAATATAATTTCAATGTGATGATTTAAAAAATAATATTTATTTTATCATAATAATTATCTAAATATGATAATTTTAACTTTTAAATATAAAAATACTTAATTATTAAAAATAATAGTTGATATAAATTACATAGTGAAATTTCTAACACTTGAGAAAAATAAATTTACTTTATCATTTATCTTTAAATAGAAGTGTTATAACCATAATATTTCCTTAAAATAAGTATTATTCATAATATATTATTTTATTATAATATTTATATCTTTTCTAAAAAGTAAAATTTATGTCTGAAAAATCAATTTATCAAATTCCAACTCAATTCTATTAAGCAAAAATATTCTTAAAATGGAATTAATAGAAGAAATTTTTTAGTTATACAATGTCATTAAACATTAATTAAATAGGTCCTCAAAACATAACCCCCTATAACACCTGCATATGAGCTAAGGTTAAGGTGTGTTATGTCAAAAAATTCTTGGGGTGGCTTAGATAATATCACCCGAGTGGTAATTTTCATTAACTTGAACTTCTCTTATAGTCAATTTCATTCAAGATTAACATGTTGATGCTCGGCTTGGGATCAGTCAAGAGAGAATCCCGGTGATTCTAAATACCTCCAAATCTCTGAAAAATGGGCTTCATATGGAACAAATTTACTGGTTGAGACCATTGTTTCTCCTTTCTACATTAATTAACCATTATCATTTCTATTTATAACACTGATTATAACGTTAAAATTATTATTAAGAGCTTTTAATGGTCATATTGACCAATGGTCATGTAATGGTAAAAAATCAATTGTCAAATTTAAGTTTATACTCACATTATTATTAGAGAGATATAATTTTGTTTAGTATTATATAAAACACATTTTTCAGGAAAAAATTATCATTCAATAAGTTTAGATCGTTATAGTGAGGAGATTTGATAAGGTTCAGAAAGATTTGAGAAGAGTTGAAAAACATTTAAGAAGTCAAATGTGTATCTAAAATGTAAGGTAAATTTATGTTTATGTAAATTTGGTTAAGTGGAAAAGTTTTTCAAATTCCATCCTAAACCTCGTTTATCACACCTATAAATAGATGAAGTACATTTTACTCTCTAATACTTGTAGTGTTTACAGATGAAGAAGAGAAAAGGTGGGGCACTAAAAGTTTTTAGAGGGAAAGAGTTTTAAGGTCAAGCATTCATGGGGCAGTTTTCTAAATAGAAGGATAAGGGATAAGATCATATTCATAAATTTCATATTGGACTAAGAAATCAGACTGGGATTTTCGAACTCAGATAGAAGCAGTTTAGATTTCTTTTAGTGGTATTTCAGTATAGTTATTTTATCGTACTGAGTAATTAGACTGCTGTATCAGATTAGTGATCAAACTTATTATCATTATGAATTCCATATAATTTATTACCTACTACTAGGTAATAAATTGAAGAATTATTTTTGGTGATATTATTTGTGAAAGTTGACAAAGTATCATAATAACTTGTTTTGAAGAAACTGGTGAAAGTTTCTTAACATGTTACACAAATTGTATTACATAATTTCATGCTACTTAAATCACATGACTATTATACTAAACATAGTGATACACACATATAAGGGAATATAATACTTGTTGTTTCCATAGAAAATGATTTTTTTCTAGTGGATTCTGTGGTATTGGATTGTTTCCAAACCCTAACAAGGATGTATATACTCTTGTTGAGTAGTGAACCTTGTAAATTCTTGTGTTCCTATGGATGTGTGATTATTTTTTTCATCAAGGTAACAACTCTTTAACTGGAAAAAATGTCATTTCATATGAAAAGAAACTTAAAATAAAAAGATATCACTGATTCACCCCTCCCCCTCTCAATGATACATAGATCCTGGCTTGGCAATCTCACCGTTCAAAGCACACCTACAAGTCCGCATACCAACTTAAAGATTCTTCATAACATGAAGAAAATAAACAATGCATAAATCCATTAATATATGTGAGAATTTCAATAATTATAATGCTTCCAAAATTTAATTTCATACATGATGTGCAGAGATCACATGACATACAAACTTTGAAGGCCTTCCCGATCAAAGCTACGAATAGATTCTTCAGTGTGAAAAGTGGATTTGAGATACATGATATGAAAGTAAATTACATGACATGAAAATATCAAGACCCAATTCACTTAATAAAGTACACCACATGTAGGAATTTCACTCCATGTACTTCTAGAGCCTATTTATATTTTCAGCACCCTGTGTGCAATAAATGTTCACACATCTTTATTTTATCTCATTTTTATTAGGCCGTTTTCATTTGTTATCAACCTAAACTATATTACTTTAATTAATTTTATTATTTTATTGAATATTTGTGATATTTTAATAATTATTCATCAATTTTTATTATTTAAATCCCTCTTTTATTTTCAAAACACGTTTCCATCACCTCCTACTATTATTCATCAATGCACACACAATTATTCATCATTTCTTCATTCTCAGTAAGTGTATTATTGTTTCATATTTTTTTTGATTCTGGATTACGTTTTCTTCATTATTTCAGTGTAAAAAGTCATTTTTTGGTTAGATTCACATTGCTTCCAATTGTTTGATATTGTTTATTTCTAGTTTAATCATGTATTTTCTATTTTACAACTCTTTTATGATTGCGCACAACATGCTAAATACTTCCTTTCATTTGATCATCACCATTATATGAGGATAATCCACCTAGGGTTAGGGGTCGAGAGTATGGGTGTTTAAAAATCTAATGAATATTTATATTGAACCTTGGTAACCCTATAGCTAGTAATTAGGTTGATGATAATTGTTCATCACATTATTTCACAAAACATTGACTATGGGAAGTGTGATTGAATGAACTTGAGAAGGAATATGACCATTAGCATTTGAAAAATTCAATATAGAATCCAAGAGTAATGCACTTAGGTTATTGGATATACCCATACCATAGGACAATTACTATATAGGTAGATGAAATTGGTTTGATCAAAACCAATTGGTGACTTTTTCCCCATTTCGAAGCCTAAGACATAGGACTATTCCAAGTTAAATCTTTGATTATCTTTTTTCAAGAGACCTAAACTTGACCTCAATACCTTATTTATTAATTTAAATTTAAACCAAAATACCTAGATTAGTAAAACATAAAATCTAAAGATTGAAAGTGAGGGATCCTTTCAGGGGTTTTTTTCTATTGGTTACCGACCTACCAATAGTTTTCACGGTATCGACCCCGTACTACCACTTTATTATTCCCTAGTAGTAAGTCCAGTTTGGGATTATAAATTCTAGTCTAATATAATCCTGATTAAATCCAATGATTCATTTGGGTGATTCAAATTTGGGTGCCATTTCCATAGACAATTTTTTCTTAGGTATAGTGACCTTTATATCTAAACCCACATTACATCACCCCTCCCCATTTATTATTTTCCTTACCCTTTTCCTTTTTTTACATTTTCTCTCCTTTGGGTGAACCTATATGTTCTCTATCTCTCTCTCTATCTACCTATTTTCTTTCTCTATTTTCATTGAGGATAGTTCATGATCTAGGGTCCCTTAACTTTCTTAAGAATCCTGAATACACAAGAACAACTTCTATTCAATCCTGAGATCAATAGAACCATCGATGCACACCGATACTTCACAATAGCAGAGTGTAACAATATTACACTGCCACCCCTTAAAGACCCCCAATATGCACCACCTTCCAATTAGGGAGAGAAAATAGTGTAGTAGGAGGGAACCATTATAGACTACGGTTTACCATCCATTAGTATTACCACAACCAACATTGTGGGACTATTAATTAAGCCACAAACTTTTGAAATTAAACCTGGAAACATTCATATGATCCAAAATATGGGGAAATTTAGTGGGATTCAAAGTGAAGAACCCCACGAGAACATATAGAATTTCTTAGAGGTTTGAGATACCTTTCAGAACCAAATAATATATTTATATGCAATAAGGTTAAGAGTATTCCATTTCTCTTTATGTGACATATCCAAGGACTGGCTAAAAATTCAAGATTTAGATTCAATCACAACTTGGGATGACTTAGAAAATAAATTATTAGACAAATACTTCCTACTAACTCAGACTTGGAATATCCAGAATAAAATTCAAAACTTCACCTAGGAAGACATAGTATCAGTGTGGAAAGCTTGGGACACATTCAAGGAGCTAACATGAAAATTACCACATCATGTAATAGATGTGAGTATTTAATTACAGAAATTTTATCAAGGACTTCAACCGACTGCCCATACTATGGTAGATTCCACTGCTGATGGAAGACTCATATTCAAGACATTGGAAGTCACCCAAGAAATTTTAGATGAATTCTTTCAGAATTCTAGTCTATGGAAAAGTGATAGAGTACTGCACCGACATCATATTCATCAGGTGGAAGAAAATACCAGTCTTTCTTCTCAGGTTGAGGTGATTATGATGAATCTAGAATTGTTTCAATTACCTATTGTGTCACCACCCCCTCCTGCTCAAATGATGGAAATTAAATCATGCGAGATGCGTGGAGGCTTTCATTCTTATCAATAATTTAGGGAAATTATGGAATATCCTGAGGCTCAAGATTTTAATTATATCAATTACAATCAACAAAGAAAACATTACTAGTAGCCCAAAAAATATCAACAACAAAAAAACTACCCATAGAATCCATCTCTTCTACAATAATAAAACCAAGGTAACTTTCAATAGAGGAGTAGAAAGGTACCACAAATAAACAAATGACCAAATGGGTACCCACCACAAGGTCCAGATCCTTGACTCAAAAAAATTCCAACAAACCTTTCCTAGAGCTCAGTAGTTTCCACCAGCACAACAACAACATTATTAACAAGCCCCACTAATACTATCTCAACAAGCCCAACATCTCCAAAAAAATCTTCAAAACCTGCTCACTGCCTTCATGAAGAAAGTAGATTTATGGATGAAAATACAATACAAATAAATGAAAAACCAAAAGGTTACATTATGAAACCTGGAGCATCAAATTGAAAAAATATCAAAGACCTTGTCTAAGTGTCTACCAGGTACCTAGTAATACTGAATCTTATCTAAGGGAATAGGATAAAGCTATAATTTTTAGAGATAATAATATACTAGAAATTTAGCAACCTTGTGGAATTGAGAAAAATCAGTTGAAAGAATATAATAAAGCTTGTCAATGGATAACTCAAATGGTATAACCATCTGAGGAAGATCCAATTGAAGAACAACCTAAAAAGAATTATGAATACATAGAACCACCTACATACTATCACCTTTAACCTTTTCTGAACAAATTCAATAAGACAAAGAGGAGGGAAAATTTAAAAATTCATGGATTTGGTTAAAAAATTGCAGATGAATTTCCCTTTTATAGAGGTATTTTAACAAGTACCTGCTTATGAATTATTCTTTAATGAATTTATCTCAAGTAAAAAGAAAATTGAATACTTAGTAATTGTCTCTTTGAAGAAAGAGTGATCCGTAGTTGTAAAAAAAATCCTCAAAAAATGTGATACCCTGTAAGTTTTTCAATTCATTTCACTATTGGGACTTGTACTTTTGAAAATCCATTGTTCGATCTATAAATAAGTATCAATATAATTACAATGAGTTTTTATAAGAAGCTAGGGATCATATAATTGAAACCAATAATGGTGACCCTCTGAATCACTGACCGTTCAATCAAGCATCTTCAAGGATTTCTCATGGTCATCTTAGTTAAAGGTGAAAAATTCATTTTCCCTACTGATTTTCTTATTCTGGATATGGAATAGAAAGGTGATTTTCCTATTATTATTGGAAGACTATTTCTTTCAACTAGAAATACAATGATTTATATTAACTTAGGGAGATAAATTTTTAGATTTTGTAAAGAGAAATTTGTGTTCAATGTAGATAAGCCCTCTAATAAAACAATGTTTTGTTAAATTTTCAAACCATATATCTTATTAATAAGAGAGATGATCATGAAACCATTAGAGATGGAAACATAAAATTAAATACTATTGATAAGGTATCCAGTTCTCTTAAGAATGAAAATTGCAGTGCACATCTGACAAGAGAGTCCATACCACCTTTCATTCCCTTTATTTTTAGGAACCATTTTACAAGGGGTATTAAATCAAAGCTAAAGTATTCTACTTATTAAATTTTATAGATATAGACAATAAATAAAGTTTTTACTGGGAGGAAATCCTAGGTAGGTTAGAATAAAATAGAGTATTCTTTATGATAGTTTACAGAAATTCTAGAAGTACCTCTAGAGGACCTAATCTAAAAAGAGGGCCAAAAAGAAAAATACATTCCATGTAACATTTACACCATGTTCATGTTTTGAGTAACTAAAAAACTAGTAAATTTAAGTTTTTCACATTTAGTATTTAGTACAAGGTGTGTAAATGTTGGGGATCCATTTTAAAAAACTATGAATTTAGGGCACACGCTGAACCCCTTCCCTCTCATCGCTCCCACCTGTCGTATGATGAAACCCCCTCCCCCTCCAAACCCCCTAATCACCCTCTCATACTTACATAACACCAGCCAAATATCCTCCTCATATTCGCATCTCCTATCCCATCCCTTTATCTCCATTCATCATGGCACACATAAAGACTGTTCACACCTCACCCGTCGACCATACGCCCGAGCATGAGGACACCCCTCTGCCACCCAAGTGGCGGAGGAACGAACCTCCTCCCCCTGCCACTGATCCATCCTCCCCATATTCAATTTCCTCTACTATATATGCTTCCACTTTGGGATACAATAAATCATCCTACAAAGTATTTCATGGCTATGAACATCCAAAAATTCATCCTTGACTCCACTTTTCCAACCCTATGCACCAGGTCGGGTTGGTCCACATGCAGGCTAAGCCAATGAGGACCAAAAAAACATTAGACCTATCCATAATAGAGCACATCCACATACACCATTATTCACTTCACCTAATGGATCACCTTCACTTGACCCCGATCATAGAGGCATGATAGAAGATGCACAAGGAGTTATTCCTTGAGTTCTTGCCACGTTAGAGATGGGCATCAACTTTTTTTGCTTTAGACTTGAAGGATGACCATGGGAGCTCATCCTGGGTGACTTTGCAGTTGGCCTAGGAATATACTCCACAAGGTTTATTGCCTACCCTATCTTCTCCACTTTACATCTTGAACCTAATAAGAATGAGGCTACATGATTTTGGGAATGGATATCTAGATATTTCTAGAGTGTTTATGACCCCGACACCATGAAGAGAACAATGCTCTAAGGTGCTACCCTATGGATCCTGCACAGGACCCTCACTCATGATTATCTAGCATGTAGTGATGACCATGGAAGGGTTAGAATTATTGAGGTACTTATTATTTAAGTAACCATGGGTGGACCTACCGTCAACATGGAAAGATAGTTTTTCAAGTTATACAAGACGTTAGTGAAACGGACCCATGACACGTTGATGGGTGGATCTTTTATCACTCATCTATCCATGCATATTGTTGCCTTTGAGGCCTTGAATCCCCTCACATCCATTAGAACTATTGAGGGAATTACACTTTTAATATTCCAGAAGATGGGGCTTCTTATAAAGGATGGAGATGTCTACCATTGGGCTCTAGTATACATGAAGGATGTAGATGAGGCCCCATACATCATGTTGCTGATCTAGTCGTCCCACCCCACCCCATGCTCCTGCTACCCCCACATCCTCTACTACCATAGCTTCCATCACTACCATCCCACCCTACACCATTTCCTTCCCTATTACCACACCCATGCTTGCCCATGAAATCACCCATATCCCTTCTCCCACAACAACTACCTTTCCCATTCCATCACACACCCTGTCCTCCATTGCCGATCAATAGCTCTCACACCAACATATTTTGGTGAATCTATGCTAGATCTATCACCACCTAGGAGTCCCATTCATTTTACCTCCATTATTTACCATCCCTACCACCCACCAACCCATAAAGACTCTCACTATCCACCGAAATCTTCCAGAAATTATTCTTCCACCACCCTCACCTCCAACACCCCACCGACCTACCCTTATAGACCACAGATCCTAAAAACCAGAAATATTTTATAGCAGAGAAATATAGGTAGGGAAAGAGACCAGTACCTCCACCATATACTAAGGTACCATTCCTTGACCCTTCTTCTAGATCCACAAACACCCTCACGATTAGTACCTCACCTCCACTAGACACTGATATAACTACCAATACCAATATACCCACTGTAGTGACTAATCCTCTGGTGCTTTCCTCAATCACTGATATTGATAGGATGAGACAACTATAGGAAACCTCTATTTGGGAGAGGACTCTAAATGAAGAGATCAATGATTTTGATTTTTCTACTTAGTTATATCATAACCTCCTTCCCCATTTTTATAATATATTTAGGAGATCACTTTTTTTATTTCTTATATTTAATTTTTCACTGATGTATCATTGATCTATATATACACATGGGATATAGATTTTTCTTCACTATCAGTTGGATTATTTTTCATTTCATTACCATATTACATTAGCCATGTCTAGCTGTTCTGCCTCTTCCATGGTCATTGATGTGCCAGTTCTACCACCATATTCCCTTCTACTTTAGATGACTCAAAATTAGGATGACATCAAAAACCATCTAGAGGATATTTCACTAGAGATCCTTGCTAAGTAGATATCCCCACCACATTGGGAACATATGATTTTCTTACCAAAAGATATTCATGTTTAATATGCTTCTAAAGTGGTTAATCCAGCCAATAATACATGTGATCTCGATGATATAAACAATGGTTCTTGTAGGAGGTAGTGAAATTATAATTAGATGGATGACACTACTTGATCCTTTGTCCATCTGTCTTCCTGATGAATTCATTGTTAGCACATTATGAGAGGCAAACCATATTTGATTTGTTTTCTTTATTTTTAGTATTGTACATAGGATTTTTGATTTATTTTAGTAGAATTTTTGTTCATAGCTCACCTTGAACTACAATTTACCAATATAAACTATAATAAAATTGACTAATAGCTGTGGTTATTTTTTTATTTGGTAGTAATATAAACCACCACCATTTTGGTTCGTGATGGTTTTCAAAAATTTCTGATAAAATTAGCATTAGCATCCAACTCACATAGAATATATCCAATTAGCAGTGGTTTTTGGGAACTGTCATGAAAAATTTGTTTAGAGGCAGTTTCCCCTCCTAAAAAGTACCAAGGGGATAGTGGAGGTTTAAACCACATCTAACCACTCAGTATTTTTTGGGATGGGAAACCACCACTAAAAATGAAAAATCACCGCTAAACATTTTTTGGTCATATATAGAGGAGGTTTAAAGCACCTCTAAACAATAATTTTTTATACATATCGAGAATTTAAACCATCTCTATATATTGATTTTAAAAAAATACAATTGTAGAAACTGCTACCCCAAAATAGAAAAAATAGATATTACATTATACAAATAGTAAAAAAACTATTATAGTATAATAAAAACATAATCAGAATATTTAAACTTCAATTTATACAAAACCATAATACAAAAAATCCTTTAAAAAGGATAATAAACTATAATTAATTAACATGAATAATGTTATTTGATGTTCCTCTTCAGTTTATTTTTTTTGTCTAGGTCACAAATTACCATTCATTTGACCCTCATGGCACATAAATTATATAAAGGAACCAAAGTGGAGTGTTTGAAATCATGAAATGGACTAGTGAACTATGTTATAAACCTTAGATCCCTATTTAGAAAATTATAGAATGATAAGTTAAAGAAAAAGTGGTGGTATCCTTATGAATTAGTGAAAATTTAAAAGAGTTAGGGTGTGTGACTATAGCTGCCCTAGCTTGTGTAGCATTTAGTGCTAGGTGTTTTGATAACCTAGGATAAACCTTGGCCTTTTATGTTTTTTCTTAGTATATTTAATATTAACATTTTTAAATAGTGAGTTATTAATTTTTTCTTAGGATTATCCATACTTGGATTTTATATTTGTGACATGAGTTAGGTGAGCATTCCAACCATCAGAATGTGATTTTATATAATGGATATGTGGATTGGGTTGGCTGATGATGCTAATGATATTAGGAGATATAATGGAATTGTGGGATGGATATTCATGTCAACCATGGTTAAGTGAGATGTTATCAAACATATTATATTTTTTGGTTCTGGAATTCATTCTAACCATGGATATGGACATTATGATAGACTGTGTTATATGAAAAGAGAAGGGAAAGCATGCCGAACATGGATGTGGGTTATATATCATGTCATATCAGTATGCACATTTATATTTTATGTGAATTCATATGATGTGATTTTATTATAATAAAATTATTATATAAGTATAATGATTTTATTTAGATGTTATATAAAAGATAAATTATATCAAAACTGAAAGAGGATGTGAAGATAGAAGAAAAATAAGGAAAATGATTTATTACTTATAAATAAAAACTTTGAGTCCCCACTTTCAAACCTTATTTATTTGGAGGAATTACAGTTTCATCTTAAAATAAGATGATTCCAAACTTGAGATTTCATTTTTAGGGATGGAATATAGACAATTAACTTATAAACACCCAAATTCTAGGTGTGTCTTTCAATAGGTAGAATAATGCCCCTTTTATGGATTATAATAACTAGAATTTTCAAGAATACCCATTCCTTAATCTAAAAGGATTATAATTTTATATGGAAAGTGTAGAAAAAGAGACAAAGGATAAATAAAGGCCATGAATTCCTTCACTAAAAAACTTTTGTGACATAGTTCCAATATATTTTAAATAGAATTTATGTGATGTCTCAGACCTGAATGCCACTTAGGAGGTGCCCTGAGCCTGGTGAGGCACTTGGTCTCAAACAAATCTCCTCGAATTCCTAAGGCTGCTGATTAGCAGTGAGGACCTAGGGTGTGTATGTGGGGAGACTATTCTTTTATTACCAGAATGCATCACCATAGATTAATATAAAAATTGGTAAATAGTAGTAGAAAAAATATGAATAAATAGTGGAAGTAGTGTAATAGTAAACAACATAGCAGAAGAAGACATGAGTAACAACAAATGAATCAACTAGAATAACTGATAACAATATAAAAAATCTAATTATAGAATGTCATATATCTAGAATTCTAGAAAATAGATACACAAGTAGCTGAAAAGCATGCTATAAAAAAGTATAGAAAAAGAATAAAAAACTATCCCATGAATCCCAACCTCTAGCTCAGTTATATGTTACTAGATCCATCCTAAGAAAAGAAATCAAGTGTACAAATATACCTACTTCCCTTTGTCAATACCTCCACACATATAGTGTACCTGGGTACCAGAGGCACCCGAATGTGGTGTGAGATAAATCTCAGTAGTCCACCACCAATGGTTTCCACAACATCATGTCTATGTAATATAAACTGAATTTGTGAAAGCATGAAAATATATAAAAGTAAATTAATATATTAATGGAAATTCCCAAGTACCTGCTTCATCCCTCAGCTGGTGTCTGAACATGAAACAAGTTCATTAATTAATTTTCAGTTTATATAGATAGGCCATGTGAGTCATAGCTAGCACTAACATCACCTCATGATAATAGTAAGGTTCCAAGATATAACAAGGCAACCATGATGATTATAATATAAAAGGGTTCCAAGGTAGTAACCAAGGAAACCTAGACCTCAAGGGTTTCCCACTCATTAATAACTATAGTCTGGCTAAGGTTTAAAGTGTAATACAAGGAGCGTCATCCAAGTCATTCCAAAATAACATGATCTAACTGAGTCCATGGAATACATCCAATGTAAAACATGATAAGATATGGCTAGGACCAAGGATATAACCAAGGAACCTTATATCCATAAAAGAGATTCTGGATCTAAGTAGTCTATCCAAATAATCTTTTAATAGTAATAAAAGATCCCATGGTGTCATATTGGGCATCTAATGATAGATGAGGATCAGGTTCCAAGGTGGGTCTAACCAAGGTAACCAACATCCTAGAATTGGAATGGAATCCTTGAGTTATCATGGAATTCCGATAGGAATCCAATTTCCAACTCAATTCAGGACCTTCCTATATGTCTATCTAGGTCCATATATAATTAGTCACCTTACATTCAATTCATTTATTAATTAGTCCATTAGGCACTTAATCCATTAGGTAAGTCAATTTGTTTAATAAATTTCATTTCATTAGTGTGACAAGGCCATGGGAATACAACCAACTCATTCAAATCCATTTAATAATCCAAGTGATGGTAATAACATTTAAATAGTCAATGTTCAATCCATTACATTTCATTAGTGTGACAAGGACAATGGTGAATGAAACCATTTCATTAATTCATTTAAGCCACACTTATTTATCTTGGTTAATTCCACTACCTTATAATATGAGTGGAAAGGGGTTTTATTTCATGAAACCAACACACAATTCCCTTTCAATTATCCAAGCCATAATCATATTTCCTAATTTCAAATTTATCATTTATAATTTATTAATCAAGTTCAAGAACTCACCTTAGGTGGGTCAAGTGGAAGGAGACCATGATACTTTCCATGATCAATTCACAATTCAGTATCCATTTAATAAAAGGAGGATTAGCATTAGAGTGGTTAAGATCGAACACATATGAAAGATGGATCAAAGGTTTCAAAACACTAAAAACCAAAATATGGTATATCACCCCACACAAGGTGGTTGAAGTTGTGAACATTACCAAAAAAAACAAATAACATATTTGAAAATGGTCATGGTATATGGTCCTAAAAACTATAAGAAATATATATTAATTCAATAAAAAACGCTCTATCAAATTGGCACGATGACACAGGAATTTCCAAAATGACGGAAATTGAGAAAGGAGTTATATACCACCTACCTTAGGCTTGCACGACTCTCCCCCTCCAATATCAGCCTTTAGTTCAACCTAATTTGGATTAGATATAAAGAAAAAATAAATTCCCTGAAATTGGGGAATATGAGACTGCATCTAAATAGATCCGTTGATAGAAAGTGGAATGACATAAGATTAAAAAGGAATCAAGAGTCTATCGATGTAGATCCATTGTGACAAATGGAATTTTAATCAGGATTTGGATTGATGATGGATCTAAATTCTTAGAATAGGCCTAAAAAGATTAAAAACGAGTAGAAATAGAGGCTCTTTACACTAGAAATACAAGGATAAATAAGGGTTCAATTAAAAAATAACTTAATGGAAAATATTAATTTTCACACAAAATTTAAACCACACATGCTTTGGAAACACGGTTTGGTCAAACCATGCAAAAATCATGCACGAGCAGATGTAAGAAGTGGAATAATATATGGTTATGATCTAAAATTAGGGAAACAATGCAACAACTGTGAAAAATAGATCTTTCAAAAATTGTAGACCTTTTTCCTAGCTACGCGGCCCAAATCACATGGTTAGATAAAATTGTGTACCCTATTTCAGCCTACTTTCTAGCTTCACATGGTTTAAGTAAACCATGCGGCCTGCCTCAAATAGTTTAATCTAACCGTGTAACATGCCATTTTCTCCCAAAAATCATTGTTCTAGTATCTAAGAAATCCACAAACACCACTGAGACCTCCACTAACTCATTAGGCATCCTTATTAGGTCCATAAAAGAAAACTAGACAAAAATTTAAAGGATCTATACCCGAGTGAAAAACATTTTTCTTACAGCCTTCCCCCCTTAAAGGAACTCATCACCGAGTTCACCTTCTAAGGAAGGTGAAACACTGTTTGAGAACAACTCTGGAAACCAGGAACATACATCGATGTCCCGCTCCCAAGTATCATCTTGTACACGACCATGCTACCATAACACCTGCACTAGAAGGAAATAATGTCCTCGAAGATCCTTCACATTCCAGTCAATAATTCTCATAAGACAATCCTCAAACGAAGATCAAAATATAGATCTAATTCCTTGAGATCAAAAGTATGAGACAGGTCAACATGAAAATGGAGAAGCTATTAAACATGGAAGAAATAATGAAAGGAACAATATCTCCAAGGTAGTAGTAATCAGTAGGCTATCATCCCAACTCTCTCCAAAATCTCAAATGACCTGAAAAAGTGAAGAGATAACTTCCCTTGCCTCTATATCTATCTACGATCTAACATGGGTGATACCCACAAGAAAAAATGATCCTCTACCTCAAACTCCATAGGTTGTCGATGACGACCGACATGAGATTTCTGTCTATATTGAGTAGTATAAATACAATTCCTGATTAGCTAAACATGCTATTAAGTCTCCTAAATGAGACGAGGACCTAGTAGGACTACCTCACCTACCTCTAGCCATCACATAGGTTATCAACATGGCCTACCATACAAGGCCTAAAAAGGATCCATTTGAATTGTCATCTGAAAACTATTGTTGTAGGAAAAATTGAAGAGAGGGACATGTTTATATCAAGAAATGTTGAAAACTATGAGATATGCCCAGAGAATGTCCTCTAGAACCTCTATCGTTTGTTCTAACTTTCCATCAGTCTGAGGGTGAAAGGATTTTCTCAGAATAACTTGTGTACCCATAGCCTTCTACAACCCTTTCTAGAACCATGACATGAAATTATCATCCCTATATTAAATTATAGTATAAGGGACCCCATTTAGTCGTATGATCTCATAGATATATAGTCTTTCTAGCTCATCAATTGAGAAGGTATCTCATATAGGAAGGAAGTGGTCCACTTTCGTTAGTTGGTAAATGAAAACCCATAAATAATCACTACCTCTAGGAGACTTAGGTAAACTAACTATAAAGTACATAGCAACATATTCCCATTTCTATTCTAGGTCTAGAAGCAACTATAAAAATCATGCAGGACTCTAGTGTTCCACCTTCACCCAATGACAGGAGGAGCACCTAGTGATAAA
The DNA here is from genome assembly GCA_963277665.1 of Viscum album. NCBI lineage: Eukaryota > Viridiplantae > Streptophyta > Magnoliopsida > Santalales > Viscaceae > Viscum > Viscum album. The sequence continues at coordinate 1,211,136,479 of OY728153.1, read as the reverse complement.
TCTTTCTATCTAATATTTCATCCTAGGCCACCAATAATGGTGTCACATATATCGATACATCTTGGATATGCTTGGATGAACTGGCCACTGATAAGCATGGGACTCACACATCAACTCCTCTCTCATATTTGTAGAAACCCAAACATGTCCATGAATCTAAAGGATGTTGTCTCTATCTAAAGACCAATCCATAGGTGGGTCAGCTCCTGAAATACTCTCATAGAGAACCAAGCCCTCAATATATGAAAAATATCCACTCTTCACCTTATCAATAAGGGAATAGGTAACTGTGACTGATCATGACTATCATGAAACTAAATATGCAAATCATAAAATAGGTCCATCAATTTCCATTCACCACTGGCTCCCCAAATTATATGTGCTTGAGTTTTTAGACTCAGTGAATTCTCTACCCCATTGCCCTTTCTCGGCGTATATGAAATCTCAAAATCAAAGGACTAGATATATTCGACTCATATTCACTATCTGAGATTCAATTCATGTTATATAACGATATATTTGAGGCTCTTGTTGTTTTTATACACTAAATAACACTCACCCATTAGACAATGTCTCTATTAACATAAGGAATGGAAAACTGCTACAAGCTCAAGGTCATGCATCAAGTAATTTATATCACGAGGCCTCAACTATCGAGATCTATATGCAATGACTCTGTCCTCCTACATCAACACTACTCCTAGGCCGATTCCTGATGTTTCACATAATATGGTATATCCTTTTGAAGGATTTAGTAGAATCAGAATAGGTGCTAAGAAAAGCCTCCCTTTATTCTCCTGAAAGGCTTTCTTGAACTATTCTGACGATATGAACTTAACAACCTTATTTTTAAGACCATTAAGAGGCGAATCAAGGAATGATAAGTATTGTATGAAATTATTATAACAACCATACATCCCCAAGAAACTCCATATATAAAACACATTCTTAGGATGCTCCCTGGAAACCACAACACAAAATTTCTCTAGGTCAATAGAGACTCCTGATTATAAGATAATATGACCCAAGAAGTGATTTTTTTTGATCCAGAAGTATAACTTAGAAAGATTGGAATAATGATGATTCTCTCTTAGTGTACTCCGAATGATCTCATGATGCTTATTATGGTCACTATGAGTGCGATAATACACCAAGATTTCATCCACAAATACTATGAAAAAGGAATCTAGATATGGGTGGAATACCCTATTCATCAGATCCATGAAAATGATGAGTACATTCATAAGGTTGAATGATATAACAAGGTACTCATATAGACCATACCAGCTATCGAAAGATGTATGAGGTATGTCTGATGGCCTGACTCATACCTGATGATATCCCTATCTCAAGTCAATATCAAGGAATACCCTATATCCTTAGAGATGGTCGAAGAGATCATCTATTTGAGTAAATTAATACAACTTCTTGACCATAAGTTGGCTCAAACATCTATAATCTATGCATATCTAAATATTCACATCCACCTTCTTAGTGAAAAGCATGGGTGAACCCCAAGAGGAAGTGTTAGTCCATATAAAACATTTATCCTCCAAGTACTCTAACTATCGCTTGATCTCTAGGAGCTCATTTGGTTCTATCCTTTATAGAGGAATGGATACTAGAGCTCCTCTTAGAACAAGATCGATCGTAAAATCTAGGTCTATCTCAGGATGTAATCCAAAAAAATCATTATAAAATATGTCCCTGAAACAATCTACTATTGAAGGGAAATCAACCTAATTTAAACTCAAAACTTCCTTGAAGAGATCATAAATATCAATGGTTACTCCACCTATCCCATGAAGATCTGGTCTAACTATACTAGCCTAGACATCCCACTCACCCTTGTGTAGATAACAACTACCCTCTGTTGATGCAAACGACACCCTAAAACGATAGTAGTCTACAAATTCATGATACAAAACCAACTAATCCATCCTGAGAATAACGTTGAAGCCCTCTATTTCAAGAACAAAGAGGTCCCATAGAAAGGAACAACTGCCTACTTCAAGGAGGAATTCCCTAAACTGGAGTATTCCCTCTGACCGTACTCCCAATAGTGTATCCAGGGTCATAAGAAAACAATAATACTATATCTATAGAACAAGTATTTAAATGATAGATAAAGAGATAAATTAGTGTTAATAAACTATATAAAATAAATAAGATACTATATTAGAGGCTACTAGAATAGTAACTCACACTATAGATGGTTCTCCACCCTGATCCTTGGGTATAGGCTGTAATTCATGCAACTAACCTGATACACAACCCTATAAACTAACTGGACTACCACGATCATAACTGATCTACTGGTGTTGCTGGTGATAAAGAGTCTGGATACCATGACTACAACCTCCTCCTTGTCTAATCATGCTGGTGCTACTCCAAATCCCTACCTGATGTGGCGTAAAATAACCTTCCCCTGAAGGTGGAGCTGGTGTGGAACCTCTTCCACTAGAAGTTGATGGAATGGTCCGAAAAAATATTTGAATATTCCCTATATGACCAAAGACTGACACTCTAGAGGGTCTCTATCAAACTGAGGCTTTAGGTTCCCCTTTCATCCCTACTGAGGGCACAATACAGAGCTACAAGCATGGGTACTTTGGATACCACTTCCCTAATAAGAAACTGCGAGGGAATGTTTCCTGATGCCAGAATAACTAATGACCTGACATGACACTAGTCCTCTATTCCTAGTATTATTTCCATCCCTCAAGTTTAACTTAGTGATAATAGAATGATTTAATATCTCAGAAAAGGTAGGTAGGAAAAATACATTCACTCAAGTATGGATGGAATACTGAAGCCCATACTCAAAGCGTCTAGCAAATGAAAGCTCATCATCAGCTAAAAGCAGTGCCAAGCGCTATAACTTAGTGAAGCGTGCTGAATATTCCATAACTAACATAGAAACTTACTCGAGATACATGAACTATATGGATATATCATCTCTCATCGTATGAGTAAAGAATAGATCAAAGAAGGAAGTATGGAAATCATCCCATACTGTGCCCTATTAGTGACCATCCTGGGTAACTACATCCCACCAGCACTTGGCCGAATCACACAACATGTATGCAACAAAGTTTTTCCTCTTATCTGGAGTCATATCCAGATGCTCAAAGATATTCAAGGTGGACTCTATCCAATATTTAGTATCCTGTGATCAATCATCCCTTGAGAAGGTGGGATGATGCTATAATTAAAACTCACACATCATATCACCCATCATAGGTGCAGCTCGTGGAGCACCATGCATGGAATACATCAAATGTAGAAAACTATATCAAACTTGAGCATTAGTTACCAAATCTGGTATAGTAGGTGGTGCCTAAAGTGGAACTACTAGAGGTAATACTAGAAACTTAGGGCCCACTACATCTAGAATATGGTTGTCACCATCCTCCTAGCACATGACATGAGGATGTTGTGGTTCCATTGGTCTACAAATTCCAAGAACACACCTCATAACAAGCCTAGAAGTATAAATATAGTAAAAATAGAAGAAGATGAAAATATGAAGGCTCACCACCCACAATATACTACCCCAACTACCCACTTAGATGGCCATGTATCTGTAAGTGATCAAGTATAAGTTACAGGGGTTCCCATATATGAAGGGTCAATAGTACCTTGCCTCATCATTTACTAGAAACCGTTTTATTCATTTTATATTTAATTACCAGGTTCACTCCTTTACCATTCTTAAAAAGGAATTATAAGGACATGAAAACTTTACATTTTATAATTCATATTTCACTTTTATGAATTATATTTTCTTATTTTCATATACCAAGGTTCATTGAAAATGAGTTGTCTATCCCATTGAATCAGGGCCCGTACTCCTTATCACTGAGATTAAAACCCATTTTAATTTCTAATTAAATCTTGATTCAATAAATTAATCATCCAAACCCACGAGGGACCATAAAACCTTATGAATTAAAACATGAAATCACTCAATCACATCCTAAAATCAGCACAAGCATATATACAAAGCAAGGATCAATCAACAATCACAAGCATATCTAGAAATGAATATAGTGAAATTCACCTATATGGAATGGAAATATTCATGAAATTTGAATTCTAGGTACCTATGATGATGCGTTTAACAATTCTACTTACCCTCATATCATTGGGCCAAGGATGAAATAGAATCTCAATCAAAATAGAAATTAGAAACACCACATATCATATGTGTCACCCAATGGTGAAATTATATCAACTGTAATAGGTAAAATCATAACAATAATTATAATTAAAGAAACTAATCCTTTACCCCAAACATGGGTTTGTGACACCCAAACACAAATTATGACCAAGTCCCAAGCATTTCTAATCTCTTAACTACTATATCCAAATAGTAAATCAATAAAGGAACCACTCTAATACTACTTTGTGATGTCCTAAACCCAAATTCCACTTAAGAGGTGCCTCGAGCCTGGTGGGCCACATGGCCTCAAGCTCATCTCCCTGGTTTCCAGAGGCTACCGACTAGCAGGGAGGGCCTAGGGTGTGTCCATGGGGAGACTATGAACACACTACCGGAGTGTATAAAATATGATCAGTATAATAATAGGTAAATAGTAGTGGAAGTAGTATGAGTAAATAGTAGAAGCAGTGTAATAGTAAACAACACATCATAAGCACATAGGAGTGACAAAAACTGAATCAACTGGAATAACTAATAAAAATATAAAAATATGATGATTTCATGTCATGTATCTAGAAATATGGAAAACAAGTACACAAATAATAGACAAGTATGTTATACAAAAGTATCAAAAAGTAATCAAAAACTATCCTAAGCATCCCAAGCTCTAGCTCAGTCATCTGCTACTAGATCCATCCTAAGAAAAGTAATCATGTGTCTGAAGCTACCCACTTCCCTTTTTCAACACATGCATACATATAGTCTACCTCAGTACTAGAGGCACCCAGATAGGGTGTGGGATAAATCTCTGTAGTCCACCACCAAAGGTGCCTATAGAATACTATCCATGTAATATAAATTGAATGTGTGAAATCATGTATATATATAAAAGTAAAAAAGTAAAATAATTTAAATACCTAATTACCTGCTTCAGCCCAAAACTAGTATTTGAACATGACACCATTTCAATAATTAATTTTTGGTTTATATAAATAGGTAACGTGAGGCATAAACATCACTAACATCACCTCATGATAGTAATAGTAAGGTTCCAAGATATAAAAAGGAAACCATGATGATTATAATATAAAATGGATCCATGGTAATAACCAAGGAAACCTAGACCTCAAGGGTCTCCAACTTAGTAATAATTGTAGCCTAGATAAGGGTAAGAGTGTAATCTAAGGAGCATCATCCAAGGCATTCCACAATAACATGATCTAATCGAGTCAATGGAATAAATCCAAGGTAAAACGAGATAATTTATGGCTAGGAACAAGGATATAACCAAGGTATCTTGTGTCTATAGAATCCATGTTGGATCCTAGGAGTGTATCCAAAGCATCCTGTAATTGTACGAAATGATCCTACAATGTCATACTGAGCATCCGCTAATAGAAAATGATTAGGTTACAAGGTGGATCTAACCAAGGCAACCAAAATCCTATAATCATAATGGTGTCCTTTAGTGGTCATGGAATTACCTTGATAATCCAAAGGCTAACTCAAGTCAGGACCTTCCTATAAGTGTGTCAAGATCCATATAGAATTTGGCACCTTACATTTAATTCATTTATTAATTAGGTTATTTAGTAATTAATACATTAAGTAAGTCAATTGGTTCAAGCCATTGCCTTTCATTAGTGTGACAAGGCCATGGTCTTGAAACCATCTCATTAAAATCCATTTAATAAGCCATGTGATGGTCATATCATTTAAATAGTCATGGTTCAATCCATTTCCTTTCATTAGTGTGACAAGGCCGAAGGTACATGCAACCATTTCATTAATTAATTTAATCCATGATTATTTATATCAATTCATTATTTTCACTTCCATTATGAGTGGAAAGGGGTGCTATGGCATGTAACCAATATACAATTCCATTTCAATTATCCAAGTCATAACCATATATCACACTTGACAATTTATCATCTACAATTTATTAATCAAGTTCAAGAACTTACCTTATATGGGTCAAATGAAAGGAGACTATGGTACTTTCCATGATCAATTCAAAATTCAGTAGACATTTAATGCAAATAGGATTACCATTAGATTGATCAATCTCAAACACATCCAAATGATGGCTCAAAGGGTTCAAAACACTAAGAAACCAAATATGGCATATCAACCTACAAAAGATAGTTGGAGTTGTGGATGTAACTAGAAGAAAAAAATGACATATAGGAAAAAGGTCATGGTATATGTTCCTAAAAATAATAAGTATGACATATTAACTTAATTAATAATTCCAAATGAAATTGGAGTGATGGAACAACAATTTCCAAAATGACAGAAATTGATAAAGGAGTTACAGACCACCCAACTTAGGCTTGTACGACTCTCCTCAGCCAGTATCAACCTTTAGATTGGACTATATTGGAGTAGATATGAAGAATGGATCAATGAACTAATATTGGGGATCATGATCCTACATCTAAATATCATAATTGATATAAATAAGAACAACATAAGGTTAAAAAGGAATCGGGAATTTACTAGTACAGATCCAATGTGACGATCGATGCTTTGATCAAACTCTGAATGGACAGTGGATCTGAATTCCTATAATAGGTTTAAAAATCTTGAGACATAGGATAAATGGAGGATATATCCATGGGAAATCCAAGGATAAAAAAGGGTTCAATTACAACATTACTTAAAGAAAAAAATCAACCTTTCAACCAAAATTTACACTGCGCATGGTTTAAATGCATGGTTTGGTCAAACCATGCCTAATCACACATGAGCAGCTATAGGAAGGGGTTTATCACATGGTTAGGTTGCAATGTTAGTGAAACCATTTTCTAACCATATGGAACAACTCTATAAAAAATTGCAGATCTTTTGTGTGGTTGTGTGGCCCAACTCTCATGGATAGATCAAATAGTGTGCCCTATGTCAACACACTATCCACCCTCACATGGTTTAAAAAAAGAATATGGCCTACCTCTCATGGTTTACTCTTACTGTATGACATACAAATTTCACCTAGAAATCCATGTTTTGGGCTCCAAACAAGTCCATGACACCTATAAGACCTCCACTAACTCATTAGTCATCCATATTAGGTCTATAAAATCAAACAAGAAAAAATTTAAAGGATCCATAACTGAGTGAAAAAACAGGTTATTACAATTTATCACATTAAAATTTACATATTGATAATATTTTATAGTATATTTTTACCCCCCAATACCTTCACATAATCTCTAAGTGTGTGTAAAAAATTTTCATAGTTGAGTGTGGTGATTCATCTAGTATAAATATTGAACCCACTTGGTTTTTTATTTTATTTTTAATCCATAAATATGTAGGTAATATATATGAATTCAATATTTATTGTGGAGGAAATATATTAAATAGTTTAGAGTTCCCAAGAATGTTGATGATATTAGAGTTGTATGTTATCTCCTGTTTTATCCAAGCTAAATAATATTTAATATGATGGAAGAAGTTACTGCCATTAATAATACTACATAAATAATAATAATTTGTAAATGAAGGTTAAAGATGATGTAGATGTTTCATCTTATAGCATAAAGATATTAAAGATACTCATTATGAATAATTATTATGGTATAGTATTGCATTATATCAGTTTAAGGTAACATTATAGTTAGATAAGAGTTTTTTTGAGTGTATAGAATGATCTAATTTTATCTTTATTAATAAACTAGTTTAAGGTTCACTATCTGAGAGGAGAGTGAATCTAAAAATCTATATGTTGCACATATAAGAAAAATACTAGTGGGATTTATATATACAAGATGGCCAACATATTTAGTTATCCATGTATTACATGGTGAATTACCAAGTGGGAGTTAGAATAGAATAAAGTTCATAAATTGTCGAAAGATACTGTAGATTTTGAAAATAACAATAAGAGGTGGAATTTAAAGGAGTAATAAAACAAAAAAAATACATGAAGAGCCTAATAATGATTAGTATAAGGTAAAATTCAGAATAAAACATTTAAAATGAAACAAACATATAGATTTTCATGCAATGTAATGGAAATACAGATATCCTTACTAGAAATTACAACATGGTTTTTGAATCACCATATTAGTGTTATTCTATCATAAGTTTAGTTAAACATCCTCAATACATCCAATGTGAACCTTAATAACTACTCTATAAACTTTGATCAGCACTATATCTATCTCCGTCTCCACTCCCTGCTACAGTCATCTGTATGGAAATTGTATTGAAAATTAACAGTGATGTATATTTAACTTTAAAATTAAAACCAATAAAAGTTTATCTACTAAATGATTATGAAGTTATGTGATTTACCAGATCACAACTATCCATCGACTGAATATCATCAAGGATAGATCCAGTCATCTTCTGATATAATTCAATCAATGCTTTTTTTGAGAAATGACATTTTCATCTTGCATATTTATATGATCCCCCTATTCTGAAATTATGGTTTTCATTGCAACAAACTCCCTATGAGAATCTCGAGGTAGGGAGTAACTAAAACGAGGATTATATTCTATTTAAACCCTTAATGAATTGCTAAAGACTTTAGATGGCAATGGTCCCAACCCATCCCACACACATGACCAAGATGCTTCTTCCCAAGGACTTGACCAACTAGATCATCCTAGGAGACCGATAAGGACTATGCCAGATTTTCACCCCATATTTACTTTATTTTTACTTACAAATCAAATATTATCCATATATGAAGAAATATATATTAACATAGTGACAAATAACAACAATTTATTACAATGAAAAGGGAATTCATACCCTAAATTCATTAGTAGGATCATTCATATAACTCCCATTAAATTATGTATGAAAATCCAATAAAAGTTCTGTTTGGGAGACTTGATGACCTCAATTATTTGACTACATTAAACAAAGATAAATAAATAATTTAATATATGGAATAGATAATTTTATCTTATAAATATTTAAACAAATGAAAATATTACCAGGGTCGATCTGTTTCTGGAAAAATTATTTGACCCAGTGGTGTGGGGGATGATTTATTTAGCTTGAATTGATGCATTTTCCTCAAAATATCATGAAATAAATAAAATTTAATTTAATAGTAATGTATTAAATGTCATATCCTTTTCATATTCATGTATATATGTAAAATGATATTAATATAATAATATATATCTCAATACCACATGCTTCTCATGACAATGACTATCAACAAACACCTTCCAATGCTCTCTAGGTACCCCTTAAGGCACCTTATCATACTAATGTTATGTGGTTAATGATGTATCATAGAATTCATTCCATAATCTTTATTTAAAATCTTTCTATTTCTTACCCAAATTTTTCAACATCCACTTTCATGTGATAAGATCAGTAACAGTAAAGTTGAATAACATACGTATAAAGAGATTAATTTTTAAAATATTAGAATTTAATTATGTAATGACATTAAATTAAACCATAATGTATTAAAATTACCTTTATATAGGAATAAAAGACTTTATTTTTCCAAGATTGAGGCATATTTCTCTAATCAGAATAGGTAATTATAAGGGTAATTGGCTTTTCTGCTAGCTAACCTAGAATATAGAAAAATAATCTTACGACATCATCAATGGGGACACTATAATAGTCAAATGGGTCAAATATTTTCAATACCTTTAGATTCTAGACTTATGATATATTCATATTTCATTATATAGTAACATTGTTTTCATATTTTTATAAAAAATAGTTATCAGTATAAAAAAAGTGCAATAACATTATTCACATTAAAATTTGTACCTATAACTATCACCCTCCAGTATCCTTGAAAGTAAACAGGAGTGATGATTTGTTCTATCACTGATGAAACTACTTAATGGTAAGGGAATGTCCCAGATGATTATGGGACAAAAAATGAGGTTGTTCCAAATGCTGATGGAATAGAAGAGAGTGTGAGAGACACTGACATTGTGAAAACGGAGGGTGTCTCAGATGCTATAGGGAGGGAGACCGATGGATCATCATCTATCAGTGTGGTTGAGGGAACATCAACTGGGAGTTGACTAGGATCATTGAAATGTTTCTTACTTGGAATTCCTATCATTTAATAAAAAAATTAACTTCATAACATATATTTCAAAAAAACTATGTAGAATTTTTTTTATAAATGATAACAGATGCACAATACTGACAAAACAAATATATATAGCTATGATAATGAATGACTACAAGTATAATATAAGTGGTTGATAAATTAATGGATTAATGTATATACAATAATGTTTTCCTTCAATAATGCCATTGTCCGAGACTATCATTACTTCATTTACTTTATCCACCCTTGCAAGACCAATATTTTCAATATCATGATGGGAAAATAAGTTCGTTTCTTACTATTTATGGGATTCAATGTTAGAGGTTAAATCTTCCAATTCATTACCCATATCATACAAGTCTATTTGTTTTACATAAATAAATACACTCCACCCTTCATCGATGATATCATTAACATAATATAACATTTTCTCTTATGATGATATGATATACAGATCATATAATTCATGGTCACTGATATCCATCAAGTGAGAAAAGTTCATAGAAGTAAATTGTAAAGAATCTATTTTAATACCTCTGGTAATATCAACTCACTTTCATTTAAATAAAATAAGTAAAAAATTCATCTGGTAGTTTAATTCAATCATATCATTCAACTTTATATAGTATCCTAATTAAAAAACTATAAATATTCTACTATTCTGTGTTTTCAAACCTTCTTTCTAATCGACTATACAAAATTTAAATAATTCATATTGTAATAATCATATTTTCTAGTATATTTTAGAGGACCTTGAGCCAAAAACATAAAATCTTATGACAACTCAAATCAAGTATTATTATTCATGATATACAAAAAGTAATATACATTATTATATTTACAAAATATATATTCAACCTAATATCCATATTGATTGAAATATTTACATGATATGAAAACCATTATATAAGCTATTTATTAATATCTTTTTCTATATATTTTTTTATTTTGTGTTTGGATTCTCATTCGTAAATTTGTTTGTATCCTATGATCTTCAATAAATGGATCTACAATTTCACTATTTATAAACACATATCTATGTTCCTGTAATAATCCCATTTCTATTATTGTAACATTTGAGATCCTCCCAACTAATCAACCAATAGTAGAAAATATTTTTGATTTCCTAGGTAGTTGAGATTATGTCGATGTGTCATCAACACATCCAAGTTGATTTAATCTTGTCTCGATATCATCCAAGTATCTAGAAAAAAATTTAAGACACTCCTCTGCTAAACAACCTTCAGAAATAGAGCCTTCAGGTTAAGATTTGTTTTTTCACCTATGAATTCAAATGACAAAGATATCTATGAAATAAAATAAATAAGACATAATTATTTATTTAATAAACTTCTAATAATTATTTACTTAAGATGAAAAAATATAAATAAAGTATCGTTCAATTAGATACATCCATTCATAATGTACGAGGCCTCCTAATTTAGTTTCCTTGACCAAATTCATATTTAAATGTACCATGAAAATAAAAAATAACGGTGGAAAGATGATATCCACCACACAATGTGTCAATAAAAATATCCCATGAAGGTTTTAAAGATCAACTGGTTGTAGAGTTTTCTCACATAGTTTTATAAAGAATGCGCAAAATTATAGTACAACTTTTATAACCTTTTTATGTAATAATGTATGCAATGCCCATGGTAGTAAGTACTATAAAAAATTATGTGAATCACGACTTTTAAATCCATGTAACCTATGACGATTTAAGTCAAAACACCTTGAGATGTTACTTGAATACCCATCATATACCTTCACATGTTTTCAAACTTGAAGGAATGTATCTTTACCCATATTTTTCTTTGAAAAAATTTCTGGAGAAAACTTTCCATTCTTATTTGGTCAGAGGTCACACTTTATGTTCATTTTTGGTAATCCCTCTAGAGAATTGAGACATTTCTTAAATTTTACATGATCATTAAGAAATAAGAAGATAAAAGTTTCACAAAAATTATTCTCATTATGCATAAAATTAATATTATTCCCCAATAAATTAAATTCCCAATATTTAAGTTTGAATAATATATTTTTTTATTCCATTATTGTGTTCCAATTTCAATTGACGATGCAATTCAAAATCATTTCCCATTATAATTCAAATGATGCACCTTCCCAAATTTTATTTCAATATTTCCAATTTATTCCAATATTTCAAAACATTTCAACAACTTTGGAGGTGGTCTATGATGAATAAAACCATTTAATTTTTATTTTTTTAACCAAAATATATGAGATTAATTCAGAAATATTTTACGACATAAAAAGCACCATTTTTTACTATAAGGTAGTCATTTGGGCTCAAAATCAATTTTAAAAACTAGATAATCCAAACCTGTGTAATTGTTCTAACCAGATAAGTTCCCAAGTATAGGGAAGTCACTAATGGTCCACATTAGGGAAACATTCATTTTTAACATTGTTCTAAAAGATACACCATATTTTAAAACACCATTTATCTATAACTCATGTAATTATTCAATTATAGGCTATAATTATACATCAAAATCATTTAAAATCATTTGTTTTTTAAGAATAATAATTGAAATGATAAAATACGTTTGTTTCATACACATCCACAGAGCTAGATTGTAAGTGAACTAAAAAACTGGATAAATGTTATAACTGGTTCCCAAAGTCCCAAATGGGTTGAATCTATCAGTATCCAATCCTAATCGCACATTCTTAAGAATAGATGAGAAATATAGATGTAATAAATCAAATTTATTCCACAATTTTGAATCTTTTGGATATTGAATTAACCCATCTTTTTTATTATCTATAGAATGGCACTTCACACATTCGAAAGTTTTTGATGACACGAGTAATCTTTTAAATCAAGATTTTAAAGGGAAGTAACAAAAATCCTTTGTAGGCGTGTTATTTTTATTCTTCTTCATATTATTATATTTATTCAAACTTCCAACATCATCCATTAACTAACATCTAGAAGAAGAATATTTTTCAATCCCTATGCTTGAATCCTCTCCCTAATAAAGCATAAAATCATTTGGACAAGCATTCTTTTTTGTATAATTCAGACCAAGTTTTTTAAAGACTTTTTTCATATCATAAAAATACTTAGGGATATTAGGTTCAGTAAATGAATCAAAAAACAATTCCAATGTCATGGACATCACCTTATTTTTAATTCGGCATATTCATTTTATATGGTACCACTTTAGAAGAAAATAAAGTTTTGAATATTTCAGAAATCCACCATACATATCTTGATTTCCATCATAAACTAAATCATAAAACACATTTTTCTTCCCAGTGAATTTCTCTCTTAATTTATTCTCCAAAAAATCAATACGAGGATCCAATAATATGTTACAAGCTTGTTCTGGTCATCATATAGTCCTAAAACATCACTTTTCAAGTTTCTAGATATAACACCCTCAACTGGTTGTTCTAATAAGTTTTGATATTGATTCTATTGTATTAAAATTCATAAAAAATAATTTATAAGTTTTTTCATTTCATTATCCATTATCGAAGAAGTTGGAAGCTAATTATGTTGATTGACATCAGCACTCAAAATTTCTATAACATTTAATTCTACATAATAAATCCAATAAAAATATTGAGTTGGGAGTTTCTTCAATATAAAGTGTTAAAAAATTTCATTTATCTTAAACCACATTATATGTTTAAATTTAGGACATTGACATCTTATTTTCCCATCAATAGATCAATTAGAAATTGAAAAATCTAAAAAATCATCCAAAACCATAGCATACTGATGTGTGTTCCTTGATAATGTGATCCAAATTTTATCCATATATATCACAATGTGCCCACACTTTGTAAAAAAAATTAAAACACATAAGTATTACTAAGTAGGAAAAGAGATAAATGGAAGTGATTTAACTGAGGTAGTTATAAGAATAGTCATATAAGTACTAAAAAGGTGAAAGTAAAAAATGAAATCAATCATGGATAGTATTATGAAAAATTAAAGAAAGAGAAAAACCATACAATAATTAATAAAAATAAAAAGATAAATCAATAAAAATCATCCATTTATGGGATTACTGGACTTCTTGGGCATAACTATAGTAACATGAGGCTCAAGAGGGTATTATACATTTATAAAAACACTTTTCTTAAAGTGTCAATTGGGCTTTCATAAAGTGATTCAGAAGATGATCCATTTTCACACCATTTTAAAACTACATTTAAAATGTTATTTAGAAATAATTTATCAAACCAAATAATTAAAACCAAATTATAAATCTAATTATTTCAATAAAATCACTTTTGAAGGCAAGATACCCCTCTTTAAAGGAAGTCAACTGGTGTCAAGCACCCATTTTTCAAGACCAAACTTTCACATGTTTAAAACATTTCAAGACACAATGAGACTTATGGGCTCAAAAACATTTAAAATAAGATTAAAGGACAACTAACTTTAATTCCTAAAACACACCTCTAAAATAAAACACACACATTTAAAATACAAAACTTGCATTGAACACCCCTTTAAATAGTTAATTACCATTAGAAAAGCCACTGGGAATTTTAATAACCACTTGGAATGTGAACTAGTTCTATTAAAAGTATTTAAACCATTTGAAACCATCTAAAGACAAAAATGGGTTTATTATACAGAAAAAAATTCCCCGAGAAACCATTTTTAAGAGGGGCACTAGACTATTTTCACAAGATCTAAGCACGCGACACATCTATGCCCAGAAAAAAATTGATTTTTAAATCCTTTATATCATACAATAGGCTTATAAAATGCTTCTAAAATTATAATAAATTATTTAAAATCATCCAATAAATATAAACCACACATTACTAGAAAATTCTATAGAAATTAATTCAAATGTAATTAACATGGGTATTGAGAAGGTATCCTCTTTACATTTTTAGGTTGTATATAAAAATATAACAAAATTTTAATTTAAAATGAAACTTAAATTACCATATAAAATCTATAAGAAACTATATGACATCTGAAAAATAAAATTACATTAATTTTTTTTAAAAAGAAAATATAGAGAAAACATGATTCTGATGTGAAAATTGTGAGTTTCCACAAGACATTGTTGTCAATTAAATGGGAATATGAAAATTGAATAAATATAATATAATAAAATTAAAATGAATTAGATGCATCTATATGAAATAATACAACACATAAAAGAATATTTTGGAATACAAAGAAATAAATTCAAGAAATAGAGTCAATTGAGAGAGATTCCCCTTATCATAAGTCTAGGGCTTCTTCAATACACTTCGGCCTTCTATATGCTATAATATTATTTTTTAAAAATTTTAAAAAATATTTTATATTTATTTATATTACTTATGATCATTTTTATAATAAATTATTTTCTTTTAATTATAAATATAATACCTAAATAAATAATATTTTAAATAATTCATTTATTTTTCAAAAATAATAGCATTGATTGTTGTTTCTTTGTATATGAGTTATATCATCTACAAAAGGATAGACATAAATAAATAAATATTTATTAAGTATATATGATAAAAAATAATAAATTATGGTAGTGATAATTAAAGAATAATTATCATGCCTTAGTTGGTAGAACATTACATGAATGGAAATATTGAACAAGGAGATAGATAAGATATATACTATTTATTCTTTATATTAATTTTATAAATACATGATATAATTTATATTATGTTTATATATTTATAATTTATATTAGTAAAGATATATAATAGAAAGTGAATTATTAATGAAATATAAGTGTGAGAGTTTCTACATCATATAAAAAATAACTCTTAACTAGTGACCTTACTAAGCATGGTTGGGTAACACCCCAACCCAAGTGACCCGATTAGTACTCAAGTGAGGATATTCACATCACCTCAGATGCAACACCTTGTATTCTAAAGGTCTAAAAATATTTATGAGGGACTCAATAAGTCTTTGAGAAACTATTCCCTTAATGTAAAAAAAGGAGATGAATGATTCTACAAAAAAATTGGATTCCCCCATCTACGTGGGGGATAAACCAAATATCTATAGACATAAAATAGTGATCAAGTAGATCCCCCATTATGTATAATATAAAAATAAAGAAATATATTTATGATTAATTAATTATAAATTCTACAATAATAATAAAAAATAAATATTATCATCACAAATTCATAAAAACAAGATGCTTCACACTAGCTAAAATATATTCAGTAAAATTGAAAATAATGATATATAATTGCATCCATACTAACTCATAATGTCTATTTAATAAATTATTAGCCTCTAATAAACAATTAAACCTGAACCACATGATATTTTCAATACAATACATGAACCTAAATTGAATCATGATGATTTCCCTCATACTTTGAGACCCAAGTGATTTATATAAGTAGCATAATGCACAATCAAGAAAATAAATAACTTCCTCTACCTGTAAAACCCAAATCCAAATCATTATGAGTAAGAAAAACTGAGATAGGGGCAATGGGATAAAGGATAATAATAAAATAGGAATAAATGAGGGTTTACCATTATTTGAAACCAAAGGGAGAAGGGAGAGTCGAGGGAGAAGGGAGAGAAGGGGGGATGATAGGGATGAATCATGGGATAAGGGGCTGTAGGAAGTGAGGGATTAGGCTTGGGCTTGGGTGGATTAGGGAAAACTAGACCAAAAATTAGGGAATGGGAGATGGAGATGGATCAAGGGGATCAGAGGTGACCATAGAACCATGTCTGTCTTGGGCTTGGGGGGATCAAGGGGATCAGTGGGAATCAGGGAACCAGTGAGAGATCAGGGGACACCGGAGCACCGATGATGAGGGAAACACAATGGTGGTGAGGATTTGAGGTTGGGTAGGTGGGTGGGTGGGTGGGTGGGGTGGCTTGATGGAGAAGGATAGGGATTAGGTAGAAGTGAATTTATTTTAATAAATGGATAACATTTAGAAACATTTTTGGAAAATCGCCGCTAAACAATGAATTTGGTGTAGTGATATCTATATGTATACGAGTTGTTTCTAATTACCATTCACTTTAAAAATTCACTTATTTCAAAATTTTAAAACCCAGTAGAATAATGTTTTATTTAGTTCATGATTTTTCTTTCTTACACATTATGTAGGTAACCCAATTTGAAACCATCACCCACCAAGTTTTCCCATGGCATGAAACTCATCACAGGGAGCTCTTAATTCCTTAAATTAAATCTCAAAATTTTCATTTCATTTTTTAAATGATATATATGTGATATATATCCCATGAAACTTTCCAGGATAGTGTCGAAACTATCTCATTTTAAGTGCGGGTGTGTCTTTATAGAGTTTTGATATCAATACACTTGTATTATCGCCTATTATCACCTATATAGGAGACCTTTTTCATTGAAATAATTCTTTAAACATGAAAAATCATTACACCCATTTAAATAAAAGAAAAATTTAGGTTTTAAATTATTTAAATCCCTGTTTTACTCATATTTAGTTTTTTAGAATTATTTATGAGTTTAGTAATTTAATTCAAATTAATTTTTTAGAAATTTATTTTGATTTACTTGTTACTTGATTTTATATCATGAGTGATTTCTAGTTATTTTTTATACTCCCATTACCAAGAGTATTTTGGACCCATAATTTCATATTCTTTTCTAAGAAAATTTCTGGAGAGACACTTGAGGCATGTAAACTTATCAAATTATGCATTTAGATCTTATTGAGGATATGGCTGAACAAATACCTTTTTAATATTATTGAGAAAATCTTTATAGATCCACTTTTTATTGAGATAGACCTTATATATTTACTTCTTTATCCCATAGTATCCATGAATATCCTTTTTAGGATGGATCCATTTAAATAAGATTTTCCCTTACTACCTTACTCTTGGTATTATGTAGATTATCCTTTGAATAATCGTTGGGGAATTTTTAAGCGATAGACACAAGATGTTATTATTGAAGAGATATACTATGGAATTTATTCTATATTGATATGATGTGATCCTTTATTACTCTTGGTATTTTTCACCTACCCTATTCCTTTAAAAAAAATACGAAAAAAAATAAAAATATTTTGGGTTGTATATTAGGAAGGTCGAAAATCACAATTTCTAGACCAATGAATCCTTTAATAGATCATACATGGTTTGGTGATAGATGTGATATCTAGAATGAACATGAATTTCAATAAAAAAATAAATAGAAAAATAAAGTAACACGATAAATTTTTTATACATACTTGATATACTCATGGATCCACTTTTGAGATGTTTAGAGCATGTGGAATTTTTGATCCCAGAGGAGTCACTTCATTGCAATGCTTATGTTTATCATGAATTATAATTTAGATCTTACCCTCCTTTTGAGCTTGATTTTCACTTTATACCCACCTTCCCTCAGCCTTAAATTCATTTGAACCCTTTTTTCTGAATCCCTCATGATTGATTTTGTATTTGTTTTTACAAATTGGAAATGATAGAACCAATGATAGGCTATGGTTAAAAACATGTATTCAGGGTATGAGAATAAATACAGTTAAATTTTTCCCTTGAGTTATGAGAGAAAATTCATTGTGAGGTAAATTTAAAAATGGGTATAGAATTTAAGAAACAATTATGAAATTGTAATTTAATGAATAAGGAATCTTAATAAAGAACCAGATTATGAGGCATGACTGATTTTATCTACAGGGTTGATTATTAATGAGTGAAATTTTCTTCTTAAAATTAGTTTTATTTTCCTGGTTGTAATGAATGGTTTTTGTTTTAAAAATTATTTCCTTTTAAAATCCCTATTGAGATACTTATTTACATGAGAAAAAACAATTGTCCAAGTATGGGAGAATTTGATTAGCTAAAATTATATATACATATTGGAAAAATTTGTTTAATGTTTATTCTCAATTTATTTGATAATGAACTGGGTTTTTGTTTGTTTTTAGAAGAATTAGGAATTTATGACTTAAAGGAATAAATGTTTAAAAAGTTACAAAAAGGATTTACATGCTGTGTATAACATACACGATGCGTAAGACTCATTCACAACATGCTTGCAAGTCCACAGACCAACCTGTGAAGATTCTTCATAATATGAAGACAATACACACTGTGTAAATCCATTAAAAAATGAGAAAATTTCAAAAAAAAAATCCCATCAAAAGTGAATTTCATAAAATATTTGAAGAGATTGCATGGAGTGAAAACTTCAAAGGCCCGATCGGTCGAAGATACGAACAAATTATTTGGTGGGAAAAGTTGATCCGAGTTACATGGAATATAACCAACTTACATAACATGCAGATATCAGGACCCAAGTCACTTAATAATGTACATGACATTCAAGACTTTCACACAGTGTACTTCTAAATCCTATTTATATTTTCAGCACTCTGCGTGCAACCGAGGATCACACGTCTTTCTTTTCTCCCATTTTTGGTTTGGCTGTTTTCATTCATTTTCATCCTAAACTAGATTCCTTTCATTTTTTTTCTATTTTTATTGAATATTTGTGAGTTGTTAATCCTTCTATACCCATTCATCACTGTTTAATTCCTTCTTTTGTTTTCAATGCTCATTTCCATCACCACATACTACTATTCATTAATGTACACACATTTCTTCATAGTTTCTTCATTCAAAGTAAGTTTGTGATTGATTCTTATTTGTTTTGATATCGGATTGATCATTAATCATTGTTTCATCATAAAAATTCAGTTTTTTGTTATATTCACATTGATTACAGTTGTTTTAAATTTTTTCATTCTTTTTTGATCCCAGACTTTCTATTTTTCGACTATTTTATGATTATGCACAACACGCTTAATAATTACTTTATTTTGATCATCTCCTCCATGCGTAACTGATCCACCTAGGGATAGAGGTCAAGAGTATGGATGTTTCCAAACCTAATTAATATTTATATTGAACCTTGGTAAACATATTTCTAGTAATTAGGTGATAATTTTTAATCCCATTCTTTCACAAAACCTTGACCATGGGAAGTGAAATTGAACAAACTTGACCAATTTGGAGTTGATAAAGACTATAACCATTAGATCGTGATTCTTTCTATATATAAGAAATGTGTAATGAACTTAGGTTTTCAGCTATACCCTGAACATGGGATAATTTCAGTATAGGTAGTTCCAATTGGTTTAACCCAAACCAATGGGTGACCTTTTCACCTCTTTGAATCCTAAGCCATAGGACCATTCTAAGTTAAATCTATGATTATCTTTTTTCAAGATCCTTGAAATTGACCCCGATCCCTTATTTATTAATTTTTATTAAAACCAAACTACCCATCTTAGTAAAACATAAAATTTAAAGAGTGAAAGTGAGGAATTATTTCAATGGTTTTATTCAATTGGTTGCTGACCTTCCAGTAGTCCTCATGGGATCGACCCTGTATTTCCACTTTACTATGTTATAGTAGTAAGGGTAGTTTGGGTATATAAATTATAATATGATCTCATCCCGCACGATTTCAACGATGCATTCAGGAAATTAAATAACAAAATTAGATTTTCCTTCAAATATATATATATATATATATTATTACTAGTCCATTTTCATGAGGTATATATGATTTTGTAACATGTTTTAAATCATTGAATGCATCAGGAAACTGCTTAGATAAATTTTAAAAATTAATAATATTTTTAACTTCAAGTTCATTCATATTTGTACAAGGATCAAGATTTAATAGAGAAGTAATTTTCTATGATATTTATTTTGATGTTGATTAATTTTCACCTTTTAATGTTGGAAATTTTTTTCCTCAAAATGACTGTCAACAAATCTAGTTATGAATACACTTCCTATCATTATCTCAAGATAATTAATGATAAAGGGAGATTAAAATCCAACATGCATACCAATCTTCTGTGGGATCCCATATTTTTTCATTATGGGGTGATACAAGAACATATGCATCAAAACCAAATATCCTTAAATGTGTAATATTTATTTCATGGACATAATATAATTTCAATGGGGAGTATTCAAGAAAACTTGAGAAACTTATTTGAATTAGGGATAATACATTCAAAATTTCATATACCCATAGTGAATTAGAAAATTTACTATTCACGATAAGTGTTCTAGAAAATAGTATCAACCATGTTATAAATAATTAATCTAGGATACTTTGAGTGTGAACATGAGGTACATATTGTTCAATATTTATTCCAACTGACATACAATAATTATTAAATTCATTTGATTAATATTGAATAGAATTATCAATCCTAATATTTTTTATTGAGTAATCTAAAAAATGTACCCTTAAAATTATTATTTGATAAATTTTTTTTCCACAAAATTCAGGTTACCACATTATAAAATCTAATTGGAACATAAATCATGATTATAAAATATCTAAATTGTTCATATGGTGTATGAATTTGACCACATATGTCACCATGAATTCAGTAATTTTATGGACCCTCTTGGACAATTACTTTGCGTGTTTTAGGTGTTGTATATTTGAAGAGGAGGATTGATGAATGGTCTATGGATTTTGAGCTAAAATTTCTATCAGAAGGAAGGATTATGGAATAGTGGTGTGTTTCTTCTTCACGAGAGATCATTTAAAAGGTCTGACTACCACATGGAGTTGACATTTGTGGGATAGGGACTCGAGCGTTCAAATTCTTTGTCCCTACCATCTTTCAAAACCTTGATAAATGAGAATATATTTTGACTATTATTTAGGCATGGAGATATATCAGTAATATAGGAATCTGTATGGTTGTAGAATGAACCTTATAGATACAACATGGATCTTGAAGTGGCTAGCTTTTGGGGTTCTAACAATTTATGAGTCATTTAACTATGGAGATCTAGTTGCATCATAGAGGTGTTCAAATTCTTGATCCTACACCATGAAAGTATCCATTATGCCCTAGTATTCTCTCAGGTGTATAGGATCTATGTGTGGATCTTGACGTGATTTCTAGAATTAGATGAACTTAAACTAGTTGCAATGTGGTATATTACCCCTGAACTATGGTTTTTAGAAAAACATATCCCTTGAGACATGGTCTTATCCCTTGTTCTATAATGTTATATTTTCAATCATGGGAATAAATTTAGAGGCTCCTATGAATTATATTCATTCACCTCTCTTTCCCTTTACTATTGGAGACTTCAAGAAGATGTTTGTAGATCTTATGAATTATCTTCCTTGAATTTGATATTGGCTCAAGAAGATTGAATATACGAAATCCATGTTGATTCCTCTCCCTTTCTACTTGATTTTCTCTCTGTGTATCACCTATAAATGGTTGTGGGTAAGGGACATGGTTAAAATATATTAGGTTGAAACAAGTGGTTGATGAGGGTGATTCTATTTGGATTTCTGATGGTTTACATGGGGTGGAATCTATATTGAGATCAATAATTCATTTAAATGTCCTAATAAAGTTGATTATGATGCTCCATTTGAGGTAAGTAATTAGATAAATCTCACTTTTTTTGTAAGTTGAGATAATATCATGCTTTTTTATTCTTTAGGTTAATAGTATGTATTTACTTATTAAATATAATTAATTGGAATAATGAAATTGATAGAAAAGGGGTGATTCAAATGTGTTTACCTACATCATGATATTTATCTATCACTTGGTTATTTTTTACTTATTTTGTTGAAAATAATTGATATTATTGAGACTTTTCTGCCCCATTTTATTTATTTTTCTAGGAATCACCTCCATAAAAGGATAATCACTAAAATATGGTCATAAAATATTTGTGTGGAAGAAAGGGATTAGTGTGAAATCATGTTTTTCACATAGAAGAATGTGCTAGTACCTGATTCCAAAATTGTTGTTGTGTATTTTGGTAAAGCATATTATTGTGGATATTTTTGTATGATTTTTGTGGGTTGTTTTTGAGTTTTGGGTAGTGGGTGTTGAGGTAGATGAAATGGGTTTCATAATGGGATACAATTTAGGGTTTGTATTTTTTAGTTGATCTATGAATATCTATAAATGGTTAAAAAGTTGTAATGAGTTGGTTATTGTGGGCGATGACTTGGTTGGTTGATGTGGGATCATTTAGTAGTTTCTTAGTGGTATGAAATATATTTGGTAATAATGAACCTGAATGAGGTTGGATAGAATTGAATAAAATAATGACACAAAATTAAATATTGATGCTTGAATAAATTAATAATGGCTGAAAATATTGTGGTTGATGGCTTGGATGGATTGTCATTAAATATGGAATTAAAAAAATTAATGAACATAATATGGTTGGTAATTAGTAAATATGGACATAAAATAATGGTATGTTTAACTATCAATTACTCATGATTTATGGTGCCATTTTCATGGGATGTGGGGCTGGATGTAGTGTTATAATTGGAAGATATAGTAGTGCGATGATACGGGGGTTCAGAAATGCTTAAAAAATTTAGTAGTGTTGTTTGGGTGTAATTCTATTAGGCTATACTTTTGTGTGGTATATATATATGATGTATTTCTATTTTTATTTCTATATATTCCCCACCCAAGTTAGGTACCCTTACTAATTCCCCTTATGATTTGGGTACCAGGTGTTTTTCCCTAACATACAGGTTAGAGAGGGAATTGATTACTGACTTATCCCTATTCTTTACTCTCCCTTATAGGTGTATCATTAGATATTATGGATCAAGGTAGGAATGATCATACTACCATAGTATGTTTTGTACTGGAAGACTATATAGGGTATGGATGGAGAGGTATAGGTGCACTATAAAACCCTATGTGGTATTTATGAGATATGTTATGGTGATGTTGAGGTTAGAACATATTGTGGGGGTTGTTAATGGTAGGATGAGGGCATGAGGTTGATTTCATTCACATTCAAGATACCTTACTATACTAGATATTGTATGATGAGGAATAAGATATGAGGTGATGTGACTAAACCGATGAAGGTATTAAAAGCACAAGATGTTTGTCATTGGGGGATGAGAGGAAAAAAATAGTGGTGAAATAGTTTTAGAGTACCTTATTATTAAATTCTTCAATAATATTTTACTATGATTGGATGTGATTTTGGTGAGTGAACCTTGGTGAGGCAGGGTGGTAGATGACCTAATAGGCATTTTTTCGGTTCTTTTGTTTGTTCCTTGATGCAATGATATTCCATTTCCACATTTTTACATGATTATATTGAGTATACATGCTATGATCACCAAACACACACACACACACACACACACTACTTTTTTGGTTTTCAAGGTGTGTTGGGTGACTAAGCTGGAAAATACTAGCTTGGTGTTTTGGTTTTCCTTCCTAGGATTTTCTTTGGTATTTTATCTTGAATTTTTTATTTTTCTAACACAACTATGAATTGTGGGATTATTGTGGATCATGTTTTATTTATATTATGGTTTTTATTGGTGGTTTTAATGTATTAATGTGATATATGTGGCTAATGACTCCCATATATGTGTTTTATATCTTAGGTTATAGTAACCAACCTAGGACTTATTAGAGGTGGGATTTTGGGGTCACTCTCATCCTTACTATAGGTATGGGAGGGGTTTCTAGTGGGGTAGGGTTGTGAAAAAGTTGTTTCATAGATTTTGGGTGAGAGATAAGATGAAGATTAGAGTTAGATATCAGTGAGTATTGCAAGGGTCTATAGGGAAACGATAATAACTAAACATGGTTTGTGACATAGACTAGGTAGTATAACTAATACACATAATTATATCTATCCCATGACCCAAAATGGATCCCGAGTTTATTGAACGACCAAGTGAAATGGTGTTTCTTTCAGGGAGGATAACTATGAGAGGTGCACAAATCATGCTTGTTTGTGCTTGTGTTTGAAATAAGTTGATTTTGGTAATTAAATGAATATAAATAAATTAAATTTATTGAATTAATTCAATGTTACCAAACAAAAGATTATATTCCTAAGTTTTTGGAGATGTCGGATGGTCTTTGTCAATGCATGGTTTAGGTTGGTGAGGTTTAACATGCCAACCTCATTAACCATAGGAGGGTTGAACCTATCGAGAAGGACATGTTATGGATGAAGAGATTGTGTGAGTTCTTCTATCATAAAATTTTTAGGTATGAGGGTATAATATAGGATATAGAGATAAGACACTACCTTAAGGATCTTGAGATCAATTTCAATTTGATCTAAGCTGGGGTTGAGTAATAGGTTCCATTGGGCATCCATCAGATGCAGGGAGTAGCACAATAATGGTGGATCCAATATTAAGAGGTGAAAAAGAAGGATTAGGTGATTTATAGGATGAATTATTAGTCAAGATCATCATGAGAGGGGATCCATCAGGGTACCTGAAGGATTAGATCTATTAGTAGAGGATATCAGTCATCTGAACCATCGATCATTCTGTCGATAGGGAATAAACCTCACTAGTTTTCTATCTCATAATTCTCTAGGTCTAGTAGTTACCTTGAACCTACTAGTGGATCTGGACTACTGTTATATATTGTAGGAATTATGGTCATTTATGATTATACTACCCAATTATCTTCAGGGATTAGTGAGATGCGGTAAGTTGGGTTTCTTATCAGCTCCAACAATAGTACCTACCTTAGAGTCCACATCAATAGTAAGGGAATTTTTTTTATGTTCTTCCATGAGGATATGGATATGGTATAGGATATCTCTATGATGTTACCTAAACATAGGGACCTAGTGTTGGGTGAATATGTGGAGGTGTTCATCAAAATAGAGGTAGATGATCTGAACATGGACAACTTCATGCATTGGATGTTCTAGTTTTATAGGAACTAAAGATCATATGAGGTACCATTTTCTTGATTTCTACCTTGTTTTATGACTTGTTTTATTCAAGAATATCTCATTTCTTTATTTCAACACTTTTTTCCATGCCTTGGGACTCAATATAAGAGGATTCCAGTGCCCCTAATGTTGACTATGCTAGTTGGAGGTTGGTCAAGTATTCTTGATATGTGTTGGGGTTGTGAGATAATGATATGGAATCATCATTTTTATAGGGATTTCATTATACTTCCTAAATATCCATAAAATTTTATTCTTGTCATCGATTGGTTGTACTCTACAATAAATTATTGATTATTTATGGAGGAAGATTGTGTTCTATAATAAATAGGGCCAACAAGCAGAGTTTTTTGGATTGTGGGAGTATTTGGTTGACCATGTAATATTGGTTCTGTTGCTATCTTAGTTAGAAAATTTATCATTAGGTTATATAGTGGAAAAGGCAATGGAGTTCCCTGAATTTGTGGATTATTTCCCAATGTTTTCTCTAAAGAGATTGTATCTTTACCCCATTAACATGATATCGAATTTAGGATACATTTGAAACCTGGTGTATCTCTAATTACAATGAATAATTATCAAATTAAACCATCCAAGCTATGGTATCCTAGGATTAATATTGATGATATGATGCACAGGGGTTTCATATAGCCTAGTATGACTTTGTGGGGTGCCCCTGTGTTCTTATCCTAAAAGGAGGATGGTGGTATATGGTTTTGTATTGTATTTTAGAAGTATAATAAGATGATAGCCAATAATAGGTAACCCCTACCAAGGATTTATGATCTAATCAACCAATTAAATAGATTCAATTGTCTTTTAGAGATTGATCCACACTCTAGATATCATCAAAAATGAGTTGGGGAGGTGGACGTCCTAAAGACTACTTTCAGGTGTTAGTATAAGCACTTCAAGTTTGTGGTGATGTTATTTGCAGTCATAAACACCTTTACATATTCACGGGACACATGAAATATGTTTTTATGAGTTCTTATATTGGTTTTTGATCATGTTCATTGATGAAATACTCATAAAATCACAATTATAGGAGGAGCATACTACGAAACTTAGGTTCATCCTACGGGTCCTTTGACACCATAAAATTTAAGGGAAGAAGAAAAAGTGTATGTTTGGGATATGGGAGGTTCAATTTATTGGACATGTGGTTTATTAATTGGGATTGGTAGTGAATCCTTCAAATATGAGGTAATTTCTTCTTAGATAACATTGAATAATGTTGTAGAGGTATATGGTTCCATTGGTCTTTTTGGATATTATTGGATGTTCATGTATGAATTCTCTTAGGTCATGACCCCATTTAAAACCATGAAAAATAAGAGATATGACTTCATATGGATTGATTAGTTCTAGAAACCATTTGACTACCTGTAGGAGAGGTTAATCAGTGCTATTTTTCTTTTCCTACTAGGGGAGAAAGTGATGTTTGAGGTGTTTTGTGATGCACCCTACCTTGGTTTGGGTTGTGTCTTGGTGCAATAGAGAGATAAGTTATATCATATATGTATAGGATGTTATATCTCTATGAGTGTAACCACGCCACCCATGATTTAAAGTTAATAGTGGTAGTTTTTTTCTCTAAATATGTGGAAACATTACCTCATCAATTATCACTTGTTGTCTTCACAAATAAAAAGTTCTTGAGGTATGTTTTCTCTCAATGAGTCTAACTTTGTGATAATGGATGTGGATATAGTTTTTCTAGTATTATGAATTTGAGATTAACTACACCACAGGTAAGATGAATTAATTATAGATTTACTAATTAAGAAGTCACATGGAGGTGTTTTTTAGTTTTTTTTGGAGATCCTTATAGGGTGATAGAGGAGCTTGAAACAATGCATCTTGATTCAGAGTAGGTTGATGGAAGAGGTTTCATGTTTCAAATAATAGTGTAATCTTCTTTGATGCAATGAGTGGAGGAGTATCAATGGGGAGACTCATAGGTAGAGGTGATATAAGAACATGTTATATATAGTTTTGTTCTATAAGGGATGGTTAGAGGATGACCAACATCGTATGATGTTTTAGGGAAGGATGTTCATTCCACTGATAATGTGTGAGATAACTCTATGAGAGTTCCATAGCTCAATAGTGTAGTACCACATGGTGTAGAATAGATATATCATGCCTTTAAGGGAAAAATTTTGTGGATCCTGGTGAAATGGCTAGTGACAGAGTTCATATCATAGTGATTGTTTTGAAAGTGGGTGAAGATGGAGCATTGTTTTCTAGGTGGTTTGTTGTAGCCAATGAATATCACCGAGTGACAAAGGGAGGATATCTTGATGGATTTCATAAATGGTCTACCATGAGGCTATGAAGTATGTGATTCTATTTGGGTGATCATGTACTAGTTGATTAAATCAACCAAGTTCCTAGTGATTAGATAGTTTGGTGCTATAAAGGTATTAGAAAGGCAGTTTGTGGATGAGGTGGTGTAGCTTCATGGGGTGCTGGGGAGCATAATTTTGTATTGGGATCCTTATTTAACCTTACGATCCTAAAGAGTATTGCAACATTATTTTGGATCCTATTTGTTCCATAACATTTCTTTCCATCCCAATACATATGGGAAGATGGAACGAACTATCCAAACACTTAAGGATATATTATGGTATTTTATTTTAGATTTTAGAGGATAATGGATGGATAATGTTACCTTGGTTGGGTTTGATTATAAAAATAGACTCTACTACTCCATTTACATGGATATGTTTTAGGTGTTGTATGAGATTCCATTTCATTATCCATTATGATAGACTGATGTTGGGGAGTTAGTGGTCCTTTTCCTAAATGTGGTCTAGAGAATGAAAAAAAATATTGTGATGATTTGAGAGTGGATGAAGGTGAAATAGGACCATTATAAGTCATATGAATATTATATGAGTATATCATTGGAGTTCAAGGTTGGTGATCATGAGTTCTTGAGGGTTCCCCCCATTGTAGTAAATAGAGGTTTGGATGGGGGAGTAATATCTCTCCCCAGTTTATTAGTCCTTTTGAGTTGTTATAGTACATTAGTGAGGTGGTGAATTTGTCAAAATATACTCCATAGTTGGATAGGTTCAATGAAATATTCCATGTTTCATATCTTTAATGATATATTTATAAATATTCTTATATCATCTATTGGGGAGGGTTATATATATAGGATGATGTTACATTCATAGAGCAGCTAGTTGATATCATTGATTTTTGGGAGAAGGTGCAATGTGGGTGTGTTCTTCCTTTGGTTTGAGTTCTATGGAGGCATAATGGTGTGGAGGAGAGTACTTAGGAATTTGAATCATAGATTCATGCTCAGTATCCCAAAATGTAATGATTTTTTATTTAATTGAATGGAGTAGATGTTTTTGGGTTCTTACTGAGTTGATTATCTTGGTGATATATCCTTTAGTGGTGGTGACATCTTATTTGAGAGGTATCTCCCTAAGAGGAGTGTTTCATGTTTTGATGGTTGATGTTTCCTACTTAGTTTGGTTTATATTCTTAAGTATGATAATCACTAGAGAGGTATCTCATGTAATTTTCTAAACCTTTCCAACCCATAACTTTTCATGTTTTAGGTGTTGGTGATATTTGGAGGAGGTTTAAGGAATGGTCTAGGGATCTTGAGCTAAAATTTTAGTTGAGAGGAAGATTTATTTATTGAAGTGTGTTCTACACCATGAGAGGATATCTGCAAGGCCTAGGTGTGTCGTGGTGCTGGAAGTTGCGGAGAAGGGACTCGAGGGTTGGATTTCGGTGGCCCTTCAATCTTAGGGAACCTTTTAGTATATGTGTCTATTTTCACTATAGTATGGGTCTACGGATCTATTAAAAAGATAAGAGGCCACATGGTTGAATTTTGGTCCTCATGGTTGCAACATGTAGATTAGAGTGGCTTTTTTAGTGGTTTTATTAATATGGGAGTTATTGAATCATATATCTCTAATTGTACCATAGTGGGGTTCGAAGCTCGGATTTTTTTCCTTGAAGTTATCCGTTGTGTCACGGTTTTCTCCTAGTTTTATAGGATATGGGCATGAAAATCAATGTGAATTTTGGGAATCAATTAACATAAAATGATTATAGTGTGTCCTATCATTCATGAGTCATGGTTTTGATAAAAACATGTCCCTTGTACTGTGGTCCTCACCCTTTCACCATGATTTAATATTTTCCATATAGGGTATAAATTTAGAGGCTTACCTAAATTTCATCCATTAACCTCTATTTCCCTTGAATCTTGGGTGGCTCCAAGGTTATTTTAGGATACCTTTTATCCCCTCTTCCTTGTCTTTTATCCTTTCCTTTGGGAGATAAAATATTAGTGATCCAAGGTGAGTCCTTGCCCATTTTTCATGGTTTTCTCTCCATTTATTATTTGGAGAAGGCTGTGGATATGGTGTGTGGTTATAATATTTAAGGATAATGTGATTGGTTAATGATGGGTGTTGTGATTTAGGTTTCTGAAGGTTTCTATAGTGTGTTCTTGATCTTGGGATTGTCTCTTACTATCATTATCACTGCAAATAAGTTTTTAAATATTTGGTTAAGGCAGGGGATTCAATAACTCTTACTTTTATATGTAATTTGTTGGATTAAAATTATTTTTTATTATTTGATTATATATTATGGATTTACCTAAGGAAGATAATGAAATCGTCTAAAAAAAATTTATTGAAAAGGTACAACTCACATGTGTTTACCTGCTTCATGATATTACTCTCATACTTGGTGCTTGTTTGTTGATATTTCTGGAAAATAATTGATGTTTAGAGTCTTGTGCACCACGAATGTGATTTTTATATGAACCAAATTCATAAAAAGGATAATAACATAAATATAATAATGAACTACTTTCATGGAAGAAAAATATTAGTGTGAAATAATGTTTTATAAATAAAATAATGTGCTAGTATTTGAAACTGAAATTATTGTTTTGTATATTGGTTAAGTTTGTTTTTATGGATATGTTTTTATTATTATTATGTGGCTATTCATGATGTTTGGGTAGCAGGTGCTATGGAAGATTCCATGGGTGAAATAGAGTGATAAAATTAAGGTCATGGATCATGCAATGGGGTTTCAACTACATTTCCATGTATCAAAAGAGAGAATGAGTGGGTTATTGTGGTAGATGACTTGGTTGGTTGGTGTGGTATTGTTTTGTAGTTTTCTGTTGGTACAAAATATAGTCTGTAATAATGGACATGAATGGGGTTCAATTAAATTGAATAAACTGATGACTAAAATTGAAATAATTATGCTTGAATGAATGATTAATGGATGAATATAATTTTTATATTGGATTGGGTGGTTTTTCATTGAATATGTAATTAAACAGATTAAAAAACATAAATTGGTTGGTAATTGGTAAATATGTACATTTAATAGTTGTATGATTAAGTAGAAATTTCACAAGTTTAATATTGTTGTTTGTATGGGGTTGGGGTTGGTTATGGTGTTATGGTTGGAAGCGATGGTAGTGTAAGGCAATGGTAGTGTGGTGATGTTTATAAGATGTGGTAGTGTTGTTTGGGTGTGACCCTCTTAGTATAAGATTTTGTGTGGTATATATATATATATATGATGTATTTACCTTGTAATTTTTATATATTCCCCACTTGAGTTTAATTACCTTATCGATGATCAACAAGATTTGGGTACTGGGTGTTTCCCCTTAACATCCAGATGGGGGAGGGAACATATATCCAACTTCTTCCATTTCACCACTATACCTTACAAGTTTATCATGTGTTGTGATGGCATGAGGTAGGTATGATCATTCTATGACAACATGTGGTGTACTAGAAGACCCTATAGGGTATAGATGAGTATGTGCATGTTTACTGGTAGACCATAAGTGGAATTTTTGAGATTCATTATGGTGATGTTGAGGTGAGGATATATGGTGGGGGTTGTCCATGATAAAAGGATGGAATGTAATTGATGTCATTCATGTTCAAAATACCCCATTTTACTAGATATGGGATGATGATGCATGGATATTTGGTGTTTTGGCATGAATATAGAAGGTATTAGGAGCCTAGGGTATCTGAATTTGGGGTGTGAGAGTAACAAAATAGTGGATAATTGTAGGGTATTGACACACACCTACCATGGGGTGTGGAATTTCTTTCCTATTACAACAAAATTGCTGACCAATGTCATCTCACTTGAGGATATTTTAAGTTAAATCACCCACTATTCCTAATTAACCTAATTATATACATATCAAAACAATGAAAATATGGTGGTTGATAATGTTTAATAAAAAACATAAAAGTAAATATGCATATTCAAACAAAATGAATTCAAATAGAATAGAGTAATAAAGAGAGTATATCCTCATAAGAGAATTTCCAAGAGTGAACCTTCATTTCCTTAAAATTAGTTTCATATTTATTTTATAACCACACTCCATTATATGTGTGAACAAATTATTCTTCCCAATTTTTGAATATGCGGTGCACTCAACATTCACAAAGCACATCAAACTCCAACTCCTTGATCTAGGGAGAACAATGAAGAAGAAAAATCTAGGCCTTGGGTGGAAAGTAGAGAAAAAAATTCACCTTGAACACTTAAGATCCCCCACAATGTTACTCTAAGAAAAGAATAATTTTTATTTATGAATTCATACGTCATGGGTTCAGAAAAAGATTTCTCCCTCAGTAAATTTATTGGGTTAGTTAATCATGATCATGAGTATAAGAGATCATAGTGAGAAGAACAATAAAGAAACATAAAATAGAAACAAAATAGAGGATGAGATAACATGAACCCTAACATATATTAAATATTTAAAATAATATTACAACATAAAAACACCTCATAATCTATATAAAATGGTTAACTAAAATGGTTAACTCTTTAAGATGGATTGAAGGTACAAATTTATAGGGATGAGGGTGAAATATTTTGGCTCCAAATATGTCCTCTGAATGTTTTCACATGGTATCTTCATTAAATAGATTTTTTTGAAAAGTTTTTTTAATTTAAGATTTTTCCAACATTTCCTATTTCTACCATCAATATGTGTGCTCATTAGACATGTGTATTAAAGGTTGTAATATTTTTACCCAGAAAACCTTCTCTAGCTGAGAGACTATTTGAATTCCAATGTGTTGGTTTTCCATGAATTAATTTCCTTTAAATATAAAAAATAATGAGTTTCTATAGTCATGAATATTACCTTATAAGTTTCTCTTTCTTCATGTGAAATTTATGCTAAATTGTTTTGGTACTTTATGAGATATAGTCCCATATTTGAAAGTCTCTAGAACTGTGCACTAATTTTGAGGCCTAAATTATGAGCGCATTTTTGGACTCTAATGTTTGTATTCAACACTTGGTCCTAAGAAATGAAATCTACCCAATAAACATATAAACATAAAAAAATTTAATATCATAATTTAGATTAGTTTGAATAATTTATGGCTAAAATATGAAATTGATTTAAAAGACTAAAAATTCAAAAATTAATCCATTTTAAAAATTGGGCTTAAATAATTCCAAAAACACAAAATATGAAAGTTTCTCTTAAAATATCATATCAGTGTGATATAAATTTTTTAATTATATTATAAAATATATGCAATTATGAGCTTCATTAATCCCCTACACATAAACATCACACAACTAAGAAACTATCAATTCTAAGGTGAAAACAAACTTCTCAAAGTATAATTTGAAACGCCAATAAATTTTCAATATGATGTTACTCACCATGTGAATGTCGTACCTACCTCACGAGAAAAGTATTTCTCACCTACTGAAGTATTTTAAATGGGGAGTTTTTATCATTCTTAATAACAAGTGTGATATCCATAGGATTAACGATCTTATAAAATATCCACTTCATAAATGTATCTATCATGAGGTATTTTACATGGATTATTCTAATTTTGAGTATTGAAATGTTTGAAATATAAAAATATTAGAGGTAGAAAAAGGAAGGTTAGGCTCTAAAGTGAAGTAAATGAATAATATTTTTTCACTAAATAATAGAGTAATACTCAATAATATTGAAAATGAATCACCTAAAAAAATCTATTTATATAATTGGGTAGTTAAATATTTATCATTTTATAATAAACAATAACTTTCTTCCCTCTTCCCCCATTTCAAAAACTTTTTCTATTTTATTTCGGATTTGGTATTTCATATCAAATTTTGTTTTTAGGGAAGATATATAATTTCATTATTTAATTCATGATGTGAAATACTAGAACATAATTTTAATTATATTTTGGTATATCCTGCATCAACCAACATGATTTTTTATTCCAAAAATAGCCAAAAAAGAGGAAACACATTTAATTCCACTCAAACATATTTTTACATGAAAATATAATTCTACTCATCTTTTCCCTCGCCCAAAATTGAGTTCAACAATAAACCCTCATTAAATTTATATAATAGGTTAAAAAAATGATTACTAACATGGAAACCTAA
Source organism: Viscum album (assembly GCA_963277665.1). Lineage (NCBI taxonomy): Eukaryota > Viridiplantae > Streptophyta > Magnoliopsida > Santalales > Viscaceae > Viscum > Viscum album. The sequence continues at coordinate 1,211,102,042 of OY728153.1, read as the reverse complement.
AAATATATTTCTTGGATACTAAGGGCTTAATAAAGGGCTGATGTATGGGAAGAAAAAATAAGAGTTGAATGTAAAAATGGATTTCAAAATTATTATTCAATCATACTTGAAAAATTCCATGAACTCTAATAGCTTTGAAAAATAGAAAAATAGAAATTTTTGTATCCAAAAAAATTATTCATGAATTTCAAGAAAAATAGAAATGTAAAGAAGATATGATTTTTTTAGAAACCTCTCATGTTGAGAAATATTTTTAATATAGATATAACTGGTGTACATGAGTCTAAAAATAAATCTTAATTCTTTAAATGAAAATATTTGAAACCAGGAAACAAAATATATTTATAAATTATTTAAATCCTCAGATATTAAAATCAAGTATTGTGTTAAAAATAAAAAGTTTGTTTTAATTTTAAAAATCATTTGATTTAGCTCAAGATCTTAAAAAAACTTTAAAAATTAAATTATAAAACAAAACATACAAAATATATCTAAGAAGGTTGAGATCCTCCCATACTTAAGATAAATGTACCCTTCATTTTAGCTCATAAAATTTAAAAGACAAGTGAAGAAAACCCAAATAAAAGGAAATAAATAACTTGAGTTATTTGATGGAGAAAGGTTTAATTTATTCTCCTAGATACTTACACTTTAGAACTAAAAGGATAAATGGAGAAAACCTAAGAAAGAGAAAGATAATAGGAATAAGAGAAGAGGGATATAAATTAATTTAGACCCCTTAGTAGGTGCTGGGTTTTTGTTAACTCTAGTCAAGTATTTTCAGTGGGTTATACTCAATCTAAAGGTGGGTGTTATTTATTACCCATTAACCACTACATATTATTTCTCCTAATATCTGTGAGTAGATACTAGGAGTGGGAACCCTAAATTAAAATAAAAAATATCTCAATACCCATAGGAGAATAAAGATAATTTCTTAGTACAACGGGGAAGGGAAAAGAATTCATAGGTTCTCCCTATTGACTATTATGGTGTCCTCCACCATGTGTTATGAAAGTAAATGTAGTTGAGGTAGTCACATCACCATATTATTCTTGAGTTCTTATTTTTATTTGATCACCACCTCTCGAGTGGTTCCTTTTTTTTAAATTAAATGTCTTCAGAATTCTCTAGGTGCATTGTGTTAGAAATTACACAAAATGATTTTTTAAAGAATCTCAAATAAGATTAAAATATTAAGAGTCAATATAAAAGTATTCCACTTCAAGTATGTCATATTAAAAATTTATCCCTTCTAGAAGGCCCCCTGAAAACTCAGTCTCATTATGTATATCCTTATAATCTTTTTCCAAAGCAAGATAGAGGTAGAGAGGTGATTATTTTTCATTTTCATATATGGGGGAATAATTTAAGTTTTCAAATTTTATAAAATACAACCAATACTCATTCAAATCATCTTGATTACCCAAGAGTACATCATATGGAATTCTTTCTTTAAGAACCTATTCAAGTAATGGTTGAGTGAGGATGAATGGATACTTAAGTAATTCTATATCTCTATCCTTAGCTTCTTCAACTTTAAAAATTATGGGTCTACTTCTTCCTCCACTATTTATGGTTATTGATTCAATTTATACACTTGGGATGCATGGATATATTCAGTAATCCATCTAACTTGGTTCCTCATCTCTTGTATGTCTATTTTAATCCCTTGTAACTAGTTTTATTTTTATTATTTTACTTGAGATTAGTTAGTCAATGCATAATAATTTGAATTAGAATACTTCATGGAAAGTTATTTTTTCATTTTTTTTCTATTTTTAATAGAAAATGAAATTTATTTACAAAATCTGAATAAAAATAGTAAGTTATAAACTACTTGGATCACCAAAAAATAGACCAAGTTTTTAAACACAACTATCTCTAGGTGTGTAAAAAGAAATTATTTAATTTTACTAGTACAACACGGTGGCTGACCAAGGTCACATCTCTTAGGTAAAAAAAATTATTTCTACACTAGTTTTTGAAAATCACAATACACATATTTTATTTGTTTCTGTTTTATATTATGATGGTTTTCAATTTTATATTTTTCATTATTTTAAGTTCCTTGAATAGTCATTTCGATATACTTTACTTGAATTAGAGGAACCTTTCCATGTGTAAGTTTACCAGAAGTAAAGGTATAAGTATGTTCTGATTAATTTCTTAACATAAATGTGTCTAAGGAAGTTTCATTGAGATTTTGTTTTCTAGAAAAATAATTATAGTGGAATTGAAATAATTTATTGATATAAGTAGAAAAATATTGAATACGTCTAAATTAGTAGCTCATGCTACCGATATAGTTGCAACTGAACCCAAGAATTACAAAATTCAAATTTTAGAGTTAGTTACAACCTATATATATAAAATATAACTGTGAGGTCAAGGAAAAGAATAAAAAAATAATGGAAATCTATCTGAATTTTTCTTACATTTTGAATTCTAAAAAATCTAATTTCCTTGACTACTTCCATTTGTAAAATTTTCAGATTGTTTTTTATAAGAGTATATTTGTGTGAGGATGTCTTGTAAATACTATTAATTTCATTCTATTTTTATTGTTGTTTTTCAAATATATAATATCAATGGATCCTTAGGATAAGGAGACAAAAAACAATTCTAATTAATTGATATCAAGGTATTTCATAAGAAATATATAAAGTTATTATTATTAGGTTTATGGATGGATTCTAGGGTTTTGTATGGTATACCTACTGATAGGTTTAAAATTGGGGATATTTGATGTAGACTACACATAATTCCTTGTTTCTTTGAGTTAAATATATGACCTCACTAATTTTAGGTTTTCATGTTTTTTTCTCTATTCATATGTTTCTATTTATATATTTTTTGTTAGTTACTTTGTTTTTATATACAATTTCTTAGTTACTCTAATTTTTACTTCTATCGGAAGGAGATCATTATTTTCATGAGAAGATCCTCATTATAATATTTTTTTAACCATTATTCCATTTATCTATTAATTAAATAGATCTATTTTTGTATAATAGTTTTTAAAACTATAATTTACCCCCTCTTGTTGTATATCTATCATATATCTTGTAGAAATAGTCTCAATTTAGGAGATATTGTAGTCAATCAACCACTATACCTAATTCACCTAATAATATACCTATGAAAATAATATAAATATGGGGGTTGAGAATGTGGAATACAAAACATAAAATTAATATGAAAATTCTAATAGAATGAATATAGATATAATAGAGTTAGAAATAAAAGAGATGTTCTCAAGAGAAGTCACTGAGTGAATATTTATTTCCTTAAAATTAGTTTCATATTTACTAAATGAACACACTACATAGTATGTTTAAACATACTCTTTTACTCATGTTTTGAATATGTGACTCACTCAATTATCTCCAAGAAAGGTACACATCCACCACCTCGATCAAGGGATAATAACATAGAAGAAAAATCTAAGACTCAAGTGTAAAGTAAAGATACACAAAGGAAGATAACCCACTTAATAACCCCTTGTCCTGGATATAAGATAAAAAGAAATATTAAAAAATAATGTTTAGGCCTTGTTTTCATCACTATACCACTTCTTCAAAAAATTTCCCAAGTTAATTACTCATGATCATGAATATAGGATATCCTAGTGAGAATAATAGCGAGGAAACACAAAATAGAAACAAAATATAGCATGATAGGAAGATAATAATAATATATATAAAATATATAAAATACCATTATTATGTAAAAACCTCATAATTTATATAAAAGTTCCAACTAAAATGGATAACTTCTTGAGAGGGATTGAAGATTCATATTTATAGGAAAAAGGTGAAATGTTTTGGCTCTAAATTTTTTCCTATAAATATTGTGAATTATATCCAAAATAGATGTTGAAATTTGAAAAAGTTTAATTCATTGAAAGTGGTATCATATCCTTCCAATATTTACCATATTTTTTGATCATTTTGAAAGCTTCATCTAAATTTATATAATTATTAGTCATGAAACGTTTTCTGGCCTGAAGATTATTCAAATTACAATGTGTTAGTTTCCCATTCATTAATGAACATTAATAATTCAGAATATATAGTATAAATAGTTATAAAAATTATTCCTTTTCATGTTATCCATATCCATGAGAATTGTTTTATCAATTGGTTTTTTTTACTTTATGAGATATGATTCCATATTTGAAAGTATCCGCAACTATGCACAAATTTTGAGTATATTATTATTAGATCATTTTAGGACTCCAAATTTTAGATTACACACTTAGTATTATGAAAATAAATATATCCTAATAAATATATAATCCTAAAAACATGATTTTCACAATATATATTAGTATAGAAAAATGTTTTGGATGAAATATGAAACTAATTTAAAATACATAAAATTCAAAAATTAAAACCATTTTCACAATTGGGCTCAAATCATTTCAGAAATTAAAAATTTGATAATTTTTCTTATGTTATCATATTATCTATATATAAAACATTTAATTATAGTATACAATGTGTGAAATTATGATATTAATTAGGTAAATTCTTATTATATTTTTAGATACTATATTACTTTTACTGGATGTGATATTTGGTGAGTGAGCCTTGGTGAGGCTGGGTGGTAGTTGACATGATATGTTCTTTTTGGTTATGTTGTTTATTCACTTATTCATTTGTATTCTATTTTAAAATTTTCATGAGATTTATCAAGTATGATACTAATAAGTATATGTGTTGTGCTCACCCTTATATATATATAAAATCTATTTTCACCTTGTCAAGGTGAGTTGGGTGACCAAGATGAAAAATATTAGCTTGAAGTTTTGGTATTTATATGAAGTTACTTCCTATGAGTTTATTTGGATTTTTATCTTGGTTTTTTTAGTTATTTGAAATATTCATGCATTATGGGATTTATTTGGATCTTGATTTATTTATATTATAGTGTTGATTGGTAGTTTTGTTATACATTCCTAGGATTTGTGAGGTAAATTCCTACCATATATATGTATTATACCCTCAATGAAATTATCCAATCGAGGGACTATTGGAGGTGGGATTTAGGGGTCATTCTTTTCCTCACTAAAGGTCCATGAGGGGTTCTTAGTGGGGTCATTCATTAAAATATAATTCTAAGAAAATAGGGTATTAAGTTCCAACTTTTGATGATGATGGTGTAATAATAAATTTGACTTAGAACCAAAAAACCATGATATATAATTAGGTGTAAGAATCATCATGTTATTAGGTTTATTTTAATATAAATATATAAGCACTGGTTATTTTAGAACTCACTCAGGGTCAGGATGAACCTAATATACTATAAATAGGATTTCTTTGATAGATTTCATATTTTAGAGGTTTATCCAAGTCATAATATACAAGAAATAATAGGTATTTTGGAATAAAAGGGAAGAGTTTTGTTAGAAGAAACATTGGAAAGATCATAACCTTAGAAGTTGAGGCTATCTACCAAATTTAGAATACTAGTCCAAATGTATGGATTCATCTTAAATTATCAAATTTTATTGGATATATGGGATCTCGAAATCTAATTGTAGGTGGAAAGTATGAGTGATGATAAATTGTAGGAGTTAGTGATTAAAGAGAATATGAACTCCTTTCATACTTTCAAAACTTATCTTGGGAAAGAGAGAACTATAGAAAAATTGGGTCTACCAATTACATGAATAAGTATATTGTGGTTAATAGTATAAGGAATGGTTAGTTGTGAAGGATTTTTAATAAATGATAAAACATAACATTAGTGAAATTTTATATCTACTTGTTAAAAACACAATGATTTGGACAATGGTTGGAATGGTTGTGGAAGATAGATTTCATCTTAGATAATTAAATGTGAAGAAATAATTTCTACATGGGTTTTTAGATGAATAAATATACTTCGAGTAACTAGAAGGATTCAAGGAATCAAAAAATAACATGGTGTACAAATTTAAATAGATTCTATACAGGATGAAGTAAGAGACTAGGTAATGGAACAAGATGTTTGACGCTTTTATAGAAGAATAAAATTTTATATGGTGGAATGTATATCATTGGTACTACCAGAAAGTCTTTTATTATGGGAACTTCATCACACTTCTCATGTACATTGATGGAATTATATTTATAGGTTCAAAAATTAAATGGATAGAATATATGAAGGATGAATTATCTAGAAAGTTTGAGATGAAGGATCTCAAGGAATTCTAACAAATATTGGGGATGAGGATCCATAGGGACCGAAGCACATAAATTTTATGTTATAATAGTTAGATTACACCAATAATATAGTGGAGAGGGTTATTATATTTGGAGATAGATCTATATCTGCATAATTATCCATACAATTAAAAGTATCTAAAGTGAATAAATTTTTAATAAAATAAGAGTCTATTTACATGTCAAGTATTCCATATGAATCAATGGTTAGAATTTTGATGTACTCTATGATTTTTAATCAACTAAAAATTTCTCAACCAATGTGAAATTTAGTATATTCATGGAAAAATATATGAAAGGAGAACTAAGACTAAATGAAGTGTATCCTTTAGTATCCCACTGGTTTAGAATCACTGACACTATTTTTTAGAATGGATGAACCATTTCAAAGGTATGTTGATGTAGTATTTGGAGGGGTTTTAGAAAAATAGAGAATCACCATGAGATTTCTATTTTACTATATAGAAACTTCCATAATTTGGATATCAATACATCAATTGGTAGTTTCACTATAGACCATGGATGATGAGTAAGTTTCAACAACATATGTAGGTAAATAAATGATATGGTTGGAGGGTTTAGTAAAGGAGCTCAGAAGAAGGAAAGGAAATGGAGTGTTATTATATTATAACTAAAGTTAAATTAATCTAATGAATAATACTATGATTAACTAAAGGAAAAAAATAGTTAAAAAATCACTTATTTTGAATGTTGGTGGATGAAGGATTTCCAGATCTATAAAAGATAAGAGGAATTCCAAATCAAGATAATATGCTAATGAAGGTCATAGTTAGAGAATATAAAGGGAAGTATTTTGCCTTAGTGGGACTTAGGTAACTAGAGATTAAAGAGTAGAGAGTCACTAACTATTTATATGGGAGGAAGGAAGGATGAATTCTTATTTGATCCAATGACTTGGCAGTGAAGTGGATAGAATAATTATCATGTGAAAGATTGTTAGGTTACTTTGAGAAGTGTTTTTTGGAAAAGATATTATATATTCCAGAAGGTTTTTCTAGAGGATATATTCTATAATCAAATGGATACACATAAACTAGATTTAGGAAGTCTAGAAGTAGAAGTAGATATGGTAGTCTATTTTCCAAATCAAGATGATGAAGTGAAGATGAAACAACAGATAGACATAAGAATAAATTTGATGGATATATAGGAATAAAATGGTGGTTTGGAAATTATCTATAAGAATCACCAGATCGATATGTTATATTTACTCACATTGTTCATTATATTTTGAAAAGTTAAGTTGGGGTATGATCTAGTGGATTTTACTAGGTAGAGGGATACCTGCATTAATTTACTGATGATGGGAAGTTTCCATAAAGATAAGATGGTGATGGAACTATATTAATATATGGATCTAGTCTATAAAGATGGATAACAAGATCAATTATTTTGTGAATTGAAAAATTTAAATCCTATAATAATTATATCCTATTATTAATAAAGAGGTGTAGTGTTTCTCATATAGAATATGATTACATTCCAAATCATGTAAATCCACTATGATGTTTGGTGTTGTGATTATTTTCTTTCATTATTTTTCTTATGTGTGTTTCAAAATGCATGTTGGTGATGAAGGTGATTCTATGCAAGTCTTTAGAGCCTAGTTACATTTCTCTAATATTGCAATCAGATGCTTCCAAACTACAGAACTTTTGAAATTGTTCCATAAGTGAGGTTATGGGAGGACTTTTGGAATTCAAGTCTATAACACATCATGATTTACAAAAAGAATTGAAAATAAATAAAAACATCCAGTTTCATAAAAATAAATAAATTCCCAATTAATTATATCATCAACACAAAATAATCATTGTAAATTTCCAACTTTGATTCAATATACATATGTCTAAAATAGTATAACCAAAATCTATTACAAAATTACATTTAAAATTACATACAAAAATAGAAGAAGTTTAATAATAAAAATTAAAGAAACTAGAAAATAATTTAGTAAATGATTATTGTGATTTATGAACTTCATTTAACTGGGAATATATTGATAACAATGAATAGACATTGTAAGAGATTAAATTTTCCAAGGGGAAGACTGATTATCTTATTAAATGATTTAAGATACTCTAATAAAGAGATATGATACATATAAGGATATTAAATAAATCATTGATAGGTAAAACATAAATGGTAAAATATAGTATTTTATTTTACATAGTGAGATTAATTTCACTCACAAACCTTCCTGTATTCAATATTATTATATTTATATAACTCTCAGATTTGGTTTATACCATGTACTTATTTCTTGAGATGAAATTCATGAGTCATGATATTTATTTCATGTCATATTTATTATCTATGTTTTCATGAATTTTTTTTGTTTTATTATAGAAGAAAAATACTCAAATATATGAAGAAATCAATGGAATGTGAAAATCACATCATGGTTATGTTGTGATCGTGCCATAGTTCAGTCGACGAGAAAACGATCGAAGAAGATACATTAAAATATGATCATGGTTAAAACCATGATCCATGAAATAATATTACTACATAAATTGGACACCACAAGGTAGAAAAAGAATTAATTATTTTATTTATTATATCATGGTTTATAAAAATTGATCATGGCTTAGAGTGGTAATTTGAAGAAAAGTTTTTATGAATCTATAATCATCCACAAGATCAAGAAAACATCATGGTCCTGATAAATGTTTAGAATAACTTTACACGAGTTATTTTTTGAAAAAATTTAGAATATGAAAACTATCATGATTCTTTGAACATGGTTTTGTAGATAATTAATAAAATTTTGGAGTATAATACTCTTTTTTTCTATGAGAAAATAATTCTATTATTTTGGTCAGAGATTTGAGATATGTCATTGAAAGGAATTTAGAATTTTATGGAGATAAAATATATTAATCATAGTTTTTGGATCTAATTATTATGAAAGAAATATTAAAATATGTATTTGGAAACCATTTGATAATTTATGAATGTTTAATAAAACATAGGTTTTTTATAAATAAATGGATTGACACCTATACTTGGTATAGATTTTTTAAATGAATGGGATGGTTCTTGAGTAGAGAATGTGTAAAAACTTCATTGGTAGATCAAGAACGCTTGATAAAGAAGAAACATATAATTTTAATGAGATATATTATTATTATTGATCTTATTCATGATTTTCACCTCATATATTTTATTACATAGAGGTTAATGATTTGGTTTTTGAAAACCAATATAATAGATTTGAATAAGGACCTGTAAATGATTGTGCACCATGAGACACCCTCAAGGTTTCAAAATTTCCTCACCACTAGAAATATTCCTAGCACTATGTGTCCTAGCATAATTATGGTGCAACCCTATACTTGGGTATAAAAGGGTTCTACTTTACCCCTTTTATCCTCAACCTCTTGACTCTCCTTTAAGGTAGTACTCATTAATGGGTTAGTATAGCCTCAAGTTTTCCCCCTCTTGTTCATTATGTAAAATCATCTATCATTTAGATAACCAATAGTGATATATGGACAACTTGACTTATCACTATTAGGTAGAGAGTTTTCCTCGACTTATAATTATCACTAATGGACTTTGATCATGAATTTTGCGAAATATAAACTCTTAATTCCTATGTATGAGAACTTCATTAAGTCTTAAAACATTTCGGCATCGATGAATATCTCTATTATGAATCATAATGGCTTTAATATTCATATATTCTTAGAAGAATAATTCATTTCATCTTCTTAAAAAGAGGAAAATATCTTTTAGTCTTGAAATTTTCTTATTTTTAGGTGGTCTAAAGATATTTATAAGGGTTGGGATCCCTCTTCAGTAAAGGTTTGGTTGAAAAAAATGAATGTCCACCTCTTCCTTTCTGAAACTTCTAGACCCTATATGGGAATTTATGACTCATTATGGCTCTTACTTTATTAATATATAGGATCTTTATTGATGAATAAAACAATACAGGATAGTATATGTGTCTAGATTGACCTCTCTTCCCCTCACCCCAAAATATCCCACTTTAGGTAGGACCCTCCATCACATTATAGAAGCATATATGCTTATTAAACCTGATTAGATTCTATAATGAATTCATCCTCTAAGGTATCTCATCAAATTATTGTAGAATATTTAAGGCTCTCCCAATATTAGGTGGTGTTAGTAGTCACCTTGGTTTCAAGGTGGATATATCATTGGTTCATGTCCTATATGACACTTTAGTGATGGTTTTTACTCATGCATCCTAGAATTATTATTTAGGTGGAATATATGGATGGTTGATATCATATCCCACTATCCAAGTGCTTCAATTTGAAGTTGATGGGTGACCTATTTATCCCACTTTTTAGCTGACAGTTTTAGGGATAGATGCCAATCTGATCTAACTTAACCATACTAATCTTTTAACTCCTCTTAAGGGCGTTGATGATGTAGTACCTACTCTCCCTACAATATCAATTGTATATACCTTTTAGGGTTTTTTAATCTTCTCCCCATACCACCCCCTTGGAATCCTCATTAGTGGAAGTAAGATTCAAGATCCTTTGAGGAAATGTTGAGAAGATCCCCCCTCTCCCAATAGTATTTTTCTTTCTAGAACCATACCCACATGTTCTTAAAAAACATCCATTTAAATTACTAATCCATTTAATTCCTAGTAATTGGTGTATGGGGTACCTAAATTCATCCCCATATCTAAGAAAATAATGTCTAAAACATGATATTGGTGACTCACTTGAATCTTTCAGTTTGACTACCTAGATGGAGGTTAAATATATAACTAAAGGTGTACCTATATCTTTGGGGAGGTTATATACTAAGGTCATCCAATCAACTTAATAATGTTATCCATATTCATATATTATGAAAGCAGAATAGTTTCTTTATTCAAATATGAATATATTCATAACAAATATAGGTACTCCAAGTTCTTCGTAATGGCCATTTTGTAACTTGAGCATAGAATGAGTTCATTCCAAACATTCATTACCACACTTATTACTAAATACTTCTTATATGAAATCTTGATCAAAAAACACACATATATATTTGGGAAGGATAACATATTAATGGAGCCTATTAACTCTTATTCCCAACACATTACTATCAAGTAACTCATATCAACCAAACTATTTACTCTACCATTATTAATGAAAAATGTGATGAGAGAGATCACGAAAATCCTAGGAATATCTCTCTAATTTAATTCTAGGACCACTCTCTTGGTTCATTATAGGGGAGTTAAGTACAATTATTGATCAATATGACAAAATAGAAGGGTGAATTTAATCTAGGAAGTATATACTTGAATTTTAAAAATTATTTTTTTTAATAATATAATTTTTTTTGGGTTTCTCAAGGGATCTGTTACCAATTTCAATAGTAAAAAAGTAAGTCATTTATTCTAGATTCACCTCAACAAGTGGATTTCTAATATATAATGAATTTATTTCTCTCCAAACACCATAATAAACTATATGTTCAGGTATTTATCAGATCAATCACCTCCTTTTCTCATTCTAGAGGGTTTTGGTGTCCAATACCATCGATTTTTCTTCACTAATAAGTTCATACAAGAATATAACTTCTTAAAAAGGATCCAAAAATCCTATTATTTTTACCTTCATGTATAACTATGGGATATCCTTCATAATAAAATAAAATGACAAAGGGATGTACTTTCTAAATGGAATAATAATAAAGGATTCGTACATTGACTTTGAAGACTTCAAAATTGAGATAAAACATATGGATAGTAGTTTTCAAGACTCCTATAATGATGATATTTTTTGGATCTTAAGATCAAATAAATTGAACTAGTAGATATAAAACTAGATTTGGAAAGAAATTTTCATGAAGGGTTTATGATCCAATTCCATATATAAGGATATAAAAATAACACATACTTCCATTATTTAATTAAAGAGAGGAAGTTCATTGACAACCATAATCTTTAGGTGAAATATGGTTATATCATGAGTGATATTAATGTATCATGTCATTTTGATGATGAAAATTTCATTAACATTCTCACATTACTAATCCATAATTCCTTGGGAGGATATCTTAGATAGGGTGTAAATAATGATTTATTTAATATTATTACACCTTCCATTGAAGAGAAAATAAACATCCATCTTGATGTTATCACAAACATAAAATAAATTTTAGGCACTTATAGAAGTTTAAACCTAGATTATTCCACCATCCTAGATGGTTTCTTAGGTTCTTTATTAATTATAGTATGGAAATCATCATGAGATATTTTATAAGTAATGTTTGGGATAATTTAGAGGTATCCAATTATCTAAATCCACATGCAATACACCCCTGAACCTCTATCTAAAATTGAAACATCCTATTTAATTCAATAAATTCCTTCATATAAATATGAAAAACTTATCCTAAAAATTATCCGTGAAGATAATAAATTATATTATTACTCCCTCTTCCTATAATTGGCATAAAATAACAACTTGGATCTATAAAAAATGTAAACATCCAGATTTTCATCAGGTTATCTGAATAAATGATTCATGAAATAAATATGAAGGTATTGGGTGAAAATATTATGGTGAAGTTTGGCATGGAAAAATCCTACGAAACCTTGGAATGAAACCTCATTATCATGGTAATGAAAGAGAAAGTTTCATCTGCGTGGTTTTTTGATCTATTCTTTTGCTTCTTGTTATCTCCTTGGTTCTTAGACTCATTGATGGGGAAGAAAATAAGTTCCTTGAAATCTAGCAAAGGAATCCACTAATGTGATCCTATATCTCCTATCCCATTCTTCCTCACCCAATATACTCTTAATAGGAACCTTTACAATGCTATTTCTTCTGTTATGTTTATTCCATTCAATGAAATGTATAGTTCACCTGAAGTCTGTCACTTTTTTTTCAACTGAAATATGATTTTTTAATGGTATAAGTAGATCAATAATAATATTCAAAGAAACTCTAAATGATTATGGTAAATAAAGTGATCAATGATCTATCCTTTCCAAAATATATGTGTAAAATTCAAATTTTTCTTATACAGATAAGATCAACAAATCAAGGGTTGAATTGGATTTTCAAAAACAACTTTCCCATATAATATTTGGGAGAACCTATCACTAATGTAATAATTGGTATTTGACATTTTTTTACCTGGTTAATAGCACTATGGGGGCACATCACCTATTAGAAAATATACATTTTTTATTTTGGAGGTCATAAGACACTCATCAATACTGTTTTATCTTTGATGCCCATGAATTTTAAATTAGTTATAAGAATCCTAAAGGGAATTATAAGAAACATTAATAAAACTATCAATGATTTAATTTTGGAATCCTTTCATTAAGGTAGGTTCTAATGGTCCAACTATAGATACTTAGTGCATCCCATATATTAAAATTATATCAGTTAGAGGAAACTTAATTAATCAATGTAGGTCATGCATGCTGAACTCATGTGGGACATTATCATGGGTGTCTCCCTATGAGCTAGATATGTTATTAAAAATTAATATAAACCTGACAAAATAATCTAAAATATTCCTCTTTCTTCCTTATCTTTATGAAGCATCCTATAAGTATCCCTCCACACCATACTTGAACAATCTTAATGGATTATCAAATGAGGGGATGTCTACTTATAGAACTTTAACTAGGTAAGGATACCTTTTTTTCTTTTGATTATTACATACTTTATAAAATAGTTTTAAAATTGTGAAGGAACATCCAAATTTAATCTATCCCATTATTAAGAAATATTAGAGAACCCTTTTTTATTAACATTATTCTATTCTATGAGTATTACCCATTATACTTCACCTAGTCTAGCTCAAGATCATTCAATAAGGACTACCATATTTTCTAATAAACTAAACAAGGTGATTATTTATCTGGAAGTGATTAATATGATGTTTTCATTATTTTAAAGTATATATTTTTGATTTATCACACTCATCACAATTACATACCCATGGACAATGCCATTTATTATAGAGGAGTTAACTGGGGATTAAAATTAATCTCTTTCACCCATCCATATATGGTTATGAAATAAAATTTGTTTTTGGTTGGGGAATAGAATTCATTCATCGAGTTTTTCCTTAGGGAGAATCACAACATCAACCCCAACCTTGTCTCCATCAATCATATCCCATATGCATGGTTCCAAGGAATGGGGATTTTTTCTGATGAAGGAATTATTCATAAGGAGATCCTTATTATAGGATGATGATGAATATAGTACCACCATAATCTCACTAGACACCATGCAACAAATGATAACTCCCAGCATCTAAAAATCAAGGTGTTATCATTGATACATTATATGAAGCACATCACTAGTGGTAATATGACCATTTATTAAATTTTTAACTTTCATTTTGACATCCCATATGTACAAAAAACTAGTAATGTATTTTTTGGACATTGAGTTCAATATATCCCACCTATTGTAGTGTATAAAATCAAATTTTATAGTTCATTCTTGAATGATATTATGAATAATGAGGGTATTATTCTAGGATGATCATGGTTCAGTGATTTTGGACTATATTTCATACTATGATTAAGGTAATAATACTTTATTAGAATCCAAATCCTTGTTTAATGGTTTTATATTTATTATAAAGGTGGTTTGTATGAGTACAATGAGAGTTAAGACACATGGTATGGGAATTTATTCTCACTTTTTATTTCTATGAGATACATGCTTTATTCACCACCCATTACTTTTATTTGGTGTGTATACTACCCATATATTTATTAAGTTATTATTATACTTAAATTTATGTGTATTTAAATATCCATTTCTTGATTTTTATTTCACATGGTTTAAGTTTCAAATGTTACCAAATCGGTAAAATAGTTTTGTCTGAATTTTCTTTTTTTGAGACTCATGTTTCATTATGCACCTAAATTATTTTTCAAGGTGTATATACTTACATTTTACATGTTATATAATGAATCTACTTCTTTTCATGATATTTTAAGATTTATTTAGTTTTGTTTTATTATATAGAGAGTATGATCCCAAGTAACCAAGAGGTAAGATTTTATTAAAACAATCTCATAACGTTTTGAGATTATTAATGATTATGATTAATTGATAAAATATTATGATCCATATCTCAAGAACACTCATAAGTTTCACAATACCTTATTTATTTATGATATATTCATGTATTGTTACCATTTCCCACTTCATGATACATAATATATTTAATAAAGTGTTTTTAAGAAAGCCTGACTTTACCCTCTCTTCAGTCAGAAATTTGTGTTCTTTCAAACCATGTTTTATATAAAAAATTCATGATTTATTTATATTTTTTATGTATTTTAAAATAATTTTTTAAAAATTATTTCAAGATTATTTTATAAGTTTTCAAGTAAAATGGTTTTCAAAATGTTTTCAATATTTCTTAATAAATTTTCAATGTTTTTTCAAAGAAATAGATTTCAAAATGTCTTCAAGCATTCTTTCTAATTTTTCAATGTACATTCAAAGAAAAGTGTTTTCAAAAGTTTTTAAATATTCTTTTATAAGTTTTCAAGGAAAAAGGTCTTAAAAATTATTTCAATTTGTAATTATAAGTTTTAAATGTATTTTCAAAGAAAATGATTTCCAAAAGATTTTATGTTTTAAAGGGAATTTTTCAAATAAGAAAGGATATTTTCCCCAAGAAATGTTTTTAAGGATATTTAAAATTTATTTCATATTTATGATAACATCCATTGATGTTACTCATGCCTCTCTGGTAAATGATCCAAAGGTTCAATTCATATTCTTTCTCTGAATGGTTTATGATTGATGTCATAGTCTTTATAAAAACCTATTTCTCTTTCATGGGATATATGTTTATGAAACCTATTACTCTTCTACAACTTATATACTTATAAAACATATTTCTATTCAATGGGTTATTCCATGATAAATTATTATGAAACCCTCTTCGTTTAATGGGTTATTATATGTTAAAATGATTATAAATTCTATATATTTTCCATAGGATATTATACAATAAAATGTTTATGATACCCCTTTAATTTCATGGGTTATGATACGATCTCTTTTCATGGGTCACGATATGATGAATGTTTTTTATCTTGTGAAACATGTATGTTTGATTTCATTATGATATAGGTGAGACCAATATCACCCTATAATGAATTGGGTAATGATGGACAAATCATTGGTATAAATGTTATGAGTGAACCTAATTACATGTTCACGATGTTATGAATAGACCTGGTTGCATGTCCATAAGTTTGTACAGGAAACCGATTACATGTTCATAATGCTATGATTCAACCTTATCATGCATTCATAAGTTTTGTGTGAATCTAATTACATGTTCAAAATTTTGTGCATGGACCTGGTTTCATGTCTATAAGTTTATGCATGAACCTAATTACATATTCAAAATGTTATGCGTGAACCTGATTACATGTTCACAACATTATGCATGGCCCTAGTAGCATGACCATAAGTCTATGAGAGGGCTTGATTTCATATCCTTAACTTAATGTGTGAACCTATTTCTACTTATAAATATTCACTAAGCTATATGTTGATGTGTATGCCAAAATTTCATGTCTTTTTACTATGATATTATTTCATGGATTATGATATTTATTTCCTTATGATTCATGTATTATGAACTAAAAATATTTATTCCATGATTTATTTTTATGATATTTTATATGTAGGGTATGATATTATAAGGATCATGATCATGTTCTTATACCCTTATATTCATGATATGTATACACATTTCCTTTATTTACCCTTACCGAGAATTTGAGGCCACCTCTTTCTTATGTATCCTTTCCATAGGTTATGAAGAAATGTTTTTAAGTAGAATTAATATGGTGGAATATCTTTGTGGGAAACATTGAAGATATTTTATTGAGTTAGAAATTTTTTTCTATGTATCTAAAGGCACTAAACTAATATGGTATTTAGATGTATGTTTTTGTAATGTTTTAAGTATTCTAAAAATGTGATTTAATATCTATGTATGAAAATCATGGGTAACTATAATGGGAATCTTACTTGGTATAATACCAAACCATGTCACCATACAATCACCATCTTGGCCTCCCATTCAATTTAAGCCCCAACCATACCCAAACTCATTTCAAAGGGCATTCCCCCTAGGAGTAATTACCAACCAAGCCTCCCAAATCACTAAGTAATAATCCTTAAAAGTATGCCCCAAATCAATCCTATCAAAGGTATATAATCCCATATGAGACAAAAATTTAGAGGGACTCTATCAGCATGGGTCCTCATAACCAAACTACATGTAATTTGATTAATGTCCAAATAGGATATGTAGGAAGCCTCATTGTGGTCCAAAACCAACACCCAAAATCATTTCTAATTCTCTATGGGTCTTATTCCTTGTATATTCTTATTAAACTTGGGAATCCATATCACTTCTAGTTTCCCTGGGCCACTTTGGCATAAGTCCCACACCAAACATTGACTAGGTATGCTTCACATAGACTTCCTTGTTACATGATTTTAAACTATATGGTTTGGTCCTTATCACATGACCTTAAAAGGTATGATGTTCCATGTTATGTGGAACTGAACTATATGTGTTTTTATTCCTTTAACAATAATATATAGGAATCCCATTCATGGGTCAGATCCCGATATCAAAACACTCCCCATCTCCCTGGATGATGATACACTCCAAAGCACCTCACTATGTGGCCCAAACCAGCATAATAATAATAATGAAAAAAGAATCACTAATTAGTACATATGGGGGTAACATTGATATAGAACATTGGATACATACATATATCTCCATTGATGAAGAACCTTCGATACGTACAGATGATTATAAATCCCATGTATGATTATAATTGATTGTTAATTAAAGGGTGAGTCATATCATACTTGGGAATCAATGAAGGATTAGTGAACATATATTAAATATATAAGAGAGTCTCAAAGTAGGTAAATATCCACCCAAAAGGGTGTGATGAGACTGACCTTCTATCCTCTCAACCAATGTGTTTTCTTAAGTATTATTGGAGAAGTTCCTCAAGAATCACTTTCCATTGGAAAGTAGGTCTGTGGGGTATCATCGATATGAGAACCACTGGGTGTTTCTGGTACCATGAACAAAACCCATTGGAAACTTCCAAGAAAATATGTGGGTATACATTTCTGGCATGAATTTTGTCCCATTAACACTAACAAAATCCATTCCAACCCCATGTGGAATTTGTGAATGAATAAAAAATGGTGAACCTGGCATGGATCCTTAACCATGATGATGGTTTCACTCACTTGTTAGGCCCCTTTCACTTTCCAAATTAAAGAGGGACAAAAAAGAAAATAAAATATGAGTGTGTTTATTTAATGATATGTTGCATTAATGGGTGTTTATTTTTTTTCACCTATATTTCAGGTACTTTCAACAATATCTCTCTTTAATCCAAATAGCAACGTACCAACTCTCACAGATGTATTCCCCGAATACTATTCTTGTTGGGTCCTTGTCCAGGAATATGATTCCGTCAGCAAAATAACATCTTAAATTCTAGGTCTCTAATGAAATTGTTTATAAATATCATCAGAATGGAACCATCCAAACCATAGTGGCCACCCAACAGGCCCTCCAGTTTACAAATCCCCAATAGTCATCCACTCAGTGATGACTGGTGGTCAAGAAACAGATGACACCTAACACAATCTCCAACCATTTCAGGAGATTATCCCTGGAAAGAAAAAAATGAATACCTACCTTATCATAGAGAGGTAGATCTAGAGTCCACAAAAGGCCTTATCCAGGAGACACAATGGTCCTTACAAGGGGATCCTACCATCAATCACCACCACCAATGCCGCATGGTACTGAACCCTAAACATGATGAGGGTGTTGTCCTCACCAGTATAGCCTAGGTTATCTAGACCCAATCAATAAATACATCCATATGGGGGAATAAATTGGCCATCATGGAATGTGGCCACACCTTTTTCCCCTTCGAAGAATCCCACCAACCAAATTTGGTGGAAAACTGTGAGCGGAAACATACACCTGCCCATACTAATCCAACTGTTTAGTAGACTTGTTTGGAAACATCCAAGGAAGCCTACCATTAAAATATGGTGGAACAAAGTGAGTAGGAAAATAAAACTTCCCACACTAACAAATCATTCTAGTAGCCTCATCTGGTAGTGTTCAAGGTATCCTGCCATTCAATTCCAGCAAAAAGACCTAAGAAAGCACAAACACCTACCCAAATCAATCAAGCCCTCTAATAACCTCTTATGATATTTTAAAAAGAATTTCACCGGTAAAATACAGTGGTAAACCATGATTATATGCACATAACTTCACACACTAATCAATCCCTCTAGAAGTATCGTCTGGAATCACCTAGATAATTCAGTCAAAAAGTCATGGTGTAAAATGGGGGCATGCCCAAATCTGTGGCGCCAAACATGAGTACTCTCAATATTCACTGGTAGAAAATGGGGGATAGGAGTGGGTACATACCCCTACTCCAGATGCAGAATGAGAATATATCCCCATTCCAATTTCTGAATTCACAAAGAATATATTGAAAATGATTAAGGTGATAACATAAATCCCTTCCTACATACTACATACCTACCAAGATATCATAATGAAGACAATGTTAGTGTAATAGGGGTAGAAACACAATTATGTCCCCACAAATGGGATGGCCCATCAATATGTCATTATAGAGAAGACACACACCTCTTCTCTCATTTATGAGGTTTGTGGGGAAAACTCCCCAAAAATATAAGGATAATGGGATCAAGAATATACACCCATTTCAATAGGTGGTAATCGACCTATTCCAATGAGAACTCTATGGAAGGAACAAACCCCTACCAAATTCTCAGAATCCTATTAGAAAATTCTAGCAACAACACGAGAGCTAGTCAACCAATATTCCATTCCTAAAGACCACTTTACCTTGCAAGTGGCCCCAATGACTTTTAATAAGGCCTAAAAAAAGAAGCCTCACTAAGGAATACTAGAAAATTAAGAACTGATCTACAATTCCTCTCTACTCAATTTAGGATTTCTTGAATACCTTATATGTTTATCTATGGTAGATCCAGATCTGAATCCCCCATTACAAAATAACAAGGACAATAGCAGTAATTTTGAAGGTCCTCCCCAAAATCATCACTAAGAAGTCTTACTTCATGTTCAATATATGATCAATCTTTAGAGACTATCTCCTAATGAGAGTCATGAAAACCCTCCACATGTCCATAAGATCAAAGATAAAGAGGGTATTAACCTTGTTTTAGTCCACCATTGTAGTCTTCTCCATGATGGAATCTGATGTGAAAGTTCTCTCCAAATTAATGTTTCATTTCATCAAAAGGGCCTTACACTTAGAGATTTAATGATGAAAAATCCCTCCAAACAAGTGGAAATTGGGAAAACAAGGCCACTACTGTATGATTATTTATCATTGATAAGTGAAATAAATTCCTAGTTGGAAGAAAAACCATGGCGATGATCATTCTTTGAACCCCCATGGATTTCCTTCCATCCAATGTGATAGAGTAATTACCTACCAATATTATTTTTTATGATAAATCAGTGGAAAAATTTCCAATTTGGTCAGACAAGGTTGAGGAAACTCTAGGAAAAGATGTAGAATACATGATAAACATAAGGAAAAACTAGCTAAAAATGACATATCAGTCATGTTCTGGCCTTTATCCACCCCTCAATACAATATTATAGAGGTGTTGTTGGAATATTTTATACAAGACATATGCCTTAATATATGGAAGACTATTTATTTATTAAAATAAAAGGTATTACCATATGATGAGTAAAGAAACAAAGCCAAGGAAATATAAAGGTTGAAACACCACATTAACTTGGTGTCTCTCATAGATGCACGATATCCAAAATTAGGAAAAAATAAAGGATAAATATCGTACACATGCCTCAATGTGTTAAAATAATTGTGTCAATTGATCATAGATACCCCACACAATGTTTATATTAAAGGACAAAGTGAATGAAAGATATTTCATTTCACCCCATTCCCCAATCAGCAAAGCCCGCCAAAGATGGCATCGTGAAATGTCATATATTCAGGCCGACTTTAACAAAAGGAATATGTTCATAACTAATGATATGATAAAAAAATAGGCCCCAAAAAACTCTCAATGAAATCTGGATAGAAGATAACAATCCATTGAATTAATCTTTCATCATGCATCTGAAAATATCAAACAGGCTTCCCACCTAAGGGTAGTCAATCATCAGATAGTGCAAATGTTAGAGATAACATAATGATCTTTGGAAGAAGGTTATTTAGGTTCATACCAAAAGATTCACCTATCCCATTTTTGAAAAAAACTCCATAAAATCAAGAGGGTAGTCATCGCAGTAGTAGACACAAAAATCTAGAAGCATTCCCAGCCTATAGGGATGGGTTTTTTTTAACGCAACCCTTGAGGTTAAAAAACCAGGCCTAAAAAGTTTTTAATGTTGAATGATAACATCCACAACCCTCAAATATGTGGGATTTATCAAATTAACAACATCTTACTCAATTTAAATCAATCTTCTACCAATTAGAGAAAATAACACCGAATGAATATTCCCAGTTCGTCCCATCTAATGATTTATTGACCTCATTAGGGACACACATGACCAAAATATCTGGAGATTATATTATGATTAATGTCTTCAAAAATATTATTAGAAAACTAACAAAGGAGAGGACATGGACTTTTAGAGGGAATAGAAAAATTTAGTCTCATAAATACACTGATGAAGTTCTTATAATACGTTACACATCATCGAATGTCATTAACACCACCCCTATAGACCCTACGGAATAGAATTCCAATTAAGGGGAGAGGGAGGAGGATGTTTTGGTTCACAATAAGGTACACACTAAAATGATTGAATGAGGTGTGTGTACCCAGAACCATAGGATTTTTCTAAATTTGGACATTACCTAAAATAATCCATCATTACCTCCTTAAAGAGAATCCAACAAGGAAAAGGGTAAGGGTAATATTGTGCCTCACTACCTCCTGGAGAGGTTGATCCCCTTACACTCAAGGAAATATTTTCTTGATAAGAGGAATAAATGAAATAATTAATAAGAATCAATGCAGAACTACTTCAAGGCAGTATTTTTGTTGGATACATTCTACAAAAGATCCTCAACTCGCACTCCCATCTAGCGCACCTCAACAAATAAGGTTTTTCGCAACAACTGAGATGGAGATATAACATCCACTCGACATGGGATACTAAAAAACAATATATTTGGACCCCACAGTAGTGGATCAGGAGTTCCCTCCATTGGGTACAAAACCATAATAGGGCCATGTGCATTCTTAGAAGCCTGAACCTATAGGCTACCCACATAAGATACCAAAAGTTCTACCACATATGGACTTACTTGTTGTTTCCATTAGTCCTTATCTTACATAGATAGATATTTAAAAAGGAATCATTAATAATATTGAGTCACTAACAACTCTATTGGAAGCTATGGAGGAATGACATGTGCTACTACAATAAGAAAAGAAGCCTTACCCCGAATGGGTTGATATGATTCTTCCCCTACTGACTTTGGGAACCGTATATTTCTAAATTTCAATGGATTAGAAGACCCATAGTTGAATATTAAACATTTCATGTCCCACTATGATCCCATTATTTGGACCCCTGAATATAAAGTGGTAGTGAAACTTAGGTCCTTCATGTAATCACTATAGGGACTAGCCTTTGAATGGTACACTATTTTACTATCTTAGTCAATTACAGGGTTAAAAGATATCTATCGTAAGTTTCTCTTACAATTCAGATCAACATTATAGAAGAAAAAAGTCCTAAATATCTCAAAATAAAGGAAGTGGTATAATAAAAGGGTCTTAGATTTTATTTCTAGATGGAAGGGATTGACATACTTCTTAAACCTACAACTACCTCAAGAAGACTTGTTTCCCATCTGTATAGAGAATCTCCACGATGAGTTTCACACACCACTCATCCCTATAAAATAAAAAAGAGGTTTTTGTGACCTTTCCCCAATCTCTCAAAGAGTTAAAGACTCCATCACATAGACTAAGTCTAAGTCCCAGGTAATTTCATCAGCTTAAGGAAAGAAAATGATGAAAGGAGAGACTGAAACTATTACACTTAAGTAGGTCCCTACACTCACTCCCATTCCAAAGCTTGCACATTAAATGTGGTTCATTATACTGAGTATTAGAAACAATACCCACCTAGTCAGTATGATCAAAGGGATAAGAGACACTACCAAAAAACTGGGTTTCTGTAGTGCCACCCTTTATCAGCGCTGATAAAGGGTCACTTTTAACAACGCTAAAAGAAGCACTGTTAAAAGTGACCCTTTATCAGTGCTTTTTTTAGCGTTGATAAGGGGGGTATAAGTGCGCTTTTTCCTAAGGCTAATAAATGTTTATATTTCAAAAAAAAATTTTCATAAAAAATAATATATTGATATATAAGTATATTTATATTGATATAAATATAATAAATATTTTTTAAAATATGTTTTATATCGATTTGATATGTGGTAGACCCAAAATGGACACCTCAGAGTAGAAATTATAGCTATTTGTAGGGATTAAGGACATTATATTGACTTGAAGAATATGATAAGGTGTTACAATGGTCATGATAGTGTAGGTATAGTCGTAATATTCAATTTGATATATGGTTGAGGCAAAACGGACACTCGGAGCAGAAGTTATGGCAAAACGGACCCCCGAAGCCAAACTTATGGTCGTTCAGTAGAATTTTGGGCCTTTTTGAACCTCAAAGAACATGATAAGGGGTTTCAATGATCACCATAGTGTGTAAATTTTTGCAATATTTGATTGGATATGTGGTAGAGCCAAAACCGACACTCGGAGCGGAAGTTATTGTCTTTTGAAATTTTGCAACTCTCGTATCTCCTAAAAACCTAAGAAACTAGAAACTCACTAAAATAGACATAACTTCTTCTCCGATTTTCCATTTTAGTGCTGTGACTAGTAAAATCGAATCTCATGAAATGAGTGATGACCAATTCTAGTCGAAACTGTTATAAGATCATAGTAACGAAAGATATATAAGTTATAACACTCCAAAAAAATGTCCAAATTCAAATGACCATAACTTCCACTCCAGATGGATGTTTGGGCTCTACCACATATCAAATCAAAGGAAGAAAATAGATATATGCAATAGGCTGACTCGAACATAGTTCTAGACAATTTTGGGACTCTAAAATCCCAAAATACAACCAGAAGGCCTCCAAAACTCAATTTCTGGTTCTGGACCCCTGTTAAGTTTTTCTTAAAACGGTCATAACATCCGATCTGTGTGTCTGTTCAGCCTCCGAAACTTGTTTTTTCATAGATAATTCCATGATCTTTGGATTTACTATTCATAGAGCTGAAAAAAACACCCAGAGCGAAAGTTATGCCTTTTTCAATGACTGCGATTTGTTAGGTTTTTCGAGACCCCATTTCTAGCACTTTTGTATATACATATTAATATATAATATTTGTAAATATATATAAATATATATAATTATACCTACATATATACATATAATATATATCTGTGTGTGTGTGTTGTATAGATGTATGTATGTATATATGTATTTATTTATTTATTTATAAAAACAGACATAAGAAAACATATTTTATAAATGTATTTAAAACTAATCTTATAAATATATATTAATATATATTAATATAAAAATAGATATACAGATAAAAAATCATAACTATAACTATATATTTATATACAAATATATATTAATATATATTAATATACAGATATATATATATATACTAATATAACTAAATATACATATATATTAATATATGAGTAAATATAACTATATATATATATAAATAACTAGATATATTAATAAATGAAGAGGAAAGAAATATGGTGGAGTGGTAAAGGCTTAGGCATGCAGGAAAGAGGTCTCGAGTTCAAATCCTGGGGGAGGTAGGTCTTGTGCATAGGTGGGGGGAATAACTAGCGCTGTTAAAGGGGGTGGGTCTGGTTGGAGCTGGCCTGGGGCGTGCATGGGATACCATGGGTGGTGGGCACTATTAAAGGGGGGCTTCAAGTTCCATTGAATCCCCCTAGAATTGAAATATATATATTTTTTATTTTTTTAAATATTTTTTTTAACTTTTATCAGTGCTGATAAAAGGGGCCTTTATCAGTGCTTTTTTGAGCACTGATAAACGGGACCCCCTTTATCTTCCCCTCGATTAACATCACTTTTTAGCACTATTAATCGACTTTTTTAGCGCTGATAAAGGCCATATTTTTAGTAGTGAGATGAAAATAGATTTAGGATATGAAGAACAAAATTTATTCTTTCCAGAGTGACCAACTCCCCAGATACTTTATCTCAACATTGGAGAAAAACATGATCAAGTTTCAAAATCCTAAGAAGCCCAAACAATATGGTGATGATGATATCCCAACCTATTTCCACTTAAATCAAGAATTGGTGAAAAAAATCTAGGAATGATTCATTTTCGAATACATCTTGTAGAAGATGGTGGAATCTGGGAAAGTGAAGCTAGACAAGCCACCTACACAAGTGGTGTGTGGTTATTCCACTGATCTAGAGGAGAAAAATGAATGGAAGGAAGCTAAAAGTAAGGGTAAATAGAATTTAAATGATTTTATGGTTATAAATACGTTCAACCAGACTCATTACATCCTCTGAGCATAGTTGAAATAGCCAACTGTTCCCTCAGCTACCTCCACTGTGGCACAACTGACTTCACCGACATCAATATCTTATGAGAGTCAGTATTTAAATAAATAACATATATGGAAGTGAAAGAATAAAACACCTGAATATTAGCCTATTATGAGTCCAATGTTTTCTTTGAATTTATCAAACTTCATGCTTACATTCTCAAAAGCACAGGCACCACCCTGCCAAACAGTACAACAAGGGGCGACCTACTAGTCATAATCCTCATCATACAAGGAGTTGATATTAGGTTCCATTAATGTTATTCATTTAATGGGTCCATTATCATATGATGAGTGAAAATATGAACCCAAATTACCTACATTTGATTGGGGAACTAGGGGGAAGAGGCCACCAGAGTCGAGTATACAAGGGAATACGTAGTCACACCAAGATTCACCAGTCTAACCGTGTCACTGCTCAAACTGTCTTCAAGGATGAAACTCATAGGATATCTCTCCACTGATACCAAAAGAAGAAAGTAATTTCCCCACACATGATAGGTTCTTACCTAACATGATCATTATAGAAGACCAAATAGAGGATACATCATTGCCTAATCAACTTCGGCGTGTAGGAATACCTAGTCAACTTAATCCACCGAGAGAAAAATCACCTTCAACTCCTATTACAAGGGATAATCCATCCATATATAGTACTTCATTTCCTAAAGTACCTACAAAAAAGAATCCCCATGCTGGGAAGCATAGAAATTTGGACCAAATTTATGATATTTTGAAGTAATTATCCTTGGTTCCATCAAAGATTTCAATCCTAGATGCTCTGAGTCTATAAAAAAACATTCTGGAAGCACTCATAGAGAATTTATAAAACCCCCAATAATTTGAGGTCAATGTTGCTGCTGAAAAAGTATATCATGTGGAGAATGATCCTACAGAATTCCACACGATCATCTATTTCATAGATCAAGATGAATATTCCCTCGTATAGGGATATGTAAAATCTTTGTATATATCTAAAAAGATAAATGATGTTTATATCCAATGGTCCTTTATTGAAAATGGTTTAGGAGTCAACCTCATTCCTATCTAGACACTTTTTCTACTAGGTCTTAATGAATTCCACTTTTCCCCTTCTACTCTAACACTACAATGTTATGAAAAGAAAAAACAAAGACCTATTGTAAAATCAAACTCGGGAATCGGTTTGGAGATCTCACATCTAACATAGAACTCATAATGTTTTGGCAAGATATGAAATTCAATGTTCTACTATGAAGGATTTGGTTACATCAACATGAAACTATTCCCTCATCATACAACCAATGCCTCAAATATTGTATCAATGGAAAAATTGGGACATTTCATGGTGACAAAGCCCCATTTAAATACTGTGAATCATAGTACATTGACATAGGATTCTACCAAAGGGAAGGGAAATAGTCTATGATTGATAATGTCACTCGAATAATTGAACTAAATGGTCTAGAGATGATCCTAGATAATAATTTAGGATATATCAGTGAAGATTATGTGATTCCCATCAATAAAATAAAAGTGGTTGGTTTGAATTGAAGCAAAAATTCAATAAATTCCATGATGTCAGTTGTGAAAATTGAACCCAGGATCACTATAGAAGTTGTCAATTCTATAATAAATGATGAAAGACTAGATGAAAATCACCTCATTTCATCCCCTAAGATTCAACAGATTCCTACATCATTATATGTTCTAGAAGAGGTTGTCATGACACTTAGAGAAAATAAGTATACTCATTTTCTATTGCTTATTTCCCATTTAGAGCCTTAAAGGTCCCATGCATCATCAGTTAGGTCAGAAATAGTTTCTTCACCTTATGAGGAAAAAATGTACAATCCTCCCCTAACTCTGAGAAATTTGATTCATCAGATAATTCCTATATAGAGACAGAAGAGGTAAATCACGAGGAAGAGGAAGAGGAAGAAACATAAAGGATGACCCAATAATATTTGAGGAAGGTGTCTCTACAAACATTGATGAAATCAAAGTAATAAATATAGGCATAGAGGAAGATCCCAAATCCACTTTGATCATTGTATACATGAATTTTGATGAATAAGAGGTATATAACTCCTTTCTAAAGTAAGATCGAGATGTGTTATCCGAGAATTACATAGAGATTCCAAGTCTCAATTCTGAGGTGGTCACCCATCACCTAGGCTTTCCATAAGACCAATAGGGATACAAATAGGCATCCATAAGGACACAAATAACTCATGCATTAAACATTAAGGATAATTTAGATAGGATAATCAAGGGTGAATTCATCTGGGAGGTTCATTATCTGAAATGGTAACCAATATTGTCCCAATAAAGAAGAAAAATGGGTAAATCAGGGTCTGTATCGAATTTAGAGATCTCAACTGGCATTGTTTGAAGATTGACTTTATGCTTCTAGTCATAGAGCTACTGATTGATACAATATATTGATATCATTCCCTATCTTTAATTTATGGGTATTCAGGGTATAACCAAATTCTGATGGACCTAGAATATGAAGAATAAACTACCTTCAAGGCCCCCTGGGAGTATTCTGTTATAGGTAATGCCCTTTGGATTGAAGAATGTTGGCTTTATATAATAACATTCCATGCATCTCATCCTCAAACCCTTCATAGGTAATTTTTTTGAATGATAAGTTAAAGATCAAATGGTTGTGTACTTACAATGTTCTGACCATCTGGCTGATCTTGAGACCATATTTGGAAACCAAGACAACATAGCTGAAAGATGAACCCTTTAAATATTATTTCAGGGTAACTTTGAGAAAGTTTTTAGCTTCATCATATGCCATTGAAACATCAAATTTGACCCTGAGATGAAAAACACAACCTTAGCATGACGCCTCCTTGAAATCTTAAATAGTTAAGAAAACTTCATGGATACTTGGACTACATTCGACGCTTTATAGCTGAAATCATATGAAAGTCTTTTCCGTCACCAAATTGATGAAGAAAGGGGTCACATATCAGTGGACTAATCACTATCAGGAATCATTTTATAGTCTCAAGAAATATATCTTGAGTTCCTCAGTGCTAATGCCCTCTGTTGAAGTGAATGTGCTCATTATATATGTGAAATCCCATGATCGACCACTAGGATCATTCCATGCACAAAAGAAAAATACTAGTAAAGAAAAAAACTTTATTATCATATTCAAACTATAAAGTCCCATGTTTTTTAAATGGGTTAGAATACAAAGGTTTTATAACTTTTTTTGTTTATTGATGGGTTGGTTTTTTTAAACTGAGCTTTAGAATTTAATTATGAGTGTTGTAATACCTAAAGGTGTCATTTTTGGACTTGGTTAACTACCCAATAATTTTCACGGGTGTCTTGAAAAGTCTCGGGAGCACCAGATCCAGATATGTCCACTTTAAAGGATTTTCACAGAATGCACACGGTTTCAATCCAACCCGTGTAGTTTAACCAATTTAATAATTTATTTATTTAAATTAAATATTGTTAAATGGTAGTTTTGTGTTTAAATAAAATAAATCGCTAATAATAATAATAATGTTATTATTATTATTATGGTGTTCATTAAATTATTTTGATGTTAAAATAGTTTTAATTGAATAATTAATGAGGAGTAACGGTTATGTGAAATTAAATGAGGATTTTTAGATTTAATGAAGATGTGTTTAATTAAATAAGGAGTTTTAGAATTAATAAAGAAGTTTTTTTATTTAATTGAGGTGTTGGGCTTTATCTAAGGTTGAATAATAATAATAATGCGATTATTATTATTATGGTTTTATGAGTATAATAATTATTATTAATAATGGTAGTTATTATTATTATAAAGAATAATAATAATGAAATTTGGTTTTTTAATTAAATCCAAGGAAAATGGGGATTTAATTAATTTTTGTGAAATAGTGGTTTCATTTAATTAAATTGAGTTAAATTGAGTTTAATTAAATTATGTGTAGTAGGGATTTTTGGGTTTTATCAAAATAGTATTTTATTAGATGATAATAATAATGATGGTTATTATTATGGCAGTTTCATTTATTTAATTTGAGGTTGAAATGAATTTAATTAAATGAGTTGTTGGGGGTTTCTTTTAATTAAATTAAAGTTGTGATAATTTAATTAAATGACATGTAAATGAGAAGTTGGGTGTTATCAAAGAATGGAAATAATAAATGTTAATATTAAATTATGTGTAAATTAAGAGTTAGAGGTTATCAAAGAATGGTAATATTAAATGAGTAATAAATGTGGAGTTGGGTTTAATTTAATTAGATTCAAGGTAATTGTGAATTTAATTAATTAAGACAAAATGAAGGTTTTTTAGTTAAATTAATGGATAAAAATAATTTAATTAATTGACGTAAAGCAAGGGTTTTATTTAATTAATTAATGTTGAGATAATTAATTTAATAAATGAGTTAGAGTTTTTGTTTAATTAAATTTTATTAGAGAGAATTTAATTATTTTTATGTGTTAATGAAGTATTGGATTTTACAAATAAGGGTGTAAAATAATTAATGATAAGGATAATATAATTGTTATTATTATTATTATTATTATTACTATATTAAATTTATTAGTTTAATAGGGTATTAATTAGATGATTGAGGGAGGTGATTGGAAGGAGGAGGTGCACTGTATGAGCAACGCGGCCCGCACCAGCCCCCCAATGAGGTGCGCTACACATCTTCAACATGGCTCCTCTTCGTGTGACGAATCCTTTTGGCATCTTCACGAGTCTTGTCTGCCTCATTAAGGTGATTTCATTTGCATAAGTTTTATGACTCACATAAACTGTTTGGATCCTCCCTTACCCTATTTTCTCTGCCAAAACCCTAAGAATCGAGATTAACTGGGTTTCCTTGTTTCTTCAGTTCTAGGGTTGTGCAGTGGGATCCTCTAGATCCGTTGGTCCATTTTCCGACTATCGCCTCTAAGGGTAAAGCATTTCAGCTCAGTTTTTGTTCATCACCACCATATTTAGGTAAGGGTTTAAACCCGTTATTTGGTTTCTCACCCCATGATTTGGATGCTTATGGTGTTTTGTGTTGTAGTTAATATTTTGGGTGTGCATTGGTCCCCGCCGCACTATTTATGTGGGGTAGTTAATGGTTTTTAGGTGTGATGATAAATTCCAGATACACATTCGTTTTTGTTGAGGTGCGTGTACGTGAGAAGATCACAATTGAGATATGAAGCTTTGGATCGACCAAATTCATTAAGGTAGGGTTCTTTTTTTCAAGTTCTAAACTTTAATAAAAGAATTTATAAAATCATTGCGTTACATTTGTTTTTATTTAAATTATGTAGTGAATTATTTATATTTAATGTCATTCAAATGTGAATTTAGTAAATTTGATTAAATTTCTAAATGTGATATATGATATATTGATACAATACTTTTGATGTTATTGAATGATTCTACCCACATGAGATAAATGAAGACATGACCATGTGTTAGTTTTAATCTTGTATTGTAGAATTTTTTAAGGTGATACTATTAAATAACTAAATGATGTTTCGATTTGGCTATGTTAAGATAATTAATTTTTATATTAATTATGTGTATTGAGAATTTTAATTCATACAATTAATTGAGGTAATAATTATGAGTTATTGAGAGAGATAAATGGAGATAATTAATGGTGAATTAATTGTGTGCTTTGAGGCTGAAATATTAAATAATTCTTCAAAGGATTAATTATGAGATATTGATTTATCTAAATGAGATATTTGATCTAACGATTAATTTTGATATTTTGTTTCAGATAAATAGATATATTTAATGATGGATTAATGATGTGTTTTTATAGTGATAAATTGGATAATTAATTTTGGGAATTAATTATGAAAAGTGAATTTAGAATGAAATAAATAATTCTGTAAATAAATTATGAGATGTGGTGAATATTGTGAGTGAATTGAATATGCTTTCTTTTAATTAATAAAGGTTTCTTACTTTGATTAAGGGACACCCCATGGGTACGTTTCCCTAGTTTGATTGTTTAATGACTATTGGACAAGAATTCCTTTTGATGCATGTTTGTTTTCCATATCTTAAGTTGTTTTGGATGGAGTTTTTTAAATGCATGATTTTCCATGTGTGATGGTTGCTAAATATCAGAGCCTTGTTCAACTTTTTTTACTTGAGATGTTTATGATGTGCATGTTAATTGTCAAAGTCATGGACGAATCACTACATGAGTATAAAAGTATAGATTTGTTAATAAATTGGGTGAATCACTGTTTAGTGGATGGACCTAGGAGAGAATAAATATGTTTAGTGGATGGTCTCTTACTCATACTTTTTTATGAGTTGGGTGAATAACTATTTTTAGTGGACGAACCCAGGAGAAAATCACTATATTTAGTGGACGATCTCAGATTTTGGTATTGGTTGGTAAAATCACTATTTTTAGTATACATGATCAGACATAGTACATGCAATATTAAATTTAATATCTTATGATGCATTATCCAAGACAAAGCACAAGCTTCGATTCAGTATTTTCTTTGATTACTTATTTGGTCTTTGGAGACATAATTTGTGAGTGACTTATATGGGGGATGTAGGGATTAGGTTGGATCTCGAGACTTATATAATTTTACATGGTTTGAATAATTGATAAATTAAAATGAATGTGTGATGACTGTTGTGTATGCATGACAAATGTATAATGCAGGTTCAGACACTAGATGAGGGCTAAAGTAGGTACATGGGTATATAGTTACATTGTAATGCTTACTTTATTTATGAAAGCTTTCACAGTGAATAAATTATTTTTTGAATGTATGGATTTGGGGTAGACACCGGTGGTCCTGGCCTACTGAGATTTGTATCTCACAGCCTACTCGGGCTTCCTTTGCATTGGGGTACCTAAGTAGATTCTTTTTTGTTGAAGGATTGTGTTGTTTTCATATACTTGGGAGATAGGAGAAGAGGACTAAGCGGAATCTTGAGATGCTCGTGGAGATCTTCCTCAGGGGTTTAAGTCATTGTTAGTTAATTTATTTACTGATATGTAAAGAATTATATATTGTTATCACTTTCATAGTTGTACCATCATAACATGCATGCATTGTATAACATTGGAGTTGGCCATTTTGTTTTATACAAGGTTTATAAAATTATGTCCTCTACTGCTTTATCGTTATTCACACTACTTCCGCCATTTGATGAATTTCCACTATCTTTACTCTAATAAAAGGGTACAATCTACCCACTAACTATCTTTAGACCCTTATTGTTAGTCGGAAGCCTCTGGCGTACGGGGAGACATGCGTGAGGTCATGTGGTGACCGGTTCGATCACCAGTTCAGGGGTGATTCAGGTATAGATGTTACAAATTGGTATATGAGCCTTCTTTTCCTTTGTCTTACTATTTTGGGGATTAGTAGAAATGATACTAGGAATGTGTCGGTTCTTAGGTTAATAGTTGTTCTTGGGACTGATCACCCAATTTATGTGAAATAACCAAGTGGCCCGGGATTGGAATTGATGTTTATAGTATTTAAAGTTGCAGTTGATAGGATTTTACCTTGAGTGTCTGGTGTATTTTGTATTGCTTACTGATTTTGAGAATTTTGAATTTTTTTTTCTTGGACTAATAAAGCAAGAAAGTTATATACATACAACATCTTAGGCACTTAGAGATTCACATGCCATGCGTAAATGCTATTCCATGTAGTTTCATTAGTAGGATTCATGATAATATTGACTTTGTGCCTTGAATATGTGACATGACCTGTACTTATTTATCATGCCTTCTTAGATAGCATGCTTTGGTGAAAGATTTATCCTACTTGAGTGTTTATATTCCATGTTGCCTTTGTGATTAACATTTTTTATAATTGTTCCAAGATTCTATGTTATAACATTCTATTATGTTACTTATTATGATAACATACTAGAGATTTTTTGATGTGTAAATGGTTGCATGAGTGGAAAAAATTGATTTTTTGTGTTTATGATGGAAATCCAGTTTCAGTTTTAAGGTGTATGAGGGCCTTATAAATGGGAAAAAATATAAACAATGTTTTTAGAAAATTAAAAAGTTCTGCTAATGTTAAAATGTTGAAAAGAAATTTGATATCATAAATGGGATCCAAATTACAATGGTAAGGTGTATGGGCACCTTATCCATTGGTAGATGGAAATCCATGTGACTGAACCTTATATATCCTTTGTATGTTTAAAAATGGTTATGAATGTAAAAACGTTGTGGGGTTGCTTTTTCAAGAAGCTAGATTGAATAAATGGGACCCTTGGAGGTCTCCTATTTGGTAAAAGGAATTTATATTCTAAATTTCTTGATAAAAATGAAATTACACTGAATGTAAAAAGCTAAAGAGGGAGTTTGTTATAGCTTTCATGTTTTTCCATGGGTCGTTGTTTAAAAACCAAGTTCTTTATTGTGAAATAGAACCTGTGGTTTGTTAAAATTATTTCAAATGTCTAAAGGTTAAAATGAATTAATGAAATGGCTAAAATGAAAAAAGGATTTTGAGCCTATTAAATTCTATTTTTCATGACCAAGAGATAGGTTCGACACGTATGCTTCATAAGGGACTAATCCGTGGTGGGTAGTACCCTTATAAGTTGAGATTTATTGTTTCTGCTATGAGTTTTTTTTGACGTTGGTACCGTATGAGTTCCATTGTCCCTAGTAGGACTTTTGGGTTAAAAAGAAACAACACCCTTGTTTGTAGGGGTGGTAATTGTATCTTGAATCTTGTTACAAGAATAATAACTAGGGAATTATTTGTTTAGAAGGATATACATGCCTTGGGTATGGTCAACCATTAAAGAAATTCTCTGGTAAACTCCAGAGTAGAGTGTTTGGGGGCATTAAGGTAGGTTCATCCCACTACTCGGGTGGTCCTTCTTGGGACTCGGGTGTTTTTTCATGCTGGTCGGTTTAATTTTTGGATTTTATTCGAGATGTTAATATAGTAATCGTGGTTTGTGGAGCGGCAAACATGCGTTTTATATGTTTCTAAAAAAGTGCGTTTGAGAGAGGCTGGTTTTTATTTCAACAACATGGAAACTCCTAAGGTGGGTAGTGTCGAATTAGTGAGTGTTTAAGAGAGTTTCAATGATGATCTTTGAAAGAACACAAATTCCTTGGGTGATATAGGTATCTGGTTTTGGTTGATGATGCATTAGAAAGTGAAGACGATTTTTTCATATAGAGTTGACCGGAGATAGTTCGATTGATCTTCTGGTGACCTAGGTTAACTCTTAGTGCGCTATTCCAAATGAGATGAGCATGTCCCCTATCTTGAACTCATCCTAGAGGCACTAAGATAATGTTAGTCTTAAGCCGCGATAAAGTTTTAAAAGACAATAAGCTTGATAAATGGATGTTATCAAGGTTGTACGATGGATTCTTGGTTCTATGGGTTACACATTTATTCATCCTGGGGCATGATAGTTTTAAAGTAGCCTTGTGATGGCTTGACTTGGGAAGGTCACCAAGAGCTAGGGGATGAATTTGGATTACTTGTGGTTGGTGATGAAATCATTTTTAAAGGCTCATCACCGATTTAAGGGAAAGTGTGGGTTTATGGGTCAACAATGTCTTTAAAGGAAAGAGCAGTGGCTTGGGGTTCTAAAATGGTTAGGTGTGTTGGGCATTTGGGAACACAACACAATCATTTAAATGACGATTCTTGACCTTGGTGGGTTGGTTGATGTTGTAGTTGTTTCTGATGGCTTCTCAAGGATGAGAAGTTTTTAAGGTGGTTAGATTTTAAAGTCTCATGTTTTTGAACTAGGATAAAATATGATGATTTTTGAACTATTTCTGTTTATCGATGGGTTTGTTTTTTTAAACTGAGTTATGAAACTTAATTCCGAGTATTGGAACACCTAAAGGTGTCGTTTTTGGACTTGGGTAAATACCTGATTATTTTCGTGGGTGTCTCGATGAGTCTTGAGAGCACTAGATCTGAAGAAGTCCACTTTAAAGGATCTGCACAGGCTACACATGGTTGAAGTCCAACCCATGTAGTTTACCCAATTTAATAATTTATTCATTTTAATTAAATATTGTTAAATGGAAGTATTGCGTTTAAATAAAAGAAAGTGTTAATAATAATAATTTTATTATTATTATTATGGTGGTCATTAAAATATTTTGATGTTAAAAGAGTTTTAATTGAATAATTAATGAGGAGTAATAGTTATGTGAAATTAAATGAGGTGTTTTAGATTTAATGAAGTTGTTTTTAATTAAAAAATGAGTTTTAGAATTAATAAATAAGAGTTTTTATTTTATATATGTGTTGGGTTTTTTCTAAGGTTGAATACTAATAATAATTATATTATTATTATTATTATGGTTTTATGAGTATAATAATAATTATTAGTTATGGTTATTATTATTATTATAATAAATAATAATAACGGAATTTGGATTTTTTAATTAAATCCAAAGAAAAGGGGGATTTAATTAATTGTTGCGAAATAGTGGTTTAATTTAATTAAATTGAGTTAAATGGAATTTAATTAAATGATGTATAGTAGGGATTTTTGGGTTTTATCGAAGAAGAATTTTATTAGATTATAATGATAATGATGGTTATTATTATGGAGGTTTAATTTATTTCATTTAAGGTTGAAATGAATTTAATTAAATAAGTTGTCGGGGTTTCTTTTAATTAAATTAAAGTTGTGATAATTTAATTAAATGACATGTAAATGAGGAGTTGGGTGTTATCAAAGAATGTAAATATTAAATGGTAATATTAAATGATGTGTAAATGAGGAGTTGGAGGTTATCAAAGAATGGTAAAATTAAATGGTAATATTAAATAAGAAATAAATGTGGATTTGGGTTTCATTTAATTAAATTCTAGGTAATGGGGAATTTAATTAATTAAAGAGAAATAGAGGTTTTTTTAATTAAATTGATAGTTAATTTTTTTAATTAATTGATGTGAAGTGGGGGTTTTATTTAATTAATTAATGTTGAGATAATTAATTAAATAAATGAGTTAGAGTTTTTATTTAATTAAATTCCATTGGAGAGAATTTAATTATTTTGATGTGTTAATGAAGTATTGGGTTTTACCAAATAGGGGTGTACAATAATTAATGATAAGGATAATATAATAATAATAATAATAATTATTATTATAAAAAATATAATAGTTTAATAGGGTATTAATTAAATGATTGAGGGAGGTGATTGAAAGGAAGAGGCACACTGCATGAGTAGCACGACCCACACTAATCCCCATATGATCCCTGCTACACACCTTCAATTGGGCTCCTCTATGCGTGATGAATCCTTCTGTTGTCTTCATGAGTCTTGTCCGCCTCGTCAAGGTGAATCCATCTGCGTATGTTTCGTGATTCACATCAACTGTTTGGATCCTCCATAACCCTGTTTTCTTGGACGAAACCCTAAGTCTTGGGATTTATTGGGTTTCCTTGTTTCTTTAGTTCTAGGGTTGTGCAATTGGATCCTCTAGACCCGTTGGTCTATTTTTCAACTACTGCCTCCATAGGAGAAGAATTTCATCTCAGTTTCAGTTCATCTCAACCATATCTGGGTAAGGGTTTAAACCTATTATTTGGTTTTACCCCCCATTATTTGGATTCTTATAATGTTTTTGTGTTGATTTTAATATTTTAGGCGTGCATTGGTCCCCACCGCACTATTTATGTGCGCCGGTTAATGTTTTTTAGGTGCAATGATAAATTCCAGATACACATGCATTTTTGTTGAGGTGCGTATACATGAGAAGATCACAATTGAGTTATGAATCTTTCTATCATCCAAATTCGTTGAGGTATGGTTCTTTTTTCCAAGTCCTCAACTTTAATAAAGGCATTTATAAAATGAATGATGCACTTTTGTTTGTATTTAAATTATACAGTGAAGTATTTATATTGAATGTCATTCAAATTTGAATTTAGTAAATTTGATTAAACTTTAAAATGTGAAATATGATATGTTTATACAAAACTTTGGATGTAATTGAATGATTCTTCCCACATGAGATAAATGAGGACATGACCATGAGTTTTTTTAATCATGTATTGCTGAATTGGTTAAAGTGATATTATTAAATAATTAAATGATGATTAGATTATTCTATGTTAAGATAATTAATTTGTATATTAATTATGTGCATTGAGAATTGTAATTGAGACAATTAATTGTGGGAATAATTATTTGTTATTGAGTGACATAAATGGAGATAATTATTGGTGAATCAATTGTGTGTTTTGAGATGGGAATATTAAATAATTAATCAAAGGATTAATTATGTGATATTGATTTAGCTGAATGAGATATTTGATCTGGAGATTAATTGTGATATGTTGTCTTGGATAAATAGTGATATTTAATGATGGATTAATGACGTTCTTTTGAAGTGATAAATTGAATAATTAATTTTGGGAATTAATTATGGAAAGTGAAATTAGAATGATACGATTAATTCTATAAATAAATTCTGAGATGTGGTTCATATTGTGAATGAATTGAATATACATTCTTGTAAATAATAAAGGTTGTTTACTTTGATTAATGGACACACCATGGGTACATTTCACCGGTTTGACTATTTAAGGCTGATTGGTCCAAGAATTACTTTTGATGAGTGTTTGTTTTCCATTCCTTAAGTTGTTTAGGATGGAGTTGTTTAAATATATGATATGAAATGTGAGATGGTTGCTAAATATCTGAGCCTTGTTCAGCTTGTTTGACTCGAGATCTTTATGACGTGCATGTTAATTGTTAAAGTCCTAGATGAATCACTGCTTGAGTGTTTGGGTTTAAACTTTATAATGAATTGGGTGAATCACTGTTTAGTGGACGGACCCATGAGAGAATAACTATGTTTAGTGGACAGGCTCTTACTTAGGCTTGTTTATGAATTGGGTGAATCACTATTTTTAGTGGATAGACCCAAGAGTGAATCACTATATTTAATGGGAAGGCTCTGAATTTTGTATTAGTTGGGAGAATCAATATTTTTAGTGTACATTCGTGGAAATAGTATATGAAAGATTAAATTAAATATATTAGGACACATTATCCAAGAGAAAGCACAAGCTTGGATTCAGTTTTTACTTTGATTGCTTCATTATTCTTTAAGGACATCTGTTGTGAGTGACTTATACAAGGGATATTGGGCTTAGGCCGGATATCGGGACTTATATATTTTAGTGAGGTTTGAATAATAGATAAATGAAAAGGAATGTGTGATGACTATTGTGAATTATTGAAAAATGTATAATGCAAGTTCAGAAACCAGCTGAGGGCCGAAGTAGGAACTTGGGTATATAGTTACATTGTACAGTTTACTTTATTTATGCATGATTTCAAATTGTTTATGTTATTTATTGAATGTATGGATTTGGAGTATACACCAGTGGTCCCAACCTACTGATATTTATATTTCACACCCTACTCAGGCCACCATTTCACTGGGGTACCCGATTAGATTCTATTTGGTTGCAGGATTGTGCTGTTTTCATATACTTGGGAGATAGGAGAAGAATCTCGGGATACTCGAGGAGATTGCCCTTTAGGCTTTGAGTAATTGTTTATCGATTTCTGTATTGATATGTAAAGCATGATGTATTGTTTATTACTTTCATAGATGTACCATCGTAACATGCATTCATTTCATAACATTGGCGTTGGCCATTTTTTTTATACATGATTTATAAAATTATGTATTCTGCTACTTTATCTTTATTCACAATGCTTCTTCCATTTGCTGATTTTCACACTATTTTTACTTTTATAAGAGGGTATAGTCTCCCTAATGACTATCCTTAGACCCTTATTCCTAGTCGGAAGCCTATGGAATATGGGGATATGTGCTTGAGGTCATGTGGAGATTGGTCTGGCCATTGGTTAAGGGGTGAGTCGGGTCTGGATGTTACACAAACCATTCCTGATGTTGAGACTTGTTATTATGATATTGAGAAATGTTTTATAGCATTAATCTTTATGGTTTTAAAATTGAGGGACTACCAACCACACTATGAGTCCATTTGGTCTCTCATAATAATACTCTCAAATATATGCTCAACCATCCCACCTTGATAGGACATTTGGAACAATGGATAGTTATTCTATAATTGTTTGAAATACTGTTCATGCCTTAGAAAGTAGTAAGAGTAAAGGATTTGGAATATTTTCACGCAGAACACCCATCTGTAGAAATACAATTATTAAATAATTAATTTTCAGATGAAGAGATCTTTTCTATTCAAGATGGACCTAAACATGGGAAATGTATTTTGATGGTGCATCCATAATACCAATAGGGAATATAATGGAAGACCCAATGATCAACAAAGTTGGGTTGGGAGTTGTAATCATATCTCAAGCAAAGGAAAATTTACCTCAATCATTCATGTTGTCATAATGCTATAATAATAATGAGGTATAGTACATGGCCATCATTTCAGACCTAGAATTGGAACTCCAAATATCAGTAGAACTCCTATAGGTGAGAGGCGATTCAGAGTTAGTAATCAAAAAAATCAATGTGGACTATGCCACCAGAAAAGAAGAGATAATCCCCATTCTTGACTACATCTAAGGGTTAATGGCCAAATTACCCTTAGATCCAACATTAAATCTCATCCCATGATCACAAAATTCCTAGGCAGATGCATTGGAAAATGAAACTACAACTTTGGAAGATCCAAACTGGGATAAATTGGTCATCAAAATTGTGCATCATTAAACGGTATCACCTTTTGTTCAAGTCATAACAAAATATATTGAGTAAATTATTACTCTCATTGAACCATATAGTCCTTCCATTGGGTGGATGATTCCCATCATGGACTACCTCTATAATGGAGTACTCCCATCAGACATAGCTGGGAAAGTGAAGATCTGATAGAAAACAACCAACTTCACTCTTTATGATGGACCAAATCACCAGAAGGTCCTCCATAAACGAGGCTTTTATGGAGTCCTTTTCAAATGTATCAATGGATAATAGACTGTTTTTATCATGAAAGAATTATCCACAAGAGTCTTTGGCACCCACCAGTCAGGGTTCAATATTTATCATCAACATTGACAGCTCGGATATCCCACTATGTCATGTGATTACACAGAATTAACCAAGAAATTTTATTCCTTCCAATGCATTGAAACTTCATCCATCAACCCCTCAAGTTTCTACATAGATCCAAATAACCCTCTCCCTTTTCCATA
This sequence comes from Viscum album, assembly GCA_963277665.1. Taxonomy (NCBI): domain Eukaryota; kingdom Viridiplantae; phylum Streptophyta; class Magnoliopsida; order Santalales; family Viscaceae; genus Viscum; species Viscum album. The sequence goes on along the minus strand of OY728153.1, from coordinate 1,211,060,863 downwards.
TAGGGAATGGATGTTGTGGGGCCATACCCTCTAGTTACGACCAATTAGTTCCAATACATCTTAACTACCACTGATTTATTAAGAAAATGGGGTGAGGCAATACCCCTCAAAGAAGTTGGGGCCAAAATCATTGTCTGATTCATGAAGGACAACATAATTACTTGATTTGGTGTCCCTCATACAATACTGATGGAAAATGACACCAATTTCTGTTCTGTTGAGGTGTAAAATCTATATCAACAATATAATATCAAATCCATCCACTTTTCCCACTATCATGTAGTGGTAATGGGTAGATAGAGGACTTCAAAAATAACCTATTAAACACACTCCAAAATATCATGGAGAGGGATAATAAGGCTCAGCCAGATAAGATCTTACATTCCTTGTGGGATTACTAAACCACAACCTGTACCGCCACTTGGGAAACCCCATATTTTTTCATATATGGAACAAAATTAGTCATACCCATTGAGGTACGATTTACATAAATTATCATATCCATATATGATTATATATCTAGATATGATCAATACAAAAAATGATTGGATGAATTGGATTCACTTAATGAGAAAATATTTCACACCCTATACCACTTAGAGATCTGTCAAAATCGGATAGCGTGAGATTTTGACAAGAAGTTCCACCTCCATTAATTTATCCAAGGATAACTGGTATTGGTTATAAGGGCTCCAATGATACAAGGAAAGAATCATGCAAATATTGAACCAAATTGAGAGGTACCTCACTCTATACAAAACGTAAACTCTAATGGATCTTATTCCTTAGCTCAATGGATGGAGAGCTCATTAATACCCCAACCAATGTAAGGTTCCTGAATAAATATTTCATGTAACCCCACAACATTCATCCTAGTAGTAGGATGTTAAACTACATAGAAACATATTTTCCAAGATATAAGGATTTAAACTATGTATCATGTCATATTGTCCTTATTAAATTAAACTTCATGGTATACATCTCATATGCACGATGTTAAACTACGTAGATGGTCTTTGTTGCATGAACTTAAAAAGAATGACAGATCATCCATGTCACATGACAATAAACTCAACAACATCGATTTCCAAGTAACAATATGTTAAAATGTATGAAAAAGTATTTATCGCATGATTTAAAACGGCATGGTTCATGTCTGTGCTGGGGGATATAAAATTTCATAGCATTCTAATCCATGCTTGAGCAGGTCATGGTTCTTAGTGTTGGTCTCCTACTACACCTTTTTTTGAAGAACCATGTGTGGATTGATTATCATCTCAAAGAGATTCATAGTAATTCCTAGACTTTATGTATTGGGCCTAGCCAACATTCTAGAAAACATCAAAATACCCTTTCCCCTTGTAAAACCTGATTTATGTTGGAAACTATTTTAAAGAACTATGTGTGGCCTGATTTCTACCATCATAGGATATAAAATGATGCCTAAACCTCTAATCTTTGGCCTAACTGTAATACCACTTCCTTTCCACATTGGGTGACCCACGTCCTTACTGCAAGATGTTAAACTGCACGATTAACATCCTCATTGCATGACAATGAACTGTATGATATATTCAATAACAATGCTTGGATTGATTATCACCCTAATGAGATACTTAGTGACACCTATATCACCAATCCTCGGCACAACTATAACACCATAATAAAAATGCCCATATCCCTGTGTACGGGCCAGACCTGCAAAAGGAACCTTTCAAGAACTATGTATGTCTTGATTATCATTTTAATGAGATATGTAGTGATTCTTAGACCATACCTAATATTCCAACCACCATAATATCTAAATAACCCTATCATTCACTTATATATACATTGTGTGGCGGAAGAAAAATTTTACACCCCTTGTTTCTCACTCCGAGCATAACTCATGTGGTCTTAGGAGTTTTGGTAAAGAAGTTCCCTTCATAAGTAAGGAATATCAATTTACATCAGGGTTATCATGGTTATGGTTACAAGAACTTAAAAGTCACACCAGATGTCCTTACCACATGACTTTAAATTGTATAGGTTCTTTGAGAACTATGTATGGATTGATTATAATTACTATAAGATACAAATCGACACCCATATCCTATATCCTGGTCTAGACATAATACATGAAATATACCCACTCTTCTATGTATGAGTTATATCTACATAAGATAATCCAATATAAGTTCTCACTCCATGTGTGAGCTTGTATTTAAAATAAACCCCACTTTATCCGTACATGAATTGAATTAGTATGGGGAATCCTTTCAAGAACTACACATGTCTTGATTATTTTTCAAATAAGATACATAGTGATTCTCAGTTCCTATACCCTGGTCTAGTCACAATATTCCTTTTTCATGATGATTAACCTTCATCCCTACCACATGATGTTAAACTGCATGGATGATGTCCTCACCACATGACTATAAACTACATAGTTCCCTAATAACTACATGTGGATTGATTCTCATCCCAATGAAATATATAGTAGTGAGTAGACCTTATTTCCTAGTCCCTTACATGGTTTAAATAAAAAAATGACCTTATCTTGTATACTAACAAAGATCTATGCTAAAGATCTTAATTTGGGTTCCCTCATCTAGGGGTCCACTAAGGAAACAAAGATTTACTCACCAACATATGAGTCAAATATTAGAAAAGGAATTTTTACTTCATGGCCAATATTGTTCCAAATACTCCCCCTTTTCTTGTAAATATCTATTTAATATGTCATACTCCTAATCTTGGAAGCTTTTCGATCTTCATAATATTTATATAGCTACTGTGATAAAATATTTGATACCCGAGGAATCCTTTTCCTAACAATGCAGTAACACACCCTGATTGGATTTACATAAGTATCCCACATAAAGGGAATGCCATACATAATATTACACTATTTGAATATATAATAACATGCCCCAGTTGGATTTTCATAAAGTCACCCACAAAATAGGTTTGTTAACTAGTCATAATTCTTCCCTCGGGAGAAGCCTAACCTATTTCTATAAGCTTTGATGACATTATGTTGGAACCCTCTATTTGAATTTTTTCTGTGGTCATCCCCCACATAATTTTCTCATTTCATTTATTATAATTAGAGAACCCCTAGGATCATGATTTTCAATTTCCTCCCACATGTCTAAAGTGTGAAAAAAAACCCAAGACTAATAGGTCTCATATTACTCACCATTCATATAACATTATAGTCCTATTCATATGACCTAAAAATATAGAAATCACGTCATAATCATTTAATAACATTAAAATACATAATAGGTAATGACAATAAGACCTTAAACTTCATGGTTTTCCAGAAATATGTATGGTTTGATTCTCATTCAAATGAGATACGTAGTGATGCCCTGACCATATGATTTTCACCCAACCTAAATAAAAAAATAAACCCCCTATTTTTCCACGTTTAGTAAAACTTATGTAGGAAACCTATTCCTCCATTATTAGGAAATTTTGACATGAAATGTTCCTTCTATATTCATACATTTTCTTCTACCAAACCAGACTCTATGTATGAGGAAATCCAAATCTCCTTAAACTTCCTTCAGACAATGAACATAGAATGTCAGAATTCTTGAGAATTCATTTTCATGAGTATATAGTAACACACCCAATTAGATTTACATAATTTTCCTACATAATTGTTCTATTAGACATATGATTCCAATATTTTAATAAAGATCAATACTCCCCTATTGGATTTTCATAAAGTCGCCCACAAAATGGGGTTTTCAACTAGTTGTAATTTAATCATTAAGAGAGACCTCCTATATTACCGTAAAACCTTTACCCATATCAATTTCTTAATTTGGAGACCCCTAGATCATGGCTTACAACTATTCCCCTTCATACTTGGATATAACAACACATTCCCCAATATATTATTGTGAAATGGAGAAATATTAATGTTTTGGTTCGAAGTAAAGGACCTTAAATTGTATTCCCCAACATCCTTTCTATATGATATTAAACTCTGGTGCATAACATCCTCACTATAATACATTAAACTACATGGTCCATGTACTTTCTATATGACATTAAACTACACAACATAATATTCTCTTTATAAGATGTCAAACTGCATGGTCCATGTCTTGGTCGCATGACATTAAACTGCATAATGGTTCAACCATTGTCAGAAATGGACCTTCCCCCTAGCATCATTCACTTAATAGAATATAACCTAATTTAAAAAATAAAAATTCATGTAGGATAATTTTCCCATTCATATCCAATGCCATAAAAAATGCTCTCTTCATATTGATACATATTCCCTTGGAAAAATGACCCTTCATGGTCTCGAGAAATATGAATTATAATAAACCCCCCAAAAATGGTTAGTAGGATGTTGAAATTCTTGAGGATACATTTTTCTGACTATGTAGTAACACTCCCCATTTTTCTTTGCATAATCATCCCACATAAAGGGCCTTTTAGCTAGAGTATTCCATAGCTTGATTATGCAGTAACATTCCCTAGTGGGATTTTGATAATGCCACCCAAAAAAGGGTTTTCAACTAGTAGAATATTCATCTTCATGAGAGACCAAATCTATTACCATATTCCTCAACAATATTGTTCTGTAAAACTCTTTTCAAATGTGGTCCACAATCATTCCTCACATACTTGTTTCACATCATGTTTTGGATTCAGAAACAACAAAATTGTGAGTCAAAATTCCCCTTCAGGTATCTAAATAATTTCAATACATTTTTGACCAACAATCCCTATTTGGGTCATTATTCCAAAAATTATAGTCAAATATGTTTGACATAAAACACCAGTCACTTTAGTACAGATTTTACAAATTTAAAATTCCTACAAAAAGAGACACAACACTCACCATGTTTAAAACCCTCAAAGGGAACTATGGAAAATAGTTGAGTCTCAAATCGTTAGAATTTCACACTACATGGTTTAAGAAAGAATCGAGAAATGAAATGATAAAAGGCAAAAAACTTGTTAGGCTGAAAACCCTCAAAGGGATGCGTAAGAAAAATACAAGTACTGATCAATAAGTCTTCTTTATATTGGACATAGAAAAAAATTAAGGTGATGATATAAAAGACATAAAGTTTTTAGGGTTGTACATATGATCCTATAAATAGTCAAAATACACTCTCTAGGCCAAGTGGATTAGGAAAAAATTAGAGCATCTCTACATCCCTATCACTGTGGTTACGATTATATGACACAAATATGCATTTCTATGAACATCAGCTTCAATGTTATGTTATAATAATTGAAGGAAAATATGGATGAAGACATATATGATTATAAATAGAATCTTTTCATTTATGAGATAAATAACCTAGAGGAGAATCCACAAGTTGAAGTCGCTTTGCATTTCTTTACAAAATACCATCTACATAACACTTTATATGTTGAATGGTCTCCCGAACTCCATCAATATCCTGTCAAAGCTTAGACAATTGAGCAGCCTCAGTATCCTTAGTCATGCGAAATTAATTCACTGTGTTCTCAATGATAGTTGACCCTTAGTTTGACCACCTTCATCAAATGAAGAACCAGTATGAGATCTCACTAATCCGTATGCCGTTCTTACTAAATTCATGATATTTTAATAGAATTTTAATTAATCTGTTACCTATATTCTACCAATTTATTAGCATGGTTGTCCTATTCTTGGGATAATGAAGTCTGTAGATCATCAATTATAATAAGAATCTTTGTCTTTATGAGGTGTTGTTATAGCTCTTATTATAGATCCCATTAGTGAATGATCTAATTCACGATGGAATGAATCATACAGTAATCAAATCCTTTATATCCTATCATGCCGAACAAGAACAAAAGTTTAAGGAATCATAATGGTAGGTCTTAAAAATGTGTCTCAGAGATTATATTTTATATGTCCCACTAGGAAGAAAAATGTGTGATATGAAGGGAATTTTATGTCTCTAGATCTGACTCGGATCCATTATCAGAAGGAGAAATGTATTCTACGATTAGTGAACTCAGTGATGCACCTTTCCCTGCTCCCTCTAATATATTAATGGATTCACACTCCAATATTGGATGGATTGGAATGAAATATACTCTCTTAGTTATGGAAAAAACTTTTATAGAATTGGATAGTACATAAGACTCATTGTTAGCCTCAGAAGGATAGAAAATAGAAGAATCATGGGATGATCAAAGCAGTTGGTGACACTCACCCAGTGATAGGTTAGTGGATTGGGTGGATTCCTCCCTAACATTATTGACCTCTATGATTTTAGATGGAATTTATTAATGAGTGGAATTATTCTGAGACTTATCAAGACTCGTCAATGGAGGCTCATAAAGACTCTATATTTCGGGATCCCCTTGAGTCGGTGCTCCCTCAATAATGGGAGCGGGATGGAATTTGATACCCTATTCATGCATCGCTACTGCAACATTCTCTGCGGATGAAGCTGCATGATTCAACCAATCATGATAAAAAATCATGGATAAAATTGGTTGAACAAAAATAAATACTCATGTCCATTCAATTCCCTATTAAATTTCTCAAATTCATCAAAAGAGGAGGGGATATTAATATGTTTGAGCATGTATTCAAAATTCATGTCACTATTTATACTGAAAAGTATTAATTCCCCATGCCCGATGATAGTCTCACCCATGAGGATACCTGAAACATTGGGTTTGAGACCCAACACAGCTCCCTCCTCCGACGACCTAAGACCCCGAACAGCTTCCTCAGAGACAGCCGTAGGTTTATCCCTAGTCACTACAAGATTCCCTATTACATGAGGGGAATATGAAGTATCATAAGGAATAAAAGTTATAAATCAGTGTATGACAACTTATGATGTAAAATTAACATCATGATAGTCCTCCTCCCTCCCTATAGTGGCAACAATATATAATGTATCCAAAAACATCAAAACATAGTATATCAAGGGATCCGACTCGCTAATAGGAATATGAATATGGTCCAAATCATCCTCCTCAGTTCTTATAGGATCATTTACAAGCCCCTTGAGAGAGGATAAATAATGATATTATACAATCACAGACAATGTTAAACAATTTTTCTGGATAAAGCACAAAAAATTTATACCATGGATACTTACCATCACTGATGAGGAACTTATAAATAGACTTCATTATCTGTCTCTCTTTATTTTTTTTATGAAAGGAGGCTAGAACCATCATCCTCAAAGACAAGTATCAGAGGTAGTAATATATATTCCCCAATTATCTCATCCTCTATTAACAATTGAATTGGGGATAACTATCTATATTTTGGAGATGATTCATTGGTTATGAGTGGGCTTCCAGTTGGACTATATTTTAGTGATGGAATATCATATAATTTTTCCTTTTCCCACTACAAACCAAGGTGAATTTTCCATCAGCAACAATTTTTTTTTGAATTACCGTAAGAATAAAAGATGAAATAAGAAAAGGAGAACTTATATCCTTGGGACTGACATAGTCCTCCCATTCCTTAGAATATGGGTGGTTGACCCCTTTAGAAGCCCCCATTTAAACATTTAATCCACCCGGGTCATAGAAAGAATACATTTTTTAGGTTCATAAATAAGTTTCTATAATTCTTGGATATATATTCCCACCTCAGTTGTATTTTCCTCAAAATGAATATTGGAAGGGGTTCAGACGTTTCCAATTTATAGAATCTATATCCTAGCACAAAGAAGTAACTAAAAATCATTGACATTATAATAAATGTATTACTAAAATTTTACTACCTTAGGTTATACATATTCTAAGGTTTCCCTAGCCTACTATGAGGCTAATATTACAATATTTGGTTTCCCAGGATTCATAACCCTCTCCATCATAGTTATAAGATATGAAAATGGAGTATAGGTATCTTCTTGATGGTGAAAACTAAACCTATTGGGCTCAAACTCAGTTTTCCTATCCCTTTTGATCATTATTGGTGAACTATACCATGCATTGGATCATTTGAGATATCTTGATACCTACTCATTTGTATCTTCTGAAGGATACATATCACCTTCTTGAGGGGAGGATCCTTAATACCTCAATTCCATCTACCAGCAGTTATTACAACCCTAACTTGTGGGATGAATTTTGTTAACACTTCCTAGGGGTATGGTGAAATCTAAGACTCAACATACCAGGAGGTCAACCTAGTAGACACACCTACTAGAGATAGGTTGATTATCACTCGATTCATCTCCATTGCTGTAAACATCCACATCTATTAGGATACCATTGGGTGCCTCTCCAATTAAACATGCACGAGAGGAGATATAATTATTTTTTGCATGCAATTGAATTGGAATTCAAATTTATATGGATCATTGGGTTAAAATATAACCTCACCATAAATTAGGGTCACTAGCACACTGTATCTGAAGGAAATCATGTATGATATCCATTCTCTTCCTTTTCCATCATCAGTGAATATCCCAGTAGGGGGATCATCATATGAAAAGAAGTTAAATTAATTTAATAAGTTAATCCTCTTCAATGTCTCAGCAGGCTTTATGGAAAGAATTTTAATACCAGAAACAACCTGAGAAAATGGTTGAAACTAGCCCTAGGGAACTTCAACTCCACTCAACATGGCGCAAGATCTAAAGTTGGTTGCGACCCATCACTAAAGTAGATGGAATAGACCTAAAATTATAAAATGAGCCTTCCCCATGTGAATATATAGTAAGAATTAGTGAATATTCACCAAGATTGGGGTTTCTAAACCAATGTCCCTCCTCTTTTCTATCTTTTACACATTATTAATTTCCCCGATCTCACGCCGCCATTGGAATCGTAGACAGGTATCATATAAACACTTAACCATGTGGCTAAGAAGCCTTCAAGAAGGGTCTTTGTAGGTATTCTAGACTTGTGTTTGTAACCCCCTCAGTCATACTCACCCTTTTACAAGGTAGGCCAAAATTTACCAAGAATACACCGCTTTTCCATCTTGGGACACCCCATAGGATGTTTGCAGGTTGGGACATCCCCTTTTTTTTTTACAGAAAAGTGTTTATCCATGCATTAGGGTGGATATCCCCTCTTAGGAGGGGATATTTCTTCTTATAATTCCAATCTATCTTGAACATCTCATGATCCATAACTGTCTTCCTTTTAACATCTTCACACATCACTTTCTATGGGTCAAATTCATTTTACATATATTTGGGGATCAGAGCTTTGAAGATCTTATGGATATTACACTGACTGATGCTGAATTCTCCATGAATTAGTTGGAAGGACTTCATTTGTGGGATCCATCAGCTTAGTAGTTCAAGAATGAAGTCAAAATTATTATATATGTATGTTTGGGTCACCCATATGGCTTCTTAAATACCCACAACTTTTAGATTATTCACAAATTTAGTGAATTTATGGAGCACCCAGTACATGCACATTCATTTGGGTCTAACACCCCAACCCTAGGGTAATGTCAGAGACTTCTCAGTCTCATACATATGGGTTAGTACTCTTTCCTACCCATCTAGTCTCTAAAACTAGGGGCCTTCGATTCCAGGTGAAGAGGGTGAGGATCATGATTGATTTTACCCTTTGACATGGAATTCGATCCTCCTTTATTCCCTAGAAACCCATTATATCGAATTCCTTCTAGAGTAAGCCCCTATAATTTCTTTCATGACATACCCTACTTCATTCCTTCCTCTTTCTCCATAAACACAGGATTTATCTAGATGGGTAGTCAGACCTGACTATCCTAGATACAATGAAAGGAGGGGAGGGGCACATCATGACCCCTTATTCTCCAATCACCTCGACCTCTTCCACTAGTGGGAGAAGGATGGTGTGGTTTGTTGAATCTTCCACTTCCTCTTGTTTCTCATATTCAAGCATGAATAATGTGGGAATAGATGTTTGCTATGGTCATGACATGCACATGGTGAAATGCATACTTTGGAAGAGAATATTCTTCTGGATATTCCTCTCACTTTCCTTCAGAGGGCCTCCAAAGGTCTGGATCCTCAAAGCCACGAATCCACATCAAGGAATCCCACATGGAGTAAGACCCTATAATTTCTTTCTTTAAGAAACAATCTTTCTCCTCTTTTACCCTCTTAAAAACCAAAAAATGCGAGGATATGGGAACTGCAATGCCTGTTCTCTATCCCTTTAGGCCCAGAACACATCCAATAGTAGAAAAAGAAGATTTTTTGGTCTTCCAAATCCATTGATTCCTCCTATTTCTCACACCGAGCATCACTCACATGGTCTTATAGGTTGGTGGTGATCATGATATCAACATAATCCACAACCTATGGTAATCCTATTGTACGGTTTAATACCCAAAACCCAACATTAAGAGAATCATTATATGTGTAATCCCTAACTATTCATGGGCATATTACTTGGTATAAGCCCCAACCATGTCATAATAAAATCACTATATGGGCCTCCCATTCAGTGTAAGCCCCAACCGTACCCAAAATAATTTCAAAGGGAATCCCCCTTAGAAGTAAGCCCCAACCAAACCACCATAATCACCAGGGAATACTCCATGGTTGTAATCCCAAACTCAATACTCTTAAAGGGATATACTCCTCTATGAAAAAAATATCCACAGGGACTCCATCAGAATGTGTCCACACAATATAACCACATGGGATTTGATTTCTATCCAAATTGGATACATTGGAATCCTCCTTGAGGTCCACACCCAACAACCCAAATCATCCCCAATTCTATTTGATTCACATTCCTAGTAGAATATTATTCATTATGGGTATCCATGTCCCTTATAGGTTTTCTGGCTCACTTCAGCATAAGTCCCATACCAAACTTTGCCTCAGAACCTTTCACTTAAACTTCCTTGTTGCATGACATTAAACTGCACGATTTAGTCCTTATCACATGACATTAAAAGGTATAATGTTCCCTATTAAGTGGCACCGAACTATGTGGCTTATGATTCCCATCACAAGGATATATAAGAAACCCATTCATGGGTCTGATCTTGACATCAAAACAACCCTCATATCCATGGATGATGATACCCTCTAGAGTGCCTCACTATGTGGCTGAAAACCAATGTTGCAGTAATGAAAATGAATCTATAATCAATACATAAGAGGGTACCATTGATTAATAACCCTATATACATACATGTATCTCAATTGATGAATAACATTAGATACATACAAATTATTTTAAATTCCATGCATGATCATAATTGATTTTTAATTAAAGGGTGTGTCATGACATATGTGGAAATCAATGAAGGATTTAAGAACATATCTTAAATCTATAAGAGAGTCCTGGAGTATGAAAAAATTCCCCCCAAAAAGGGTGCGATGAGCCTGACCTCCCATCCTATCGACCAACATGAGTTCTTAAGTATCATTGTCCAAGTTCCCCAATGAACACCTACCTTTGAAACGTAGGTCTGAGAGTCATCACAGATATAAAACCATTAGGTGTTTCTAGTTCCATGAATAAAACCTATTGGAAAACGCCCAATAGGGACATGGATATGTGTTTAATGTCAGGGTTGTTCCAATAACACCACAAAATACCATTCCATCCCCATATGACATTCAATGATGAAATAATAGCTCATCATGGATCTTAAATCCAAAGAAGTCCCAACACTCAATGTATCCAATCATATTGACTACATGAGGCCCACATGGCACCATCTATTCAATTTTATACATAATAGTGCATTGTAGATCTCATATACCTATTTTATCCTCTTCTCTTGGTAAAGACTACGAAGTCGATACCTAATTATATATATATATATATATATATATCTCTGTCCTTATGTTGCTTTAATAAATCATGATACATTGGAAATATATGGAATCATACAAATGTTTTATATAAAGAGACATTTCTTTCTCATCATATTCTTTCCTAGGATACACAATAATAGGGTTTTCTAGTACATATAATTTTTTATGGTGTAGTATAACACATACATTCCTATACAATTCCTGGAAATTAAAGCTAGTGATAAAGTTATCCTTATCCATAATTTTAGTACTTTATCTAGATAATTAAATTAGATAATAAATTTCAAATTTATTAATATACCACTATTTGAACAAATCATAATATCCCTCACCATTAGTTTCAAAATATACAATCGCATGGATATTCTATTGGAAATGATCTATATCCCCTTATCATAACTCATACTTGGGATAGAAAAGTTATTTGAAGGGTTTTAGGTAGGTGTAACTTTACAAATACATTAACTCACATATCTTATATATATTTAGTGGACCCTACAATCTTAATATCTTAGATAATAATTTCCTTAATGATTTAACTCTTAGTTACCCCAAATATTTGTCGTCTAGTCAAGCCTTAATGTGAAATAAATTAATTCCACCCAAGAACTCAAGTTAAAACTCCATGATAATTGAGAAAACTCCTACATGGGTTAGTCAAACACTTTGAACTATGGTTTAATTTTAACTTAGTTAGTGGGAGGATATAATGAATTAATATTTAATTTGAAGGATTTTACCTTTATGTGTAATCTTTCCCTTTTATCTTATTACATGATTGTTAATAGTAAGTGGATTTTACATAAGTGATTAATAATGTCTAAATAAATTTTACACAGATTATAGTATTTATTTCAATTAAATTTTTAATTATTTTTAATTAAATATTTAAATGATATAAACACCCATAAATAATTAACCATGAAATTGATTGAAATATAATAAATAAAGTGGAATTACCATGAGCTACTGTAATGGTTGGTTTCTCTGGAATATGGAAAACCAACACTTAAACCTTTGGAATTAAATCCTAAAACCATTTCTGGTTCAAGTTACAATAATCCACCTAGTCTCCTATGTACCACCTATATTGGTTTTGGCTTGACTCTGAACTTGAATTTCCACCACTCACCTGAGAGCTCCATCCATTATATAATTTTACTCATACATAGGTGAGGGGAAACAATAGATTTATTAAAGGGGTTTACATAAATGAAATAATAGGAAAATTTCCTCCTATATATCATGGGGAGAGAAATGACTGACATGATATTATTTAATTTAATAAATTATTAAAAAATACATGCAATAACAAATTAAATAAACCAATGACACACATAATATTATCTAAGATCCTTGTCATCCAAATTCATGTAATGAATACAAAAATGTAACTAGATATAATCCACTTAAATCCATTCTTTATTATTAATATAAAGACACTTGAATCAACTAATTAATTCCCCTTATCTTAATGACCATATGATGTCTCTTGGTGATACCCATCACAAATAAAATGTGAAAAATAAATAGATTGAATAGTAATTATATGTAATTTTATGGAATTATTTGAGAATTTATTAATTCCAAAAACCTTATTACATGATCAACACGTCATATGTAAACAATGTAATTAGGTTTTTAATGTTTTATGTAATTATTCTTCATGAAATTTTAATTTTTTTATTTATTGGGTGACTATATGGAATGTACTAATGAGTTATACACTATGTTTTTCCCTTTATATATATTAGGGTTAAATGACTAGGGAATCAATGTATATATTTGATAGGTTACATGGAGTTTGATAACGAGTTACACACCATGTGTTTCACTTTCCAAGTATTCTCATCACTCACCTGTGGACTCGACGTGTTCTTAAAATGTGGGAAATAATGAAACACATGGTGTATAAAATGGATACATTCCATGTATTTCATTAATGATATAGACTGTCAGTATCACATAACATATTCCATGTATTTGAACACATGGTAAACAAGAATATTTCCACTAAACCATGTAGAATACACATCTTGTACACCAGATACACGCCCTATGGTCCAAAATACCATGTTCTAGGGTGCATCAATCAACACACAGTGTGTATTAAATGAGACCATAAGTTATTATTATTCAACATATCATGTATCCTGTGACATATCCAATTATAGTGAACTTTAGTACAAAACATTTACTTTCTTTCACACGATGTGTATCCATGTCTACGAGATGGAATTATTAGAACCTCCTGATAGAATCATTGATTGTTATTCATATGTTCATAACTTGTTTAACATGGCATGAAACTTTAATGATGAAAATTAATATGTTGATAAAAAATTAATTACACTCAATATTAAGGAACTAATAAACCAGAAGCAAAAAACTAACTATAATTACATATATTAGATCAATGAATAATAAATAATTATAAATTTTTATATGATATATTTGTGGACACTTAAAGGTTTCGGATGCAAAAAAATTACTGAGTGGTCCATAATTAAATTGATTTTTTTTTCATAATAAATGAATAATATATGATGTACACGATAGAGAATATTCACGATGTACAAAATTAATTTGAGTACAATAACCTATAACTAAGAAGAGATGATCATTTCATATATAATTTATAATTAATTTATTTAATTAAGAAATTAACTTTCATTGAAATCTATCTTCGTTGTCAATCATCAGAAGAAAAGAACTTGTCATACCATTGTTTCATTAGAGGAATCAAGGGTATATTCCCTCTAGTGTTGATCCACACCTTCTTTATAAACCTCCAATCATCACCATAGAATCCTCCAGGTGATATCACAGATAGTTCTAATGCTTAAAATGATCGATGTTAATCACAACAGAATCCTTCAATGGATAAGGGATACACTCTTCCAGATGAAAAAAAGATCTACATTATTTATATAATTCTAGGGGAGCACTCTCTAGGGATTGATACAATCCATTCTAAAACTCATTGTGCATAATGAAATAATTTGGTTCTCACATTTAGATATTTTCATAATCAGGTTTAAATAATTCTAGAGTTAGAAAATAATAATTGAATAAGGGACCTTATTATTTTCTTAATCCATAACAAAACCCCATGTCTAAATATTAATAGAATTATTATTATTCATTTGAAATTTTCTAAAATCACAGATAAAATATAAATTATTTTTTCTTGAATAAATAAAATAATATTTATCAAATAATATTTAATATGGAATTTATAATTGGACCATTAAACTTGGTTCAACAATCCTGTTAAATATTTTTTTCCTTGAATAATTAATAATTAATTAATTAATTAAATATCACTGCATTATTCTCTAATAAATATATAAATATTTTATTCACTGAAAATAGTAAAAAAATATTTATTAATATTTACATAACTAAAAACATATATATGTTTTTTACCTTTTTAATAAACCAGAATAAATAAATATTATGCATTAACATAATTAAATATATAATTACATGTGAATAAATATTTATTAAATATTCAACTCACATATTTATTCTCTTGAATGAATAGTGATTGAATATTTATGATCAAACCAACACGAATAATTATTAAACAATGTGAGAGAGTAATATTTATCAAATATGTTAAATTCATATAGAATATAACTAAGGTTAGAAATACACTTAGTGTGTGACCCTCTAGGTATCTTTCTGAGTTTCATTATGCTACACCTCCTATAGTCCAAGGTTAGTGTTTAACCATATACCATAGCTCTCATAGAGAAAGTAGTTAATGTAACAATGACATATAACATCCTAGGAATTTAAATGGTATAATATAATTACTTTATATTGATAGATTTAACAAAGGAGGTTTCATATTGGTGTCATCAATCTATATGATCGATGTATCTTTATTTGACATTTTGGAAATGATATTCCCAATAACACTACCATGACCATAGACTTAATCAAGAATTGCAATTCCCCAAAAAAGGAATAGGATATAAACTTCCATTAAAAGAAGAAGGGATACAACATTTATAATTTTATTCATTAACACAATGTCAATCATGAAACACCCAATTCATCCTACTTCACTGTGAGCATATGTTGTCATGATTTTCATTAATAAATTAAAGTACACAACTCAAGAAATAAGAAAATAATAATATTAAATTGTAAAGATCATTACACATGTACACAGATAGGAACATCCAAATAAAATTATAAATTTAGACTTCTTCTTGGTCGGTTATATTCTCATAATATTTTTCATTAATGTTTACCAAGGGTTTAAACTATGAGAAAGTGTCTCAAAGTCTTATGATTATTTACCCCTGATAGCCTGTATCATTTGTATACCATCAAATGATATCATCTGGATATAAAACTTATATTCATGAATACTATCATGTAAATTATAGGTTCTCATCATAGTGAGGAACTACAATAAACTTTCAGTGAGACAAGTACACTTAGAAAATTATCACATACTATGTCATGAAAAAGAAAAATAATGATGTGATAATAAATTTAATTAATGTTTAAATATAAGAATATAAGTAATCATAAAGTAAATAGAAGTTATTTATTTGAAAGAAACTTTAACAAATAACTCCTAAATCATTTGAAAACAAAATGTATTGTGTTGTTTGTTGATGATTTTAGCAGGATGACTTAGTTGATGGTAATTACTAAGAAAAATAATGTGTATAGGGGAATCCATAGACATTATAGAGAAACTAAAAAAATACATGGTTTAATAATAAAAAAGTTTCATAGCTATAATGGTACATAATTTGAAAATACCCAAGTGAATGGATATCTAAAAAAACATGGGGTTCATCACCAAATGGCAGAAATGAGAAATTCTTAAAAAAAGAGTTGTTTATAGAAAAAATCTCATGATCAATGAAATAAAAAGTATTGTTCTTATTAAAAAAATAGATAGTAGAGAAATACTACAAGGAAGCAGTTCTAACAGCATTCTACATATCAAATCAAGAACTTTTGTGTCGTAGTGAGGACAATACTCTATATGAAATTTGTTATGCAAAAAGGCCCACGCTGAAATAATTTTATATGTTTGGAAGTAAGTGTTTTATTATTATTAAATAAATGTACATAAATATCATACATCATGGTGACAAAGGAGTTTTACTCATATATTCATCAAACAAAAAATCATACAAGTAGTCAATAGTAGGCTTAGAAATATGTTTGAAACTAGTGATGTCATATTAGTTGAATATGAGAAGATATCAACTACACAAGGGGGTTGCAAATTCTAGAGAATAGATTTCACATGAAAATTGTTCAGTTTTTGAAGTCAAAAGTGAAGAATTTGTGTGTAGCTTAGGGGGAGTCTTAAGTGTTATAGATAAATACAATGATATATAAAATTGTTGGTTAGAGTGGATACTCAAGAGGGGGGTGAATTCAGTTCCAATTAAAATTTTTTGTTTAAAAGCTTTGTATTTAAACCCCCCAAATCATAAAACAAGTTAAACTGTAGTGAATTTATAAAGATTGCAAATGTTCAATTAGTTTCTTAATGATTGATTACTTTTCAGTTAACTTAATCTTAAGATTAAGTTATCTTTTGAAACTAACTTACTGGTTCACAATAATTACAAACACTTTCAAGTTCAACTATGAAAGTTACTTTAAAACAGATTTTAGTTTCAAAGTAAGTAGCAGTGGGATATAGAAAACTAGTTTAAAATAAAAAGGATGCACATCAGTGTTAACCAAGAGGTTCAGTCTCAAGCTGAGACTTAGTCCTCTCAAACAGTTTATATAAAACTTTGATCCACACCCTGGATCGGGGTTACAACAGTACTAAGACTGTGCAGGTCCTCATACCTCTACCACATTTCTATGTGGGAAAGCAGTAAAAACAACACACAGGCTGTCCAGGTCCTCATACCTCTACCACAATTCTACATGGGATACACACAGGTATAAAAATGATGGTTTGAGGATTTCAGTATCCTCCAGTTCAACTTAGGAGTCAATGTGTGTCCAAGAATACAGAAGCACACACTACTCGTAATATAATAAAAATGATCACAACAGAGCAATAATATGGAGATAGGTTTAGAATGCTCTTGTGTGATGTCAATTCAGATCTGGACTCCTTTGGATTGAAGCAGATGAAGCTTTGAGTCTTTCTCAGGAAGTTGTCTGGAAAATAGAGTGTCGTGGTTTTGTTTCTTTACTTCCAGTACAGGTGTTCAGCTTGAATGTGAGAGTATTACAAGTAGCGCTCTTTTAACTTCTATTATTGATGTGTATGAGTGTTCTTCAAGTTATTCTTGTGTTCTTCTCTTCATGCATGTGTGTATATTGTATTATTCCTTTCATATATGTCTTCGTGTATATCTCTTATTTGTAGTAGCTCGATATTCCTTTTATTTATCTTTTTCTCTGGAAATTGGAATGATTACCTTTTACAGGTACAAGGTACGGTTCCTTGTCATGCCAACAACCCACATTAATTAATAACAGTTGCATTAAAAGAACAAAATATGACCGTTGGAAATTAAATAAAAAGAGAACAAAATATTTTAAGAAATGGTGTCACAGTGAGACATGGAAACGATGTCTCTTTCACACGGTGTCTGAGTGTCATGGTGTCTCATGGTCACGATGTCTCATGGTCACAGTGTCTCATGGTCACGGTGTCTCGCGGTCATGGTGTCTCATTCATTGTGTCTTGTTTCATGGTGTCTTGCTTCATGGTGTCATGCTTCACGGTGTCTGGCTTCATGGTGTCTAGCTTCACGGTGTCTGGCTTCGCTGTGTCAGAAATACATAGCTAGTGGTAGACTCATGGTGTCTTAGACTTTTCAAAGTAACTATGTGCAGACTTAAATAAATAAGATAATATAAAGGATTAGACTTAAGTATTTGTTAAAGAAGGTATTTTAAGAGTAGATAAAAGATAGTATAGTGTAGGTAAATTGAAAATAGAGCAATTAAGATCTTGCAAGGCTCTTCTTAAATCATGAGCACAATTAAAACATAAATACACATGATTAGATATAAGTTAACTAGGTTGAATAAGAAATCATTAAAATATGATTACATGAGATTTGTGATCATTAAAACATGATTATTACATGAGGATTCCAACAATCTACCCCTTTTTGATGATCACAAATCATATACAATTAAGGTGTATATTGGATTTAACTATAAAGATAAATTGTTAACATAGTATATAGAAACTTCTTCCCCTTTTGGGATTATCGAAAAGATGAAATAAGAGAGTTTAAAAAGGTTCATAGTCCATTAATAGAAAATAAGTGACAATACAACAAAACCACAAAAAAGTAATACACACAATAGTATCTCTATCAAAAAGAGTAAGAATTGTTCGTTCTCAAGGGCTGGCCTTATCTTTTCCTTTTGCAGCAGTGGCAGAAGAGGAAGCCATAGGGGCAGATGCTAAGGTAGAATAAGGCAGAGATGTGGTTGATAAAGAGGATAAGGGAAGGAATTCAAAGATTGAGGGAGCTAAGGTAGGAGTAGTAGAAGATCTAGGCAGTTGCTGATCAAGAATCACAAGCCTTCTATAACTAAGTTCTTGACCAACATACATAGTGGTTGAGGCTAGAGAAAAGGTGAAGGTAGGCAGCCTTAGTCTGAGAGGTGTAGCTGCTGGAGCAAAAATGGCTATACTATGGACATGAAGATTGGGCCTCAGGAGTTTCATGAAATCTGTAATAATCTCTCCACCATAATGCATGGATTTCTCAAAATCATCCTTGTTCTCTATAAACTTGTCCAACAATCTAGTAAACTCTGTGAGCTTCATGACTTGGTTCTTGAAAGCTTGAGTCACTGGAGGAATCCACAGATTTTCTACAAGGTACTTGAAATGGTTTGTCATATCGATCTTGGAGAAGATTCTGTTGAAGTTGAAATCTACTTTCTTGGTAATATCTTGCTGAGCATCATTAGAAATTTTGGAGTGGATTTGTACTAAGTCAAGAACTCTATCACTATTTTTGACTACTTCAGATAAGGAAGTCGTATTGAAGCCATTGAGTATATTCTGAAGTTATTATTTGACTATAGTTCCGAGCAGTTCACTATCCAAGGAGCGTTTTGAGGATTGAATAGATTCTTTGACAGCTGTGGTAAGGGATTTTAGTTGATTCAACACCTTTTTAAGACATCCCGTATACTCATTAGTGAGTTTATTCAGATTTGCAACAAGTTCTTTCATTTCATTCACAATTTTCTTATTTCTTTCAGAAATCTTTTCATCTAAGGATGCTATATAAGGTTGAATCCGAGACACAATAACTTGTGGTATTTGAGAAGCAACAAGTTCAAATATCGAATGCAGCTCTTTCTGCATGTCTTCAACCATACTTCTTAGGGTGTTTACTTCATTATTGAGCAGCTTATTTTCAACTATCTCTTCTTGAATTTCATGGAGCATCTTAGGTTGTATTTTCCAGATAATCTTTTCCAATAAAAGATAGGCATCTTTCTTACTTAAATTTTTTATAAGACAAGGTTGGGTATGCATGAGTTTCTCAACTCCAGATAAGAGAGTGGCACCAAATTCCTTCAAATCATCCTTATTCACAAAGGATGGTTGTTCAGACAAGGGTTCAAGAGTAGGGACTGGTACAGGCTCATGTTCTTTCTCAGGTGAAAAACTGTAGACTGATTTCAACTAAAATAGGGAGGAAATATCAAGTCCGTTCGCTGTAATCTTTTGTGAATCATTCACATAATAGAAACTGGAAAATTTATACTGAGTGTCTATAGGACTTGATTTAGTTGGATGTGAGGCTTCAACAGACTCAAGATTTGAGGTTTTCTCCCCCTAAACATGTGCCTCCTTCTCAGGTCTGATAGGCTTAGGATCTTGGTCTAAATCCACAAACTCAGCTCTGAGTTCCTCACTCATTTCCTATCTAGCCAGATAAAAGGATAGCTCCATATTTTCTTCACTAGAAGGTATTATTTCAAGAACAGATTGTTCCACAGGGAGTTCCTCAAGGTTGACCTCTTTCAAAATAAGTAGTTCTTCCACTAGAGTCTCTTCTATTGTAGGTTCTTCCATGATATGTTTTTCAGATTCTTTTGCAACTGATTCTGTTACAGCTTTGGGTTGAGTTTCCAAATTAGCAGCTTCTTTAGGAGTAGGTGCTTCTTCTTCAAGAACTACATGAGGAACAGTAGTCCCGTCTTCCTCAACAATAACCGCTTCCCTAGGTGGCACTTCAGCCTCTTCTTCCTATTCTTCAGGATACTGAACAGTCTCATCTAGTTCCAAACCATGATCAGAAATGTCTTTTGGTCTTGAGGGATAATCCACCAGATTGAATTTCTCATAAACTTTATCATTGTCTTCCACCCATTCCTTTTTCCAAGGATTCCAATTTATCTTTATTCTTTTGATAGTAAATTTTTAAAGACAGTACTCATAGTCCATAATCACTTCCTCATTAGGTTCAACCACACCTTTTGCAAGAAGCATGGCTGATATTAGCCGAGAGTAAAATAGAGAAGTTGAATTGGATGTTACTTTGATCAAATCAAACATATGGTGAATGATATACTTGAACATGTTGATCTTATGCCCATTTTTCATGAGGTGAATAAAAAAAACATCTTGATATTTTAACACATCAAAATAACCTTTTCTTGGACTGACCAAATTCTGTACAAACATAAACAGAAGCCTTGTTTCTCCATCTAATTCAGCAGCACTGGCTCTCCTCTGGGCACCATTTCCAGTTAAGGTTTTCAGGGCATCTTCTAAATCATATAACTTGGTTGAAGGTGGAGGTCCTCTCTAATAATCCTCATATATACCTTCATGAGGTATCCTAAGGCGTGCAACCCATAAACTCGAAGAAAATGAGCATCTTTGGCAATTTTCCCAACTCCTCACAACATAAATCTCGCCAGAATCAAATGAGAACTGTACGTATTGGTAAAATTGAGCCACTAACCTAGGATAGATGGGTCTATCATCTTTTGAGATTCATTCTAACCAGCCTTGTTGTTCTAACACTTTCAACACCAGTGACTTTATGGACAGAGGCCACTTAGGGAAAATCTCTTTCTCAGGTACTACAACACAGTTTACCAGATTTGGATTTAATGGTCCTTTGGGTGTCAGATTAGGTGAAATCTTCCTCTTCTTTAAGCTGGGATTCTCGAGAGTCGATGATGAAAGAAGTTTCATTCTTGGTATTCACTGAAGGTTCAAGCAGGAGAAGGGTTGTAGGGATAAAGAAGGGTTTGAAAAGAGTAGGTAGAAGAAACCTTGAGTGAAGAATTAAGTGATACTTACTTTGTTTTATCATTTAGGAATACCGAACATCGCTAAAATAAAAAAACAAAGGAAACATAAAAGTGGTGAAATAATAATTACCGTGATACAGGTTTAAAGAAAAACATAATGAATTTTTACGGTGAGACTGTGAGTGATCATTATGGTGAGATAGTAAACGTGTTTCATGGTGAGATAGTAAACGAGTTTCACGGTGAGATAGTAAATGATCTTTTCAGCGTGCATTACTGTGAGAAAGTAATCGTTAGACCGTAAGTACAAAATGATAATGGTGAGACCATAAGAATGAAACTTTACGGTGAGACAATAAGCATGAGGGACAGTAACTGGGAGACCGTAATTATGAAATAGTAAAATATAACACAGTAAGATATCAAACAGTAAGACCTGAAACAGTAAAAAGTAAGGTATCTATTTGAGATTTATCATGCCTAGTTCATGTATGATGTAGTCTATTCTCTCAGAATTTCATGGTTTTGTGAATATATCAGTAAGTTGATATTCAGTACTAATGAATTCCAGAGTGATATGACTATTTTGATAATGATCTCTCAAAAAGTTATGTCTTAAATCAATATGATTTGTCCTATAATGTGAAACATGATTCTTTGAGATGTTAATAGCACTTGTGCTGTCACAATTTATAGGTACATGTCTAAATTGATATCCATAATCTAGAAATGTGGGTTTCATCCACAAATTTTTTGCACAACAACTTCCAGTAGATATGTATTCATCTTCTACAGTAGATAATGCAACATAATTTTGTTTCTTACTACACCATGATACTAGTAACTTTACTAGAAGGTGAAATGTTTCAGAGGTGATTTTTTTATCTAACTTACAGCCACCAAAGTCAGCATCAGAATAACTAACTAATTCAAATGATTGTCCTTTAGAAAAAAAACAGTCCTAGATTGGGTGTTTGCTTGAGGTATTTGAAAATTATTTTTATAGAATTTAAATGAGATTCCTTAGGGTTTGCTTGACAATGAGCACACATACACACACTAAACATAATGTCAGGATGACTAGCAGTTAAGTAGAGTAAACTTCCAATCATTCCTCTATAAGTGGTTTGATCAACAGATTTCCCATCTTCATCAAGATCCAACATACAAGTGGTACTCATGGGAGTGTCACTACTTTTAGTGCTATCCAATCCAAAAAATTTTATAAGATACTTAG
This sequence comes from Viscum album, assembly GCA_963277665.1. Lineage (NCBI taxonomy): Eukaryota > Viridiplantae > Streptophyta > Magnoliopsida > Santalales > Viscaceae > Viscum > Viscum album. The sequence goes on along the minus strand of OY728153.1, from coordinate 1,211,037,628 downwards.
TATATTTACATTGATTTAAAATAATGCCATTTTCATTTTGAAAAACATGAAATCTAAGAAAATATTTGAGTTATCCCATTAAACTCATTTCAAATTCGTTTTGCATCATTTTAAAAAAGTCAACAGATAAAGAATTCATCGAAGATTCAAAAATAATGTCATCTACATAAATTTTAACAACTAAAACATCATTTGAAATTCGTTTTATAAAAAGAGTAGGATCAACTATTCCTTTTGTAAAATCTTTGGAAAAAAGAAAAGTACTAAATTCGTCATACCAAGCTTGTGGAGCTTACATTAAACCATATAAAGCTTTTGATAGTTTAAAAATGTGATTTGGAAAATGGGGGTTTGTAAATCCAGGGGGTTGTTCAACGAAAACATCCTCAACTATATAAACATTTAAGAATTCACTATTGACATACATTTGATATAGTTTGAAATTAAAATGTGTAGTATAGGAAAGCGGCATTCTGATGGCTTTAAGTCTAGATACTGGTGCAAAGGTCTCCTCATAGTAAATTCATTCTTCTTGATTATAGCCTTGGGAAACTAGTCTAGCCTTGTTTCTAACAATGTTACCAGCTTCATCAACTTTATTCCTAAAAACCCATTTAGTTCCTATAGTAAAAGTGTCCTTAGGTCTGTCTACTAATTCCCAGACTTTATTTCTTTCAAAGTGATTTAATTATTCTTGCATAGCCATCACCCAAAATTTATCATTGATGGCATCATTTATATTTTTAGGTTCAAGCTGTGAAAGAAAAGATTGATGTTCAACCTGGTTTCTTAGAGAAGCTCTAGTTTGCATCCCTCTAACTAAATATCCTTCTATAACATCTAAAGGATTGTTTTTAAGGGTCCTAGTTGTTCTAGAAAATATTGTTTTAGAAATTTCAGGTTTATTTACAGGTTTGGGTTCTACAGAAACAGGTTCTGAAAAATTTCCAAAACTGGTTGTCTTAATAACAGGTTCACTGTTCTTGTCATTAAGGTTTAGAATGGACATATCTTCTTCAAGATTTTCAAGAAGAGTCTTAGGTTCATGTGGACCAGTTTCATAAAATTTTATGTGTATAGATTCTTCCACACATTTGGTTCTCTTATTGAATACTCTATAGACTTTACTTGATATTGAGTAACCTAGGAAAATTCCTTCATCACTTTTGGAAGAAAATCTGTCAAGATTATCTTTATTTTTGAGGATAAAGACTTTGCAACCAAAAAATATAAAGTAATTAACCGTAGGATTCCTATTGTTCCAAAGATCATACGGTGTCTTTTTAAGAATTGGTCTAATCAAGACTCTATTGATAATGTAACAAGATTTATTGACAACTTCAACCCAAAAGTAAATAGGTAAATCATATTAATTGAGCATTGTCCTAGCAATATCTTTCCATCCAACGGCCCGAAGGCCTTCAAATTTTTTTATTATATGATAAGGCCCCCTTTTAAGGGATGAAGGCGGTGGAAACACAATGACATCATGGACATAGGACAATTACACGCAAAGGAAGAGAGAGTAAAACCAGGATAACATCACTGAACTACTCCACCCCAACAATTGAACTTGAAGAAGCTCTTCATCATTGCAAGGTAAATCGACAAGCAAGTGTCCTGAGTTGAAGCTCAGGCTAAATCCGATGGTTGACGCCATACCCTCTCAAACAAACAAATAAAAAAAAACTGCAAAGATGAATTGCCAGCTCTGAAACCCCCATGGAGTCAATTCATGAAGTCGAGTCCGGATCACAAACTTCCCACCTTATAGAACCAAACCATTCAAGAAAACACCTACCACCATTCCAAATCAACCGATGAAAACCAAAAAACTAAACCAATTCAAGAAGTCAACAATTCAAGGGAAGAAAAACATCACTGCATAGGCAGGCTTTCCATATGCAACACCGCCACAAAATGAACCAGACCAATCATCTAGAGCCTATCTCTGCCACCAAACCCACTCAAGAAGATCACTACAATCCACCCAAAACACTCCAGCAGACAAAGACTGAGGCGACAACCCAACCAACCACGGATGGAAGGAACTCGACCACACCGAGCCTCCAAGGAATGACCGAGCCCATGAACCCTCGACGAACCTCGACGCCACAAATTAAAAAGAACCGCACCCACCACCGCATAGAACACCCGAAGGAATGCCTGGAATCCATAGGGAAGGGAATGAAATACCTTACAACTAGGGTATGAAGCAGCGCTACCAATCCGAGAGAAGACCACCAATGACGATCCATGAAACAACCCAACCCGAAGGCTACCATCGAGGAATTTCCATCGAACCAGGAAAGAAGAAGAGAAACGGCGATGGTTGGAGCTCCAGTAGGTGTAAAACAGTTATGGAAACGAAACCTCCACCGAGACACGTTCCAAAGAGGAATCGGAACTGGAACTCGAATCCTGCATGTCACCACAGGAAGAGGAGCCGCGCACCATGATCACGTCATGAAGAATTACTAAAGGAAGGATCCAAGGCCAACCTGGGAAAGGGAAGAGGATAGCGGTGACAGGGGAAACCCTAGCTTGGTTATGCCCCTTACGGGCTCATCTTTCTATATTCCATCTCTAAACAATCTATTGAAGAGTCCTATTTCTTATTTATACTACAACATTCTATTGAGGTGTTCTAGGAGCAGAGAAGTTGTGACTATAGACATTATGTGAGAAATAAGATTCAAACTCTTGATTTTCAAACTCACGGCCATGATCACTTCTCAAGGTCTTGATCTTAATTCCACTACGGTTTTCTACAGACTTGGAATATTTAATAAAACAAGAACAAGATTTAATTTTGTGTGCAAGAAAGTATACCCAAGTGTACCTAGAAAAGTCATCTACAAGGACATAAACATAGTGCTTCCCATTTAATCTAGAAACTCTAGATAGTCCAAATAAATCCATGTGAACTAACTCGATAGGTTGAGAAGTATAATCTTTTTGCTTTGATTTGAAATAAACTTAATGTTGTTTTCCCTTTTGGCAAGGATTACATAATTTGTTGAATGGGAATTACAGTTTAGGTAAGTATATAACTAGACCTTTCCTAGTCATTTTTCTAAGTGAGTTCACATTGTAGTGTCCTAGCCTTCTGTTCCATAGCAAAGATTCTTTATGAAAAGAATTTAAACAAGTAACATTTTTTTAGCTAAATAATTCAAATCTACAACATAAAAATTTTCATTTCTAAATGAAGTAAATACCAATTTTTTTTTAAAATCAAATACATTACATGAATCATTTTCAAAACTTAACATTAAATCCATCATCACATAACTAAGAAATGCTTAACGGATTATACTTTAATCTATCAATAAATAAAACTTTTGAAATTGAAATTGAATTAGTGTTACCAATTTGGCCTAAGCTGATGATTTTTCCTTTTGAGTTATCCCTAAAGGTGACATGTCCTCTATAAACATTGAATAATCTCTTAAAGAATGATTAGTCTCCTATCATATTCCTCGAACGTCCTCTATCCATGTACCATATCTTCCTACAAGAACTTTTCAAGCAAGTTTCCTACAAAAAAAATTTAGACAGAAGATAATTTTGGTACCCAGATTTTCTTGGGTCCAGAAAGGTTAGCATGTAAAACTTTAGGAACCCATATTTGTTTAATGGATTTCCTATACTTAACAGATTTAAATGATTTTGATAAGTAAACTATGTTTGGTATATAAGAATTTTAATAGCTAGATGAAGCATAAGTGTTTCCAGAACTTGAACTAGCAACATACTGTCCAAATTTTGAAATAAATTTATTCTTAACAATCTGTCTCTGTACAGGTTGGTATCCTAAACCAGTAGTCTACCTTGGTGAAACTTGTTTTCCAAGGATTTAAGTTAGAGTATTCTTAACATTAGTGGACTTATCTAAGTCTTTTCTAAGTTTCTCATTAGACAATTTGAGTTCAGTATTTTCCTTTAGCAATTGAGCATTCTTTTCCTTTTCTACTTCTAGTGCAGACTTGATAGTGATAGTTAAAGAACGATGTTTCTTTAAGGCTTTATACTTGTCTTTCATCTCATTGTAGGTGTCTTCTAGAATGTTACAGTATTCAAATAAATCTTCACTAGACATGTTTTCATAATCAGAATCAGAATCATCTCTAGAATAATAAGAGTTTAAAGCAGGAGTATCCAATGTTACCTCGGATGTGTTTTTCATGAAACACATATTAGATTTTTAATATTTTTCATCATGAGTGGAATCAGAATCACTTGAAATGTCTTCTGAAGCACTCCAGGTCGCTTTCATAGCTTTTTTATATTTTTTGTCTTCGTACTCATATTTCTTCTTGTACTTTATCTTCGGACAGTCAGCCTTCACATATCCTTTCCCTTTGCATTCATAACAGACTATCTCATCATTTTTATCAGCTTTATTACAATCTCTCTTCCAATTACCTTGTTGGTCATACTTACCCTTATAATTTTATTTTCCGAAAAATTTCTTCTTTCTATAGAATTTCTTAAAACTTCTGGCTATCTGAGCCATTTTAGCATCACTGTTAGATGAACTCTCTTCACTACTTGAACTATCACTTGCAACTTGAATTTTCTCTTTTTTCCTTTATTTTTAAAGCAGAGGTCTTGAAGGCTACTGATTTCTTTCTTGGCTAATCATCTTCTTCTTTGTTTACCTTTATCTCTTCTTCATTCATCATCAAATTACCAATCAGATCCTTGACAGGTAGCTTTCCAATGTCACATGATTCTCATATAGATACATAGGTTCCTATCCATCTGTCTAGTAGGCATCTTAGTATCCTCATGATTTGCTCCTTTACTAGAATAGTTTTTCCCAGTGAGATCACTGTATTGAATATCTCATTAAACCTGAGATACATATCAGAAATAGATTCGCCATTTTTCATTTTAAAATTATCATACTTAATAGTGTATGTATTTAGTCTCATTTCTTTAACATTGGTTGTTCCATCATGGGAAACAACCAGAGTATCCCATATTTCATAAGCAGTCTTACAAGCAGATATTCGATTAAATTAGTCGTCTCCTAAAGCACAATACATGGCATTCATTTCTTTACAATTATTATTGTAGTTAGCTTTAATAGGTTCATCCCAAGTAGTTCTAATAGTTTCTGGAATCTTATACTGAGTCTCTATAGCAGTCCATATGTCAAATCCCATACTTTTTAAATGAATTTTCATTTTGATTTTCCATTGGGAATAATTTTCACCATTAAAGAAGGGTGGAATGTTGGTAGATACACCTTCTAATCTGTTATCCATAAGACCTAAGTTAAATAAAGATATAAAAATTTAGAATTAACAGAAATTTTGAGATCTTTAAGATACAAATAAAATCACAGTTGATTACTTTTCATAGACAAAGAGTTTTGAAAAACTTTTATCAAACCTCTAATACCAAATGTTGGTCGGAGTGGATACTCAAGAGGGGGTGAATTGAGTTCCAATTAAAAATTTCTTTTTAAAATATTTGTATTAAAATCCCCCAAATCGTAAAACAAGTTAAATTGTAGTGAATTTATAAAGATTTTAAATTTTGAATTAGTTTCTCAAAGATTGATTATTTCTCAGTTTACTTAATATGAAGATTAAGTTATCTTTTGAAACTAACTTACTATTTCAGAATAATTGCAAACACTTTCTAGTTTAACTATCAAAGTTACTTTAAAAAATATTTGAGTTTCATAGTAAGTAGAAGCGGAATATAGAAAAATAGTTTAAACTAAAAAGGATGCACATCAGTGTTAACCATGAGGTTCAGTCTCAAGACGAGACTTAGTCCTCTCAAACAGTTTTTATAAAACTTTGATCCACACCTTGGATTGAGGTTACAACAGTACTCAGACTTTCCAGGTCTTTAGACCTCTACCATTGTTCTACGTGGGAAAGCAGCAACAATAGCACACAGGCTGTCCAGGTCCTCAGACCTCTACCAAAGTTCTACGTGGGATACACACAGGTAAAAAAATGATGGTGTGAGGATTTCAGTATCCTCTAGTTCATCTTAGGAGTCAGTGTGCGTCCAAGTAGACAGAAGCACAAACTGCTACTAATATAATATAAATGATCACAACAGAGCAATAATACGGAGATAGGTTTAGAATGCTCTTGTGTGATGTCAATGCAGCTCTGGACTCCTTTGGATTGAATAAGATGAAGCTTTGAGTCCTTCTCAGGAAGTTGTCTGGAAAACAAAGTGTCTTGGTTTTGTTTATTCACTTCTAGTACATGTGTTCATCTTGAATGTGAGAGTATTCCACGTAGCGCCTGAACCTCCTCTTTGAAATTATATTCTTGATGTGTATAAGTGTTCTTCGAGTTCTTATTGTGTTCTTCTCTGCATGTACGTGTGTATATTTTATTCTTCCTTGCGTATATGTCTTCGTGTATATCTCTGCTTTGTAGTAGCTCGATATTCCTTTTATTTCTCTTTTTCTCCGGAAATGGGAATGATTACCTTTTACAGGTATGGTTCCCTGTCATGCCAAAAACCCCCATTAATTAATAGCAGTTGCATTAAAATAACAAAATATGACCTTTAGAAATTAAATAGAAAGATGACAAAATAGTTTAAGAAATGGTGTCACAGTGAGTCATGGAAACAATGTCTCCTTCACACGGTTTTTGAGTGTCATGGTTTCTCATGGTCACAGTGTCTCACGGTCACAGTGTCTCATGGTCACAGTGTCTCATTGTCACGGTTCTCACAGTCATGGTGTCTCGTTCACAGTGTCTTGCTTCACAGTGTCTTGCTTCATGGTGTCTTGCTTCACGGTGTCTTTCTTCATGGTTTCTAGCATCATGGTGTCCGGATTCACGGTGTCTGGCTTCATGGTGTCTAGCTTCACGGTGTTAAAAATACATAGCCAGTGGCTGACTCACGATGTCTTAGAATTTTCAATGTAACTGTGTGTAGACTTAAATAAAGATGATAATAGAAAGGATTAGACTTAAGTATTTGTTAAAGAAGGTATTTTGAGAGTAGATAAAAGATAGTATAAAGTAGGTAAATTAAAAATAGAGCAATTAATATCTTTCAAGTATCTTCTTAAAGCATGAGAAAACTTTAAACCTAAATACACATGATTGGATATAAGTTAACTAGGTTGAATAAGAAATCATTAAAACATGATTAAATAAGATTTTTTATCATTAAAACATGATTAATACATGATGAGTCCAAAAAAAATTATGAAGAAAATACATATAGGATATTAAGTTAAATAAAACAATCAAATATGGTTGAAATCATTGAATATAACATTGTTGGAGACTAAAAAACCAACTTCAAAACAAAAATGATGAAGGATTAGTGAAAATTTTATTTATTATCCTTAATAGAACCAAAATATTTTGAATTGGATACTAAATATGACATTTTTGGTCAAGGACATGAAGGCGTATCTTGACCAAATTGTGAAAAATAATACATGGAAATTTTTTCTAAGGACACATGATAAGAATTTCATAGAAACTAAATTGGAATTCCAAAGTAAATTAAATAAGGACATTAAGGTGACAAGGAACTAATATCCATTTTTGTGAAAATAGAATTCATAAATTGAGGCAATTGACGTGGATAAGACATTTTCACCCATTTAAATAATTGAAAGCATTCTGTTATTCTTGTCCATGGGTGTGAAAAAGATATTCAAGGTGTATCAAATAGATTTTAAATCAGAATTCATTATTATTGTTATTGAAGAGAAGGTATAAATTTAACAACTATATGAGTTTCTAATAAATAAAATTGAAAAAAATATCTTTATAAAAAATATCTTTATATGATGAGATAATAACCAAGGTAATGATACTCATAGTTAGATCAATATCTTAAAAAAGAATAGTTTTCCAAGAATGAGGGTTGATCATAGCCTCTAATGTAATAAATAAAAAGTGAAGTGGATGATGTTACTTGTATACATTGATGATATTATCATTTTATTATTATATGATACCTAGTGCATGGTATTTCATACCTTTTTAGTTGTGAATTTGTAATGTAATTAATTGGTGAATTATATTTTTTCCTTATCTTATATATAATTAAAATAAAGTATGGGACTTTGATCTCCTAGAATAAACATTTAAGCAAAGTGGAAACAATTTTAGATGGATGAATCAAGGACAATGGAAAAACTAATAGAAACTTGTGGAAAATTATCAAGATATTAAAGAGGCAATGTGGTTGATGTGACTCTTTATCGACAAATTATTAGTAGTTTTCTTTACATGAAAACCGCTCGACCAAATATTATTTTACCACATATCAAGCTGCTTGATATCAATTTTTTCCAAAATGAAGTCACAATAAAGATGTGATAATAATTCTTAGATACATTAATCATACAGTGAATTATGGGAAATTTTACAATAAAAATTAACAATAACAATTAATGGTATTTACTGACTCTGATTGGATAGGTTTGTTTAATTAAAAAAAGTTAAAATATGGTGGTGTATTTTACAGTGATAGTTCTTGCATCTTATTCATCAATAAAATTTAAGGTTATATATCCTTAATAATTGTAGAGTATGAATAAATTTCACCAACTCAAGCATGGACTCAATTTATTTTGATGAAACAATAGCTTAAAAATACTGGAATTAAAGTTGGATCTCCTATTTTGATTATGTGTGACAAATTAAGTGCTATAAATCCTAGAAAAAATCCCATTTATAATTAAAGGACCAATCACATTGAGAATGAATATTATTTTATAAAGTAAAAATTCTAACAATGCCTGGTGGCATTGGAGTATCTACCAACACAAGAATAAGTGGTGAATATTATGTCAAAGGAACTACCCAAAGTTGAATTTGAACTTCACTATTTCGATCTTAGAGACCAATAAAATCCATATAATTTGATATACTAAAGAAGTAATTCTCACTCCCCCGTGATAATTTCACTCAAGGGAATGGTATGGTATATTTTTATTTATCATTATCATATTTATAATCTTTTTCTAAAAACTTATGGAGAATTTATCCCTTTATGTTTTTCGAAAAAGGGGGAGAAATATCCTCATCCATTTTAAAATAATTATTGTGAGTATAATAAAAATGGGGAGAGTATCTCAATATTTAATTAAGGGTAAAATATATGAATGTGTGTGCTGGAAGTTAAAATATGTAATCACAAGGATATTTTAATTTAAATATTATTTCTCACATAGAGCATGGATCAAATCATTTATGAATATTCTTGGAGTGTTTTGGAGTTTTAGAAAAACCTAAAGGGGGGTATTGTTATTAAAAAAATTCACTCTTAGTAAATTTTTTTGTTTTTTTGTTGAAAAATTTGATAAAGGATACTTACCCAGAAAGAAGACGTGGGTTGAACAAATGAGGCTTGGAAGTGTTATTCATTATGGTTAAGAAGGTATTAATATTGATATAGAATATACCATGGTGAACTTGGACAATTTATTTTCTAGTTTTTAATGACATTGGTTAATATTTCTTTAGGTGAACATGTCATTTTAGTGTGAGTTTTTTTCTGGTAGATCACCTTGGATAAATTTCATATCCCAAAATGGGCATTGTGGAGTAAGTGAATGATGTGATCATGAGGTTTAAATGTATAAAATATATAGAGTTTGATATGTAAAAAATGACCAACTAAAGTGAACCACACCATTTTACTAGGCATAGTGGCCTAGAATTCCACTTGCGAGAAATAAGGAGGCTTATAATATGAATGGAGCTGACTGAGATGGTCATGCATTGGTTGAAATTATGGATTTTTTCTACACTATGGTGACAAAATGTTAGGTGTCCTAATGGCCTTGGTGGACCTATGTAAGGATAATTTTATTTTCTAAAGGTATAATAAATGGAAAACATGACATGGATATGGCCATGTCGAAGGGTGTTTTTCATCGATATACACATGTCATGCCACAGTTCCCAAAAGAAATCCATTTTTTCTTTTTTGTTACATAATTCAAGTTATCAAAATTTGGATAATACGCTTCATATTTATTAAGGGATTTATGTAAGTTGTAACTATTTATTTTTAAATGGTTAAAAGTGTGTTTTTAAATCTATATTACATGGAATAAATTACTTTGAGGGGAAAGTGTATGAAAGAAGATATTTAAAAGAGGTAATATTTATTAGGGTGAGAAAGAGACAATAGTGAACTGAACATAGAGCATGAAAAATAGAATGGGAATTCGAATTCTTACTGGAAATATTTAAGGGGATTTCTGATCTCTTTTGGAAGGGCAAAGTTGAAGGATGATGTGTTCTAGGAGTCTCTTTTCTCTCTAGAAGCTTGATTTAATCGTTCAGAAGAGAAACATAGTGTGTGGTGAATATTTTATTCATCATATTATAAAGTAGGAGACAACAACTTGAGGATAAGTGAGTTCCCTAGTGAAGGAGAGTAGTGGGATTTCAATCCATTCATGGTCCTAAACTAGAAGGGTCGGTGAGACCACTCCAAATATATAATCTATAAGTATTGAGATTAAATATTTCTCAGTGCATAATAACATTAACATGAATGATTATTATTGTATACCAGTGAGGGTTTTAATACCCTCAGTTTCTATGAATTTTTTTTAAATAAGTTTAATTTCTCTAATAGCTTTCATTACACACACCTAGTTTTAAAAAACTGTGATATATTATTAATACTATTATTTAAACTTGAACATTATAACCCATCACTTAAATTTGGTGTTATGAATATAAATAACCACATTCATAAAATTAATTATGATGTTTTCAAATAAATAAAATATATTTAAAAATAATCACTTAATTTTTAGTAAAGTCTTTATATGCTTCAAAAATAATTTTTTATCAAAAAATCAAATTTATTTTTTTTTGTGAAAAAATAGTAAAATTAATTTTTGTAACTTTTATAAAATTTATTTTAAAATATTAATTTCATTTTTGGAGTCAACATATTAAAATTATCTTAGGGTGAATTTTTGAGGATTTTTTGAAAAGATAAATTTTCAGTGAATAATGCAAAGTACTGTTTTTTATTAAAAACTACCTTTTCATTTAAAACATTTAAAAATTTATATCTTGTTTAAATAATTTTTAAAATAAAAACTAGTTCAATTAGGTTATTATTAAACCAATTTATGTTATTCGAATCAAATTCATTTTGAATTTCAATATTAAAACATGATAAACTTCTCTTTGAAAAATTGATTTTTTTTGTCACATCTGGAGGTTTAATTTTAAATTAAAATTTTCTAATTCAGAAAATTGAATTTCTAAAAATGGATGATATATTTTTAATCAATATAATTTACATTATACAACAATTTCAACTTAATTTTTATTCAAAATGAATAGTAAAAATAGTAAAAATTAATTAACATGGTTAAGGTTAAAACAGGTTTACCAAGGGAGTTAAAATAAAAATATAAGGGGTAAAATGAAATAAAAAATTAATATTTCATAATAATATAAACTTAATTATTTTTCAAAATTAATAGTAAAAATAATAAAAATTAATTATCGTGATTAAGGTTAAAACGAGTTTATTTGTGGTTAAACTAAAAATATTAGTAGTAAAATGACCTAAAACCTTTTTCAAATCTCATTGTATTTCCATATTTCGAACATATCTCAAATAATATTCAATAATGATCCATTTTAGCCTCTTTTCATGTCTAAAACATGGTTAAACCCTTATTTTAAATAACTCTAAGTGTATCCTCTCCTCTGCTTATAAAAGGACCCCCTCTCTACTCTTCTCTTCACACTTACAAAACTCTTTGGTTCAGCCAATACCATACCAAATAAATTACTTAATTCTATCCCCACATTATATAGGACTTAATTTTATTATTCAACCATCCTAAGAATGATTTTCATGCTAACCTAAATAGGTTTTCCAAAGAAGCGGTATCGTTCTTAACCACGTGTTTTTATTTTATTTCTTCTTCAACCTACTTCAAATATTCTTCAACTATTATGATATAATAAAATCAATATATAACATATAAATATATTTTATTATTTTAATGGAATAATCTACATCCATCTCCTCTTCTATCAAATGGAAAATGAAACCATCGATCGTGTGTATGATAAACTACCACCTCACGAACTGATGTTATTTGTTTTCTATCACCATATCTCATAGATAGATATAATTATGGATTTAATGTATATATATACCATATTTATTACATAATTATAGCTATATAATTATAATAACACATCAAAATTGTTACCTTACAATCTTTTAAAAACAATAATGTCGCTCGTGCATATGTGTGGACTACCTCCTCCACGAAGTAATGTGATATGTTTTTCATTTTATTTTAAAATGGAAGGTAATAAGGATATATTTAATGAGTATATATGATACATATGATATATATGATATAAAAATAATTATATTAAGGTTATATATTATTTATATTTCTTTAATTATATTCTGTAGAGAAAATGGAAACAATGTTCATGTGTACATACGACATGTCGTTTCCAAGAACAATGTGATTCATTTTCAATTTATAACTTTTATGGATTACTATAAGTAAATATTTAATGAATATATATGATATTTATATCATTTTTACACTTTTTATATTATTTAACCATGATCAAAGTAAAAGTTCTAAAAATACCGAACCAAAACATACATGAAAAGCGAAGCAGTTATTACCTGAAACATGATTTTAAAAAGGAATTATTAATAAGAAAGTAATTAAAGGTACTAAGTAAATAATTTATGGTATTATATATATTAGTATGGTTTTGTAATATATTTATATTAAAACTATATTTTTGAAATAGGAGTTTAAAATGTGCATCAATAAAGTTGAGACTTCAGGTAATGGATTTTCGTCTCACTTTTATTTCTGGGGGACACAATCCATATTCACCACTTGTTTATTTTGTGTAGTTTATATAATTACAATAATTATATTTTCATTTATTATAATTAAAATTATGGGATATAAATATAAATATATGCTTCTTTTATTTATGTGAAATTTTACTCAAAAGTTAACAATCTGTTAATGTTTTTACAATATAATCTCATTATTTTTCAGAATTGTTTATGATTATGATTACAATGCTTAAATATTATGATATATCTCTCAATAATCTTAATAATTTTATTATAATCTATTTATTTATATATAATAAATATTTTAATTCCATTTTCATCTCTTTAATAACTAAATATCCAAAAATAGTTTTTTAAGATAAATATACTTTATCACTCCCTTCAGTCAAAAATCCTTTTTTTCCATGTCCATATTATCTAAAAATGTTTTAAATAATGTTTATTATATTCTAAACTGATTTTTTAAGTAAAATTTACCCATGTTTTATTTAAAAAAAAATTAATAGGAATCTTCTTTTCATTTTTTGAACAAGGCACAGTTTTAGCGAAAAAGTGAATGAAATATTTTGTTTATCACGTACATCATGAATGATATTTTCCACCATATTTAAAAATCAATGGTTTAAATATTATATTAAAATTTTACTAGGTTATTTTAAAAATAAAATTTGTTCTTTAATGGTTGGGAATTTTTTATATTTTAAATATTTTATTTCAAAGTGAAAAGGATATTTTTCTTAAGAAATTTTCTGAGAGATCTTTCAAAATAGTTTTCCATATAATATGGAGTCATTTGACATTACTTAAGCTTTACTAGGGATATAATCCAATGATTCCATTATTATTATTTATATATATGTTTTTTTATTATGATAATATGTTGATGAAACCAATTATTTTTCCATGGGTTATGTTATTGTGAAAATGGTCATTGAACACATTTATTTTATATGGGTTATGATATGATGAAATGTTCATGAAACCCATTTCTTTTAAGGGTTTTATTATGATGAAAGTTTTATGATTTTTTCGAACACATATTTATGATTTAATTATGTGATTGGTGGGAATAATATCTCTATCCAATTCATTAGGTAAATATGGATAACTCATGATTTAATTATGTTATGCATGAACCATATTTCATGTTCGAAATTTCTTGTGTGGAACTAGTTTTATTGTCCATAAGATTAAGCATGGTCCTAGTTTTCAAGTTTATAAGATTAATAATAGAACTATTTTTCATGTTTATAAGATTAAGAATGGAACTATATTTCAATCCCGTAAGTTTATTCGAGGACCTGATCTCATGTACTTAACTTAATTAGTTAATCTGTCTCTATTTATACATGTTCACAATTTTATGCACTCATATACTTTGTTAATTGATTTCATTTATGATTCATGTCTTATGAAATATAATGATTTATTCTATTACCCAATTTTACAATCTATGATATGTAGGGTATGGTTTTAATTTGTTTTTATCATATTATCATACCATTATTCTTATGTTATGTCGGTATCTCTATTATTTACCCTTACTCAGTGTATAAGCTCACCATTTATTATATTTACTTTTCCCAGGGTATGAAGAAAGGTTTTAAGAAAAGTATTTCTAATAAGAGTACAATGTAGGAAGATATTTATAGAAGATACTGAAGATATATCATGAAATAGTAGGATTGTGTATCTAGTATCCAAAGGCACTAAAACATTATGGTCATCAATCATGTTTTTGTAAAATGATATGGTTATTCACATATTGAGATGTAATATTTATGTATGAAAATCCTGGTTTTTTATTATTAGTATCAGAGGAAAGGTTTTTTTTACCTTTTTAAACTAGTATTAGAAAAATTTAGTGGGATCCTTTGGTAAATGCTTAAGGATATGTCTAAGGATATGAAAATATCCTAAAATTTTGGGGAAGGATAGAGTGAGTGGTTTTTGAGAAATTAATTCCCTTTTTGAATACTATATGTGGATGTGGATCTAAAATAGTTTTTCATAGGGGAAATAAATCTAAAAATGGCGTATTGACATGGAATCAATCATTAGTCGGTGTATGAAAACAATCCTTGCTTAACACCTGGTTTGAAACTACATAGAGATATTATTTAAAAATTCACAAACTCTTTATGAACTATCGTGGAGGATTTGAATAAATGGTGAACATGAATAGACTAGGTTAAAACTATTTATTCATAGATTGAAATGAATGTGTTTTTATTTAGACATCCATTGAATCAGTTTTCATGATTAATCACTCTAATCAAATATGGATGATGTTCATGATAACCATTTAGGTTTTTCAAAGGGATTGAATATAAACTGATGAAGTTGATTTGGTACTAGGTATGATCAAATATTGAAGAACCCTATTTGATATTAAGAAAATTTATAAGGAATAGTAACTTATACACACAATTATTAGGTGTTGAATTTGAAAGGAAAACCCATAATGGAATAAAGATTACATCTCTTGTCAATGATTATTCCCCAGTTTAAGTTTGTGGAAATGTGATTCCTACTAATCTTACTATCCTACCTTTATTTGAATTTGATTTTATCTTTGATATGGATTATATTTATCTATATAAATATCACATAAATTTATAAGGATGAGAATTCACTTCCAATATTCAAAACCAAAATATGATCATCTATTACTTTGATAATAAATATGAACATAAATTGGAAATTTTACCCATTGTATGTGTCTTGATTCCCATTAAAAATGGGTGTTTATTTTTAATGGTTGGGGAAAATCTCAACATTAATGATATTAAATTATTTTGGGATTTTTTAATGTCTTTTTAGTAGAGTTTCCTAGTCTTTCACTAAATTGTGAAGTCGATTTCTTAATATAAATCTTACATGGTACATTCCAAATTCAAATACTCCCTATAGAATGTCCCCGATTGAGTTTTAATAATTGAATAAGTTTCTCCATGAGAATATTTAAAAGGAATTTATTTGAATAAATGTGTCATATTAGGGTGAAACTTTTACTTTTATTAATAATAATGATGGATCGATGTGTCTCTATATTGATTATTGGGAGTTGAACAAGATCATAATCAAGAAAAAGTATCCTCTACCCCATATTGATCGCTTTTTTGATTAACTGTGGGTATCTCAATACTTTTATAAGATTAACCTTAATTCTAGAAATAATCATTTAAGGGTCAAGAAGAATTATATACCAAATACAATGTTTCTTATAAGGTATAGAAATTGTGAATATATAGTGATTTAATTTTGTCTTACTAATTCCCCTACTATCTTCATGGATTTAATGAATAGAGTATTTAGAGATTACCTTGATTAGTTTTTGGTTTTATTTATAGATTAAATTATTATACAATCAAAGTTAATGTAAGATTATGATGATCACTTGGGAATTGCAATGAAGACCCTAAGGTAGGTGAATCTGTATGAAAAATTTACTATGTATGAATTTTTTCTATAAAAAGTTTCATTTTGGTTCATATAATCTCAATAGAGGGTCTATCAGTGGACCATCCATGATAAAGTCCATTGAAAATTATCCCAGACCAACCTTAGGGATTAATATCCAAATTTTTCTTAGTTTAGCTGGATATAATCGATTTTTTAGAGAATATATCATTAATATCTAATCCACTCACCAAGTTAACTAAGAAGGGATCGAAGTTCATCTGGACAAAAGAATATTGAGAAAATTTCAAGGAATGGAAGAAAATATTAGTCAGTGCACTGGTGCTTACATTACCTTAGAGAAAATAAAGGCATGAAATCTATAGTGATGCATCACAGATTGTATTGATATGTATTATTATACAAAATGATAAGGTGATAGCTTATACATCCTGAAAATTTTCGATTCGTGAGAAAAATTACCCAACTCATGATTTGGAATTAGTTGATTTTATTTTTTCATTAAATATATGGAGGGATTATATTTATAGTTAAAAGTGTGATATATATAATGATCATAAAATTTTAAATTATATATTCACACAGAAGGAGTTTATCATGTTCTAGAGAAGATGTTTGAATCTAATTAATGTATACGAATGATCAATACACTACAATCCTATAAAGAAAAAATGGTGGCTGATGATTTGAGCAAGAAAAATCATGCTAGATTATCTATGATAAGGATCATTAAATATCCAATATTTATGGATTTTCAAAGGATAGATCTTGAAATTTTGAAGGAAGGGGAGAAATATTATATTTACCAAATGAGTGTTCAACCATATATCCAAGTAAAGATTAAAGAGGCATAAAAGGATGATATAGAGATATAGAAAAAGGATAGAAATACTCTTGAGTTAAACCCTGACTATAATGGAATGATATGTTTCAGAAACCATCTATGTGTCCTGTCTATACCATATTTGAAGAAGGAGATGGTAGGGGAATTGCATAGTTCTACATTATTTATTTATCCTAGAATTAAAAATATATATAGGTATATGAAAGAGTATTTATGGTGGGATGATATGAAGGGATATATTACAGAGTTTGTATCTTAGTGCTTGGTATGTCAGGAAGTTAAGGCTTAGGGACAAAATTATAAGGGGATGTTATAACCATTACTCATACTAGAATAGATGTGGGAAAACATAACCATGGATTTTATCATCAAAATCCCCAAAAAATATAAAGGGAATAATTCTATATGGATTATAGTCATTCACAATAAAATTTTAGCACACTTAATTAAAATGAGAGAATATTTATCTCTTGATCAGATTTTCAGATTATACATTAAGAAAGTGGTAAGGATTCATAGAGTACCACATTATATTATATCTGATAAGGATCCAATGTTTACCTCGAAGTTCTAGAAAAGTCTTTATCAAGCTCTTGATATGAAATTAAGTTTCAACACTGTGTTTCATCCTTAGAAATATGGTCAATATGATATAATAATTAAAACCCTAGAGGATATGTTATGATATTGTTCAATGGATTTAAAAGTTAGTTGGGATCAATACCTCCCTCTAGTTGAGTTTATTACTATAATAACTTTCACTCAATCATTTATATGGATCATTATGAAACCCTATATGGACATAAGTATATAAATCCAACATAATTTGACGAAATTAGAGATTGAAAGCTATTAGAACCTAATTAGGACGAAGAAATGTAAGATAACATTAGATCTATTCAACAAAACATAAGATAATGAAAAATTTTATATAAAAGTTATGATGATAATTATTGACAAGATCTAGAATTTGAAGTTAGTGCAAAGGTATTTATATGAGTTTTTCCATGGAATAAGGTGATGAGTTCTATAAAGAAAAGAAGCTTATCCCTAGGTATATTAGACCTTTTGAGATTCCTAATTGAGTTGGTATGATTTCTTATCACTTAATGCTTACACCAAACCTCTTTAATGTTCACAATGTGTTCTATTTATCTCTCCTGAGGAAGTACACACCTGACCCTTCACATGAATTGAACTCATAGTTCATACCATTAGTTTACGATCTTTCTTATAAGGAATAACTAGTAGAGATTTTTTATTATAAATAGAAAGTTCCATAAAACAAGTCAACTCAACTGGTAAATGTTTTGTGGTGAAGATACTAATTTGAAGAAGATTTGTGTGAACCTGAGGATATGATGAGAAAAAATTATCCTCATTTTTTCATTTTGGAGTGATGAATTTTGAGGGTGAAATTAATTTTAAGGGGGGTAGAATGTTACACTATAAGTTTTTATGATTTTTCCCAAATAAATTTTATTTATTTGATATCTTATGTTACACACAACATCAAGTTTTAACAAATCATTAGGTCCTTAACCTATTGAGTGAAGAAGTTATTTTAATCATGAAATTTTCTAAGAGATATTTCAAAACCATTTTACATCTAAGATGACATAATTTGATACTGCTAAATCTTTATTGGAGATCTTATCAAATGATACAATTCTTATTCTTCTTATAGATGATTTATGTTTATGATGAAAAAATGTTTATGAGTTTTTATACTGAGATAATTAAATTATTATTGAACTTGTTTATTTTCCATAGTTTATGTTATGGTAAAATGTTAATTAAATCCATTTATTTTCATGGGTTATGATATGATGAATGTTTTGTGATCTTGTAGAACACATATTTATGATTTCATTATGTGATCGGTGGGAACTATATCTCCCTACATTTAATTAGTTAAATATGGAGAACTCATGAGTTAATTATGTTATATGTGAAATTGATTTCATGTTCACAATTTCATGAATGGACCTAGTTTTCATGTCTATAAGATTAAGTGTAGACCTAGTTTTCATGTATGTAAGATTATTCTTGCACCTGGTTTTCATGTCTATAAGATTAATCATGGACATAATTTTCATGTCTATAAGTTTATAAGAGGGCCTAATTTTATTTCCTTTACTTAATGAGTGAACCTATCTCTTTTTATACATGTTAGAAATGTTATGATCTTATGTTTTTTTAAAATTTCTATATTTAGATTATAATATATTATCTTATGTTCATTGATTTTATTTATGATTAATGTCTTATTAACATCCGTGATTTATACCACGACTTAATTTTATGATCTATAATATGTAGGGTATGGTTTTCAAATGTTCTTCTCATGTTCGCATACCCTTATACTTATGTTATATTGATATCTCCCTTGTTTACCCTTACTAAGCATCTAAGATCACCCTTTCTTATGTTTCCTTTTACCAGGTTGTGAAGAAAGGTTTTAATTAGGGTATGTCTAAAAAGATTACTATATGGGAAGATAATTAAGGGACACATTGAAGATATTTTAGTACATAAGAAGTTTTTGTATCTAGTATCCAATGACACTAAACCTTTACTATCATCAGGCATGTTTTTGTAAAATGATATGGATATTCACATATTAATATGTAAAATTTATGTATGAAAATCCCCGGTCATTATTAGGGTGAACCAATTAATGTTTCTTATGTTCATTACTACTTTAAAAACTATTTTAGATACTATGATGGATATATATAAGTGTTCCTTTTTTTAAGAGAACAAGATCAATATCAAGGGTTTTAATTTAATTATTTTTCATACCTTGATTCACCCCCTCTCTTAGGGCATTTTTCTTTGATTATAGACCAATAAAAAGGTTGATATAAAACCCTAAACAATAATTAATAATGGGAGAAAAGTCTATTTAAGGATTATTATTATATAAAAATTGATTCAAACCCTTTTGATGTTCATTATATCTCATATAGGTATATTAATTTATATTAAAGCTCTGATTTTATCTTGAGGGTCTTTATTTTACTGTTATCTTTCTTATATATTTAATTGATTCCTTTTTAGGGAGAATATAGATTATTTCAACAATAATGGGATATTTATGTTCAATGTAATGGGTTTCAATTTATGAAAGTATATAATTATTCCTTACTCTCTTTATTTGGGGCATAATGCAGTCGATATAATTCTTAAAGGATTTATACCATCAAAATAAAGTACACATTATATTTTTATTGATTGAAAGAATATTGAATTTTATATAAGATATTATAATGAATTATTGAATATTTTATTCTAAATCACATACCATGACATGATGAAACTACTAGAAATTATAGTTATACCAATAGTCTTATACCAATGGTTTGGAAAACCATTGTTATAGGGACCCTATACGAATGGTTTTAGAAACACCATTAGTATATATGCCTTATACATACTATATATCAATGATTTTGAAAAACTTGTTGGTATATGTCCCTTATACATACCATATACCATTTGTTTTGTAAAATACATTAGTATAGGTCCCTTAAACATACCCTATACTAATAATTTGTCCAAAACCATTTTTATAGGTATCACCTATACCATTAGTTATCTAATAACCATTGGTATAGGTTCCCAAACTTCTTAGGAACTATTTTATCAAATATCCTTAAATACATAAAAATTTAAATAATTTTTCAATATAATATACTTATTTATCAAATTATATTAACAAAAATTCATTGTAGTATAGTGGTTAGGTCTTTGAAATATAACTGGGAGGTTCTTGGTTCAAATCCTGACTATATTTCTATACATTACCTGTGCCAAAACATTTTCAAAAATGTTGGTTTATGTATTTCATATGGCCTATACTAACGGTTTTAGAACCATTGGTATAGTTTTATATTAAAAAAAAAGATAAAACACCCCCCAAACCATTGGTATAGCCTATATTAATGGTTTTGGGGCCAATACCAGTGGTTCCAAACCGTTGGTATATGATTTTTTTTTCTAGTAGGTGTGACATTCACCATGTCATGGTCAGAGTCTTATAATAATATTTTATATCATACAGTGTACATAATGTAGAATTATATATGATATCTTTTATAGAACCCTGGAAATATTATTATCATGATGATTTGGATTCTTAACCCATTATATATTAATGTATGGTTAAATTATTAATTATTAGTAGAGTTTAAAAATTGTATCAATAAATTAGGTGAAATAAAAATGGTTTGAGCATTTCATAATAGATGAAATATTTAAACTCCAAGAGGATCATTCATTAAATTAAATAGTTAAATAAAATTTAGATTTAATTACCTTATTTAATATATGTGAATTCATTCTCTCATGGATAAAACTATATCTATATATATTCCTCTTATTTATATTTTCCACATAGGGGGAGGTTCTAATATATCATTATGGAAAATAGGCCCTATCAAAGCATTTAGTGATTCCAATGGCTAGTGAATACCTTCATTGGTAATAATATTTTGGTTGTTTCTAAGGTAGGCTGATCAAACTCCCTTCTAGTGATGAAAAACATTGATGGTGAAGTATTCTTATTTTATGGTTTTCATATATAATCATATTTATTTTACTCAATGTTGATCTTGGAATAAGTTTTGTTTTTTCTTCAACCACTTTTGGGCATATAGGTATCCCATAAATATCATTATAAATTGTATTCATCTCACTTTTTGGTGAAATTGAAAAAATTAATGGGTTCTAAAACCACAAGAACTATATAGGATAATCTATATGGTATTCATGAAGGAAGATAAATGGTTAAGAAAAATCATTTAAAATTATATCATTATTCATTTGATGATATTTTAATATAAAATGAGGAATTTCTAGAATAATATTTTATTTGGGTGAATATAATTGTTAAAATTATTCATGTATATGGATAAACTCTTAAATATTCAAATTTTTTGATGAAATTGATTAGAATTATTTTAGAAAAATATGATATGGTGATATCAAATATCTACGCTGAATATTTTAATGACTTAACTTTAAATAAATTTCACAATATCTTAGTCACAAATTAAATGATAATAGGTCAAAAATTTAAGAAGAAATTGATACAAAAAAAGTATATTACTTTTAAAGATCTTAAGGGACTAAGGATTGACTAATAAAAGAGATATCAAAAAAAATATTCTATGAATGAAATTGATGACTTGACTTACCATAATTTGATATTCCTTCTCTTAAAAATATTTTTTAAAGGAACAAGTATTCACAGAGGTAATATTTCATTAAAATATTTTAATTTTAAGAATAAAATAGATTTATCTTGAATTTTTCCAAGAAAAAACATTAGTAGGAGTATTATAATCAGTATAAAGATCATTTAAGAAGAAAACCTACATGGTAACTAATGAATTCATTCAAAAAAAAAATCTAGAGTAAAAGGAAAATTCAAAACATAAAAATGAAGGATATTTATTCTATTTATGAATTAAGAGTCATAATATGATTAAAAAATAATTTTTTAATAGATAAATTCATAGGATAAAGGTAAACATGCTTATATGGTTCAATATAAACATTTTAATGATTCTTCTTATAAAAAAAGATAATGAAAATGAGGAATATAAAGAAATATAAATTGAAAATAAGTAAGATTAATATGTTGATCTCATTATGTGTGTTAATAATATTGATAACCATGTGAAGGGGAATGCATCATTAAAGAAATGAACTGATTCAAATGATGTAAAAGTGAATATTGAGAAATAATGAGAGTTATTGAGTAATATTGAAGATATCAATGATATTATTATTTAAAAAAATATTATCATTTATGATAATAATTATCTTGGTTATGATATGAGAATGTGTTCACTTGCTTGAATAAAATGAACTTTAATTTGAATAATTCATGAATAAATTTCACATTTATAATGAGAAATAAGCTGAAGTTATAGGAAAATATTTTAAATCACCAAATAAACCTATAAAAGATACAAATAATCTATATTATTTTATAAAATAGAAGTGATCAAATATTTTGGTCACTCAAGGGATAATATTTAATGAGGGTAGTATTAATAATAGGTTAAATAAAATGATTGAATATCCTAAAATAAATTTGTTATAAGATGCATAAACCAAAAATGATACTGAATGTTTGAAAATTAATGGAATTTTAATGAATAAGGAGTTAATGAATGAGCCTAAGGTAAAAGATTTTATGATGTATATTACAATCAAAAAAGAGAAATATTTGAAAAATATAAAAGTTCATAGCCAAAAGAAAAAGAAAAAACTAGAGTATTATAAAAAAATTTATCATCCAATGAAAATATTTTTTTGAAGGTATATGTAGGTGTTGTGGTGTGTATATACACAAATCATACATGTGTTGATGTAATTTATATTTTACTTGATAAAATAGAGTTATTGAATTTGGGGGAGAAAATATCAAATCACTATGAAGAATATAACACAATATATAAAGCATGATATTAAAGTAAAAAATAGTTTTAAAATGATTAAGGTGACTTATGGAATATGTGATTAACAAGGGAATATGGATAATGATTTTCTCACTATTTTATCACATAAACTGAATAAAATTTCTAACTATTAATAACTTCATAAGAAGAGAAATGATCAATAAAAAGAAATAGGGTTTGTGGTTTTATATAATGTATCGAAGCATGATTATCCTTATATTTTGGATAGTGTATGATCTTCAAATATAATTGAGAATATATATATATATATATTAACATTCATTTAAATGTGTGGTGGAGGTGTCATAACATTCGACAATGATGGGTTATTGAACATCAAAGGCATCAATACCACTAAAATTAGTGAGAATAATTTCACAAAAAAATATATTCACTTGGTTGAGGGCTCAATATATAATTTATTTAATATATTTCAATTTTTTTACAATTTTAATGAATTAATATTCCAAAAAGATAGATTTTTCATTAGAATATTTAGAGGTGAAATAATTTTCATGAGTTTCTAGAAAATAATAGTAACTTATTAAAAATCAAATATGTAAAGAATTATTGTTGTTTGAGTATAAAAGAATAAAATGATATATTCTATTAAATAATTAGTCACTCAGACCAATAAGTAATAAGGATAAATTTCTATCAGGGTAAAATGAGAAATATTTTTAAGCTTAACAAAGATAAAAAATTATTCTAAATATTATCAGAAAGGAAATAAAATGAACACAAGTCACAAACTAATGAATATAAAAACACAAATGCCACTTGAAATTATTAATTTGGTTATAAATGGGACCATGAGTGTGAAATAAACTAACATATATAAATAATTTATAAATTTTATTGATTTCTATACTTTTATGACATATATTTCATTTATTTTGGGTAAATACCAACACCATGAATATTTTAATCTAATTGGAGATCTATTGAGAAGAAAATATGATACGTTATTAAGAAATTTTTATCATGTAATTTTTATAAATAGAAAATAAATTTTTCTAAATCATATCTTGAAAATCATGGTATGATACGTCAATATATCTATACATACACTCCTTATAAAAATAGAGTATCTAAGTGGGACAATCAAAGTCTATTCGATATGGGAAGAACTTTGTTATCCAAAAAAATGGAACTTTAAATTATTTTCACGGAAATTTATATCAATTATAAAGTTAATTCAAAATAAATTATTTTTAAAAATTAAATTACATCAATATTAAAGTTACACATACCCGCACTTCCAGATCTAGTGAAAAAATATACATATGTTTATACA
Source organism: Viscum album (assembly GCA_963277665.1). Classification (NCBI taxonomy): domain Eukaryota; kingdom Viridiplantae; phylum Streptophyta; class Magnoliopsida; order Santalales; family Viscaceae; genus Viscum; species Viscum album. Next base: position 1,211,012,742 of record OY728153.1, on the reverse strand, counting down.
CAACATGAAATTTCAACCAACTCCTAAAATAAAATGTTTGATTTATTTGGGAATTATATACATATTATATCAAAAAATAATAAAATTTATCCAATACTTAATTATATTCCCCTTATAACATGATAAAAATATATTTTTCAATTATGATCACTTTAGGAAATAGAGAAACATAAGAGATGAATGAGCTTAAATGCTTAGTGAGGGGTAAGACATTATCACTGAGATTTAGAGGAAGTAACAATATATTATAAGAAAGTGAGATACATGATTGGTAAAAAATATAAATATTAACAGAATTATATCATGGAATTATATTATGTTATCAAGAGGCATGATAACCTAACAATATATATCATAACATAATATCTGTGAAATAAAGACAATGAAATCATAGTATATTATCATTAGAGAACTCCATGGGTGGATACACTTCTTGGGTGTGACTCTTACCATCATACATAGTGGAATATATCTCCTCAAGACATAGAAATGTGATACATACATAAGCATTGTATATTATGAACATTATAAGGCTCACTTGAAAGACTATCATAAGATAGTGGACATGGCTAATCACACCTACACCACTCATAATATTGTGGATAAGACTAACCATATCTATCCAACACATAAAATTAGGGACAATACTAACCACACTAATCCCATTCATAATGATATCATAAAATATAAATCTTTACATGATTGATTGGAGGTTTATATATTTTTGGTCTACCCATTGACATAATGATATATCCATACATATGTGCGCATCATGAATATAAAAACAATTATAAATCCATCATAATATTATCATGATTAACCCATGGAAATAAAATTTTCATCTAAATAAATAATATATCCATCTAGGTATACACCCATCAATTAAGTTAATGGAGTATAAGTTATTCACACTATATAGAATAAAATTTATACATTACAATCAATTATTTCCACATCTAATTGAATGTATGGGTATCTAGGTGAGAACCATTCAATTAGAATAAAAAAAGTATGTGGTATACACAGATTAAAGTCATTGGTATAAAAAATATAATTATCTATAGTTGATCATATGGTATGAAAAAGGAAATTATTGATCATTTCTCTCATATAGATTTCATTTCAACCACACCACACATACATTAAAACTTATACAATGAATCAGATAATTATTTAACATAGGATACATTTATAAAAATGATAACATTGAAGTAAATATAACATAAAAAATTAATGAATATTGAAATATGAAATCGTATTATCATAGATAAAAACCCTTCATTGTAATATAAGAAATTGAATAGGTTTTGAGAAAATAATTGCTCAGTTTTTATAAAAAATTGATATAAAATAGAAAAAATCAATTTTAAAGAATAATATAAATTTAATAAAAAGATATTTTAAAAATTAATGATGATTTAATTAACCAATAAAAATAATGTTTTTAAAAATAATCTTGATATGAACATAAAACAAAATGAAAGATAAATATTGAAAAGAGTTTTCATAATTTTTTTGATGTTGTCCTAAAAAAGGAAATAAAACATTTTTAAATTGACCCAATATAAATATGATATAAATTATACATTAATATCATGATTTAAATAATAAATTTCACAAATATATTCACAACCCAATGAACTAAAGTTTCAGTTTCTTAGAGATTAGATACATAACCATATTATTTTATAAAATATATGGAAATGTTTCTATAATCATGCTCTTGTAGACCCCTTTTAGATATCTCCTATGATATAGTAATTTTCATACCCTAGGGAAAGGAATCATAAAAATTGGTGAGCTCAGATCCACAATAAGGAAAAATATATCATATTGTTTCAGATAATAAACATGAAGGTGAACATGAAAAAGACATAAATACATTATCAAAATATCATATAACTATATATTATAGTCATAAAAAATTATATATTTATATATATTATCAGGACTAGGTCACTAATGAAGTGTAAAAAATTATTACATGGAACAAAATGCATATCAATAATCATAAAACACGTGAAAATGATATAAAAGTGTTCAATACTTTAAAAAGAAGGCAAAATCATGTAAACATGAATTTTAATGAAAATGAAATTCATCTTGAAAATTATACATTAATTAATAAATAACTCATAAATTTAGGGAAAATATAATAATAAGACAACCGTTTTGAGAAAGCCCATTATTCCTATGCCTATGTTAATGAATTCATTATGTCCACACCTAAAAAAGTGAGTAAAACCATCATACCCATGACTGTGTGAAAAAAACTAATTATGTCTATTCCTAACAATATCATGAGATATAAACTTAATCCGATGTATTATATGGTGATATAATTCCCCACCCTTCATCATCCATACATATATGTGCCACTAAAAATCAGTCATAATCATATCTTAATGAACCCATGAAAAAAGAAAGGGTTTCTTAAACTTTCCAAAAAACATCACATAACATAAAATTAAAATATCGTAGGATAAAAAAAATACTATTTTAAAAAATTAGTCATATTATAATAAAATATATAGTATGATAAAAATATAACTTTATGAGTGATAAACCTTGGAGGAAAAATAAAAGTGAAAATATAGAACTTTTCTAAAAAACTGTCAAACATTATTATAAAAGATGAAGTGAAAAATAATTTCAAAAAACAAATTTGAGGAGGGAGGGAAAAAATTAGAAAACCTTATTATAGATATTTAAAATAAATAATACTTGAAATACATAATGTATATCTAAAAAATGTGTTGTGGAAGATAAAACATTTTATTTTGAAAGGATTGAAAACCATTTTGTCTAATATTTTGAAGTACTCATTTTTGAAAACCCAAATCATTAAAAAAATTTAAACATTAATTATGAAAATGGTTAATTAAAAATATGATAATAATATAAAATAATCTAAATTATCTTCCCTATATTTAGAAAACAACAGTAGTGGTAAGTTAAATATAGATATGGAAGAAAAGATTCAATTGTAAGAATGTGACTTATTCTTACTAATATATACTTTTATTTTGGAGAAAATTTCATCAAAGAATTGGTTATTGATGATTATATGTAATTTAAATAGATAATAAACTTAAATACCAAATAAAATAGTGTAATTTTAGGATCAAACAAAACATTAAAAATATATTGATGTAAGAAAGACTATGAACCAATGAATCAGAAATTGATTCGTTGAAACTCTTATGAAATTGGTAATGAAAGGATCATAGGAATTTGAGATAAATATCATGAAATAGATATTAAAATATCATTAAAATAGATTTATTTTTATATTTTATATCAATTGGGTAGTTAATAAACCATATAATATAATTTATGGTGCACAATTTCAAACATGACCCATGGAGTTGAAAATGAGAAAAATAAACCCTTAACTTTAGTCTTAATTTCCATGAAAGTGATTTATCCTCATGTATAAAAACATAAATATCGTAATATATCTTTTAATTATAATATTAGTATATAAAACTATTTATAATTTATAATTTATAATTTTTATATACATTTCTATTAGTTATTTCTTACTAGTTTTCCCATATGAGGTGTTTATAGTTTTGACCCTTTGTACTAGTTTCTTATGAGCAGTGTTATTATTAATTTTCTCACAAAGTTAATAATTATAATTTCATTAAAGTTACTATAATTTATGAATTATAATTATTTATTAATTTTTAGTTTTCTTTAATTATCTTTTAATTCTTTATTCTTGAAGAAGAAAGAGACAATAAACACACTTTAGTGGTTTTCATAACCGACCAAAGGTGTTTTCTTAATTATCGAGTTAAATATTGATCTATCAATTACATTAATAAATTAAAATAATTATTTAAATATTTATATTAAATTATACCATTAATTATGATTTAATAGTCATTCATTGTATAATTTTATGGTATTGTTCAAGTATGTGGTCAAACAGACCTAAACACGAACGTACTATGATTAATGGATAATTATGAGGTGATTTAGCTGAAACATCATTATACCGGAAGAATAAGGATAATTTTTAGTGTTTATTAGTGTGATATATCATAATTTGTATTTATTATAATAATAATTAATTTATATGAAAATATTAAATAATAAGAATAAATCATTTTTTCATTCTTAGTTTGTTTGAGATGATTAATTTTATAATGATTATTTATTATTCATATTAATAATAGGTTACTGAAATTTTATTAACAAAACATTATTAATATCATAAAAATCATATTTATACTTTAAAAAAATGGAAATCGATCGTTACATGGAGGTGGTGGTCTACATGTTCACAAGGAAGAATATCAATTTCTATATAATGAAAAAATAGGTAATATGATTTATCATTTAAGAATATAAAATATATTATAGATAAAAAATAATATATTAAATTACATATTAGTAACAACCTTTTAATGTGGTGGGGGAAAATGAAACATGCGGTGCTGTGGAGGAGACGGCCCGTACAACGCACGTGTCACATTTTCATTTTTCTTAATGAAAAGGGGAGGGTGATCAATGATTTTAGCATAATTATAATGACATAATATTATAATAATTATACTATTTTAATCATTATAATATGGTGAAATTAAGTTTTAGGAAGATGAAAAGCACATAAAGATATAGAAAATAATGAGGAACAGTTTGAAATCTAAACCTTACTAATTAGATTATCTCCTTTGTGAATGGGGTTAAAACATTGAGGTATGATCTATTTAGAAGAATAAAAACTCATTAAGGTGGATATTAGTGTCAATAATAGTCTTAGGTAATGGTTTTTCCACCCTTAATGGGTTTTTGTGTGAGAGTAAGTGAGGACAAGAGTTCCCCTTTTATAAGTTAAATTGTATGAAATTTTTGTAAATACCAAAATATTTCCAATAATGGGAAGTCACTATCAAGTAAATTAGATAAAAAATTGATAAACATGTATTGGAGAAGATATAAGGTCAATAAATACCTAAAAAACTCAATCAATTTTTTTAACATGTTAAGCCCTTTAACTTTAAGGATATTAATTTTTACCATTTTGGGTTTCACCATGGTAACTAGTTTTTGACTAGGTAATTTATCCTTTATGAAAAAAATAAAATAGTCTTTATTATATAATTTGAAACTAATAATTCTAAATTTTAAATCTTTTTATTTAAATTATGTGAATAAAATTAATTTTAAAATACTAAATGCATAATGTATTTAAAACAATTTTTTTGAAAAATATAACTTATGTTCTAAAATGTCAAATATGTGTTCATAAATTAAAACCAATTTTTTTTAAAAATATAAGTTCACATATAAAATAAACAATTTATGTTCGAAAAAGTTTTGATTAACTCCCAATTCATACTTATATAATAACAATGTCATAAAAGTTATGTCATTTGTAAAAATGTTATTTTGCACCATTCACTTAAAAATAATTATTTTTGGAAAATTAAAAAAATAATATTCATATAATATTTACTGATAAATCAAAAAATGAAGTTACTTTTTTCAAATACACATCCTAAACTTTATAAGTTGTATTTCATTTGAAAACATAAAATAAAGCGAAAAAATATTTTATAAGAAAATGACTTTGGGTATATTAATTATTATTTTTAATAATAAATTACTAAATAATCTAGTTTTTAAATATATATTTATCATTCAATCAATATATATTTGGTTACTTGAAATAAAATTCCAATTTATGAAAAATAAAGTTATAAATTGAATTTAGAAAAAATGAATTTCCGAAAAGTATAAAAGTTCATGATATATCTATACATATAATTATTTTATTACATATTGATATAATATTCATTTATACTTACATAACCCCTTATAAATTCCATGTAAGACCAAAGTATCGGATAATATTTGGTTTTTGTTTCAGGTGGCAGTTCAGTGAACATGGATCTTGTGGAAATCTACAGAAGATTAAAATTCTCTTGTATATGGTTTTTCTCAAGTTGTAATTGCTTGACTTTGGATTGGTCTTGGTCCAGAGAAAATCCTAGAGAAGGTACCTCCCTTATAATCTTATAAAAATGTGTTTCAAGTAATACTTATTCTTCCATATTCCATTTATTCTTGGTTACTTTATTCATTTTATGATATGGTTACTTCATTTTATACGAGCTAATTTAACTACTATGTTTTAATGGTCATATATAAAATTGAAAATATATCATGGTTTTTCATTTTAGTTGGGTATAATGTGTGAAACATGCTATTTAATATATTATTTATTTAATTTGAATATACATTGAAATCATAGGTCATTACATTCTCCCCCTTAAATAAATTTTATCCCCATAATTTTAATTATAAAATTTGAATTAAAATAGATAAGGGAATAAAAATTATAGTGATAAATAATGATATAATTCTTGATAGATATCAACCTTACAAACTTGGGAAACATATATCTTTCCTCATAATAGTATTATCCCTAATATCGAGTCTTTATCCATCTATTTGGTCCAAGGGTCTTCCATTATTTGGTTTTGAGATCCACATTAAATAATATTTTTCAAGAGGGTATTTATTATTATCCTTTCATTGATAGAATATCATAGGATAATATAATATTTGATTACCTTACTCTAGATAATTTTTTATCTAAGTCGAGTGAACCCTTCTATAAATTAAATCACATTATATCTATCTAAAGGAAGGATAATAATATTTACTCAAGGCCTATTCCTATAAGCTTCAAATTGGAATACAATAATTATACCACTTGAATATTTATTAGATAATAAAAATTATATGGTGGTGTTTTAATTATTTTATAAAACTTATCATATATATAAGGTTTCCTAAAATAAAATTCCAACAAGACATCTACAACTACATATTAGAGGGTAGGTGTACCTTTAATATTAGGATCCACTTCGAGAATAGTGCTTCCATATGAATTCCATTATCCTCTTGGTATTAGAGGTTGATGATGTCTATAATCATGGTTAGTCCTTGGATTAGGGAATTTAATTGGATAATACGCATGTTCTGCATATATAAGATATTTAGTTATTAATGGTACCTTAAGATTAACTCTATTTATCTTAACTTAATTACCTAGAATATTCATTTTTTACTTGACAATTTGATGCTTGATAACCCCCTCTTCCACAAGTAATTCATCATTCGGTTCCCTTGAGAGAATTAACTTAGTGTTTCTTTACACATCTTTGACATATAGAAAAGTGATCATTCTTTCCTCCATAATTTTCATCACTTGATATTTCATAAGACTCCATCCTTCTTTTTTTGGTGTGTTTGTGACTTTTAATGTGTGCACATTTTTATTCATATTTCTTGATAGATGGTTTGGAATAGTCATATGATTTATCAATACGTCTCACATTTTTATGGGCTTTTCATTGAGATAATCTTCATGTTGTCTCTACCACCCATGGTTCCTTATATTTATAACCATTAATAAGACCAAAAGGGTTGACATGGGTGATTAAAAATTAACAATATGGATGAATTACATAATCCTAAAAGGATTTAAACCTTAAAACATCTTGTACATTTACATTATCACATTTCCCTATATTTTCTTTAGTTTAACATATATCAATCTCTATTTGAACTTGTTTACTTTAAGTTGGGTTATCTTACACTTCCCTAAATAATCCATCAAATTAACTAATAAATTAATCCTTCATAGTGGTTCATCAAAATCACATGATCAACCAAAGCATATCAAATAAGAATGTCAAATCAGGTGTTCAATTAGGATTTTTTCTGATGAACCGGGTGAAGATTGAGTAAATACCCAACACACCTTATTCAATGTTATTACCATAAGGTATATCTGTAATAGAGCCTATATCCACTTGTATTATTCAGATAGGGTTCTATTAGTACGTAAAACTTTATACTTAATACCTTAATAATATTTCAATATATCATCCAATAATTTGAATCATCTTTAGGGTTTTCACTAAGGTTCTCTAAACTAATACACAAAATAAATAAAACAATATCCAAAAATAAATAAACCTTACTATGATACCAATTAAAATGAAGCAAGATAAAAATAACATAAATAATAAATTAATCACATGATTTAAATAATATATCTCAAAAACAGTCACACAACCCAGGGACTTAAATGTTATGTGTCTTGGAGATTAGATGCATAAATTTTTTATTTTATAACACTTATGAACATATCTCAATAATATTTCTAATGTAAACCCTTTCTATATTTCTCACTTGATATAATAATTTTCAACCTCTAGGGAATAAAAATATAAAAATAGGAGTGAGATCAAATTCTTAATAAGGGAAAAACACATCATAATGTGTGAGATCATAAGCATAAAGAGAACCTGATAAATACATAAATATCAAAATAATAGATCATAATACCATATGTTATATCAAAATAACATGATGTAGAAATACAAGATCACAAATAGATATTTAAGGAAGCATAAAAAATTATTTCATGGCTCAAAATATATATCAATAATCATAAAACTTATGATCATGTTATAAAAGTGAGGAATATGTAAAAAAAGGCATCAACCTAAAAACATATAATTTCATATAAATGAAATAAATCATGAAAACTTTTATATATCTTGATGAAAAACTTGAATATGTGGAACAACCATAAGAATATGGAAACCTTTTTGAGAAAACAAATCATGCCTATGCCAATATGAACAAACTCATTATGTCCACGCTCGAAAATGTGAGCAAACCCATCATGACCACACTTTTTTGAAAAAAATCATTATATCCATGCATAAATATCTCATGAGATAAAAACATAAACCAATGCATTTTCAGGCAATATAGTACCCCACATTTCATTATATATACAAATCTGTGATACTAAAAATCAATCATTTACACATCTTAACGAACCCATGGAAAAATTATGGGTTACGTAAACATTCCAAAAACATCTTATAATAGAAACTTAAAAGATCACATGGTATCAAAAATATACCTTTAAAAAATTAATCATTTCATAAAAAATATAGACGATGATCAAAATTTCACTTCATGAGAGATAAAACTTGGAGGAAAATTTGAAGTAAAATTAAAAAAAATCATATATCCTTTCAAATATTATTATAAAAGGTATATTAAAACTTAATTTAAAAACCATTCTTGAAGAGTTAAAGAAAATACTATTGAGAACCATACTATAAAGAGTTCTAAATAAAATATCCTTTAAAATAAATAAATTTTATCAAAAAAATGTGGAGTGGAAGATAAAATATTTTATTTTTAAGGGATGGAAAACTATTTTCATTAATATTTGAAATACCTTTCTTTGATGACCCACATCATAAAAAGATCATTAAACTTTACTTATGAAAAATATTAAATAAAATTTTGAGAATCATTGAGAATAATCCATTTTATCTTTCCTAAAAAGAGAGGAGAAAAATGATGGGAAATTAAATATTGACATGGAAGAAAAGAATTAGTGATAAGAATGTGAGTTATTCTTACCAATGGAATACTTTTATTTTGGAAAAAATATAAATGAATTGGTTATTGATGACGAGAAGTAATTTTTCTAGATCCAAAAAATGAAATACCAACCAAAATATTGGAAGGTTAGGATAAAATAAAACTTTTAAACTTTATTCATGTAATAAATACTATGACCCAATAAATCAAAAAAATAATTCGATGAAACTCTTATAGAATTGGTAATGAAAGAATAAAATGATTTTGAGAGAAATATCATGAAATGTATATCATAATATCATGAAATGGAATATATTTTCATATGTGAAATAAATTTGGTAGTGAATACACAATATAAAATAAGTTACGGTCCAAAAATATCAAATAGTAACATGGAGCTGAAAATGAGACAAAGAAATCCTTACCTTTACTCTTGATTTGAACAAAATTGGTTTAAACTCATGTATAAAAAAATATAAATATATTAATAAAAAATATTATAAACATATTAATACCTAAAAATAACAATACTTTTCATTTATAATCATTTTCTACATTTATATTAGTTAGTTTTTATATATTTTCCCACATCAGTTGTTTATAATTTTGACCATTAGTACTAGTTTCATAGGAGAAGTTTTAGTAATTGTTTATATCTGAAAGTTCATCATTAAATTTTCTTTAAATTTATTATAATTTATTAATTATAATTATTTATTAATTTTAAATTTACTTTTTTTGTTCTTTCATTATTTATCTTTGAAGTTGGAATCAAAAATAGGCACACTTCAGTGATTTTCTTAATCTATGAAAGGTGTTTTCTCAATTATTAAGTTAAAGATTATTTTTTTCATTTGTGAACCAAAAATAAATCATTATTTAAATATTTATATCATATTATACCATTAATTATGTCTTTATAATAATACATGAAATAATTTTATTGCATTTTTCATGTAGGTTATCAAATTGACCCAAACATGAAAATACCGTGATTAATGGATTACTATGAGGTGATTTAATTGAAATATCATTATACTGAAAGAATAATGATATTATTTATTATTTATTATTTTTATATATTATAATTTGAAGTAATTATATTAATGTTTAATGTATATTAAAATATTACATAATATGAATAAATTTTTTCTTCTTCTTAGTTTGGCTATTTGAGATGATTAATTTTATAATGATTGTCTATCATTCAAATTATTAATATATAGTTAAATTCTTATTAATTGAAACTTATTAATATTAAAAAAATCATATTTATCCTTTAAAATCAGTCTTATAACCATCTATGTAAGGTGGTGATGAAATGAAAAACAGAAATTGATCATTCACTGGAGGTGGTAGTCCACACATATACATGGATGATGATTACATTTTCCATAGAGTGAAGGAAAGAATTAAAATGTTTTATCATTTAATAATATAAAATATTTCATAATTATAAAAGTTATATATTAATCTACCAACTATGAACATCATTTTAAGGTGGTGATGGGAAATGAAACACGTTGAGTTGGGGAGGCTGTAGTGTACACAACGCACAACACACGATTCACATTTTAATTTTTTAATTGAAGAGGGTATGTTGATTAATGATTATAAAATCATTATCAGAATATAATAGTATAATAATTATACCTATTTTATCATTATATGATACTGAAATGAAATTTTATGAAGAATAAAAGTAGTTAATGAAATAGAAAAGAGGGAGGAACAATTAGAAATCTATACCTTACTACTTGGATTATCTCCTTTGTGTAGGGGATTAAACCTTTACAGGATGAATACATAATTAATGTTTATAGGAATTTTTTGGATATTATTTGGTATATTTTTGGGATAAAATTAATTGGTTTTTGTGCAAGGTGATGTGTGCATATAAGTGACCCTTTTATAAGTGAAAAGGGATGATATGTTTTTTAAATACCCAAAATATTTCAATAATGGGAAGTCACCCTCAAAAAAATTGGATAAAAAATGATAAATAATGGATATGATAAAATATAAGGTTTATAAAAAACTCAAAAAATCAATTAAACATGTTTTTAACATGATATACCCTTTACCTATAAGGTCACTCATATTTACCATTTTGGTTTTCACTACAGTAACTAGTTATTACCTCGGTAATTGATTCTTTATGGACAAAAGCTAAAATGGTCTTTAATGTATAATTTGTAACTAATTATTAAAAAAAATTAAATCCATTTTTTTTAATTTTTTTAAATTGATAAAAATTAATTTTAAAATACTAAATGTATAATTAATTTAATTTTCTTTTGAAAAATAAAACTAAAGTTATAAAAGGTAAAATATGGATTTATAAATTAAAACCAAATTTTTTAAAAAATTAAGTCATTTATAAAGTACATATTTGGTCTTATAAAATGGTCTCTTGAATTTTTAATTCATACTTATATACTAATAGTATAATTAATTCCATGTCATTTGTAAAAATTATATTTTTCACTATTCACCATAAAACTAGTTTTTTTTAATCCCAAAAATTCATCTTAAGATAATATTTTGATGATAAATCCAAAAAACAAAGGTAATTTTTAAAAATTAACATCCTAAAATTTATAATTTTTTTTTCGTATTTTAAAAATTAAAATACACTAATAATTATTTTATAGGAAAATGAATTTTAGAATTTTAAATATTATTTTCCCATAAATTTGTAATTAATATAGTGTTTACATATATCTTATTCAAACAAAAAAAAATTATTTCATTGCAATAGAAATCCAATTTGTTAAAAATAAACTGATAATGTAAATTTGGAAAAGACAACTTTTTGAAACGTATAAAAAATAAATAAATAAATATATATATAAATATAATTATTTTATTAAATGTTGATATAATATTAATTTCTACTTATATAACCCATTATAATCACCACATTATACCTAAGCATCTAATAATATTTGGTTTTAGTTTTAGGTGGTGGTTAAGATGACATGGATCTTGTGGCAATCTAGACAGGATTCAACTTCTCCTATATTTGGTTTTACTCAAAGTGTAATTTTTCAAGTTCGAATTGGGCTTATTTGAGGGAGAACCCTAGAAAAACTACCACCCAAACAAACTAAAATAATTTTTGATTAATAAGGATGAAATCCTTTTCTAAACATCATTGGTTCTTAATTTATTTATTAATTTTGTGACATGGTTACTTCATTTTATACCAGATAATTTAAAAACTATGTTTTAATAGACATATTTAATATTAAAAATAAATAAAGGTTTTTCATTTTATTTATGTATAGTATGTGGAACATGTTATTTAATATATAATTTATTTTTTGTGAATATACAGTGAAATCTTGGTTCGTTACAACTTTCAAAGGTAATTTTAAGTAGGTTATAAAAATTATTTAGAAAAAAATATTTTAATAATAAATATTCTCAATAATAGTACCCTGAAAAATGCATAGAGAATAGAAGGATCTAACCACATTGTTTCCTTATACATAGATCTCATTAATGGTCCAAAAAATACTGAGGATTTAATGGAGGGAATTATCCCCAAGCTTGTTATTGAAGGTGATATAACATTCTTCTCACCTCGATCCCAATATATATTGAAATTAGGGATGCTATTTTTGGACTTAAAAAGGAGATTTAACTAGGACCAGATGGATTCACTATCTATTTCTTCCAATTATTTTGGGATTTCATCCAAGGAGATATTTTTAAACTGGTTAAGTATTTATTCAGCGAAGGATCTCATGCTCAAGGCCTAAATGAACAATTTATTGATTTAATTCCAAAGGTGGAAAATGCTAGTGATATAGGTTAATTACAACTGGTGACTCTAATCAATACTATACACAAGATTATTACCAAAATTCTGGCCAATCGTCTTACTAATTTTACTGAGAGAATTATCTCATGGAATCAGTTTTGTTATATCAAAGGAAGAAGGATCCAATATTGTATTCTTACTGCTTCATAATGTATTAATCTCATTCAAAAGACTATAAGAGAAGGAAACATTTCTCTTAAACTTTATATCAGGAAGGTCTTCGACACCATTGATTGGGGATTTATTGGATGAATACTATATGAGTTTGGATTTCATATAATATTCATTCATTGGGATAACACTCTTATTAGCTCTTCTCACATCTCCATTCTTTATGATGGGTCTCCATAAGGCTACTTCATATTCATTAGAGGAGTGAGACACAACGACCCCCTCTCTTCTATCATCTTTGCAATTGCTGAAGATTACCTTAGTAGATTGATACTTCATAAAGTCATTAAAGATCTTCTAGAGGTATCTCTACCCCCTATAATTTTCTCTTTTCTAGTCAGGAGGTTAACTAGAGAAAATCATTTATTTTCTTTAGGAAGAACATATCTACCTAAAAAACATTACATGGTGCATGCTCTTTGAATAAGGGATGGATACCTACCTTTTACTTATCTTGGAGTCCCCATGTTTCTTGGAAGACCTTGATCCTCTTACATTGTTGATGTGGTGAGTCAAATTATAAGAACCCTCTCTAATTGGAAAGGTAAGTGTCTCTCAATGGTAGAAAGGATTCTCTTAGTTAAACATGTGATTATCTCAAAACTTGTTTACTCCTTCATGGGGTACTTCTGGACTACCTCCACTATTAAAACCATCAACTCACTTATGATGAATTTTGTTTGGAGTGGTAGTATTCTTGAATGGAAAATTATTACTGCCCCTTGGAAGAAATGCTGCTTTCCACACAACATGGGAGAACTTGGCATAAACAATATTGAACTTTTCAACCAATCCATTTAGGATCACTTCATTTTGGAGGATTATTAATGAAAAATCAAACTCTCTTGATTTTATTAGATCCATATTCCTTCGCAGGATGATTGATGGAAGGATGACTTACATGCAATCCTCAGTTTGGCAGAGTCTCAAAATGATTTTCCAAAAGATTAAAATGCAGTATGATTGGCTTGTAAATGTGAATTATTACCATAAATTATGAAAAGAAAACTGGGCAGGATTCACCATGATGGACTGCATAATCACTCAAGATCTAAATACAGACTACAATGCCACCATCAAAGTAAAACTCGAACTGATCAATATGCTGCCACCTCAAATTTCTCTCCAAGTTTCCTCATATGACTTTTTAAACACTGAAGAAATTTTCATATGGGAACTGAGTACAATAGGTATTATGGACTATAATAGATTTTATAATAACCTGTTTTAAGTTTATTATACTAGGATTGGGAAGCTTAATAAAAAATGGCTATAGCCTTCTCGGTTCACACTGCTTTGGTGCCTCCACCTAAACAAGCTTCTAGTGGAAGACAACCTGCAACACATTGGAATCTCCCTCTTCTCCAGGTGCGTCCTGTGCCACCATAATCAAGATGACATTAATCAATTATTTCTATAATTCAAGATTGATTCTTCCATATAGAATTCAATCATTTCTCTGTTTGAGCAGCATCCTCTGCGTGTGTCCATCATCATAGATTTTCTGCTGTAAATTACAACAGTTCATCTCTCGAAGTAGGTCCAAATTATTTTTTTGGTTGTATGTATTTAAGTCATCCATATAATATGGATGATCATGAAAAAATAAAAGGAACAAAAATACTGATTACAACCACAAAGTTGTGCTCCCAGAGGTGCTGATCGTAACTCAATAGGCTAATCATCTACATGATGATAACTGTCACAACTCGATTAAAGACTTTACAGTACTAATAAAATTGCATCTTCTTGTTAAATTTCCCAAACCTTTTGGCACCATTGAGGTCTTATGGTTACCTATTTTTACAGGGTGGATCAAATGTAACTCGGATGGAACTATGAGAGAAAATCTAGGGATTTTTGGCTATAGTATAGTCTTCAAAGACCACAATAGATATTTCCTTGTAGCGGTTCATGGATATTGTAGTCAATCCAACACTCTTGAGGCATATATGATTATTAAGGCAGTGGAATGTGCTCGTCAAAGAAATTGGAATAAAATATGGTTTGAAAGTGAATCATCCTCTCTTGTCCAAGTGGTTAGAATGGGAAAAATTCAGATTGCATGGAAACTCACTACCAAATGGATAAACTTCCCGAACACTCTCGCTTCAATGAATTCTATTATAACACATGTCTATCATGAATCCAATCAACTTTCTCATGGACTTGAAAACATGGGAGCCTCTGGATCTACTTGCAATTATCATTCCAGCGCACCTTGTGAAATGATTCATATCCTCCAAACAGATAAGTGTAAAATTTATTTCTTTCGACTCTTGTAACCCTATTACCTTTTCATTATGAAGTTGTGCTGCTTGATCTTCTAAAAAATTAAGGTAAGCATAGTAATGGAACCATAAATATATAAATATACCTATAAAAATGATAGAGAAGATAGAATAAATAAAATTATGAAATTATATGAAAAATATAGAAAATGAAGAGATAGAAGATATAGGTTGATAGAGAGCATGGACTCAAGATCAAAAAAGAAAATTAAAGAAAACTTAAAAAAAAGTTAAGTATGATCTATAAAATCATAAAAGAGTAATAAAGAGCATATATTCATCAAAAGTGAAGGTAAATCTGTATGTCATACATTCAAGACCATTTATTTGAGTCATAAAAGAGAAAATAGGGAATAGTGGATCAATACATGAAATGAATAGAGATTTGGGAAGAAACCATTACCTCAATCCTTCATCAATTCATATGTCTAATAAATTATTTAATAATCAATTTATATTAATATTTTAATTTATTATAAATCTTCCTCATGTTTTTTTATTATTACGATTCGTCTTAATTATTTTATTATCACAAACTTTTAGTTTATTAGATTAATTTTTTATACATCAGTTATCTTTAAAAAATTATTTTAGTGTAATTTTAATGGTTCATGGTCATTTTAAAATGTTTATATAATTTATTAATGTGTAAATATATATTTTATATGTCATTAAATAAGTAAAAAGTGAAATAGTTCCATATATTTAATAAAATATTCTAAATTGATAAGTTTTTATTTGTATGATTGAGTTAGATGGTTACAAAAATTATGTTTACTTTTTATATCATTATTTACATTACTATTTTATTATTACAAAATCATAAAAATGAAATTATTTTAATATTAATGTTTTATTTAATCAATAAATATATTTTGAAGGATAGACATAAAAGGCATAAATTAAAATAAAATATCATCATTCACATATAAAGCGTAAAAGCATGAAAGGTAAATGATGTTTTTATTAAATAGTTTATAAGAAGAGATAAAATAATAAATATATGAGTTACATAAAAACATTATATTATTTTTAAACTTCTATTTCAAGGAATATTTTAAATATTATTTATATTATAGAAGGGGTAAATAGAGAATTGAAATGAGGAGGTATGAGTTTTGAAACACATTTTTTGACATAGTAACGAATTATGAAAGGGTTTTATGAAAGTTATAGGTTTATCTATTATAAAGAATATATCAATTTTTTTTAATAACATGTGAAGTTAATTATTTTATCAAAATAAGATGAGTTTTAAAAGAGTTATAAGTTAAAATAATCTCAAATAAGAAAAGAAAGAGTGATTTAGGAACCCTTACTTTGACATAGTAACGACTTATGAAAAAGTCTAGATGAGAGGTAATATGGTATATCACATTGATAATATTTATTAAGGATTATAATAACATTTAATTATATTAATTTAATTATATTAAGATGATTTTCAAAAGAAATTTTAAAATAAGAGTTATAAAAGAATGTGGGAGGACGATGACCCCTTACCTTGGTTTGGTTGGGACAAATGGTTGATTGTGGGGTTTTAATTATCACACAATAATTATCATCAGGTAATTATCATTCTTAACAAAAACTCCAAAAGGTTCCTTCATCCATAAGTGGGTACAAACCTACTCTCGAGAGGCATGCTTTTGATTGGGGTTTCAGAACCAACGATGCTTAGGGACTTGCATTGGTCGAGCAGATGGGAGTTCTGGATCATCACATCATTTGGGGGGAAATTTTTTTCCTACTCTGGGAATTTCTTATAAATTTATGATATGTTCTCTAATCTCTTCCTAATCCTTATACGAGACCTGTTGCCCTAACAAAATGATTATAGGTTAATTCTATTTATATACAAAAGAAATTCAATCTTATTAATGAATCCATCTACATGTATCCAAAGTCCATCATCCATTTCTAGGTAATGGGTAGCTACTGATGCAATGAATCCACATAGCCAAGTAATTAATAATTTGCTTCTATGTAGGGAGGTGGTTTAATATTCTGAAGAGGGGATTGAACTATTATGAGGCGTCATACTTATCCTGGTAATTGCAGGATTTAAAACCTACATAGTTCATTAAATATATGAAATTTAATATCTTGCAGTGAGGACATATTTTTCAGAACATAGGCATTAGATATTTGAGATTGAGTCTTGAGGATACGTCCTACATATCTGGGTTATATAAATAATCAATGTTATTGAAGTTTGATCACGTCCTTAGGACTGACCCCAAAGTAGATGTCCTCATACGGAGGATGATTATATCATTCCATTGATTGGGGCATACATGGTGTAATTTCCATATATGGTGGAGATTCATGATGCTAATGAGGTGGTCATTGTGTCTCCCTAATCCCATCTGAGCTATACTCGATGTGAGAAATAAGGGATGACAAGCGATCAACCTCATGACATATGGATGTGGAGGATTATGTATTGGTAATTTTTCTGGGGTGTATAATATAGATCTCGGTCCTTGGAGATGTGTCCTACATATTCTAATTATGGAAGAAAATTAGAGTCATTTTAGTTCATTTGGCCAAGGCTTACACACCATGGTTTCCCTATTATCAGGGCTTACAGACCTAGGGTGGAAAAAGTTAACAAACCATGGGATTCCTTTATCCTTGTAAAGGTTTATGATAAAAGTAATATTATAATTGAAACTCCCTAATACCACATGAGGTATTATCAATTTTGGAAACAAGGGGTGGAAAAATATCAGTTTCACTTCATGTGGATGTAGGAATTATGTATTGGGATGTCCCTTTGGAGGTTTCATATGGAGCTCGAACCTTAGGAAGGAAACCTATGTATCCTGGTTATGGAAGGAATTAGAGTTATTACAGATAACTTGGTTGGTGATTACACACTAAGGTTTACATATTTTTGATGCTTACACACTGAGGTTGGAAAAGTTACCAATCCTTGGGATGCCCTAAACCTTTCGAAGATTTATGATGCAAGTGATGTGATCATTGAAACCCCATAATCCCACATGATCTATGATCTATGTGGGAAACAAGGGATGGAAAATGGTCAGTTTTCTGCATGTGGATACATGAATTATGTACTAGGTTGACCCTTTGGAGTTTTGATATGGAGCTTAGATATTAGGAATATGTCCTACGTATCTTTGTTATGGAAGTAATCAGAGTTCGCATAGTTCAATTTATCGAGACTTACACACTATGGTTTCCCTGTTGTTGGGGATTACACACTGAGGGTGGACAAAGTTATCAAACCTTGGGATTTCCTATTGCTTTCAAAGTTTAATGATGCAAGTGATATGATCATTGAAACACCATAAGACCATGTGAGCAATGCTCGGTGTTGGAAACAAGGGATAGAAAATGATCAGTTTCATTTCTTGTGGATGTGGGGATTATGTACTAAGAAAAACCATTGGAGGTTTGATATAAATATTGTCCCTTAGAAAGCCATCCTATATATCCTAGTAATAAAAATAATTAGAGTTATTATAGTTCAATTGGTTGGGGATTACATAATGATGTTTCCCTATTGTCTAAGCCTACACACCGAGGGTGGACAAAGTTACCAAACCCTGGGATGCCCCACTGACCTGATCTTCTTTCCTTCCTGACATGTGTTGATTTTCCACTTGAAATGACTTTATTACCTACCTAACATGTTGGAGGACATATGGATTAGATGTCCCAGTACAACCACATGATCCATATGGCTTGTTAAAGGGACTTTCCACATCCTAGATTTCATGTCTGAGGGTTGTCTCATGACCCAGATTGACTTTTCTAGAGGACATCGCAAGACCTGAATGGTTTTATTTGGAATCTTTCACATGACTCTGGATGACATGACTAGATGTTTATGAATGATTCAAATGACATGTAGGATTACATAAACCTAGTAATTTAAATTTATAACAAATATACTTTACATGAATCATACCACACCCAACTTTAGCATCACCAACTAGTTCATGTAAATGAGAAATGCTTCAAAAAGTCACATCAAGATGGATATTTAGATTTTGTCAAACTAAAACCACATGGAGTATGTCATGCATGTTTACAAGGAAAAATTACCAAATCCCAATTTAGTGGGAAAGGTGAAAGGGATAAAGAACATATTGATTTGGTACATGAGCATATTCCACAAAGACCCATGGAAGAAAAAACTATTCCAGAGACACAAGAACTGCATAGGATTACAAGAGAGGTTTGAGAATCAGAATGGCAAATTTTTATAGTTACCTAAGATGGTGACTCATTATTAGTTGATAATAATTATCCTCTAAACTATAAAGAAGCAGTAAGTGGAATAGATGTTGCCAAGTGGAAAGAATCCATGAATTCTGAAATGGATTCCATGTACCAAAACCATGTCTGGATTTTGGTAGATCCTCGAGTTGATGTAAAGCATGTTGGTTGAAAATGGGTATTCAAAAAGAAACTGGACATGGAAGGAAAAGTCAGTACCTATAAGGAAAAAGGGTTCAAATAGCGTCAAGGCATTGACTAAGAAAAATATTTTTTTCACCAGTTACAATGAGGAAATCCATGAAAATTCTACTGGCTTTTTCCTCTTACCATGACTATGAGATTTGGAAAATGGATTTCAAAATAACATTATTTAATGGGAAATTTTAGGAAGATGTCTACATGACACAACCTAAATGGTTTTTGACTCCAATGGATTACAATAAGGTATGCAAGTTTCAGAAATTCATTTATGGATTAAAGAAAGCATCCAGGTCATGGAAAATTCATTTTGATGAATCCATAATGAAATTTGGTCTTATTAAGAATGAATGCAATCCTTGTTTCTAAAAATGGTTTAGTGGGAGTGTAGTCGTTTTACTAATAGTATATGTTGATGACATATTATTTATTGGAAATGAGATACCAGTCTTACAATATGTTAATGCATTGTTGAATCAATTATTCTCCATAAAGGACTTGGTCGAGGCATGATATATTATTTGGATCAAGATCCATCATGATAGATCCAAGATATTGTTGGGCCTAAGTGAAAGTATAAACATTGATAAGATACTGATGAGATTTAGTATGGAAAAATCCAAGAGGGGATTGTTGCTAGCATCACATGGCATTCATCTTTCCAAGAAAATGTGTCCTCAAACACATGGGAAAATAAAGATAATGGAAAGGACTTCATACTGATCAATGATTAAGTCCATCATGTATTCCATGCTATGTACTAGGCTAGATTTCGCCAACGTATTAAGTTTTGTAGACATATATCAAGCTGTCCCAAGTGACCACCATTGGATGGTAGTCAATACTATCCTAAAATATCTGAGGCGTACTAAGGATATGTTCTTGGTTTATGGAGGATATGTGGATCTAGTCATCAGAAGATATACAAATTTTAGTTTCTTGACTAATCAATATTACATGTAGTCACAAATGGGATATATCTTCACTTTGAATGATGGTGCAGGGAGCTAGAAGAGATTAAAGAAGAGTGTGGTTGTAGATTCTACAACAGAGTCTGAGTATATCGGAGCTTCTGAGGTAGAAAAAGAAGAAGTTTGGATATGAAGCTTTATCCAAGAGATGGATGTGATACCGATTAGTAAAGATCTCATCACACTGTATTGTGATAATACTATATCGGTGGCTCTCACAAAAGATACAAGGTCACATTAGCAGATGAAGCACATACTTTATAAGTATCATCTCTTGAGGGATTTTTCTCAAAGAGGGGAAGATGAAGTGATCAGTATTTCCATGGAAGAAAATGTGGAGAATCCTTTGACTAAATTTTTGACTCATCAAAAACATGATCATCATGTGAGGTCTAGCATACTGAAAGTTGTAGGAAGTTGGCTCTAGTCCAACTGGGAGTTTGTTGGAATTGGTGTCCTAGAACCAACTATTTGTACTTTTTTTAAATGGATATTTAATGTATTTAAATATTAAACATCTTATTACATATTGTTAACTATTATGCATGACTATGATGTAATAATGTCCTAGAGTATTTGTTGCATTGATAAGGTCATGGAAGTTCCCCGCAATTGATGAGAACCTTAAAATGCTATACCCATATTCTTAAATATAGTTCTACAGATGTATGACATACTATGATAGGACACATAGCATACAGAATGTCAGGTGAGAGTACTTGTAAGTAGTTGAAACTTCCTCTCATGAAGTTCTCACTTGGTAATCTCTAAGACAATACATTATGTGAACAAACCTGCCAGTAGGAATTACACATGTTTTGGTGCCAACTGATATTCCTATCTAAGATAGTGTGTAATTATCCTTATACTTTAATATTATCATTAATAAATGTCATGACTTGCGAACTATGATTTATTGATGAAAACCGTCACGCGCCAATTGGAAGGAAGTAGGGTACGTTGGGTGCGTCATGAGTGACATGTTATTAATGGATAATTTGAGGAAGGATTTGTCTTTTCCATTTATGGAAGTTGATATCCCAACCCTTTGATTGAAGTAGAACCATCACGTGAAATAATATGGCCATGGTGTAACGATGAGTTTATTTCAGGTAGTCAAAGAATGGTGTATCATTCATAAAGGTTGATGACAATATCATGAAAGATTGTTGATGAGAAATTGAGATAAAGGGATTATATTATATAGTGAGCATTCATATATGGATGTCATTGTTGTGACTTTAATCTCTTTCTCTTGGGTACCTTGACCCGTTTCTAGATAGTACTCTTGAACTTCAGGCAAGCCCGCCTAATTCCAATGAGAAAGAATCCTAGAGGATCACACACTAAGTGTTTTTTGTGGTCTTGGTTAAATTCTATTTGAATTTAATTTATGAAATAAATATTATTCACAAGACTGTGGAAAACTTTTATTCAAGTTAAATTGATTGCATAAATTAAATAAATATTTATTCACTAGACTATGGGTAAAATAAATTTATTTATTTTATTGAACATTTAATAAATATTTATTTACTAGTTTGTCAATAAAAAATTTATTTAAGAGAAAAAATTATTTATTTATTTATTCAGGTGTTCAATTAATAGAAGTGGAGTTTAAGCGGACCAAGGCTGGTCCAGTAGTAAAATAATTATTTTCAAGATAGTAAATAATTATTTAACTAGTTGGCACAAATTTAAATAATAATAACGATGGTGCTATTATTTTGTGATGCGGAATTCTGTTTATAATTTCATTTTGTGCAAGTTGGCACAACATAAATAATGACATGGTAATTTTATTAAAATAATGGATTTTCTATAAGGTTATGAATGTATTTAATTGATGTTACACAATTAAATATTGTTATCAAAGCCCCATGTCAATAAAGAGACACATACGTCTATTGCGCCATGTACCCGAACTGTATGCCCGGTGAATTGAGAATTATTGAGCTAAACAATTTATCTATATAATTATCTTCCTTCCTCCATCAAGAACAAGATATTTTATTCAAGGATAAATAAAAAGGAATAAAGAATGAATGATACAAGAAACTCGCTTTTCCATGCTAGCAATTGGAGAATGATTGGTGTCGATCAAAGGCCATCAGAGCCCATGTGAATTACTGCTAGAGGGATTCTAGTTTAGATCCTCACAAGCACAATAAAATAATCTAGAAGGGTCATTCTAGACGATCAACATCATCAATAAAGAAAATACCAAAGATCCATATATTCTATTATTTATGAAATTAATTAAATTAATTATAAACATGATGTTCAAGATCCTCTCTAAAGGTTTCAAGCCTCTTCTTTATTTATCTAAATCATTGATTCTATTATGTAGAGACTGGAGTTCATCATTTTATTGATCCCAGAATAATCATTGATAATGATAAAAAGTAAGGTTTGGTGCTGGCCAAACCATTCTTCCACTTCGCTCGAAACCTACAAGTGGTATTAGAGAAGTTACATCAAAGTTTATAGTTATTTTAATATTTTATTGATGATTTACACATTTAATAATATAGCTATTTCAATCCTAGTTAATTGTTCTACAAATCTGCATATTGAGATCTATTACTCCTCTTTCATTTCTCGTTCACCTTTCAAAAATGAAATTTTCTTTTAATTTTGATTAAAATAAAATAGAGGATCTCATCCGGAGGTTCCAAAGGTTCCTGGCCATACATCACCAGAACACACTATGTGTATTCGGAAGTATTCGATGTATAGTCAAGGTTCAATGCATCAGGTCTGGTCTGCCAAACCAAGCCATGTCATTGGAGTTTTTCTACATCTTAATGACTTAGTGTGTTGACCCAGAATATGTGGAACGTGGTTTCCAGATTACACGCCGTCTAACTCAATGGACACAATGTGTAGTCCATTTGGGTTAGGGTTGGACCATGTAACCCGTACATGGATTTCCCAGCGGGAGACCATGTAATGAGGATCTATAGGGTGTGTGGCCCACTATACATGCCGCGTTCTCCAAATATTTCTGAATTATACTCAAACTCCATTTCCCCTGGCATGTACTTTGGATGGATGGTGAACAATAGTACACATCGTGTTATTGGAACTACACGCCATGTACTTATCCAAATAACATAGATTTATTAAAATTTATTATTATATTATACAAAACCTTAAAACGTGTACCATGTTTTGGTCGTAAAGTTGAGGCACAATATGTGATAGGTGTTTTATATATATGTGTTTAATTTAACATCTGTGTAATGTTCATTTCTACTCATTGGGTAGTTATGAGTAAGAATTCACCGGGTTTTATTCAAGGTACAAGTTATGTACAAAGATAATTTTAAATGAATTTATTTGTTTAAAATTATGATCGATGAGAATCTTAAGTAAATTCAAAAAAAGGTTTAAGATTAAAAATTGATTAATTAAAGATGATAATTAATTTATTTGAACGTGATTTATCTTAAACCAGAATGATTAAATAATTAAATGATATTTTTATTTATGCGTAAAAATCATTTCATGTATGGATGATCATGACCTAGACCAAGACCTTTGTATGTGTATGGTTTTTTAATTTATTTTTTTAAATTAAATTTGTTGTCCTGTGAGCCTTATCCTTATTAATATTTAGGGCCTATATGCCCAAGGTTTATTTTATGTAAAACCCCCCTTTACCCCTTACCTACACGTGGGTTTAATAAATTCATATGTAATGGATAGAAATCCCAAGATAGTGGAGGCAGTTCAAGCTGGAGCCGAGACAAAACCAATCCCAGAAGATACAGATGTGGATGTGTGGAATATTATAAACATGAACCCAAAAGGTTCAAGGTGTTTCTCCCCAACGTCAGGGTTAGTTTACCAACCACTAGATAAAATAACCAATAGAAAAGATCATTATAATTCCCTTTACTTTATTTTATTTCTGTCAGATGCATGGTTTATCATTATGGATGTTTTGTCACGATCACATAATTAATGAATTAAACAAGGATGTAAGATTGAACTAAAATAAACCAGGCTTATGCATAAATATTATCAAGATATGGTTAATCAATTAAGTAAGTTACACTTGATATTAACAAGCATGTAATAATGATAATAATAAATTCACGCATAAGAGATAAAAATCCTTCAAAAATAAAATATTAAGTCAAACCAAGCCTTCCATTACTTAATTAAGGGAAAAACTCAATAAAACTACGTGTTTGACCAACCCTTGTTGGGAGACTTACTTTTATATAGGAAGCCATTATGAAAGGTTTCGAGTTGAATTAACCATATTACATCAAGAGGAGTATCCATTTCTAGACTTGGTGTAATATTGGAGGCAAAAGTTGAGGGAATCCAAAGTCTGGATTTTAGGATTGGGGAGTCTACTCAACAGATCAAGAAGGTGCAAGCCTACAGTTGGCAAAGACTTGGCTACCTAAATACCATCAAATAGCTTGACCAAACCTTGTTGGGGTTGTGTGAAGTGTAATATAGATCCTTTCCAATAGAATTTCATGGAAACTGAACATTCCTAGTTCAATGGTGAGGGCCATTGGGACCTGATAAAATAGTGGGATACTTAATAAAATTAATTTATTATTTCTCATAAAATGTAATCAATAAAGTACTAATGATATTATATTTTAATTGTAGAATAAAAAAGACAATCTCATCAACCACACACTCCCTACGATCAATTCGGGATAAATATAACATCCTCATTGGCAGTAACTTCCAGGAATGGTTTAGATGCCTTAGGGTTATCCTATGATATGAACTGAAGTCTTATGTGTTGGAGTCAGCATTACTTGATTTGTCTTCCCAAGAGGCGAGTGATGTGGATTTCCTGGTCTTTGAGAAATATATGAATGACGTAGTCGAAGTTCAATGTTTTATGTTTTCATCAACTTCTAGTGAGCTCATGAAGTGTCATGAAAACATGGATGCTTATAGCATTCTTGAGCACCTCCATGCTATTTATTTGGAGAAAGCAAGATAGGAAATGTTTGAGATCTCCAAGACACTCTTTCAGAGTAATAATAGAGAGGGTCCCCAGCTGGGCCTCATGTTATCAAGATCATTGGCTACATTAAGTGCATTGAGGTTCTGGGGTTTTAACTCCCTAAAGAATTGGGCACCGATCTCATTCTCGCATCAGTCCCTTAGAGCTTCTCCAACATTGTTGTCAATTTCAACATAAACAACATTGAGAATTTTCTATCTGATCTTCTTATCCTCATTCACTAAGTGAACAAAGATATGAAGCACAAAAATACTTCTATCCTTATGGTGAATAAGAGTAAAGGGAAGTCAAAGATCTTTAAGCCCAAATATTTTCACTAACTTTAAAGAAAATTAATATCAAAGGGGAGGAAAGGGAATAAGAGGCTATTTTTTTCATGTGGAAAGAAATTAAACTAGAAGAAGAATTGTATAACGACCCGGCCTTTTCTTGCATTACTATTACATCATTTCAAAGATAAACAACATAATAGTTTTACACATAGAGGATCCAAAGGTTTAGTGTCTTGGGAAAACTAGGACCATACATAACAAACACAACATCAACCATAAACATTTATTTAATTTCTTATTCTATAGCTTCTTAGTAGCACTTGTCCTGTCCTTAGTACATGTAGCCACCTGAGGATATACACCAAAATGGGTGAGCTAAAATCCCAGTAAGAGGATAGATAATAACAATACATCATGGGGTGAGCATAATCATAACATAGTCAAAAGATCATGATCATGAGAGGAGCATAAGTAAAAGACTTGAAATGTGGCAATGCATAAAAATGAAACATCATGTTTTAGTGGTTAACTACCACACATACTTGTGAAAAAAGCTAGTATCATGTTAACACATCATTTCACATTTACTCCTGAGATTCATCACTTTACCCAATGCATTGGAGCGCTGTATAATTCCGGGCGCACCCGTCACATTTAAACATTCATATTGCGCTATATAATTCCGGGCGCACCCGTCACATCATAACATTATCATTATCATGGTTGCCACATAGAACACATATAAAACATGTAAATAAATAACCCATGTAAAGGAATTGGTTTCATCTCATAATAACACATTCATAAGCTTTGGGTTCCCAAAAGAAAGAGGGAACAACATACTTGATACAAGAACCATCAACCTTGAATGAGAGGTAAAAGGTGTGATCTTGAAAGAAGAGTTCTTTTGGAAAACATTTTGATGGACATAAAAACTAGTGACAAACATTTATATCCTATAAAAGTAAAGTAAATGATTAACAAATGATCTTTGAGGAGTAACCATATCAAAAATGGAGTGAAAGAGGGAGAACCCGAAGAAAGAAAATTGGGTTCGAGATTTCCCCTTACCTTGTACTCGAATGCCTCCTTCTCTTTAATGTCCTGTATAATAACATCATATTAATTAATTAGAAATTCCATAACCTTTTATACATTAATAGGGTTCATTCTGGTTTCATTATTTCATATTATGTTCCTTTGGATGACTTATAGAGTTTAAAAACATTGTTCGGGGATGTTCGTTTTTATGGTTTTCTTGAGCGGTCCACTTGTATTCTTAAATTGATATTTGGGTAGATCATGGGTAAACATCCAGAACTGATACCACATGTTATTAAGGATATTACAGTATCTTTAATAATTTTATAGTGAATTATATTAGATCCAAGTGGATGAATCATTAGATAAAAATTTAATGATGGTTATTTGGGTTAATTTGGGTGGTTTTTGGATCACAACGATCTTGTTTTAACATTTAACTTAGTAATAAGTCCATAGGTTATTTCCAGAACATAAAATAGAAAATAATACATATAAAATATTCTGGTTCAACCATAAAATGGTTTCATGACCAGATTGAAGGTAGAAATGGAAGAAGAGAACATGTCGTTTTTGAAGGTGATAAATTTAACACCTCATGAACAACGTTCTCTTTAATAAAATAAAAGGAAGAGGGAAAGGGGGTTGGTGATATAATATCCCATTAGAATCATAAAAATACAGTATATGTATAATAATGGATTTATAGAACAATTTGGATGAAGATTGGTAGGGAGAGATCAAGAAAGGAACTTGAACTTGAAAGGAAATTAAAGGAGAAGAGAGAGAGAAATTACCTTTAGAATCCTCCTCTTGAGATCCTCTTTAAGGAAGCTAGGATTGGTCTTTTGATGAGAACAGAAGCTTTTGGACGTGGGGGATGAGCTAGGGAAGGTTTTTGGGCAGATTTTAGTGAAGTCTTGGAGCTTGAGAGGTGTGAGGAAAAGAGGGAGTGAAGGGTGGCTTTTATAGTGGAGGGGAGAGGAGTTTCCTTAATATAAAATTGATTAGTTTATTAATTTCACCTAAGACAAGGAATAGTGAGTCTTGGATGACCAAGAATATTAAAAAAGTCATGTGAGTTTGGGATTTGGATGCTTACATCACTTGTGATGTCAGGAATAGTGGGTTTTAATTAAAATGTATTTATATGGTAAATTAATGTATTCTACTATTCACAAAAAATTCATGTTTCTCAGAAAAATACCAAAACTTTACCCCAAACATTATTTGACGTGTAGAATCCAAAAATGAATTCCATTTTTCAAAAATAATTTTCTAAATATTATTAATTTAATAATTAATAAAAATCATAATTTACTTAAAAAAACATTTTTTAAGATTAAAACTGAATTTATAGTTCTTTCAAAAATTACGTAGGGTCTTATAAAATTATCTAAAAACTATTAGACACTGATTCAATAATTTATGAACAAATTACAGGAAAATAAATATTCTTTTAAATTAATTAATTAATTATAATTAATTATTTATGACTTATAAAATACAAAAAACGTTTACTAAGGTCAAATTGTCACTTTCTAAGCTGTCTAAATTTTATTTTATTATTCACAGGTAATGTTACTATTAATTACTATTCATAAGGGTCATATTACTATTCATAAGGGTAGGTTACTATTCATAAGGGTAGGTTACTATTCACCAAAAATTATTTTTGTTTCATTAGACTCCAAAAACTATCTTGAACACAACCGTGTATGTCGGATTTTTAATATTCCAAACATAGGGGTGAAAAAATTATGTTTAAAGGTCACTTATCACTTAGTAGTTCATTATTTTGTGTTTTATGACATAAATATAAGAATGGAATTTTCTATTGAAATACTTTGGGTCATTACATTCTTCCCCCCTTAAGAAATTTCACCCCTGAAATTTTACTTTACACAAATAGGTGAGGGTACTTCTCCTTTATTACCTCTCCTGGTTCCCACCATTTTCTAAAATAGAAAAGGTTAGAACAAAAGATAAGTAAACAAGTCACAAATAACTTATTCATTTAAACAATTATACCAAAAACATAACATATGGGATCCCTAGGTAAATGTTCTTGTGTATGTGTTTGTACTTATTCTTATGCTAGAGGTTTTCTCTAGGGTTTACTAATCCTAATCCCCAAATTAACTAAACCTTTCCTCTGATACCAACTATAACGACCCGACATTTTCTTGCATTACTATTACATCATTTCAAAGATAAACAACATAATAGTTTTACACATAGAGGATCCAAAGGTTTAGTGTCTTGGGAAAACTAGGACCATACATAACAAATACAACATCAACCATAAACATTTATTTAATTTCTTCTTCTATAGCTTCTTAGTAGAACTTGTCCTATCCTTAGTACATGTAGCATCCTGAGGATATAAATCAAAAGGGGTGAGCTAAAATCCTAGTAAGAGGATAGATAAGAACAATACATAATGGGGTGAGCATAATCATAACATAGGCAAAAGATCATGATCATGGGAGGAGCATAAGTAAAAGACTTGAAATGTGGCAATGCATAAAAATGAAACATCATGTCTTAGTGGTTAACTACCACACATACTTGTGAACAAAGATAGCATCATGTTCACACATCATTTCACATTTACTCACGAGATTCATCACTTTACCCAATGCATTGGAGCACTGTATAATTCCGGGCGCACCCGTCACATTTAAACATTCATATTGCGCTATATAATTCCAGGCGCACCCGTCACATCATAACATTATCATTATCATGATTGCCACATAGAACACATATAAAACATGTACATAAATAACCCATGGAAAGGAATTGGTTTCATCTCATAATAACACATTCATAAGCTTTGGGTTCCCAAAAGAAAGAGGGAACAACATACTTGATACAAGAACCATCAACCTTGAATGAGAGGTAAAAGGTGAGATCTTGAAAGAAGAGTTCTTTTGGAAAACATTTTGATGGACATAAAAACCAGTGAAAAACATGTATATCCCAGAAAAGTAACGGAAATGATGAACAAATGATCTTTGAGGAGTAACCATATCAAAAATGGAGTGAAAGAGGGAGAACCCAAAGGAAGAAAATTGGGTTCGAGATTTCCCCTTACCTTGTACTCGAATGCCTCATTCTCTTTAATGTACTGTATAATGACATTATATTCATTAATTAGAAATTCCAGATCCTTTTATACATTAATAGGGTTCATTATGGTTTCATTATTTCATATTGTGTTCCTTTGGATGACTTATAGAGTTTAAAAACATTGTTCGGGGATGTTCATTTTTATGGTTTTCTTGAGCGGTCCACTTGTATTCTTAAATTGATGTTTGGGTAGATCATGGGTAAACATCTAGAACTGAGTTAATTTGGGCGGTTTTTGGATCACAACGATCTTGTTTTGACATTTAACTTAGTAATAAGGCCATAGGTTATTTACAGAACTTAAAATAGAACATAATACATATAAAATATTCTGGTTCAACCATAAAATGGTTTCATGACCAGATTGAAGGTAGAAATTGAAGAAGAGAACATGTCATTTTTGAAGGTGATAAATTTAACACCTCATGAACAACGTTCTCTTTAATAAAATAAAAGGAAGAGGGAAAGGGGGTGGGTGATATAATATCCTATTATAATCATAAAAATACAGTATATGTATAATAATGGATTTACAGAACAATTTGGATGAAGATAGGTAGGGAGAGATCAAGAAAGGAACTTGAACTTGAAAAGAAATTAAAGGAGAAGAGAGAGAGAAATTACCTTTAGAATCCTCCTCTTGAGATCCTATTTAAGGAAGCTAGGATTGGTCTTTTGATGAGACCAGAAGCTTTTGGACGTGGGGAATGAGCTAGGGAAGGTGTTTGGGCAGAGTTTAGAGAAGGGTTGGAGCTTGAGAGGTGTGAGGAAAAGAGGGAGTGAAGGGTGGCTTTTATAGTGGAGGGGAGAGGGGTTTCCTTAATATAAAATTGATTAGTTTATTAATTTCACCTAAGACAAGGAATAGTGAGTCTTGGATGACCAAGAATATTAAAAAAAGCATGTGAGTTTGGGATTTGGGTGCTTACATCGCTTGTGATGTTAGGAATAGTGGGTTTTAATTAAAATGTATTTATATGGTAAATTAATGTATTCTACTATTCACAAAAAATTCAAGTTTCTCAGAAAAATCCCAAAACTTTACCCCAACCATTTTTTGACGCGTAGAATCCAAAAATGAATTCCATTTTTCAAAAATAATTTTCTAAATATTATTAATTTAATAATTAATAAAAATCATAATTTACTTAAAAAAACAGTTTTTAAGATTAAAACTGAATTTATAGTTCTTTCAAAAATTACGTAGGGTATTATAAAATTATCTAAAAACTATTAGACATTGATTCAATAATTTATTAATAGATTACAGGAAAAGAAATATTCTTTTAAATTAATTAATTAATTATAATTAATTATTTATGACTTATAAAATACCAAAAACGGTTACTAAGGTCAAATTGTCACTTTCTAAGATGTCTAAATTTTATTTTATTATTCATAGGTAATTTTACTCTTATTTACTATTCATAAGGGTCATATTACTATTCATAAGGGTAGGGTACTCTTCATAAGGGTAGGTTACTATTCCCCAAAAATTATTTTTTTTCATTAGACTCCAAAAACTATCTTGAACACAACCGTGTATGTCGGATTTTTAAAATTCCAAACATAGGGGTGACAAAATTATGTTTAAAGGTCACTTATCACTTAGTAGTTCATTATTTTGTGTTTTTATGACATAAATATAAGAAGGGAATTTTCTATTGAAATACTTTGGGTCGTTACAAATTGTACCAAGATAAAAAATCAAGGTCAATATTTAGGTTCATTTTTTATCAAAAGAAATCTATATGTTTCTAAAAATTGGGTATTAGATACAACTTTTGGTGATAAAATTTGTATCCAAATATAAGAACCAAGTATATTCATGAAGATTGACTAAGGGGAGGTAGATCCGTGAGCAGCCGGTGAAGCTAGAATTGCTGTTATATTTGTCAGGGACTACCACCTCACATTTCCAAATGGGATGATCTTGGTGTTAAAGGGTTGTTATTATGTGCCATTTGTTACTAAAAACATTATTTATGTATCCAGATTCGATACATATGGATTTTTTTTCATGTTTAGAAATGAATGTTTCTTCTTTAAAAAAGATAGCCTTTGTTTTAGTAGGGCACATTTATACAACGGTCTTTACATTTTGGATTACACAAACCAAGTAATAGCAATCAATAAAAAATATAATTCACACGAATCATACCACACCTAAATTTGGAAACACCATCTAGGTCATGTAAATAATAAATGTTTGAAAAAGTCACATCAAGATGGATATTTATATTCTTTAGAACTAAAACCACTTGCCGTATGTCATGAATGTTTACACTGCAAAATGACCAAAGAACCATTTAGTGGGAAAGGTGAAAGGGATAAAAAATATTATTGAATTGGTTCATACTAATGTATGTGGACCATTTCTAGTTGAAGTAAGGGGAGGATACTCATACTTCATAACTTTTACTAATGATTTTAGTAGTTATGGATATATCTACTTAATGGGGAATAAGTCAGATTTTTTTGAGAAGTTCAAAGAATACAAGAATGAAGTTGAGAACCAGCTTGGTAAAAACATTAAGAAACTTTTCATAGACTGAGGTGGAGAATATCTTAATCAAGAATTAATTGATTACTTATGGGATTTTGGGATCCTATCCCAACTCACTCCTCCTTACACGCCCTAGTAAAATGGTACGAGCGAAAGAAGGAACCACACCCTATTGGACATGGTGAGATGAATGACGAGTCATGCGAGTATTCCATTATTCATTTGGGGATATAAGTTACAAACAGTGGAACACATACTAAACCAAGTGCCAACTAAATTGATAAATGGTATTCCATATGAGTTCTAGATTGGAAAAAAATCCATGTTATCGAATTTACATGTGTGGGGAAGTGATACATTTGTTAAGGCCTATTTAGGTAACAAACTTTCACCCCGAGGCTCAAAGTGTACCTTTATAGGATACCCTAAGGAAACAATGGGATATTGCCTATACAAACCCTTAGATAGAAAGGTTTTAATGGCCAGACACACCATATTCCTTGAGAGGGAGAACATATTCAAAAGAGATAGTGGGAAAGAGATAGACTTTGATGAACTTGAGGCTCAAGGTATACAAGAGTTGGTATAAGAACAGATTCCATAAATCCCCATGGAAGAAAGAATCGTTCTACAGACACAAGAACTACATAAGAGTACAATATAGGTTAGAGAATAGGAATGATACAATTTTCACGTTATTGAGGATAGTGACTCATTATTAGCGAATAATAATGATTATCTGACCTACAAGGAAGTAGTAAGTGGAATAGATGTTTCCAAGTGGAAAGAGGCCCTGAATTCTGAAATGGATTCCATGTACCAAAACTGAGGCTGGATTTTGGTAGATCCTCCAGTTGATGTAAATCCTGTTGGTTACAAATGGGCATTCAAGAATAAAATGGACATGGAAGGACAATTCAATACCTATAAGGCTTAACTGGTTGAAAAATGGTTCAAACAGCGTCAAGGCATTGACTATGACAAAACCTTTTCACTAGTTGGAATGCTAAAATACTTTAGAATTATATTATCCATTACCGCTTACCATTACTATGATATTTGAAAATTGGAAGTCAAAATATCATTCCTTAACAAGAACCTTTAGAAAGATTTCTACATAACACAACCTAAAGGTTTTATGACTCCAATGGATTCCAATAAGGTATGAAATATTCAGAAATATATTTATGGATTAAATCAATAATCCAGGTCATGAAACATTTGTTTTGATGAATCCATAATGAAATTTGGTTTTATCAAGAATGAATGTGATCGTTGTGTATAAAAATGGTTTATTAGGATTGAAGTAATTTTTAAAAATAGTATATGCTGATGACATATTACTTATTGGAAATGAGATACCAGTATTACAGTCTATTAGGGAATGGATGAATCAACGCTTCTCCCTGAAGGACTTGGGAAAGGCATCATATATTCTTGGAATCAAGATCTATCATGACAGATGAAAGAGATTGTTGGGACTAAGTAAAAGTACATACATTGATAAGATAATGAGTAGATTTAGTATATAAAAATACAAAAGGGGATTATTTCCAATGTCACATGGAATTCATCATTCTAAGAAAATGTTTCCTTAGACACATGAGGAAAGGTATACAATGGTTAGGACTCCATACACATCAATGATTGGTCCAGTCATGTATGTAATGCTATGTACTAGGATAGATGTCACCTATGAATTGAGTGTTGTAGGATGATATCAAGTGGACCTAGGTGACTGCCATTGGATGGAAGTCAAGACTATCCTAAAGTATCTGATGCATACTAAGGATATGTTCCTAGTTTATGGAGGAGATGAAGAATTAGTCATAAAAAGATAAAAAGATTACAATTTCTAGACTGATCAAGATGACATGAATTTGAAGACGAGACATATCTTCACTTTGAATGGAGGTGCAGTGAGCTGGAAGAGCTCAAAGAGAAGTGTGGTCACAGATTCTACTAGAGAGTCCGAGTATATCGTAGCTTCTGAGGTAGGTAAAGAAGTAGTCTGGATTCAAATATTTGTAAAAGAGTTGGATGTGATACATAGCAGTAAAGATCCTATAACATTGTATTGTGATAATATTGCAGCGGTGAATCTCGTAAAAGATCCATGGTCACATCAGCGGATGAAGCACATACTTAGAAATTATAATCTCTTGATGAATTTTTCTCAGAGAGGTGAAGTTACAGTAAGTGGTATTTCCATGGAAGACATCATGGTGGACCCCTTGACTAAAGACTTGACTTAGCAGAAACATGATCATCTGGTGAGGTCTAGTGGAATGAATGTTTTAGGCAGTTGGCTCTAGTCCAAGTGGGAGTTTGTCAGAGTTGGTTTCCTAGAACAAACTATTTGTACTTCGATTACATGTATATTTAATGTAATTAAATATTAATAATGTTATTACATATTCTTCATTATTCTTCATAACTATGATGTAATAATGTCCTAGAGTATTTTTCGCATTGATAAGGTCATGGTAGTTACCTGCTATGATGAGAACTTTGAAATTCTATAACAATATTCTAAAATATAGTTTTGTAGTTTGATGTAATACTATGATGGGACACATATAATACAGACCATTAGGTGTGATTACTCGTAATCAGATGAGACATCCTCTCATGATGTTTGCACTTGGTAATCTCCAAGATAGGAGATTATGAGAACAGACCTGCCATTAAAAATTCTGTATGTTTTGGTGTCATCATATATTCCTATATATGAGCATGTGTAATGATCCATAGAATTTATGATTATTATTAATATGTTCCATTACTCATGCACTTTGATTTACTGATGAAAACCGTCACACAAATAGTTGGTGGTAAGTAGGTCATGTTGGGTGCGTCACGAGTGGAATTTTATTAATGGATAAGTTGAGGACTGATTTTCCCATTCCATTTATGAATGTTGATATCTCATCCCTTTGATTGAAATAGAATTTTTGCACAAAATTCCATGGATATGGTGTATCAATGAGTTTATTTCAGGTATTCAAAGAACGACGTATCATGCAAGAAGGTTGATAACACAATCTGGAAACCTGTTTGATGAGATATTGAGACAAATGGATTATATTACACAGTGACCTTTCATATGTGGATATCGTTGTTCAGACTTTAAGTTCATTCTCTTGGGTTCCTTGAAGCATTGCTAGAAAGTACTCTTGGACATTAGGCATGCCCATCTAATTCCAATGAGAAAGAATCCATGAAGGTCACACATAAGTGTTTTTGGGGGTCTCAGTAAAATTCTATTTGAATTTAATTGATGAAATAAATATTATTCTCAATACCGTGGAATAATTTTATTCAATTTTAATTGATTTTATAAATTAAGTAAATATTTATTCACTGTATTGTGGGTAAAAAATATTTTTTTTACATTCAATAAATATTTATTTACTAGTTTCTAAATAAAATATGTATTTAAGAGAATAATTTATTTATTTATTTATTCAGGTGTTCAATAAATGGAAGTGGAGTTAGAATAGAACAAGGTTAATCCGGTAGTAAAATAATTATTTGAAATATGGTAAATAATTATTTAACTGGTTGGTACAAATTAAAATAATTAAAATAATGCTATAATTATTTTATAATGTGGAATTTTATTTATAATTATATTTTTCACAAGTTGGCGCATCATAAATAATGATGCATTATTATTATTAAATGAATGGGTTTTATCTAAGGTTATGAATGTATTTAATTACTATTACAGAATTTTATATTGTAACTGAAGCAACATTTCGATAAATAGGAACATATGTCTATTGTGCCATGTACCCGAACTGAACATCTGGTGAATTGAGAATTTTTGAGATACAAAATTTCTATCTCAAATCCACTTCCCTCACCTCTTAATAGAAACATATGTTCTTCAATTTTGAAGAAAAATTGATCAAGAACGACTGACATAAGACACTCACTTCCCCGTGCTAGCACCCCAAGAATGAGTGGTGTCGATCAGAGGCGATCATAGGACATGTGGATCACCACTAGAGGGATTCTAGTTTGGATCTTTGTAAGTACAATGAGATAATCTAGAAGGGTTATTCTGGATGATCAACATCATTAATGATGAAAATACCAAAGATCTAGGTATTTTTTTCTTTATGAAATTAATTAAATTAATTATAAATATGATGTGCAAGATCTTATATAAAGGTTTTGGGCCTCTTACTTATTTATCTAAATATTTGATTATATTCCATGGAGACTGGAATTCATTGTCGTATTAATCCTAAAATAATCATTTATCATAGTAAAAATTAAGGTTGGGTGTCATCCCAACCATGCCTCCACTGCACCTAAAACCTACAACCTTCACATGACCCGAGCAGACATGTCTAGAGGGTTCTGCATGATTCAGTTGAGATACCCAGGAATCATCATAAGTGCTGGCTGAGACATATAGAGGGCATCATGAGAGTCAATGTGTCATGTCCTAGAGGGTATCACATATCCTTGTTGACATGTTTGGAGAGCATCATATGACCCAGATGACATGCCCAAAGGGCATCGCGAGAGCTAGTCGACATACTCGGGTGCCACCACGATACCTAGCTGACATGAACTGGTGCCATAATATGAGTGAGGAGAAATATATTGAAGGAAATCATGAGGGTTGGAAGGCGAGTCTGAGGTCTCTATGAGACTAGGATGACATGCCCCGTCGGGGTGTCGTATGACTTGCTTCGACATGTTTAGATAAAGTTTTGTGATCCAAATCATGCACCAAAATGGCATCGTGAGAGATGGGTGGCATACCCTAGTGTTGTCACAAGTCCTGGTTGGTTCGTGGGAAGTGAATGAGGATTAGAGAATATGTCTTCACTTGATTATCTATTCATTAGACTTAGTTACATCTTTTATAATGTGAATTCCTTAGATTTATTCAGTGTTATTTTCTTTTAAGTCGCACGAGATCTAGTATGTGTGCGGGATGTCCTTCTCATGTCCTTAAAGAATTCATTTACATGATCTATGATGATGAAATGAAGTTTTTATGCATTTTACATGATAATTCTGGTGGTTCACTAGACCTTTACCTAAAGAGTAACTTGTTGGTCACAAGATCCACGACTCTGAGAAATCCTCTCTAGCACCAGTGACAGACTCCAAGAGTTCTTCCATGTATATTCATGTTAATTACTCATGATTTTTAATGCTAGGTTGGGGTATTTATTATAATCTCTACCCTATTTGATCATCGGTTTGCACAACATATAATTCGGGAATCCAGGATGGAGTCTGTGAAGGGCTCTGGCACCACACATCTTTGTGAGTCATTATCATGGACCACTTATGTGGGAAACACCCAATTTTCGAAGACCATGATTCCATATCATAAATAACTTTTTTATTGTATTATTTTTAATTAATTAGGACTTGTGGAATCATGAAGGTGTGCCAAATAACTTCTTTGTGGTCATGTTTACATGTCTAAGGGCCTTTGCGAGACTAGGATGCCTACTGAAAGACCTTCATGTGATCTTGAGTGATTTTTTAGGACATTCCATGAGACAAGGATGGTTTTACAAGGGGCCTTCATGGGATCAATCTAGTTTGTCTAGGAGTCTTTCCAGACCGTATCACTAACATCCTTACTAATTCTCATGGGTTTTACGACTGCAAGAGGCTCCCGAATCCTATTATATTTCCTTTTTTGTTTGACAAAGGTTGGAAGTCATGTGAGATTGCATGAGTAATATCAAGGGAAATTAAGTTTTTTTGGTGATGCGTCATGTGACCAAAAGGGTCCAATTTAGATGTGTGAGCATTTTAGGGGAAAAACTATCTATTTATCCTTAGGGAGCCAAAGGGGAAGTACGAAGTTTCCTGGACATACCCAAGGCCTTTCACTTGACTAGGATGATAAGCCAAAGGGCTTTCACAACCTTTACCCACTGATTTTCTGTGAGGGTGCCTCCTGATCAACATGGGATATTGTGATGGCGCACTCACCTAATCTTGGTTATTCGTCTTGTTTTCCTATACCGCATTGCATGATCAGTGTTCATTCTCACGAAGGCATACAGATGTTGTTAGGTATAGTTTCTATGTTTGACTGTGATGTACCACATGTTCTTTGATGGATCTGATGATGGAATTCAGACATTTCCAAGGACATTCACTTTGATCTCCTTTAATATGTCACGTGTTAATGGTTTTATGAGGCCATATCTTGACCAAGGGTGTTTTCATGTCAAGGAAACATGACAAAGGGTTCTTAGAAGGTGTTTCAAGTCAGCACATGAATGTTACATAACCTAATACATTTGGATGTGTTGTATGGATGAAGGTATGCATGAGGGAGTCACACGGAATCCAAACCCTCATGCATTTATGTAATGGAGGAAAATCTATGGAGTCCCATAAATAATTTTATCACATGTAATAGAAATATTTATTTTCTTCACATAGAGGTATCAAGCATGACATGGATCTTCTCATGAATACATAAATATTGCTTGGATGCAGTGTGTATTTCAATCAGATTTACATGGTGCATCAAGTATTGAATGTTATTTTTTGCTTTAATTTTTAGGTGTATCAAACTAATTATTTTGGACTTTATGATAGAAAAATGCAGACTTGTTTTCCACAATTCATCACATAATAGGGTATACAGTAATATGATCTCCTTATTCATGTTGGTAGACCCATTATATGAATAGGAATTCGTGTTCTCATGACTGTGTCTATTCATGAGACATGATTTATATAGTTTAATGAGCTTAAAACCCTTACAGAATCACATCCTATCACAAAATGGGTCATGTGGTTCCATTTTCTTTCACATGAGGGATAAAACAGTGCTAAATTCCTTTCACATGAGGGGTCACATGGTGCCAACATGTTACGTGATGCCTATAACATTCAAAAAAATGATTATGTGAATGGAGATCATGGGATATCACCTCTTCATGAGAATAATTATGTGATACATTTATTGCACATTATCCTTCACTTTTTGGTATCTCTATGAGCATTGTTAATTCCCACAAAGTTACCAAATATAAAAATTAAAAAACGCGAATCAAACAGCACACTAAACTATAAGGTTGTATGGGAATTGAAAGTCCAAGGTCGAACCCACATAGATAGGGTTAGAGAAAATATTAATTAAAAAAAATAATCCTAAAATAATTTCAAATTTTAATAAATTGAATTTAATCTATTGAACATTGGATTTGTGGAGAGTGGGGGAAGAAAATATAAAAAGGGTGTCAGAACATATTGAATCCAGGTTCATGAATTGACAAGGTAAGAAATAATTAATTAAAAATCATGAAGTGGTTAGAATTAAGTCATAGCGAGTACAATGGTAATGAAAAATGATCTCTATATAAATCCATCATTTCTCATGATCAGTTACTTTGGATCACAATAAATGGGTGACCAAAAACCTGGTTTAATCATAGGAAAGAGATAAACTCAATGGTCATGGTGAAAGTCTAATCCAGAGATTTCATGTTAATAAAATGATTTCAATCATCTCATGAAATGTTCATGTGTGAAGAAAGAATGAAACCAAACCCAATTCCTAACCCTGATAAGAATGCACATGCAAGAAGAAATCAAAAAAAGGATAGAAATGAAGAATAACCATGAAATCCTAACATGAATTGAATTAAAATATAAAATAACACATACATTCAATCCTCTTTCATCATTAATTCCCCAACACAAAGAAATAACCTGCTCATTCTAACCATGAGTGGGTGTATAAAAATAATAAAGAAAAATCCTAAAGAAAGTGGGGAAGTAGAGCATCACAGTTGGTGCACCTTCATCTAGTAGTGGTCCTCCGTCTATATCTTGAAATAAATTTAACAATAGCATGAAAGCCGTTTATTTAAAGGATTTAAATTGGTTCTTACCAAAAAGTTTCACGATGTGTACTGTTACTACACGTCATGTAATCTAAATATGAATTTACCTTCATGTGTTTTGAATATTCACAAATATTGTATGTGGATTTGAAACATTGACTTTTTTCACGATGTGTAATCGGGACTCACGACCTGTAATCCTTAAATATTCAGATCCTGTGAATATAAGTGTATTTATTCTCCAAAAACTTTTCCTAGAAAAGGTCACGTTGTGTAATGTTGTTACAGGATGTGTAATAGTATTTCAAAGTGTGTATTGACTTCATGACTTTTCCTATCAACGTCATTATTATCTGATGAAGTCACGATGTGTAATCAAATTACATGTCATGTAATCATGTTGCTTTAGTTTTCTGGATCAAATCTTCCTAAAAAATCAGTGTCGCACCGTGAGTGAAGCTCGCGGTGTGAAGTTTCTTTTAGCTCAAAAAATGTAAAATCATTGTATCCTACCAAAAATCATAAAATAAGTCAATACATTCCAAAATTGGAATAAATATTCAATTAAATACATAAATAAATACATAAAAACACTCTAAACTATATTAATTAAATACACATATCAAGTATCCATTATTCAGGATTTCCATTCTATGTTTTGTAAGGAAAGCGAGATATTTTCCTTCGAGAGTGGTAGTATCCCACCTATATTGGTGTAATTTTTAAACATGGGTTTTTATTTTTTATCAAAAGGGGATAGGCCCGAATGGCCCGAAGGCCTTCATTTTTATTGATTTTTGATAACCCCCCTTTCAAGGGATGAGAGGGAACCTTTACAATGCCCGTAGGCTCAAAGATTACATGGCCCGTAGGCTTAGGAGATTACATGACCTGCAGGTCTTAGGGAATTCAACCAAACTATCTACAAGGAATTTCCCCTCCCTAGCATATGTATCATGATATTAGCTCTCTACCTTCACATGGTCATCTTTCTAGGATTCCCGTACAAGAACAGGCTGGTCCTGATGGCATAGCCATACCCTCTCATTCTAAAAAATCCATTTGGCTCTGCTCTATTGAGTGCACCTGATCTGAATCCTCTTTCGGGGATGCTTTATTTTTTTAGTGTGTTTGGGGAAACTATATGTGGCCCGAAGGCCTTGAGGTGGCCCTAAGACCTTAAAGGTGGCCCGAAATCCCTACTAACCTGAAGGCCTGGGTGGCCGGAAATCCTTAAGGACTCCAAGACCAAACCGGTGGCCCAAGGTGAATAGTTACAGCAGCTACAGTACCGAACAATACCTGCTATAGTGCCTGCTACAGTGCATGCTACAGTACCTACTATAGTACTACTATAGTACCCCCGGAAATATGCTTCTACCTGGTTTTGTACCTGGGTCTTGTGGATCCACTTAAGGATATCTCATCAACTGGGCTGAGGCTCATGTGATCAAAAGGGGTTGGGGTTGGGGGTATCTGTAAAAATGGGTCTAGAGGTGTGTAAACCCCATTCACACATCTTTCCTCTGCTAGAGAATCATGAATGAGGTTCACGCATCTTAGGCATGGAAAAAGATGCGTGAACCTCATTCACATATCCTTAGCAGACATGATAAAAGATGCGTGAACCTCGTTCACATATCTCTCTATGACCAAAAAGCATGAATGGGGTTCACAAATCCTTCGTAGACATGATGAAGGATGCATGAATGGGGTTCACGCATCTCACTGAGGTAAATCTATAAAAGGGAGACCCCCCTCAAAATTCATTATTCTCCTCTGGATTTTTCTACAAAGCCCCGCAAAATTTATTTCTCAATAAATATTTTCTTTTTTTAAGAAGGTAAAATTTCTATTTAAAATTTTAATTGTTTAATTGTGTTTATTTCTTTCATTTGTATTTTTTATTTATTTTATTTTTGATATGTAGAAATTAGTGTTTGTGTGTATTGTTTATTTATTTAATATGTATTGATGTATGATTTGTATATTAGTGTCTTTTGTATGATTTAATTTTGGAAGGTTGTGTTTTTTGTAAGAATTCATATTGAATGTTTAGGATAATTAATTATGTTATGTCTAAAATGTTGTATGAATTCATATAGAATGTTTAGGAAAATTAAATATGTTATAAAATATGTTATTTTTAAAGTAATATTAATTTAAATTATAATATTATACAGTAGTTATATATTTTTATGTATAATATATTGTTTATATGTATCATATTTAAATTTATTAAAATATATATAGAAAACTGTATTTGTTAATGGTATGAAAACAATTTGTTTTATAAATAATAATTTTAAATTCTATTAAGTGTAAATAATTATTATTTGAGGTAATAAATTATAAAACAATATTAATTTAAATTATTATATTTTATATAGTAGCTATATAATTTAGTTATATTAAGTATCATATTTAAATTTATTAAAAAATATATTGAATTTTTTTATTAATGGTATAAAAACAGTTTTTTTATAAATAATAATTTCAAATTATATTAAGTGTAAATAATTATTATTTTAAGTAATAAAGTATGAAATATAATTAATTAAATTTTGGAATGTAGAAAAATGATAATTTTTTTTATATATATGTAATTTTATTAAATTGAAAATAACATAAGTTTATACTATTTTAAGGAATGGTTTTTATGTAAGTGTAAATTATATTACTTTTATTTACTAATAATAATAAATTTAACCAATAAAGTATAAAATATATTTACTTATATTTTGAAAAGTAGTAGAATGAAAAAAAAATATTATATATATATATATATATATATGAAATTTTATAAAATTGAAAATAATATAAGTGTTAATTATTGTAAAAGTTTGTTATGTAAATTTAAATTATATTAGTTATAATGAAATTTATTAAATTTTATTAATATATATATATATACACATACAAATGGAAAAGTTAAATTTTTGGAAAATTGGTGTAGATATTTAATATATATTTCATCTAGTAATAAATAATGTTATCTAATATGTAAAATAAAATAAAAATATCAAAAGGCATGGTATGTTATGTGATGACTAATCTTGAGATGACCGACCAATGCATAATTGAAATTTCATGTCTTATTTTGTGAATGTGGTTATTTAATTTGTAACAATTGCATTTATTTTTCCACATTGATGACATGCGAGTCATCTCTAACTAATTTTGTAAGGACCTGTGTGTCTTCTTAGAAAAAGTAATGTATTTCATACCCATATACCCCCTCACATGCATGTGACTAAATTTTCAATTAAAAGGCGATAAACAAGAGGCACCCCAAAGAGGCGTCCTCTAAGAGGTGTCCCCGAAGAGACGTTCGAGAACAATCGTT
Organism: Viscum album; assembly: GCA_963277665.1. Classification (NCBI taxonomy): domain Eukaryota; kingdom Viridiplantae; phylum Streptophyta; class Magnoliopsida; order Santalales; family Viscaceae; genus Viscum; species Viscum album. Next base: position 1,210,968,432 of record OY728153.1, on the reverse strand, counting down.
TGATATGAGGCATTTCTATTTGAAAGGATACTGGTGGTTGTTGAAATATTTGATAATAGAGACTCCAAGAGTCCACCCAAAGGTTTTGGTTAGTTTATTAGATAATGATAAACTAATCGTAAGTCTCAATATTAATTCATGATTATTTATTCATATGTATTTAAAATATATAACAATATATTAAACTATCTTTGGTTGTAATACCGCCACCACTATACCCCAATAGTGATAATCAATACATAAAAAAGTCTCAAGATAAAGTTAATTTTTCAAAAACAATTTAAATAATTTAAAATTTTGATGTAGTATATAATATTTTATTCATTATTTTTGTATATGTAATAATGTATGTACAAATATATTTCAATGGTGAGGACTTTTATTCTGAGTATAGATTTAGCTATAGTGTGCCACCTACTAGAGTGGTAAATATTCATGGTTTTATGACATTGGATGTAGTTCGCAATAAGATTCATAATTGTTTAAAACTGAGGGATGATCAATCCATAGCTTTAATAACATATCGACATCTACAATATCCTGAATGTTTCTAGCATACCGAGTACCCTCTGGTTGATGATGATGATTGGATGGATGCATCTTCCTTATTTATAAATCAGTGTGATAATGGTTTGATGGATTTGTATGTGGTGATTTATGATCTAGATGTGGTGTAGCCGACTACTAAAAAATTGTGTTTTGTGAGCTCTATAGAAGTTGGTCCTTCACATCAGTATTTTTCATTTTCTGCTTCTCATATTACTCTTATGGTAGAAGTAAATTAGGAATAAGATGATCAAAATTTGGAAGGAAATGTAGATGAAATCCCTTTGTCTGCTGATATAGTGAATGAAAGTTTATCTAAGGAAGAAGAATCCAGGGAGCCATTAGTAGATGATGTGGGTGAGAGTGATATAGGGAATGAAACTTATAAGGTTTTTTAGAGATGTGGGTGAGGGTGATGTGGGTAATGAATCTTATAAGGTTCCTTTGAGAGATCGACATCCATGACATCCACCAGTTAATAGTAATCATCCTTCAGTATTGAGTTCCTTAGTTGAAGGAATGTCTCATGAACAACATTTTGATTGGGATGTCATTACACTAGATTATGAATTCCCTAGCATTATAGGGAATCGTTATGCATCAAATGATAATGCCATCTATGTCGGGTAGGAGATTGAAAGTAAAATGGCCGTGAAAAATGTGATAAAGTAATACCACATTAAGTGACATTTCAAATTTGTGCTTGATGAGTCAAAGAAGACAAAATATCGCATTTGTTGGGAAAAAAATGGGCCATAATTTAAATTTCAATTAATGGAAATATATGATAATTTTTTTGAATGTTAGAGGATAACAAAATTATAGGGGTCACACACTTGTGTGCATCGAGTCTTGTCACAGGATCACTCTTCCCTTGATTCAGAGTTTATATCAAATGTTATTTGTGATATGATACAAACATGTCAGAATGCTCCTATTTCCCTTGTTTAGGAAAGAATTAAACAGTTTTATAACTATAAGATATCATACAACAAAGCATGTAATTCAAAACAGAAGGCAATTGTAAAAGTTTATGGTGATTGGGATGAATCTTATACAATGTTTCCACAACTTATGGAATTGTTGTCTCTCAATAATTAGATTTTTTATCATTTGGAAATTGTTGTGTATGTATCCCCTAATCACTATGTTGATCGATCAAATGGGAAGTTCAATAGACTTTTTTGGGAATTCAGGCCATGCATCGCTTCCTTTCCCTATTGTAAACAATTTATTCTCATTGATGGAAATTTAATATATGGAAATTATACAAGTGTTCTACTCATTTATTCCACACAATATGGTAATCATGCTCCTCTGCCACTTTATTTTTCTATTGTTGAAAAGAAAAATTTTGAATTTTGGAGCTAGTTTTTGGTGTGTGTATGTGTTCATTTCACACAAAACTAGGTTATGTCTCTGATATCTGATCGCCATCAAGGGATTGTAGAGATCGTGGCTAGTTATGGGGTTTTATGGATTGGGTCAAATTACTATCATTGTTATTACATTATAAATATTGCAAGTAATGTGTGTAATAATTTCATAGATGATGCCATAAATAATGTGATCCTCAATTTGGGTATGTTTTTCTAAACTTGCTTTAAAAAAAATTAATATCTATTTTAATAAATTATTATCTTACGGTTTCAGTATATGAGGCCCAACCAAAAAGGTTTGATCGATTCCTTGAATAGATTCTAACTTCTAATGAAGATGTGTATGAATATATTATGCAGATTTAAAAAAAATAGTCCTTAGCATATGATTGTGATATAAGATATGTCCATATGAACACTAATATAGTGGAATGCATAAATGGGGTCTTCAAGGGTGTGAGAAAACTCCCAATCACAAGGTTAGTGTAAGAGAAATTTTATAGATGTGTTCACTACTTTTTCGACCAGTCCCAAAATGAATACAAGAGGATGAAAAACAAAATGCATTTTACTCAGCATATCCAAAGTGATATTAATCAGATACTGAATGAGGCTTCAAGATGGAGTGTTCTAGACCTTTATAGGGAAAAGATGAGCTTTTAGGTAAGATAGTGCTGTGACCAGGCTATATGCACTAGTGGTCAAGTTTTTTCAATGATATTGGATAACATGTACTATGATTGCGACAACTTTTAGGCATTGAGATATCCACGTGAACATGTTATCATAGATTTCTAATTGGTAAATATATTATGGGAGTCATATGTTGACCTGGTGTATCACCAAAGCACTTCGGTAAACTGTTATAGTGCAGCTTCGATGCATGTTGATGACTTTCATTCTATCTTCTTGCTTGCTGATCAACCAACCATCATCCCAGATATTTCCATGTTTCATAAGTTGGTTTTGTTTTCATTTATGATTTTTTCAATGTATTCCATTTTTTAAATTATTGGATTTATACTACCAGGTTTTGGCCCCGAGGAAGAAGAAATTCAACTCGAATCAGAAATGAGATGGATTGGCCTCAACAATGAGGTGGGAGAATACAATGTTGTATTTGTCATGTAGAAGGACATACTCATAAGATATGTTCCCAAGTGGAAGGACCGAGCTAAACATCCTGTAATCCATGACCGAGTCTATATATTGTATCATGAATATGTATATTTTGTTTTTTATGTCCACATTTTAGTGTTGAATCCGTTTATTTCTGACTTTCTCTATTTCTAACATGATTAAATTTCATATTTTCACATTTCTGGATTCTATAATAAAGAATTTTTTGATACTAAAACTATTAAAAAAATAAACATAAATTGAAAATGAATATATCATGATTCCACATGTAACAAAGACACTAATCAACATACAACAAAACAAGCATAAATCGAAAATATTAACAAAATCATTTTTCGTTGGATTACTATATATTTTTTAAATAAAAGTTTAAAACTTTTGTTTAATTCAATATAAAAAAGTAATTATGATATCATTTATGCAGAATGTAGGTTTTCCATTGATCAAATCTCAAGATACTGATTTTATAGGGATTTCCAGTGCCTCTATTGAGTGTACATAAATCTCACCATTTCTATCATACCACACCACCTCCTACTACCATCCCCCATATTTTCCATGATGTATTATATGTCATAGCAATGTGCAACTTCACCTTTCTCGATCAGAAACTCATTTATATGCTTGTAGAGAGATAGATTCCATTGTCACATATAATTCATTTTAGAGAGGGAGATATGACTATTACCCTGCAAGATGTGGCCATTATGTTGGGCCTCCCTATCGATGGTGCGTCTATGATAGGTCGAGTTTGATCATATTTTCCCGAGCTTGTTCATAGAATATTGGTAATAGAGGTCCCCAATGATGGAAGGATAATCGTCAGTGGTAGTTTATGCATGCTTGGTTAGACTAGCACTTCACACATTTAGTAGATTATGCATACGAGATCACCGTGCTATGATTTTCACATGCATATATTTTGAGGATGATCGGTGGCACACTTTTTGTTGATTATTCCACTAATTTTGTACATCTAATGTATTTACCTTTTTTGGAGGATTTTGACGAGGCATTCTGGTATAGTTGGGGGTATTCCTATCAAGCATATACATATAGAGTTCTATGCAGTGCGTGTCGCATCGATAAGATGAAGATCATGGGATGCATGGTTCTTATACAGATGTGAGTATGAGATAACATCCCTCATTTAGCTCCGCATGCTCGTGCGCCATTTCTAGTAGATATTGTAGTAGAGGTTCCACATGGATGTTGGTATGTGATTCCTTACTTCTAATGTCTAAATTAATTGTATTACTTTATATTATGAAATGTAAATATTAAAATATAATCTATAGGTGGAGTCAGGAATATCAACATTTTGATTCCCCTAGACATGACGTCCATGCCTACAGAATTATGTTGGACAACATTCAACCACATGATATAAGTGATTATTATTTATATTGTTAAATATTTATTATTTTCTATACATATATTATTTTATTAATTGATTAGTCATTTTTTTCTTTCAAATTAAATGGATTCCATATAAAGATGATATCATCTAGAGTCTTCCACCGTACTGTATGCCGATGATTGCTACCAGCTCCTGTAGGGTTCCATTGATTCATTTTTATATAGTCTAGTGGTATCAAACCGATAGAGTTATGAGGTAGTTCAGATTTTTCAGCCTGTTCCTAACCCGCCCAGTCAGTCAGCTTCACTACATTCCCTGAAGATGTTAGTGAATATAGATTTTGATTGGAGGAGATACCATGCTAGATATATTTATTTATGGTATGAATGACAGGAGTCCTGATTGCGAGGGGTGTGGATACTACATTTTCAATTGGTGGATCAGATGAATTATGTATCCTGGTACTACAGGTCCCCAATCATATTTTTGACACGACATGGATGGGGCTTTCTTGAGTTGTTATACATTCTTCCTTCCATTGTTCAACATATTTTTTATTCATATTACATAATAATAAAAAAAATCATAGGATGCTTGTATGTGTCATCTACATTACATGTATTGTCTAGTAGAGTGAGCCACCTTTTCCCCAACATATTTTCACAGCCTTTTGACAGAGTTTCTTCATTTGATGGATGAGATTTATCATTTCATTTTCTTTGATCCACCACTTGTTGAGGAGGATGAGGAGCCTGCTGAGCCTCAAATAGATATACCTGGGGGTGATGACCCTGTTATAGATGTTGTTGTTCATCAAGAGGAGTTTGTTCAACTTGATCAGTTAGATGTTTCTATTCTATAGGAGGATGGTGTTTAGGATGATCAGTCAGATGGTCCTCCAACTTCTTAGGCTCATCCACAGGTAGATACAGACGTTGACTTGGTTGTGTTGGATGATATTTCATAAACATCTACAACACAACATTCATCTTCTTTCCATGTTGGTGAGAGTTCCAGCCAGCATCCATGATCCTTATATGCAAGACAAGGTACAGATTGTGAGATTGTACATCCACCGCCTGTCACACAAGAGGATGTGGAGGTGGTTGCTGGTGATTATGTGCAATGTATTCTAGAGCACATAGATAGATGAACATGACATAGATGCACCCAATATACGCCCGATTGTGGGATAGAGGAGAATCCATGCCAGAGGTGTAGATTAGTTTTGTTTTTGATTTATGATATATTTTGTATGTCCTTTACTATTATCATTTATAGAGTTTTTTTTACATAAGTGTCTTAATGTTATCAAATTATCTACTAAAATAAATAATTTCTATTTGATATTCATATTTTACTTAATATTATTATCTATATAAGTATAACAAATAATATGATTAAATTCATTAATAAACATTAATACTCTCGATGAAAAGATCCATGAACTTCAAGAAATCTTGAAAAATATTATTGATCTCAATGATTTGAATTCAAAAATCATGGAACATGATTCTTTGTTTAAAAAAAATTAAATTTCATGAAGAAGAATTTGAATTAATAATAGATATTTGTGAAGAGTAGATGATTATGATTGAATATCAAAAAAACCGCAATATGTGATGTATGGAATTAGAAGTTCCTTTGGACAATTTTGAGAAGATACATATTCAAACTTTATAAAAGGACCCAATTTCTACTGGTACACAGTCTTCACTGGAGGATTTTACTGTTAAAATTCCTTCATCATGTGATATAATTATGGACATTATGAAAACGATTTATATCATATTATTCCATAATAAGAAACAATCCTTAATAGGGTTAAGATCGCACCATCCATAAAGGCTAATAATGAAAAAATATCCACAAAATCAGAATGTAATGTGAAGATATCCATGATACACAATATAAATTAGAAAATATGATTATATATACAATCATTAATACTAGAGGAAATAGATCGACTTCATTGAGAAAAAACATCAAAATTACTATTCACATTAAGAAGTAAGGAAGATCCACCATATTTCCTTAATCATTGTTTAATTTATCTATTATTATGATATAAGGAATAGGGTCAACATTAATGAACTTTAAGAATGTATTAAAATATCCAAGATAATAAGTATAAAGAAGATATCATCATGGTTTGATCATATTTTTGATATCTTGAAGAATAATTATTGAAGAAGATCATCCTTGGTGAAGTTATGTATGTTTTCAAAACTGATGTTTATGAGTGTTTCCCTTGAGGGGGAGGTAAATGAAGAAATATGAAATTACTGCTAGAATTAGTATAACAATTAGAATCAAACCTAATTACCATAGAATTTTCAAAAGATCATGTTATTCAAAAAGAAATATTTTTCTAAATCGTTCTTCCTTTGTTAACAAAAAATAAACTGAATAGAAAGGGGTTATAAATGAATTAATCAAAGACATAAGAAAAGTTCCAATATGGATGCGTTCAAAGGCTATTTATCCATATTATTATAGTTGAATGTTTTTGATCTATCTGTTAAAGTGAGTGAATTAGTTTAAGGTTGATTTTTCTAATAAAACTTTTATATCTCATTTAATATCTTCATCCTGAAATAAAATTAGACTACCCTTGATAATAAGTGCATGATTTCTCATTTCATGTGGTATCATGATCAGTTGGTATAGGATAACATTATTTACCAAATCAAATCCTATTTTTTCCAGATAGAGTATGACTCACGTAGACTTTGAGTGAAATAAAGGATGACACATTATTAAGTATGAACTGATATTGGTGATCGAAACGTTCACTAAGAATCAGACTAGTTGACCAAAATTACCATGAACACTATTATTAATATTTTTGACTATTTAATTAATATTTATTAATATTTATTAATATTTATTAATATTTTATATATATTGATGATTTTTTAATTAATAATATATTTATATTTAATTGGTATTTACAAATATTAATGATTTTTATTTTAATTAAAAATTCTATAGGAAGCGTGAAAATTTGTTAATAATTATTTAATGGATATCTATTATTCATGAATATTTAATAATAATTATTATCATTAATTAATATTTATTTAACATTTATTAATAATTAATAAATAGTTATTTATATTCATTAAAATTTTATTAATTTTTATATTTTTAATAAGAGGGTTTCATCCTCAACCTGTTAAAAAAATTATTAAAAATTATAAATATTAATTTAATATTTACTATTTTAATTGATATTTATTAATATATTTGAATATTTGTAAATTTTTACTTAAAATTTATTATTTTGTAATTAATATTTATAATGATAGAAAAATATTTGGTTCATATTTATTACTATTTCATTTATATTACTGATTATTTAATTAATATTTATTAATATTTTTTGGTATCTTCATGCTTTTTTAATTAGTATTTATATATATTTAATTAGTACTGGTGATTTTTTTTTAAATTTCTCTAGGATGAATAAATGGGGTTCATGCATCCTTTATAATCTTTATATAATATGTGTGAACCCCATTCATGCTTCCTATTGAGGGAATATGCATGAACATGTTCACGTATCTCCAGACCCATTTTTAAAAATACTCTCAACCCTACCCCGTTTTGATAATAAAATGAAAAATCCATATTTAAAATTTTTCCCCTATAGTGTAATCTCACTGTATTTATATTCAATGGGTTGCACTGCATATGTGAACCCAAGAAATGTGGTGCCTCTGATAATCACACTCCACCATTCTTCACATAGAGACTTATTCAGCCATGAGATCCCAAAATAATACCACGTCAATTTATGTCTTCAAATAAATGATGATTTCAATATTATTCTTGGGACTCACATTTATATTTTCATAATCACATATCTTCAGGGAGTCTTTGAGTAGTCTCATGATCCTCTCTATGGTTGTTCTTATGACTAACGATGATTAAGAGGAAAATGATCCTAGTAGTAGAGGGATGGTGTAGTATCCTCCTCATTCATAGTGGATACTCTAGGCATGCATGAGATATCCACATTCATTCAAACTTCACAGTAGCCTTTACTTTGAATCACCACATTCACTATGTGATCTTTTTTTTAAGAAAACCATTCTTACCTTGATGTACTGAATATATCACATGGCATTGAGACTTCATGTATATCGACTTCATGGACTCATTTTATCCATGAACGGAGATTAAAGAATCCTGAACTACATTAGGATCATCATGTATTATCTATAAAGATTCTATAAGAATAACATTTTATTCTTGTGTTGTAGTCACTAGAAGAGCAGGCTATCAAGGCTGAGCATTTCAGATCATACACATTACATTTTATTCCTATTCAAGGACCATTATTGTGACATCACATGCCCACATGTAGGGTTCATGTTTTTTCATAGCCTGTATAGTGTATTTTATGCATGCACTGTAGAGGTTCTTCACATATGAGGTATTCCTAAAGCTCACTATTTGCACAACAAATCCTTTTCACGTAGAATGTACATCGCTAGCGGTGGTCTCACAGAACCTCTTCATGTCATTCTCTTCACCCGTGCACTCAGACAAGAAGGTGGGGTGCTTCCATGCATCATGCGTGGTAGCCTTAATCATGAACAAACCATTCAGGATGATCACCATGAACTAAATGTTCCACCAAGATCGATCATACCTGAGTACATGGTTCAGTGTGTGGCTTGATTTTCTTATGGAAGTGCTTCATATGGTAGTCCCAGTATGAAATCAGGAGATACAACATGGGCCACCTCATGCATTGATCATGGAGCATGATTTTACTGATATTTATGTGATGTATGCAGCTTCTTGTCTTCATTTTATGGCATACCATAGAGTCTTGATAAGAGAAAGTTTATTAAATCCTTGATTTTTTTGGTCCGTGATATCAACCCCAGGAGAAATAGGTGTGTTCTCGAGGAGCTACTGGTGTGCAATATCGATCCTAGGTGCAATAGGTAGGCTAAAACTCAGGTACCATGAGGTTGAAGAAGATGATGTGTGATGTTATTTATTTGTCATGTGAAATGCATGACATGCGTCCCTCCAGGGTAAAGTGTGCATTACATAATCACGAGCTTCAATAAATTCCCTCCTTAGTATTGGATTTGTTCAGAACCAAAAGAATCTGATTCTAAGGTAAATATAAATCACTGTTCCATATAGCTAAATGAAGATGGATTCTTCCGTTAGTACACTATCAGTGAACATATCTACTGAACTTTATATTTTTATTTCTAGTTTTCTTTCATTCATGATATGCATGATATTTAGTTGATCCAATGTGAATTGGAAATGATACCCATCCCTTGAATTATATAAAATAAATACAAATTCCTATAATTGCATGTTGTAATTATAATAGATTACTTTTGAGAGATTCTCATGAATGACCACTAACATGAGATTATTTATTGATAATTTGTTCCAACTATATTGATATCACCTAACTTTCAGAAGGATTTATTGGGTATAATGCATGTCTCATAGGGAGAGGTGTCTTCTTTTTTCTAAAGCCAATAGGCTTAGTGGGAGCATAGCTTGATGTGATAAGGCCATGTAGTGGGCCTTATAAGATTTTACAAGCTCAATTACTATCGTGCTGTAAACTGGCCTTTTTAGCACAGACCTGATATCACTTTAGTTTAAGGTCTTTCAGCTTGGACCTTTGATATTTATTTATTTTAGGGTATTTAAACTCAAAATTTCCACTTCTTTAGTTTATGTCATTTTATATAGAACCTTATGTTTCATTTGTGTAGGTTCTTTTATATTAGATCTTTTACTTCTTTAGTTTAGGGTATTTTATCCCAAACCATCTATTGCTTTAATTTAGTGTCTTTTAGATTGTACCAGATATTTATTTAGTTTATGGTTTTTTATCTCAAACCTCACAATTATTTTGTTTATGGTATTTTAACTCGGACCTAATATTGATTTAGATTAAAGACTTTTAGATCAGAACTGATATTTCTTTAATTTAAGGTTTTAGATTATACCTGATTGATGAGAATGGAGTATAGTGCATACATTCAAGGAGTGACTCAAAACACTATGGGGTATTGGGTTCTACCATGGTGTTTCTAGGGATCACAAGGATTGAAAATACCTTTTTGTAGGGTGATGAATTCGGTTGACGACTATAGGCGCATATGAAAAAGACATATACATACATGAATAGGTATGAAAAGGGTCTCTTGAAGCCGTGTATATTTTATAGGGGCTATGAAATATTTATGGTGATAATATACATTGGGGAAAAAATAATAGGGTGTCTAGGCCCATATTGATAGTTGGAATATGGGTGACGTAATTCATAACCCAAATGTTTGAGTCATGAATATGAGATATGGATGATGTTTTCAAGCCATCTTTGGTATTGTACTTCTCAGAAAAAGTTGGCCTTGATCAACTTGCTGACCTATGCCTCTATATAGGTTTAATGAGAGGGGTACATCCTCTTGGCTGTCTTCTTAAAGCCTCGATGCTCCTTGGGTAGGCTGAGATGGTACATAACCACATTTGGATTCAGTTCGAGAATTTATTTATAGTTTCAAGTTAACACATTTAGGTGCTCTTTAAAAAATGAAATATACATCTCTTGCTATTCGAGGGACATGGTGTCACTAATCGGATTAGGTCGCAAGTCTAATTCTATTTCCATATGTATATGCATGTGTTCATCGATGGTGGTGGATACACCTTCCTCAAATGATGGAGGGACGTTCCTAAGGTAATCCTCATTTTCTCCCATTTTGGTGTCTATGGATAAATATTTAGACAAATAAGGCAATATGGGGGATTCACTATCACTATTAGGGTGAGAAAATCCATGAGAAGAGACATAATCATTCCCTACTGCCTGATTCGTTGCAGAGAGATACCAGTGCTAATTTTCTTTCACACTCTCACTGGGGAAAGAAGGGGTTTGGACCTATTGGACTAGATCTGTGACCTTGAACAGATTTATAAGGAGCACGTTGTCAATGTTGAGCATATTCTATGAATTTTCAGGGGCAGTGCCCAAACAATTGGGGGCTACAACCTGTTTATCATCATCTTCCATTGGTTGATTTCATCCCTTATTATAGAAATCCACTTCAGTATATGTGCCTTTTCAAGTCGTAAATGGGGGTATTGTCACCATGTAGTATTTCAAATTTTCTAATGATTCATTACTTCAGACAGTGACAGAATGTTGAAGGTACCTCTTGGTGGCAATAGAGCCAGGGCCATCTAACCAGGAAATTATATGCATTGTCTTACAAGATAACCATAAGATCAATATTATATGTGAGATCCCCAAATTGAGATTCAAGTTTGGTTTTCTTGAGAGGCCTTTTCTCATGATTATTATACCATTAAATGGTCATCTTTGTGGGATATAGACCCCCTTCTCCATATCCTAAACATGGGAGGGTTTGAAACGAGATGAGATTGATCCTAGGTACATTATAAATTAGGGCCCTTTGGACATTAACATTATTTAGTCGACCCAAAACATATAGGGGTCTGATGTGTCATCGAAGTAACTATTCTTGATCTAAATTAGTGAATGAGATGGGGACATGGCATTCTAATTACATGGTCTCCACTCGATATGCCTCGACTGTAGTTACTTCTATCTCAAACTCCTGTGAGATCTAGAGGGCTTCAATAAGTGCTTACCTGGGTTCTTTTGAGAGATAGAGTGCACCCAAGATTGAGAGTTTGGATGGGAAAATGGAAATCTATTTGATAATATCATACTTTTGTGCTAAAGGTCGGTGCTTCCTGATATGGGGTTGCTCCTAGGCATGAAGTTTAGGATTTCAGGAATTTGAGGTGGAAAATACTGGTGCTTATGTATAAGTCAAGGGAATATCAACTTTCAATGGTGAAGGTCACACCAACCTTCCATGTTTCCTTGGTTGATTGGATAATTGAACCCTCACTAAGTTGTTATGCAATCAAATTGGGTGTAAATGACTACTAGAGGGATCTCGGGAACCTTGATACATCTTTTGGATTTGTTAGAGTGATTTCCCATGGTTCTTGGATGAATATATGTTCTTGATGGGTACATGACCAAAATATTAGGTCCGACCATATCTGCGTTGTCCCCTATATCCTCAGTTCCGGCTCATGTGGCCTCCTGTTCCAAGGTTATATGTGGAAAAATCATATTTGGGGGTATATTTATCATCAAAAAGGGGTATCCTAGGTGTGTCACATGACATAACCAAACATTATCTCTTCATCTGATGAGGAATCAATTTGGTGGGGTAGTGCCTATGATGTGGATGTTTCAGGGAAGGAGTCTGCAAGAGTTGGGGCCTGCTTTAAATAAAAATGTGACTCTTCCTCTACTATTTTTTTCTACTTCTTATGGTAACACCCACCTTTGGGAGACAATTTTTTGTTTCCTTCTTGGGTTATAGAGCTATTTCGGGTTTTTTTGTAGATATTATCTTAGGATATCATTAGCTTAATCAACTATTATCTAAGTCATCCTGTTATTGAAATTCCACTCACACCTAGTGGGAAATTTCTTCCAATCATCATCTTCTTCTGATAGAACAATGGTTATTCAAGACACCTACTCTAATGATTTGTCTAACACAACCTCTTTGGAATTAATCATTCCATGAAGGATGTCTTTGAAGATGAAATAACTCTGGATATTATGACCCAACCTTCAATTGAAAGGGAAGTAATCATGATGGTCAATCAGGTTGACCACATCAGACTTCTTTTATTTTGGTATCATGAGTAGATTATTATCCATAGATACTAAGAAATAACTGGGGACATGTTAATTTTAGAATGAGTATGATTTTTTCATTCATTCCTCAAATCATAGGTGACTTTAACTTCTCTATTCTTTTGGATAAGGGAGATTCCATCTTTATTGTCGCTTAACAGAAGGTGCTGGGAAATTTAGAACCTTCCTGGGTGTTTGGATGTGCACCACTGTGGTTTTAAGAGTGAAAACATCAGCTTATTATTTTCATTAACTTTTCTCTTATGTTGTGGGAATGAGTCAAGTCTTGTATTGGGTTCTCTGAATGGCCTCCTCAAGATGCTGTTTCATTTTAGAAAACTCCTGGAACCCACCAGGATACTTCATGAGGATAAAATGTATTTAAAACTCATCCTGGATATTTTCAGCATAGAGTTCCAAATGTTACATCTATAAGAAAGGGATTCTAAGTGAGTAGTTTAAAACTTTCCATCTAGCTATGAATTCATACGCCCTATCATTCTTGCATTGTTTTCAGTTCTTCATTTCGGCGATCATTATTTTCCTCATATGGATCTGAATTGATAAAGGAATTGGAAATGTAGGTATTCCCATACTGAAATAGATCCTTTATATATTCTATTATACCATAGAAAAGTTGTCCCTATCAGAGTCTGTACAAAACACCTTAGCGGTTTTTCCTCCTATTGATATCGAGGGCCTATCATCAGCCCCCATCGGTATACGAAGTGTGTGGGATACTGTTTAGGGTATCCTTTACCATCAAAAGTGGAGAAGTTAGGATTTCCAAAATTGGATAAAGGTAAAGAATCATCCACACATTTGAGACATGGATTCATTTTAGGCTAAACTAGTTCACGCCATCCTTCCATGGCTTCCATTAAAGTAGCCAGTGACTTTATGACGTTAAGAAGCTGCAAGGGTACCACTACCGGAGCTATCTCTAATCTATATAGAGAATTCGAGGGTCAATTTGGTGGTCCCACTTTTATTTCCCACTAATTTTCATTTCATCCAAATACTGAATGATTACCCTGATGAGGGAGAGGTAATCTCTGCAATAGAAGGAAGTCACAATCATTTTCAACCTCCTCATTTATGTAGATTGGTTTCCTAGATATGGAGCCAATTTGATGCTCAAAAACCACTCTCTCTAGAGGGTTGGCTATATGAGGGATAATATTCATCTCTTCCTAAAGACAATACCCAATAGGAATATTTCCCTTTAGTGTCTCCTCATTGAGTTGATGAAGAGTTTGAATTTTTCTCTCATATTGTGACAACGGTTCCTCTGTTGAAGGGAATTTAACCCTTCTTAATGATTATGGGAAAGTAGTCACCATTTCCCTCTTTAAAAGTATTCCTCCATGGAGGTGGGAACTCAATATTCAGAGGTGTTAGGTTTTGGATCCTTCTCTAGTTCCGGGTGCATGCAACCCCATTTGGTGCATCCAAATCACCATCCTATCGTGATGTGTGTTCCATGCAGTGACCCTCTGCATTTTCATCTTGTTCAATATTTTCCATATTGATAGTGATGAAACTGACAGATGAATATTATAGAATGGTGTTTGTACCATTACTTTCAACACAATATGATGATTCTATACAACTTTCATTAGGTTCTTGATTCGAACACTTATCCTTATTGGTCCATTTTGGCTTGTGACCCCAGCGGGGTCTAATCACCTTCACCGTATGGTCCTCCCATCTTGGTTTTTGAAAAATTTCCTTGAGTGAGTTTACAGTTAGGATTTCTGAATGGCCCCTGACTAGAAGAGGTTTTTATTGAGATGGGAAGAATAGGTGGGATGCAGACTATTGATTATTCCTTCCCAGCTTATAGAAGACTAATTCTATTTGTGGTGATGATTATGATGAACATCCCCAAGCCCTATGGAGTGGGGGTCATTCAAGGCTGAAATTGGTATTGATTGGTCATGTTGTTGGGGATCCAATGATTAATTTTGGGGATTTGATGAATCTTGAGACAAAAATGAAGATATAAATGCCCCCTAGCCTTGCGGGGTGGGGTTGATCTGGAATCACCATTGATGTCTCTAGGGACCACTTAGGGGATGATGATCTTGGTGATGGTGATTGATATATAAATGCCCCAATCCTAGTGTATGGGTTTTTTACATCTATTGTTGATGTGTCCTAGATCCTCTCAATAATTTATGATCCAAGAGGGGGAGGCAGTGATATATATTCTCTTAGCCTGGTGTGCTGGGTCCTCTCCCGGATGACTGATATAGAAGCTGCTATTGCAGCTTATTTTATGTGGCATGACTATGATCGTTTGGGAGTTGAGTGAAATTAAAACCCATGATGTGAACCATTACTTATGGGAATTTTTCCTAGTGATCACAATTTCAGTCTCCATATATGAAACGTATTCATATTGCTTTGAGGGGCCTAGTTTGAATCCCTATTTGATATCCTCACCCTCTGTTCATGATGTATGGGCACCTTTGAAGTGGGAGAATTCCTTTGTAGTGACCAACTATCCCAAGTGTTACTAGGTCCTCTGATCTCGTCGGAAGCTATAACATTACAGGGCGTCATATCTGAGGTGGTTCTAATGTTCCAAGAGAGCAGAAAAGTGTAATGCTCTATACTCTCCCCATCATCGAATATGGATTCATAAAGTGGATTCAGTGATCAGATGTCTAAGGGTCATGATGCCGTGGTAGAAAGCATGTTGCATATTTACACTATGCTTTTCCGGTTTTGGATCCTGGGGCATAGAGATATAAGCCAGTTTTAGCTAAAAATATAATATTTTTATGGTTTAAAGGTGAACCTCATATCCTAGATAAGGGAGATGTCTGGACTTTATCCACTGATGAGTGGCCCATATATTTTTGGCACAGATAAGGTGTGAACTCCCTTTCTATCTCATTTGGGATGTCATAGCTGGAAGTAATGAGGGGATAGAACATGATGTGTAGGTTATTTTCAGCTAACTCTCGCTATATTTCTAGGTCAGACTCCTCTCCCTCAGACTTATACAGATCCATCTGGTCAGACCATAGAAGATGATTCTAAAGGTCACCTGCTGATGAGAGTGGAGTGCCACTATACGTTTATGTGGAACTATATACCATTGAACCCGATGTTTCAAAAAACTCTATATAAAAATGTGTTAGAGTTTTGGAAACCCCTATATACAAAGGTGTCTAGAAAAGGGGAGGATTTTCTTGTTTGTGGTAGATATACCCATGGGGATGTTGACCACAATGAATGTTAGAAGTAGATTCCCTACGATCCATCTCCACACTACCTCAAGAGGACCATTGTGGTAATGAACGTCTCCTACTTCTACTTCCATGTAAGATTCAACAAACCCTTGTCGTGTTTAGAATGTTTCTCAAACTTCCTCAAGGACACTAGCATTGGGAATATTAAGAATATGGGTCACCTCTTGTGTCATGGTCAAAATATGCCAACCTTTATTTTGGTATTATGTAGGACTATGAACCTGATGTATTATTATTTGTGAAACTTGATTATAATTGTTTGGTGTTGCAGGGATACGAGTCTACTGCTAAGAGGATGTTGGTGTATACTGATGAACTATATCATTATTTATAGGAATATGAGCCTATCCCGAGGCATGTTCCATTCTCACTTGGTGATCCTCGGTCAGGAGAAGAGTATGATCCTGATCCTGAGCCTTTTAAATATGTCTCTAGTCATTCTTGATAGAAGTATGAGCCCACCCCAAGGTGTGTGACACTTTCACTTGGTGATCCCCAGTTAGATCAGGAATATGATCCTGGTCTGAATATGCTTTTCCCATCAGAATATGCTGATATATCTCTGTAATGGGATAAGGTATATGAGCCTTCTCTTGTATTGGCTCATAATTTTGCTAGTTTAGTCATTCATCAATAGAAGTATGAATATTCACATAGATTTCATGATCTGTTGGAATATTCCTAGTAGATTCAATAATAGGAATATGAGCTTATCCTAAGGCTTGTGTCATTCTCACTTGGTTAGACTCATCCAGAATAGGGATATGAGCCCAATCATGTGTCTTTGGAGCATGCCACTGGACTTCTTCGACAGGAATATGATCCTATCCCAAGGTGTGTTCCTCTCTCACATGGTGAGCCTCAGCCAGAATGGGGATATGAGCCATCTCCTAGCCATTTGGAATATTCCGACATACTTTTTTAAAGGGACTGTGCCCATTTTCCAAGGCATGTTCCACTCTCACATAGAGATCCTTAGTTGGAACGATACTATTACCCCAGTCCGATGTGTCTTCCTTTATTGGAATATATAGATAATCCTCCTGGATGTGAGAAAGAATGTTCACTTACTCTAGTGTAGCCACTTGTTCACAATGATCAGAGTGTTGATATTTCTTAGCTACATGGATAAGAGTATGCTACTATCCCTTTATCTATAACAATTTTGGAATATAACAAAAAATTTATTCAGCTATTGATAACATATATTGGAATTTTATCAATGTGTGTGTAGGGATGTAAGACTACATATTTTCCATTTCTATTATACATTGGTATATGATTTCAATTGAAGTAGAAATATGCTCCCACTTTTTTCCTCCTTTTGAAGCCGAAATATACTGGTGGAATTCTTGTATGTGGTAGGGATATGTTCCTCCCCCATACCTACTATGGGAATATTCCAACAGAACTATTTCAAGAGTGCATGGATATGAGTATGCATGCTAGTCCCTATCAAAGTATGCTGACATGTGTCATTATGTGGAGTGAGGATATTAGCCCTATCCTAAATATCCAGTGCCTTCCTCCTCAGATCAGCCTTCCTTATTTCCTGTGCATGGGCGTCAGAGGTGGTAGTGTGTTAAATGATACCCTCAGCAGGTGACTGGTGGGTACGAATGGGATGATGCTAGAGACAATGGTTAATAATATCCCTCCTGGGTATCCCCTAAACCAAAAGAGAGCCGTATTTGGATTCTTGATCCATCTTCACCAGATTCTGAAGGTGGTAGTTGTCATGCTGTGGGGATAAGCTCTTGAAGTGAGGGATTTTGGTGATAAGGGCCACTAGCTTTGCTGTGTCTTTTTTGGGAAATATAGACTCACTAGTTTTCATTCTTTGAGAACCTCATGAGAATATTATATGGTTGAGATTTTACCATGCTGGTGGTACTCTTGAACTATCATGTTTTCCACTTGCTATTGGAGCTGTTGAGTAGGTGATATTTCTTTGCGACCCATGGGGGTGGCTATTGTAGGTGATTTACTAGAGAGGTTATTGGATGAAGAAGACATTGTATTAGGTTGGGATTC
This sequence comes from Viscum album, assembly GCA_963277665.1. NCBI lineage: Eukaryota > Viridiplantae > Streptophyta > Magnoliopsida > Santalales > Viscaceae > Viscum > Viscum album. Next base: position 1,210,949,964 of record OY728153.1, on the reverse strand, counting down.
TATTGATGAGATTAGTATCTACAATCACACAGACAATAAGGAATAAGGTTACCAATTAGTGCAATATCATAGGCATGATGTGCTCAATCTGATATGCACGGTTAACATAATTGTCCTGTTTTCCCCTTCCGACGATTCTAATCACATGGACTTGTAAACATGATGATGTAATTATATGAACCCCAGTTATAGAGGACCATATTTTAGATTTTTTCTAGTCTTACTACTTCGTTTTCTTAGGATATAAAAAAATTGGCCAGACACATGATTAAACAGTCATTTTTTATTAGAACGATTCACATAAACATCACCATTTTTCATTCGACATGATCAAGAGGCGATCACGAGGACCCTCTTTGATGCGATTTTAGTTGGGCCTGATGGTTTATTGTGGGGTTATAATTATTACACAATCATTATCATTAAGTCATTTTTGTTCTTAATGTAAAATCCCAATAGTTCCCTCATACATATCTTGGCATAGACCTACTTTCCAATGGAAGGTGGTTGATTGGGGTTTTAGACCCAATGATTCTTAGGGACTCCCATTGGTCGAGAGGATTAGAGTTCGGGATCATCAAACCATTTTGGTGGTAAATTTTTTCCTACTTTTTGACTCTCTTATTGATATATGATATGTTCATGAATCTTTTCCTAATCCAAATATAGGACTGGTTACCCTAACAAAACAATTAGGTTAATTATCTTTATGTACAAAAGAAATAGAATCTCATTAATGAATATATATATATGTATCTAAAGTTTTACATCCATTTCCAGGTAATGGGTAAATACTTATGTGCTGAATTAATATAATCAAGTACTTCGGAATTTACTACTACACATGGAGGAATTTTAATATTACAATGATGGGATTAAGCCATTATGAGGCATTCTAAATATCTTGGTTAATACAGAAATCAAAACCCATGTATTTCATTAATCCCATGATGTTTAACATCTTGTGAAGATTATATATGTGCAGGCACTGAGACATCAAATATTTGAGCTCAAGTCTCAAGGCGACGTCTAATATATCCTAGTTATAGCAAGAATGAGTGTTAGTATAGTTCAATCAATCCCTTGGGGCTATCCCCAAGGTAGGTGTACTAAAATGGGAGAGGTTAATAACTTAAAATTCATTTGCGTTTACATAATGGGATTTCCCTAGATGGTGGAGATTCGTGATTTTAATGAGGTTTTCATTGTGGCGACCTAATCCCACTTGAGCTTTGCTTGATGTGAGAAACAAGTGATGATACGAGATCAACCTAATGAAATATGGGTGTTGAGACTTATCTATTGGGACTTTCCATGGGTTGTTTAATATAGAGATCATTCCTTAAAGAGGTGGCCTACATATCCTGATTATGGAAGTAATAAAAATAATCACAGTTTAGTTGGTCTAGACTTACACACTAAGGTTGCCCTGTTGTCGGGGCTTACAAACCGTGAGTGGACAAAGTTACCAAACCCTGGGATGCCCTTATTGTTGAAAAGGTTTATAATTCAAGTGATATGATAATTGAAACTCCCTAAGACAACATGATATATGCTTAGTATTGGAAACAAGGGATTGAAAATGATCAGTTTCAATCCTTGTGGATGCATGGATTATGTACTGGGATGACCATTTATAGGTTTTATATGGAGCTCGAACCTTAGGAAGGCACCCTACATATACTGGTAATGGAAGAAGTTAGAGTTATCATAGTTAACATGGTCGAGGAATACACACTAAGGTTTCCTTGTTTTTGGGACCTACACAACGAGGGTGGAGAAAGTTACCAAACCCTAGGATTCCCTAGTGACCTGGTCTACTTTCCTGCCTGACATGTGTTGATTTTCCACTCGACATTCCATTATTTTTTACCTGAAATTTCAAGGGATATTTTCCTGACATGTCCTAGGGAAAACACATAATCCATATGGCTTGTCTGAGGGGATTTTCACATCCTGGATGTCTTGTCTGAGGGTTGCCACATGACCCAGATCGACTTATCCAGAGGACATCATAAGAACTGGATGGTTTTCTTGGGAATCCTTCACATGACCCTGACTGACATGTCTAGAGGGTTCTACATGATTCAGGTGACATAATTAAGTGTCATCACAAGTTATATATGAGACATATGCAGTGAATCACAAGAGTCAAGGTATCATGTCTCAGAGGGTGTAACATATCCTAGTTGACATGTCTAGAGAGAATTGCAAGACCAAGATGGCATGCCTAGAGGACGTCGTGAGAGCCGATTGACATACCCGAGTGCCACTGGGAGACCTAACTAACATGACATGCTTCCATTATATGAGTCATGTGACATGACTTGAAGAACATTAAAAGGCTTGGAAGGCGGGTTTAGAAGAGTTCTCAAGACGTGGATGACATGACCCAAGGGGAGGGGTTCTGTATGACTTTCTTTAACATTTCCAAAGGGATTCGTGAGAGCCAAATCATGTTCTAAAAGGGAATCATGACACATGAGTGACATACCCTGGTGTTGTCACATGTACTGGGTGGTTCATGTGAAGCGCATGTGGATCAAAGAATATGTATTTATTTGAGTATCCTATTTATTAGTCTTAGTGCTAGCCTTTATACCATGAATTACTTTTATTCATTCAATGATAAATTATTTTAAGTCTAGTGTGATCTATAAGGTCTGTAGGATATCCTTCACATGTCCTTCCAAACGTCCATCACGTGATCTATGATGATCATGTGAAGTTTTTATGAATATTGCATGATTATTCTGGTAGTTCAATGGACCTTTATATGACAAGTAACTTGTCGTTCATGAGATCCACTATAAGGCCCCAGCCTTAAACCTTACTTAATCTTGAGTTAATAAAAGATTACACATTGAGGATCTTTTCAGGTTTAGAGTTTTAGAGAATTAGATCATAAAACTTGCATTACATTCCACATTTAAACAAAGTGGTTACATAAAAGAAAGTATTAATTTTTCCCATCAACAGAAACATATTTAAAATAAAACATGGATTCATTCTTGACACATCCTTGACACTATCATCACATCACGTACCTTTCCCTTGACCCGTGAAAAACATTTCAAAAACTTGGGTTGAGCATAAAAAGCTCAGTAAGGGTTATAAACAATATGGAAAGGAAACATTAGTTCATATATACATAAGAATGAAATCATACTTTACCCATAAAACATAGGCACTTTAACATACCTCATCAAATCATGAATAAAACATAGAAATCATAAGACATAAAAGGTAACTTGAGGCATTCATAACATTCTTACGTAGGGAGTAACCCTCTTGGTTACGTTTTGGAATACCCATCACAGTATATTCCCTAAATCTCTTAGGAGAAACCTTAACGTTTCACTCCTTCGCGTTACCCAATGCATTGGAGAGCTATATCGGGCTCACCAGCCCTTAGTTTATCACGGAACCACCCATCTTCATAACAATGCCCAAGAGCCATAACATAATCTTATCACATAAAACATGCATAAAGGAAACATAACATTTACACCTTTCAGTAAAAAGATATCAATACAACACATTGATATAAATACATTATGAAAACCATTTTCAATACCAAAATAAAATAAAATTAAAACATGGTATTTATTTTCCTTTTAAAAAGATGGTATGGCTTGTAGAGGAAGCCGAAACTCAAATAATGGTCACGGCGGCGGAGAAGTCACTGTCGCCGCATACGTATGACAAAAACATTCCCTTTTGTCGTTTAATAAACACTTCGTATAAAAAATATTCCTTTTGAATAAACGTAAAAGTCAAAGGGGGTTATACACCGTATAAAAGAAAGTTGTGTATAAAACAAAATATGCCTCAATGAAAGGAGATTGAGACGAAGTCCCTTACAAAGATGATATCCTTGGTTTAAGGATAAATAAATTACATAATTATGTGTGACAAACTAATACAACCAATATAAGTGGATATTAAGTGTAAAATAATCAAAGGACATTCACACATATTCAAAGGATTACATATTCAATAACTACATGTTGAACCCAAAGAAATCGAAATTGGGTTAAGAAGTTCCCTTGACAGCCTAACGGCGTCACATCAAAAAAAAGGGTATCTCATCACTTGGACATAAAATTTACATCAATAAGGATATATGAGAACATATCCCAACATAACAATATGTAAATTAAAAGACCCAACAAAAGAATTCTTTTAAAAAGAGGAGGGTGAAAGGTTCCCTTACCGACATGGGTATCTTTCGAAACATACGCCCCGTGAAAGAAGGACAATACAACATTGATGTAAATACTCATAAATGAAATTATATTAAACAAATAGTAGAATAATGGATATTAAATACACCACTAAATGGAAATTGTGGCAAATGTAGCATAAATCTCACAGGAATAAAAGTGAGATGAAAAACCCCTTACGAAAACTCGGCAGCCTAACAGCGCCACTTAAAACTTCCAAAAATGGATTGATGAGATCAAATAGGGTCTCTCATCATATTAAAATAAAATGTGCAGAAAGAGGAATATAAAAGAACACCCCCATCATAACAAAGAGGAGCTTAAAAGAAGTGACATAAAGGAGAGTACTTAAAAATAAAGAGAGAGGTTAGATCTCTTACGAAAATTCGGCAGCCTAATGACGCCACTCAAAACTTCCAAAATGGATTGATGAGAGAGAATAGGGTCTCTTATCACATGAACATAAAAATTACAGTAATAGTAATATAAAAGATCATCCCAATAACAAGAAATATGAGCTTTAAAAGGAATGACATAAAAGTGTGTACCTAAAAAGAAAGAGAGGAGTAGGATCCCTTACCTCGGGTCCGACTTGACTCGGTCGTTCTTTAACGTCCTGAATAATAAACATGAGTTAATTTATACTTGATTAAGAACCTTTTTAAAGCTTATTATTCCTTTTATATCACTTATTTCAATGTTATAAACATTATGTAATCATTAAGTTAATAATGTTTGTTTTGTCGATATTTGGTTCTTAAGTCGAAAGTGGACTTCTTACAATTACATGTTGTTCATGTGGTCAAAGGTTATTTATATCCATAATGAAATTCATGATTTGGATATCATATATATAATATATATCCAGCATATACATGTATTTATAATATCACATAATCATTTAGAGGAAAGAAATGAAATGCACCGTTCATGGAGACGGTAAGCCGTACGTATGCACGAACGCTACTTTCATTTCTATGTCATATTAATGGAATTAAAACTATATGATAGGTATGTATATTTTAATTCCAGAATTATATTAATCATTTATATGTAACATACATCATATATATCCATTATATATATGTACTCATTATAATACATTACATGTGGGGATAAGAAATGAAATGCACCATTCATGGAGATGGTAAGCCGTACGTACGCATGAACGCTACTTTCATTTCTATCTCATACTTTAATGGAAAGAAAATAATAATGATATAAAGTTATATTATAATTCCAGTATAACATCATATATAATAACTTTAAATCCATCCTTTATACGTCCCACATATGGCATTAACGAATCACATCACTTTGAGGTGGCGGTAGTCCGCACTTCCTTAAATGAAGATATCGCGTTTACCCATAATGGAAACCCTAAAGGTATGCCATAAATGAAAAATACAGAAGATTAAGTAAAACATAAACATATTATATATCATGTATAAGTAGTGTCATGTTAATGTCCACCTTTTAAGGTGTTAAAAGAATGTTGAACAATCATCGTTTCGGGAGGCAGAAATTCGCCATCCACGGAAACATTATGTTCTTTAACCATTAGATGTAGGTGTGTGTAAGTGTAGCTCGAATCCTTCTTATAAAAAAAATCCTAGTATATTTAATATAATGGATTTGTTACAAAAGAAATGAATAAAAAGATTTTAGGGGGTTTGAGCAGCAAAATAAAACCAAGGACTCAAGTGAAGACATTACCTTAAAATCGGGTAACTTCCTTTGATTTGAGCTCAAAGGATTCCTTGAAAAGGCTTCTGCCCAAAGTGAGGCTTAAAAAAGTTATAGAGGGATGTGGAGAGAGAAAATGGGTAGGGGTTGGCCGAGCCAAAGGCTTTTGAAGTGTGGGTAAGGAGGTAGAGGTGGGGGCCTTTTATAAGAGGAGAGGAGGGGCACTCTTGTAAAGTTACAAAATGTTACTTTATTTTCAAAAGAGTTTCGGATTTTAAAGGTCCCACATTTATTTATTTCTAGGATAAGGTGATAAGGGTTCGAAATCCACTCATCCAATAGGTTTTGGACATGTTTAGGTCTTATATATTACATTATCTTTCCATTTTATTTAAATCGTTAAATAATGAGGTCATCGCTGCATCATCATGATGTCATAAATAATTTAATTTATTTAATGTCTAAAAATTATAAAAAAATACTATGATGTAGGAAATCTTTTTAGATTTCCAATGACTATTTATAGTCAAAAATATGACTTGTATAACCCCATGTAAAAATTGTTTTGTTAAAACATCTCCTGTTTGTGTCATTTTTACTTTAACATTAAATAAAAAGATATTTATGTCATTTCCCAACCAAAGTGGCTCCATGGGGTCCCCAAGTTCACCCATGGATTTTCTTGGTCGGACATGACACATCCAATGAGGGTAGGACATGTTTCTAGGTCATTTCATTTTATTAAAACATTATTCTTACCATAAACTACACTAATTACCTCTAATCGCGATTAAAAACTTAATAAGTTACTATTCACCAAAAAATTATTTTTATCCCATTGAACCAAATTTTACTTCTTAATTACAACCATGTATGTCGTATTTTTGAAATTCAAAACACAAAGATGGAAAAATTTCATTTAAATGGTAAAATCAGTTTTTATAAGTACCACTTAGTGGTTTCACTATTCATCAAAATTGAAGTTTTTTAGAAAAATCCCAAAAATTCACCCTAAGCTATATTTGATATTCAGAATTCAAAAATGAAGTCTATTTTACAAAATTCAAAACATATAAGTCACATTAATTAATTTAATAATTAATTCCCGCTGTCAGATCAAATGGCATGTTTTTATGAAACAATAAGTATCAAAAGATTGACACTAGTTTAAGTCTGATTTTTCAAAGTGAAATTAATTCCAACGACCACTATTGGATTTAATGTTAAAAATATAATCTAATTTCACTTTAAAACCAATTAAAAAGGTAATATAATCATATAAATAAATTAGATTAAAAAGTGGTTTTGAATTAAAATACAACATTTTACACTATTCATTAAAAAATGAACTTTATCGGAAAGATACCAAAAATATACACAAAGTAAATTTTGATGTCCCAATTCTTAAGTAGAGTTTTATTTGGTCCAATATAATTTATAAGAGTGAAAAAAACTATATTTAATGACAGTTCTCCATCAAAAGGTGATAAGTGAACCTTTAGTGAAAACTTGGGCATATACGCCTAAAATTGAATTCTTTCCGTATTTTAAGCCTCTATATTTTATTGGATAAAAGTAAAAACATTTAAAAACATATATAATAATATTTTAGTTATTTCTATCCATTCCCACCAATACAACAGCTACATGTTAACTACCATTTAAAATAATATTATTTTACTATTAGAGTGCAATGTAAGATTCCCAAGAAACTCGTTGTTGCATGTTGGGTATGCCATCGAGCATAGAGTCCCCTTTAAAGTAATATTAATATTTTATTCACAAATAAAGATAAATATAAAAATTTCATATTCTTTATTTACCTGGGGTGTTAAATCCTTCCCCCCTTTTGGGAATTGCATCCTCGCAATTTTAAAATTGGGCTCGGAAACATCCTTGAAAGTCCCACATCGGAACAAGAGTCGGTAAAACAATCACATTAAAATAAAGAAAGATAAGTACAGAGGTCACCTGAGTTAACCCATAATAGGATTCCGTGTAGGAAAACATGGACATGGAAGAAAAAGAAAAGGGTCATGTTCTTGAGGGAGAGTGATAGTAAACATGTCTAGGAGAAAGTTAACCATAAGAAAATCACAAACTTGTGATGGGTTAAATGGTATTCGATTCCCCAGTAGTAAAAGTTAATAGACATAATTTTTATTTTAAGTTACTTTTTATTGAGGAATTTATTCATAAAGAAACACAATCACTTATCATGTTGACTTTCAACTTTTATTAGATTCTTTACACAAACTCATATTTTCTCCAAAAGACGAGTATTTAGGAAGACTTTTTCTCATTAAGAGTACTATAATGAACTTATAGAGAATCACCTAATCCAAAAAATAGAACTATATACTTTCCATGTATTTAGACTTTAACCAAAACCAAAACCAAAATGGTTAGTACAAGATCAGATAATCCAGAAAAGGATAACCCTTTATAAAAAGAAAATCTATTCTTAATCTCCAAATTTTTTCCAACAAAACCCAAAGTTCAACAAGGACCATTTGATAAACAATTTTTCCATAAAATTCATCAAAGTAAACCAAAATAAGATTGAAACCCAAATATTTTAAGGATTTACTCACATAGTCTTCCAAGTTAAATCGTAACATTTATCTCCAAACAACATTAGTTGCTCTTAATGTCTCATATTGAAAAGTAATTAACCTAATCACATATCCTCCATGATAGGTTAATAAATTTCCATAGATAACCCAAAATAAACTTACTCTTAATTCATAAAATCATCTAACTAAAAAGAATCAGTCAAACTAATCAGGGACTTCACGTAGTCCAGTGGTATGCGATAAATACCAGTCGCACTTTGGTTGTGGGTTCGATTGCCACAGCTTTGTCCGACGCGACGGGTAGTCACACGGTCTGCGTGTTGTCCTTTTTCCAAAACTATATAATTCTCAAATCATTCCCCAAAAAGGGATAAAATCTTCAAAAATGATCATAACATATTTTAACCTCAAGTTTATCTCATGCCTTTCATTTTCCATCAAAACATATAATAACCCATAATTACCTCAAAAGTAAGGATCATATAAACTCTAATGGTTACCTTTATAATTATTACCTGAACTTCCACATCGATTGGTCATCTCGTACATGATTCATTATAGATCATACCAAGGTTCAAGTGGTTGATCATGACACCTTGCTAGTTGGTTTAGAACAACCATGAGTTTCCTCATTGAATCCTCCATTTTATCTAGTATCTTAATCAGAGAACCACCACAGTTTACTTCAAACCTGTTGTCTCTTTGGTGCCTTCTAGATCCATCCATTCACTAAAAACAGAAATGTCAGTGTGAGTATATCAACAGAACCATCATGTACTAATGAGGAAGATATACTTACTCATTCACTTTATCTAAAAACTATGACTCTTTCTAAAATCCTAACCATTATGGTAATGTCACTTATGCTTAAAGAATACCCTAACCTCTAAAGTTATCTAAACCGAACTTTGATACCAACTATAAGGCCCCAACCTTAAACCTTACTTAATCTTGAGTTAATACAAGATTACACATTGAGGATCTTTTCAGGTTTAGAGTTTTAGAGAATTAGATCATAAAACTTTCATTACATTCCACATTTAAACAAAGTGGTTACATAAAATACAATATTAATTCTTCCCATCAACGGAAAAATATTTAAAATAAAACATGGATTATTTCTTGACACATCCTTGACACTATCATCACATCACGTACCTTTCCCTTGACCTGTGAAAAACATTTCAAAAACTTGGGATGAGCATAAAAAGCTCAGTAAGGGTTATAAAAAATATGGAAAGGAAAAATGAGTTCATATATACATAAGAATGAAATCATACTTTACCCATAAAACATAGGCACTTTAACATAACTCATCAAATCATGAATAAAACATAGAAATCATAAGACATAAAAGGTAACTTGAGGCATTCATAACATTCTTACATATGGAGTAACCCTCTTGGTTACGTTTTGGAATACCCATCACAGTATATTCCCTAAATATCTTTGGAGAAACCTTAACGTTTCACTCCTTTACGTTACCCAATTCATTGGAGAGCTATATCGGGCTCACCCGCCCTTAGTTTATCACGGAACCACCCGTCTTCATAACAATGCCTAAGAACCATAACATAATCTTATCACATAAAACATGCATAAAGGAAACATAACATTTAAACCTTTCAATAACAAGATATAAATACAACACATTGATATAAATACATTATGAAAACCATTTTCAATACCAAAATAAAAGAAAAGTAAAACATGGTATTTATTTTCCTTTTAAAAAGATGGTATGGCTTGTAGAGGAAGCCGAAACTCAAATATTGGTCACGACGGCGGGGAAGTCGTTGTCGCTGCATACGTACGACAAAAACATTCCCTTTTGTCATTTAATAAACACTTCCTATAAAAAATATTCCTTTTGAATAAACGTAAAACTCAAATGGGTTTATACACCGTATAAAAGAAGGTTGTGTATAAAACAGAATATGCCTCAATGAAAGGAGATTGAGACGAAGTCCCTTACAAAGACGGTATCCTTGGTTTAAGGAGAAATCAATTACATAATTATGTGTGACAAAGAAATACACCAAAAATAAGTGGATATTAAGTGTAAAACAATCAAAGGTTACTCACACATATTCAAAGGATTACATATTCAATAACTACATGTTTAACCCAAAGAGATCGAAATTGGGTTAAGAAGTTCCCTTGATAGCCTAACGACGTCACATCAAAAAAAGGGTATCTCATCACTTGGACATAAAATTTACATCAATAAGGATATATGAGAACATATCCCAACATAAAAATAAGTAAATTAAAAGACCCAACAAAAGAAGTCTTTTAAAAAGGGGAGGGTGAAAGGTTCCCTTACCGACATGGGTATCTTTCGAAACATACGCCCCGTGAAAGAAGGACAATACAAAATTGATGTAAATACTCATAAACAAAATTATATTACACAAAGAGTAGAATAATGGATAGTAAATACACCACTCAAAGTAAATTGTGTCAAATGTAGCATAAATCTCATGGGAATAAAAGTGAGATGAAAAATCCCTTACGAAAACTCGGCAGCCTAACGGCGCCACTTAAAACTTCAAAAAATGGATTGATGAGATCAAATAGGGTATCTCATCATATTAAAATAAAATTTACAGAAATAGGAATATAAAAGAACACCCCCCATCATAATAAAGAGGAGCTTAAAAGAAGTGACATAAAGGAGAGTACTTAAAAAGAAAGAGAGAGGTTAGATCTCTTACGAAAATTCGGCAGCCTAACGGCGCCACTCAAAACTTCCAAAATGGATTGATGAGAGAGAATAGGGTCTCTCATCACATGGACATAAAAATTATAGTAATAGTAATATAAAAGATCATCCCAATAACAAGAAAGATGAGCTTTAAAAGGAATGACATAAAAGTGTGTACTTAAAAAGAAAGAGAGGAGTAGGATCCCTTACCTCGGGTCCGACTTGACTTGATCGTACTTTAACGTCCTGAATAATAAACTTGAGTTAATTTATAATTTATTAAGAACCTTTTTAAAGATTATTATTACTTTTATATCACTTATTTCCATGTTATAAACATTATGTAATCATTAAGTTAATAATGTTTGTTTTGTCGATATTTGGTTCTTAAGTCGAAAGTGGACTTCTTACAATTACATGTTGTTCGTATGGTCAAAGGTTATTTATATCCAGAATGACATTCCTGATTTGGATATCATATATATAATATATATCCTGCATATACATGTATTTATAATATCACATAATCATTTAGAGGAAATAAATGAAATGCAACGTTCATGGAGACGGTAAGTCGTACGTACGCATGAACACTACTTTCATTTCAATGTCATATTAATGGAATTAAAACTATATAAGAGGTATGTATATTTTAATTCCAGAATTATATTAATAATTTAGATGTAACATACATTATATATATCCATTATATATATGTACTCATTATAATACATTACATGTGGGTATAAGAAATGAAATGCACCGTTCATGGAGACGGTAAGCCGTACGTACGCATGAACGCTACTTTCATTTCTATCTCATACTTTAATAGAAAGAAAATAATAATTATATAAAGTTATATTATAATTCCAGTATAACATCATATATAATAACTTTAAATCCATCCTTTATACGTCCCACATATGACATTAACGAATCACATCACTTTGAGGGGGCGGTAGTCCGCACTTCCTTAAATGAAGATATCGCGTTTACCCATAATGGAAACCATAAAGGTATGACATAAATGAAAAATACAGAATATTAAGTAAAACATAAACATATTATATATCATATATAAGTATAATGTCATCTTAATGGACACCTTTGAATGTGTTAAAAGAATGTTGAACAATCATCGTTTCGGGAGACAGAAATTCGCCATCCACAGAAACAGTATGTTCATTAACCATTAGATGTTAGTGTGTGTAAGTGTAGCTCGAATACTTCTTATAAAAACATCCTAGTATATTTAAAATAATGTATTTGTTGCAAAAGAAATGAATAAAAATAGTTTAGGGGGTTGGAGAAGCAGAATAAAACAAAAGGACTCAAGTGAAGACATTACCTTAAAATCGGATAACTTCCTTTGATTTGAGCTCAAAGGCTTACTTGGAAAGGATTATGCCCAAAGTGAGGCTTCAAGGAGTTATAGAGGGATGTGGAGAGACAAAATGGGTAGGGTTTGGCCGAGCCAAAGGCGTTTGAAGTGTGGTTAAGGAGGTAGAGGTGGGGGCCTTTTATAAGAGGAGAGGAGGGGCACTCTTGTAAAGTTACAAAATGTTACTTTATTTTCAAAAGCGTTTCGGATTTTAAAAGTCCCACATTGATTTATTTCTAGGATAATGTGATAAGGGTTCGAAATCCACTCATCCAATAGGTTTTTTACATGTGTAGGTCTTAGATATTACATTATCTTTTGATTTTATTTAAATCGTTAAATAATGAGGTCATCGCTGCATCATCATGATGTCATAAATAATTTAATTTATTTAATGTCTAAAAATTATAAAAAAATACTATGATGTAAGAAATCTTTTTATATTTACAATGACTATTTATAGTCAATAATATGACTTGTATAACCCCATGTAAAATTGTTTTAGTAAAACATCTCATGTTTGTATCATTTTTACTTTAACATTAAATAAAAAGATATTTATGTCATTTCCGAACCAAAGTGGCTCCATGGGGTCCCCAAGTTGACCCATGGATTTTATTGGTCAGCCATGACACATACAATGAGGGTAGGACATGTGTATAGGTCATTTAATTTTATTAAAACATTATTCTTACCATAAACTACACTAATTACCTCTAATCGCGATTAAAAACTTAATAAGTTACTATTCACCAAAAATTTTTTTTTATCCCATTGAACCACATTTTACTTCTTAATGACAACCATTTATGTCGGATTTTTGAAATTCAAAACACAAAGATGGAAAAATTTCATTTAAATGGAAAAATCAGTTTTTATAAGTACCACTTAGTGGTTTCACTATTCATAAAAATTGAAGTTTTTCAGAAAAATCCCAAAAATTCACCCTAAGATATATTTGATATTACGAATTCAAAAATGAAGTCTATTTTAAAAAATTCAAAACATATATGTAACATTAATTAATTTAATAATTAATTCCCACTGTGAGAGAAAATAGCGTGTTTTTATGAAACAATAAGTATCAAAAGATTGACACTAGTTTAAGTCTGATTTCAAAGTGAAATTAATTACAACGACCACTATTGGATTTAATGGTAAAAATATATTCTAATTTCACTTTAAAACCAATTCAAAATATAATCTAATCATATAAATAAATTAGATTAAAAAGTGGTTTTGAATTAAAATACAACATTTTATACTATTCATTAAAAAATGAACTTTATCGGAAAGATACCAAAAATATACACAAAGTAAATTTTGATGTCCCAATTCTTAAGAAGAGTTTTATTTGGACCAATAGAATGTATAAGAGTGAACAAAACTATATTTAATGACGGTTTCCATCAAAAGGCGATAAGTGAACCTTTAGTGAAAACTAGGGCATATACGCCTAAAATTTAATTCTTTCCATATTTTAAGCCTTTATCTTTTATTGGATAAAAGTAAAAACATTTAAAAACATATATAATAATATTTTAGTTATTTATATCCATTCCCGCCAATACAATGGCTGCATGTTAACTACCATTTAAAATAATATTATTTTACTATTAGAGTGCAACGTAAGATTCCCAAGAAACTCGTTGTTGCATGTTGGATACGCCATCGAGCATAGAGTCCCCTTTAAAGTAATATTAATATTTTATTCACAAATAGGGATAAATATAAAAATCTCATATTCTTTATTTACCTGGGGTGTTACATCCACTGCTTCCAGAAATCCACTCATGCACTAGTGAGAGACTCCAAGAGTTCTTCTGTGCATAGTAATGGTAAGTACTTTTGATTTTTTCATGATGGGGTGGGGGGTTTGTAGGTATATCCACCACAATTTTTAACTAGTTTTCATGGAATATCTTGCATCAATCTAGGTTGGAGTCAGCGAAGGGCTCCAGCGCCACACATCTTCACTAGTCTATATTGTGGGCCACTTTCAAGGGAGTCACCTAATTTTTGGCGGCAAAGAGTCCCTTGTATAAAAAACTTCTATATTGGATTATTTACAGTTAATTAGGACCTATTGAATCATGTTAGTATGATGAAGAAATTCATTGTTGTCATTTTGACGTGTCCAAGGGCCTTCACATGACCAGGATTCCTATTGAAAGGACTTCACATGATCTCAGGTGTCTTGTATAGGACATTTTTCAAGATAATGATGGTTTATCAAGGGGTCTTCGTAGGATTAGAACTACTTGTTAAGGATTATTTCGAGACTGTATCGTATATATCCTTAGTGAGTCACATGGGTTTTATGACTGTGAGAGGCTCCCACCCCCTTCCCTTTTCTTTTTCTTTGTTTTGCTTTCATAAGGATAAGAGTCATGCAAGATTTTATGAGTAATGTAAAGGAAAATTAATATATTTTTTGGTGACATATTGCATGACCAAAAGGGTCCAATGGAGATGCACAAATATTTAATGAAAAAACTCATCTGTTTGTCCTTAGGTAGCCAAAGGGGAAGCATGAGGTTTCCTGGACATACCTGAGGCCTTTAATGTGATGAGGCTGACAAGACAAAGGATTTCGCAACATTCACCCACTGATTGTCTGTGATGGTTCCACATGATCATAATATGATCTTGTAATGGTGCTCTCTCCATATGTTGGTTAGTCATCTTGTTTGCCTATGGCTCATTGCATGATCAGTGGATATCACGATGCCATGCAGACATTTTCAAGGAAAATTTATCTACTTGAATTTGATGCATCACATGTTCATTGATGGATCTCGCGATGGTGTGAATATATTTCCATGAAAAGTCACTTTAATCACATTTAATATGTCATGTTTTCATGGTTGTATGATTGCATAGTGTGACTGAGGGTGTATTCATGTCAAGGAATCATGCCAAAGGGTGCATAGAAAGTGTTGCAATCCATCACATGAATGTCATATAAACCAAGCTACTTAAATTTATTGTACTACTGAAGGTTTTCATGAGAGCATCAAAAAGCATCCAAATCCTCATGTGACTGATTAAAGGAGGCAAAGTGATTGAGTCTCGCAAATATTTTTATCACATGTACTTGAAATATTTATTTTATTCACATGGAAGTATTATACGTGACATGGAGCTTATCATGAACTCATGAATATTGCATGTGTGTAGTTTGGATCACAATTGGATTGACATGGTGGATTGAGTCTTGAATGTTATTTTGTACTCATCTTTTGAGGTGCATCAAACAAATTCTTTAGGAATTGATCTCAAAAAATGATGAGTTGCTATCCAGAATTCACCGCATAATAGGGTATGTGGTAATATGATATCCTTCTTCATGATGGAAGACCCATTATATGAATAGGAATATGTGTTCACATGACTATGTCTATTCACGATAAATGATTTCTATCTTTGAATAGGCATAGAACCCTTGCAGTATCAGTTCCTATCGCTTGATGGGTTATACAGTGACACTGCCTTTCGCATGAGGGGTTACATGGTGCCAATTAGCTTTCGCATGAGGTGTCTTGCGGTTTCAACTGGTTACGTGACACCTCAAACTTTCACAAGAATTATTATGGGAAGGGAGATCATGGGATATCACCTCTTAGAGAGAATGATTATGGGATGGATTTCTCACATATTCCCTTTTGCGTATCCCTTATGGATACTTGCTGCACTCTATTTTTTGAGGAAAGGGAGATATTTTTCTTCCAAAGTGGAAGATCCCCCATATATTGAGATCTACCTGTATTTATATACAAATTATTTCATTGCATCAGCGCACCCCAGAAGGGTCTCACCTTTGATAATCATGCTCCACTATTTTTCACACCAAGACTTATTTAGCCATGATATTTTAAAATAAAAACGCATCATGGTATGTCTTCAAATAACAGATTATTTTGGTATTATTCAAGTGACACACATTTTTATTTGAGAAATCGAATAAACTCATGGAGGTTTTTTTAGTTGAATGATCCACATATGGTGTTGCACTGTGCACCTTTATCACATACATGTTATATCTGAAACCCAATATTTTCACAACTTCTGCTTATGCACCATGTATAGGTGTGGTGGTGATTTCTCATGGTGCCTTCAACACATTCTCTCTTTTCATTGAGGACAACATATTTTCATCCCAATATTAATCACAAGCACTTCTCCTCATAAAGAATAACCCATATGTTCAAGTTAGAACATGGAGATGCCACCCAAAATGATAACTAGGAATTGCATATGTCCTAATTAGATCCCATCCACAGACAACCTTTGCGATATCTCATGTCTACCTAGAGGCTTCACGACTCCATGGTTGTTCTTCCGGCTAATAATGGTGAAGAGAAGACAATCCGAGTATCGTAGGGATGGTGTAATGTCCTCCTCATTCATAATGAATACTCTCAGCATTCTCACACAACTGCATCATGTCATTCTCTTCACATGCTCAGTCCTAGAAGTAGGTGGGGTGCTCCTCTGCTTCGTGCGTGACAACCTCGTTCATGAACACGACATTCAGGATGATCACTGTGAACTAAGTGCGCTTCCCAGATCGATCATACTGGAGCACATGGTTCAGTGTGTGGCTTGATCTTCTTATATAAGCACCTCATATGAATGTACCAGTATGAAAGTAGGAGATGCAGTATGGGCCACCTCTTATACTGATCATGGATCCTAGTTTCAATTCTCTTTACATGATATATGCATCTTCTTTTCTTCATTTTATGGCATACTAGGAACTATTCATGAGAGAAAGTTTGTGCACTCATTGATTTGATGGTGCATGATATTCCCAAGAGCAACAGGTGTGTGCTCGAGGATTTGATGGGGTGTAATATCGTTCCTAGGAACAACAAGAAATTAAAACTTGGGAACCATGTGGTTGAAGAAGTTGATGCATGGTTTTATTTATTCATCGCATGATCTGCATGGCATACATCCTTCCATGGAAAGGTGTGTGATGCACAATCATGGGTGTCAATAAAGTCACCTCCTTTAGATTGAGTCTAAGGCCTATAGAGGAGATACTTTTGGATATAAGAGAGCGTTAAGAAGGTTGATATTAAAGTTTTGAGAGATATATGGGTACATATTTAGCAAAAAAGAGAGTTTTTGAGGTGTGGAGAAAGAAGTGGGGAACGTTTTTTTATATAAGGTGGGAAGGGTATGTTAGAATAAAGCATTGATTATTTTATTATTTAGACTAAAGACCATGTATAGTGTTTATTAATATGAGTTTTATTAGTGAATTATTTAAATATAGAGGTTTCTTGGACATTTTAGCATCCCAAAAATTGAACAGTTTATTGGAAATACTTTATACAAAGTAAATATTCAAATATATTTTTTTGTTCGAATAAAATTTTAAAAATTGATTTATATGGTTGATAATTTAGTTTACTATGTTTTACACTTTAAAAGGATTTGAATTTTTGATTTCCTTTTTTTATAAAATTTTTAGTCATATTTATATCATGATGATGTCATAAAACATACGGTATTTGTAAAATTGTATTTTTTATTAATCACTAAAAAATAAACATTCTTAGTTTAATATAAAAAATTCAACATAAGATACTTTAAACAAGATGATACCAAAAATATATAATATTTTTTAGAATTAATTTTTTTTTTAAATTTATCTTTTCAGTAAAATCCTGAAATAAATGGAAACAAATATATTAAATAAATATTATTACTTTTTCTGCATTTGATTACATTTCTTTATATCATTATTTAATATTTATTACAAGTTTTATAATTTACTATATACATATATATACACTATAAATTCGTAATATTAAAATACATGTTAAGAGAAATTTGGCCTTAAATAAATTTTTATGAGAACATTTTTTGTGAAATGAACTTTATACATTATAATTACAATTATTTGTCAATGACCATATTACTTTTATAATGAATACACTATGCAAATTTAATTTCCACTTTGTTATAATAATACACTATACATATGATAAATTAAATTTAAATAATAATAATAAATACTTTATATTGTTATTTTTTTGTAAAAAACACAATATTTAATGCTTTTAAGTATATTTTTAGAATAATAAAACATACACATAAAATAAGATAATAATATTTTAAAAATTTAAATGAACTTTTTCATCATTTTTAAATGTATAATAATATATTATTTAAGTGTAAAAATATTATTTAAAAATTTACCTTTTCCATATGATACATAAAAAATATCATTTTATATTAAAAATTG
This sequence comes from Viscum album, assembly GCA_963277665.1. Taxonomy (NCBI): domain Eukaryota; kingdom Viridiplantae; phylum Streptophyta; class Magnoliopsida; order Santalales; family Viscaceae; genus Viscum; species Viscum album. Next base: position 1,210,931,129 of record OY728153.1, on the reverse strand, counting down.
TCACATTATTTCAATAGTTATATTTTACATCAAAATAACTAAGAAAACATATATCATAGTTTTTAACAAGTAGTTTTTGAGGAATAAATTACTATTTAAATACCAATACAAAAATTAAACTATTAATAAGAGTAATATATTTATCAAATAAACTTATATGTGTAAAAACACTATTGAATTCATTTAAATAGATTTTATGAAACAAATTTTCCAAATAATTATTGTTCATAAAAATCAATTATGATACACAAGTCACAACATGTAGGGAAATGTAGTGAATATTAACGTGGACAAAACAAGGTGATGGGTGAAACCCTAAATATTTATCCTTTAGGCCATAGGGCCTTAAAGATTTAAAAATTAAGGGCCTCCAGGCATGAATTTAAGGCCATTGTGCCTCTGAGGACTTTTCTTCATCTAAGGGTTCCATCTCAACTTAGTTAAAAAAGTTGTTTATTTCCTTAATAAAGGGGATTGAACACAAATTGTTTCAATATTATTCTATAAAATAATATTAATGGATAGAATATTAATTTTAGTAAAATTATAAATATATGAATTAAAATTTATATTATCATTATTTAAGGATAAGAGATAATTAATTAATTATCATTAAATTAAATTTCATTATTATTTCTTATTTTAAAAATAATGTAAAGAAATAATATGTTCATATTGTTAAAAAAGAATTATATATATATATATATATATAATTTAAGGAAATTTTTTTATCGAAAATGTTGAATGTTATATCCCACCCCTTAATGAAATTACATATTCACAATTTTTACTCACTAATAAACACTTTTTAATATTGTCTCCTATTTACACAAAATACATCACTAAAAACTAATGTTATCTTAAACATTATGATAAGTTTATCATAGGACAAAAAAAATATGGATGGGAAATTTCAATCTTTATGTGGTCATTTTTGTTATACATAATCTAATACTCTATAGCTAATTGTTATATATCTATGGATTTATATCAAAATTTCCGTAATTAAAATTACAAAAAATAACCAAAATCATCTCTAATAATAGTTAAATCACCCCAAAACCACACTTTTAGATCTGGTTCTTAACATATATACATTTACACTTAACATGAAATTATAACCAACTCCTATAATCCAATGTTCAATATATTTGGTAATTAGATACATATTACAATATCAAACTATAAAATTTAATCATTACTTTATCATATTCCCTTATAATTTTACTCAAATATCTTTAACACTTATAATCACATGGGGAAATGTGGAAAGATATGAAATTATTGAGATAAAATGCATGGTGATGGTTAAAACATTATCAATGAGACATAGTGAAATTACTAAAAAATCATAAGCAAGTGAGAAATATGATCATGGAAAAAATTGAATGATTAATTGAATAAGATCATGAAATCTTAAGAAGTTATCATGATTCATGATAACATAACAATATATCATTCGATAACATTTGTAAAATAATGACCTTGAATGAATAATATATACCTATTAGAGAACTCTATATGTGGCTAAACTTCCTGGGAATGACTCTTACCACTACCCCTTCGAGAAACCCTTTTCTCATGACTTATAAATGTGTCACACAAATAAACATAGAAAATCATAAGAATAAGTCAAATAATATAGTAAATACCAACAAAATATTTTGGACAAGGCTTAACCCACATGGAAAATTCATAACATTGTGGTAAAGACTTACCACATTAATCTTGTTGGGAATGTATTGTCTAAACAATACTCTATAAATCTTATTAATTTTGATGCTCACAAATACCATTATTTGTTTTAATAATGATATTAATTTAAGTGTATTTCAGGAAATTGATATATTTTATATTCCTTATCATGGAAATATATTCAAGCTTATTATTTATGTGGAGTATTTTTCAAAGTGTTCGGAACACTCCTAACCATATTCCGGAAACACCATTCATACCATATGTTAAAGAAACATAATGCGAGGAACAAACCCTATGTTTGTATTATACCTCTTTCTAAAATAAAATCACTTATAGTTAATATAACCTACATTGATAGAAAATTATGGATAAAAAACCTTATATTTGGATGAAACCTATCATTTTATAAAGAGAAAAAGTATGGATAAAGAACCTTATGTAAGTATGGAACCTTACATTTGAGAAGAAAATGTATGGATCATCAACCTTAATTTTTTGATCAACCATACATTTTAAACCTTATATTCAGAGAATAAATTATATATAGTTGAACCCTTTGTTTGGTATTTTTTCATTTTGTAAAGGAACCTTACGTTTCACTTTTCATCACCGGAGATTTGAATTTATGATTTTATCGAAGTTTTGTGCAATATTATTTACAGAATACTAGACCAATTTAAAGCTCGTTTTTAATGATTTAAAGAACATTATGACTAATTCAAAGAATATTATTAAGTGGATTAATTCTCTCCTATTATTAAAGAAATATATGAATACACTAAGTTGTCTAAAGAATTTTAATTCTTACGATTAATGAGGTGATTTTCTTGGATCTAATTTGAAAAGACAGGCTCTTTGTTTTACTTATATCTATGAATTTGTTCTATATATATGTGTGTATGATTCAAATAATATTATATGTTAAGATATATATTGTGATACATATTCATGATTGAAACTACATTCTTGTGAATATCTTCTTTAAATTTACTGCAAAAATCAATGATACTCTGTTTCTCTATAGAAGAGGCTACAATGGAAATATACATATTAAAAAATTAGTATTTTCTATAAGTATATTGCTACTATTTGTTGTTTTTTTTATTTCAAAGATAACTTGCAACCAGATTGTTTCAGAACCGTTCTTTCCTAAAGAACCTATTTTATAAAGAAGAAGATTCATCTACCATCAGTAGTTGTTCAACTATAAAGTTCAACCATAATCATTTTTAATCAATATCTTTTTATTGAAAGTTTAAACTGCTAAAACTTATTTGTGGTGGAGTATCAGTTATCTATCTAAGTTGTGATTAATTGATTCACTATTATAGAACCAGAAGACTATGTTTTTAGTCTTTTTTGTAATGGTGTCAACTGGATGCACTCAGTTGTTGATTGATCTTATTATATGAGGACCTGAATAGTGAAATTCACCAAACTCATAGATAGAGTAATTGGTGGAGTGGACTAGGGGATCTATATTCCATTAATAACTATAAACATTCATGTTCTATATTTATGTTTTTATCCACTGTTCTTAATTTCATTCAAATATAAACACTGCTTACCCGCATAATCATCAGTCGACATCAAGAGTCAAAATTTTAAAGGAATTTGGAAAAGACACAATTCACCCCCTATTATTTATATTTGTATATTCCGACCTAAAAATTGGTATCAAATGAGAGATTTTGTAAAAGCCTATAACAAGCTAAAAGAATAGGGCCTATACAAAGATTGAAATGGCTGATCAGAGAGAAGGAATGTCAATGGTTTGTGCTCTTTATTTCAATGGTGAAACATATAAATGCTATAAATCACATATGATTATATATTTTAAGAATCTCATATTCAAATTCTACTCTAAGATCATTACTACTTATATAATTTATGAAAATATTTCAACTTGGACTGCTACTACAGAGGCTGGCTATGACACGAATTCAAATTCTATGAATGTTATTATTTATGGTCCTCGACCAGATAAATTTAACTATGTCTCAAAATTTCTTACTACTTATGAAATATGAAAAAATATTGGAGTTTCTTAAGAAGGAATAGATAATATAAAACAAATTTGGTATGCAACAACAAAACTGAAATTTGATAGATTCATAATTCTTGATGGAGAAAGTATCACTCAGATGAATTAAAGGCTTAAAAAGATTATAAATAATATTACAGCCTTAGTTGATCCTATAAAACAAGAATATAATTCTGTGAAGGTACTGAGAGTACTACCTACTAAATGGAATGGTATATGAGTTGCAATTCGAAAATCATCACCTATAAAAAATCTGACAATGAGAGAACTGATTGGGACACTAATGATGTATGAAGTTTAAATAGAAGATGAAGTTGAAGATAAAAAAGTATTAGTAAAAAAATAATAATAATGTTATAGAGGTAAAATATCAGAAGAAAAGAAAAAGAATAAATCAAGAAGTCTTAGAAGAAAGGAATTCAGATACAACTGATTTTGAAATGGATTTCGCTCATTTATCCAGAAAGTTTAGCAAGTTTTATAAGAATAAAAGAGGATTCCGAAAGCCTTTAAAAAGGGATGAGAAAGACTCTAGGGAAGTTAGATGCTATGAATACAAGAAATTAGGTCACATAATACCTGATTGTCCCTAGATAGAATGTGAAAAGAGAAAGAAAATAAAGTTATATCAGAAAAATGATGATTATGAACATAAAGGGAAAAGAGCAACGAAGGAAACTTGGAGTGTCTCTAAAGACTCCATTAGCTCATTAAAATCGGATTCATAAAAGAAAAAAGAACATCTAAAAGAAAATATAAACTTCATGAAGAACAAGATAAGTTAAAAACCTATTATTCATCTAATTCTGGTTCTGATTCAAACTATTCAAATATTAAATTGGCAGCCTACCAAAAAATGCTTGAAGGAAAGTATGACTCCTTATGAAAGAAACAAAAATCTTTAAAAAATATTCACAATGAAATTTTTGGAGAAATAGATGACTTACTTAAACAACATCAAGAGTTAATTGAAAAATTTAACTCATATACCACAAACTATGCTAATCATGAAAATAAGATTAAAGAATTATAAGATTAAATAGAACCTTAAAAACGTACCACTCTCTTATTTAGAAAAGGAGAAAATATTCTAAATGAAATTCTTGGTAAAAATTTCAATAGAAAGAATATATTTGGTATAGGAAGTAAAGGTAAAAAATCTAAACTATATAATAACTATTTTTTTCCCAACACAAAAAATGTTATCAGTCATTTTTGTGGAATTAAAGGGCATATAACAAAAAACTGTAATTTAAGAAATCCTCAAATAAGTGAAATTAAAAGGTCTTTTATTTAAAATAGATCATATGAAGTAAATATGAGTTATTGAAAAAAAAATCAGATCTAGATTCTCAGATATTTTTTAGCTAACAATACTGGACCCAAAAAAATAAGGGTACTAAACAAACTCAGGTTTAAATCGCTTTTATAGGAAAAAGGTTACATAAAAGGAAAGGATATATAGTGTACACACAATGGATACTCCAGAAATATGAGTGGAAACTCATCAAACTTCGATACAATGACTGAAATAGACGGAGGTCTAGTGACCTTTAGTGATAATATGAAAGGAAATATAATTGGATTTGGAACTGTTGGAGATCCAAAAATAGTCTCAATCAACAAAGTACTATATGTACAAGGGATGAAGCATAACATGATAAGTATATCTCAACTATTTGATGATGGATATTATGTTGATTTTTCTAAAAATTCATGATCTATGTTTAAAGATAATATGATTATGTTTAGAGCACCTAAAACTGATAATGTTTATACTTGGGATTTAAATTTATTGTGTAAAAAGAAAGTGAATTGTTTAAATTACAAGATAAATGAGTCTTGGATATGGAATAAAAGTCTTGGTCAATGTAATATTTATTGTTTACATAAATTATCTAAGATTTTTTTTCTTCAGATTTACCTAGTCTTAATTTTGATAGTGACATATTTTGTGATGCATGCCAAATTGGCAAGCATCCCAAATCTTCCCTAAAATATATTAACATAATTACTACATCAAAACCTCTAGAACTTATCCACATGGATCCGTTTGGACCATCAAGAGTAGAAAGTTTGTCTAGAAAATTATATGTATATGTTTTAGTTGATGATTACTTTAGATTTACTTGGATTTATTTTCTAAAACTCAAAATTGAAGCTTTTACTATTTTTGGAAGTTTCTATAAATTAGTTGAAAATGAAAAATGTTTTAAGATTATTTCATTAAGAAGTGATCATGGTGGATAATTTGAAAATCAGGAATTAAATTCCTTCTATTCAAATCTGGGTATTAAACACACATTCTCTCCCCCAGGAACACCTAAAAAATGGAATTGTTGAAAAGAAACAGAACTATTAAAGAAATGGCTAGGACTATGTTGAATGAATAATGTCAACCTACCTACTTCTGGGAGGAATCTAAAAGAACAACCTTCTATATCATGAATAGAGTTTTAATTCGTCCTATTTTTAGAAAGTTATATCATGAAATTGGAATAACATAAATTCAAAGGTTAAGTACTTTATAGTTTTTGGATGTATGGTGTATATCCTAAACACCAAGGATAATCTTGGTATGTTCAATACAAAAGATGATGAAAGAATATTTTTTGGACATTCTGATACCTCTAAAGCCTATAAAGTGTTTAACAAAAAGTCAAGGATTTTTGAAGAATCAGTACATGTGATGTTTGATGAAACTGACCCTTTTATTAAAGAGAAAGATCAAACTGATGAAACTACTGACTCCTATAACAACATGAGACTTAAAAACCTGAAAAATGATTTTGAAAATAACATAAATAAAATTCGGTCTAGTTTAGAAGAACATGATACTGATGAGCCTAAAAGTGTTTTAAACTGACAATCAATAACCTTAAATAATCACTCTTTATAAACTATAATAGGAGACCTATAAATATGAATAATAACTAGAATAAATTCCAGAAACCTTATTGAATTATCCACCTTTCTATCTCAACTAGAACTTAAATATTTTGAATAAGACTTAAAAGATGAAAGTTGGATGTTATCAATGAAAGATGAGCTAAACCAAATAAAAAAGAATGAATTTTCGGAATTATTTAAAAGACCATAACATTATCCAGTTATAGGAACTAAGTGGGTCTTTAGAAATAAACAAGATGATCAAGGTATTATAACGAGAAACAAAGCTAGATTAGTAGATAAATGATATAATTAGGAAGAAGGTATAGATTGCGATGAAACGTTTTCCCATACATCAAGATTATAAGAAATTATAATTCCTTTAGATTATGCATATTATATGAACTTTAAATTATATCATATGGATGTTAAATCTACATTTATAAATGGCTATTTAATGGAGGATTCTTATGTTGATAAACCTCCTAGTTTTGAAAACTCTCAAAAACCAGATTCTATTTTTAAACATACTAAATCTCTTTATAGACTTAAACAAGCACCTAGAGCTTGGTATGAAAGATTAAGTTATTTTATTTTAAAAAATTGATTTACTTTTGGAATGGTATATACAAATCTTTTTAAGAACACCATTTGTTCTAATATATTATTAGTTCAAATCTATGTTGATGATGTTTATAACAACCCTGCTCTTTATTTCATACTATTTATTTCATACTATTTATTTCATAAAATCTTCACTTGATACAACATAGAATATCTATAGGTCTAATGTATTTAGGGATTAGGAACATTACATAACATCTTATAACATAAAACACACACCATCTTTATTGAAAAATTCCTTTACATGACCACTACATTCCCTCATACATAGCATTGCATGGGATAACCTGAGGACATGCAAATGAAAAGGTTGAGCTATAGAGCCCAGTAAGGGAGTAAACAAGGAGTAAAATGAAGATTACAATACATGTTAGGAAACTGGAATATTAAGGGAGCACAAGAGAAACATGAACATAAAGGCATGATAAAGCATGATAATCATAACATGGAAATGTGGCAACAACACTTAACATGGAATTTAGCATGAGATAAGGCTCATTGAACATGGAGCATGAGTAAATCCTCATTACACATGAGGCACTATTAAAACCTCTTGGCACTTTAATTAGCATGAGACAACACTCATTTCACATGACGTACCATGATACTATACTATACCCAATGCATTAAAGCGCTATCAGGGATCACCCTTCTTAAACATTTTATTTCAAGCATAAGTGTGCAACATGGATCATATAACATGGAATAAATAAACATAATAAGTTATTACATGATTAAGTAATGTGAAAAAAGACATGAAATTACCATTAAATATGTACATGTGAATAAAGGTGAATACCCTTGATAGCTACATGGGTATAGTATTCACTACACAATGATCTTGGCTTGAAAAAACATGATGCAATTTGGGTAGCATAACGGTGTGACATAAGGATTCATGGAAACAGTTGATGAGAGAGAAAAGGGTGTATCATCGTATGTACATGAAATGGTTAGTAATGGGGTCATATAGATACATGTCCCAACATACACAATGAAATTTAGATTCCTAATACAAAATAAATACTTTGATGTAAAAGAGGATAGAGAAATCACTCATGGAATTTTGGCACAGTAACAGGTGTACATGGGAGGTATTAATGAGAGAGAAAGGGGTATCCCATCATCCAAAAATAAAGTGATCAGTATGGGGGGAGGTGTTAAATCATACCCCAACATTTGTAATTGAAAACAAAAGGGCATAACAACTTAAAGAAAATTGGACAAAAATGAGAAAGGAAAAAATCCATTACTTGGAAGTGTGATACCAAAGGTTTGGGAGAGGATTGAGAGAGGATTATTGGGAGCTTGGGGAACCTTGGGAGGATTCTAAAGAAAGGATGGAAGGGGTTTTCAAACTAAAAAGGCTTTTAGTGAAGAAGTAGTGGGAGCTTGGGTGGGTTTATATAGGAAAGGAGATGGAATTATTTATTATTTAGGTTTGGGACACCACACATTACACTAACCACAACCACAAATAATACCATGGTTTTTGACTAGATTTTTTGAAAAAGGAGAGTTAAAAACAATATTTTATGAGGCCAGTGGCTGAACGTCTTAAAATAATAGGGTTTCTTATGTGGAGGTGAGTCACACTCTCAAGGAAAACAATTGAAAAAGACAAAATGTTTTATATGCCTTGAAGGGTCCATTAAAGCTTTGTAAAATAAATAAAACAAACCCAAAATAAAATTATTTTAATGGTAAAACATATATTGGCCGAAAATAATATTTATATAATTTTATTACATCACTACAGGGTCATTATGATGACATAAAACACATTATATATTTACATGATATTTAATTTTTACCCAAAAATTTGATTGTCTCAGAAAATTATGAATAATTCACTGTTGGATAATTTTGAAATCCTAATTTCCAAAATAATTTTCATTTTATATAAATAATTTTCTATATTTTTGAATTTTTACTTTTAAAATAAAAACCGACATTTATCAAAAAATCATGGGTTTTGACAAAATGATATTTCAAACTTTAATAAAAATTACAATTTCATTTATAAAATTATACGATAATTTATATTTAATAAAAATTAATTTTATAATAATAATGAAATATTATTTAATTCAAAAATCCATTAATTTATTAAAATATATTTCTTAATTGAATATTAACTAAAAATAATATTTTTGCTTTAAAAACTATTTACAAAGTAACAATAATAAACTGAATGTATACTAATTATTATATACAAAATAATTCACCTAATCATAGTGATAAGTTCTTGTTACATAACCCCTTATAACACCCACATAAGACTAACGAGTAAGGTGTGCGATGGGGACACACTCTTTGGGTGGTTCAGATAACATTTCTCGGGTGGTAATCTCTATTAACTTCCACTTCTCCTGTTGTCGGTTCTGCTCAAGCTTAACATCTTCAAGATTGGATTGGGCTTGGTCAAGATCAAATACCAATGATGCCACATCCTTTCCGAGCTTCGAAAAATGGGCTTCGAATGGGGAAAGTCTATTGGATGAGTCCATTTCTTCCTTTATCTGAGTAAATTGGCTTTGTTAAAGCCCTATATTTATACTAATCATGTGATCACAATTCAATTGCTATATTAGCAATGACCACAATTCATAATGGTATTTTAAAATCCATAAACATAAAACTAATGATGTTTACATTTTATATAACCATAATAAGAAATTAAATTATATCAAGAAGAATTTTCATTAATGAAAGTTTGGGGCGTTACAATCTTCCCCCATTAAGGAATTTCGCTCTCGAAATTTCCTTTTCCCACTCTAAAAAAATGAGGGTAACTCTGCTTCATCACTTTCTCTGATCCCCACATCGCTTCTTCAAACTTGTGGTTTTTCCACAACACCTTGATGAGGGGCATTGTCTTATTTCATAGAACTTTTTCTCTATGATCTAAGATCTTCACTGGTTGCTCCTCATAAGAAAGATCATCCTCTAGATATACTACATCTAAAGAGAGTACATGTAAAGGGTCTGGTATGTACTTCCTTAATAGGGATACATGAAAGACATCAAGTACTTTGGCCATGGTAGGTGGAATTACTAGTTGATAGGCCACAACCCCAACACGATTAAGAATCTCGAAGGGGATGATGTACCTAGAAATTAACTTCCCTTTCTTTCCAAACCTCATGAACTTCTTCCATGGATATTTGAATAGAAATACCATGTCTCCAACTTTATACTCAAGGTCTTGTCGATAGTTATCTGCATAAATCTTCTGTCAACTCTGGGCTACCTTGATATGCTGCTGAATGGTTTTAACCTTCTCCACCATTTCTTCGACCATTTCTAGTCCTAGAAGCTTACACTCACCGATATCATCCCAATATACCGGTGTTCTTCATCTCTTCCCATAGAGGTATTCATAAGGTGCCATTCAGATGCTTGAGTGGAAACTATTACTGTAGGAGAATTCAACCAGTGGAAGATGTTGAACCCATCCTCTTTTAAAGTCTATTGAGAATGATCTCAACATATCCTCAAGTTTTTGGATAGTCTACTCATATTGTCCATCATTTTGAGGATGATCGGTTGTACTGAAGTTTAGTTCAGTATACAGAGAATGTTTAAGAATCTTCCAAAACTCAGAGGTAAATCATATATCTCGATTGTATAAAATATATATTGGTACTCCCTGCATCCTTACCACTTCCCTGATATATATCTGTTCTAGTTGATCCAATGAGAAATCCTCCTGAATTGCGATGAAGTGTGCATAATTTTTAAAATGATCCACAACAACCTGTATTGAATTGTTTCCTTTGGATATATTTGGAAGTCTGGTGACAAAATTCCATGGTGATGTTCTCTCATTTCCATGCTACTATGGGTAATGGTTGCATCGTCCCCATAGACTTATACCTCTCTGCCTTCACTTGCTGACACACCAGGTACTTTGATGTATACTCAGCAATCTCCTTCTTCATATTATCCCTCCAAAAATGTTCTTGGAGATCTTGATTCATCTTTGTGTTTCCTGGGTGAATAGAGAAATTTGAATTATGTGCATCATCTAAAAGTTCCTTCTTCAACTATGAACTTGATGGAACACACAGTGTTTTCCCAAATCTCACAATTCCTTCTTCATTAACATTGAACTCTGAGGACTTCCCTTTTCTGATAACTTCCACTTTCATCTGAATTCCCACATCATCCTTTTGATTATCCTTTAACATTTCCAAAAGAGACGGTTGAGCAATCATTTGTGAAAGGATTGATGATGTTCCCTTATTTATGATTCCCATCTTGATCTTCATCAAATCTAAGAAAATAGGATATTTCTCAATTCTCATCAATGATAGAATTGTTGGGTCCTTTCTACTTAGAGCATCAGCCACGTTGTTCACTTTCCTAGGGTGGTAATGGATTGAGTAGTCATAGTATTTGATCATCTCTAACCATCTTCATTAGATCATGTTCAACTATTTATATGTGAATATATAATTGAGGCTTTTGTGGTCCGTATATATTTCACACTTCTCCCCAAAGAGATAATGTCTCCAAAATTTTAAAGCACAGATCACCGCAACCAACTCTAGATCATGTGTTGGATAATTATGCTCATGAGCTTTCAATTACCTTAAAGAATAGGTAATGATTTTTTCATTTTGCATCAACACACAGCCCAGGCCCTTCTTCGAAGCATCACTGAATACCACAAAACTTCTATAATTGTGGGTAAAGTGAGCATGGGAGCATTGATAAGCCTCCTTTTTAACTCCTTGAAGCTTTCTTCACATTTATCACTCCAAGAAAACTTTAATCCCTTCAGAGTTATATTGGTAAAAGGGTTGGAAAATCGTGAAAAATTTCTCATAAATCATTGATAATATCCAGATAACTCTAAGAAGATACAAATATCTGTTAACAATGTTGGACTCAGAAATACCTCAATTGCATTTTTTTTGAGGGATCCACAGATATCCCATTGCTTGTGATGATATGGCATAAGAATGAGACCCCCTTCAACCAGAACATTCACTTTCTATACTTTTCATAGAGATTATCCTTTCACAAGGACTCTAGTATAGTTCTTAGATGCTCCTCATGAACCTCCTTGGTTTTGGAGTATATCAAAATATCATCTATAAATACTTCCACAAATTTGTTGAGGTAACCCCTAAAGACTCTATTCATCAATTACAAGAAAAGTTTTAGAGAATTAGTGAGTTAGAAATGCATTAATATGAATTCATAGTTCCCATATCTTGTACGAAAAGTAGTCTTGGGGATATATTCCTTGTTCACCCTTACTTGATAATATCCCGACCACAAGTCTACCTTGGAGAAGTATTGTGCTCCATGTACCTGATCGAACAAGTCATCGATTTGTGGGAGAGGATACTTGTTCTTTATCGTTATTTTTTTATGCTCACAATAATCAATGCAGAGGCGCATTAACCCATCCTTAATCTTGACAAATAGGATCGGTGCACCCCATGGTGAATCACTTGGGCGTATAAACCCTTTATCCGGATTCTCCTATAGTTGTTTCTTCAGCTCCTCAATCTCCACAACATCTATTCTATATGAAGTCTTGGATATTGAAAACTCACCTGGTATAAGATCCATTGAGAAATAAACATATCTTCTAGGAGGATGACCAAGAAATTCCTCGGGAAACACTTCAGTGAATTTCTTCAAAATAGGCATGTCTTCAAGGATAGTTTCCTCTTTAGACTCAATCATCGGATCCAGATACGTATGATTGAGTATGGAGAGGTTTGATGGGAAAATCAATCCATAGATTATGATAGGGGAGGAGTTATATTCATGGGATGCATTGATTGTCTCTTTTTCCATACTCACTGATATCTTTACTTCCATGATTTGTGGTGGTGTTGGGATAATTCTACTAATATTTGGGGATATAAAAGATTGCATAGAACCTGAATCAAAAAGTACATTTGCTATTCGTGAATGAATAACTAGTGTCCCTATCACCTCTTCGTTGTTGGGGTCCACTTCGGCATTAGTGATGGAAAAAGATCTCCCTTGTTGCCTTGGAGGTTGTTGGTTGCCTCTTAAAACTCTTAGCTTAGGCCTTGATTTTCAAGATTCCTTGGTTCTTTGCAGTTGTACCAATAAACAACGCATTGAAGTTCAAACATAGCATTACTCTCACCTATTGCGGCTGTAGGTTTTTCTTGTCGGCAGTTAACAGCTTGGTTCCCTTCTCTTCCACACCTAAATCATTTTCTCTCCCCCTTCAGGAAATTTCCAGGGTGCTTTTTTCCGCACCTTTAGCAAGTGGATTGCTAGATCTTCTTAGCACCATTGGATTTATCCATCGGAGTTCCAGCATTGAATTCCATCTTACACTTCTTATCCCCATGATACCCCTGAGATTCTCCAATCTCCATTTTGACCTTGAAGGCACATCAGATAATTTCCTCATAGCTATCTAAGTCATGGATCCCCAATGCTTTCGGTAGGATAGGTTTCATCCAACCAAAGAAGTGGTCAGCCTTGCATTCGGGGGTAACGACAAAGATAGAGGCGTATCATGAAATACTTGTGATGTTTTTCTTGTACTCTCTGACATATTCGTCATCTTTTTTGCATTAGGGTAAGGAATTCACTTTCCATCTTAAGTTAGAGGGTGCACGGGAAATATTTATCAAAATACATCTTCTAGAAATCCTTCCATTCCAATGCCTCGATCTCCTCCTCACGCTTCATATTTTTTATCAACTTCGACCACTGATCAGCTTCACCCTCCATATGATAAGCAGCCAGGATAACCTTCACTTGTTCATAACATTCAAGTATGGAGAATATCTTTTCAATGGAGTTGATCCATTATTTGATGATTGAGGGATCAAATGATCCATTAAAAGTAGGAGGACTTTTTCTCATGAAGCTCTCGATAGCGACTTATTCTTTCTTAAGGGGGGGGGGGGGTTGACCATTTCTCTTGACCCATGTTTCTATTTAAATCTGGAGTTAACTAAGAGATAAGCATGACAATGTTCGTGATTACCACTCTCATAGGGTTGGGAATCTCATTTGCATAGTCATCACATTGATCTTTACATCAGTTGTTAGCCCAAGTCCTCATACTACCGGCCAATGGCTGGAATAAACGGAAATTTAGGGGTAACACATAAAGGGTAATCTAATAAAAAACTGATGACTTATAAATAACGTTTATTTCCTTAACTTATGAATCCATAGGCTTCAATATATACGATTCATGATCTACTTTCTAACATATATTCTTAGGGGAGTTTTTTCAATTCCCTTAATAAGGGTTCATACTAAGCTTGTGAATTGACCAAATCATATCCCCCGGGAGTTTCATAACCAAGAGTACAGAAAGGCCCATTTTTGTGCACCACTTTTCATTCAAGTCTAGCTCAAATTAGTGTTTTCAGGTTTTACCCCTAGGATACATCTGTTCCAGAGCCGCCTCTACCTACTCATATCCATACAGGGATGTATTTTCTTGATAAGACACTCACTCAATACTCACCAATACTTAGGGATGTTTTTAATATAATTATTCTTATCTCTAATTCTTCATAAGGGTTTTCTAATCCTAATCTTAAAAATAACTAAACTTATACTCTGATACCAACTATAACAACCCTTCTCATTATTACATACTTAAACATGATTTATTACATAAAATATTCACTTGATACAACATATAATATCAAGAGGTCTAGTGGATTTGGGGCTTAGGAACATTACATAACAACTTGGAACATAAAACACACATCCTCTTTATTGAAAACTTTCTTTACATGACAACTACATTCCCTCAAACATTGCATTGCATGGGATAACCTGAGGACATGCATAAGAAAAGGGTGAGCTATAAATCATAGTAAGGGAGTAAACAAGGAATAAAATGAATATTATAATTCATGTTAGGAAATAGGAATATTAATGGAGATCAAGAGAAAGATGAACATAAAGGCATGAAAAATCATGATAATCAAAACATGGAAATGTGGTAATAACACTTAACATTGAATTTTTCATGATCCAAGGCTCATTTTATATGAAGCATGAGTAAATCCTCATTGCACATGAAGCACGAGTAAACCCTCATTTCAATTGAATTAGTATGATTCAACACTAATTTCACATGACAAATCATGATACTATACTTTACCCAATGCATTGGAGCGCTATCAGGGTGCACCCTTCATAAACATTTTATTTCATGCATAAGTGTGCAACATAGATCATATAACATGGAATCAATCAACATCATAAGTTATTCCATGATTAAGTAATATAGAATAAATAAATTAAATTACCATTCAATATGTATATGTTCATAAAGGTGAATACCCTTGATAGAGACATGGGTATGGTATTCACTACAAAATGATCTTGAATTGAAAAAATGCGGTGCAATTTCGACAGCATAACAGTGTGACATAAAAATTCATGGAAACAGTTGATGAGAGAGAAAAGGATGTCTCATCATATGTAAATAAAATGGACAGTAAGGGGGTCATATAGATACATGTCCCAACAAACGTAATGGAATTTAGATGCATAATACCAAATAATTACATTGATGTAAAAGAGGAGAGAGAAATCGCTCACGGAATTTTGGCATGGTAACAGGTGTACATGGGAGGAATTAATGAGAGAGAAAGGGGTCTCCCATGATTGAAAAATAAATATGGAAGTATATGGGAGGTGTGAAATCATACCCCAAAATTTTTAATTGAAAAAAGGGCTTAACAACTTAAAGAAAATTGGACAAAAATGAGAAAGGAAGTAATCCCTTACTAGGAAGTGCGATCCCAAAAATTAGGGAGAGGATTGAGAGAGGCTTATTGTGAGCTTGGGGAAACTTGGAAGGATTCTAGAGAGAGGAGGGAAGGGTTTGGTTGAACAAAAAAGGCTTTTAGTGAAGAGGAAGTGGGATCTTGTTTGTGTTTATATAGGAAAGGAGAAGGAATTATTTATTATTTAGGTTTTGGACACCACACATTAAACTAATCAAAACCACAAACAAGACCACGGTTTTTGCCCATGTGTTTTTACATAGGGGAGTGGAAGAAAATATTTTATGAGGGCAATGGCCGAGATTCTTAATATAATAGGGTTTCTTATGTGAAGGCGAGTCAGACTCTCAAGGAAAACAATTTAAAAAGAAAAAATGTTTTATATGCCTTGAAGGGTCCACTTATGCTTTGTAAAAAAATAAAACAAACCCAAAATTGCATTATTTTAATGTTAAAACATAAATTGGGCGAAAATTATGTTTATAGTATTTTATTACATCACTATTGGGTCATTATGATGTCATAAAACACATTATATATTTAAACAGTATTTAATTTTTACCCAAAAATTCGACTGTCTCAGAAAATTATGAAAAATTCACCGTTGGATAATTTTGACGTCCTGATTCCCAAAATAATATTCATTTTATCTAAATAATTATATATATATATATATGAATTTTTTATTTTAAAATAAAAACCAACATTTATAAAAAATTCATGGGTTTTGACAAAAACAACTTTCAAACCTTAATAAAAATGACAATTGCATGCATAAAATTATACGATAATTTATATTTAATAAAAAGTAATTTGAAAGTAATAATAAAATATTATTTAATTAAAAAATCCATTAATTTATCAAAATATATTTCTTAGTTTAATATTAACTAAAAATACTATTAATGATTTAAAAACTATTTACAAAGTAACAATAATAAAATGAATGTATATTCATTATTATATAAAAAATAATGCACCAAATCAAAGTGATACGGTCTTGTTACATAACCCCTTATAACACCCACATAAGACCAATGAATAAGGTGTGATATGGTGACAAACTCTTGGGGTGGCTCAGATAACATTGCTCGGGTGGTAATCTATATTAACTTCCACTTCTCTCGTAGTCGGTTCCGCTAAAGATTAACGTGTTCAAGATCGTCTTAGGATTGGTCTAGAGTGAAGCCTAATGATTCCACCTCCTTTACAAGCTCCAAAAAATGAGATTCTTAAAGGGAAAGTCTACTGAATGAGGCCATCACTTCCTTTTTCTGATTAAATTGGATTTTTTAAAGCCCTATGTTTATACTAATCATGTGATCACTGTTCAAGAGCTATATTAGCAATAGTCATAATTCATAATGGTATTTTAAAATCCAAAAACATAAAACCAATGATATTAACATTTTATATAACTATAATAATACATTTAATTAGATCAAGATGAATTTTCATTAACGATTTTTTGGGTTGTTACAATGTGATTTCTGTTTCAAATAATAAAAAACATTGTAATGATTTTTCAAAACACTTGCAAAAAGAATTTTAAATGAGTATGATGGGAGAATTGAACTTCTTTTTAGTACTTCAAATTTATCAAAAAGATTATGGAAATGTTTTAAAACCTGAATAAATATATTACTGATTTATTGAAAAAGTTTTTTCTTGAGAACAACAAGACATATACAACTCTCATGTGTACTAATATAAAACTTGATATGGATGAAGCTAGAAAACTAGTGGACAAAAAGTTATATAGAGGTATGATTGGTATTTTATTATATCTTAATTCTAGGAGACCTGATATTATGTTTTTAGTATGTTTATGTGATTGATTTCAAACAAATACTAAAGAATATCATCTTATTTCCGTCAAAAGGATTTTTAGATATTTATAGGGGTATCTTTTTCAATACCTTATTTATCAAAAAAATTCTAATTCTAATTTAATATCATATTCAGATGGTGATTTTTGAGGCTTTATATTTGATATATAAAGTACCTCAAGAACCTGTCTCTTTTTAGGAAAATCTTTAGTAACATGGTCATGTAAGAAACGACACTCAGTTTCCATGTCAAAAGCCAATGTAGAATATGTATCTGCTAGAAGTTGTTGTGCACAAGTATTATGGATGAAAAATACACTAATGTAATTTGGACTAAATTATGATAGTAACCCTATTTTATGTGATAATACAAGTGCTATAAATATTTTAGAAGATCTGATAATTCATTCTAGAACTAAGAATATTTATATTAGACATCATTTTCTAAGAGATCATATTCTTAAAAAGGATATATCTTTAGAAATTGTAAATATTGAATATCAACTAGATGATATTTTTTTAAACCTCTTCGAACTATAAATTTTGATTTTATTCAGGGAGAGTTAGGTTTATTTAATTTTTAAAAGATGGATCTTTTTAATATTTTTAATTTTCAATATTTATCCTATTTTATTTATTTGTATATTCCAGTTTATTTAAGTTAAAATCATTTAATGATTATTTTAAATCGAATTTGTTTTAATATTTTCTTTTTTCTGTACATTTTAGATAATTTATTTTAAACTTAAATTTATTCATCTTGCATGATTTTTAAAATTTTAATGATTATATTACGCAATGACACGAGAAATAAGGGATTGTTAGAAATGTTTCGAATACCAAAACATTTCAACTCTCAAACCATTTTCGAATATTGAAACCATCATTTACCCTCGTCTACCATCACTTACCTCTATTTTTTTATTTGAAACCCTAAAAACATGAAAACCTCATAACTTTCATTTCTCAACAATAACAAAAACTAAGAGAACTTAATAAGGTGAATCCAACGACCCGAAGAATCAAAAAATTTCAAGAATAAAGATTCTGCAGGATAAATTAGTTGTTTTTGAATGTCTCTATCTGGAAAATTTACTTCTGAACCAATTCCTCACCTTTCAAGTATTTGAATCCACGTTCAATGAGGAGAACTAAAAATTTCTTTATGAAGTAGAAATGAAGTTTTTCTATAACAGTGTTCAGTATAGTTTTGGTTATACTGAAGATTCGGTTTTTACAAGAATATAAGATAAGGAATTTTTAGTTTCTATAAAAGTGTTTAGTTTAGTTTTTGTTATTAAGAAGATTCTATATCTAGACATGTTTGTCAGGTTTATATTTTTGAGTGAAATAAAGATGAACTTTCCAAGGTATATATGTTCAGATATTTAAATTACTACTATCAACTAGATAATAGGGTGACATTTTATCCTTATAGAATGATGATTTCTCAAATTGGTTTTATGAAATGAATGATTCAATTAATTTATTCTTGAATTAAATTTCATCCTAGCAACGTTCTCAATGCGGGAACCTTAAGGAAGTTAGGTTTTTAATAGAGTACAGTCAAAGGAAAGCTCTTACCAGTTGGTGTAGATGACAAAAAAGATCAAGATATTTTTTCCAGGGGGAGAAAAGTGAAATTGGGAATGAAGAAATTGGTGATACCCATGGTGAAGGAATTTCCAAGACAACCCAACAAAAATTAAGACTTGGTGAAGAATAAAAAGATGATAAAGAAGAGGCAGTGGATGCAGAATTGGTTTTAAAACCACAAAAAAGAGTTCATAAACCTACTATAGTACCAGTGTTAGGTTTAGGTGAGGATTCCAGGTCCATTCATTTAGAAGAAGATTTTATTGATGAAGATCAATAGGTTGAAATTATGATAATAGATCTACAGACTTTTGAATTACTAGTTATTCAGGAGAAAGATCTGTTTGTCTAGAGAGAGCAATAGTTGATCAGAACTGATAATGTTTCTACAGAAATTTTTGATAATGTATATTTCATTATTTTTGATCATGTGGATGAAAGACATCAATCAAAAAACTGAAGGAAAAACTAATTTTTTTGATAGTTTGTCTTATTCAGGCAAAAGATAAATTGAAAAAAAGTGGAGAAATTTATGGAAAAATACCTTTCAAAATCTCTAGAAATTGTGGGAGTTAATCAGTCACAACATCAAGATGAAGGGATATCTGATTCCCTAAAAAATCAGGTTGAGGAACATGTAATTAAGTCTAATAAGTCTCAGGAAGAGATTAACAATATTCAAAAAGAGTTAGAAGTTCCAAAGAAGAATTTACAAGATCTTTAAGAAAATTATGTTTCCAAGAAATAATTTGATGATTTTGAAAGTTAAATGCTAAATGAAGTTGGAAAGATAAGATATAAAGTTATTTATAAGATAGGATTTGTTGATATAAAGTGGTATTTGAAGAGTCTGTTTGAATTTATCAAGATTACTATTCATCAGACTAATACATTTACCTCTGCTCTTACTACCTGTCCAGATCTGATTCAACGATTTAAGGCTATCACCTCTATCATGGTTGATATGAATTATCATCTTCAAAATATTTAGTGAAATAGTGTCTGCCTATCAGTTCTGCTGAAAAATTAGAAATTTCTAGTTGACCAACTAACATAAAGTGAACCAAGTATCAGATTCCTGCTGAACAAATTCACATAAAAGTTAGATCATTTTATACAGTAAGAGGAGAGTTTTTATGACCTTTTAAAGGTCAATATTGTTAATAATTTTCATATTAGTCAAGATTACATAATTTTAATTATAAAATTGGGGGATAGTCTGATGAAGAAGTTATGATTGCAGATTGATGAATTGAAGGATATGTTTGAAGTTACTCAAAATCCTTAAAACATTAACCAAGCCAACTCCTACTCAATCATTTTTACCCAACCCATTTCAGTTGACCAAACTTGTTTCGCAACCAAACTGATTATTGTATTTATATAAATTCTGATCAATAAAATATCCTTATTTTTATTTTTGTGTTTGTTATTATTATTTTATATCTATGTATAGAAGCCAAAAATTATGTCTTGTTTATTTATTCAGATTATTATAACATTCACTTACAGATCTGTGAAAAATTATGTGTTTCATTCAATTCTTCACTTTATTTTTGATCTCTCAAAAAGAGGGAGAAATTTGGATAACACTACATTTATTTTCATAGAAATAATTCTCTAAAATCAATTTTTTATTTTTTTTCTTTTCAATTTTTTGAAAATTTTTAAATTCTAATATTACATTTAGGGGATTTGTGATCATCAAAAAGGGAGATATTGTTTGGAATGTATTGTCTCAATAGTACTCTATAAATAGTATTGATTTTGATGCTCACAAATACTCTTGTTTGTTTTACTAATGATATTTATTAAAGTGTATTTTAGGAAGTTAATATTCTCTATATTCCTTATTCTGGAAATATATTTAAGCTTATTATTTGTGTGGACTATTAATCAAATTTTTTGGAACACTCCTAACTGTATTATGGAAACACTATTCGTACCGTACATTAATCAACCCTAAATTTAAATAAATGTATGGATAAAGAGCCTTACATTTGGATGAAACATTTTGTTTGAAAAATATAAAAAGTATGTTTAATGAACCCTATGTATGTATGGAACCTTATATTTGAGAATCCAACAAATGGATCATCAACCATAGTTTTGTGATCAAACTTACATTATCAAACAAACATTCTGAGAATGAATGCTATGTAGTTGAACCCTATGTTTCGTATTTTTTTCTGTTTTGTTAAGGAACCTTATGTTTGACTTTTCATCACCAGAGATTTGAATTTACAATTTTATCAGAGTTTCGTACAACTGTCTTTAAGGAATATCATGATGGTTTAAATCTCATTTTGAACAATTTAATGCTTATTATGATTAATTTAAAGAATAATATTAATTGGAGGAATTCTATCCCATTCTTAAGGGAAGATACGACTACTCTGAGCTATCTCAAGAATTTAAATTCTTATGACTAATCGGGAGATTTTCTTAGATATAATTTTAAAATATAAGCTCTATATTTTACTTCTATGTATGTATTTTTTCTATATATACGTGTGTATGATTCAAAGATGATTATATATTGAGATATATATTGAGACACATATTAATGATTCAAACTTCATTCTTGTGAAGTTATTTTATAGATCTACTACAACAATCGATCAGACTCTATTTTTCTACAGAAGAGGCTATAATGGAAATATACATATGAAAAAAATAAGTATTTGTTGAAAGTCTTTTGTTGCTATTTTTTGCTGTTTTTATTTAAAATATCTTTAGCTATTAGATCTCTTTGGAACTGTTCTATCCTAAAGAAACTATTTTCTGAAGAAGAATATTCATCGACCATAATTTGCTGTTTAACTGTAAAGTTCAACCAGAATCCTTTTTAATCAATATCTTTTTATTGAGAGTTTCAACTGCTCATACCCAGTTGTGGTGGAGTACCAGCTTCTCGGTCTAAGATTTGTTTTTTGGTTCTTTGTTATAGAACCAAAATACCCTATTTTTAGTCTTGTTTTTAAAGGTGTCAACAACATGCACTCAGTTGTGGATTGGTCTTATGATTTGAGGACCTGACTAGTGAAATTCACCAAACTCACAGAGAGAGTAATTGGTGGAGTGGACTATGGGATATATATGCCCCGAACCACTATAAAAATATGTGTTCTCTATTTTTGTTTTCATCTGCTACTTATAATTACATAAAGAAGACATACACTGCTAACCTGCATAATCATCAGTTGACATCAAGAGTCAAAATCATAAAGGAATTTGGAGAAGACACAATTCACCCCCCTCTTGTGTATATTTGTATATTATGACCTAACAAATACCACCCCAAACACTATGGTTAAGAATAATAACATCTAACCCAAACATAATGATCACATGAGATATAATGATTTACCCAATCGATTGAAGGGATATATAATTTTGGTTCAACCCATCATCATAATTATATATCCATATTTATATGTATTCCATATAAATATAAAAATAATAAAAAATCCTTCACAATCATATCATTATTAAGCCTTGTAAATAAAAAATGCATACAATAGAATAAAGTATCTATCTAGGAAAATACTATCTAATCAATATAATGATTCATTGGGTATTCACACCATATAAAATATTTTTTTTATAATAACGTAAATAATTTTCCCAGTCAATCAAATGTATGGGTATTTAAGTGAACACCCTTAAATCAGAATAACGAAGTATATAATATTAATAAAGGAAAATAATTGGTAGAAATATTATCATTATGTATAATCGATGATAAAAAAATTAAATTAAAGTTATATATCATTTTTCACAAAGATATTTCAATTTCACCACACCTTATATATATAAGTACATTGATAATAAATCAATTGATTATTTTAAAATAGGATACATTTATAAAAAATATTACATTCAAGGAATTATAATATATGGAATTTATAAAGATTAAGATATTAAAGAGTACTTACAAATATGAAAATCCTTTAGTAGAAGATTAATAATCGAATAGGCTTGGAGAAAGTTTTTTCTTATTTTTTACACAATGTTGGAATAAAAGAAAAACATCCATTTTTAAAGTAGGAAATAAAAATAAAAAGATTATATTTTAAAAAATAATTATAATTAAAATAGGTAATATAAATAAATTATTTAAAAAGTAATCTTGATAAGAATAGGGAAAAAAATATACAAGAAACCTAGAAAAGTGTTTTCATAATTTTTTTGATGTTGTCTTATAAAAAATAAAAAATATTAATTCTAAAGATAATTTTATAAAGGATATAAAGATTATTTTAAAATTAATTTGTTTTAATAATTATATATACTAATAATGGAAAATTTATGTGAATTATATTTATAATAAATAATGTTTTGAGAAATATAAAAAATGTCAAATTTTCTTAATTAATATTATAGGGTTTAAGTTAAGGGAAATATAAAAAGGGAACCATAAATACATAAATATCCCAAGAAAAAGGGTAGATAATGGAAAATAAAATATATAAACAATTATATGAAATATGTTGAAAAATATAGCAATATAAATAGTGGTTAATATATAACATGACCTTAAGAATGAAAAAGAACAGTAATGAACCCTTATAAAGAAAGTAAGGTATGATATCTAATACCATAAGGGAGGAAAAAAGTCAAAAAATTTATAATAAATGAAGTTAAATGAATAATTTATACATTAAATACTTTTTTTAGAAATAGAATAGATTATAGTAAAAAAATTAACAATGCTTAAAAATAATTAAGACTCAGAAATAAACCCTTACATTTAATCCTGACTCACTTTGTATTCCATTTATCTTATTAGATAATAAAACTATACTAAATATTTTTTTCTTAAGATTTTTTTTTCATGTTTACTTTATTATTATTATTAATTTAATTTACTTTAGTATCATTTAAATTTTTAATTATTACATTAACCTTTCTTATCTCAATCGTTTTGAGGTAGTTCAGTTTACCATTCCAAAATTGCGTTGGTGTAGTGGTAATCGTAAATGTTTAAAATAGAATGATTTCGTAGGATATTAAAGTTTCAAGGTAAATTGATAATCTCATTCAAGTAGTAATGGATTTTAATAGTTTAATATATTCATGAAAATTGTTCTAAATCAGTAAATGTTTCATCATACGCTTGTTTTAGATGGTTAAAATGAATTAGTTTACTTAATTTGAATATCATTATTAACATTAGAATTTTATCATTCTAGAATCATAAAAATAAACCAAGTTTACTAAAAAACTTATCTTTATACAAAAAAATAATATTTAAGGATTTCTATAAAATTTATAAGTGAAAATAAAATATCATTAACACATAAGCAGTGTTAAACTACCATAGGGGAATAATGTTTTTTAAATATTTTAAGACGATCAGTAAATAGAAAAAATATTTTAGTTTTATTAAATAATATTATAAAAAATAGAATATTTTAAGGTAAATTTTGAGTATATTTTATAATATATAAGGGGTAAGATAAAAATTTAAATGAGTAGACTTGGGTTTTGAAATATGTATTTTGATATAGTGAAGACTTATAAAAAGGGTTTAGTGCGATGTAATGGGTGATGTATAAAAACTAATAGATCAAAATAATGAAAAAAATGGAAATATAATCATTTAATAAAAATAATAAATTTTTTAAATGACTTTTAAGGAAAAATAATCTCAAATAAGAAAAATATGAGAGATTAATGAACCCGTACTTTGATATAACAATGAATTATCAAAAAGGGTTCAATGGGAAATAATTTGTAATCTCTCATTGATAATGGATATAATCGATGAAAATAACATTTAATTTTAATAATTTGTTCATATAAATAGGCTAATAAGTGGATATTTTGAAAGAAGAGTTTTAAATTAAAGTGCCGGATAAGGAACCATTACCTTGCTCTTCAAGTCTCTTCCTTTGAATTGAGTTTAAGGCCATTGGAGGAGAAAATTTTAGCTATACCAGATCCTTAAAAACATGGATAGGTAAATAAATAAATAAATAAATATATATATAAATCGAAGGAATGTGTTTTAGTAGCGAGAAGAAATGGGCAGTGAGGATGTGTTTATATAGGTCATGGAGAGAGGTATTTTAGAATAAATGTATTATTTTTTTATTAATGTCAAATAATATGAATTATGTTGATTTGTGTGAATTTAATTAAGGGATTATTTAAAACTGAAGGTTTATTTGACATTTTAATACCCCAAAAACCCAAAAAATCTTATAAATACTTTATATAAAGTAAAGAATCAAATACAATATTTTATTTGATTAAAACATAACTTATTTTTTAAAAATTGATTGATAAGTTTTGAAATTAATTTTAATATTTTAAATGAATTATTTTAATCCTTAAATATATTTTAATTCATGATTTTATCAATAAATTTTTGTGCAATATTTATATCATGATGATGTTATAAATCATATGGTATTTGTAAAAAATATTTTTCACTATTCACCAAGAAGTAGAATTTCTCATCAAAATAATAAAAATTCATCATAAGATAATTTAGAAAGTATCATTCAAAAAATAATTTCTATTTTATCGAATTATAATTATAAATCATATAAATTTAACTTTCAAATAAAATGAAATAATATGTAGAAAAATTAATTTATCTCAAATAAATATAATTTATTTTCCTATGAGGGATTAATTTTTTTCTTATTATTATTTCTCAATTATTAAATTATTTATAGATAATTATTTATACATGTAAAAAATATACATTTCATAATATTCATCTTCTAAATAAGAAGAATAAATATTAAAAATAAATATTTATGAAAACAGTTTTAGTAGAATGAACTTTACATATTATAGTTACAATGTTTTATCAATGACCATATGAATTTTAAAATTATGAACTTCTCCAAATAAATTATTCATTTTTTAATAATAATACACTATGAACATTCAAAATTAAATTTTCATATAAAAATATTTCATATTTTTTCTTTTTGGTGTAAAACATGTTATTTAATGTTTTTAAGGATATTTTAGAATATTAAAACATGTATATATAATATGATAACAACCGTTTAAAAAATTAAATAGAACATTACATAAATTAAAATGTCCTCATAAAATAATATTTTAGTTTAAAAATATTATTAAACAATTTTTTTATCATATGGCGCGTATAACATGTCATTTGACATTAAAAATTGTTACAATACATTCAATAGTTATATGATACAATTATAAGACTATAAAAACATGTATTATACATTGAAAAAAAATTAATTTTTAATGAATAATGTAATATTTAAATATCAACATGAAAATAAAACTATTAATAAGAGTAATAAATTTATCCAATAAAACAATATGTGTAAAAATAATCATGAATTCAATTAAATATATTTAAAAATTAATTTTGGTAAATAATTATTATTCTTAAAATTAAATTATGATACATTAGTTAAAAATACTTTTTTCTTTTTCTTAAATACAATATTACTAATGTATAAAATATTAATTTCTTTAAAAATATAAATTTAATAAAAAATATTTGTGCTATAATTATTTAAGTATAATAGATAAGTAATTTATTATTATTTCATTAAATTTCATTATAAATTCTTATTTAAAGAATTATTTATAGAAAATATATGTTCATATCATTAAAAACAACAGAAAACCAAATAATTTTACAAATATAATTTAAGAATTTTTTTATTAAAAATATGGGATGTTGAAAATACGCTTCATGAGTTATGGTTTTAAAAGAATCTAAACTTGAAGAGTTTGAAAGTGTTTGACTACCCATTCTTGATAAATGTAAAATAAAGGAATTTTTGTAAATTCAATGAATGAGTTAATGAGAGAATTATTATTGGGTATATACTTAGTGGAATTAGTTATCAGAGTTATAATAAGAATATAAAAAATATTGTGTACAAAATTTATTTTATTTCTATGAAATCTCATAGAAGTCAATAAAAATTATTTCAATTTGATGTTCAGAATGAATATTCATATAAAGATAACTCAAGACACGGGAGTATGTTCCAAAAAAGTTTAGTATATTTGAAGTAAGAACATGTTGATTTTGTAATCTCAAGTGGTTAAGAACTCATAAATCAAAATGAAACTATTTCTATAAGAAATATAAAAAATATTTATCCTGAATAAATCTATGGAAATAATAAATAAATAGTTTAAACTAAAAGAAATTAGAATTTTTTAAGAAAAAAAGATCACATCCCCAAGTTGAATTAAATGGTGTTAAATAATATTTACATCTTTAATATTAGAATAATATCATGAAATATGTCTAGAATCAAATGTAAAATAATTAAACTTGAGAGTTTTTTTCATATACCAAAGAGATGAATTTGATAGGGATAAAATTTTTAATAAATAAATTCAATGAGAAAGGTGAATTAGTATAGAATAAATAATGTTTATTTTGAAAAGTATACTCTAAAATGTATATATTAACATTGATGAAATGTTTTCTACAGTTACATAATATAAAATTATTTAGATATTTCTTAAAATTTGTGGTCACTAGAATTACAATATTTACCAAATGGATATCAAATCATATTTCTTGAATAAATAACTTGATAGGAAGTAATATATTGGATTATAAAAAATATTTATTGTTGAAAATTTTGGAAGATGAGTATACAAGGTAAAAAATGATCTATATTGGATTAAAATAGTTTGGTAGACATTGTATTCAATTCATGAAAATGCTTGAAAATAATCACATTAAAAATAAAAAAAGTGAATAAAAATATTCAAGTCAAAGAAGAAACATGAAATCACTATTTATGATAGCATATATTGACGGTTTGTTTACTAGGAATGGGATACAATCATAATAATAATTTTTATCCCAAATAAAGAAACACTTTTAGACTCCCATGAATAAATAGATGACATTTTTCATGGGGTTTCAAGTGGTAAATACAACCATATTCATATTTTTATCATAAGAAAAATATTCTTGTGAGTTTTTAAAGTGATTTAGAATGGATAATCAAAATAGGTAATTAATAATATATTATTTTGGATTAAATTATTCTAGAATAATGTTGGAAATTTTTTCCAATAATAAAAACTATTTTTATTAATGGTTAGTTTATTATACATAATGGTATCTAGAACCGACATTATTTACATAGTGATTTAATGTATATGATTTGAACGAAATCTAAAGGAATAATATATTATTTTAGTAAATAAGATATTATAATAAATAAAATGAATTCTTAAGTATTTTTTGAGTAATATAAATTAAAAATTTTGGTTTCAAGGATCCAAATTGGGAAGGAGATATTGGATATGAAATTTATACTTCTATAAGATTATTTTTTATTAGGATAATATGTGTTTCATGATACTATAATAAGAAAAATTAAGAAACTATAAGATTTAAAGAGTATGATATATATTATTTTACAATAATAAGGTCCCAAATTACCCTAAAAGGGGGGTGGGGGTGGGGTGGATTAGTGTTATAAACATTTCATTATTAAGACAATCTTTTTGTTGTGCTAGAAAGAACTTGAAAATATATAAATCAAAATCCTACCATTCACAATATCCAAATTTAAAATTAAAGTAAAAAAATCACACAAGGATTAGTACTTGGTTTACCCATATATGGGTAGAACTAAAGATTAAAAAACAATGATGTACTATTTTACCTAGAAATCATTAACTCGCGATTATGTGATTACAAGTTTTAAGAAAAAATACTTGTTGAAACTCTATTTTCGGTGATGTTTTTGGTATTATAGGTAATCCCCCTTTGAGGTTTCTTAATTTTTGGGTTTATTTTTGATTTTGTTTGGTGTTAATGAACACTAAATGGTTGGGGTACATGATCCCAGGGACTATAAAATGTGACTATGCAAGTCACTTGATAAGGAAGAGGCAAGTGCATGGTCTGTATATTGTCTTGGGTGACCGTGCATGGAAACTATGAAACTCCTGGTCGGTTAGTAGAGTATCCTACATGGATGTAACATGGTTCCAACCAACTATGTAGCATAACCATTCAGTTTGGTTTTCATGAAAATATTTTGATATTAAAACACCCGATTAACCTCTGTTAAGGCACATTAATCACCCTAAATCGACTTAAGACGATGCTAGAGTTCATTAGGAGTGAAATTAAGGAATTTAAAAAATAAAACTATGATTATATATTTTATATTGATTTGATAAAAAATGGATATAATGTTTTATCTGGATGATATTATGTATTCTTCGATATGTCTTTTTCACTAACATTCTATTTCTTCTTTCATTGATAGATCTATCACTTTAGACTAGATCTAAGTCTTTAGATTCTAGATTCAAATCATGAATAGAAGAATCATGATCCTATGTTATCCTTACTAGGGTTTTTAGGATAAGATAATAATTATTGACATTATATCTAGGGTTTTAGGATCATTGAATGATCATTATTTAAGGTGTGTGGCTCTAATTCAATCATTTTTTGATTATGTGTAATGGCATGGATTTTTATTGATTACGGCTTAATGTAATTTGGTTTTTAGGGTCTTAAGACCTACTTGGAGGTAATATAGTGAATTTATCCTAGAATAATTCCTCATAAATATTTTTTAAGGGTTTCATTTATCTTAGGGAGTGGTGTTTACCCCTTGGGCTATTTTTAGTGAATTTACAAAAATATTGAAGTTTAAGTTATTTTTAATATTTATCATTTAAATAAATAGTTATAAAATGATTGTGGATGATGATTTCCCTTCAAATAGGGTTCATATGAAAATTATAACACCATTTCTATGTCTGGATTAGGGTGTTTTACCCAGGATATGTGTAAATATCGTACTCAATCATTTGGCTATAGACTTACTATTTTCAGGTCTATTATTAAAAAATAATTCACGTAGTTTTTGAGTCTTAAATATCCTTGTTATATTTTTCTCTACAGTTATCCACACTTTCCAATGATAAAAAACTATAGGGTATAGATGCGATAATGTTCTTTGAAATAAATCAACATCAAATAGAAGGAACATGGTTTGATTCATAACAACATCAATGAATAGATTTCATAGAGATTACAAGTGAAAACACGAATTTATTAAACCTTTGAAGAATCAATTATTCACCATGATGTAGGGATTTTACTTTGAATTAATGCTATATTAGTAATTTTAATTAAAATATGAAACCCCATAAATATAGATTGTGACTACCGTTTTGATCATTACTGACTATCTTCCCTCATAATTGTTGTGATCATTATTTAAGATATTACTTTCCTAAATCATGGAAATCCCTTACCAAAATTATTCTCTATGGATTTACCATTTATAATAATTATGTTTACCCTTTAGGTATTTATTCTTGTCTCATTTACCTTTTAGTTAACATTATTAATGAATAATATGGTGAATGGTATTTTCACTATCCACTTTTCATGGAACAATTATTCACTCTTAGGATAAATGTTCAACACCAACCTTTACATTGGAGTGTTGTCAGAATTTGGGATGATCTGAATGGAAATGAAGTTATTTTATTGTGGTGATAGATACATTTTGGGAATTATGGTAAGGAGGCAACTCTAATAAGGTTGATATGGGTTTTGGAATGATATATTGGGTTAGTTTCAATAAGGAAAGTCTACATCAACAAATAGGGTGCTCTAGTGTGGGGATATAGTTGTTGGAATATTGGTGGGGTGTATAGGGTGATGGTGGTTGTAAATTTGTATGTAACTTAAGGTGACAGATCTGTGATTTCTATATACGCATCATGTTCTTTAGATGACTGCCTTCCATGTTTTATTTCTATGTAGTGATAGGGGTAGTGAGTTAAAAATATCACATGGTGTGTCTCCATGTCACACACGACATGTATGTTGAGTTGCATGGTTGATATGTATGAGTGAACACAATCATATTTTCAATTGGCCCCACAAAAAAATGTATATTGAGGGTATATTTCATGTAATGGTACATAACCCAAGTTTTGGAAGACCACTGGTCTAACTACCCCATTTGCTTACATAGTATGTATTTTGAGTAGAAAGCATGAGTGGGCACACAACATAGACTAGGTAGTGGTGTATTATGACAATGATCTATGTAAAAGACACAATATATGTTATGTAGTGAACATCTTGTAGTATGGGAACTAGAAGTCTCATGATGTGGTGGTACATATTGAGTACCCCCATTGGCCCACACACTTTGTACACAAGTATACATTCAATGTTGGCAGACCCTGACATTACTTGTAGATGGAAGTAAATGACTCAACATCTGTTGAATGGATACATTTCATTTACCCTTTTAGTACAAGTTGTGTACTATTCCATCCTTGATTATTTTTTGGTACTTTGTTTTTTGGGACATAGATTTTGCAAAATGATTATCCCATCTTGATCATTTTTTATATAGAATACATTAGTGAATCCATATTTGATAATAGAGGAAATATGGAAGGTGATTCCTAATATTTAATTTCTATAACTCTATAATAACTATGAAACAGATTTAGAGTGATGATTATAGTATACATGGGGTTATGAACACCCATGAAAGAATACTATTGATAGAGTATGATTCCATTATATTCTCTCGGGAGTTCGGTACTCCACCACATACTTGGGGAGTTGGACCTTAATCTTAGGAATGGGGTTTATACTACCTTAGGCATGATAATATAAGAGTCTCCCACATAAATAATATAGTTAGGAAATCCCCCTTATGTGAGGCACATGTCCTCTATAGATAAAGTCAGGTACCCCCTAGTCTGATGAACTATACTTGATGAGGTACCAATCCCCCCTAGGGTTGGTTACTCCCTTGAATAAAATATATCTTTAGTGAGGTGTGGGTCCCCCAAAATATATTTTTGAGGTTCATGGATTAATGTATAGAAGAGAAAAATTTCATTTAGGTGTTATTTCTCCCTTGATCGACATATATTCTTGGACATGGTGTGAGTTCCCAAATATGTTTCTATAATATTGACATAGTGGTTGTGAGTGATAGGTTGTGATACTCCCTTGAATAATACACATACCTCATTGAGGTAAAAATTCCCCACCATATTTTAGTAAATTAGTATGAAATATTATTAATAGTGTGGATTTTGCGGCTTTATGACTCCTTAAGAATTCTTGGTTTCATTTGAGACAGGACTTTGATTTGGGCTATCAACTTCAAACATTATGTACCTTTTGGTACTTCAAGCACTCATTATTTCATGTGAGATATGATCCCATATGTAATAGATATAAGATAACTATGAATAACTTATATACCTAAGTATTTTATTATTATATCATATCTATATTCACTCTTTCTTTGTATTTACAATATTTTTTGGAGAAAAGTGCATTTTTTGGTATCTTAAATTGAGAGGGTCTAAGACTTGTGTATTTTTTTGTATGGTTTGGCTATGAAATTTTTTGGAAGTAAAAATATTTTTGGGATTTCAATATATTGGTTATGAGTAACTATTATAGAGTGTTGATTATATATATAAGGGTTGGGTTTTTTGGGATTGATGGAAAGTTCTATGACATATTTAATACAAATGGGGTGGGATATGGAATTATAGAACCACTCAAATGAGTAATGATGCATGACAAGAAAATGATATGATAATAGTCATAAATTTATGTTATATTGTTATTTATTTTCTCTTATATTCTTGGATTATTCTATTTACTTGTTGGCTATATGTTGGGGTTGAACAAAGAACGGTTACCATTGTTAGAATGATAATTGTTTATATTATTTTCATCTAATGAATTGATAATAAATAATTGTGTTAACCTGGTTTTTTTGAATGTGTTAACCTATTTACAACGGAATTGACCACATGGTTTCAAAATCAACCTTCAAGGAATTACATGATGTTGATTGTTAAAATTATAGTGGGTATTTTTACTCACCCATACCTGAATATCTTAGTGTGCATATAGATATCTTATGTAATGATAAAAGTAAGGACAATGATATGATGTTCTAGGGTTATGGATATTAAAATTTTAGTTTAGAAACACCACAATATTTTATGATATGAATCTTATTAAATAAATTCTATTTCTTTGATCGCTCATGTTATAGAGAACATCAATCTTAAACAAACGACTAAATATTATTATTAAAATGTCGTAGTTATCACATATCCATTGAAAAGGAGAGAATGAATTAGATGAACTGAATTATTAAAATATAGTTAAAACATGTTTATAAAATGAATTAATTGGTTACTAATTGATTAGAAATAAAAATTAAGACCAACTGAACATAAAGAATGTGTTTTTTATAAATAAAACAATTTTTATACCCACAATGAAATTTTCTATTTATAAATTTATTTATTAACTATTAGTTAAATATATTAATTAAATTTAGATGTTATATATTCAATAAAATGTTTTTAAATTCATCCAAAAAGTTATATAAGATTAATATAAGAA
The DNA here is from genome assembly GCA_963277665.1 of Viscum album. Classification (NCBI taxonomy): domain Eukaryota; kingdom Viridiplantae; phylum Streptophyta; class Magnoliopsida; order Santalales; family Viscaceae; genus Viscum; species Viscum album. The sequence continues at coordinate 1,210,897,253 of OY728153.1, read as the reverse complement.
TAAATCCAATTTTAAGCATAAAAGCTATATATTTCTAAAAGCTGTTTTGCTACCTTTAAATGGATCACCTATTTTAAATATAAATTTTGATTATTTTATAAGTTTTATTTGAAAAATAAATTAATTTTTTAATAGTAATATCAAAATTATATTAGGGTGAAATTTTTGTATTTTTGGAAGAAGTTCATTTTTTTGACAAATAGTGAAAAATATTAAATTTTAATTAAAAATTACTTTTCATATAATTTATTTATGTAGTTAAGTAATATTTATATTTGGTTTTAAAGTATAATTAGTTACAATATTCATCAATAAAACTTATTTATGTCATTGGAATCAATTTCTCATTGAAATTTGGAATAAAAACATTTCAAACTTTTGAAATATTCACTTTTAAAACCCACTTTTTCATTGTGTCTGCGGTATTAATTTTAAATATAATTTTTCCAATTTTGTGAATTAAATTTGGTAAAATGTATTCTATATTTGGTATAATTAGGTAAAAATTATTTTTTAGGTAAAATTTCATTTTTAGGTATTAAAAATTTACCGTGGTAAAAAACTTATTTACCGTAGTATAGGTAAAATAGTGATAAGGGATAAAGTTAAAAAGATAAAACGTAACATATGTAAAAACAAAAAACATTAATTGTTGTTTGAGGTAATTATTAACCCTAACCAGTCTAAACAAAATTAATTTACAATATTATTTAATTCCACCTCAATGTGTTTGGGTTTATATATAAAACAATAATTATTTTAATCACTTAAAGCCATATCTTCTCAAGTTTAAATACCACCCTCACCACCCCATTTTGACCAAAAATACTTTATTCTCATAAAATATCCACCAAAACTTATCCTCCTAAATCTCTCTGTGTCCAATTTATTTTTTTCTCACCAAAAGACTAAATCCATGGTCTTCAAGGGTCTCTCAAGGTGGTGACACTCAAAGAGGTAATTTTTTAAAAGCACCTCTCTTATTTTCACTTCTTATTTTAATTTATCATCAAATAATCTATAAATAAAAGAATAATATTTAAGAAATAATATAAATAATTTAATGTTATGTTTCTAATTTAATTTATTACATCCATCATGTTTATTACTTCCTTCTATTCAAACAAATGAAACTATTTTCCAAGTAATATTGATGAATCAACACCATGAATAATGTTTTTGTTCATTTTATATTACTGCATACATGGATGATCATAAAACTATTTTTCTAGTTAAATAATATTTTAATAATTATTTTAGAACAAATTTCATGTTATTTAACTAATATATACACTTAATAGTATATAAAATAATACTAGTTCCTCGTGTTTGGAAAAACTTCCAAAATAAACTAAATGTTTATCATTAAATTTTTATCAAATGAATAATCCTCATGAATGAAAAAAATAATTTATGGAAACATTTATAATTTTGATTTAGATTAATACTTTTTAATTCCACTTCTGTATTTTAAATCCCATTTTAGAATAACATCCACAATTATACACAAATGAACCTATCACGAAACCCTGAAATAGACACACCAAAAACAATGAAAATAATGAAATATTATTGTTGAATGGTTTATATGATGTTATAAAATCATCCCATAAGGTATTATTAATATTTACATAGTTTTTTAATGGGTTAATAAAATTATTTAAACCATTATACATAAGGTTAAAATATTCTACACTAAAGGGAAGCAAGAGGTAAGGGTTTTCTTGAATCATTTGTTACTTTTGTGAGATATATGCCTTATTCACCAATTAATATTTGTGTGTGGTTTATGTAACTAAATTTTACATATCATATCACTTATCTCATTATTTTAATGGTATTAAGTGTATCTTTTGATAATTATTACTTTTATGGGTCATATGATTTGACGGATTACAAGTGGTATGGTATTTCTTAACTCATTTTTCATTCATTGGGTTAAACATATATTTTATTGATTATTTAATGATAAGTTTACATGTAAAATAAATATTTATTATATCATGGAGTATTTAAACTTGTTTTATGTGGTTTTATGGCGAATAGACATATTCTATCCATTTGATTAATGAAATGATATTTTCATGAGACTTCATCTCAATTTCACTTCACGCAGATATATTTTGATGTTATTAACCCACCTTATTTTAGGAGGCATATATATAACCACATTTACATATGATATCATGAATTTATTTATCCTCATGTTATTAATTGTTTTGTTAAATTATATTCTTTCATGGGTCTTATTTTTCTAATGTTCTGATGTGGTATGAGACACTTTGATTAAAAAATCACTGATTAAATTGATTATTCGATATATGAGGAATGATTTGGACAAGAAGACATGTGTGGGGACCAATTATATATATCCCATTGATTCATTGGTAGTATCATGGGATGAATTAATAAACTTGTAGTAAAAATTTATTACCTGTAGATTAAATAGTCTTGTGAAAGGCCTTGATGGTAGTGGTTCATATGATAGATATATGATGTCCAATAATTAAGAATTTCCATCATTTAGCTTTTAGTTATTATTTTATATAATACTTTCACAATCGAAAAATATATTTATGCATTTTTATTATTAGTTTATTGATTAAATTACATGTATTTTCAGTTATTTACCTTTTTATATTTATTATTCTTATTGATTTAAATTAGATTCTGCTATACTTAACCCTTACTGAGAATTTAAGATCACCCATTTCTTATGATTTATTTTCCCCTAGGTTTCCAAGAATTGTTTTTTAATAGATATGAAGGGTTATTCTAAGTTGAATAATTGTGTTCTTAAAGAAAATATTTTTTTTAATTTTATATTCAAAATGTAGTTTGAATTTAAAATATGTATCTAGTTTACCAAGACCCCTAAAGTATTCATTCCTCTGGGATGCAATTTCTTTTATATTATTCCAATTTATTAAATTAAAGCAATAAATCTATTCTAATGGAGACGAGGTTGATATAGTTGGTATTAATGAAAGTTTAGTGTAAACCTTGGGAACTTGATTTATGAAATCATAGATTAGGGAATATAACCCTGTGACAGACTAAGAGGATAATTCTATGTATAGGGTAATATCTTATAGATTTGGTAACGACCATTTCTAACCTAGGATAAAACTAAATACTTGTTTATTGAGAATAACATGTCATTATTTAGATATACATTTCATAACATTATCTCATCCTGATTAGTGTAGTTTGATGCTTACACTTTACTATTTGGTTTTAGTAATTGGTAGGAACTAAAATTAATTAGGATAACATTGAATGTTATAGAAAATTTATGGTTGAGAAACCAAATGGGATGATGAATCAATTAAAGGAAATCATGTTTATACCTAATCAGCTATCACGATATACGATTAAAAATATGAACCATCCCCAACTCTCAGACTCACTAATGAAGATAAAGATAAAGTTTTATTGAGATATCTAGTGGTGCATATCACAGAGAAAACATGATTCAGTTTCTCATACGTTGAGAATATGAACAATAATATGTTTTTAGAGTCTAAAGAAGGATACATAAAAAGTTATTTCTGAGGAAAAATGAAATGTTTAGAATAATAGTCCTCATAAAGTATTTTCGATGGTTTAATGTTTAAAAAATAGAAAGTATTAGAATTATGTAAACCTACATACTGGGGGAAAATCATTAACAGAATCATAAAGGATATACAAGTAATAATTATACTGCTAATGAAGAGACTACAAATAGAAAATTAGAGAAAGGAGTTATTAAAGAATAAGATGATAAAGCACAATTAATGTTTTAAGATAATGAATAATGATTAATATTCTTGTATATTTGGATTAAAGAATTAATTTTTCTATTATTATCTGGTTTTAAAAATGATGTGATATATAAGTATTGTACTGCAATACTTATTATTTAAGGATTTGAGAGCACATGTTGAATGATACCGATAACTAGGAAGTGATTCAGTGAAAAGTTGATCTTTTATAAAACACATTATTAAGGGAAAATAACCCTTAATATATTATTGATTTTGAGCTAATAATGAAATAAATATATTTATGGGATAGTATTGGTGACCTTGAAAGTGGTTACTGATTTGCTGATTTATGTTATCTTTTCTATTTTTTCTACATATTTGGATTTAAGGGATATAATTAACAACCTGAGATCTTATTTTCAAAATAATTATTTTTTTTCATTAAGGTTTAAATGTGATCAATGTATTCATATATTTGGTATGTGACAATATGATCTAAATTATGTAAAAAATATGATGATTTTAGAAATTTAGTGAAATTAATTTTAAATTTTTGGTCTTTGTATTTTGAAAAACTTATACTGAATTAGTCTTATATTTAACTACTTATAAAATGTATTAAGTTGAACATTTGATATTATTATCTGAGGTTAAATTATGATGTAATATATTGGATATCATGTTTTAACCATTTTTATTTCTAGAAACATTTAATGGCCAAAGGAATGACCTGTGGATCTTATGATCCATTAATGTGCTATAGGAATATTTTTTTTCATTATGAACATTCATTTTCCAGTGTAAGGTATAAAGTAAAATTAGGTTTAAGCACAACAAAAGGATGATATTATGATTATGACATGGAATGAAATCAAATAAGTTTATTATCTGAAGTGTTTATCTAGATAATAAAATAATCTCTCAACTATAGGTATGAAATTTGGAATTAAAAAATTTATTTATTTAATTTTCATACTGAGAAATCAATGACCTCTTTAATCCATCACAGATTTATGGTTTTGTGATTGTATACTCTCTAAATACCATGTTATTTATCACTCTCCATCAAAACTTGATTGTTTTATTTCTTTTCAATGTCCCAGTTTTCACTTCCCAATAACGTTATCATATGTGAAAGGTTAATTTTTTGGTGTCCTTCTCATTTCCCTTTCTCTCTTATTAAGGTGATGTTTTATTAACCATATTTATGATGTGGGTTTCTCAAAAGGAATTTCCAAGTACCAACCTTTGATTTTCAAAGTGAAATTTCAAATTGAGAGGATTCAACTTATTTATGTAGGTGATAATTTAACACCCCATGATTTTGTTGTATGTCTCTTCTTAAATAAATTGAATTTTTTAATAGCTTCGATTATACAGAACACCAATCTTAAAGAAATGATTAAATATTATTATTTAATTCGGATGGTTATCACCAGCCATTGGATTAGAGGGAATGAATTATATTAACTAAATTATGAAAATTTAGTTTAAAAATATTAATAAAATTAATTTATTGGTTACCAATTAATTATAAATAAAAATTAAATCCAATTGAACATAAAAGATATGTTTTTATAAAAAAAACTATTTTTATGCCTACAGTGACATTTTATCTTAATAAATTTAATCAATCACTATTATTAGAATATATTAATAAAATTTATATGTTATATATTCAATAATTTTTTCTAAAATTATTCTAATAGGTTTTATAGGATTAAGAAAATAATATATCCAATTTTAAGCATAAAAAGATATATATTCCTAAAGGTAGTTTTTCTACCTTTTAATGATTCAACTATTTTAAATCTAAAATTTTAAACTTTTATAAGTTTTATTTAAAAAAAACAAATTTTAAACTCTAATTTAAAAATTGGGTTAGGGTGAAATTTTAGTATTTTTCAGAGAAGTTTCATTTTTTTGGCAAATAGTGAAACACTAAATTTGAATTATAAACTGTCTTTTCGTCTAATTTATTTATATTGTTAAATTATATTTTAAATTGTTTTTAAATTATAATTAGTTAAAATATGAATCAATAAATCGGATTTAGTTTATTATAATAAGTTTCAAATTGAAATTGGATATAAAAATATTTTAAACTTTTGACCTTTTCACATTAAAACCCCACTTTTTTTGAAGTGTCCGCGAGATAAATTTTAAATATATTTTTACAATTATTTGAATTTAATTTGGTAAAATGAATTATATATTTGGAATAAATAGGTCCAAATTATATTTTAGGTTTAATTTTATTATTTGGTATAAAAATATTACCATGGTAAAAAAATTATTTACAGAGGTGTAGGGAAAATGGTGACAAGGGTTAAAGTTAAAAAGTAAAATCTTAACATACCTAAAAAATATAACATTTAAGGGTTTTTTGTGATATTTATTGAACCAAACAATCGTTAAAAACAGTAATTAAAAATATAATTCATTTAAATTAATTCCACCTCAATGTGGTTGGATTTATATTTAAAATAATCATTATTTTAATCACTTAAACCCACATCTCCTCAAGTATAAATACCACCCCTCACCACCCCATTTCAACCCCAAAACCTTGAAGCTCCTAAAATATCTTCCAAAAAATATCTTCATCACTCTCCCAATTTCAAAGTGCTCATGTTTTTATAAAAATACCAAATCCAAGGTCCTCAAGTGTCTCTCAAAGAGGTGATTTTCAAAAGGTACTTTTCTCAAAACACCTCTCTTATTTTTGTTTATTCTTATACATTCCCATAATATCTTTCATAAATCAAGGAATAATAATTCCACAACAATATAAATAAAATAATTTTATGATTTTAATGTAATATCATATATCTATACATTTTATTACCTCTTCTTATTCGAAGAATCAAAACTGTTGTCCAAGTAATGTCGGTTAATCGCCACTATGAATAATATTTTTGTTTATCTTCCATAACCGCACTCATGTCTAGTCATAAAACTATTTTTATGGTTAAATTATATTTTAATAAGTATATTATAACCTATTTCACATTATTTAACTAATATATACTAATAATTTAAAATAAAAAGAATCTAGTTCATGGTGTTCGAAAAAACCGCAAAAATAAACTAAACGTTCGTCATTAACATGTTATAATATGAATCAACCTCATGTATGAAATAAAAACGATTTTTGGAACCATTTATAATTATGGAAGTTCATTAATACTATTTAATTTCACTTTTGGATTTGTAATATCATTTTATAATAACATCCATAATTATACACAAATGGTCTGATCATGAAACCATGAAATGAATGCACCTGAAACCAAAAAAATAACAAAATATTATTAAATAAAGGGTCATATGATGTTATAAAATCATCAAATATGGTATTCTAAATATTAATATCGTTCTATAATGGGTTAATAATATTTTTCAATGCATTATATTTTAGGTTAAATAACACTACACTAAAGGTAAGTGTGAGGTAAGGGTTTTCTTATCTCACTTTTTACTAATGTGAGATACATGCCTTATCCACCAATTAATCATTGTATGAGGTGTATATATGCCCATTTGATATATAATATCATTAGTATCATTATATTCATGGTATTTAGTTTCTATTTTTATAATTATTACTTTTATGAATCATACAATTTGACATATTATATGTGGTAAGGTATTTCTTAACTCAATTTTCATTAATTGGGTTAAACTTCTATTTCATTGATTATGTAATTCTATGGTTATGTGTGAAATTAATATTGATTATGAAATTTTATATTTACACTTTTTAATTTTTATTTATAGTTAATACATGTAATCAATCCATTTGATTAACGAATTTATTTTTATAGGGGACTTCATCTCAATTTCAATTCATTGAGGCATATTTTGATGTTATACACCCTCATTATTTTATGAGGCGTATATACATACCCTTTAATATATCATATCATGAATTTATTTTTCCTCATATTATTTAATGTTTTTTTAAATTCAATTCCTTCATGGGTCTTATGGTTCAAAATTTTCAAAGTGGTATAGAATACTTTGTTTCAAAAATCACTAATTAATTGATTATTTGATATATGAGGAATGATATGGACATACATAAATAGGTGGGGCACAGTTACAGATATCCCATCAATGAATAATTATTATCTAGTGAAGAATCTGTCAATATTTTAGTAAATAGGCTATTAATTTCAGATTAATCTATCTTGTGAAAGGTCCCGATGGTAGTGGTTCATGTTCTAGATACATGATGTCAAAAAATTAAGAATTTCCTTCATTTGGATTTTATTTATTATTATCCAGGAGATTTTTACTAGGTAAAAATATATATATGAATTTTAATTCATAGTTTATTAATTAAATGGAATATTTTTTTAGTTATTTACCTTTCCATATTTATTATTCTTATTGATTCAAACTACCTCTCATTGTACTTAACCCTTAATGAGAATTTGAGCTCACCACTTTCTTATGTTTTATTCTCCCACTGGTTTCCAATTAGCTTATTATTACTGATATATAGGGTTAATCTTTAAGAAATGATGATAATCTCAAAGAAAATAATTTCTTATTTTTTTTTCAAAATATAATTTTAATTTTAAATATGTACTTGTTTACCAAGACTACTAAACTATCAAATCCATTGTAAAGTGATTTATTGTATCTTATGAAAATTTAATAAAGTAAGGCACCAACTCTAGATATTTGGGTTGGGGTCATTATAAGATCATGGTAGATGTGTTGGTGTTTGACCATACATTATAAAATTATTTAGACTATTCAAATCAAATGTTAGGTTATTATGTCATGTCAATACATGGGAATTTTTTCTTTTACACTACACAAAATTTGACTATTTTACTTTAAATTTGTATGTTAAAGTTGGTTTTTTTCTTTTAAAATTAAATTAATTATTTTCACATATATTTTGTTTTTTGGTTGAGAGAAACCATTCCCAATGATTATAATTATACCTTGACACTAGTTTTCAGCCTTTAGTGATCGATGAATGTGTCTGAGGACTTGTGATAGTTCTGAATTATGTCTCAAGGTTCAATATCATGGGTTATGGTCATCCCAATTCACTACCATTTCTAACATCTTTAATAAACACTTCAAGATAGGTATAAAAAGAGTATGATACATATTTTAGTTTAATGAATAATTTATAAGAAAATAATATGTTATATTAGTAATGATATTTCTATCCAATCCCATATCTATGAGTAGCTCTATATATTTTATTATAAACAAGTTCTTAGACAGTGGTAAATTTAACTCCTTATAATTACTTAACAAAAGATTTACCTTTCTCTCATATACTATTTCTACTTTCCCATCCTAATCTATGTATTCAAAATAAAACCATTTTAACCTATCAATAAAAAATTTACCGAATATTTCGATGTCTATGAAATCAAGGAATATGATACATTATTATTACATGATGAATATAAATTACCATATATTCTTGGAAAATTTTTAATGGTTATTTTATATCCCTAAAATATTGGCCTTAAAAATATATGAAATTCACATGATAAGACAACAACTACCCAAAAATTCCCTATATTAGTAAAAGAATTAATTATTCTATATGAATTTTTTTTATTATAGATGTATATAGAAAGAGTATTAAATTTGAAAATAATATTACACATCATTAAATAATGTTGACTATAAGTGTTAAGAATAATTAAGGGAGATAAAAAAAGAATAATGTACACACTAATGTGAACTCCACAAGCTTGAATTTTCCCATGAAGATTACTGTTACTATAAAGACTATAAAAAGAATGAGAAACATAAATAATATGATATATATCATTAATGGTTTTATATAAAATTTTATGTGATGTAGTGGATGATATAGTGTGATAATATTTGAGTTTATATAGGGGAAATGGTAATTTGACCCTTTGGATCTGACCGTTACCTGACTATTGTAATGTGACTGTTATATAACCAATAAAATAGTAATATAATAGTTAATAATAGTAAAATTACCAATTTAATATTAATATAATTTTTAAGAGATAATATAATGAGTGTTTATAATAAATATATTGATTTTTTTGTTAATAGAATATCCATTTTTTCCCTCCCTTCAATAGATTCTAAAATGAATTTATTTTTCATATTACAGTCAGTTCACCACCCCCTTGAATAATGAATTTATTATCCACCACCACTTTCATGGATTCATTATATTTATCTATTATAGTTAAAATTGAGACTAATAAGTATATTTTATTAGGTTTCTTATTCTAGATTGGTTAAATAATCTCAAAGATCAATAAAACCAAGTATGTTCATCTTGGTATAAAAACTCACCTAAATGTACTAACCGTATAACAACAAAACCTATGCTTTCAAAATAAATCTTTTATATGAATATTTTTGGATTAGATGAACCTTATTATCCTTTTGAAACTCATTAAATCAATTTCTTCAAATATATATAGTTATGAAACCAAATGGTATAAACTGTCAAAATTTTCTAAAACTAATACAACCTTGGGAACATGACATAAACAACCTTGGGATAATTAATATAGATGAGATACCTCAATTAAATTACCTTATTCTAACATAAAATCATATAAATAAAAAATATAATTTAATTAGGATCTTAATCATGTGTTTAATTAATTTAATTTTATTATTTAGTATGTTAAGTGAAAGTGCAGAATGAATCCAGACCTGAGGTAAGGGAACTCTCTAAACGACCCTTTTTCATTAGGTTATTATTTTTTTTCTCTATACATAAATTTATTTTTCTTTTTAATATAATTTAATTTTTAAAAATTGTGTATATATGTGTCTTAAATATTTACCGACCTTATTCTTCTTTTCTTTGATGGGGTTATAGATGAATTTTGTTCATTTCTCAATATCTTCTTTAAAATCAAACCCAATTAAGGGGAATATTAATATTCCTTAATCATTTCATGTAATAGTTTTTAAAGGACTGTACCCATTCATGATTTCATGAAATAAGAAATATTTTATGGTAAATCATTTTTTTACCTAAGGTTTCAAAGAAAATTACATATTCATTCCTTCTTTAAAAGGCTTTGACCTATTTCTTAAAACATTTTTTTAAAGTTTCATTTCGATGAATAATTATCTACCCTTTATTTGGAATATTTTTCAATAATCTAAATATTTGAGTAATTTTATTAATTTTTAAGATATGGACTTCCAATATATTTAATTACTTATTCTATTTGGTATTTTATGAAATATCCTTTGATTATTCTTTGAGATAAGATTATGTAACCCATTACTTTCCATGAGTATTTCTTATGCTCATAAATTATGTTTGATTCTTTTATGTGACACACATAAACCTCTAAATTTTATTATGGGTGCATATAGATAGTTTATTAATTCATTGGGTAATGTTTATATCTCTTGAGATGATATGTATAGGATTAGAGAGTAAACTTAATTCATTATGGGACTTTGTAAACCGTGTTATGTTGTCTGAACACTGAGCATTGACGTAGACTTACGATGTCGTGTATTCTGATGTTTCCACATTCCTATGATGCCATGTCCTTATAAATCTATCTTCTTTATGATTTCATATGATTTTTCATGAGCCTTGACTTTTATGTTATCATGTTATTCCATTTGACTCAAAGGTTATGCTTTGTTATCATTCTTATTCCCTTATTAGGTTTTTTAGATCACCCCATTTGTTCATATATTCCCCATGTTATTCTATGAAGTTTTAGAAGATAAAAGGGATATAGAATAATATTATGTAGGGAACTTAGAAAGCTCGGTACGGTCCTAGTCAGCCTTGGACTCTGACAAAAGACCACTCATCTGCACAAGACATGACATGTGCGGGCAAAGCCAGTGCAGGGGTGAGTATAACAATACTCAGTAGAGGACCCCAAAAACCACAAGAATATACACAAATTAAAGGTACAATAGTATCTACACAATATATGTCTACTAAATATATGTAAATAGAAACACAATCCAGATATACTCAAAACCCATACCCGTAGTCTAGAGACATGTCGCACAACCGCATACCCCTGCTAGGGATTTATTTTAAAGGTTGCATGAAGAACTTGCCTAGGAGAACTCACTTACCGAGTTATATAGCTATAATGATGTTCGTCTGATAAGTACTATTTTTCAAGAAAATGTTTGAGAGATAGATACAATCATTCTGGGAGAACACATTCTAGAGTGGTAAAAGATCATGATACACAGATGGGGATCATTGCCTGGGCCTTGGTGGATACCGTGACTCATCCAGATTCACCTGCTAAGTATAGGATTGGCATCAGGTAGGATTAGTCACATTGATACATGAATCTACATAGGGTTAATAATTGATAGATGATATTGCTTCAGGCCTCTCAAAGGGATACCTAACTCTATATTGGAAAGTCCTGCTGAAGGGTTCATACTTCTGTGGATGGAAATGATACCTGAACTTTAGGGGAATGAGACAAAATGGGAAATGACACAAATAAAACTTGTCCAAGGAATGATGTAAAAGAGGATCAAGACATGTTACAACATATAAATGATGTGTAAAAGGGTAACACGCCATGTCTCTTGACTCCGGGTACTGCCCGTGTAAAACAGCTTGAGTCAGAAGAACATGTTGTGTTGAAGGGGGCAAGTACACAACGTGTAGGATGGACCACACGATGTGTCCGAGTAACCAGCACTACCACAGAATAGGGAAAGTAAAGCGCTACCTTTTATGGGTGCTAAGCATAAAGTGTTGATAAAGGGGTGGGCCTTTATCAGTGGTAGCTAAAAGCGCTAATAAATGTGACCTTTATTAGCACAAAAAAGCGTTGATAAAGTTATACCCTTTATCAACGCTGATAAGGGGTGCATTTATCAGTGATAATAATAGCGCTGATAAAAGTTTTTAATAAAAAATATTATGAATTTATATAAAATTATTATATTTATTTTCAAAAATAATGTTTATTTGTAGACATTAAATAAAAAACAAATGTTTATAATTAATATTTTTTTATAATTCAAATATATATATATATATAATTTTTAATTGAAAAAAGTATTTATAAGATTATTAATAAATAAATAAATAAATATATATATTAAATTAAATTGTTATAATATTATAACAAATTATATTAAATAATAAATATATTTATTAGATTTATTAGATTTATTAGAGATTTATTAGATTGATTTACTAGATTGATTAGATTTATTGGATTATTTCATTGTATTTATTATATTTTTTATATTCAATATATTCAATATATTTATTTTATTTATAAATATATAATATTTTTTAATATATATATTTATAATTAAAATTATTGAATATATATATGTTTTCCAACGAATTTTTTCAATGAATATATTGATCATTCGTATAAACATATGTTATGTATATATCATGCATATGAATGTCCATTTATGCATTACATCATGTTGTCCATTGATGTGGTATATTGATTAATTCATAATGTTACTCATATGAACTATATATTTTCTAAAAAATATACTTATAAAATTATATTAAATATATATTTAAATAACAAATATATTTTATTATATTTTTAATGATATTTGTAAATAATTTTCCAATACATTTGTAATTGTAATTATAATTATATATATATAAATAATTATAAAACAATACATATAATATTTTAGTTTTATCAATATATGTATATTAACAATTATATACAAATATTTATAAATATATTGTATTTATAGTTGTAATTATAACAATATATATATATATATATATATGCAAATAATTATAAAATTATAATAAATATATTTATTATACTACTTAAAAAGTTATAAATATATAATTAAATATATATATTTATAAATATATAAAAATATTTATAAATAAATACAAATAAATTTATAACTATATAAAAAATTATTTAATTGGTTGTGAAATTGTTATAATAACGATTCCCTTTATCAATGCTAAAAAAGCACTGATAAAAGAAATATTTATCAGATCTATAATTTTAGCGCTGATAAAGATGGCCTTTATCAGTGTTAGAAAATCAGTATGGTGTGGATATCTCCTTTTTGTCATAGTTCTTTCTCAATTGGGACCCATTGTGGAATGGCCCTATTTGTTGTGTTGTGATACATATTTTCCCAGATTTTATATGTGTTGTGTTGTGATTCATTTCTTGTTCTCCCTTATATTTACATCATTTCCAATTAAGTCCATTAGATGCTTGGATGCTTGATGTACCTCTTCTTATTAAACCTCATGATTTAATAACACAACTGACCAAAATATAATTACATAAACCAACAATATTCTAATGAAAAATATATAATGATTATTTAAACACACTTCCACATCATCATTTCAATCAATATCTCCACATCCTTCAAACCCAAGATTATTATTTACACATTCCACATCACTTGTAACTATATGATGAATGAAACCAAACCTATTAATATTAAATGAGGTTTGTAAGATATTTCTTATTAGTTTATGATGTCTACTTCACACATTAGGTTCAAAAAACATTACCACCATACAAATTATGAAATATTTAGCAGTGAGTACTCTAATATATAATGCATAAAAGATTTATCAGATATGATAAAATCAGGACCTACCCTTATAGGAACTCCAATAGAGTTGGGAATATATTAATATCTAACCCCCCAAATCCTATATTTAAGTAGACATGGGTTAGTTACAATTGGAAATTTAATGATACTGGCCAGGATGGTATCATGACCAACAACTGACCTAACCTTCCACTAACCTAAGAGGAATTCATGATCCCTATAGGATAACAATGATCCCCTCATAAAAAGATACAATTGATGTGGATTATTTCACCCCTAAATTAGATTAAATTAAAAATTATATTTCTCCTAAAAACCAGACATATCCCATTCATAAGTTGAGCATCTAGGAAAATAGTAAATACACAAAAAATAAATAAATAGGAAGAAGATATTATAGATGGAAAATAAAATCCTACTATTGACTAATGAAACTATTTAACTAGACCCTGAACACTCCAAAATCTCATTAGACCTATTTTGGATAGGTATGACATATGAGTTCTCGTTTTATGTTTTCTTTTTAGGTTGGAAATATCCTCTGTCGCGCGCCTCTCCACTACCGCAAATGCACCTTCGCCGCACGCTGAATGAATCCTTCACGGTGAGTGTTCTCATCTTACTCATTGGTTTCCTCTTGTTCGAATGTTATTACTATATGATGTTGATAGTTATGCTGTTAGTTGTATGAGATAAATTCCCTGCTGAAAATCGTGGTCGTTGGTGGTCCTTGTTTGTGCACTAAATGAACTGCATGTTGGTTAG
Organism: Viscum album; assembly: GCA_963277665.1. NCBI lineage: Eukaryota > Viridiplantae > Streptophyta > Magnoliopsida > Santalales > Viscaceae > Viscum > Viscum album. The sequence continues at coordinate 1,210,882,173 of OY728153.1, read as the reverse complement.
TACCTGTTGAACATTTGAATATAGAAATTGGTAATTTACGTATACTTGGCTAATGAATGAATTCCTCAGGATGATAAAACTTATTTGATAACCCCTAAATTAACAATCATAATTTAATAAGGGATGATTTGTAAAATCTGAAATTGTGTTTGTTTGGTTTGTATGGTGTTGTGATTGTGATCACAATTGTGTGTTTGCATAGTGTAGTGGTTGTTGGAATGATTGGTATGCCATTTTTTTCCATATTGTAGTTTCTCCACTATTGAATATCAATCCAAACCTTACCCATTTCAATGGAACCACCACTTTGTTACTAGTGAAATTCCACTGAATCTTATAAAACCATTTCAATAGAGGACTCTATGGGACAGTCTACGGACAACCTAGTCAAATAACTATAAAAACACATGTAATGAATCATTCCACCCACAAACAGTCTATGTAAAATGAAACCATCTATTACTTTAGTACCATAGTTCTTGACTCAAGGCATTATAAATCTAGAAAAAACCCTAAAAACAGGTTTAAAACAATGCATATAGATCACATGTGGGATACTAAAACATTATAGTGAAAGAGTTTCTCATAGCTAGTTCCATTGATCAGGTGGTTGGAAAGATGGGTGTGATCAAATTTGGTCCTGAGTAAGGCATGAAGAGGTAAGGATATTGTTTTCCATAGCTAGTTACATTGATTATAGTTGGATGATGACCCTAGTTGTACGCTACACCAAAAAGAGCTTGCACAACACGCATCCTTGACTTTCCTTTCATTACACGCAATCACGACCTTCCTCGATAGCATGTGTAATACGCAATACCGAGTTTCACTAAACAACGATATGCTATTAAAATATTATTAAAACTAGCCGGTATGAATAGTAATAACCACTTTTTAAAATTCTGTAAATCTTATTTTTCCAAATGAACTTCATTTTTGGATTCGGAGTATCGAATTTAGCCTAAGGTGAAATTTTGGTACATTTCGGATAACTTTCATATTCGGATGAATAGTGAAAATTACTAAATTATAATTAAAAAACAACTTTTTTAATCGAAATAATTAATAGTGATAAATTATTAATTGGAGTAGTTTTAAAGTATATTTAGAATATATTTTTACAATTTAATACAATGTTGGTCATTGGATGTAATTTCACATTTAAACCAGACATAAACAAGTGTCAATCTTTTGATAGATATTGTTTCTTAAAAACACGCTATTTCTTTTAATAGCGGAATTTAATTATAAAATTAATTAATGCAACTTCTATGTTATGAATTTGGTAAAATAGACTTCATTTTTGAATTCGGAATATGAAATATAGCTTAGGATGAAATTTTGGCATTTTTCTGAAAACCTTCATTTTTTTATGAATAGTGAAACTACTAAGTGGTAGTTAAAAAACTGAATTTTTCATAAAACATAATTTTACCGCTTCTGTGAATGGAATTTAAAAAATCCGAGAGACACGGTTGATGTCAGTAAGTAAAATGTGGTTCAATGAGATGAAAATAATTTTTGGTGAATAGTAACTTTTTACTTTTTTTTACCGCGGTTAATAGTAAATAGGGTAACTAAGGGTAAATATGATATTATTATTACCCTAACACATGTCCTAATTCTATTGGATAAGTGTAATTCGACCAAAAACAACCTTATGAATAAAATATGACCATTTAGGCCCACTTGGATTAGATTAGGACATTTATTATTAATTTATTTAAAGAAGGGTTAAAATAGTTAAAATCAATGTTTAATAAGTAAATCATTTTTAATATGGGGTTATACATAAGATAAATTCGATTGTAAATATTCATTAGAAACCTAAAAAGATTTCCTACATAATGGTATTTTATTTGTAATTTTTAAAAATCAAATAATTTAATTTATTTATGACACAAAGATGATGCAGTAATTATCTTATTAATGAAATATTGACATAATTGATAATATAAATACCAAAATAAATGTAATTCAAGACTTTTTATGAATTCCACTAATTTTCTAGGTTACTATGATATATTAATGTTGATTTAATCAACTTGGTTCGAACATATAATTCTGTTATGACTTTCACAAAAATCATATATCAAATAGTGTCAAAATTGACACAAAATAGTTTTTAAATCAAATATTATATTATTAATTGTTATTTTATTCCTAAAAATCTAAGGTTCGGCCAAATGACTTAGATAAGGATATATATATTAATAATAAACAATTTGGGGTTCGTTTGACATGTTATAGTAAGTGTATTAACCATATAGTGAAAGAAAACAAAAAGACACGGTAAAAGTTAAATTAATTAACTTAGAGTTAAATCTAATTGATAAGGTTAAAATAATATCCTAAACTTGTCTAAATTCTATTGGTTGATAGGATTTCGACCCATCCACACTTTAGCTTCGAAATAAGACCCTTTGGAACCATTATAAACCGATTTTGACTTTAATATAAAATAATATTTTGAGATATTCCTAAGGTGCCCCACTCCTCCCTTATAAAAGGACACCTCCTCCCCCTCCTCCTCACACCAATTTGAGCATTCAAGCTCGGCCAAACCCTGAAAAAATCTCTTCTCCACTTCCCTAGAAACATCCTAGAGGTTCTGGTCTTCCTCAAAGACAAATTTTAGTGCCCTAAGAGGAGGTCTCAAAGAGGCGCTTCAAAGAAGAGGTAATTACCGTTACCAATTCTTTCATCTTTATTTCTTCTTCCACTTCTTCTTCTTAGGTTGTTTCATTATGAAGTAATAACATAAGTATCACTCATATACTGATATGTTATTATAAGTATGAAACAACCCTATTTCACCATCTATCCATCCTACGGAAAAAGAAATCACTGCGCGTGCGTACGTACGGAATACCGTCTCCACGCCGTGGTGTAATCTATTTTCCACCACCACCTTACATGGATGGGTATAATGGTGTAAAGAATAACTATACATAGTTATTACAACATCATATTGATTCTGATATATTGTATAATCCACTCCGATTCAATTCAATATTTATGGAAATGATATCATCGCTCGTGCGTACGTACGGACTACCGTCTCCACGACGCGATGAGATTCATTCTCCATGTTAACCATTTAAGAATGATTATAAAGTATATATAAGAAATAATAATGAAATATATGACATTATAAAGCTACTGGATTTATGTATATATATATATGTATGTCATCTACTTACTTCCATTTCAAGACAATAAGGAAAGTAAAACAGCGTTCATGCGTACGTACGGACTACCGTCTCCATGAACGGTGTTTTTCATTTTATTTATCTATCTATCTATATATATATATACTGAATATATATGATATATAAATCATATTTTATATTCTGTAAGTAAGTAAATCATGATATAAGTAATAATGATGTCAAGAACAACAAGTCAAAACACCTACGATAAATGAAACGATTTTACCCAAAACGCTTCTTTAACATGGAATTTACAAAAGAACGGGTAATATAATGTCATAAGTGAACCATATATGATATCATAACAATGAATATGATTCTGGAATAAGTCAATAACATGATTTAAATCATTATACAGGAGGTTCGGACACTTACAAAGCAAGTCGGACATAAGGTAAGGGAAATATCACAATCTCATTTTTATCCGAGATTGTTTATTCGTAAGTATTTACTGGGGTGTATTTTATCATCCACATCCATGTTCCCTCAATATGTAATATTGTTTCCATCCACTTAAAATAGTTTAAATCCAATTTTACCCATCGGTGAGTTTTTAGTAAAGAATATGAAAGGAATCTTTTGTCGTTTTTTTATACGAGGTACTTTTTGACTTTTCCGACAAAAGTACGAAGAATGTTTTTTTTAACTTATACGACACGAATGGATTTTTACGGTTTTATAAAGCCTTATTTTCATGAACCTTCCTCCAAAAGATTTCATGACTATTTTCAATAAAATCTATTTTTTTTTAAAAATTTCATGATGTTTTGTGAAAAGAAATTGATTTTGAAGAAGAAAGGATATTTTCCTCAAGAATTCAAATCAAGTGTTTTATCAAAATTATTTTCCATCTAAGATAATAAAGGGTTCTGTTTCTATCCATATTTTTACATTGATTTGACTATGTTGTGATGGAATTATGTTTATGAATTCCTTTATCTTATATGAATGGTTTTATGATGTCATGTTGTTTAAGAATCCCATTTTTATTACATGGGTTATGCAATGATGTATGATTTATGATTCTGTGGCACACATAAGAAAGGATTCATTAAGAGATGGGTGGGACCTATATCTCCCTCCAATTCATTGGGTAAAGATTTTATATCTCATGAGATAGACAGGGCTGGAACGGTAGGTTATACCGGTTCAGTGAAACAGGACTGAAATGAGGGTTACTCGATTCAGAAAGGGACTTTGTCCACTAAGATAGTCTTGGCAATGAGTCTTGACTAACAAGAAATGATTCTCTATGATTATGTGTGAATGCCACAAAGTTTCATGTTTTATGTTATGATTATTTTGATTACATTTCACTCCCATGATTTATCCCATGTTATGAAATTATGCTCTCTCTTTTACAGGTTATGATTTCCAAAATGTTATGTTCTTATGAATATGATGTGATTGGTATTTATTTTGTTTACCCTTACTGAGAATTTGAGCTCACCCTTTTATGTTTTCTTTTCCCCAGGATATAAAGAAAGGTTTTAGGTAAAAAAAAGGAAGATCTTTATGTGAGATGTTGAAGATCTTTCACCACGATTAGAAGATTTTATTCCAAGTTTCCAAAGACACTAAACTATTACGATCCTTGTGTGTGTGTTTTTGTTATGTACTAAGTATTCCGCAAAAGTAATGTAATGTTCATGTACGTCAAGATACGGGTTGGAATAAGTCAATAACATGATTTAAATCATTATACAGGAGGTTCGGACACTTACAAAGCAAGTCGGACATAAGGTAAGGGAAATATCACAATCTCATTTTTATCCGAGATTGTTTATTCGTAAGTATTTACTGGGGTGTATTTTATCATCCACATCCATGTTCCCTCAATATGTAATATTGTTTCCATCCACTTAAAATAGTTTAAATCCAATTTTACCCATCGGTGAGTTTTTAGTAAAGAATATGAAAGGAATCTTTTGTCGTTTTTTTTATACGAGGTACTTTTTGACTTTTCCGACAAAAGTACGAAGAATGTTTTTTTTAACTTATACGGCACGAACGGATTTTTACGGTTTTATAAAGCCTTATTTTCATGAACCTTCCTCCAAAAGATTTCATGACTATTTTCAATAAAATATCTTTCTTTTAAAAATTTCATGATGTTTTGTGAAAAGAAATTGATTTTGAAGAAGAAAGGATATTTTCCTCAAGAATTCAAATCAAGTGTTTTATCAAAATTATTTTCCATCTAAGATAATAAAGGGTTCTGTTTCTATCCATATTTTTACATTGATTTGACTATGTTGTGATGGAATTATGTTTATGAATTCCTTTATCTTATATGAATGGTTTTATGATGTCATGTTGTTTAAGAATCCCATTTTTATTACATGGGTTATGCAATGATGTATGATTTATGATTCTGTGGCACACATAAGAAAGGATTCATTAAGAGATGGGTGGGACCTATATCTCCCTCCAATGCATTGGGTAAAGATTTTATATCTCATGAGATAGACAGGGCTGGAACGGTAGGTTATACCAGTTCAGTGAAACAGGACTGAAATGAGGGTTACTCGATTCAGAAAGGGACTTTGTCCACTAAGATAGTCTTGGCAATGAGTCTTGACTAACAAGAAATGATTCTCTATGATTATGTGTGAATGCCACAAAGTTTCATGTTTTATGTTATGATTATTTTGATTACATTTCACTCCCATGATTTATCCCATGTTATGAAATTATGCTCTCTCATTTACAGGTTATGATTTCCAAAATGTTATGTTCTTATGAATATGATGTGATTGGTATTTATTTTGTTTACCCTTACTGAGCATTTGAGCTCACCCTTTTATGTTTTCTTTTCCCCAGGATATAAAGAAAGGTTTTAGGTAAAAAAAAAGGAATATCTTTATGTGAGATGTTGAAGATCGATCACCACAATTAGAAGATTTTATTCCAAGTTTCCAAAGACACTAAACTATTACGATCCTTGTGTGTGTGTTTTTGTTATGTACTAAGTATTCCGCAAAAGTAATGTAATGTTCATGTACGTCAAGATACGGGTCTCTACAGTTGGTATCAGAGGAAAGGTTTAGTCAACCTTTGGAAACTAGGATGTGAAAACGTTAGTGAGATCCCTAGAGATATTTCTAAGGTATGTCTAGGGATGTCCCTAAGGATACGTATACGTATAGGATAGTCCTAGAACCATGGTAACGATCTTAGAATTAAACCTAAGATGTTAGATATTGAAGGTACTCACCCTTTATTATGTTGTTTTCCCTAGCATGATTTTTGCCTCTCACACTATTCTTTTGGGGTTTTAGACGATGGCTGGAACCCGAAGGAACCGTGTTGATCAATGCAATGGACAATGCAATGATTGTCCCCCTGAGCAACCAAACGATATGGGAGCTGGAATGAAAAATCTTGTAGCCATGCTCACACAACTTTCTCAAGCTATGAATCATGCAGGACTTCCAAACGAGCAAAGGAAGGAGCAACATTCTGTTGAATCCTTCATGAGGCAGCGTCCGCCTTCTTTCAGTGGGTCTACTGATCCATTAGTTGCTGAACAATGGATTAGTACTACTGAAAAGATATTTTCAGTTCTTCAATGTTCTGAACATGATAAAGTCATCTTAGCAGTATATCGTTTGGAAGGTGAAGCTGATCAATGGTGGAATCTTATCAAGAATACGAGGCAAAGAGATGAAATTGATTCCATGGAATGGGACGAGTTCAAGAACTTGTTTTTCAGTAAGTACTTCCCTCGTATTCTTCGAACGAAGATGGGGAAGGAGTTTCTTGAACTAAAGCAAAAGGATGATGAATCTGTTGGTATATACGAAGCGAATTTTACAAGACTTGCAAGGTATGCATCTGGCATTATCATCCAACCTGAAAGTAAAGTTGATCGATTTTTCAGTGGCTTAAAACCAAGTCTTCGAAGGGAGTTAGCTATAAGAGACTTCAGTAGCTATGAAGAAATTGTGCGTTGTGCTATCAAGGTAGAAATGGAAGTTGGTGTTACATATCCATCTCATGGTTTTGACAAGAAACGAAAGATGGAGTTCAAGGAGAAATCTCAGAATAATGGTGAAAAGAAGATGAATGTTTCCTTATGCACAAAGTGTGGAAAGAAGCATGGTGGAGATTGTCTTAAAGGGACTAGAAAATGTTTTAAGTGTGGAAAAGAAGGTCATCGAGCAGCTGAGTGTCGAAGTAATGGAAAAAGGGATTCTAATGAAGTGAATAAAGCAAACACTGTAGAGAACGCACAACCAACACTTCAATGCTTCAAGTGCAAGGAGATGGGACATTATGCCAATAAATTCCCTAATCCAAGGGTTAGTGATGATCGACATGAGCAACCGCTTAAGGCAAAGGACAAAGGGAAGTCACATGCGATCACTATTGGCAATGTTGAATATGACAACGATGTGGTGGAATGATGAAGTTTTTATGTAATGGGATTCCAAAATAATGTTGTATCATGGAATATTGGAATATTTATGTATTGGTCTAATGTGGTATTCAAAGTGATTGAGATATTATGCGCATAATGAAGGGAAAACGAGAAAATGAAATGTTTAACAGTATTCATGAGCTCATGATTGATATAAGGACTAAGTGATATCATGGTTTGAGTATATAGAATTTTGAGGATTTTGGTATGTGGAAAGTGTTAACTTTAAACTGCATTCATGTTTTCACTAAGGTATTTAAGAGAATACATGATTAAGGACTTTGAATGTTTGGAATGTGACCAACAAAACATATCTTATGATATATGGGGATCAACGATGGTATTAAATCTCTGATAATCGTTTTCACTATGTTATGAGAGTGGACTGCAGTATTATGGATAAGCCTAAAGATTGAAATGGATTATGTTGGACATAAGTGAGTATTGTTTAAGGATAGAAGTTTGTTTTTATTCGATATTATTGTTGGGATGTTATAGTAATATAGTTTTAGAAAAAGGACAACCTGCAGGACGGGCGACAGCCCATCGCTTCGGACAAGGCTGTAGGAATCGAACCCACAACCGAAGTGTGACTGGCCTTTATCGCCTACCACTGGCCTACAGGAAGTCCCTGTTTAGTAGAAACTAGTTTTATTATATTAAGTAGTATGATATATGAAGTATGAGTCCATTTTAGGAACCATATATGATTAATCTCACTATAGACCGACTTATGTATATAATTTTTGCTTGAGACAGATGGAATGACCCGTCGTTCTATCACATAATCTGCTAACACTTCACGAATAACAAATTCAACTTCATTTATTTAAGAGATGAAGTGGAAATTGTTCAAGGCACGAACAACAGTGAGATTGTACCAAAATAAATTAAGTATTTATTCTAATTCAAATTTTCAACTTTAGGGAAATGATCTTGAAAACCAAAAATGTTGTCCTAGTGATCTTATACCTGATGAATCAGATGGTACCTTTGATCGTCACAAATTTATGGATTTGTGATTACTGGATTTTCCATAGCCATGTTCTCTACCACTCTCCATCAGAACATGATGGTTAGATTTCTCTTCCATATCCATATTTTAACCTATGTGGAAACCCAGTGATTAGTTTATTTGGGTAATCGTTACATTTCATACTTTAGTTTTTAAATCCAAGTTTTGGTATTCCTTTTTACGATGTGGGTTTCTATTAAAGAAACTTTCGAATAGTAAACCATTTATAACCCCGATGAATTTCGAGGGCGAAATTCATTTTAAGGGGGGTAGAATGTAACAGCCCGAGATTTTATGAAAAATATTCTTTTTTATTTCACTAATGTCTTGTGTTGTACGCTACACCAAAAAGAGCTTGCACAACACGCATCCTTGACTTTCCTTTCATTACACGCAATCACGACCTTCCTCGATAGCATGTGTAATACGCAATACCGAGTTTCACTAAACAACGATATGCTATTAAAATATTATTAAAACTAGCCGGTATGAATAGTAATAACCACTTTTTAAAATTCTGTAAATCTTATTTTTCCAAATGAACTTCATTTTTGGATTCGGAGTATCGAATTTAGCCTAAGGTGAAATTTTGGTACATTTCGGATAACTTTCATATTCGGATGAATAGTGAAAATTACTAAATTATAATTAAAAAACAACTTTTTTAATCGAAATAATTAATAGTGATAAATTATTAATTGGAGTAGTTTTAAAGTATATTTAGAATATATTTTTACAATTTAATACAATGTTGGTCATTGGATGTAATTTCACATTTAAACCAGACATAAACAAGTGTCAATCTTTTGATAGATATTGTTTCTTAAAAACACGCTATTTCTTTTAATAGCGGAATTTAATTATAAAATTAATTAATGCAACTTCTATGTTATGAATTTGGTAAAATAGACTTCATTTTTGAATTCGGAATATGAAATATAGCTTAGGATGAAATTTTGGCATTTTTCTGAAAACCTTCATTTTTTTATGAATAGTGAAACTACTAAGTGGTAGTTAAAAAACTGAATTTTTCATAAAACATAATTTTACCGCTTCTGTGAATGGAATTTAAAAAATCCGAGAGACACGGTTGATGTCAGTAAGTAAAATGTGGTTCAATGAGATGAAAATAATTTTTGGTGAATAGTAACTTTTTACTTTTTTTTACCGCGGTTAATAGTAAATAGGGTAACTAAGGGTAAATATGATATTATTATTACCCTAACACATGTCCTAATTCTATTGGATAAGTGTAATTCGACCAAAAACAACCTTATGAATAAAATATGACCATTTAGGCCCACTTGGATTAGATTAGGACATTTATTATTAATTTATTTAAAGAAGGGTTAAAATAGTTAAAATCAATGTTTAATAAGTAAATCATTTTTAATATGGGGTTATACATAAGATAAATTCGATTGTAAATATTCATTAGAAACCTAAAAAGATTTCCTACATAATGGTATTTTATTTGTAATTTTTAAAAATCAAATAATTTAATTTATTTATGACACAAAGATGATGCAGTAATTATCTTATTAATGAAATATTGACATAATTGATAATATAAATACCAAAATAAATGTAATTCAAGACTTTTTATGAATTCCACTAATTTTCTAGGTTACTATGATATATTAATGTTGATTTAATCAACTTGGTTCGAACATATAATTCTGTTATGACTTTCACAAAAATCATATATCAAATAGTGTCAAAATTGACACAAAATAGTTTTTAAATCAAATATTATATTATTAATTGTTATTTTATTCCTAAAAATCTAAGGTTCGGCCAAATGACTTAGATAAGGATATATATATTAATAATAAACAATTTGGGGTTCGTTTGGCATGTTATAGTAAGTGTATTAACCATATAGTGAAAGAAAACAAAAAGACACGGTAAAAGTTAAATTAATTAACTTAGAGTTAAATCTAATTGATAAGGTTAAAATAATATCCTAAACTTGTCTAAATTCTATTGGTTGATAGGATTTCGACCCATCCACACTTTAGCTTCGAAATAAGACCCTTTGGAACCATTATAAACCGATTTTGACTTTAATATAAAATAATATTTTGAGATATTCCTAAGGTGCCCCTCTCCTCCCTTATAAAAGGACACCTCCTCCCCCTCCTCCTCACACCAATTTGAGCATTCAAGCTCGGCCAACCCCTGAAAAAATCTCTTCTCCACTTCCCTAGAAACATCCTAGAGGTTCTGGTCTTCCTCAAAGACAAATTTTAGTGCCCTAAGAGGAGGTCTCAAAGAGGCGCTTCAAAGAAGAGGTAATTACCGTTACCAATTCTTTCATCTTTATTTCTTTTTCCACTTCTTCTTCTTAGGTTGTTTCATTATGAAGTAATAACATCAGTATCACTCATATACTGATATGTTATTATAAGTATGAAACAACCCTATTTCACCATCTATCCATCCTACGGAAAAAGAAATCACTGCGCGTGCGTACGTACGGAATACCGTCTCCACGCCGTGGTGTAATCTATTTTCCACCACCACCTTACATGGATGGGTATAATGGTGTAAAGAATAACTATACATAGTTATTACAACATCATATTGATTCTGATATATTGTATAATCCACTCCGATTCAATTCAATATTTATGGGAATGATATCATCGCTCGTGCGTACGTACGGACTACCGTCTCCACGACGCGATGAGATTCCTTCTCCATGTTAACCATTTAAGAATGATTATAAAGTATATATAAGAAATAATAATGAAATATATGACATTATAAAGCTACTGGATTTATGTATATATATATATGTATGTCATCTACTTACTTCCATTTCAAGACAATAAGGAAAGTAAAACAGCGTTCATGCGTACGTACGGACTACCGTCTCCATGAACGGTGTTTTTCATTTTATTTATCTATCTATATATATATATATATACTGAATATATATGATATATAAATCATATTTTATATTCTGTAAGTAAGTAAATCATGATATAAGTAATAATGATGTCAAGAACAACAAGTCAAAACACCTACGATAAATGAAACGATTTTACCCAAAACGCTTCTTTAACATGGAATTTACAAAAGAACGGGTAATATAATGTCATAAGTGAACCATATATGATATCATAACAATGAATATGATTCTGGAATAAGTCAATAACATGATTTAAATCATTATACAGGAGGTTCGGACACTTACAAAGCAAGTCGGACATAAGGTAAGGGAAATATCACAATCTCATTTTTATCCGAGATTGTTTATTCGTAAGTATTTACTGGGGTGTATTTTATCATCCACATCCATGTTCCCTCAATATGTAATATTGTTTCCATCCACTTAAAATAGTTTAAATCCAATTTTACCCATCGGTGAGTTTTTAGTAAAGAATATGAAAGGAATCTTTTGTCGTTTTTTTATACGAGGTACTTTTTGACTTTTCCGACAAAAGTACGAAGAATGTTTTTTTTAACTTATACGACACGAATGGATTTTTACGGTTTTATAAAGCCTTATTTTCATGAACCTTCCTCCAAAAGATTTCATGACTATTTTCAATAAAATCTCTTTCTTTTAAAAATTTCATGATGTTTTGTGAAAAGAAATTGATTTTGAAGAAGAAAGGATATTTTCCTCAAGAATTCAAATCAAGTGTTTTATCAAAATTATTTTCCATCTAAGATAATAAAGGGTTCTGTTTCTATCCATATTTTTACATTGATTTGACTATGTTGTGATGGAATTATGTTTATGAATTCCTTTATCTTATATGAATGGTTTTATGATGTCATGTTGTTTAAGTATCCCATTTTTATTACATGGGTTATGCAATGATGTATGATTTATGATTCTGTGGCACACATAAGAAAGGATTCATTAAGAGATGGGTGGGACCTATATCTCCCTCCAATGCATTGGGTAAAGATTTTATATCTCATGAGATAGACAGGGCTGGAACGGTAGGTTATACCGGTTCAGTGAAACAATACTGAAATGAGGGTTACTCGATTCAGAAAGGGACTTTGTCCACTAAGATAGTCTTGGCAATGAGTCTTGACTAACAAGAAATGATTCTCTATGATTATGTGTGAATGCCACAAAGTTTCATGTTTTATGTTATGATTATTTTGATTACATTTCACTGCCATGATTTATCCCATGTTATGAAATTATGCTCTCTCTTTTACAGGTTATGATTTCCAAAATGTTATGTTCTTATGAATATGATGTGATTGGTATTTATTTTGTTTACCCTTACTGAGCATTTGAGCTCACCCTTTTATGTTTTCTTTTCCCCAGGATATAAAGAAAGGTTTTAGGTAAAAAAAAGGAAGATCTTTATGTGAGATGTTGAAGATCTTTCACCACGATTAGAAGATTTTATTCCAAGTTTCCAAAGACACTAAACTATTACGATCCTTGTGTGTGTGTTTTTGTTATGTACTAAGTATTCCGCAAAAGTAATGTAATGTTCATGTACGTCAAGATACGGGTCTCTACAATACCCCCATCCATTTTTTCCTTCTTTCTCTCTATTCATACTTTTTGTCTCTTTCTAAACCTAATTTGAGAGTTAAAATTTCTCTGAGTTAATTTTTTTAACGAACAGATTTTGAAGCTGTCTACACCTATAAGAGATCAAGTTTAAAGGTATTTATGTTTTATTTATTTTAATATTTATTTCATTTTTTATATTAAATTTTATTATTGTTAATTAGTTTTAATTAAATTATATTTAGATTGTTTTGTTACCAGTATTTATTTGTAGTAATAATTTTAAATTATTAGTGTTAATTATCAACAATTAGTGGTAATTAGGAATTATTAACGATAATTAGAAATGAATATAAATAATTAGCAGTAATAAGTAATTAGTAGAGGTAATTAAAAGTACTTAATAGTAATTAATGCTAACTAGTAATAACTAGCGGTAATTAGTAATAATTACTAATTAATAGTAATAATTAGTAAAAAATAGTAATAAATACTAATAATTAGTAATAAATACTAACAATTAATAATAATTACTAATAATTACTAATATATATTAATAATTAGTAATAATTATTAATAATTTGTAATAATTATTAATAATTTGTAATAATTGTTAACAAATAGTAATAATTTCTAATAAATATTAATAATTACTAATAATTAGTAAAAAATTGTAAAAATTAGTAAAAAATAGGAACAAATAATAATAATTGGTATCAAATACTAATAATTAGTAACAAATACTAATAATTAGTAACAAATACTAATAATTAGTAACAAATACTAATAATTAGTAACAAATACTAATAATTTGTAACAAATACTAATAATTAGTAACCAATACTAATAATTATTAACAAATACTAATAATTAGTAACAAATACTAATAATTATTAACAAGTAGTAATAATTAGTAAAAAAAAGTAATAATTAGTAACAAATAGTAATAATTAGTTAGAAATACTGATTAATAGTAATAATTAGAAATAATTAGAAATAATTAGTAATAAATATCAATAATTAGTAATAATTATCAACAATTAGTAATAATTAGAAATAATTACTAATAATTAGAAATACTTAGTAATAATTACCAATAAATTGTAATAATTACTAAAAAATAGTAATAATTAGAAAAAATTGTAATGATTAGCAATAAATAGAAATAATTAGCAATAAATAGTATTAATTAGCAATAAATACTAATAATTAAGAAAAAATAGTAATAAATAATAAAAAATAGTAATAAATACTAATAATTATTAAAAAATACTAATAATTAGAAATAAATACTTATAATTAAAAGTAAATACTATTAATTAGTAATAAATACTAATAATTAGTATTAAATACTAATAATTAGTAATAAATAGTAATAAATAGTGATAAATAGTAATAATTAGTAATAATTAGTAACAATTAGTAATAATTAGTAATAATTAGTAATAATTAGTACTAAATAGTATTAATTAGTAATAATTAGTATTAATAATTAATAAATAGTATTAATTAGTAATAAATCGTAATAATTAGTAACAAATAGTATTAATTGGTAATAATAAATATAAATAGTAATAAATAGTAATAAATAGTAATAATTAGTATTAATTAGTAATAAATACTTTTAATTTGTAAAAATAGTAATAAATAGTAATAATTAGTAATAAAAAGTAATAATTAGTAAAAATAGTAATAATTAGTAAAAAATAAAAATAATTACCAATCATTTGTAATAACTACTAATAATTAGTAATAAATAATAATAATTAGTAATAAATAATAATAATTAGTAATAAATACTAATAATTAGTAATAAATACTAATAATTTGTAATAAATACTAATAACTATTAATAAATACTGATAATTAGTTATAACTACTAATAATTAGAAATAAATAGTAATAATTGGTAATAAATAGTAATAATTAGAAATAAATAGTAATAACTAGAAATAATTTGTAATAATTAGAAAAAAGTACTAATAATTAGAAATAAATAGTAATAATTAGCAATAATTAGTAATAATTAGCAATAAATAGTAATGATTCACAATAATTAGTAATAATTAGTAATCAATGCTTTAACCATACTCACTACCATATAAGGATTAGGAAAAAATCACTAATTCTTATGGGTTGCTCCCTCAAACATCCCTTCATTGGATAATTGTTGATGGAAAAGATCACATTCAAAAAGTTTAGGGAAATATAAGTTCCTTCTCCAACATCACTAGCATGGATTGATTTTTTAGTTATGAATAGATGGTTTTTTGATGTTCTTTTGGGATGATACTTCAATATGTTGAAAACAACTTGATGAGGCAACTTCTTCTTTATATAATACCGTTGGAATGAATTCACTTTTATATAGGAATAAAAAAACCCCTTCTTCAAATTCTCATATAGATCTTTAATGGTTTCCAATTCTTCAATACTTTTATACCATCATTGGAAAAACACTTTATTCTTCTTATAAAAAATAAATATTCAATATTATCTAATTTTTGGTATCTTTATCTATAACTATTGCATATAGTTTTATAGATAATTCTTGCATTTATATTCAACCCAATGGCCAGGATGGATACTCCTATTTCTGAAGATTATGACAAGTGTCGCATGTACTTAATGGAATCATGACATGTTGTTAAATATGAGTTGGACACCCAAGAGTCAAGGCAATTACCTACCATCCTTCAGTTTTTATAGAAACTACCAGCTAATGGAATACTTATTAGTTATGACATGGTATGAAGTATTAAGGCAAAACACATCCAATTTTTCAACTTCTATGATGTGTCTAGGTCTTCCACAATTCATTCTTCATTGTTTAGACTTCATTATGACAAGTTATGGAGCACTTATTCATGTTACTATGTTGTTTAAGAAATCTAAAAAACTCAATCAATAACTCCTCCATAACTCTTTCACAATCTATGACATGATCTCCTTGAAAAAAATCTCACACTGAACAAGATATTGTATGTACATATTACTAATTTTTTATGGGAATGGATATCATTGAATTATGTACTTCTATATAATTTGAACACCACATAATGAAAGGTGTATCTATGGAAAAAAATTATTATTATCTATGGAAACTAGGATGTAAAATCATCTACTATGGTGTAAACACATAAAAATATACAATGGATTTAGAAATTTTATAAAAACCCCTCTCGGATGTAACCATTTTTATTTTCCATTGAGACCTAAAAATACATTTTCATGAGAAGAATAATGGTGGGTTACCTTTATACTAGGTATAGGTTACCTTTACTCATAGATGGATCAGGCTGTATACCCTTACAAATCAGGTGATCTACCCTTATATACTATGTTCTACACCATGGTGTTTATACCAGTAGTGTAGCCTAAGAACTCTGCATCCCACATCAAAAATTTCTCAAGATTTATCACATAATATAATCCTATTCACTTCATATATTCACTATATGTGTGTAACATGGGTCAAATCTTGGCCTCCTCCATTATACCACTCTATAATTTGGACAATTTCCCCAATACACACACTGAACCATGTGTGTGCTTGCCTAATTGCAAGTGCTTTTGTGGATTTACGACCTTTTTTACTTGCCCTTAATAGTCAATCCATCTCCCACAGATTAGAGATAAATATATATTGGATATGAATCTAAATGTTTCATAATTTTCACATCCTTAATCCTTTATTGTGGTGAAAATATAAAAAACTATGTCATATTTGGATTAACTCACTTCTCAACATGATTACCATGACCACCACTATGGAATGGTCTTGTCCATTTTGTCTATATTTGAATCTTATGTAAGACAATCCAAGAACATGAATTATGTAATTTATCTATACATATCCACTTTTTATATCATCACTTTATCGACACATACATAAATCTAGATGTTAATAAAACACATTGACTAACATATTTGGGATCAATAAATCTACCAAGAAACACTTCAAGACTTTTATCATCTTCAACACATGTTTTCAAAAATTATATTGTCAAATAATACAACTTTATTTATTGATATTTCATCACACATTTTGTTCATCAACCTTGACCTTCCTTATTGTCAATAAATCCAACATGAGTCCTTCAGGATTGCTAACAATCTCCCCCTTTGGATTTTGTTGACAACAGAGAACATAATTTTTCTCTCCCTTTTTCAATGAACACTTATAAGTATCTTCCACAATTTATTAATATATTATCCTTCTCAAGATATATTCTTCTCCCCCTTATTATCGGTGAAAAAAAAATATCCTTACGAATGCAAATGATTTTTTAAAAACATTTGTATACAAATATAAGAATGCACATGTATTTTTTATCCTGTTGATTAAATGGTTCACCATATTCACATCATCTCCCCCCTAAATGTAGGAAATTACATTAGGAAATATCATATCTCTTTTTTGATATCTTCATCGATTCCCCTTGGGGATACATTATATACCTATTTCAAAACATCTTCATTCCCTGGAATCAACCACATGTAGATTAGCCAAATCATTTGAAACTAGATGTTAAAAAATCCAATATAATTTATTTCTATATTTTCTCAAGATATTAATTGATTGAATTTATCACTTTATACTTGATATTACAGTAAATAATAAAATCATACTAATCCCGAGCTTGGTGTAGGGAAAAAAGAGTTTTTATAAACAATAAAAGGTTATCTATGTCGCTCATGAATACAAACAAAAACAAAAAATATATTTGGATTCTAAAATTTCAAAATAAAACATGTGATATCCATCACTTCACACCATACCACTAGTAAATAAAATTTAATTACTTTGTTGTGAGCAACATACCACATGATGATGTAATTGATAAAACTTGATAAACATTTGACACAACTTTTTACAATAATGGTGATGAAGCTCAATTTTTTATAAATATTATACTGTAAATAATTGTTTATAATCCAAACATATTATTATATTATGGGTAATTTTCACGTTTTTAGGTTTTAGTGGAATTTTGAGCTCAAATGCCAAAAATGTTAATTCTGTAATTTTGAAATATTTTTATCATATGGGTATTTTGGTGATAAAATTTAAATTATAATTCCAAATTTAGTGATGATTTTTTATGAAATATTTGATTTATTTACTACAAAGTTGTCTTTTGGAGCTGTGTCTGATTCAAACATATATTGGCCCAAAAAAATAATTTAAATTGGGAAATTTGTCAGGCAGATAGTGTGGACCCCACATACATAATGGAATCATAAATCAATATTCCCAACTCCAATAGAGGTACTTTTAGATATATATGAAAGAAGATTCACTAAGGCACGCCCATGATGAGTTTGAAGTAAAAATACTATCATTAACGAATTATTTGAATGGTTCAAACTTGTGGAAGATGGAACAACTCACCAGGAAGAAATGGTTCCATTCAATAATTAATTCATACCATATAAAAAATGAGACCAAAATTTCTCCTATTTCTTTGGAGAGATGATAAATAAAGTGGATAACAACTCTCTTTTATAATCCAACATGTGAACTAATATTTTGGAGGATAATAATGGTATGGGATTGTAAATATGTGGAATCTGATGTGTTACCTGGAAATATTAAATGTCCTGGAGAAAAATGGTCCTAACTCTTATGTCCTGTTATAAATGATGATAAACTTTCAAGTGTGAATAGAGGAGGTATTATGGAAAACCTTTCAGGAATAAAGCTGATACAAATTAAGAAATTAAATGGGATATCCACACAGAAACATTTGGAGGAGTCTTTTTAGGTGAATTCCTTCAGCTCCTCTCCCTATAATGATGTATCTAGACTCATCAAAATATTTGAAATTATATGTGTCCATATTCTATTTCTTTTTAGTTTCATTCCATTGTAATAGTATTATTCATTTTTAATATATTTTTTCTCTTCTTCTTAATCTCATTATCATTTTTATCTTTTTTTCCACCTAATTCTTCTCCACTGTGATCTATTGTACTCGTGATCATGAGAAACTAACCTGAGGAAGTTTGTGGGGGATCAATCTAGTATTGAACCCAAGAAATTATACATTAATGTTTCATATTTCTTATTTTATTAGAGTTAGGCCAATGGGGATCTTATTGGTTAAGTAACCTTTGTGTTTCCACTTACCACCAGAGGCTTAGCTTTTTATTTTCTATAAGACTCTCCCTCGATCAAGGAGGTAGATGTACAGTCTCTCGGTAATCGTTGAGTACAACGTATATCAACAATCATAGGTTGAAGCTGATGTTTATGCATAAAATGAAGAATTCTCATTAAGTATATTTTAATCTAACAAAGAGGTGATGAAGTTTTATTCTAGATAATCTCTGGGGAGGATCTCCTTTATGTCTGGCATCATTTTGTCTGCATTCTTTTTGTCTACATTACGAATTTCATATTTACATTTCATTGTCTTGCATCTTCATTTCTAAAAAATAAATTTCCTTTAGTTTAATTTTATAAATGATAAATATATATAAAAATTGACTTATAAGTAGTGATTGATTGTCCTAAAATTCACCTCAAGAGAATGACCTAGATCATCCCATATGCTGTATTTAGTTATAATTCTTTTTGAGAGTGCACACAATAACGCTTAATCAATTGGTTCAAGTTAAACAAATCATATCATTTGATCTTTACTCATTTTAGATATTAAGAAGATTCAAAAACATATGATAAAGTTTAATGTCCTTTTATGCTTAGCATAACTCCCCATGAGCCTTTTTTCTTATCACTATTTCTAGTATTACTTGATGGTGTACAAAATGGGGAAACATATCATGCTTATCCAGATTTATAAGAAGCTCCATTCACTTATGATACTTCAGTATAATCATTCATGTTCTCTTCAAGACACCCCAGGGATAATATCTTCCCTTTAATTCTAAACCTATTCGAAAAAATTTAGTCATAATAAATCTTATGGAGAGAGGGGTACCTCAAATTTCTTTATGTTGTGGAATATGGATTGTCAAGATGAATTTACCCATCACCTTACTTCTTTCCCATTCCCTTTTTTAGATTTATGGAAAGTAATATAATCAAATCTTCAAGTTATTTTTCATCACTTATATATAGTAAGATCAGCCTCTTATCAAAGTATATATTTTGTGTGATACCACTTATATACTTTTTTAATGGATTTTAATATTTTTATCCTTATACGACTTTGTATTTTCCACAAGTGTGGAACCAGTCACACTAGAAAAAGTATCCTTTTTGGGTTTCATCACTAGTAGATCTCACCTTTTTATTTATTTTCTATTGAATCTTCCTCTTTTTCCTCTTAATGGTTTGTATAAGAACACTTTGGTAAATATCTTCTTTGATGGAAAAAAGTTCCATAATAGAATACATTTTCCTTTATGGAGTCAACTTCACATTCTATTGCACCTTATTCACAACTGTTACAACAAATTTCTTTTTCCCTTTATATTTTCTTTATTCCTTCCAATAGGGGTATTGTAACAATCAAGATTTTGGTGATTGATACAACCTTTATTTAGGTTCATTTTCATTATCTAAAACATTAAACCTTTTTTCTATCATAATAGGACTTTTTTATGGATAAAAAGGTTAATATAAGACATATGAGATGATTTTATCCTTGAATATTCTTTATCCTTCCACGAATTTATCCAATTAAAATAATTTTCTATATGAATGATGTTATAAAAAATGAAACATTTACCACCAGAATTATACCTAATTTGGTATCTCCTCTAATGAGATGCTGGTATATCTGGAGTTCTTCTTACATCCTTGGGCTTATTCTCTTTGAAGAATATATTCATGATGTACCAAAATATTACACATTAAAATAAATTTAGTGAATACATCATTTTCAGAACTAAAAATCTATATTTTTCATGAAAAAACACTTTAATTATTGATTTATGATCTATATTTCTCTTTTTTTCTACACAAGATGATATATCTTTTAGAGAGATCTTCATATTTACATTAGAGGTGTTCATCCTCTCCTCAAGGAATATTATCTTCTGATATGTTTTTTTGTTACTCATTAAATTTTTTTAACTATTAGTCAACATTTGTAAATATCAGTTTTCATTCTTTAAATTTCTCTCTCAATGGAAGATCAATTTCTTTTAATCCCTTTTCGACAGACATTTATTTTATGATCTCTTGGGAAACCTCATTAAGAATGTTACTCTGTTAATGTATCTTCATTTTCATGTTATATATAATGAAATCCAAGGGAATTTATTAATTATTTACTATATTATTTTCTAAGGATAAATATTAAATCATTGATCAATATACTTTATCAATGATACCCTATTAATCCTCATTATCTTTACATGATATTTCCCTAGAATGAAAACTTGATGTTGTTTCAGTTTTATTCCCAGAATCACATCTCCATTTCAGCTCCATGAGAGAGTCTAAAATTTCATATCTTTTATCTACATGAGTGTTATAATTTGAATGATCTGGTACAAATTTTACTTTGTCTAGAGAACATAATATTTGTGATGAATTATTATTTATCTTATTCTTATTTTATTTTTTCATAAGCCACTTCTCACTTTTACTTTCTTCATTTCCAAATAAATATTCTAATTAAATCCGCTTGTCTTTGGATAACTTTCAATGATTCACCTTATTGTGAAGGTATTCCTGAAGAGCCTCAATTAATTCCTCTTTGACCTATCCATCAATTCAAAATTTTCTTTCATCCTTCTCAAACTTAGAACCATGTAATCTTAATCAAATAATATTGTATTCCACCACTACTCATGAAAATATATTTGAAACTTTCATGAATCAGATAAACGCATTTTTCCATTTGTTGAAATTATTTCTATAAAAAAGGGCCCTTCACTTAATAAGACATATTCAACAAAACAATAGATAAAATCATATCAATAACAAATCGAAAGATGTGCCTATCACTCTGAAACAAATTTTTGGAATTAAAAAAGGTACTAAACATGAGATTACCCTGAGGGGGTTGTGGGGGGGGGGGGGGGGGTAAAATAGTAGATAAACTCTCAATTACAATTAAATCTCTTACTCCTTTAAAGTCTCACTTTATATTCAAGGATCATGAAATCTCAACTTTTAGGGCCTCTTATTATTATCTTTAACTAAATATTCTTCTGATTTATTAATTTGTTTTGAAGTGAATTTATATGGTAGATATTGATAAGATTATTTAATTTCTTCACCCTCACAAATATACATCCAAGGAGAATGCATCGACATTGTATCATGCACCAAAATCACTATTAATCTCAATACTTACAAAAGTTTAGGATATGTCAGTCTTATTCCAATTCTCATGACCTTAATAGGGTTATTGATAGCTCACTACTTTTTAAGTCTCACTCCCTCAAATGTTCCTTCATTTGCTTACTAGCAGTGAAAAGGATCATTTTCACACAACTTATGTACATGTAGGACCCTTCTACAGCATCAATGGAATAGATTTCTTCATCATGTATGAATAGATTCTATGTTGAAGTCCCACTAGGATAATCCTTCACTTATCTGAAAAAATATTTATGTGATACTTTCTTCTTTCTAGAATAACTTTGGATCAAATTAAATTTACAACAGGCACAAAAAACTCCTTATTCAACTTATTTTCATGATATTCAATAGTTTTAAATTCTTTAATAATTCCAAACCCTCACTATAACAACACATTATTCTTCCTTAGAAAATTAGACATTCAATATGATCTTCATTTTGGTATCTTTATGTAGAACTACTATAGGAAGGTTTATATATAATTCCTCCCTTTCCTTTTAATCCAATGGTTTGGATTAAAACACATATTTATTAGTATTATAAAATGTGTCCCATGTACTTAGTGGGATAATAATGTGCCTTTGAATCTTATTTATACTCCCTCAAGTCAAGGAAATTACTTCCCTTACATCATCTTCAGAAAAAACTTATAGTATACTGAAAACTTACTGGTTGTAGCATAGTATGAGATACTAAATCATATCAACTCACATTTTACAAAATCTGTAGTGTAGAAAGGTCTACCAGAATGAAGTATTCACTTTTCATACTTCACTATTGTGTAGTATATATCCCTATAGTGTAGTTATATTCTATTTTCTACATCCACAAAAATAATCCAATTAGTCCTACATAATTCTTTCATGATTGTGGACATAATATTGTCAAACTTATTCTCATGCCAAACTAGATATAATGGATAAGTATCAATGTAGTGTGGCCTAAAATTGGAATGGAAACATCCAAATTCTATACATCTATATAATTTGGACACTCTTTAACATAAGACATATATGTGATGTAGGATATTTATTCTATATACACACTACATCATTTCATTCTCTACTGTACTGTAGACACCTCAAAATCTATAGTGGTTTGGAAAATCCTCTAAAAATCCATCTTCACTATAGCCATTTTCTATGGCATGGACACATTAAAATACCCTTATGTGAGAAGAGTACTAGTGACTTACCATTATGCAAGGACCATTTTAGCTTTTTAAAATAGAGGTTTTGGGATATGTACCCTTACATTATAGGTGATATACCCAAACAAACATGGTATTATTCCATGATATACCTTCCTATAGCATAGCTCGAGATATCTATATACCACATTGGAAACTCCTTAGCATTTCCCATGACATATAAGCCCATCCTCTTCCTCCATTTTCTAGATGTAAGTAACGAGGTCTACTCTAGGAACCCTCCACCCCACTGCCTTATGGTGTTGACCAATCCCTCCATGAACATGCCAAACCACATGTGTACTCATTGTCTCTATGGTGTTGTTGTGGTTGGCTATCCCCACAAGTTCCCATATGTGGTGGATCATGCTACCACATATGCAAGGTCGAGCTAGCTTGGCTAGGCAGCCAAGGTTATCCTTATTTATTCATCCTCTATACTTCATTACAACAAAACCATCAACACTATAGTGTATTTATGATCAATACGATGTAGGTTTATTAGATAAAAAGAATTATATAGTGTAGAGTAAAATCTATGACATAACAGGATAAACCACCTTCTCAACATGCCTACCACAACCACCACTATGGCATGGTCTTCCCATTTTGGCTAGATTTCATGATTTTTCAACCCACTCAATAAACATAAATTCTATAATTTCATTAGAAATATCAACTTATCCAATCATCACTTTTTCAATACTTATATAATTCACGATTTAAACTACATACCTTGTCTATCATCTTTGTGATCAGAAAATCTACCAAGTAACACTTCAACACTTTATTCATCTTTAACATGTGTTTTTGACAATTCTATTATCAATAAATAAAACTTTCTTCATTGATATACTAACACACATCTTGGTTACAATCCTTTACCATCCTCATTTTCAATAAATACAATATTAATCCTTTGGGATTTATAACAATATATTTCATTGGATATTATTGAAAATATAGAAAATAATCCCCCCCTTATTCAATACACCCTTAGAAGTATCATATCCCCTTTATTGATATCTTCTCCCTCAAAAGATTTCTTCTTCTCCCCAATATTTCTAATGGCATACTAATTGAATTTTGAATGCAAATATTATTTCCAAACAACATTCTACAAATGTAGGGATTCACTTGTATTCTTTCTACACTTTTTTAGAAGGAACATCACCTTCAAATCATCTACTTCTTAATATAGGAACGAAATATAGGAAATATCAACCCCCATTTGGGATATCTTATTTACCCCTTGAGGATATATTCTCCACCTATCTCAATACAACTTAATTCTTTAGAATCAACCACATATTGATTATCTAAATCCTTGGAAATCAGATGTTACACATTCTAATCTTCTTTCCTAGTGTACATTCTCAAGTGACTCATTGAGTAAATTTACAAATTTCACTTTAGATTTCCATAAATCCTCTAATTATATTAAGATGGAGCTTAGTGTATAAAGTATATCTTTTAAAAAAATACCATGGATGTAGAATTCACTCATGAATTCTAAGAAACACACAAATCAACTTTGGATTTTTGACATTCAAAAAAAATTGTGATCTAAATAATTTCACACCAAAACATTAATAGATAATATTAAAGTACATGGTTGTGATAAACATACCATATGACGAGGAAATTGATACCACATGATAAACATTTTAAACCACTTGTTTCGAGAGTAGTTTAATTTGATAAAATTATATCATTTGAACTCCATGATTTTCAGGTCTTTATTGGATTTAAAAAATTATAATAAAAATTAATAGCCTTGATGTTTAACACTAAGCCCAAAATTCTTTGCCTCCTGAAACCATTTTTGGTATCAATTGTTGGTTTAAAAAATGGGGAAACATCCTTTTATTTTCTATATTTTCAACATGTTCCATCCACTTTTGTTTCTCTAGTACTATCATTCATGTGATTTTCAAGAACAATAACCCCATGGATTATATCTCCCCTTTAATTCTAATCTTATTCAAAAAAATTAGATATAATAAAGAATATGGCGAGAGGCATACCTCGAATCTCATAATGATTATGAATATGGATGGTTAAGATAATCCAACCCATCAACTTCTATATTTCCTTTTTATGTTTTTAGATCTTAGGAAAGAAATGAAATCAACTCTTCTTATTATTCATCACCACTTATAAGAAAAAAATCAACC
The DNA here is from genome assembly GCA_963277665.1 of Viscum album. NCBI lineage: Eukaryota > Viridiplantae > Streptophyta > Magnoliopsida > Santalales > Viscaceae > Viscum > Viscum album. The sequence goes on along the minus strand of OY728153.1, from coordinate 1,210,856,376 downwards.
TATTTCTAGAGGATATTCTTTTTGTGAAACATATTACACATTTTTTACTATATATTTAACAATATCATCCTTCCATGGCTTGGAGTTTTTCACAATAATGGAATCAGTCACAGTTTAACAAGTTGCTTCTTGGGATACATTACAAGTAGATCTCACCAATGGATTTCTTCCCCTTTTTATCTTCCTCTTTTATATCTTAGTGGGTTGTGTAGGAAATATTTTTAAAAAATCTTACTTTATAGGAACAACTATTACATTACAATACATCTTCCATGGTGAGGTTAACTTCAAATTCTCTTCAACCTTATTTATAGCTGTAACAACCTCTTAATTTTGCCTCTATATTATCCATTATTTCCTCCAATATATTTATTAATGAAATGATTATTTTTATTGTTGATATAAACTTTTTAGGCCCATTTTCATTATCCAAAACATTGAACCTATTTTCCAGCTTAATTGACCCTTTTAAAGTATAAGAAATCTCCTTGTAAATTATAAGAATAGAGTGGATCCACATAGATTCTTTACCCTTCCATGAAATTATTAAATTAAAATAAATTTCCATACAACTGAGTTAAGAAACAACGAAACGTTTAACATAAGAACCATTATTTATTTTGTATATCATAGAATGAGACATTGGTACAATAATATTTCTAGTAATATCTTTAGTTTTGATGGATTCAAATCATTAATCTATTATGTGCCCAAATATTCCACAATAAAAAAAATTTAGCGCCTCTAACATTTTTGTAACCATACTTCCATATTTTTCATAGAACAACACTTTACATCAATATTTCAGGTCTATATTCCTCTTTATTATTGCAGAAGTTGATATAGCTTTTGGAGGTATATTCATCTTCCCTTTAGAGGGTTTTATTCTCTAAATCAAGGAATCCTATGTTCTCATCATTTTTATTTCAGTTTTTCTGAAAATGTCCTCAATGTAGTGCCTATATTTCTCAAAGACCATTTTATTTCTATAGACTATTCTGTTAGTGAAAGAGAAGATTCCTTTAACTCTATTTCCATGGATATTTGTTTTCTAATCTCTTAGGAAAGCTCTTCAATTGTGTCACTTTTTTTCTTTTATATTCATTCTCATTTTATTCATATTGAAATTAAATGATAGTTATTTGTCCTTAAATATCTTATTTTACAAGGACAATTCTTCAATAATTTATTAGTATACACTATGTGTGATACCCCATCGATCCTCAATGTCATTGTTTGTAAATTACATGGAATAACAACTTGATGTTGATGTAATTTTGTCTCTAAAATAACATATTCATTTCATCTAAAAGGGAGAATCTAAAATTTCACATATTTTATCCACATGAGGGTTAGAATCATAATTTTCAGGTTCATATTTTACCTTATTTAGATAACACAATTTATAGGATGACTTTACCTTTCCCTTATTCTTATTTCTTTTTGTCACAAAGAACTTATCACTTGGGAATTTTTATTTTTCAAAAAAATCATTTAATTGAATCCATATATATATAGAGAACCTATAGTGATTCACCTTGTTATGAAATTATTCCTTAAGATTATACTTTAATTATTTTTTAACAAAAGAATCATTTTAAATTTTTCTTTGATCTATCTAAAAGGAGACTCTATGTCAGATTAATATAACAATTACCTCTTCCACTACTTCTCAAGAAAATCTAATAGAAACATCTGTAAATTGAATGAAAACATTATTCTTTTTTTTGAAATAATACCTATAAAATAAAAGACCCTTCACTATGGATGGGATCTTAAAAAAACATTCAAATAAATTCAAAGAAATAAGACATCCAGAGATGAATATATCCCTATAATACAACTTGTTGAAATTATATAAGGTACATTGCGTGAGATAACACTAAGCGGGGGGGGGGGGGGGTGAATCAAGGAATACACTGTCAATGGTAATTAAAAATCTGGAATAATATTACCCTTAGAAGGGGGGTGAGGGGTAAATAAATGTATGAACTATAAATGAAAATTTATAAACATACTCTTTTTAATTTTCACATACCCTTTAAAGAATTGGACCTCTCAAACTTGATGCTAACCTATTATTCCCTTTAGTTGGGTAATGTTTAGATTTCTTGATCGGTTTTCGTGTGAATGTATAAATTAAATATGGAAATGAGTATTTATATAGTTAAAACTCACAGGGATACACCCAACGAGCATGAATAAACATTGGTCATGCAAAAAATCACTATAAAGCTTACTAATTAGAAAGTTTTAGGATAGGTTCTTCTTATTCCAAATATTACAACCTTACTAGGATTAGAGACAACTCACTAATTCCCAAGGGCCACTCCCTCAAATGTTCCTTCATTAGTTCCCTAATAATGGAAAAGATCACATTTACATAGTTTATATACATACTCGTCCCTTACCTAGAATCACTAGTATATATTTCATCTTCAGGTATGAATAAATGATGATTTGATGTCATACTGGGTACTCCTTCACTTCTATGAAAACACTATGATACATCAGTTTATTATTTCTAAAATACCACTAGAACAACTTTACTTTTATATAGGAATAGAAAACAAACTCATTTATCAAATTATTTGATTTATCTTTAAAGGTTTCCAATTTATCAATACTTCTAATCCCTCCTAAGAATGACTCCTTCTTTTTTCCTAGGAAAATTATATCTATAATATTCTATCTATTTAGGAATCATTATCTAGAACTACTACATGAAATTTTATAGAGAATTACCATCGTTTCTTTAAATATAATGGTTTGTATTGAAAAAAATATTTCATAGGATCATTAAATGTGTCCCATGTATGTAATGGGATCATAATATACCTTTGAATCTGAGTTGGACACCCTGGAGTTAGAGTAATAACTCTCTATCCATCTATTTCTATTGAAAATTAAAACTCACTGGAAAATTAATTATTATGGTATGGTATGAAGTAATAGGATGTAGTAAATCCTATTTTACAATTTTTTTATGGATAGGTTTACCATGGTGCAATATTCACATTTCAAAATTCACTTCATCATAATAAAAATTACTACAGTGTGGTCTAATATTGTTGCCCAGATCCATAAAATGTAGCCAGTAACTCCTCCACCACTCTTTCATGATTTTTGAATTGATCTACACTAACCAAGTATCACACTGAACTAGATATGGGGCAGACATATCCTTGTGTCATGGTCTCTTATGTTAATGTAAGCCTTTAAATTCTATACTTTTATAGAATTTGAACCCTCCATATTGAAAGGTGTAGCTCTGACATGGAATTATTCATCTCTATGATAACTATAGTATATAATTATGTAATATGATGTAGACACCTCATAATCCCTAGTGGATTTATAACTCCTTTGGAAACCCATATCCCATATATCCATTTTTCTATGGTGTGGATACATCAAAATACCCTTATGAGATAAGATCACCGGTGGCTTACCTTTACGTGAGGGCTAGTTTAGCTCTATATATAGAGGTCTTGGGCTCTATATCCTTACATATTAGGTAATATATCATTATGAAAAGTGTCATATGCCATGTTGTACCTACCTTTGGAATATTGAACCAATCTAAACATGCATGGATATTACATCATTTTAGATGAATATTAAACATATTACAAAAATATATGCCTTAGGACCATAATAGTTTAGTGTATTTAGAAACACGATACACAATATTTTAACTTGGTGAAAGATATTCAATGTTACCCACAAATATCTTCCTATTTAATACTCATTTTGAAAACCTTTCTTTATAACATGGGGAAAGAAAACATAAGAAAGGGTGAAGTATGATGCTAAGTAAGGGTAAATAAAGGAGAAACATAATCATAACATGAACATAAGGGTATGAGAATATGAGAATAAAATATTAAGATAATACCATACATATAAAATATCACACACATGACTCATGGGCTAAATATTAGTAGATCATAAGATGTGAATCATAATGGAATTCAAAACACATGACATGTGAGAATAACATAAGAATATGAAATAACATTTTTGTAGAAATATAAACATATAAAATTATTTCCATAGTAGTCAAGGATTATTACCAAGGAAATATTAGTGGAATTGGATCAATCCCAAAACCATAATAGTATCCAAGGTTCACTCTCAAGACCATATTAGTGGAAAATATACATTACTGAACCAAGTTTATTCCCCGTTCTAGCTCTGTATTACTGAACCAAGTTCACTTCCCTTTTCAGAACTATATTATATAACTAAGTTCACTCCTTCTAGACCTATATTACTAAACTGAGATCACTCCTCATTCCATCCATGTATTACTGAACCTAGTTTATTCTTTTTTCCAGTTCTATCTATCTCACGAGATATAAATCTTTACCCAATGCAATGGATGTGGGTATAGGTCCCACTCATCACATAATGAAATCATACATATGTGTGTCATAAGATCATAAAATTTATTATATAATAAACCATTAAATGAAATGGGTATCATAAACATGTCATAATATCATAACTTATAGAAAGTAGATAGGTTTCATAATCATTTCATCTGTTCATAACCCATTAAAAGAACTAGGTATCATAAACATTTTATCATGGTATTAACAGTGGAAGTGAAACTGGTTTCATAAAAAACTTTTTACCTTAAGCATAAACCATTCAGAGAAGGAATAAGTATGGTTTTCCTGGATCATATTCCTAGTAAACAATAAAATATATCAAATTATTTCATCTTAATTGGAGAGGGATTTTGAAATATCACATGGAAAATTTCTTAAGGAAAATAAAATTTCTTTAAAAATCAATTTTTAAATCATAAAACATCTTAAAAATACTTTTATTTAAAGAAAATATTAAAAAAAATATAAAAAAATATTTAAAAATAACTTAAAAAATTTCTTGAATAAAATATACTTTGTGCTCTGAAAAATGATTTTTAAAACATAAAACATTTTGAAATCCTTATTCTTTTGAAAATAACTTTGAAATCATCGAAATGAATATTTGAAAACCATTGTAAACAATTTTAAAAACATAAAAATTTCTATAAATCATTTCACTTGAACATTAACTTAAAATATAATTTAATTTTTTTATAAAACATGGATTTTGAATAAAATAGAATCCCGAACGAAGAGAAAAATAAGGTTAAATTTTCTTAAAAACACTTTTTAATTTTCATAAGTAACATTGAGTGGAAAAATGGTTCCATTAATTTAATATATCCTGAATAACTATAGGATAATAAAATTCAAGATAATTATTGAGATATGGATCATAATATTTCATCAATGGAAGCATTATAATGAACAATCTTGATAAATGATGAGATTGTAGTAATAATCTCTTACCACTATTGTGACTTTGAATCATAATAACCATGAAATATTAACATTAAATTAATATCATAATATCATTTAAATAAGGATATTCATGATATAAAATGTCAAAGGGGATGTATATACACCTTGTAAAAGAATATTAGTGCATAACATAACAAGTTTCTCAATAAAGAAAAATTGAGACAAAATCCCCTTACTGATTTGGAATCTTTTGAACCGTAAACACCATTAAATTGAGATAATTAAATAAATATGTAAATACCATTAAATTTTATGATAGGAACTATAAAATATATTCATAGGAATTATATACACCACATATAATAATTAGATGGTGAATATTGCGTGTGTCTCACAAATGTAAAAAGTGAGACACAAATACCATACTACTTGAGTAACTTTGGAATAAAGAGATATGTGAAAGAATAAAATAAATTGAAAACATTAATATCATGAAGAAATGAAATTCATGATATGAAATTACATATGTATGTATATACACCACACAAAATAATGGATTGGTGAATACAACATAAGTCTCACAGAAATGAAAGTGAGAGTAGAACCCATGTTACCTTAAGTCCTGGATTCCTTTGTAAATATTCAAAACACATATATAATAAATAAAAGTTTATTATAAATTAAAAAATATACCATATTATTATATATAATACCATATATTATTTTATTATGACTTTATATTATCCATTTGTTAATAATTCTATGTTAAAGTTACGTTTTAGGTAATAACAGATCTGTGTTTCATACATGTTTTGGATTGTTATTCTTAGTACCATTAATTAGATCGTGATTTAATTATTTCAATAATTTAATAAATGATATAAATATAATATATATTTTTTATATATTTTTTATAATAATCTATTATATATAGAAACAAGAAATGAAATACATAGTTCATGGAGATAGTAGGCCACGCGTATGCATGAACGCCGTTTCCATTTTCTTGTCATATTGAATGAAAGAAAAGTATATGGTATATATAAATTATTCTAGTAGAGTTATTATTTCATATATAATGAATATTTTTTTAAACCAGTCTATAATACTTTCCAGGTAATGCATGAATGAATCACATCGCTTAGCGAGGCCATAATCCACTATATACACGAACTACGTTATCACATTATCAAAAAATGGAAATCATAAAGTTATGTGTTATTTAATAATTAAATAATCATAAATAAATAATAAATATCATATATATAATATATAAATAATAAATCCAGCATTATTACGATCCTTGAGAGGTGGTAATGGAAGAACGAACAACATCAGTTCGCGAGGCAGAAGTCTGCCGTACACACAAACGATGATTATGTGTACCATTTGATGAAAGTATTTGGATTTTTAGGTCCTAAAATTAAAATAAAAACATAGAAGTATATTTAATATACTGGGGTTATTATATAATAATTATATAAAAATAATTTAATGGGTGGAGAAAGAAAAAAAAGTGTTTGTTGAAGAACATTACCTCTTCTTCACGTAACTTCTTTTGGTTTGCAACAAAAAAATTAATTGGTTTTATTTATTAAAAATTTGTGGATTATAGGATAATATTAGTGGTTTTGGGAGTTTATTTTACAATTTTTATGATGATACAAAAGGATTTATAGGTGTGAATAATGGGAGAGAGTGAATTCCCTTTTATAATGGAGGAGTGACATTGTTGTAAATACCAAAAGGTAAACACTATTGGGAGGTCTCCCTTCTATAACGTACCTAAAATAATAAATAATTTTATATAAAATAGGTTATATGGTCTAAATATGATCATAAAATATGTTTTATACAAGTGTATAGTTCATTTTTCACCTCAAGTTAAAGTTGAGTCCCTTAGTAAACTCATTTTTTCTTAATCGCCGTGATTAATTTTAATTGTTTTCACTAATTATTTTTGTCAAAAATAAAGTTTTAATTTTTTATCTGTTATAAATTATTCTGGTTAAAATTTTTATTCCATTTTTATAAATTGAAATCATAGAAGTGGAAATAATTAATCCCATAGATGGGATGAGACAATGAGTTTTTGAAGTGAAACTATTCAAAAGTTTGAGATGTTTTTATATCCAATTTCAATATGAAATTTATTATAATAAAATAAATTGTATTAAAAATGTATAATTTAACTAAATATAATTTAAATCTAATTCAAAATATAGTTTAACACTATAAATTATTTAGATGAAAATTATATCTTCAATTAAAATTCAGTATTTTTCACTATTCATAAAAAAATAAAACTTCCCAGAAAAATACTACAAATTCACCCAATTATAGTTTTGATATTACTAGTATAGAAATTAATTTTTTTCTAATATAATTTATATAAGTATAAAAAATAGATTTAATATAATTCCTACATTAAAAGGTGATAAAATTACCTTTTTTTATAAATACATCTCTTTATACATAAAATTGGATGTATTTATAAATCTTATTATAAGACACAAAAGATGAATGTAAAATAGATAATTGAATGTATAAATAATGTTTAAATTTCATTAAAATAATTCATCTAATGTGGGTTTTTAATTTATTTTGATAAAATGTGTTTGTTCATAGAAAAATAGTTTTTCCGAAAAAGGATTTTATTTATTTCCAAATATTTCTTACTCTAATTTATAATTAATTTATAAAAAAATAATTAATTCTATATACATGTATAAAAAATAATTTTCTAATTTTATTGGTATTATTCTCAGATTTCATTCAAATAGCTAGGTTATATCTTTAAAAACATTTTAATAATATTATTAATAGTATATTATAGTTCAGTAAAACCCAATATTGCGTATAACACAAGCTATTGAAGTAAATTGGAATTGAATGTAACACAAGACAAAAATTGTGTTACATGTAACAAAAAATAATTTAAATTTTGTGTGTAGTGTAGGATTAACTTGGTGTTTTATATGAAGCAGTCATAACTTGGTGTACCATATAATTAAGTCCCTCAAGAATTTGAATATATTCAAAAAAAATAATTCATAAAAAATAAGGGTTTTACATATGGAATAGAATTGTAAATTCACATCCCACATCAAAAAATTATATGGATTTTCCATGTAATATAATCCCCTTCACTTCCTCTATTAACTAGATGAGAGTAACAAGGTCCATTCCAATCCTCTTATTTGTTACTGCCCTAGGGAGTAGAATAATAACCCCATGCAAATGATGACCCCCATGAATGGTCACAAGATCCCCGGTGTATCCATGGTTGGATGGAATTTTTGGTTCCCCTATGTGGTCAATCTTGATCCCACACATGCAAGGTTGTGATATCTTGGCTATGAAGCCATGTTTAGCCTTATTTTTTCAACCTCCATCTTTCATTATGGTGTAACCATAAAAAACATGGTGTAGTTTTAGTCACTACAATGTATGATTATTATCTGAAAAAATATTCTATGATATGATTTAGAATATGTTTCATAGTTGGATAAATATCCTTCTTAACATGCATACCAAGACAACTACTGCGATGCTGTCTTTTCCATTTTGGATGGCTTGAAATATTCTATAACACACTCCAAGAACATCACTTCTAACATGACTCTTGAAATCTCCACTTGTACAATCATCCTTTTTTCAATTCAGAAATAAATCATGATGTCAACAACATACCTTTTCCATCATTTTTTTGGATCAAAAAATATCCCAAGAAATACATAAACACATTTTTATCTTCAAAAAGTGTTTTCAACAAATATATTTTAAAAAAACACAAACTAATTCATTGAGATACCAACATGCATCTTGTTCATCAACTCTAAAAATCTTTATTTTCGAAAAATCCAACTACAATCCTTTTAGATTTATATCTAAATATAATTGAGAAAGAATATGGTACAAGGAAATTAGATGGGGTGGCATCGGAGCACAATAATCTTCTATAAATTTGGATCCTTGAGATGATTTATAATTTAAAAACCTAAAATATCATCTTCTTATCATTCATTAAAAAAATAATATTAAGTACCACTAAGTACCCAACAGTTGGACACTAAGTACATGGTGTCTATTTAAGGCTTACCTCCCCTTTAGCCACCCCACTAAGTACACGATACACCACCACTGTATACTTAGTGGTTTCTAACAACAATTTATCACATAAATAGGTCATAATGGTAAACCAATGTAGCCATATCAGTTACTAAATGGAATTAATTATTCTTATTGTAAAGACCCGAATTTTTCCATCTAATTTTTTTAAATATATGGAAATATTACAAATCTGAAAAAAAATAACGGCGCATGATTCCGAGGCCCGGTGTGCCTAGAATGAATTTATGTACGTTTTTTCGGGTATGTTCTGTGAACGCGTGAGCGACGTTTTGTAACCATTGAATCGATACTCAGAATTGAAATCTAAGGACACCGTTGAACTCGCAGCGCCGATATTCACTTAAGGAGACCTTCACCTTGACCGCAACAGGTCGAGGGTGGAAGATAGTTGTTCATATTTTCATGGGAGAAGAAAAATAAAGAAAATAAAATTTTATTTTTCTTTATTGAAACCTCCATTTTGAATCTTAGTGGTGGGGACAACCTGAACTCCCCTTTAATGTGAGGAAACCCTTAGAATTCCCCCAATTAATGTGCCAACATTAATTGAATTGATAAAATTAACTCAATTAAAGTTGGAACCTCACCTCTCGTGGTGGGGGAACATTGGAAAAAGGGATAATTTAGAGAGCATTTGGAAAAGCATACTCCAATGAAGATCATCCTCGAACAATGAACCTCCACCAACTAAGAATGAACCTCCAACAAGGACGATGCATGAGCTCGGATCGGGAGCATTTTGTGGGAGCGACAAACATCATAGTCTTCATCTTCTTCCTCACACCAACTCCAACAAGTGAACAAGGTAGGGGTTTATTTTGAGGTATGATAATAATCTTTTGGTTTATTTTTCATATTCTTGATTATGAACAATGATGGACAAACAAACACAACCATCGATCCTCCAAAATACCATGACCTTTTCTATATGTTATTCATGCGTTCTTCATGTGTTCTTCAATGCCAAATAACTAAGCGCACTAAAAACACAATGTTTTGTTGGATGCAACATTTATACATAGAGATATCGACCCAAGGATCACAAATATGCTATCGTTATATTTTTCAAGCTTAGAACAAAGCTGTAGTGATCCACAAAAGAGGAGGGTGGCCGACAACCGACCGAACGTGGTTCGAGCAGGCGGCAGAGGAGGACAACGGCTGGCACACTGACCAGATGCATGGAAAAAGGGTGACAGGTGTCCGTACCACCAGTAATGGAGGAGGTTGTGGCCCGTTAGCCATAGTGGAGAAGGGTACAGTGGCCGGAACGCCGACCCACCGCGTAGAGGTAGGGCAGTGCACGTTCGTGCTGCCGGTAGAGAAGAGGGGCCGTGGCTGCTTAGCCACGGAGGTGCACCCGGAAGGCATCCAACACCCGGAAAGCCATAATAGGATAGTGGAACTATCACACCGCTGGGAGGAGATCCAACTTGTCTTCTTTCCAGCCGTGTCACGCAGAGTGGGACCCCTCCGGCGGGTCCTGTAAGCCAGCAGGCAGTGCCACTTGGCGCCGCCGGGTTGGCCGAAGCTGAATAATACATTGGACTATTCAAAATAACAGGGGGGGAGCACCTCCCCCTGGTGTGGATAGGTCAGTCCACACAACGGCATACTGAACCTAGCTGGGTGGACAACACTCAGATGAGCGGGCCGCACCGAGCGAGTCGCGATGAGTGGGCCGACCCCTTTGTGGGTCGGACCAAACCGCTACCTAGTGGGCCAGGCCTGCCACAGCCCAGCCCATCTGGGAAGGAATTGGGCTGGGTCAGGTTGACCCCGAACTAGATCGGGTTGGGCCGGGTGAGTCCGACTTGGTCGGACCGGACCCAGACACATTTGGACCCATATACACATTTTTGGCCATATCTTGAGAACTGGGCATCCGTTTGATGAACCGTCTATGGAACCAGGATCCTTGGATCAAGAATAACCATTTGGTATAATTAAAATGAGTTTTGGATAAATTTGGAGTATGGAGGAGTTGGATCAAACCCGAATCCAACCAGGCCCTCGAAAGGGAAACACTAATAACTTACAGACCGGGAGTCTGATTAACACGCCGTCTATTGTGTTGGGACCCTTATAATGTCGAGGTACTTTGCGATACTTCTTCATGGGACTTAGTGGCATTTTATGTACTAAACGATGGATTGAGAAGAGAACCCTCTCAGAATCGAGCATGCTTAGTGCGGAAACACTATGGCTGGCTGTACTTGAAGAAAATTCAGATCCTGTGTGTCTCATTTTAGGATCTTATGTGGGTTAGTGCTCAATGATCTCATGTGGGTCAGTGCATACTGATCCAGTGTGGGTCTTCTCCAGATCCAGTGTGGGTCATTTTTAGATCCTGTTTGGGTCATCTTCGATCCGGTGCGGGTCAACAGAAGAGATTCTTGACGAAGTAAGATGAACTAGCAATATAAATAATCATCTATACTTTCGTACTTAAGTTATACTTGGTGTGAGTTGAGTCTTTACCTCTGTGGTACACTTCTGTGTGGTGATACCTTCGGGGTATTCATCTGTGTGACACTACCTTTGTGGTACTTACCATGGTGTTGTTACTTGTGTGGTACTTTTATCTTCGTGGTGTTACTAGTGCAGTACTTCTACCTTCATGGTGTTACCTTTGTGGTATTCTTCCCTCATGTGTGAGATGAGTATATATTGATAACTTAGGTATATGTATGTTCATATACCAATGTAGTGTTGAAGAATATTGCTTCGTGATTTGAGATTGGGGTCTTGCTTTGTGGTTTATCTTCTATGGATTCTGGGAGACATTTGGGGGTCTTTGGGTCCCTATTGAGTGTTGTTATACTCACCCCTGCATGGGATACGCCCGCACCTTGTTGTGTCTTATGTAGATGATGAACAACATTGATCGAGGAAGAGGGTGCCAGGATTAGAGGCTTCTCGGAGGTGAAATTTTAGACGAGACATACCGTAGAGATGACCGTACGAGAGCCGTACTTACCCTTCAGGTAGGATCCTTGGCGGGTGTTCACCGGAGCTATTTCTAGTTTTACTTGTACTTTGTAGTTGGGATTGTATTCTGGATACTTTACTTACTGTACACACCCTATTTACTCTATAGTTTACCTTTTTCTTGTATCTTGCTATGTGATTAGTTTGTGTGATTTTACAAGTTTAAAGGCAATGCCTTCCCGATTTTAGGGATATGCCATTATAGTGCTAGTTGCCTGCCCCTGGCCTATGGAAGGTACTCTTGGGGTAGTCACAGCACAGGCCCCAGGGGACAGGTCGTGACAAATTGGTATCAGAGGAGTTAGTTCTACTAAATAACTTGGACTATGATCTCTTAATTGGATATAGTTTTAATTGTTATGAGTGTGGTTATCAGTTTGGGGAATCCAGTGTTGGTGCAGAGGTCGACGTATATATACACCATGACCCTGACTTCTAATTTCTAACTCAGTGCACAAAAACTCTGATTACATGTGTGTTTTTGAAAAGTTTTCATTGAGATCTCTTTAGGTCATCTCACCAGGTATAACTTATTAATCGTGGAACACCTATTTATTTCCATGATGCCTCCACGAAGACAACCAACCAGGGTTCCAGGTAGAGTATGCGATGACAGCCCACTAAGCAATGAGGCTTTGGTTCAGGGCCCCCATTCGGAAGTTGTACCATCAGGTGGTGTACCAGCAGCACCACTACCCATTGGGCAACCGATGCCACTATCCCCAACAACAGAGGGTGCATGCCGCCTGAGCACGTTGCATGAGTTTTAGTGCCAGAGGACACCGAGGATCTGAGGAGAGATAGATCCACAAGCGGATGAGGACTGGCCGGAGGCTTTGGTTAGAGTTTTTCAACTAGTAGGGACACTAGCTGATCTCATGGCGATCCTTCCCACCAATATTCTACATGCAGCATCGGGAAGATGGTGGATCTTGATGCTCCACGTTCATGATGAGGTCACTCTCATCTGGGTAGACTTCGAGAGCCTTTTCAGGCAGTGTTCATCCCAGTGAACTTACGCTCTGGGCTTATACATGAGCTTCTCCACTTTCAGCAGGGTAGCATGACTGTGGCTCAGTATTCAGCAAGGTTCACGAACTTATAACGATACTCCACTGACATGGTGCGATAACATTTTATCAAGGCCCAGACCTTCGAGCAGGGGATCATATGAGAGATTAGAGATTCCATGATTTCTATCAGCATCCTGATGCAGGCGAGGGTGTTAGAGCGAGCACTCTTAGTAGAGGGGTTCCTAACTCAGAAATCACCGGCAGCGAGACCCACCACCAGACGTCACGTAGATGAGTCATCTCCAGATGGTAGCAGATAGATGACACATAGGTCCAAGAGAACCAGACCTATATGTGGATGACTGCAGGATATAGGGTTGGTTGTGTGAGGCTCTCGAGACAGAGCATGACTAGAAAGGAGCGAGCAGTGTTACTCGTGCGGAAGGCAGGGTCACATGGCTCACGACTGCCTCACCTGTCGTATGGACAACCAGAAGACTGTCGAAGGACCGCCATGGTAGAGGCAAATATTTGATCGAGGAGGTCCGCAGGTAGGAGGCGGACGTGGCAGAGGAACTAGAAGTGCAACAAGTGGTGGGAGACAATACGAGGTACTACTACCACCACCACTAGGTGGCCTACCCCGACCATAGGGAGCGGGTGGAAAGGGATAAGCTCAGCTCAAGGCAGTTGAGTCCTACGACCACGATGCTCCGGAGGTGATTCGAGGTATGATCTGTGTCTACTTCACCTTAACTGCAGTACTTATAGACTCAGGTTACAATCACTCTTTTTTTGACACATCCATCTTTCGGAGCTCAGAGATTTCTGTGGAGCCTTTGGATCGATCCTTACAGCTAGAGACTCTTACAAGAGAGGATTCAACAATTACACACTGGTGCCGGTAGTGTGAGATTACTATTGGAGGTGAGAGCTTCGGCTAGGATATTTTAGTAGTGGCGTCGAGGCCTTAGGACGTCATCTTGTGTATGGATTGGTTATCTATAGTTCATGATTAGATCGACTATATTAGGTGCAAAGTGTGGTGTGTCCATGAGGATGAGACCAGGTTTTCCATTATTTGTGAGGAGGTATCCTTTGCAACATAGGAGGGACTTACCTAGAGGAGGGTGCAACTGATCACACCTCAGTTGGCTTGCCTTACCCTCGGGGTGGTTGATGTTGAGAGTCTGAACTATCCTATAGTAGTGGACCAGTATGATGATGTTTCCCCATATGATGTTTCTGGTCTACCTCCTTACAGAGAGGAGGAATTTTATATCGACTTGTACCCCAGGACGACATTGATATCTACACCATCCTATCAGATGGCTCCCGCACAACTTTGAGAGCTGCAAGCACGGTTGGAAGAATTTCAGAGAAAGGGGTTTATTAGGCCTAGTGTTTCACCTTGGGCAGCCCTAATTTTGTTCGCCAAGAAAGAATATGGGAGTTTGAGACTCTATGTGGATTATTGGCACCTGAACCATGTGACCGTGAAAAATAAGTACCCCCTCTGGAGGATTGACGATCTCTTTGATCAGCTGAAGGGAGAACATTGGTTTTCGAAGATAGACCTCAAATCTGGCTATAAATAGCTCTGGGTATGAGATGTGGATGTGCATAAGATGACCTTCAGATGTCAGTATGGCCACTATGAGTTCTTTTTTATGCCATTCGGTGTGACCAATGCCCTAGAAGTGTTCATGGGACTCATGAACAAGATATTATAGGCACACCTCGATCAATTTATGGTAGTCTTCATCGACGACATCCTGATATCCTTAGCTATAGAGGAGATGCATCCCTATCATCTGCAGATAGTTTTGGATACACTCTGAGAGCACCATATTTATGGTAAACTCTCGGAGTGCCAGTTCTGAAGATGAGAGGTCCATTTCCTAGGACATGTTATCTCGGAGGCTGGAGTTGGAGTGGATACAAAAAATATTGAGTCCGTGCTTTCTTGGGATCCACCCAGGGGTGTGATGGAGGTGTGGAGTTTCTTGGGTTTGGTAGGTAACTACCAGAGGTATGTGCCTGACTTTTCTAGAGTTACGACACCCTCAATAGAATTGAAAAAGAAGGGGAAACCCTTCTTGTGTTTAAAGAGATGACATCAAAGTTTCCAGGAGCTAAGGTAGAGGCTGACGAGTGCCCCCATCTTTGGGCTACTAGAGGAGGGTGTTGGGTACGTAGTCTACTACGACGTAGCAGGAACCGGGCTCAGATTTGTCCTGATGTAGGAATGAGCAGTGATCGCGTATGGTTCTTGACAGCTAAGAAATCATGAGTATAACTATTCTACACATTATCTGGAGTTAGAAGTAGTGGTATACACCTTGAATATGTGGCGACATTACTTGATGGGTGACCGTTTTACAGTCTACTCTGATCACAAAAGTCTCATGTATATCTTCTCTCAGAAGGACCTGAACCCGAGACAATGACATTGACTTGATTTCTTCAAGAAATTTGAATTCAAGATAGTATATACTCATGGAAAGGGGATAATAGTAGAATATGAACATAGTAGGAGATCTGGTATATAGTTTCCGAGTGAGGCGACAGAGCAGCTAGCTACTTTGTAGATATCCTATGTGGATCAAGATGGAGTAGCTTATCTTTAGTCCCTAAAAGTCACTCCCCCAATCCTTCAGTGAGTCAGGGAGGCACATCTTGGAGACACTGACTGTAAGACTCAACGTGCTCAAATATCCATAGGACATACACCAGATGGATTTTCTAAAGATGGGGAGCACGTCGTCCTCTTCAGAGGGTATACTATGGTAACGATGGCGCTATAAGAAGATATTTTTAGGGAGTTTATTAAATCCCCTCTAGTGGTAATCTAGGAATGGAGAAGATGTACCAGGACCTTCGGCATCAGAACTGGTGGCTGGGAATGAAGAAATCAGTGGTAGAGTTTGTCTCACAATACATCAATTCTCATCCAATGAAGGCAGAGCATCAGGATCTAGTAGGCTTAGTTCATCCACTAGAGGTGCCAGAGTAGAAGTGGGATGAAATTTCCATTGATTTCTTGATAGTAATTCTACACATGTCCAGGGGTCATGATTCTATCAAGGTGATCTTTAACTGACACACCAAGTCATCCCACTTCCTACCTATCATAGAGTAAGGACTAGTAAAGGGATAGGGACTTCTCTAAGTGCATAAGATTGTGCGGCTTCATGGGGTGCCATCTATGACTGTATACGATCGTGATGCACATTTTACTTCCCAACTATGGAAGGGGTTGTAAGAGGAATTTGGAACATAGCTTCGGTTGAGCACCACATTCCATCCTCAGACGGATGGTTAGATAGAGCGAACCATTCAGACCCTTGAGGACATGCAGCGTGCTTGCATCCTTGATTTTGACCGTAGCTGGGAGGATCAATTTCCCTTAGTGGAGTTCGCATACAACAACGGTTATCACTCCACTATTGGTGTGCAACTATTAAAGGAGTTGTACGGTCAACCTTGAAGATCACCTCTATGCTGGACTGACCCAGAGGAGTCATCACTCGTGGGACCAATGATGGTACGAGCTACCACGGAGAAGGTGCAGATCATCCAGGAGCAGATGAAGACTGCACAAAGCATACCGAAATCTTATGCTGACAGGAGATGGAGGCCTCTGAAGTTTGAGGATGGTGATTATGTCTTTCTATGGGTACCAAATCGATGAGGTATTCCAAAATTTTTCTAGGGCGACAAGTTATCTCTGAGGTTCATATAGCCCTTTCAGGTCATCATAAGAGTTGGAGAGGTGGAATAATGCTTAGTTATTTCCCCTCAGTTGACCACGTTCATGAAGCTTTCCATGTATCCCAGCTGAGGAGATACATACATGATCCTTCACACATCATTGACTGGGGCGAGCTGGACATCGATGATTGGGTGACGTTTTTAGAGGTTTCATTAGAAATTGAGGATAAATAGTAGAGAGTACTATGTGGGTGATTTATTCCTCTGGTGCATGTACGATGGCATCATAGAATCCTCCAGAAGAGCACATGGGAGCTGGAGGCTCAGATTCGTGCTTAGTAACCCCACTTGTTTCCCTAGTTTGTGTTGTGGATTTTGAGAATGCAGAGCCCTGAGGTGGGGAGAATGTAAAGGCACATATTTTTCCATGTAATTTTTTAAATATTTGGAAATATTACGAGTCCGTGAAAATTGACGACAAATGATTCTAAGGACTGGTGTGCCTGGAATTAATTTTTGAACTTTCTTTCGGGTACGTTTTGTGAACGCGTGAGGGGCATTTTTTAACTTTTGAACCGATGTTCGGAATTGATATATGAGGACCCAGTTGAACTCACAACGTCGATATTCACTTAAGGAGACTTCCACCTCGACCACAGTAGGTCGAGGGTGGAAGATAGTTTTTCGGATTTTCGTGGGAGAAGAAAAATAAAATAAAATAAATTTTAATTTTATTTGTTGAAACATCCATTTTGTATCTTAGTTCTGGGGACCACCAAAACTCCCCTTTAATGTGAGGAAACCCTTAGAATTCCCCCAGTTAATGTACCAAAATTAATTGAATTGATGAAATTAACTCAATTAAAGTTGGATACTCACCTCTCGTGGTGGGGATCGTTGGAAAAGATGAGAATTGGGAGAGACTTTAGAAGAGAATCCTCCAATGAGGATCATCCTCCAACGAAAAATCTCCTCCAATGAAGAATGAACCTCTGATGAGGATGAAGTAGGAGCTCAAATCGGGAGCGTATTGCGAGAGTGACGAATGTTGGCATCTTCATCTTCTTACTCATGCCAAATGCAACGAGTGAACGAGGTAGGGGGTTTATTTTGAGATATGATAATTATCTTTTTGTTGACTTTTCATATTCTCGATTCTCAATGACGATGGCCAAAGAAACATGACCATCGATCCGCTAAAATACCATGATATTTTCTATTTTTTCTTTGCACGTTATTCGTGCATTCTTCAATACCAAATAATTAAGAATGATAGAAACACAATGTTTTGTTAGGCGCGACATGTGGATGCATAGATCTCGACTAGAAGATCAAGATTATATATTCATTATATTTTTCGAGTTTTGAACGAAGATGTAGTGACCCGCGGAAAAGGAGGGTGACCGACAACTAGCTGGTTGCGGATCGAGCAGGCGGTAGAGGAGGACGGCTGCCGACAGGTTGGAAAACCATGTGGAATAGGGGAAGCACAAATCCGCATTTTTAATAATGAAGGAGGTCATGACCCGTCAGCCATGGTAGAGAATAGGATGACAGCCGGAACACTGGCCGGCCACGTGGAGGAAGGGCGGCGCGCGTCTGTAACGTCAGTAGAGGAGAGTGGCTGCGGCTGCTTAGCCGCGGCGGTGCACCCGGAGGGTGCCCGACACCTGGTCGGCCGCTAAAGGACAAAGGTTCCATAACTCCGATAAGAGGAAAGTTGATCGATCTTCCTACTGGCCGGGTCACGCAGAGCGGGACCCCTCCGGTGGGTCCCACAAGCCAGAAGGCGACGCCACTTGGCGCCGCCGTTTTGGCCAAAGCTGAACAATCCAATTGGCTATTTGGAATACAGGGGGGGGGGTGCCTCCCCTTTGGTGCATCTAGGGAGGGCCCCATCATGGTGGACTGTACCCAGTCGGGCAGACCACACCCAGCCGAGTGGGCCGCAGCGAGCGGGCTGTGCCCGGCCGGCCAGGCTTCCCCCTTTGTGAGATGAATTGGACCGTGGCCCAGCGGGCCAGGTATTCCATGACCCCGCCAGTCCGGGCCATACACGAACAGGTTGGGGTAGATCTGAACCAGATCGAGTCGGCCAAGGCCGGGTCAGACCGGACCCGGGCCCATCAGGACCCAGATACGCTTTTGGTTATATCTTGAGAATCGGGTGTCTGTTTGATGAACCGTCTATGGAAATAGGGCCCTTGGATTGAGATAGACCGTTTTGTATAATTCAAGTGATTTTTGGATAAAATTGGAGTACAACTATGTTGGATTGAACCCGAATCTAACCAGGCCCTCGGAACGGAAACACTAATAACTTGCAGAACGAGCGTCCGATTGATGCGCCATCTATTGCGTTGGGACCCTTATGACAAGAAAGTATTTTAATATACTTATTAATGGGATTTAATGGTAGTAGAAGTATTTACCGATGGATTGAGGAGTGGAACCTCCCGAAATCGGGCATACTTATTGCGAAAACCCTGTGGCTGGCTATACTTGAAAAATCTCTAGATCCTATGTGGGTCATCTTCGGATCATGTGTGGGTCAGCGCTCAGTGATACTATGTTGGTCAGTGTATACCGATCCTATGTGGGTCATCTCCAGATCTTGTGTGGGTCATTTTTAGATCCTATGTGGGTTATCTTCGATCCTGTGTGGGTCAACAGCAGAGCTTCTCGACGAAGTATGCTGAACTAGCAATACAACTAATCATCTATACCTCTGTACTTATGTTATACCTGGTGTGAGATAAGTCTTTACCTTTTTGGTACACCTATGTTTGGTGATACCTTCATTGTATTCTTCTGTGTGGTGTTACATTTTTGGTACTTACCTTAGTGGTGTTACCTGTGTGGTACTTCTATCTTCGTGGTGTTACCTGTGTGGTACTTATACCTTCATGGTGTTACCTTTGTGGTATTCTTCCCTAACGTGTGAGATGAGTATATATTGATAACATAGGTATATGTATGGGCATATAACTAAGTAGTGTTTATGACTATTGCTTTGTGATTTGAGATTGAGGTCTTGATTTTTGGTTTATCCTTTGTGGATTCTGGGAGACCTTCGGGGGTCTTGGGGTCCCTACTGAGTATTGTTATACTCACCCCTGCATGGGACATACCCACACCTTGCTATGTCTTGTTCATACAATAGACAACATTGATCGAGACTGAGTGTTCTAGGATTGGAGGTTGCTCGGAGGTGGAATGTTAGACGTGATGTACCGTAGAGATGATTGTATGAGAGTTGTACCTACCCATCAGGTAGGATCCTTGGAGGGTGTTCACAAAAGCAGTTTCTATTTTTAAATGTACTTTCCAGTTGGGCTTGTATTCTGGACTCTTTACTTACTTCACACACCCTGTTTACTATATACTTTACTTTGTGCTTGTGTCTTGCTGTGTGCTTGGTTTGTGTGAGTTTACTAGTTTAAAGGCAATGCCTACCCAGTTTTAGGGATATGCCTTTCTAGTGCTAGTCGCCATCCCCTGGCCTATTGAAGGAAGACTTGGGGTAGTCAGGACATGGGCCCTAGGGTATGGGTCATGACACATATAATCTATATAAATGCTTATATTCATCACCTAAATTCATGAAACACATCCAAAAACTCAGAAAAATAAAATTTTAAACACCTTTAAATACCATTATTTAATAACTTTGTTATGAATACCAATAAATAATACAATTTGAGACCAAGGTATACCAAATTATAACTCATATCTATTTCAACTAATAACCAAATATGTGGTTTATTATAGTTTTTAAATATTAACATTTGTTTTTTCTATAGACACCTTTAGGTTAGAATGGATAACATTCCAAAGAATCATTTTCAATGTATATAACACCATTTTTATTATAATTTAATGACGTTTTGTTTGATCAAGTTCCTTGATATGTTCATTATTTTAAATAAAAATATATTTTATCCATTCTTAGTCTAATTTATAGTAGTAATTATAGATTACAATATTGTGTACCTAAAATCTTAAGAGGACAATGATTGTTTTTATAGATCATATTAGAGTAATTATAAGATTATATTGTTTATAAAAAGTTCAATAGATTTTTTTAGATTTAGGATGTTAAATTCCTTGGGAATGTTGAATGAGAAAATAAAATCATAGTATATTATTAAAAGGTAGAGGCGATCATATGATCTAAAATACACATAAATGTATTAGAGATCAAGAGTTTCTAATAATTAAAGAATTTTACTAGTACATTATCTTAAACATTTCATGAATAGGTTATCCTATTATATCCTTGAAAAGTATTGGTTTAATTTTTATTTATGTTGATTGGTGAAAATAATAATTCAAGAAACTAATCAAAATGTTTATAATTTCTACAATATTGATTTTTCCTTTTAAAGTTAATGAGTTTAAGGTTTATTATGATGATTCTTCACTAGTTATAGGATGTGTGATAATTTAAGATAATTAGATATTAGTGTATTTTTATCAAAAATATCTTACCACATGAGACATAAAAACATACCCACAATATAGAGTTTTCCACTCTAGTACTTTCCTCAAAGTGTTTTTGGATTTCTCTGTTAGTGGGTGATTCATAATAGTCACTAATTATAGAATCCTATTTTCATAGAATAATCTAAATCCAAAGTACCATAAGTGGGTTGAATACCTATAATAATTTTATGCTGATCTAATATATATATTTATAATGGTAAGTTTTTTTGTTAATTTCCTTATTTGGAAGGTCTACCCTTAGAAAGTGAAGGGGGTAAAATATAGATAGATATTTATACTTCTAATGGTTGTGATTCACTTGGATATCAATAAAGATCAAGAATATTTGTTTATCTTATTTATTTAGTTTACATTATGTATTATTAAGTGATTATAGGATTTTATAATTTTTTATCATGATTATGTCATCATTGGAGAAAACTTGATAATGGGGATATTCTTGAAGAATAGTCCCAGTATTCTGATTAATATCTCTCTATCCAACAATATATTATAGTTCTAACATGTATGAGGGATTAATTTATGAAGTAACATCATTATAATTGGTGGGGTTTCTATCATGGGGTGTCTATGATATCTTATGATGTTTTCTTGAAATAATATTAATTATATGATAGCTTATTTTGTTTCCATATATCTCATTTAAAAAAAGGAAAAATTAGATAATAGATAACCAATAGGTGTATTTCCACTAATCCCTCTATCATAATGGAAATTAGATGATATCATGATTTATTTCAAAACCATATTCATAAAATAAAAAAATGTAGTGAATATATTTTAGTTATCATGGATCACATGACTAAGATGGATCAATCCTTACCCATCGAGGAATCATATTTTGTACATGATAGTGGTGAATTAGAAGTTCAGGAGATCAAAAGAATTAATTGAATACTTATAAGAATTATTTTTTTATCATAAACCATTGTTTATTTTATGATTTTAGAATGGGTGGTAATGGGATTAGGTTCTCAGGTAAAACTAACTATAACTTATCACCCAATTCTAGATAACTATTTCAGATATTTTTTTATGGACTATATTTTTTCATCCGGTATTTTTTATTTGTGGATTTCTTGAGGATAATCTACCTCTATCGCAATTTTCATACAATAATACATATTATTAATATATATAAATGTATTAAATTAATTCTCCATTGGGTAAAATATGTCATTTTCCACTATGATGGGATGATATTAGAGATTCATATTTCATTGTCTACGAATAATGTTGAAAATGGTCAAGTATGTTAATTTAAAATGGAACTTAAGTGTTTTTACTCAAATCCATCAAAAATAAAATGTTGATTGTATATTCAATAATTATGGGTTGGTGACTATGTATTCAATTAAGTATCTATAATATTGTGTCACTAATAGATGAGAAATTAAATGTCATTAACTTTAAGAATAATTTGATTATTTTAGGTATTAGAATATTTAATAAAATATTATTACTGATGGTATTTACCACCTCACTTAAATTATATATATAAAATAATTCATGATTCATAACTTCAGATATATATACTTGATTTTACTTAAGATATTACATTTATTGATTTGATGTTGGAATGTCATAGTACCAATATATAGAAATAGGTTTTTTCTATTTAATTGAGTGATAAGTTGTGACATGGGTGGGTCATTCATTTAAAACATGGGTGATATAAATATGGGATACTTCTAGATGAATCATAGTAGTGGGAAACTAATTTTATATAAAAATGGTCTAAATGTTTCCATTTATATTTTTAATAAATCATACTAGGGAAGATTAAACCAATGATGGGGAGTTTTGTAATAACCTATGTAATTTTATCTTAGTATGTATCTTAATAGTGTATCATTTTCCATTTAAAATAATTAGAATAGAGTTTGAATATGTTTAAATACAAATAAAGGGAAGCATTGATGAAGAAGAAGGGTGTATTCAATAATGAGTGGAACCGAGTACCCACTAACCAAATTTTAGGTCGTTGATGATATATAGTGTGCATTTCAACATTTATAGATTTAGTAATGGGTTCCAAGTGTCATCGTATAGGGTACTAATAGAATATTGAGTGTTCTTTTTCTAAAATGGACATTTTCATTAAAACTTTATTCTAATCAAAACTTTTATTCATGATTATTAGACTCATCTATTGATTTGATCAATTCTACAATGTGAAGAGCTAATCCATAAAGATAGAGAAAATACATTAAAAAAAATGATATAAATAAATTTGATTGCATGGTATGGTGGATAGTTTCTACATTCATGTATGCCACTCTCATCTATCACAAACATGAAATAAACTTCATGAAATATTGAATAACACCTTAAACTCATTGGGGTAAAACCCTGGGTCAGCCTTCCATTATAGGGAGTAAGAGATCAATTTTGTGGATGATAAGAAGATAAGAATAATAATAATAGAAAAGAAATAAAAAAAATAAAATAAAAAAAATAATAAAATAAAAATGATGAGGATGAAAAAAGAATAAGTTAAACACATGAAATCACAAACTAAAAAAAGAATAAGATGGGAGAGAGTGAGAATAAAGAATAAGATAAAATAAAATGAAATAAATAAATATAAAATATATAGAGAGAATTTTTAATACAATATATAATCAAATAAAAATAATAATAAGAAGAATAATGAGAAGAGGAAGAAAATGGGTGGAGAAATTTAATTAATAATGCACTGATTAAATTATATTTAGAAAATAATAATAAAAATTACACTTAATAAAAAATAAAAATTAAATGAAAATAAAATAAAAATAAAGATAGATAGAAAATATAAGAAGAAGCATACTTTGGTCTCTATTGGGTGTGGGTCCAACTCCTCTTGAATATGGGAAAGAAAATCATTTTATAGGTAAGGGATAAGCCCCCTCAGTTATGCCTCTTCCATAGTCCTGGAAGATCTTTATATTTTTTTTAAAATCCACAATGACCCACTATTTGACTTTTCAAAACACCCAAGGATCTTGGGTGTTTCCTCCTTTGGAAAAGAATAAATCCATGTGGGGAAGCAGTGAAGATCACATGGCCACCACCTTGAATGGAAAGAGATGTTGGGGGTTCTATGCGGTAGTTCCATATTGCCGACAAGACAGTGTTAGTGATGAATCAAGGTAATGGAAAGAAAAAGGGGAATCATGTTCCTCCAACAACCGAATTGGGAGGAGGATCCTTCAAAATGCCTTTTAGGTGATTGTCTGGTGACTTGGAGGTGATCCCTAGTGGTTTTGGGTAGAAAATGTGGTGATGAACTTTGAGATTGAGCTCTCCTGTAGTGAACATAGTGGATTTCTAGTGATTAGTAGCAGAAGATATCAATCTTCAAGGGTGGCGAGCGATGGAGATTGGTTATAGAGTTTGTATGAGGAATGAGCGAAAAAACTAAAGCGAAGAGACATCATTTTTTATAATATATGAATAGTTACAAAGAAAATTCTCTCCAGCATTAAATCGATCAACTGGAGGGTAAGAGCATATAAAAAATTTGAAACACTCCCAAAATAATGATGTTTCATGGGGTATGGATGAGTTCTACCCATCACTATACACCACCTCATTCCAACAACTCTATTCTCTCCCCACCTCATGGAACTACCCCATGTTCCAGTGTAGGAAGTTGATCAAGCTATGAACCCATGGGATTGAACACCCGTGGTGCACCTATACATGGGCCTGATTCCCACATACACCCATGCCAGCTCAAGCTAACCCTCCTTTGGGATTTCATAGATGGTCATCCCCTTGGGATGGATATGTGGCACATTATCCCATGGTTGAGGGCTAGCCCAAGTGACCATTTTTGTGTAACTCTTTAAAAAAGGAAGTTTCAAACATAAGTAAAAATTAAAAATACAACAAAAGTAAACTAAAAAATTTCTAAAAAAAACTTTTATACATTTAAATTCATTTTCATTCCTCATTTCAAATTATCTATTATTTAATTAGATAATTGAATATCAAGGGTATTAATATTGAGAAAAAGATCGGGGTTAGAGAGATGGGAGACCATCTCTCTCTAAAATCGCGAGCCGCATAGGGTTTCATCCTGAGATCTCTTGATCCGCTCTCGAATGGCGGATTTTCTCTTGCCCGGCCGATTTCAATCTCACCATTATGATGATTCTCAAAAGAGACAAGGTCATTTACCTCTCCCTGTTGCAAAGATCTGCAACGACGATGATCCTCGGGATCGTGTTCGTAGCCACGAGTTCTCTGGTCGATCCCAAGCGATCTCTTTCCTTGATGCGCTGAAGTCTGCTGATCATAATGAAACCCTGACGAAGACCTCGCTGGTAAAGAAGGTTGACGACGGTGGTTTCCTGGTCAAAGCGGATCCAGAAGCGCTTCAGCAGCGCACGCATTTATGCAGGTTCTCCATTCTGGCCCGAATCTCCTACCTCAAAGGTAATCGACCTTGGTCAATTTCTGATCTGCATGACCGTATTTCTAAATGCTGGAATTCTGTGAACTGGAAACTTATTCCAATCGGAAAATGGTACTTTCATATTTTGTTAAAATCTCAAGATGAATATGATCGAGTCTGGAAATTAGGAAATCTAAATCTTAAACCTGGCATGCTACGGCTTTCTAATTGGGACTCCAATTTCAACCCACTCACTCATCGAAACACATTGGTGCAGGTATGGATTAAACTGCATGGCCTTAATTGGTTTTTTTGGCACCCAAAAATATTGAATGACATCGCTTCATGCATAGGCACCCCTCTCAAAATTGGTCAAAGAACCTTGAATGCTGATTTAGGAATCTTTGCTAGAGTCATGGTGGAAATTAATCTGGAATCAAAACCCCCTAATACTATTAACTTCACTGCAAAAGACTACAAAACAGAAATCAACATTGAGTATGAGAGGATACCCCCTTTTTGTGACCATTGCAAGATCATTGGTCACAACATTTATAACTGTAGACTGATTAGGAAACAGTCAATCCAACCGATTGAAAATGATTGGAAACAAATAAGAAGATTTCGGAAGGAAAAAGCACCCTTGGTTAGTGCTACTGAACCAGTTAGAACTGCAACCTAGGTGAAAAAACCCACCTATTCATCTCACTTAGGAGAGTCCTCGGGTTCCAAATGGGCTGACCTCGTTGAAGAGGAAGAAACCATCAAAGAGCACTCCCTAAAATTGGAACCTGCAGTTTTAGACACTCTTAAATAGGATCCTGGGCCTAATTCCACTTCCTGTACTGCTGAACAGATTCAAGAATCCCCCACAACTCACACTTCTGCTTATAATCCTATATCCACGGATGTGCAACCTGATCCTCAGGATACCTTGAATTTTACTACTCATGAGTCTTTTTCATTGGCAAAAGACCACAGTCATATGCAAGATTCTCATCCTGGAATGCCGCACAATGAGGTACCTGCCTTCCATGATGAAGGCATGCTTCTTCCCCCCTTACAGTAGGTCCAAGAAACTGCTATTCCGGTTGCAGAGGTCTCAGATAAGCAACGGTCTATAGATATTGCTGCTACTCCCTCTGTTTCGAATGCCTTACCAGGTACCTGCACTGATCAGCCGAAACTGGATGCTCCTCATTCTGTTTCGAACGTCTTACCAGGTACCTGCAATCTCTCAGTCCAGCATGATAATATACATGTTGAATGTGTTAATGCTGGTAATAAAAATGCTCTAACTACTTTTCCGGCACCTAATTTTAATAGCATACAAGCCCCAGCTTTGACAGCACCTATTCCGTTAGATGATTCCTCTATCATCTCTGATCATGCCAAAGGAAAGAAAGCCCCTGCCTTAAGCCCAAATTTGTCAAAAAATGTCCGAAGATCTAATAGGCATAAAGGCTCGGATGGAACAAAAGGGAGTTATAACTCCAAACGTAGTTTTAAATGAAGATTCTCTTCTGGAACTACCAAGGTATTGCAAACCTTGACACCTTTAGTATTTTAAAAAGAATGGTTAACATCCAGAAGCCTTTATTTTTTCCATTGTTGAACCTAAAATAATGTTTTCCACTAATTTAGCTCACTTTTATCGTTTTTGATACACCTTCATTGGTGCATGTCAAAACAACAATAGCTTTAATACTCTTTGGACCTTTGCCCATCCCTCCCTATCTAAGGTTAATGTTTTTCATATTTCTGATCAAAGTTTCACTTGTGACTTTATCATTGATAATGCTCATATCTTTTGTTCCTTTATCTATGCCAAGAATAAATATCAAGATAGGAGGTCTCTCTGGAGGGACCTCTCCTCTCTTAATTCAAAAATTCATTCCCCCTGGATCGTTGCGGGTGATTTTAATGCTATTCTTTCTGCTGATGAAAAAATTGGTCCTCTTCACTCAAATATTTCTATGAGGGATTTTAAGGCTGCTATTGAAAACTCCAATCTCACTGAGATCACTCTAAGTGGTGCCAAATACACGTGGTACAGGAAACATTACAATAGAGTGGTTGCGAGCAAATTGGACAGAGCCTTTTCTAATGACCATGCTTTAGATACTTGGGATACCATCTCTAGTACCACCCTTCCAAAACTTCATTCTGACCATCATCCTATTTTGGTCACCATCTCCCTCAACATTCGCAAACCCTCTTTCCCCTTTAGATTCAACAATGCTTGGTTCTCTGACCCTGACTGTTCTAATCTCATTAATCATTTTTGGTCATCTCTGAATCATTCCGATGAGGATTTTTCTTGTCCTATTAAATTAAAATATCTCAAACGCAAGCTCAAATCTTGGTGCAGCACTAAAGAAATTCAAATTGACAATGACATCCTCTCTCTTGAGAATGAGCTGTATCAAATTCAAAACAACAACACTCACTTAGACTTCGCCTCTGATCACAATCAAGAAGCCCAAATTACTATGAATCTAAATATGCTTCTTTCCTTCAAAGACAACATCTGCAATCATACTTTTAGAATAAAATGGCTCACTGATGGTGATCGTAACACCAAGTTCTACAACTATTTACAAAGAATTCGGAAAGCTAGTAGGCCTCTTGCCTCCCTTAAAGATGGAGATAACCTTTTGGATAAAGAAGATGACATTGCTTAGCATGTTGTTTCTTACTTTGAATCTTTATTCAATGGGCCTTGTATGAACAAGGACCTCATTAATGAAGTCATTCCAACTCTTGTTGCTGATGTTGATAACAGTTTTCTCCTAGGTGTTCCTCTTGATCATGAAATTAGAGACACTGTCTTTGGTTTGAACCCTGACAGTGCCCCTGGACCTGATGGTTTCACTAATGGTTTCTATCAAAAATTTTGGGATATCATCCATGCTGATGTTTGCAAGCTCGTTAAATCTTTCTTTGCTAATGGCTTCTTACCTCATGGTTTAAATTCCCAATTCCTTGCTTTGATCCCCAAAGTTGAAAATGCCACTGAAATCCATCTTTTTCTCCCTATAGCTCTAATCAACACTCTCTATAAAATTATTACCAAGATTATAGCTAACAGACTCAACACTATTACTGACAAAATTATCTCCTGCAATCAATTTGGTTTTATCAAGGGGCGATCAATCCAAGACTGCATTTGTCTTGATTCGGAATGCACTAACATGTTAAATAATAAAAATAGAGGCGGAAACATCGCCATTCAACTAGACATTCGTAAAGCTTTTGACACTATGGACTGGAATTTTATTTTCAAAGTTCTTCATGGTTTTGGCTTCAATGATAACTTCATATCTAGACTTAAAATCCTCTTTCACTCTACTCATGTTTCCATTTTGGTCAATGGATCGCCTAGAGGGGTTTTCAAATGTTCTAAAGGAGTCAGACAAGGTGATCCCTTATCTTCTATTCTTTTTTCCATTGCAGAAGACTATTTTAGTCGTCTGCTCACCCATATGGTTGATCATAACAAGCTCAAACCCATTCAAGCTTACAGAAATGTGAATGCCCCCACTCACCTCCTTTATGCTGATGACATCATTCTTTTTCTAAAGGGTGATCTTAAAAACATCAGAACTCTTAAAGCTGCTATCAACCACTATGAGGAGGTCTCGGGTCAAGTCATTGGTTGGAATAAATCTTTCATTTACTTTGGAAAAAACTTCCCTTCTGCTAGAAAAAATAGTATTATCAATGAGCTTAGTATCAAAGAAGGTACTATCCCTTTCAAGTACCTTGGGGTTCCCATCTTCTGGGGTAGACCCAAAGCCTGCTACTTTTCAAGAATTGTTGACCAGGTTCTTCATCAACTTTCCTCTTGGAAAGGAAAATCCCTCTCCATGGCGGGGAGAGTTTGCCTTGTAAAGTCTTTGATTGTTTCCAATCTTGTATACTCGATGACGGTCTATAAATGTCCTATTAGTCTCATTAAAAAACTAAATGTTCACATTAAAAACTTTGTCTAGTCTGGAAGCACTTTGGACAGAAAACTTGTGACTATTCCTTGGGCTAAGTGCTGTAAGCCTATAGCTATGGGTGGTCTTGGTATTAAAAACATTAAGTTCTTCAATGAAGCTCTTCAAGCCAGATTAACTTGGAACCTGATTCACAATGACACCCCTCCTGTTTCTTTTATCAAAAATAGGTTCATTGATAGATTGAAATGATCTAATAGAAGTTTCATGACCTCTTCCATTTGGCCCTCTGTTAGAGACACTTATGACAATATTATGCACAATGCTAGATGGATGGTTTCGAGAAACTCTTCCATGAGATTCTGGTTGGACAATTGGACTGGTGCTCCTCTAATCTCTGTGACTCCCCTTGACCATATCCCTGTTGACATCAACTCCACTGTCAATAATGTGATTTATTCTCACATTGATTCCCTTCCCGAAAACATTACTCAAATTATTGATTCCTACCATTTTTCTACCTCGAGTGATTTCTTGATTTGGGAGCCTTCTCATAATGGGATCCTTAATACCAAAAACTTTTATAATCACTCCTTACACAACGCTGATAATAATATGAATTGGATAAATTTTTTTGACAAACCTTGGATCAAACCTTCTAGATTCACTCTTATTTGGCGTCTCGCCCACAATAGGGTTCCCACTGATGTTTGTATTCAAAGTTTTGGTATAAAACTTTGTTCAAAATGTCGCCTTTGCAATCAGCATAGAGAAGATACTAACCACTTATTTCTATCTTGTGCTACTGCCACCGCTCTTTGGAACTATATTTTTGACACTTTTGAATGCAGATGGCTGGTTCAGAACTCAATTGATGAGCAGCTTAAGCGATGTGTTGCTAAGGATAACTCTCAACAAATCAGAAACTTGTTCCTTGCTGGGGTCTCAGAGCTGATTCATGTGATATGGTATGATAGAAACTCGATTCTTCATAATAATTTCTCACACAACATTAATGCAGGTAAAACGCGTATTCTTATTGATATTCGGGAAGCTGCGCTGATTCAGAATGGTTCTTGCAACAATTCGGTGGATGATTTTATGATCCCTAGACGTCTTCGAGTTGAGGCCATTTTCTCGAAACCGTTCCGCACTCTTGAGGTTTTTTGGAGACCTCCCTTTCCAGGTTGGATTAAAATTAATGTGGATGGAGCCTCTAAAGGAAATCCAGGTCCTGCGGGTTGTGGAGCTGTCTTCAGAAATCATCATGGTAATGTTATGGGATGCTTTTTTGGAGGCTGCGGTACTGCAACCTCTCTGGAAGCGGAGATGCTAAGTGTTATTCATGCCACTTATTTTGCTCTTCAACGTGGGTGGAACAACTTATGGATTGAAAGTGATTCTACTACTGTTGTTCAAGCCATTTGGAAGGGAGATATTCATCTTGCTTGGCCGATTACTACGCACTGGATGAATTGTCTTCAATCTCTCCATGACGTCAGTTTCATTGCAACTCATACTTATCGCGAAGCTAACATGGTTGCGGATTCTCTCGCTAATAAAGGCATTGATCAGAAGATAACCTGATGCCTTTGCTACTTAAAGATTGTAATTTGATCCCATCTTTTAGACTCTTGTAATCCTTGTTTTCTTTTTGCTAATAAATTTTCTTTGGTCCTTTGACAAAAAAAGGGTATTAATATTGAAAAACACTAAAAAATCATTGATTTTTTTTAAACTATTCTTTTCCTCAAGAATAAAATCTCAACAAGGAATTTAGAGGGAACCAATGATACAAATATTTAAATTTTAAAGGAATAAAATAAAAAAAATTCAATGTTAAATAAAAAATTCAAATTCTGCACAAAATATTAATAATAATTTCTCAATTTTTAAAGAAACAATCAAATCAATTATTTTAATTTTCCCCATTTTAAAATAATGGAACTTATATTTTCCTTCATTTATGTTCATTAATAAGTTATTATTAAATACTCCAAATACTGATCTACCTATATTTTTAATATTTTCACTCATCATTCATAATATTAATTGAAGTAGAGTTATTCTCATATCATGAGATCATTCTCCTCATCCATATGATTGTATATGAACTATTTCTCCATTTTGTAAAGTCAAAATGATCATAGAATATTTGGGACTTGCAATAAAGGTTTGAATTACTTTTAAGTTTAAGGTTATTAGGAATTGGTTTTTAAAAAATAAATCTCAAGGAGGAGGTTTAACACTAAAGTATAATGCACGATATCAAAAGTGAAAGTTTAATGAAATTATCCCCTTAAAATTGTAATAAATCTAACATTCACCAAATTCAAAGTATGGTTATGATAAAAATAAGGCATAATGAATGATTTCCACACACTCTTGAATTTTTATATACTTTCATACTTTTTTTCAAAGTATATTTTCATTTTTTTATGAATGTTATTCTTAAAATGAACCTCAATCCACAACCTAAACACATGTGGCAAAAATAATTGTTCTAGTAATAGTTATTTTTTTATTATTCTATGTCACAACCCATTATTTTAATTTTTTGGTTATTTTTTTGATTATCACTTTTTCTTGAAGAGGGGAAAAACAATAAATAGTACAATGAATGAATAAAATTGACTATCTTAACACCTGCAATTATCACCCACACTTTTTCTTTATAATTAAATTTCATCTCTTTTTTTATGAATCCATACACCCCCACACATTAACTTTAAAAAACCATTAAAATTATATGTGGAGGTTAAGAATGGAAAAAATGGACTGAAAGATGACTCATTCATAACAAGGTCATTCATTGTCTCTATCGGATAAAGATGGATTTATGTAAAGGTGGAATTTTAGGGACAAGGGATTTCCAAAATATCACTCAATATTTTCAATATGGTTTTTTATAGTCACATATTTAAAAATTTCAAGAATAAAATATCAACAAGGAATATAGAGGGAACCAATGATACAAATATTTAAATTTTAAAGGAATAAAATAGAAAAAATTCAATGTTAAATAAAAAATTCAAATTCTGCACAAAATATTAATAATAATTTCCCAATTTTTAAAGAAACAATCAAATCTATTATTTTAATTTTCCCCATTTTAAAATAATGGAACTTCTATTTTCTTTCATTTACGTTCATTAATTAGTTATTATTAAATACTCCAAATACTGATCTACCTATATTTTTAATATTTTCACTCATCACTCATAATATTAATTCAAGTAGAGTTATTCTCATATCATGAGATCATTCTCCTCATCCATATGATTTTATATGAACTATTTCTCCATTTTGTAAAGTCAAAATGCTCATAAAATATTTGGGACTTGCAATAAATTTTTGAATTACTTTTATGTTTAAGGTTATTAGGAATTGGTGTTTAAAAAATAAATCTCAAGGAGGAGGTTTAACACTAAAGTATAAAGCACGATATCAAAAGTGAAAGTTTAATGAAATTATCCCCTTAAAAGTGTAATAAATCTATAATTTACCAAATTCAAAGTATGGTTATGATCAAAATAAGGAATAATGAATGATTTCCACACCCTCTTGAATTTTTATATACTTTCATACTTTTTTTTCAACGTATATTTTCATTTTTTATGAATGTTATTCTTAAAATGAACCTCAATCCACAACCTAAACACATGTGGAAAAAATAATTGTTCTAGTAATAGTTATTTTTTTATTATTCTATGTCACAACCCATTATTTAATTTTTTTGGTTATTTTTTTGATTATCACTTTTTCTTAAAGAGGGGAAAAACAATAAATAGTACAATGAATGAATCAAATTGACTATCTTAACACCTGGAATTATCACCCACACTTTTTCTTTATAATTAAATTTCATCTCTTTTTTTATGAATCCATACACCCCCACACATTAACTTTAAAAAACCATTAAAATTATATGTGGAGGTTAAGAATGGAAAAAAATGGACTGAAAGATGACTCATTCATAACAAGGTCATTCATTGTCTCTATTGGATAAAGATGGATTTATGTAAAGGTGGAATTTTAGGGACAAGGGATTTCCAAAATATCACTCAATAATTTTCAATATGGTTTTTTATAGTCACATCTTTAACAATTTCAAATTCATGTTATGTTTGGTGACATGTCCCAAGATCACTCATGACATATGCTTAATAATAAATAAGAATTACATTGCTTATAAATATTATTGAGAATGAGACATTTGATTTAGAAAAATAATTCATTATAATGACTAATAATAACAAATAAATCCACCTGAATTCTATAAATTCAATGCATGAAATATGTAAGTGAAATTTTATTTACATAAATAAAATAATTCCCTCAAAACATGAGTCCTAATTTAATATATGTGATTCAATTTAATGATTCAATTACATATTACTCATTCAGTCCCATTAATATTTAAATCTAAAATTTGGAATCCTAGGACTCCTAAGAAACTCATGCCTATTAGATAAGTCATTTAATCATAATTCAAATTTGGGCATGTAATTTTATATTCTAAATATCAAACCATTTTTTAATGACCACGATTCAGGGAGTTTTAAAGATAATCATAAAAGTAAAATCCTTTTCCCATGAAGATTAAGTTCTCTTACTACACCATTTAGGCCCATCTTGTTCTATCATGGTCCTACAAAATAGAATTATATAATTAAGAACAAATATAATTTCATTAAAGTTGAAAAAGATAATATGTAGTGGGATGTATTCTAGAGTAATCCTAAAATTGAGATTGAAATTTAAATTCCAATAAATAAAATAGAGGGGATTTGTTTTGGTATGATCCCCTAGTGGGCCCTTATTTTTTATATCCTCCAGAGGGAAGTACAAGATTCTATTAATAATATTATGGTGAGTGGATCTTCCTAGATTTGAGCCACCACATATAGATTTTACAAGCTTTTTCTTTTTTCCACATGTTGGGGAATGATCCATGGATAGAGTATATTAGAAACACCATCACAATTTAGTACATATTTCTTGTTAGGAATAAGATGAAGTATGAATCATCCTATTTGTTGGTTACTACATATGAAATATCATATTTTTCTAGTTCTAGGCTACAAGAATTTAATGATCAAATTGAAAGTAAAAATATTTTTTTTTACATTAATAAAGTTTAAATTTATTTTTTAATAATTAATTTATCCATTGAATTTTGAGAAGCCAATGTCTTGATTTTTTCATCCTCAAATACTTTGAATTTTTTACGAGTATCCTCAAATGTATATTCATAAAAATTAGGGAGATTTTTGTGCTCCTCAATTGGTGGAGTTCTAGTTTCATAATCATCCTCTAAGGAATGGAATTGATTGACTAAATATAAAAATTTAAAACTATACAGGGTGATTCTAAAATGTTATTGAATATGAGAAAAATATTTTAAAATAAGATCATATCTCTGAGTAATTTTAGGTTCAATAACTACCTCATTGGTGAGTGAATCTTGGATATGGATGGTGGAAAGTGGAGGTAGGTAGTCATTCTACTCCATATTTTCTTAAAATTCCACCACATGGGTGGATTCTTCCACTATGGAGAGAGTGACATGAAATGGTATAAGATATTTTACTTTGTAAGGATTTATAAGACCATGTTTTTCCTCATATCTATACAATAAGTCATCCAAATATTATTTATCTACCACAATTATCTTTGAAAGAATGTTTTTATCACCATGGATCCACTGTAGATTATCATGGTCATCCTAAATTTTGTTCTTCAAATACGTTGGATATGGATAATCATATATAATGGACTCAAATTGATGGATTCCTTAAAAAAACTCAAGGAAGACCATTGGTGGTTCCTCATCATCCTTTCATTCAGGTTCATGATACTATGATGATCCTTGGAAATATTTAGTTATTCATTACATTTTTCTTGATATTTCACCCACCATCTATTCAAGAGGTATAATATCATATTTGAGTTTGTGTTTAGAGAATTTCTCCGAGAATTGTTTTTGGGTAACTTCTTCAAATGTGTTGGGATAATACAAGGATGACCCTATTGGTGTCTCATCCATTTTTAGATAAAATTATAGAAAGTACTACTAGAACTCAGTTAACCTTATATAATATCCTTCAAACATAAGTTACTCAAGGGTCTCTTTGAGATAATATATGAGGTCCTTGAATTCCTCCTCTTGGGTAATTTGGCTCCAGGCTCCCATAACCTATATATCCAACATGACAACATTGTCTTCTATAGACCAGGTTTTTTCAACTATGGGTTATTTCACCTATGAGTATTTATTCCATATAGAATAATAATCATTTTAATACATCATGTAGAAAGAATATTTTTATGATTTTTTATTTGTAATAAAAATGAAATTTATCTAAATTGTGAAAAAGAAAAAAAACACTGATTAGATCCCCTGTAATGAAATCACTTTTGACACATTTCTATTGTAGGGCATGGAAAAAGAACATTATTTTCTAAGTATAACACAATGGATAACCATGATCGTCTCACTTTAGGACCTTATTATCTTGTTCAATCACTTAATCTAAATCAACTAAATATAATTCTTTTTTTATTTTTATTATTTTATGAAGGGAATGGAAATTTGTTTTTGTTTTGATGTTTATTTTATAAGATAATGAAATGACATGAAATATGACAATTTAAAATAATATAGCATGAAATTATAAATATAATGAAATTAGAAATAATGAACATGGTCCCAAGTTTTGTTTTTGGGTTACACTCTTATTTCCCTTTTTTTTATTTTAGTTTGGTAATACAATCATGAAATATCATGATTAATTATTATAATTTTATTTATAAATTTTGAAATCTTGAATACCTTAATCAATCTAAATTCCACCTCCTCCTGTAATCGTGGTTTTTTAAACACCTTGGTTAAGGGTGTAAAATCTCCCATGACCAAATTTTATCAATGCCTTTTCATCTATTTATTAGATCAACTCCATAATGTAAAGAGATAACTAATGACGATATAGAAAATAAATTAAACAAAATAATATAAATAAATTTTAGTGCATTGTCTGAGGGACATTATCCACACCCATACATGCCACTTTCATCTATCAAAGTCATAAAATAAACTAAAATTCAAGATTACCTTGACCTACCCTGGGAAATCTTTGGGTCAACCTTCCATTATCAGGAGTAAGAGACCAGTATGTTGGATGGGAAGAGGAGAATAAGAATAAGAATAGAAAATAAATAAAATAAAATGAATAAAATTAAAATAATTAATATTCTAAATGAATAAATTTAACACATGAAATCACAAAATAAAAATATAATAATATGAGAAAGAGAGAGATGGAATAAGAAAATAAAATAAAATTAAAGAAGTAAATATAAAATATATAGAAAGAATTTTAAATTTATGATAATAATAAGTAAAAATAAGAATAATAATATGAATGAGAAGAGGAAGAAAATAAGTAGAAAAACATTAATAAATAATACATGGACTAAATTATTTTTAAAAAACTGAAAT
Organism: Viscum album; assembly: GCA_963277665.1. Lineage (NCBI taxonomy): Eukaryota > Viridiplantae > Streptophyta > Magnoliopsida > Santalales > Viscaceae > Viscum > Viscum album. The sequence continues at coordinate 1,210,818,889 of OY728153.1, read as the reverse complement.
AATAATTATATTTAAATGAAAACTAAAATTTAAATAACAAGAAAATAAAAATAAAAAATATATAATAAAAGATGTTGTAGCCTTTGGAATACATCGAGTGTGGGTCTAACTCCTCTTAAATATGGGATAACACCTCGTTTTATAGGGTAGGGAGAAGAAATCTATCTCATTTCTCTTCCCTGATCCTCGAGGATTTTCATATCTTTTTTAGAACCCCTAGGAGACTCTCTATTTCGTGTTTTGAAAACCCCTATGGATATAGGGTACTTCCTCCTTTAGCATGGAATAAATCCAAATGGGGTAGTAGTGAATACCATGTTGCCTCCTATTTTTCATGGTTCATAATGCAGGGGGTTCCACATGGCAGTTCCACATGGAAGGAATGATAGTGACCATGATAAAGAGAGGTAGTGGTGAGCAGTGGGGGCCTCCTCTTCCTGTAGACCTCATAGTGGTCAGAGGAGCATTAAAAATGTATTTATAGTGATCATGATATGACTTGTGGAGTGATCCATGGTCGTTTTGTATAAATAAAATGTTTATGGAGTTCAGGACTGAGCTCTCTAGTAGTAGACATAATGTATTTCTAGTGATTAGTAGTGGATGACAACAATAATAAGGATGGAAAGTAAAGAATATGGGTGGTAGTATCTATACAAGGAAATGGTGAGTAAATTGAAATGAAGTGGGGCCATTTTTTTAAAATATTAATATTAATGGTGAAAATAATATCCCACATTGAATTGTGCAGCTATAGGAAGAGCACAAATAAAGAAATATGTGACACTCCCACAACAATGATGTCATGCAGGGGCCTAAGGATCCCCTACCATTGCCGTGCACTACCCTATGTTGGTGAATCTCTCATCCTGCTGCTACATGGAGTCACCCCATGTTCTAGTGTAATATCTTGCACAAGCTTTGCACATGAGATATTGACCATATGTAGGACACCTGTGCATGATATTGTGGCCCCATGCACCCTTCCAAGCTCGGTCTAGCCCTCCTATGGGATTTCATTTTCGACTGACCTCTTAGATCGACCATATGGAATGTTAGCCCATGGTTGAGGTCTAGACCAAGTGTCCATTTTTGGTAACTCCTAAAATCAAGAAGTTTGAAACATAAGTAAATTTCATCATACAGAATTAATAAACTCTAGATTTCGAAATAAAAAACTTTTGTCTATTTTAATAAAATTTCATTCCTTATTTGAAAATTTTTATCATTTAATTAAAAAATAAAAAATAATGGGTATTAGCATTGAAAACCATTACAAAATCATTAAAAAACTTTTGAAAATATGCATGATATTTGTGTGTGTCAAATATATTCTCTTTAATTATCTTCCAGATTAGGGTTCTATAAGTTAACAAGTAGATTACCCTTGCTATCTAGAATAACTATTATAGTGCATTAATTATTGTTTCTTGGTATTGAGTGAGAGGATTCAAAAATAAAGTTTCTCCTTTAAATATATTTAAAAAATAAATTGGAACATTAAGAGAGTTTTCCTAAGATAATTACCCCATGATACTTGTTATACCTTATTATCATTATTCCATCTTATGATACTATTTTCATCATATCTAGTATAGAATTTGTGATGTTATTTATAGTAATAACTACTGTTTATACTTTTTATTCTATTTTCCACTTTTGGATTAATAGTTTCTCCTTGTCTATTATTGAATAATGAAATATTTCATGTTAGGTGCTATGATTGTTTCATTATATGTGTCTGAATGTATTTCCAAGATATTATAAGTTAGTGGAAGTAAAAAATCATTTTTATAAATTATATATATATATTAGGCCATTAATGATGAGAACTTTTATTATACATGGCTATCTAGGATACTCAATGACATCCCTTCCATAGTGAGGGCATGATTACACCCCTTCCTCTTATGACTGTGAATCATGGTGTAAGGCTAAATTTTTTTCTATAGATATTTCATTTTAGCACACATCATTTTATTTCAATGTTTAGCATAAGACCATTATAAAATTACAATCACTAGAATGACTATAGTTATTAGTGTTATAAAAAAAGAATAAATAAAATAAAAAACTGAAAATAGTGCAACATTATAGTAAACACAAGTGTATAATTAAAATAACATTTTTTATTTTGGAAAATTTCTATCAATAAAAACTATTAAGAATACAAATGATAGTGTAAAATAGAAACAAAACATTAGTAATATAATTTATATTTTTAAAAATAAAAATGAAAATATTTATAAGAATTATAGTAAGTGATGAATAAAAGAACTATGAGGTATTTATATAGAGTATAAGGACTTTATGATTATTTAAAATGAGGGATATTGAAATCAAAAATATTATTATTGGAATAAAAATACAACTACTAGAAAAGTATCCTAGCCATTAGAATAGTGAAACAACCATTAAGGTAAATGATGAATTAACATTCTAAAAAATGTTTATCATTAATTAAATAATTAAAAAAGTATCAATATACAATAAAATAAATACTCAATAAATGTATCAAAACGTAGGTATATATGTAAATTTTAGTAAAAACAATTATATATTATTCAATAAAATAGTAACCTTAATAACAAGATTAAATTTTAAAATTTTATAATGTTAATTTTTTTATTAAAAATAAAAATCCATTTTTGAAGTAGAAAATTGAAATTATATCAGGATGAATATATGTTATTATTGTGAAAAAATATATATTTTTAATAAGTAGTTATATTTGATAGAGTATTATACATTATATTATAAGTTAAATACATGATTAATTTCATACTATATGATGCATGTAACCATTATCTCAACCTCACATTCATTAGTTACTTTATATAGTTATAAAAATCATTACTACTTTTAGTCTAGATAAAAAAATAATAAACAAATGAATGTTTTATTGCGAAACACCCCTATCCTCTAAATATAAATACAACTTTTACTACTACTAATAACCACTCTTTATTAAAAATAATAAATTAAAATTTTAATTAAATAATGATGAATAAAAAATATTCTTATAGAATTAAAACAAAAAAAGTTTTTTTGAGTCATATAGAGATGATGATACTGAATAGGTTTTAATATCGAAGAGGATGGCATGAGCAATGCATTAGTAAGATGGTCACCTTCTTGTGATGTTCAATGAAAGGGTGTTTTTAGAGAAAATATAATGACATAGTCACTAAACATAGGTGATGTACCATAAGGATACTTGATTATTTGAGGCACCTTAAAATAAAAAGGGTGTCAAATTCAACAATATTTAGTTATATTCCCTCTTGGTCATAGAGGTAAAGTATGACAAGAAGAACTCAAACATATTCCCAAAGCGATGTACCCTAGAAATTGAGGCAAGTAAAACCAAACCATAATTCGCTAAAATGGTTAATAATAATACCTTTTCCAAACATGGAGCCATTAATACATAATAATTTAGTATTTAACTTATGTCCATAGGTGCGAGGAGAATATTTAATCCTCCTAATGAAATAAATCCCCACACTAGTAATTGGGATCTTCTTGAATTTCCACCATCGTCACTCAAGAAATGAATTATAATAATATTGTCATGATCTCTTAATAAGTGTGGATGAATATAAAATTTCATGGGGTGTGATGTGGTGTGGGGGAGATAAATCTAATATTATTCCACTTCTTCCAATTTATGTAAAAAAATGACCCTGAAAATGATAAGTTTGTGGTGACCTTTTTGATTATTTAGTATAAGAGGGTAATATAAAAAGGCTAGTTGATGTTTGAATCCTTGTAAGTCTAAATGGAGATCCATAAGCCCATTATAATGAAACCAAAAGCATAAATATTAAGTTATATCAACAAACAATTAACTTTTGAACTATAAACTTTTAATTCTATATCATCTATACCTATATTCCATAGACATCCTTTATTTTTAATGTTTATGATAAGTTGGAAATTTTTTTTTTCAAAATTTATATACGGGGAAAAACTTCTTAGCATGTCTAAATTTTTTTGATATCCCTATTAAACTATTCAAGTAATTTTTTAGCACTATTTCTACCAAAAACCAATATGATAAGTTTTAAGGTGATGTATTAAGGATCCACATCAAAGAGACATAGTAATTCATTCATTTCTTAGAACTTTTAATTCAATCCCCTTATTTCTTATAGATCCACTTTGTAATTTTTATATACATGTATTTAATCAAATATTAATGAATATTGTGATCTAATAATATGAATTATATCATCATATAAGTCATAAAAGATATATTTTTTTGTTTATGACACACATCCAATCATGGATGATTTTAATTACCTATATGAATGATTTCATAAAACATCTATTACTTAAATACATGGATGGATTTGAAATTATATTTTATGAATACATGTAATATTTATAACTTTATTAATATTTCATAAATATAAAATTTTCATTATGTCAATGAGATTAAAAATATAAGATCAGGTCCATTTTAAGCACACATAATGAGCATACCAAGGAACATTTCATAATTTTAATATAATTTTGACCATTTATTGAATGATAGAAAATTTTTAGTACTAAAATTATAAATATTACCTATCCTTATACTTTTATATTTCTTGTAACTATTTGAAAACACCTTTGACCATTATTAGCACACCGATGCAATTTTGGAGTAGTTGACCAAATAACCCCTTATTGTGGACACTAGTGGAAAAAATATAATAAATGAAAGAAATATGTTAATAAATAGACTTTGATATATTATATTAACATTAAATAGGTTATGATGTATTTAACTAGTATATGTAATTATATAATTCCAAAGGATAAAAGAGTGTGTCAATGTGTTGGTACTTGACGTAAGGGGACTTTTACACTTATCCTTACCATGAACTTAATATTACCTATATATTTTCCTTTAACTAAATTTCATTTTTATTCTATATAAATATTTCCTTTATTAAAATTAATTAATTTATTCTTTCATTTAATGATTATATTAATGATTTTTTAGTTTCTTATCTTATATTTCCTTTAAATAAAACTAGGAAAATGGAACATTTCTACTCCATCATTTTCATGATCTAATTTTATAAATACTATTACATTAAATTTATTTATAAATAAATAATTATTTTGGAAATAAAAATATCTAGTTTATTTTGGGTTATGGAAAATAAATCAATATTCCTTCATTTTTATCATGAAGCAATCCTTTTTAACCACATGCATCACTAAGGTCAATTCGTGAAAAAGATGAAGGAGCATGACCGATCACAATGATTTGAGAACTACTGTTGGGATATAAATGAATAAATAAATTGGATAGATTTACCTCAATAATAAATAATACTAAATGGACTTCCACCTGAGATTCCTAAATAAAATCCAAACATTATAGAGAGACATACACAAGAGATAAGATGTTTCAAAATATAGTGAAACAAAACTAGGAATATGAATAAAAGTGTAACCATAAAATAATACATAAAAATATTGAATAGAACCAAAAAATACAGAATATTTTTGAGGTTAAACATTTAGTATAAAAAATGACATGATATTGAAGAGAAACTATAGTATGAATGATGATGTTACTTATACAAAAGACTATATACAAACATAACCTGTAAATATCCAAAATGAAATACCAAACACATGTATTCTTGCATCAAGTGAATGATCATCCCTTTTGTTGTGAAGCATAAATAAATTAGATCCCCAAAAATAATCTTCTAAATCAAGGAGGAACATGTATTGAACGATTCATATATGATAGAAGAAAACATAAAATGCCTAATAGGTATTCTTCCAATGAAATACTCATAATCATTAAAATTAAATCCATTTCAAACTTGGTGTGAAATAAGAAACATTGTCGTGTACCAGGTTACACTGAGTCAGGCTCGACAAACCTTGGAGAAGTTATTACCCCTAGGTACATCTGTGCTAGATCCACATAAACTTATAGTATCCAAAAAGGTATGTAATTCTAATAATCCACCCACTAAATCCTTTACTAAAATTACATAACATTTTCAGTATTGTTAACCCATCCTTATACTTATCCTTAGAAACATCCCTAGAAACATCCTTTAAAATATTCCTAGGGATCTCAATAAATATTTCTCAACCTAGATTCAAAAGAGAACTAAAAATTTACTCTAATAACAAATATAATGGTATGTAAATATTTCTAGTGGACTATAATTGATACCTATAAAATCACCCCATGGAAAGAAAAACCTCTTGGGTAGTACACCCCACCATCCCTAGTGGATGACCTTTCCTCATGAATCCCTTAGGTAGAGACCTATGATTCATCCAATGCTCATATGTAAGATTTCCTAAGGATCAGATGGAATCATTCCTCTAATAACAAATATAATTACCCTATCTTAATGAACATTAACATTTCATCACTTTTTTGGAATACTTAAAACATTAAAAAATAGACACCCTATAACCATATTAATTTAGTGCCTTTGAGAATATTGAAATGTAAACACTGGTATATAAATGATCCACATTATCTCCCACTAGGTTCTTCTTGAATAGAACCTTTACTAGACACATCAAACATAATTTATATCTTCATAACCTAGGGAAGGAAATATGAGGAGGGGTGAGTTCATTTTATTAGTAAGGGTAAACAAGGAACACCTATAAGCATAAACATGAGCATAGGGGTATGATAATGTGATCATAACATTAGAAGATCATACCTTGCATTTCATAATATTAGAAACATGAATCATTTCACTAAGATTGGCAGTTCATAACTCATGAATCATAAATATACTAAGAACATAAACCATGAAATCATATCATAGGAATGAGACTTGTAATTATGACATACACATAAGCATATAAAAAACATCTATCAAGTATTCTTACCAATAAATTTGTAACATGTTAGTCCTGGGATAATAAATAGTGTACCTACTTTAGGCTTGGGATTCCCTCCCATGTACCCAATTTTGTTTTGGGATTGGGATGCACTCCCTTGTATGCTCTTATCTCTGGATTGGTATTACCTCCTATGTACCCTATTATTTTAGGATTGGTATGTTCTGCTATGTACCCAATTTTTTCAAGCATGGGATACCCTCTTCCTTACCCTCTTATTTCAGGATTTGGATTCCCTCTCTTATACCCTTTGATTCCTTAAAATACTTATCATTACCCAATGTATTGAACGAATATATTAGTCTCACCAATATCATAATGAAATCATATATACATGTTCTACAAAATCATAAACAATCATATAATAACCCATGATATGAAATGGGTTTCATAAACATGTAATCAAATATTGACTTGTGAGAAAATACAGGTTTCATAATAATTTCATTAAAGGATAACCCATCAAAAGAATGAAGTTTTATAAAAAAATAACCCATGAAAGAGAAAAATATTTCATAAACATATAACCTATAACAACCTGAACTTTTTAATAATATTTATTTCTTAAATTTGTGGGTTATTTTATTATCAACAAAAATATATCCTTTAATTAATGAAGAGAGTGTAATTAAATGAGACCATTGGGTTTCAACTATAATGTGACAGTTGGTCTATATGTCCATTGGAAAATAAACTCTTAATGTAACAATTATTGTTTATAAATACAAGTGATCTTGGTTAATTAATACAGAAATAAGAGTCGATGGCCTCTTCTAGTTGGCTCGGGCAATATGAAGCCCATCTATCAGAGATGGGAAGGAGGTAACATCTATGGTATTTTCTCTAAACCAAGCCCAAGATGAGCTTCAACATGTGAATCTTGAACAGAATCGCTTAAGAGAGAAGTTCAAGATGATAGAAATCACCTATTGGGTAATGTTGTCCAAGCTTCCCAAGATTCTATCACCACAAAACACCTTACACTTAGGTCCTATGCATGTGCTATAAATGTCTATGTAACAAGGCCTTAGATAATTTTTTGTAATCCCTTGGTATAAATAAAATTGTTTTTTTAATAATGGATTTTTTCTGATTTTAAAATGTTTGTATAAATATAGGATAAATATTATTGATGAATTTTGGAAAAAGTGTATTTTAAAATATTCATGTAAACTTTAAATAATTAATAATGTGAAATGATTTTCAAAATATGGTCTTCTATAGTTGTGATCAATAAGAAATTTAGAGTCTAATAAGCTCAAAATGATTTTTAGTGAATAGTAAAGTATGAATACTAACATACCCTTATAGTAATTATTATTAGTGAATAGTAAATCCACCGAAAAATAGAAACTTTAGTCATGAATGTATAAATACAATTTAGATATCTTAAAAGTGAAAAAAACAATCATAGTATAAGTTTTGGTATTTTTATAGGTCATAAATTTTTTATTTATAATTTTATAATTAATTTAATAATTTATAATGAAAATGTATTTTCATAAAATATAATAATAAATTGTTACTTTATTTTCTTATGTTTATGCGATAATTTTATGGGACCTTGATTACATTTTCAAGGTTTTACAAAACAAGTTATAGCTTTAGAGTTGTCTTTTTAAAGAAATAATGATTTTATTTAAAAATTAAATTAAAAATATTTAAAAAAATATTTTCATAAAATGGAGTTCATTTTTTAATTCAGAGCATCGATATTTGGTTAGGGTGAATTTAATATGTTTTTATAAAATGTTTTGTTTTTTGATGAATTGTAAAAATACAGTTTTGAGTTTCAGTGTGATTAATGACACCATTAATGATGTAATAAATATGGCCGACTTGCGAATAGTAAGATATGTTATGATGTGTTCCAAGTAAACAATACCATGGGAACATACCATGGGAAAGCCCATGGTTTTTCAAATACCACCGATGAGGTGTCCCTTGGAAATTAATTAAATATTCTCTCACTTTTGCTATAAATACCAATCCATTCCCTCATTTCTTTGATTCAAATATCGCCCTCAATGATGATATGGTCTCTTTAACTCCCAAGGATTCCTTCCAAGGTTCCTTAAATCCCCCAAGGTCCTATCCTTCGACCTTTCGAAGCCACTCTTCAAGGTAAGGGAACCTTTCACCCTCCTCTTTTAGTCATGATTATCTTAATGTTATGTCTTATAGTTTCTATATTATTATGTGGGGGTTTGTTATTATATATCCTTTTTACAATCCATTTCATGTAAAATTGATGAGATACCCTTTTCTCTCTCATCAAATTATTTTTATAAATTATAAGCGACGTTGTTAGGCTGCCAAAGTTTCGTAAAAGAAATCACATTTTCTCTTTCCTTTCATGTTTCTTTTTCATGTGGTATGTCAATAAAATGTCCAAACCATGATCTAATTTTTTTATTGTGTACCTTTAATGGAAAATGATTCATTTATTGATGTAATACACCTTTCCCCTTTCATTTTAATATTTTCTAAAACCATGTTATATAGCCGTTATACAGTAGAAATTTTGTCTAAAAATTTATCTCTATTTCTCTCATGAAATTATCTTTCTAATTTATGTGAATTCCCAGAACTATTTCATTTATATGGGTATTCATAAATATGAAAAAATGATATATTTTATTCTGAAATTTCCAACATATAAACCTCACCCCTTTCCATGGGTTATAAATGACATAATGATCTTATTTTTAAGCACTTTTAAAACGTCACGATTGTGAAATGAAACCCATTTTTTTATTATATTTGGGTTATTTATGAAATTTTAGATTATTATCTATGTTTATCACATGAATTTAAAGACATATTAAAGGTGTTCCCTGATATAATTCCAATTCATTGGGTAAATAATTAAATCTCTAGAGATGACAAGTTTCACGATACCATAGTGTATAACCTTTGAATTGTTTATAACACCATGGGTATAAACATTGGTGATATGTTCATGAATGCCTAAATTAAATGTTCTAGCCACATATTCAAATTTTGGTTCATTTTTTCATTATTATATTCCTCTATATTCATTTATCATGTATTTATGTTTTTTATCATGTTCTTATTGGTATCAAAAGTAAACTAATTCCCTTACTTTTTTTACCAGGCCTTCTGCTAACCCTTTCATTTGATGTATGTCTCCATGTTATGAGATGCAGTAGTTGTATATAGTATAAACTTTTCATGAGGATTTTCAAGGGGATTTAAAAGAGTGTTTTATGTTTCCATGTATTTTGTTCCTGATTTCCAAGATACTAGTCTTTAAAGGTCCTCTGTTTGTAAAATGTATTGAAAAGTTATGTAATAAAAAGGCAGGATACTATAGTTTGTATCAAATTATAGTTTAGGTATTTATGAAAATTTGGCGATGAAATTTTTTTAAACAATCCTATATAAAAGTTTAAATATAGGAAAAATTCCTATTATTTTGGTGAAATATTAATTAAGTGGGTTCCAAACAAATAAATCCCTATTTGAATATGAACAAGTGGATGTGGATCTAGAACAGATATACCTAGGAGTGAATACTCAGACAAGGAATTTTGGGCTTGACCTGGGGTATTCTATTACACAACAATTATAATTTCTATACTCTTGGTTTGACACTCCCAGGGGATATGTTTAGTTAATCATAAGCTTTTTATGAATCATTATGACGGATTTATAGAGAAATTTTATTGTTTAAGTATAATGTCTTAAGACATAAAATCATTTATAGTTAAAATATTTGTAAATGAAATAAGATGCTAACTAAGGTTTTATTATTTTATAAATGGTGGAAAATAGGAGGAACCATGAAAATGGTGATCGAAATGGACTATGTGCTGACAGCCCTCTGATGGAAGCTGGAATAGAAACCTTCATGAGAATGATGAACGAACTGACTCAAGTTATGGGAAATAACTTGAATCAAGCTGAGATGATGGTTCGATCTTCTTTTAACACCTCTCATGGTGGACATTAATATGTCACTCTAATTATATATTATATATATTATGTTTATATTTTCTTTATTTTTCTGTATTTTTCATTTATGGCATACCTTTATGGTTTCTATAATGGATAAATGCGATAATTATATTTTAGGAAGTGCGGACTACCGCCCCCTCAAAGTGATTTGAATCATTAATGCCATATATGGGATGTATAAATGAGGGGGTAAATGATATTATATATGGTAGTATACTGTAACTATAATATACCTATGTATCATTATGTTTTCATTCCATTAATGTATGACAAAGAAATGAAAATAGCCTTCATGCGTACGTACGGCTTACCGTCTCCATGAACGGTGAATTTCATTTTTTATATCTCAAAATGTTATGTAATAGTATAAAATGAATATATACTAGATATATATGATATATACATCATTAATAATATTCTAAAGATGATGTACTTATAACTACATAAACAATTCTTTTCAAACAAGTTCATTTTTTACTCATGTACCGAACATAAAAAAAAACATCTGATATGAACTCACATAATTAACTAATTATTATAACATTATAATATGTGATATGAATTTAATTATAAAATTTAAATTAGTTCCTTAAGAAAATATTAATTGACCAAAGTTTATTGTTCAAGAATATAAAGAAACGAACAAGACAATTTGGACTTGAGGTAAGGGATCCAACCTCTCTCTTTCTTTTTAAGTACTCTCTTTTATGTCACTTATTTTAAACTCCACTTTATTATGTTAGGGGATGTTATTATATATTTCTCTTACTATAATTTTGAATTTTATATGGTGAGAGACCCTAATTTATATCTTTAACCCATTTTTGGAAGTTTTAAGTGGCGCCGTTAGGCTGCCGAATTTTCGTAAGGGGATATCTTCTCTCACTTTTAATTCCGTAATATTTCCATTGTTCGCCACTTATTTATTGCATGTGGTGTATTCTGTTCTTAAATTTGATATATATTATCAATAATCTATTTATATTCATGGTATTATGTGATTCATATTGTTTTTATTATCTTTTGGTCATACGACTCGATTGATTACAATGAGGTATGGGGTTTTTCTCTCATTTTTTATTCCCATGAGATTCATGCTATATTTGTCACTATCTCCATTGAGTGGTGTATGTACTGACCATGATTCTAATATTTGTGTAATATAATCTCATTTATGGTTATTTAAATCAGCCTTGCTTGTCCCTTCTTTCATGGGGTGTATGTTTTGAAAGTTACCCAAATCAGTAAGGGATTATTTCGCCTTCCTTTTTTTAAAAGACTTATTTTTGTTATGTCTTTTAATTTACATATTGTTATGTTGTAATATGTTCTTATATATCCTTATTGCTATAAATATTATTTCCAAGTGATGAGATACCCTTTTCTCTCTCATCAACTCAGTTTCTGAATTTTAAGGTGACGCCGTTTGGCTGTCGAATTTCTGTAAGGGAACTTCTTAACCCAATTTCAAATATTTGGGTCAAACCTCTACTTCTTTATTATGTCATATTATGAATATGTGTGGATAACCTCTGATTGTTTTAAACTTAATATCCTCTTATCTTAGGGGTATTTATATTTTCCACACATAATCATGTAATTTATTTATCCTTAATCTAAGGATACCGACATTGTATGGGACTTCGTCTCAATATCCTTTCATTGAGGCATATTTTGTTTTCTAAACAACTTTCTTTTTTACGGTGTATAAACCCCTTTGACTTTTAATTTTATTCAAAAGGAATAGTTTTGTATGAAGCATTTTACTAAACGACAAAAGGAATGTTTTTTCTTATGTATGCGGTGGCAACGAATTTTCCACCGCCGTGACCATTATTTGAGTTTCGGCTTCCTCTACAAGCCTTAACTTTTTTAAAATGAAAAATAACTACCATGTTTTAATTTTCTTTTATTTTGGTATTGAAAATGGGTTTGATAATGTTTTTATTATATCAATGTGTTGTATTGATATCCTTTTTTTTGAAATGTGGAAATTTTATGTTTCCTTTATGCATGTTTTATGTGATACGATTATGTTATGGTTCTTGGGAATTGTTTATGAAGACGAGTGGTTTCGTGATAAACTAAGGGCGGGTGAGCCCGATATAGCTCTCCAATGCATTGGGTAACGCTATGGAGTGAAACGCTAAGGTTTCTCTGAATAGATTTAGGGTATATTCTGTAGTGGTTATTCCAAACATAACCATGAGGGTTACTCCCTACGTAAGAATGTTTTGAATGCCTCAAGTTACCTTTAAGACTTATGATTTTGATGAGTTATTCATAAATATTATGATTTCATGAGGTATGTTAACGTGATTATGTTTTAAGAGTAAAGTATGATTTCATTGATACTTATGTATACCTGGACTAATGTTTTCTTTCCGTATTTTTATATCCCGTACTGTGGTTTTTATGCTAATCACAAGTTTTTGAAATGTTTTCCACAGGACTTAAAGGTGAATAGGGTTAAGGATGAGATCAAGGAAAGACATTCTATCTAAAACATATAAGTAGACATGTTTCTTTTTAAGAGTTTTTATTTTATGAAGAAAATGGAAATTGGGTAGAAGTGTCTACTTTATAATATTTTGAGAGGTATTAGTTATGTCCAAATTCTCTATAACTATAAACCTGAAAAGATCCTCAATGTGATTTATTCATTTAATTCGATATTATGTAATGTTTTATGACTGGGTCCTTATAGTTGGTATCAAAGGTCGGTTTAGATAACTTTAGAGGTTAGAGTGTTATTTAAGCATAAGTGACAAGTTGTAGATAACCACAATGGTTAGTATATTGGATAGAGTCATTGTTTTTTTTAGAAAGTTGGAATGATTTTGAGATAACTTCGATAAGTATATCTTGGTGTTTATATTACTCATTATTATATAATGGTTTTACAGACATACTCACACTGACCTTTTTGGTTTTAGTAAATGGCTGGATCTAGCATGCACCAAAGTAACAGTGGATGTGAAGGAAACTGTGACAGCTTCTGAACGAGAAACTGAATGATAAGGGAGATGAAATGAGGACTCTTGTGTTTAATCTCAACCAACTATATGGATTCATGATTGATCACCTGAACCTTAGTGATTTTTATAAGGCATCATATATGTGAGAAACAAATCCCTACGGAAGTTCAGGTAATAATCATAAATGGAAGTATGTTCAAAAACCTATGAGTCAAAGATGTGGAAATAAACACATAGGAATTTTTTTCAAAGGGAATGAAATATTCTATATATGTGGAAATGAAGGTCATAAAGCAAGATCCTTCCATGGAAAAAGGAAGCATCTAGTTGACTCTAGGAAAGGGAAAAAGGTTCTTTCTAAAGGATCAAATGAATGTTTTAAATGTGGCGTGCATGGTCATTATGAAAGCACATGTCATATGAAAATGTTTCGGGAATGGGATCACTAGGATCATACAAATATTCGTTTACCAATATGTAATTCCATTCCGATTGAGGATGAAGAAACTGAAAATGACCAATGAAAGGTACGAATTATTTCTTAACATATGTTTTCCTATTATTGAATCTTGGGATATGATTCATGATTTTGTATTTAGGAAATAATTATTTCAGAATATGATGGAAAAGAATAGTGAAGGGATTATGATGAATATTGAATGAGTAAGAAGTCAACGTATAAGGGATTAAAGAGTTATGGTAGATTTTAGGATGGTGAAATGCTTAAAAGTATTAAGGCTCTTTTGATGATTAGAAGACTTTTTATAGTATGTGTAACCCTGATGTTTGATATATGAAAATTTCATTCAAAGAATAATTATCTGTTCTTTTATGGATATCGTTATGAAGAACCATTTTAGTTTATATTATCCTTGAATTTGAGGCAATTACCGGTTAATATGTTTTTGGATGCAGAACAAATGTTATTAGATAACCTTTGTGATTAAACTCTGTTAGGGTTATTTTTGAAGATTCTATCTCTTTTTGGGGAATGTTATAAGAATTATGTAGTTTTGGAAAAAGGACAACACATAGACTATTTGACAACCCATCGTGTTGGATGAAGCTGCGGGAATCAAACACACAACCAAAGTGCGACTGGGATTTATCACCTACCACTGGACTACGTGAAGTCCCTGGTTAGTATGACTTATTATTTTTAGTTAGATGATTTTATGAATTAAGAATAAGTTCATTTTGGGTTATCTATGTAAATGATTAACCTATCATGGAGGATATGTGATTAGGTTAACTACTTTTGAATATGATAATTTAAGAGTAACTAACGTTATTTAGAGATAAATGGTAAGATTTATCTTGGAAGACCATGTGGTTAAATCCTTCAGAGATTTGGGTTTAATTCTTTGTTTAGATTACTTCAAATAATTTTATAGAAAACTGTTTATTGAATGGTCTTTGTTGAAATTTGGATAATGTTTGACAAATTTTGGATATTTAGAGTGGTATTTATTTTTATAAAGGATTATCCTTTTTGGGTATTACCTGATCTCATACTAACAATTTTGGTTTTGGTTCTTGTCTAAAGAAATGGGAAATATATAGTTCTCTTTTGTGGATTAGGTGATTCTCTAGAAGTTGATTATAACGCTATTAATGTGAACAAGTCATCCTAAATACTCGTCTTTTGGAGAGAAAATGTGTTTGTGTAAGAAATCTAGTAAGAGAAGAAAGTCTACACGACAAGTAAGTATGTTTCCTTATGATTTATTTAAGCTCATAAATAAATTCCTCAATGAAAAGTAACTTAAAAATAAAATGTTGTATGTTAACATTTTCTACTGGGGAATGAAATACCGTTTAACCCATCACATGTTTGTGATTTTCTGGTGGTTAACTTTCTCCTAATCATGTTTTCTATCACTCTCCATCAGAACACGACCCTTTGTTTTCTCTTCCATATCCAAATTTTCTTACATGGAATCCTATTATGGGTTTACTCGGGTGACCTTTGTACTTTTCTTTCTTTCTTTTAAAATGATAGTTTAATTTACTCCTTTTCCAATGTGGGGCTTTCAATGAAATTTCCAAGCCAAATTTTAAAATTGCGAGGACGCAATTCCCAAAAGGGGGAAGGATGTAACATTCCAGTTAAATAAAGAATATGACATTTTCATATTTATTAATATTTGTGAATAAAATATTAATATTACTTTAATGGGAATGCTATGTTCAATGGCGTACCCAATACGCAACAATGAGTTTCTTTGAAAGCTTACGTCGGACACTATTAATATAATAATATTATTTTAAATGGTAGTTAACTCCTAACCATTATAATGACGGGAATGATAAGTACTAACTAATAAATGATTATATATGCTTGTCAAATATTTTTGCATTTATCCAGTAAATGTTAGAGGTTTAAAATGCAAATGAATCCAATTTTAAGCATAAATCTTCTTATATTTCTTAAAATGTCGATTAACCGCATTTTGATGGAGAACCCATTTTAAATATACTTCTTGACAATTTTATATGTTATATTTGACAAAATAAAATCCTTCTTTATAATCAATACATCAAAATTTACTTTGTGTAAATTTTTCGTTATTTTTCTAATAAAGTTCATTTTTTAATGAATAGTGAAAATGTTGTGTTTTAATGAAAGACCTTCTTTTAATATAATTTATTCAGATGGTAATATTATCTTTTTAATTGGGTTTAAAGTGTATTTAAAATATATTTTTACCATTTAATCCAATAGTGGTCATTGGAATTAATCTCACTTTGAAATTGGACATAAACAAGTGTAAATATTTTGATAGATATTGTTTCTTAAAAACACGTTATTTGTTTTGACACCTAGAATTAATTATAAAATTAACTAATGCAACAATTATTTTTTTAATTTGGTAAAATGGAAATCATTTTTGAATTTAGAATATCATGTATATATTAGGGTGAAGTTTTGGTATTTTTCTGAAAAGAATCAATTTTTGATGAATAGTGAAACCACTATGTGATAGTTAAAAAAATGATTTTTCGTTTAAATGAAATTTTACAACCTCTGTGAATTGAATTTCAAAAATCGGACATACATAGTTTTCATTAGGAAGTAAAATGTGGTTCAATGGTCTTAAAATAATTTTTGGTGTATAGTAACTTTTGAGTTTTATTAACCGCGATTAGAGGCAATTAGGGTAACTTAAGGTAAAAATAAAGTTATAATAATATGAAAATACCATGACACTTGTCCTATCCTTGTTTTATGAGTCATATACGACCAATAAAATCCATGGGTAAATTTATGGGACCCCATTGAGCCACTTGTGTAAGATAATGGCAGTAATACCTTTTATTTAAAGTAAAAATAAAAATGTCACAAACATGTATTGTTTTACTAAAACAAATTTTACATGGGGTTATAAAAGACATATTTTTTTGACTATAAATATTCATTAGAAATCTAAAAATATTTCCTACATCATGATATATTTTTTATAATTTTTAGACATTAAATAAATTAATTTATTTATGACACCATGATGATACAATGATTACGTCATTAATGAACGATTTAAATAAAATGAAAGGATAAAGTAAAATATAAGACTTACACTTGTAAAAAACATATTGGATGAGTGGATTTCAAACCCTTATCAGCTTATCCTCGAAATATATCTTTGTGGTACCTTTAAAATCCCAAAATAATTTTATAATAAAGTAACATTTTATAACATTCCAAGAGTGCCCCTCCTCCCTCTAATAAAAGGCCCCCACATATACCCCCTTACACATACCTCTCAAGCCTTTGCCTCAACAAAACTCTGATCATTTTATCTCTCCACATCCCTCTCTTCATCCTATAGCCTTACCTTATGTATAAGTTTCTTCAAGAAACCCCTTTGGTTCAAACCAAAGGGAGTTACTGGATTTAAAGGTAATGTCTTCTCTTATGTTCTTATGTTTTATTTTGCTTCTCCAACTCCTTAAACACCTGTTATTACTTTCCCTTGTAATAACACCAGTATATTAAATATACGTGGATTTTGTTATGAGAAGGATACGAGCTACCCTTACACACACCTCCGTCTAATGGTTAAAAAACATACTATTTCTGTGGGTGGTGAATTAATGCCTCACGAAATGATGATTGTTAAATCTTCTCATCACACCTCTCATGGTGGACATTAAGATGTCGCTCTATTTATATATGATATATATTATGTTTATATTTTCCTTATGATTATGTATTTTTTATTTGTGGCATACCATTATGGTTTCCATATTGGATAAACGAGATAATTTCATTTTAGGAAGTGCAGACTACCTCCCCCTCAAAGTGATTTAAATCATCAATGCCATATGTGGGATGTATAAAGGAGGAAGTAAATGATATTATATATATGGTATTATACTGTAATTATAATATACCTATGTATCATTATGTTTTCATTCCATTAAAGTGTGACAAAGAAATGGAAGTAGTGTTCATGGGTACGTACGGCCAACCGTCTCCATGAACGGTGCATTTCATTTTTTTATCTCCAAATGTTATGGATTGTTATAAAATGAATATATAATAGATATATATGATATATAAATCTTTAATACTTTTCTGGAGATTATTTAATTATTATTACATGGACAATTATTTTCAAACAAGTTCATTTTTTACTCATGTACCAAACATCGACAAAAACGTCTGATATGAAGTCACATAATTAACTAATTATTTTAACATTATAATATGTCATATGAATTGAATAATAAAATTTAAAGGAGTTACTTAATAAATTAATAATTGACCAAAGTTTATTATTCAGGAATATAAAGAAACTAACTAGACAAGTCAGACTTGAGGTAAGGGATCCAACCTTTCACTTTCTTTTTAAGTACTCTCTTTTTTGTCACTTATTTTAAGCTCCTCTTTCTTATGTTGGGGGATGTTCTTATATATTCCTCGTAAAATAATTTTGATGTTCATATTATGATAGACCCTAATTGATATCTTGAATACATTTTTCGATGTTTTATGTGGCGCCGTTAGGCTGCCGAATTTTTGTAAGGGGATATCTTATCTCACTTTTAATTCCGTAATATTTCTATTGTTCGCCACTTATTTATTTCATGTGGTGTATTTTGTTCTTCAATTTGATATATATTATCATGAATATATTTATATTCATGGTATTCTGTGATTCATATTATGTTTATTATCTTTTGGTCATACGACTCGATTGATTACAATGAGGTATGGGGTTTTTATCTCACTTTTTATTCCCATGAGATTCATGCTATATTTGTCACTATCTCTGTTTAGTGGTGTATGTACTGAACATGATTATACTCTTTGTGTAATATAATCTCATTTATGGGTATTTACATCAGCATTGTTTGGACCTTGTTTCATGGGGTGTACGTTTCAAAAGTTACACAAATTAGTAAGGGATTCTTTCACCATCCTTTTTTAAAAGACTTATTTTTGTTATGTCTTTTAATTTACATATTCTTATGTTGGGATATGTTCTTTTATATCCTTATTGCTATAAATATTATGTCCAAGTGATGATATACCCTTTTCTCTCTCATCAACTCATTTTCTAAATTTTAATGTGACACCGTTTGGCTGTCGAATTTCTGTAAGGGAACTTCTTAACCCAATTACAATTCTTTGGGTCAAACCTCTTCTTCTTGATTATGTCATACTATGAATATGTGTGGATGAACTCCTATTGTTTTACACTTAATATCCTCTTATGTTAGGTGTATTTATATTTTCCACACATAATCATGTAATTGATTTATCTTTAATCTAAGGATACCGACTTCGTAAGGGACTTCGTCTCAATCTCCATTCATTGAGGAAAATTTTGTTTTATAAACAAATTTCTTTTTTATGGTGTATAAAACCCTTGTAAGTTTACTTTTATTCAAAATTAATCTTTTTGTATGAAGCGTTTTACTAAATGACAAAAGGAATGTTTTGTCTTATGTATGCGACAACAACGACTTCTCTGCCACCATGACCATTATTTGAGTTTCGACTTCCTCTACAAGCCTTAACTTTTTTAAGTGAAAAATAAAACCATTTTTTTCATTTATTTATTTGTTGTATTGAAAATGGTTTAGATAATGTTTTTATTATATCAATGTGTTGTATTTATATATTGTTTTTGTAATGTGGAAATGTTATGTTTCTTTTATGCATGTTTTGTGTGATACAATTATGTTATGGTTCTTGGGCATTATTTATGAAGACGGGTGGTTCCATGATAAAATATGGGCGTGTGAGCCCGATATAGCTCTCCAATGCATTTGGTAACACGAAGGAGTTAAACTATAAGGTTTTTCTGAAGAGTTTTAGGGAATATGCTGTGGTGGTTATTCCAAACGTAACCATGAGGGTTACTCCCTATGTAAGAATGTTATAAATGCCTCAAGTTACCTTTACGTCTTACGACTTCTATGAGTTATTCATAAATCTTATGATTTCATGAGGTATGTTAAAGTGCTTATGTTTGAAGTGTAAAGTATGATTTCATTGATTCTTATGTATACCTGAATTAATATTTTCTTTCCGTATTTTTATATCACTTACTGAGCTTTTTATGCTAATCCCAAGTTTTTGAAATGTTTTCTACAGGACTTAAAGGTGAATAGGGTCAAGTATGGGATCATGGAAATACATGCTATCTAAAACATGGAAATAAAAATGTTTCTTTTTAAGAGTTTTTATTTTATGAAAAAATGGAAACTGAGTAGAAGTGTCTACTTTGTAATCTTGTGAGATGTAACAGTAATGTCTTAATTCTATAAAACTCTAAACCTGAAAAGATCCTCAATGTGAATTACCCATTTAATTCAAGATTATGTAATGTTTTAAGGCTGGGTCCTTATAGTTGGCATTAAAGTTCGGTTTAGATGACATTAGAGGTTAGAGTGTTATTTAATCATAAGTAACATGTTGTAGATAACCACAATGATTAGTATATTGGATGGAGTTATTGTTTTTTAGAAATTTGGAATGAGTTTGAGATAAATTGGATGATTATATCTTGGTGTTTATCTTCATCAGTATTATATGATGGTTTTATAGATATACTCACACTGAACATTTTGGTTTTAGTAAGTGGCTAGATCTACCAGGAACCAATGTAACAATGGATGTGAATGAAACTGTGACAATTTTCTGAACGAGCAACTGAATGATATGGGAGCTGCAATGAGAAATCTTGTTTTTATTCTCAACCAACTATCTGGAGTCATGATTGACCACCTAAACCTTAGTTATTTTTATAAGTCATCATATATGCAAGAAACAAATCCATACGAATGTTTAGGTAATAATCATAAAGGTAAGTACGTTCAAAAACCTATGTGTCAAAGATGTTGAAAGAAAAACATAGGAAAATGTTTCAAAGGGACATAAAGATGCTATAGATGTGGAAATTAAGGTCATAAAGCAAGAACCTTCCATGGAAAAAGGAAGCATCTAGTTGACTCTAGGAAAGGGAAAAAAGTTCTTTTTAAAGGATCAATTGAATGTTTTAAATGTGGTGTGCATGGTCATTATGAAAATACATTTCCTATGAAGAAGTTTAGGGAATGGGATCACCAAGATCATACAAATTTTTGTTTACTAATACCTAATTCCATTCCGATTGAGGATGAAGAAACTGACAATGACCAATGAAAGGTATAGATTATTTCTTAACATATGTTTTCCTATTATTGAATCTTGGGATATGATTCACGATTTTGTTTGTAGGAAATAAGTATTTCAGAATATGATGGAATGGAATGGTTAATGGATCATGAAGAATGTTGAATGAGTAAGAAGTCAACGTATAAGGGATTCAAGAGTTATAGTAGATTTTAGGATGGTGAAATGCCTAAAATTATGAAGGATATTTTGATGATTAGAAGACTTTTTATAGTATGTGTAACCTTGATGTTTGATATATGAAAAATTTATACGAGGAATAATTATCTGTTCTTTTATGGATATAGTTATGAAGAACCATTTGGGTTTATATGATCCTTTAATTTGAGGCAATTACCGGTTAATAATTTTTTGGATGCAAAACGAAAGTTATTAGATAACCTTAGTGATTAAACTATGTTATGGTTATTTTTGAAGATTCTATCTTTTTTTGGGGAATGTTATAATAATTATGTAGTTTTGGAAAAAGTACAACGCGTAGACCATGTGAAAAAACGTCATGTCGGACAAAGCTATGGGAATCAAACCCACAACCAAAGTGCGACTGGGATTTATCACCTACCAATGGACTACGTGAAGTACCTGGTTAGTATGACTTATTATTTTTAGTGAGATGATTTTATGAATTAAGAATGAGTTTATTTTGGGTTATCTATGGATATGATTAACCTATTAGGGTGGATATGTGATTAGGTTATCTACTTTTCAATATGAGACTTTACGAGTAACTAACGTTATTTGGAGATAAATGTTAAGATTTATCTAGGTAGACTATGTGATTAAATCCTTCGGAGATTTGGGTTTAATTATTAGTTTGGATTACTTCTATGAATTTTATAGACAACTATTTATTGAATGGTCTTTTTTGAACTTTGGATAATGTTTGACAAATTTTAGAGATTAAGAGTAGAATTTCTTTTTATAAAGGATTATCCTTTTTGGGTATTATCGGATCTCATTATATCAATATTGGTTTTGGTTATAGTCTAAAGACATGGGAAATATATAGATCTATTTTTTTGGATTAGGTGATTCTCTAGAATTTGATTATAGCGCTCTTAATGTGAACAAGTCATCCTAAATAATCGTCTTTTGGAGAAAAAATGAGTTTGTGTAAGAAATATAGTAAGAGAAGAAAGTCTACATGACAATTAAGTATGTTTCCTTATGATTTACTTAAGCTCTTAAGTAAATTCCTTAATGAAAAGTAACTTAAAACTAAAATTTTGTCTGTTAACGTTTCCTACTGGGGAATCAAATACCGTTTAACCCATCACAATTTTGAGATTTTCTGGTTGTTAACTTTCTCCTAATCATATTTTCTATCACTCTCCATCAGAACATGAACCATTGTTTTCTCTTCCATATCCATATTTTCCTACTTGGAATCCTAGTATGGGATAACTCAGATGACCTTTGTTCTTTTCTTTCTTTCTTTTAAAGTGATAGTTGATTTTACTCCTTTTCCAATGTGGGGCTTTCTATGAAATTTCCATGCCCAATTTTAAAATTGCGAGGAAGAAATTCCCAAAAGGGGCGAAGGATGTAACATCCCAGGTAAATAAAGAATATGAAATTTCCATATTTATTAATATTTTTTAATAAAATATTAATATTACTTTAAGGGTAATGCTATGTTCAATGGTGTACCCAATACGCAACAATGAGTTTCTTTGAAATCTTACGCCGTACACTAATAATATAATAATATTATTTTAAATGGTAGTTAACACCTAACCATTGTAATGGTGGGAATGAACAGAACTAACTAACAAATTATTATATATACTTGTCAAATATTTTTGCATTTATCCAATAAATGTTAGAGTCTTAAAATGAAAATGAATACAATTTTAAGCATAAATCTTCTTATATTCTTTAAAAGGTCGATTAACCACCTTTTGATGGTGAACCCTTTTTAAATATACTTTTTGACAATTTTATAGGTTATATTTGACAAAATAAAATCCTTCTTTATAATCAAGACATCAAAATTTACTTTGTGTAATTTTTTTTTATTTTTTTGATAAAGTTCATTTCTTTAATGAATAGTGAAAATGTTGTATTTTAATAAAAAAACTCCTTTTAATATAATTTATTCATATGGATATATTATATTTTTAATTGGTTTTAAAGTATAGTTAAAACATATTTTTACCATTTCATCCAATGGTGGTCATTGGAATTAATTTTACTTTGAAATTGGACATAAACAAGTGTCAATCTTTTGATAGATATTGTTTCTTAAAAACACGTTATTTGTTTTGACAGTGGGAATTAATTATAAAATTAATTAATGAAACCTATATGTTTTAAATTTGGTAAAATGGAAATCATTTTTGAATTTGGAATATCATGTATAACATAGGGTGATTTTTTGGTATTTTTCTGAAAAACATCAATTTTGATGAATAGTGAAACCACTATGTGGTAGTTAAAAACCTGATTTTTCGTTTGAATGAAATTTTACCACCTATTTGAATTGAATTTTAAAAATACAACATAGATTATTTTCATTAGAAAGTAAAATGTGGTTTAATTGGATTAAAATAATTTTTGGTGTATAGTAACTTTTGAGTTTTATTAACCGCGATTGAAGGCAATTACGGTAATTTGAGGTAAAAATAATGTTATAATAATATGAAAATACCTTGAACCTTGTCCTAACATTATTTTATGAGTCATGGACGACCAATAAAATCCATGGGTCAATTTGTGGGACCCCATGGAGCCACTTGTGTAAGATAATGGCATTAATACCTTTTATTTAAAGTAGAAATAAAAATGTCACAAACATGTATTGTTTTACTAAAAGAATTTTTACATGGGGTTATAAAAGTCATAATTTTTTACTATAAATATTAATTAGAAAGATAAAATGATTTCCTACATCATTATATTTTTTTTATAATTTTTATACATTAAATAAATAAATTTATTTATGATACCATGATGATGCAGTGATTACGTCATTAACGAACGATTTAAATAAAATACAAATCTATGGTAATATATATAACATAAACTTGTAAAAAACATATTTAATGAGTGGATTTAAAACCCTTATCACCTTATCATTGAAATATATCTTTTTGGGACCTTTAAAATCAAAAAATCATTTTATTATAAAGTAACATTTTATAACATTGAAAGAGTGCCCCTCCACCTCTAATAAAAGGCCCCCACCTCTACCCCCTTACCCACACCTCTCATGCCTTTGCCTTGACCGAAATCTGATAATTTTATCTCTCCACATCCCCCTATTAATCCTAGAAGCCTTACCTTACGCCGAAAGATCTTCAAGAAACCCTTTTGGTTCAAACCAAAGGGAGTTACGTGATTTATAGGTAATGTCTTCTCTTATGTTCTTTTGTTTTATTTTGCTTCTCCAACTACATAAACTCTTTCTATTCATTTATGTTGTAAAAAAAATAGTATCTTAAATATACTAGGATGTTTTTATGAGAAGTATTCGAGGTACACTTACACACACATCCGTCTAATGATTAAAGAACATTCTGTTTCTGTGGGTGGTGAATTACTGCCTCACAAAATGATGATTGTTGAATATTCTTTTAACACCTCTCATGGCAGGCATTAATATGTCACTATATTTATATATGATATATATTATGTTTATACTTTCCTTATTCTTCTGTATTTTTCATTTATGGAATACCTTTATGGTTTCCATAATGGATAAACGCAATAATTTCATTATAGGAAGTGCGGACAACCGCCACCTCAAAGTGATTTGAATCGTTAATGCCGTATGTGGGACGTATAAAGGAGGGATTAAATGATATTATATATGGTATTATACTGTAATTATAATATACCTATGTATCATTATGTTTTCATTCCATTAAAGTATGACAAAGAAATGAATGTAGCGTTCATGCGTACGTACGGCCTACCGTCTCCATCAACGGTGCATTTCATTTTTTTATCTCCAAATGTTATGGAATAGTATAAAATGAATATATAATGGATAAATATGATATTTAAATCGTTAATACTATTTTGGATATTGTGTAATTATAACTACATGGACAATTCTTTTCAAACAAGTTCATTTTTTTACTCATGTACCAAATATCGACAAAAATGTCTGATATGAACTCACATAATTAACTAATTATTATAACATTATAATATGTGATATGAATTGAATAATAAAATTTAAAGGAAGTGCTTAGGAAATTATGAATTGACCAATGTTTATTCTTCAGGAATATAAATAAACGAACAAGACAAGTTGGACTTGACGTAAGAGATCCAATCTCTCTCTTTCTTTTTAAGTACTCTCTTTTATGTAACTTATTTTAAGCTCCTACTTCTTATGTTGGGGGATGCTATTATATATTCCTCTTAATTTAATTTTGATTTTAATATGAATAGATACACTAATTGATATCTTCAATCCATTTTTGGAAGTTTGAAGTGGCGTCGTTAGGCTGCTGAATTTTCATAAGGGAATATCTTATCTCACTTTTAATTCCGTAAGATTTCCATTGTTCACCACTTATTTATTGCATGTGGTGTATTGTGTTATTAAATTTGATATATATTATCATGATTATATTTATATTTTTGGTATTATATGATTCATATTCTGTTTATTATCTTTTGGTCATACAAATCGATTGATTACAATGAGGTATGGGGTTTTTATCTCACTTTTTATTCCTGTGAGATTCATGCTATTTTTGTCACTATCTCCGTTGAGTGGATTATGTAATGACCATAAATATAATATTTGTGTAATATATTATCAATTATGGGTATTTACATCAGCATTGTTTGGCCCTTCTTTCATGGGGTGTACGTTTTGAATGATACCCAAATCAATAAGGGATTCTTTCACCCTCCTTTTTTTAAAAGACTTCTTTTTGTTATGTCTTTTAATTTACATATTGTTATGTTGGGATATGTTCTTATATATCCTTATTACTATAAATATTATTTCCAAGTGATGAGATGTACTTTTCTCTCTCATCAACTCATTTTATGAATTTTAAAGTGACGCCGTTAGGCTGTCGAATTTCTGTAAGGGAACTTCTTAACCCAATTTCAATTATTTGGGTCTAATCTCAAATTCTTCATTATGTAGTACTATGAATATGTGTGGATAACCTCCGATTGTTTTACACTTAATATCCTCTTATGTTAGGTGTATTTATATTTTCCACACATAATCATGTGATTGATTTATCCTTAATGTAATGATACCAACTTTGTGAGGGACTTCATCTCAATCTCATTTCATTGAGTCATATTTTTTTTAATACACAACTTTCTTTTTTACGGTGCATAAACCCCTTTGATTTTTACTTTTATTCAAAAAGAATATTTTTGTATGAATCATTTTACTAAACGACTAAAGTAATGTCTTGTCTTATGTATGAGGTGACAATGATTTCTCCGCCGCTGTGACCATTATTTGAGATTCAGCTTCCTCTACAAGCCTTAACTTTTTTTAAATGAAAAATAAATACCATGTTTTACTTTTCTTTTATTTTGGTATTGAAAATTGTTTTGATGATGTTTTTATTATATCAATGTGTTGTATTTATATATTGTTTTTGAAATGTGGAAATGTTATGTTTCCTTTATGCATGTTTTATGTGATATGATTATGTTATGGTTCTTGGGAATTGATTATGAAGACGGGTGGTTCCGTGATAAACTAAGGGTGGGTGAGCCCGATATATCTCTCCAATGCATTGGGTAATGTGAAGGAGTTAAACACTAAGGTTTCTTTGAAGAGATTTAGGGAATATACTATGGTGGGTATGCCAAACGTAACCATGAGGGTTACTCCCAACGTAAGAATGTTATGAATGCCTCAAGTTACCTTTACGTCTTCTGATTTTTATGAATTATTCATAAATATTATGATTTGATGAGGTATGTTAAATTGCTTATGTTTTAAGAGTAAAGTATGATTTCATTGATTCTTATGTATACCTGGACTAATGTTTTCTTTCCATATTTTTGTATCCCTTACTGAGATTTTTATGCTCATCCCATGTTTTTGAAATGTTTTCCATTGGACTTAAAGGTGAATAGGGTCAAGGATAATATCAAGTAAAGTCATTCTATCTAAAACATGGAACTAGACATGTTTCTTTTTAAGAGTTTTTATTTTATGGAAAAAATAGAAACTGATTAGAAGTGTCTACTTTGTAATATTGTGAGATTTAATAGTTATGTCCTAATTCTCTAAAACTCTAAACCTAAAAAGATCCTCAATGTAAATTATTCATTTAATTCAAGATTATGTAATGTTTTAAGGCTGGGTCCTTATATTTATGATCTTTTACATGAAGGGTATGATCTTATATTGGTCATGATCACATACTTATAACCTTATATTTATGATATGAATTCTCATTTCCTTTATTTACTCTTAATTATAATTTTAGGCCACCATTTCCTCATGTTTATTTTCCCTAGGTTACAAAGAAAGGTTTTTAAGTAGAGTTAGTAAGGGAGAATACCTTTGTTGGAAACATTAAAGATATTTAACTGAGCTATAATATTTTTATTCTATGTTTCCAAAGGAACTAAACTAATATGGTCTTTGGGAATTCGTTTTTATAGCACTTTCCGGATTCCAAAAAATTAATATAATGTTTATGTATGAAAAACATGTGACAATATAGTTGGTATTAGAGAAAAGTTTTAGTTATCCTTTAGAAACTAGGACGATAAAACATTTTTGAGATCCCTAGTTATATTTCTAAGGATTTGGAAAGGGATGTATCTAAGGATAAGTATAAGGATGAGTCATCATTTAAAAAATTTCCTGGGAATTTTGGTAAAGGATTGAGAGAGAGGTTTATATAAATACATCCCTATCTGTATACTATAAGTGGATGTGGGTCTGGAATAAGTGTATCTAGTTGTAACAACTCTGATAAGATGTCCTAGTCTTAAGTCAAGGTAATTTGGTACACAAAAAATAGGCCATGAGGAACAACTAGTTTGACACTCCATGGGATATTATTTGTGAATTCATGAGCTATTCAATAACTATAAAAAAGGATTTAAATAGATTTTGGCTATAAATAACTTAGGAAAAACCTAACGAGTCAGAGATTATGGAAGGTGACATAATTTAGAAATCATATAAGTGACTTTTCATGATTATGTGGCTCCTAATTATGATAAATTTTTCTTACTCTATGATTTTGTTTTTATTCAATGGCTATAACCTGAAGGAACCCCATTAATGGTGATTTAGATGGAAAATGAAACTATTTTTCTCCTAAAGAACTGAATGCTATGGGTGTTAGAATACAAAACCTCATTTCTATACTGTCACTGATTTCTCAAACCATGAATTATAATGAGCTTCTAAACGAGAAAAGAAGGGAACAATGTTCTATTGATTCCTTTATGAAGAAATGTCCACTTTATTTTATAAGGTCTTTTGATCCACTTATTTATGAACACTGGAACAATACCACTGAAAATATATTCTACATTCTCTAATGTTTGGACCATGAGAATTTCATTATAGATATTTATCATTTTGAAGGTAAATTAGGCCAGTGGTGGAATACAATCATTAATACATGGAATCATGATGAAATTGAATCCATGGATTGGGATGAGTTCAAGAACTTATTATTCAATAAGTAATTTTATGAAGTTATTTTTATGAAGATAGAAAATGTGTTTTTTAAGTTTAAGTAAATGGATGATTAATCTACTGGTACCGATGATGATAATTTCAGAAGAGTTTTGATGTACGCTTCTAGTATTATCATCTAACCTGAATGTAATGTTGATATATTTTTCAGTGTCTTAATGAAAATTCTGAGAAGGGAATTGGCCATAAGAGACTTCGGTATCTATAAAGAGATTGTGCATTGTTCAATCAATTCTTAAATGGAGATTCATGTTATGTATCAATCTCATGATTTTAACAAGAAGGGGAATATGTATTTCAAAGGGGAATATAAAGACCATAGAGCGAAGAAAAATAAGGTAGAAGAGATGAGAAGGGAAAATGAAATGAAATAAGTTGAGGTAAATCTCACTAGATTGAACCTCCCACACTTCAGTGTTTCATGTTCATGAATTTTGGGCATTATGTGCATTAATGACCTTATATATTTTCTAATATGGATGATAAAACACAACAAAATCCGAAGAAATAGAGAAAAGGGAAAGCTTATATAATCACAATGGATTAAGTAAATAATAAAAATTAGGGTAAAACTTATCCTTTCCCCCATTAGTTGTTAGGTTCATGTTTTATTTTGTATTAATAATACCTATGAAATTTTTTTTTTCATCCATTAATGAAGTTCCACGTGATTAAATCACTTTACATGGATCTTGGAATAATACAATCATATTTTATGTTCTACTAGTGGAAGAATGAACCAATGTATCCAATAAAATGTGTTTGGTATAAGATAAGTTCATATTCAAGGAATAAAGGCTGAATTATAGTTTTTAAGGGTTATAAGGTTATCCATTTATTGAAATTTGTAATCAAAATTGGAATAATTTTTTTGAGATGAATTTATTATATCACAACATGAAGACTTATTCATATTGGATATCATGTTTGTGTTGATGGTAATTGATGATAGGTGGGATGAATTATCATGGATCTTATGATTTTTTAGAACTTCAGGAATAAAAAAAATATTTCATTCATTTCTTTAGGTAAGAGATGAATACGAAATTTATGAAGACACCACAAAAGGGTGAGATTGTGCATATGAAAGGTATTAAAATAAATTATATCTTCTCATGAAAATTATTCACCTCTAGCTAAATAATCATGAAACCAAAATTTTATTCCTAGTTCATTATTTTCCTAGGAATCAAATAGTCCCTTAGATAATCATAAATTTTCAGACTTGGGATTGTTAAATTTCTCCTAAATAAGTTCGATACCACTCTCCCTCAGAACATGACAATTATTTTTCTCTTCCATATCCATGTTTTCACTTCCCACATATATTCTTTTATATGGAAACAATTTTAAATATTACTTTGTGCAACTATTAGGGTTCCAACTTTCCCCTTTTAAGGGAAGTTTTAGTATCCATTTTTGAGATGCGAGTTTCCATGTATGAAAATTGAAAGTATTAATCCATTGATATACAATAATAACTTTGAGTGTGAAATTAATTTTAAGGGGGGTAGAATGTGACACCCTTATATTTTTTGAATTATCAATTTTCAAATTAATTTAACCTTTTTGATATTTTCAATTCACACAACTTTGAAGATAATTAATTTTATATTAAAGTGCTATGTTTATGTTGTGTTATATGAAACAAAAATTTAATCATTCACTATATCAAAACATAAATTTTATCTTTATCCTTATTTAACACCTAATCAATCTTGCGTTACATGTAACTATGACTTTCCTTGACGGATTGCATAATACATAAGACCATGTTTTATCAAACAATATTATATCATTAATATGTTTTTTCATAATATAATAAGATATAAAATCGATATTAAATTATCCATTATAAGTATATTATCTAATTTATGATAATATATGGTTAAAAATTTATATTATAAATTCACAGGTGACCAATTAATTAGAAATATATATGAAATCTGATTAAATATAAAGAAAAATATTATTATTTTCATGGATATAAACCTATTATACCCTAATAAGTTAGATTAATTAAAATTAGTGAATGATATTATTATAATATATATGTTATATATTCAATCAAATAATTTTTATATTCATCTAATAGATTTTATTGACATAATAAAAGAACAGAAACAATTTTATGTTTATAAACCAATATCTTTATGAAAGAATTCTTACCGCCTTTTATTGGTGAAATAATTTTAAATACAATTTTTGGAAATTTTATAGATTTAATATGTAAAAATAAAATTCATATTTGAAATAGGAACACAATAATTAGGATAAGGTAAATTTATAAAACTTTCTGTGAAGTTTTATTTTTTTAATGAATATCGAACAATCATGAATTTTAGTTCAAAACTATTTATCCATATAATTTATTTATAAGGTAAAATTATATTTAAACTTGGGTTATATTTTTAATTATATAATTTTTTTTTTCAATTAATAAAATTTAGGTCATTTAGTTCAATTTCACATTGAAATAAGGTAAAAAAACATAGCAAACTTTTGAAAGTTTTTAACTTTAAAAACCTGTATTGTCGACCCAAATACGGGATTAATTATAAATTAATTTATAGACATTATTTGATTTTAATTGGTAATAATAGATTAAATATTTTTAATTAGACTATTTAATAATTTCTAATATGTTCAACTTTGTTTTTTACAAAACTGATTCGTGAATGTCATTAATATTAATTACATCGATTAAGGTAAAATTAAACCTAACTAAGGACTAAAACATAAATTTAAGACACAAAACGACATAGAAATATTTCCATGATCCATTTAATGGAAATATTTATTACCTATAATACCTTTTATCTAATGTTTTCCATTATTTTATCTACTTTTCTTGTGAAAAATGTGTATGGAATTCCTTTGTCAAAATATTACAGGAGTACACTCCTCCAATATAAATAGACTCCTCTCCTATAATTATTTAAATATAGTAAACCACATAGGTTAGAAAAATATATGCTCATATATACTACATAAAATTATACCTTACTACTTTAATCATACCTTGAGTATAAATCCTTCCATTTAATCCCTTTGGTGCAAACCAAAAGGAGTTACCCGATTAAGAGGTAACACCATCCCTTAAACTCAAATATTTTAATTTCATTCTCCACTCCCCAAAATATTATTATTCAATTATTGAATAAAAAACCAGTATAATAAATATACTAGTATGTTTTTATAATATATTTTTGACCAACAATTACACACACATCCATCAAATGGGTAAAAAACATATTGTTTATGTGTACGATGAACTACCACCTCACAAAATGACGATTGATCATTTTTTATTTTACCGCAACTCATTGTGGACATTATGATGAATAATATGTTTATATATTTCATATATTATATTTTTTATATGTTTAATTATATTTTTTTTACAACACATATTTTTTTGTACTTTCTATTTGCTGTAAATATGATAATTTTGTTTGAAGAAGTGTGGACTATTGCCCCCTCAAAGCGATATGATTCGTTCACACACTAAATGGAATGTATTAAGTATGTGTTTGGTGAAATTATATAATATATATTATATAATAATTATAATAGAATAATAATTTATGTTCACATATATATATATTTGTCATGCACTTTATATATATCAATATAACGATAAAAAACAGAAACAACATTCATGCGTACGCACTGCTTATCGTCTCCATGAATGGTGTATTATATTTCATACTTATATATTATATATATTATTATAACACACAAGTAATGAATATAAATAATATTTATATTATATTTACCTTATTAAAATAATGATAAAATGCTATGTACCAAATATATAACAAATTAAGTCACATTTGTAGAACAATGAAAATATTACAAGAAGTGACACCTTAACATAGAATTGTTAACATGAGGGTAATATAAGGTCATAATAAAACCATATATGATATTATATATAATAATATTATTCTAAAAAATATTAACAATAAACTTAAATTTATCATACAGAAAGCTTATACGAGTGCGAAGAGGGTCATGACACAAGGTAAGGGAATTTCTTCTCACTTTTTATATCCATGAGATACATGCCATATTCACCACTATTTTATTTAATGTGGTGTATATATTTAAAATGAATATATTATATGATTATTATTATTAAATATACGGGTATTTACATACCCATTTTATGATCATTCAGTCATTGTGTTTATGTTTCAAAAGATACTAAATCAGTAAGATAGTCTGTGTCAATTTAGCTTTTTTAAAACACATGTCATGTTATGAAAATATATTTTTATATGAGGTATACATGCTACCTTTAAAATGTTATACCATGAATATATTTTCTTTTATGATAATTTATGATTTATTTAGATTAATTTTCTTACATGGGAGTACAGTTCAATGTTACTAAATGATAAGAGTTTTTGGGAAAATCTCATAGATTTTCGAGATTATTTATGATTATTATTCCTTTGTTAAATTATTATAATCTATATCTCAAGAAAATTCATGAAAATTCTTATCCTATGGTTATTAATGATATATTAATGTACCATCACCATTTGTTTTACTCTTTGGTATACAATATAGGTAACAAGGAATTCTTTACAAATCATAACTTTATCTTCTCTTTGGTCGAAAACCTGTATTCCTTCAAAACCATGTTTTTTCTAAAAATAGTTTTCAAGAATATTCTACTGTTATAATATAATAATTATAATAAATGATTACCCCTTTTCCTTTTACCAATGTTTTCAAAATAATATTCTTGTTTCATTCTGAATATGTCATTTTCTACCCTTTTTATCTTGCAAACAGAATATTTTTTTCCTCATATGGAATGTATAGAATTACCCACCATCAATTATATGAGTATTAAAATTAATTTTTAAAAGTTTAATTTTTAATAAAGTGTTTTTAAATTAATTTTCAATGAAATTTTTTTTACCACATTTTCAATATTTATTTATATATTTTCAAATTATGTGTTTTTTAAGAAGGTTTTTAAGAATCTTTCATATGTTTTCATAGAAAATGGGTTTCAGAATGTTTTGATTCTTATTTTATAAGTTTTAAAGTAAAACGATTTTCAAAATGTTTTAATGCTTATTTGATATGTTTTCAATGGAAAAAGATTTCAAAATGATTTTATGTGGTATTTCTAAATTTTCAATACATTTTAATTGAAAATGGTTTTCTTAAGGGTTTATGTTTTAAAAATTCTTTTCAAAGAAGAAATGATATTTTTCCTCCAGAAATGTATTCAAAAATATATTTCCATGTAATTTTATATATAATATGACATCCATTTATGTTACTCATTCCCTTTAAGGAAATGATTCAAAGCTTCCATTCATATTCTTTCTCAAATGGTTTATGTTTTGATGGAATGATGCTTATGACACCCATTTCTTTCCCAGGGGTTTTATGATTTTTAAAATCTCTTCTTTTAATTTGTTAATATCTGATGAAATGACTACTAAACCTATCTCTATTACATAGGTTATGATGCAAAGAAATGTTAATGATAACCACTTAATTTAATAGGTTATGATTTTATATTTATAGAAACCTTCCTTTTTCTGGGTTATGCTATGATAAATGTTTGTGGAATATGCATGAATGAATTCCTTATGTGATAGGTGGGACCTATATCTCCTTCAAATGCATTTTTTAATGATGGAGGACTCATGAGTATAAATTTTATGTGTGTACCTAATTACATGTCCAAAAAGTTATGCATGGACCTAGTTTCCTGTCCAAAAGTTTATGTATAGACCTAATTACATGTTCGCAATGTTATGAGGGAACATTATTATGTGTACAAAATTTCATTCATGGAGATGGTTTCATGCCTATAAGTTTATGATTAAATATGAGTAAATGATCACAATTTTATGCATGAACGTGTTTTTTTTGTTCACAAAATTAGATGTGGACCTGATTTCATTTCCATAAGTCTATGTGGGGGCTTGATCTCATGTCCTCAACTTAATTTATGAACCTCTTTATAATTATTCATGTTTATTATGTTAAAAATTAATCTATATTCCATAATTCCTTATCTTATTCCAATGTTTTGATTTCATGGATTATGATCTTTATTTCCTTATGATTCATGTATTATAACCTGAAAATATTTTATCCATGATTCATGTTTATGATCTTTGATATAAAAGGTATGATATTTTAATGACCATGATCATGTTCTTATACCATTATTTTTGTGATGTGTATACGTATTTCCCTTTTTTACCATTAATTTGAGTTCACCCCTTACTTATTTTTCTTTTCCCCAAGTCATTAAGAAAGGATTTTAAATAGAGTTACTAATGGGAAGATATTTTTTAAAACATTAAAGGTATTTCATTAAGCTTGAATATTTGTATTCCATGTTTCCAATTTCATTAAACTAATAAGGTCTTTGGGTGTTATTTTTTTAATGCTTTAATTATTATAAAAAATTAATGTAATGTCTAGGTATGAAATGCACGTGTTTCTATAAAAAATCTTGATAATTCCATGTAATAAATATAGGAATAAATAAAAAGAGATAAATACCTCAAAATAACATCAAGTATGTGACACCTTCATATATAATTATTCCACAAAACATTTTAGTCATAAAAAATGATAGTTAAAAGTGATACCAGAATGAGAAATAGTTTTTCAAGTGTTATATTCCAAAAGTAATTCTAGAGAATATGAGTGTGAATAAGACATCAAATTAGACGAATAAAATTTTGGTAATGGTATAATTTATAATATATAAAAAGTGTTTAAGTAAATAAACTTGGACTTTCTCTAAGTTAATGGGATTTTATTAAATTTGTTTTGATAAATTTTATAAAACTAATGAATGTATAAAGAAGAGAGACAATACCAAGTTTCAGTGATTCAATTTCAATAAAATGGGTCTATATTCCAATCAATGACCCAATCATCAAATAAATATACCTCAAAAGAGTCCATAAAAGAAATGAGGGCTTATAAAATTACTATGACATTGGTTGAGTTTCAAAATGATGTTCCAGATCGCGATGATGAGGAGAACTCTTCCTGCTCTGAACATCTTCTGGAACAGTCCCTTGAAAATAAACTGGATGCACCGTCTCATAAAGACCAAAGTCTCAGTGCCACGAGTGAACACGGAAAATTGAAACCACAAAATCATCCTCAATTCATAAGAAAAAAATCATACCCATAAGTAAAAAATCATATCTAATCCACTCTATATAATAGATCTAGTAGAATTAGAGGAATTAATGAAGAAATTATATGATTTGTGTTTTATGGGATTTATATTACTTAGTGAACAACTATTGGATTTACCTATCCTATTTTTAATAAATATGTTTTAATTTATGAGGATGTTTATATATAATAGTGAAATCAATTCCATTACTATTAAGAACAAATACACTTGGCCACACATTAATGATATATTTTATCAACTTAAATGATATCCATATTTCTTGAATATTTTTCTTTGTTTTGGTTAACAAAAATTATAACTTAATAAGGATGATAGATAAAATATATTTTTTCATAAAATCTATAGACATTTTGAGCTCATATTAGTAGATTTTACATTACTAAATGATATCCTTTCTGTTTATGGATATGATAAAAAAAATTCTAGGATTATCATTATATGTTTTTTGGGGGTATTTATTAAGAAATATTGATATACCATAAAAGATATTAAGTATATGGGAACCATTTATAGATTATACTTAAGACTCATAGAGATATGAAGATATATGAGAAATTTAGTATGTTACTTTTTAATTAAACAAATTTATTTTCATGACCAAGTTGTCTTAATGCGTGGAACATTTGTTAAACATTTAGGGACCAATGTTTTTCGGGAATGTTCAACACCTATGAATATTACTAAAATAAAATGTTTCCAAGGTTTATCTACAAACTGTATGTGATTTATCAGATCTTTTTGATTAGATTACATATAAACATATATAAAAGTAAAAGGGTAAAGTTCACTTGGTTTGATAAATGAAATGTATTATTTTAATAAACTAATGAAGATATTAATTAATTCACTAGTATTAACCATATTATCAATAAACTAATGATTTATGATATATTGTGAAACATTAAAGAAAAGAATGTGGTGTATCTATATGAAAAATGGTAATTTTTCCCCCTAATAATTAATTACCCATAAGTATTATTATTATCTCATGATCATGATCTTGAGGCTATAATATTTCCCTTCAATATATAAAAAAACCATATTTATGGTAAAATATTTGACATATATTGATATCAAACCAGATTGAAGTATATATTCAGTTAAAAATGGGAAATCATGATACAAAAAAGATAGATTAAACTACTCATGGAATTCTAATTTGAAATACACTACAAACCTAGAAAGGTAAATATGGTCAAGGATTAATTTAGGAAGAATTATTATAGAGTTTTATCTATGATACAGATGGATAATGATCCAATACTCATGGATTTAGTGATGTTATACATGGAAATTATTGTATATTGAGAAATGTTTTTCCTTTTATATGTAATTTATTAACCATATATACTATAGAAGTTAAATAAGTATCAACAGGATGAAAATGGTCTAAAAAATAAGGTCAATGTTATATACAATAGGTGAATTATGGACTTCAAATTTGAATTTATATTTTTGATATTTGGAAACTGGATTAGTATACAATCAATTCCTGATATGAAGAGGGAATTAAAAATTTAAACTCATAGATAAAATTTCTCTATACACGCATGTATCATCATGATGTATATGCTTAAAAGAAAAAATTTCTATATGTTAAACATAATATAGGATATTAATATCTATGTATCAAGATCCTTACTATGCCAGTGAATAATAGTTGAGAGGAAACCTCTAAAGTGTTTCTTGTAACTTATCCATATATTAATTTTGAAATATGAAAATATAAATGTATATTGTTTCACTATAATTACTCAAAAATATAATATCAATGATTAAATACGGTATATTGTGGATCACCATACAATGTATACACAATTTCAAGAAATAACCCATTATAATCTTACAATAATCAATATTAATTATGTTGTTAGGATTCATAGTTCACCTATATCAATTTTATCTCATCACGTACCTTGTTTCACTTATAATGTCTTATAAGATTTATCCTAAGTCTCTAAAAACTAAGATACATTTGATAACTGCCTATCCACCTCAAACTATTGATAAGGACGAATAGACTATCCAAACATTAGAGAAAATTATTAGTTCATTCTAACTTTACTTCTAATGTACTTGGGACCCATTCATAAAATTTATAGAATTCATATAGAATAATGGATTTAATTTTAAAAATAAAAAAACAACATAAACCAATGTATAGGAATATATTTCATACTTTGATATAGGATAAAATTTAAGAAAAGTGTATTATTTTTCTAGAACTATTTGAGGATAAATCTTTAAAAGTAATATCTATAAATAATAATATCATAATTTCTAAAATAAGAGACACAATTTACATTAATAATTAAATTAAATACCTATAATTTTATATTTGAGATCATTTGTTGTTGAAAAATAATTCCACGGAAGGGAATTCTATGGTTTTGAAAGATAAGGATTCTATATCTAAGTTACATTGAACCATTCTATATTTTAAAATAATTAGAGTTATGGATTATTTTTTTTATATACCAACCAAACTCTATAAACTTCATGATGCATTTCATATTCCATTGTTAAATAAGTACATCCCTAACCCAACATATGTACACACCACCAAATATATTTTGATTGAGTATAAATTGTGATGTAGTGAAGAGCCTTACCAGATTATTGATATTAGAGGGAATGTTTTAAAGAGTAAGATAATGTAGCTAGTAAAATTACATTTGTGGAATAATAAGTAAGATGACCTGAGAAAAACATAAACAATAATATATCCTTTCAGATAAATATTCAATACATATCACAATAATATATGCCCTAAACCATAAAGTATTAGTGTTTTATAGAATTATATATATAATAAAATTATTTCATGAAATATATTTAATATCTCACACAAAGGTATTCTCTTATAGTACCCTTAGTATTAATTTCTTACTTGATACCTTTCATTATTACCTAGGTAAAATTTAAAAAAGATAAATAAAGAGATTAAATTCTCAGTAAGGGTAAACCTGAGAAATATTAGTCAATGATCATATTTGATCATAATATAAACATAAGGGTACGATTATATAATCAAAACTTATAATGTTCATATCCAATCAGTCATAGATCATAATTCATGAGTCACAGAATAAATATTTAACTTTTCAAAAGACACTATTAATTAGAGTAGGGAATTATCATTAATTATCCATGATCCATGAATACATATAATAAGAATATGGGTATGTCATTTTAATTGTTTCAGAATCCTAACAATAGAAAATAATTTTATTAATAAAGGTTCACTTCTATGATTTTCATAGCGGATAAAGTTCCATAGTTGATAGGGTTGACTCCCCATTACATCATTTCTTTAGTCAAGGTTCACTCCCAAGACCATCAAAGTAGGAAGAGTCCAAAACTAAACTAGTTTCACATTTTATTCCAATACATATAATCTCATGAGATATAAATCAATTCCCATTTAGTTTTAGTGGTTTATCTATCCCACCCATCACATAATGGAAACCATATATATATGTGATATATTGTCATAAAAACATTCATCAATTCATCATAGCATAACCCATGGAAATGAAAAATATTTCATAAATATTTCATAATCAAATAATATTAAGGTATCCAGATAATGAACTTGGATGACATCATTGGATCATATTTTTGGTTAAGCATAATATATATCAAATTATTTTTACAAATATGAAAAAAAATTGAAATATCATTAGAAAATTTCTTTTTTATTGTTGGGGAAAATATCATTTCCCATTGGTATATTTTAAAAAGAGAATTTCCACAATATTGATAAAAATATTTTCTTTGGAAATAACCATGTAAAATATTAAATTATTATTTAAATAAATTAACTATCATGTTGGTGGGAATTTCCATTCATTCAGTAAATGTTAAATTAAAGATTATTTTCAGACCTTTAATAAAAAGTCCCAAAGTAACTCATTATGAAAATTAAAAGAAAAATAATTTTAAAAAATTAAAAATAAATTGAAATATGATTGAATGTGTTTTTAAATAATTATTTTCTCATATAAATTAATATTCATAAAAACATATTAAAAAACATGATCATCGAAAAAAAGTGTTTTGAACAAAATGGAAACAAGGTAGGATTTTCATAACGCTTTATTGATCGTTTAAAATACCAAAGTGACAGAAATCATACTAATACATAAAAATTCAAAAAAGGGAAAAATTAAAATAAAATATATTTGGTTTAAATTATATGATCATATAAGTTCTTACAATGTCAATTTAATATCAATAATCATGAAAAAATGATATTGTAACATTAACCCTAACCCTAGGTCTTGAATTGTTTCATATGCACTCTTATGTTCAATTATAATAAATTTATAATAATTATAAATATATAAAAATCCATATTACTACATATATTTCAATATAAATTTCCCTTATAATTTAAGAATGCCGATTTATTTACAGTTTTTCATTAAAATCAATATTCTACTGAAAACAGGTATATTTTCCATGAATGTTTTGGTTCGATGTTTTCAGTACTAAAAACATGATCATGGAATAATCATCCAAAAACTATAATCATGTTATATTTATCATATTTATTTATTAGGTTAATATTTTAACAATTTATATCAAGTGGTGATGAAAAATGAATTAGATCACTTCATGGAAACGATAGTCGATACGTACACACATCTAATGTTATTATTTTATAATGAATGAATAGAAAGAAAGATAAATGAATAATTGTGATTAAATATTCCTAATAATATAATAAATATCATATATATTCATTAAATAAATTAAAATGACCAACCATATATGGTGGATTTGATAAACACATTGCATCGATTCATTGAATTGGTAGTACATACATGCACATGAACGAAGTTATGATTTATAATTGGATGGAAAGAAGGAAGAAAACAAATAAACAATTAACATTAAAAATTAAAATTAAATTAAAAATAATTAACTCATTTTAATATGTTTTCATAGCATTTGGATGAGGTGAAGTAAAAATGAAAAATAAAATAGATTGGTAATGACAATTATCTCTTCTTTTAGAACCCTCTATTCTCTTATATCATAAGCCTTCAAAATAATTTTTTTAGAAAAAGAAAATTTAAAACATGGAAAAGGAAGTGAGTATGGTTTTTAGGGTTGTTTTGAGATTTATTTCTCAAAATTTGTGAAGGTGTTGGGGAGAGGACCTCCGTTTATAAGAGTGATGGGCGGAAAACATATAAACAATTAAAAAATTAAAATATCATAATGTTATATTTATGTTTAAGCCCACCTCCCAGTTGTTAACCCTTTTTAACCTTAACTAAATTTACAAATTTTTACCATAGATATTATTCATTATGAAAAAATGAATGTATAATAATTAAAAAATTAATACAAGATGATTCTATATAATTAAACCATTTTTTAAAATTAAATTCCAAAAATTGTAATAAATTAATTTAAAAATTTGTATGAAAAACACAATAAAAACCATTTTTATAAAAATGTATTTTTATGTAGAAAACTAAATTTATTCCCATTACATGAATAATAAAAACAATTAAATGAATGTTAAATTATTTTATTGAATATATTATCTTCATATTTCAATAAAATCAGTCATCAATAGTATTTAGATTAATTTATTAAGATTAAAACATATTGTAAACATAAAATGAGTTTTTGAAGAAACATATCTTTTTTACCTTAAAATTATTTTATTTTTATTTATAAGAAATTTATAACCAATTTAAAACCAATGAATATATTTAATGAATGTGAAAATTTCAATATTTTATAATTTTAATACTTTGATTAAATTTTAACTAAATTATGGATGGAAAAACAATTCTTATAATCAAAATACTTCAAAAAAATTCGTTAGAATCAATATTGTTTCTTAAATGAATTAGAAATAATTTTCAAAAATTATATTTCGTTTAAAGGAAATATAATTTGATTCATTTTATAATTTATAATATTTATCCACATATGTTTAGGGTTTCTGGATTCATAATATTTTGAATAAATTTATTTATTAAAGAGAAATATATTCCAAAATATAAGGGTGTTATATTCTCTTCCCTTATAATATTTTTTCCCATGAAGTTATATTACTCCGATACAAAAAATAATGATAACTATGCCTCATCACATCCTCAGATTCCCCTTTTTCCTACTCAAATTTAAAATTCCTCAAGATAAATTTAACTATTTAATTTCTTTTGTTCTGTAACACTTTATCTATATAATTTATTATTTCAAAAATGTTTTTCTTTAAAATATTTTTCATCTTCCAATAATATAAACTCTTATTTAATTACAAGTGAAGGATTCAGTATAGACATCCAAATAATAGATATACAGAATACATAATGAACTTGGAATATGTTTGGATGAAGGTATATTCGATAAGATACTCTTCGGATAAAATTAAGAAACTTAGAGTGATCAATATACCTAGTGATCAACAATAAATTCCTTACAAATCTCATAGTATTCTTCCAAGAGATGTATATATGAACACCTTATCAACAACATTGAAATATAAATATCTTGGAATGTTATCAAGATAACTCTTTTATTAACACAAATCTTCTCAAATAATAAATTGAATAGATATGAATTTCTATTCCATTTCCTCAGTTTGTTCAGGTCACAAAAGATTTTATTCTCTAAATTCATCCAAACATGTTGGAGTCCTGTAGTTCTTTCCATAGAGGTATTCGAATAGATCCATATGAATTATTAAAGTATATATATTGTTTTATAATAATTAAACTCGAGGAAGGTTTTATTTCCAACATACTTTTTAAAAAATAGAGAAATCTCTCAACTTATCTTCTTGGGTTTGAATGGTCCCCT
Organism: Viscum album; assembly: GCA_963277665.1. NCBI lineage: Eukaryota > Viridiplantae > Streptophyta > Magnoliopsida > Santalales > Viscaceae > Viscum > Viscum album. The sequence goes on along the minus strand of OY728153.1, from coordinate 1,210,775,663 downwards.
CAGACTATCCCTCCATATGACGATGATATATAGCGATGAATATCAACTCATTATTCAAATAATTCTGAAAAATTCTCTAAAACTGTTATGTAAAACTCATATAGCAATCAAATATGATTGAGAATGGTACCTCATTATTCCTAAACACTTATTTAATTTAACACATGATGACCAGATCAATATAGATATCTTCTATAATATAAATGAAATATACTAATTTTACAAGTTACTAAACTACAACCCAAATAGAGTTTTTCTATTTAGATAACATGGGGAGTTCCATGATGAAATCTATAGTTAAGTTTTCTCATTTCCACTCACTTATTGTATTGATTATAATCACCCCTTATATTTATGTCCCTAGCCTTATATTATAGGCACACCAAGAACAAATATACACACTCTAAAATACCTCTCTTCATATTATCCCACAATAAATTCTATTTAATACCTCCACAAATCATTTTAATTCAATAATGAATAGTGAATGAAGAATTTTGAGTTTCATCTGACAGATTATTCTTTATTTATGGTATTTATAGGACACATAATATATTCCTGAACATGATCAATACATCCATATCATGGTTGAACTCAAGAAAATCATATAACCAATTTATTAGTTCTATATATTCTTTAACCTCCTCTATAATTTTTATATTATTAGGTGGTTGGACATTTATTCTAAAAAGATAATACATTTCACCTTTATTTATGATTTAAAGGTATATTTCCTATAAATCCATAAGTTTTGGATCTCTTTTAATCTATATCATGGGAAAACAATAATGGTTCTTGTGACTTAGATATTCAACCAGTATAATCACCTTCATAGGGCAGTAAACCATTAAGAAGTCCTATTATTTAATCAGTTACAAACATCACCTCTAACACATATTCAACTCTTTCTATGTGAATATATACTTCATGATTTTTTGATTTATATATATTTTACAAATTTCACCATAATATTAATGCCTCTATATCTTTATAGAAAATATATTCACTACCAATTTCATACCATGTATTGGGTAATTTTTATCATGAATCTTTAAATGGAATGAGTCAAATTTAGAACCATGTCATTATATAAGCTAATATATCCCCTTACTTTATTTTATGCATTGTTTTAGATTATAAACCCTTATGCACTATAGGGTAGTTTGAGAACAAGTTTAATAAAAAACCTTCTCTCTAGTTCTTTTAAATATACCTCATATTCATCTATCCATATGAATATGGAACCTTTCATGTCAACTTAGTTAGTGGATTATATATCAATGATAAATTTATCATATAGTATCGATAGTATCCAGTCATCCTATTAATATTGTATATTTATGTCACTATAGATGTTTGGAAAAATTATTAAATATGTTACATATTTAAAGGATCCGCCAATATCCCCTATCATATAATTACATATCCCAAGATTGATACTTTATAAGTAAATAATTAATATTTACTATATTTGGTAGTCAAATTGTCCTTCCTTAAGGTCATAAATAAAAATGTTAAATAATATTCCTACTCTTCTTTTATCATGGAATATATAATAATATCATCAATAAAGACTACCAGAAACTGGTGAGTGTAATCTATAGAGACTCTATCCATTATATCCATGAACATATCAGGGGAAGGTAAGTCCAAATGGTATCATTGTAAATTCATATTGTTAATACCTTATATGAGATGTTGTATAAGTTATTTTATCCTTTTTGAATATAAACTTATTATATCCTGATCGAAGGTCATTCATTGAAATATATTGAGCTCCTCATAACTGATTAAAAAAATCATCAATATAAGCTAGGCAATAATTGTTCTTAATAGTAATATTTTTTATGTTCTTTATTATCAATGAAATGACACATTGTCCCATATTTCATCTTATTAGAAAGAAAAGGTGCACCCAATGGTGACACACAAGGGAAAAATAATCACTTATCAAGATTCTCCAAAATTTTCTTCATAAATTCTTATAACTCAATTAGGTCCATTATAGATGGAGTCTTTGAAATAGGCATTAAAATATGTATGGGTTCAACAAAAAACTACAGATCATGATTCAAGGGAAGATTAAGAAACTCCTAATTAAATATATCAGTATATTCATAAACAATAGGCATATCATCATGTTGAGTTTATCTCCAACCATTTGGGATATTGATACGAAAAAAATAGGTAATAAGTCCCATATAATGGATTTAGTTCCACTAGAAGTTTATATTCATCATCACATCAATAGATAATCATGGGTTTATTTGTAACATTAAATGTGACATCCCTTTCTCAATTATTGATATGGAATCTCTATATAGGGAGACGATCCATGACGAAAATCATATCAAATTATACCAGATGAAAAACCACATGAATTTTCAAAAGCATGTTACTATAAATTTATATTTGAGAGGAGCTATTAAATTGTGAAAAGGTCATCATACTATAATGATTTTTAATATTAACTCAAAATTAAATCATTTATGTGGTTATATGAAACCCTTAAAATATTTTCCAAATATAGAAGAGTGCATAGGACCATAACTAGATAATACATTTTCAGTTGATAATTATAAATTTCACCACTAAATTATTAAGTCCCAGTTTGGTAGTTGTGATCACATGAACATTCCCTTTATCTCTGGTCCTAAGAGGTTATTGAAACCAGTTTTCATCATTAACAACAACATCCTCGACCCTGAAGCCACTAAACCAGTGCTCTGAACCATGTGGCTACATGACCTTAAGCACACCTCCCTGTACGAAAAAGGTTTCCAACGTGTAGCGGGGGTCAGAATACTTAATTGGGGAGACTATACCCCCTTTTATCAGAGTAAACCGCAAAAAAAGATGAAAAAAATAATGGAAAACAACCAATAATACAAGAGTATGCATAAAGAACCATTCCCCAAATGAGGTACAACCATGTCCAATAGTAAATATGCGCTGTCATGGTACATGTGAAAAAGTGAACAAACCCAAAATGATGAAAAACTACAAAATCCCAAAAATGGTCCTGGCACCAATTCTAGGTCCTCCCCAACGTACAACCCTGCCATCCCAACTTCCTAGAAAGGGCCTTTACCCTTATACTGACCTACAAACATGAAGTCTGCTCAGGTACCCAACAATGGCCTGAGTAGGGTGTGAGTAGAACTCAGTAGTCCAGCGCCAACAGTGTCTAAAAAATATCCGATATAAACAATTGTGCACGCAAAAGGGAAATGAATCATAAATGGAAAGAAAATATTAAGTTACCTTAACCAGTTTTGGTACATTATGAACGTTTATTATCCTTTCTATATCTTACCATTTCACCCCATTTCCCATCACTTACCATTTCCATCACATTTTTCATGGGTTCATCAAACACAAAAAGATACACGATCTTAAAGTACACAATCACATGCATGAGAGAAAACACACAATTATCCTATCTCCCTAGGAATAAATTTTTCATGATAACCATATCCTTACCTATAAGCATCATCCCTAGGTGGACACATTTTTTTGAGGAACAAATCCTTAGTTCTCTTCTCTAACTCGTGCATTTGGGGTGGAATTTTGATCCTTAGTCCAACTCGACCCGTGGTCATAGAAACTCAAGTAAATAACCCACTATACCAAGCCATGTTCACGTTATTTACATATATGTATCCATCAACCATTCACACAACATCACAACTATTTCCAAAGGAAAATATAAATCATAATAATATCACGAGAGTTAATACCATTCCTAAATCCATTAACACATTTCACATCATTTAGCCGCTAAGCTTGATTCCCCTTTTTTATGATTATATCACTAAGCATTCATTTTTTGTACCTATCTTGCTAGACTTCATTTATTATACCTAACTCACTAGGAATAATTACCAGGATCATAATCCATTTTATTATGGTTTTTAATCATTTCTATGTTAACCCAATATCCCTTAGGTTATTACAAATCATAGGTGCATCACCTAGATTATATTCCAACAAAAACAAAAACAAAAACATGTTTATTAAGGTCTCTATATAAATACTCAACAATTTCACTTATTCCGGACAAATCCCCAGGTTTGGGTAAGTAGGCACACCCCATGGGTGGACCTATATTAGTCTCATCAACCTCGACACATCCCATGGAGATCGTGAGGGTTTCCATTTCCTTCTTAACAACAATTTTGCCTAAACATGCTTAGAGTGATCAAAACATAACAAGAGACACCCAAGAACAAAACCACACAATAAAAAATCCAAAAATAATCCACGGGATAAAACTTTTATACCACCTACATCGATTCCGTGAGCGAACACACTCTTAATCGAGCCCTTAGATTCTTCTTCAACTAACCTTTAATGATTTAACCTAAATTTCACCAAAAGAGTAGGGTTTTAGAGCTTTGGAATGAGAGGATAAGAACATATAAACCCTAAACTCAAAAGAGAAGCAAGGATGAGATTATACTTACCCAGAGCGTCGATTGGCAACCAACGACACCAAAAACACCTTATAAACGAGGGATATCGATCTCTTAGAGGCCATGGAAGATTTTTTTCATTCCTAGGGTAAAAAGGGGTGAATAAGGAGGAAATCTGAAGTTGGCGTTAAAAATCCCAGAGTGAAAAAATTGTAATTTTTTAAAGATTTTGGGTCACACGGTTTACCCGAATGGTTTTCCAAACTGTTCACAAATGGTGAAGAGGCCAATATCCAAAATATAACCTTCCGCATGGTTTCCTAGGCTGTCTGCACGGTTAGCACTAACTGTGCGCAGACCATGCAGCCTACCCGAAAATCCCATTTTCTCCATTTTTCATGTCCTAAACACTCGGAACACCCCAAGACTCCTTAAGGACTTGGGTAAGCACTTAATTAACCAAAAAAATGGATTCAAACCAAAATTTAAATGAGAACATTCCTTTCCATGATATGAGATCTTACATCCTCCCCACATTATAACATCTCATCCTTGAGCCGAGATCCTAAGGTTTACTGCACTACCAAGGAAAATTGATTGGGACACTAAGCCTAAATATCTGATTACTACTCCCAAGTTTCTTCTTTAACTTTCATCTGCTACCATAGTACTCGTACTAATGGAAAAACCTTTCCCCACAAGACTATATCACTATGATATACCACACAAACCGGATGTTCCTCAAAGGACACAACATCCTCAAGCTCAACATCCTCAACACAAACCATGTGAGTTGGTTCAAGGTGATACCATCTAAGCTGCGACACATGAAAGACATCATATATCCCGCTATACCACTGTGGAGGAGCCAATCGGTACGCCACTATCCCGATAACCTTGACAATATCAAATAGCCCCACATAATTAGGCACTTACTTTCCCGGATTCTGAATCTGTAGGTGACCCAACCTTGGGAACACCCAAAGGAACACACTATCACCCTCCTAGAACTCAAGAGGTCTAAATATTCAATCCACATATGACTTATTCTTACTCTGATCCGTTTCCATTAGGTTTCAAATCAACTCAACTTTCTATGAAGCCTCCTGTACGAGACTTGGTCCCAAAAGATCAGATTCACTGACCTCTAACCAACATAGCAGAGATCTACACGGTCTCCCATAATAACCTCAAATGGTGCCCTTGAAACCATAGCCCAGAAACTATTATTGTAGGAATATTCAACAAGTGGCATGTGATTCTACCAGGAACCACCAAAATCCAACACACAAGCTTTTAACATGTCCTCCCACACTTAGATTGTACACTCTGATTTCCCGTACGTCTGTGGGTGGAATGCCGTACAAAAAATTACCTGCGTACCAAGCACCATCTACAACCCTTTTCAGAAGAGCAATGTTAATTGAGGATCACAATCTGAAACAATAGTCCGCATTACACCATGCAACTATGATATTTCCCAAACATAAAACTCACCCAACTAATCAACTTTGTATGTCTCCTGAATTGGTAATAAATGAGTAAATTTTCTTAGCCGATCGACAACTACCCACATTGAATCATTATTCAAAAGAATCCTCAGAAGACCCACCACAGAATCCATTTTAACATCATCAAACTTCCATTCCAGAATGGGAAATGCATATAACAAACCACATGGGCCTTAATGCTCGACCTTCACCTGCTCACAGGTAACGCACCATGTCGTAAATCCCGCAAATTATTTTTCATTCCCGATAACCAAAAATGCCTACAGATATCACGATACATCTTGGTCAAACCATGATGCACTTCCATTTCAATTCATTGAACTCACACATCAACTCTTCTTGCATGCATAACGGCTCAACCACATGACCATGAACATAAACAACCCCATCCACTACGATGGACGAACAAGAAGGTAGGTCCCCACCTTTATGTCTTTCCTTCATGGCCAGATGTTCAGGACCATCAAGCCGAATTTCCCTAACTCGAATCAAAAGTGTCAACTCAACCACCATGGAATCAAGAGTCACTTGACCATTTTCATCCCACACCTCCATGTGCATCTCCACGAGCAAATCCATCACCTTCCACTTTGTGGTGGATTCCTGAATCATCTAGTTATGTGCCTTCCTGCTCAAAGCATCATCAACACTATTACCTTTCCCCAGTGTATATACCATCTCAATGTAAAAATACAGAAGATACCTAATCTATATTTCCTGCAAAAGATTTGTATCCCACTTTGTAAATATATACTTTAAAATCTTGTGATCTGTATACACCGTGAACCATTCCCCCAACAAGTAGTGCCTCCAACAATTTATGTCATACAATGCTGAAGTCAACTCAAGATCATGAGTGGCATAATGTTTCTCATGGTGTCTCAATTTCTGCATCCCGTAAGCCAGAACCTGCTCATCTTGCATCAACACATCCCAAATACCTATTCCAGATGCATCACAAAACATGACATACTTCATACTTGGATCGGGCAAGATCAAGATTGGTGTGGTCATCAATCACTTTTACAACTATTGAAAGGCATTTTCATAATCCTCAGACCATTGAAACCTGATTCCCTATTTGGTCAAAACCGATAGTGGTGTGACTAAATTAGAGATATCTTGGATGAACCTTTGGTAATACCCAGCCAAACCCAGAATACTCTTAACATCTGAAACACTCTTAGGATGCTCCCAAGACACAACAATCTACACATTCTCTAGATCCACGGAAACACCAGCCTTAGAGATGATGTGACCTAAAAAATGAACTTCTCCAATCTAGAACTAATAATTTTACATCTTGGAATATAGATGATGTTCTCTTAGTGTACACAAAACTATGTCAAGATGTTGGCCAAGATCATCATGAGTTTTCGGGTACACAAAGATGTCATCAACAAAGATAACCCCAATCTATTCTAGATAAGAGTGAAAGATTCGTTTTATCAGCACCACGAATACCTCCAGTTCATTGGTATAGCTAAAAGGCATAACCACAAACTCAAACAACTTGTACCAACTATTTAACTCTATGAGCAGTATGTTAGAAGTCCTCAACCTCAACTGGTGATAACATGATCTCAGATCAATCTTAGAAAACACCAATGTGCCCCTCAACTGGTCAATCATTTCATCAATTCTTAGAGGCAGGTACCTATCTTTCACTGTCATCAGATTTAACCTTTGATAATCCACACACAGCCTTAATGACTCAACATTCTTCTTTGGAAAATGAAAAAGAGATCCCCAAGGAGACGTACTAGGAAGTATGAACCCCTTATGTTCCAAATCCTCAAGATTGACATTTATCTCTTAGAGTTATTCCGGTGCCATTTGGCATGGAAGAATATAAACTGGATCTACTCTTTATTCTAACTCAACCATGAATTCCACATCTTTCTCGGGTGGTAACCCAGAGAAATCCTCATGAAACACATCCTGAAACTGATCCACTACTGGAGGGAAGAAAAATTGTTTCCCGACTTCATCATTGAGAACAATAAAAGCTACCTGAGCCATGAGCCTATCTAGATACTGAAAAAATGTCCCCACACGACCTACTCGAACATCCCACTGCCCACAACGGACATAAGCGTCAACCTCAAGTGACCTGAATGATACCCTATGATGGTAACCATCTTTGTGCACCCGATACAACACCAAATAGTCCATGCTTAAGATCTGGTCAAATCCTCACATCTCAAGAATTAAAAAGTCACATAGGAAACAATAACCACCATAATCTATAGAACATCTCTTACACTACTTGATATTTTCATTTTGCTCCCCCGGCAGAGTGTCAATCGACATAATCCCGCACACAATCTCCATAGAAAAACCCAACTCTACCAAAAACTGGGCAAGAATAAAAGAGTGTGTGGAACTTTTTCAAACAACACACTAGAAAGAATAGAAGGTACAAGGGTCGTACACCAAAAAATCGATGTCCTAGCCTTGCCATCACTGGGTGCCGACTGAACCGCATGAAGCTAACCTACCCATCTACCCTGGGTTCCAACCAATGTGCCATGCACTGCACTTCCCTACTGATGTGGGTGATCCTCCCTTAGAGTTCCATGTCCACCGCCCCTACCAGTATGGCCCGTGGAGCTCCATCTACCTATGTGATATGGAACAACAGATCCATTTCCTCCAAATGGAATCTTCTTATCACCAATATTTATACTCACCTGCCGTGGGTTCCTGCAAAACCTCAGAACGTGTCCCAATATGTTGCACAATCAACACTCAACTGGGTGTCAAGGAAACTTTCCACGTATGTTCCTCAACCTTCCACACTGATAAAAAAACACTTGATCACCACCCTTAGAGGCTGAACCTCTCTTCTGACCACCATGCACACTTACAACCTGCTAAAAACATCCAAAACGAAGCTTCCGTACCTCAGAAATAGCACCACGTGTCTTCCCAACTGGTAAAACAAGCCTACTACCCAAAGCTCCCATCAGGTTTCCTTCTGAGACCAGTTATTGATCCAATACCTCTGTAAACCACTTCAAGCAAAAGATATTCACATAAGGCCTGATCTTGTGTCTCAACCTATCCTAGAAACTCCTCACAACTACTACCACATCCCCCTACAATGCTGGAACAAAGCGTCTTAGGTCATTGAAGCGGACAAAATACTTCATAAATAATATCAATCATTGATTCAACCTCAGGTACCATGAATCCCTCTCTTTCCTCTACGTCTCTTGGTAAAAATACTCCAAAAACGTTTCCTTGACATCTTTACACAAGATCCGCTCATCCTGCTTAGTCTGAGCTAGGATGTCCAATCAACGTTTTTTCTTGGACCACAACATATAAGCTGCAAACTTGACTCACTTCCCATCCAGAGTCTCAAGATGGTAAATTATTGTCTAGATAGTCTTTATACAGAACACTGCTTCCTTTAGACCACAGTCACCTGTAATGGTTGGAGGTTGTTGCATCTAAAACTCTCTGGTAAGCTCAAACACACTCGATGAAACCCGCCCTATGTCTCGATCCATAATCTACAAAAAATGAGTCAAGTTTTCTTGGAACTTCTCTTCTCTACTTTCCTGGATCACCACATTCTCATGCTCCTCTACTGGAGGAGTGTTCTTTGTAACATCCTCTTGTTTCCCAACCAGTTCTCAACGTCATGGTGGCATTTTTCTACATTTCCAAACATGAGTTTTATAAAGAATAACATAAAACCTTCACAAATTCATAGCATATAGGCTCATCACTATCCACAATAACCCGCCAAACAAACCATCCAAACAAACCTTAATATTCTGAAAACAACACCCCGACCATCCCTATCGTGGGCCATGGTCTACAAGGGTTAAACAACCATACACTACCCCAGGGCTCACACAACATGTTACAAGCAAAAAATTTCAATTCATTAAAAACCCTTATTTACACATATTTAATTAATTGTCCATTTTCATTCATTTATCTTCACCCACTTGAATTGTTTCTTTTACGACATTTTCCATTTTTAATTTTCAAAATTCAAGGTGCATTCGATCATTCCTACCTCACGCACCCAACTCGCGTGTGCCTACTATGATTCATGTCATCTATTTATCTAGGTGCCTACAATGATGCATGAATGCACAAACTTGTTCCATTGAGGAGACAAGCCAAATACCATAAAATCACCACATCATATAACATGTGAATCACCCAATGGTGAAATATCATCTACTGTAACATCACACAACATAAAACAACAATTCCCACCCGGGTGACTTTGGTTCTCTCTCATACATGGGTTAGATACTCCCATGAATGAACTCATTACCAAGGCATGACATATCCTAACAGTCATCAACCATCCCAAATTATAAAATTCTAGAGAAGGAGAAGAAAAACCTCTTCTAATACCACTTTAAAACATCCCCGACCCAGAATCCACTAAACTGGTGCTCTTATCTAGGTGGTTACATAACCATAATAACACCTCCCCATATGACAAAGGTTTTTTACTAGTAGTGGGGGTGTAAATATTCAATTGGGGAGACTATACCCCCTTTTATTAGAGTAATCCATAACATAAGATAAACAAACTAGTGGAAAATAACCAATAATACTAGATTATACATAAACAACCATCCCTCAAATGGGGTAAAACCATGTTCAACAGTAAATATTCCATGCCATGTTACCTGTGAAAAAGTGAACAAAACACACAATTAAGACAAAATGAAAAATCCCCAAAATTGTCCCAACACCAAGTCTAGGCCCCCCTCCATGCACACTTATGCTAACCCATCACCCTAGAAAGGAGGTTTTACCTTATCATTACATACAAACATGATGTTTTCTTGGGTAACCTATGTCGGCTTGAGTAGGATGTGAGAAAAACTCAGTAGGCCACCACCAACGGTGCCTACAAAATATCTGGTATAAACAATTGTTCATGAAAAAGGGAAATGAATCATAAATACCAAGAAAATATTAAGTTCCCTTAACTAGTTTAGGTACATTACCAATGTTTATTAACATTTCTATATCTTACCATTTCATCCCATTTCCCATCACTTAAAATTTATAAAAACAAATTCATGGGTTCATCAAACATAACCTGTTACATGGGCTTAAAGTACACAATAAAATGCATGAGGAAAAAAAAACGGTTATCCTATCCTAACAGGTCTAACTTCCCCATGAAAACCATATCCTCACCTCGAAGCCTCAAGTCCTGGTTGATACAACTGTTAGGAGATCATATCCTTGGTCCTCTTCCCTAACATGTGCATTAGGGGTGGATTTTAAGGCCTTAGTCCAACTCGACTTGTAGGAGTATAACCAAAAGTCAATACCCCAATCTAAAAAGCCATGGGCATGTGTTAAACATACATATATCCATCAACCATTCACATGACATCACAACCATTTCCCAAGGAAAACATAAATCCAAACAAAAACCTAAGAGTTAATACCATGCCTTAAACCATTAACATGTTTACCACATTTCACATAATTTATCCACTTAGATCGATTCCGCTATTATTTCTATTATCTCACTAAGAATTCATTCATTATTCCTATCTCACTAGGCCTTGTTCATTATTCCTAACTTACTGGGATTCATTATCAGGCTCAAAAACCATTTAATTATGGTATTTATTAATTTACATGTTAACCCAATATTCCTTATGTTATTACTATGATTAGGTGAATCAATTGGCTTATATTCCAACACAAACAATCAAATCAACATGTTTATCAAGGAATCAACATAAATAATCAACAAATTCACTTATTATTCACAAATCCCTCGGTCTGAGAAAGTCGATACAACCCATGGGTGGCCCTAGATTAGTCTCATCAACCTTCATACATCCCATGGGGATCATGAGGGTTTCTATTTTCTTATGAACAACCATTTTACCTAAACATTCCAAGAGTGATAAAAAATACCAAGAGACACCCAAAAATAAAACCACACAAGCAAAAATCTAAAAATAAACCATGGGATATAACTTTTAGACCACCTACCTCAATTCCGCGGGTGAATGCACTCTTAATCGTGCCCTTATAATCTGCTTCTAGCAACATTTTAATCTTTAAAATAAATCTCACCCAAAGTGTGGGGTTTTAGAGATTTGTAAAGAGAGGAGAAGAAGATACCAACCCTAAAATCAAAATATAAACAAATATGGGATTATCTTTAACCAAAGCTTCGATCCAAAAAAATGTAACAAAAACACCTTAGAAACGAGGTAGATTGATCACTTGGAGACCTTGGTAGTTTTGCTACATTCCTAGGGTGAACAGGTGTGAATGAGAATTGAATACTGAGTTGGGGTTAAAAATCCCAGAGTGAAAAAATTGTACTTTTTAAAAAGATTATATGACGTACGGTTTACTCACACATTTTCCAAAACCAATCATATGTCGTGTAAAGGACACTGTCCAAAATCTCACTTTCCACATGGTTTTCTGGGCTATCCATATGATTAACACAAACCATGTGCAGACTGTGTGACCTACCTAGAAAACCCCATTTTTTCTATTTTTCATGTCCGGAACCCTCAGAACACCCTCGAGCCTTTTTAAGGACTTGGGTAAGAAATTAATTAACCAAAACGAGGGATTCAAACCAAAACAAAAACTAGAACAAAACCTTCCAAGATCCTAGATCTTACATTAACTCTAATATTCGTGCATTGGTTGACATAATGACCACTATCTAGGTTGTTATGGCATTGGAGTGTGGGTAGTTCATTAAACTAAGATATCTCCCAATTATTTTCATTGGATTAAATTTTTTACATTTATTTGGAGTTCATTTTCTTATGGGATTACCATTTTACTCTTCAAACATTTACTACTCCGTAGGATAATAATTATGATATGTATTTTCAACACTTCTGGTATAAAGAAAGATTCATTTTCGTTTCTCTATGTGTTTTCTTATTATAATTTTTCCCAAAACCCATATTTATCTTCTTATCAGAACCATGAGAGTGATGTGAATATAAATTCTTTATTTAAACCTTGATAAAACATCTAATAATTTATTCATAGCTACTAAAGTTTCCTAAAGAAATCACCTTTTAGATATTTGGTTTTAGGCCACTAAAAAAAATCCATTTTTTAGGGTTAATGATAAAACCAAATTCATACCTCACATGTCTTGTAAAAGTTTCCTCATAGGTATCAATATATTCACCATACTTTGGAATAATATTAAGTAATTAAAATACTATTTTTTTGTGGAGTATTATGGGAAATAATTATTAAAAAATATACTCTTAACTCATCCCATTCGAGGGAGTAATTTTATTATTCTTTTCTTTTATTTCTATTAAGGTTACCTCATTTATATTATTCTCTTTATAAATTATAAAATTCCAGAATAAATTTCTCATAATCAATGAACTATATAATAGAAAATATCTTTTGAGTGGTATTTATCTACCAATCAACCAGATATGGGTTAGAAGAAACAATTGAAGAATGTGGATGTTTCATTATAAAAGACTCAATTGTGGGTTGAACCCTCCATTTTTAATTTTTAAGAGCATAATTATTCATGGATTGATGGAGTTGTGTGATCCTAAAAAAATTACTTCTCATTCTAGATCCCATATCATTCGATTGATCAAGAGGAAAACATTTAATTTTCCACTATATTCAATATTAACATAATTCTTCCTAGAAAACCATTGAATGAAATTAAAAATAAAAGTGTAGGAATTAAGATAAAATAATTAGAGTGGGAAATCATATAATCTTTAATTTTTTTCATATTACTTCCTACATTATGAATCATTGTTATCATCCTTTGACACTTTTATGTTAACTCTATATTAAATTTTGTCATTAAAAGTTTATTTTATGTTTTCCACATTTTGATCATAAATTATTACATAAATATAACTAAACCTTACTATAATACCATATGAGGTGAAATTAGAAAAACATACATAAATATCACATCATTTTAGATGAATATTCAATAAATTTTAGAATAATACATGCCCTTGAACCGTAATGGGTTAGTTTCTTTAGTGACTAGATACATAATAAAATTATTTTATGAAATATCATCAACATTTCCCATAAATTTCTTCTCTCATAGTACCCTTATTATATTTTTATTACTTAATACCTTTCTTCATAACTTGAGTTAAATGGAAATATAAGAAATTGTGAGTTTAAATGATCAGTAAGGGAAAACATGGGAGATATTAATCGATGATCATATACATGCCTAATATAAACATACAGGTTTGAGTTAATTATCATAACTTACAAAGTACATACACAATATATCATAGATCAAAAATCATTATTCATAGAATAAATATTTAACAATAAAAAATACATGAGTTATAAGAGTTAGGAATCAACATTAATCAGTAACGATCCATGAGAGAATATCAAAAGCATAAGAATATATTGTATGAATTTTTGAGCTATAATTTTAATATAAATTCATTCCATTAGTAAAGTTTAACTTCCAATACTATCATAGTGAAAAAATTCCCATAGTGGATTTGGTTCACTCCCTATTCCATCATTTTCTTTGTCATGATTCACTCTAAAGAATATCATAGTGGACAATATTCTATAATAAATTGGGTTTACTCTCAATTCCATTAAATATATTATCATGAGATATAAATATTTAACTAATGAATCATGGGGATTTAATAGACCCACCAATCACATAATTAAAACCAAACACATATGTTCCATAGGACCATTAGAACATTTAACAATTCATTATAACATAACCCTTGAAAAATAAATAGGTTTCATTAATATTTCATCATCAATTAATAATAAGACAACCATATTAAATAGATTTATGGTATAATTATATCATATTTATAGTCAATCGTAATAAACATCAATGAATATTGACATAGATGAAAAATACATTTAAAATATCATTTGAACATTTCTTAAAAAATATGAAAAAATATCAATTTTCTTTCATATCATTAAAACTCAAAATTTGTAAAATATTGATAGAATGTTTATATTTCAAAATAACTATGGAAAATTTTAAATTAAGATTAAAGTAAAATAAATTCCATAATGGTGGTAAAATACATTCATTAGTTATATGTTAAAACAATGATTCTTTTCAAACTTTTTTTAAAAATTATAAAAGTACCACATTCCTAAAATGACAAAAATATTGCATTTGAAACATTGAAAATAATGTCAAATATGTTTTAAAATGATTTTAAATAATCATTTGGACATATAAATATGCTTTCTTGAAAAGGATTTGTAGAAAATGGACATATATGATAAATTTCATCAACCAATGAGGAAATAAGGTCGACTTCTCATAAAACATCATCTCAATCATTTTAAAAACCAAAGAGAGTAAAATGGGTTTCATAATAAAAAATTAAATAAAAAAATATTTGATAATAAAATATATTATTTTTAATGGATATGGTTCAAATAATTTACCTCAATGTAAATTTAACATAGAAAATCCTGAAAAGAAATGAGATTGTAACATAAAACCTTACCTATGTCTTGATTTTCTGTATATATGACCTTATGTTACGGTATAATAAATTTAAAATTACAACAAATCTATAAAAACCCAAATAAAAACTAATATTAAAATATAAAATTACTCTATAATTTCCAATTATTTATTATTTTATAATTATTCATTAAAATCAATATTCAGGTGAAAATTTGTTCGTTTTCAGTGGATGTTTTTGTTCGACAATTATGGTCCTTACCCATTGGTCATAGTTTCATCATATATAGAATATTAATAATTTTATAATAATAATATCTATTAATTATATAAACTTTTATAAAAATTTATATAATATGGTGATGATAAATTAATTACATCACTTCGTATAGAAGACAGTCTGTATTTATGCACAAGTAATGTTTTAATTTTCCAAAAAATGGAAAAAGATAGATAAATAATAATATATTTTTTCAAAATTCATAATAATATCATATATAACATATATATTCATTAAATATACCCACATTTAACCATGTTTGGACAATATAAAAAATAGATTACATCACTTCGTGGGGGTGGCATTCCGCACGTACACACGAAAGACGTTATCATTTCTCATATGATGGAATTTAGGAAGAAAATTGGTAAAAAAATAACTTAAAAATATATATGTAATGTAAATATTTTTATTTCATCATGTTAATCTATTTATTGAATACTTAGAGGCATCTAAGTAAGAAAGAACCCAAAATATATCAATTAAGATAATTACCTCTTCTTTAGGAAACCCCCTATTGGTTACACCTTAATTATTTAAAGGTTTCAATTTTGGAATGAAAATAAGCCTTATTATATTGATAAGGATGTTAGAAAAGTTTTTGGGTAGGTATTTTACAATATATATGGGTCAAAAGGTGTGATGAAGTGAGGGGGATATAACCTTTTTTTATAAGTGAGGTGTGTGGAAAACATGTAAACACTCTAAACAAGAAAATATAAGAATGTGAAATTCAAGTGATAGTGGAAAGAATTGAAACTTTTTCCAATATAGAATATTTTAAGGTATAAATCCTTAAAAAAAAATCAAATTTGTACAAGTTGAAGTGATATTTTGAACGTTATTTTTTAGTTCAACCTACTCGTTAATCCTTTCTAATATTAATCTCAGTAACACTTTTCTACCATAGTTTCTATTCATTATAAAAAAATGAAAGTGGAATACTTCAAAATATAGAAAATCTTTATTCCAAATACAGAAAAAACTTTATTAAATTTAATATCTAAAATTGGATAATATAATTTTAAAATACATATGAAAAATTTAATAAAAATCATTTTTAGAAAAATACATTTTTAAGCATAAAATTGAATTTATTCCTATTACATACATAGTAAAAACCATTAAATGGATGTTAGGTTATTTTATTGAATATATTATCTTGAAATTTAATTAAAATAATTAATCAATGGGGATGAATTTAATTTATTAATATAAAAACACATTGCATTCCTAAAAGCATTTTTTAGAAAAACATTACATTTTTTTATTCAAATGATTTTATTTTATTTTATAACCAATTGATTCCAATAAAATTATTTTATACATGTTTAAAGAATATTTTTTTTATAATTTTAATATTAATAAATAATTTTAAAATAAATCAGAGATTAAAAAAGTGTTTATAAATAATGTATAAAAAAATAGTTTTTTCTGATCAATATTATTTCTTAAATAAATTAGAAATTATTTTCAAAAGTTATATTTATTTTAAATTACATAAGGTTGTCCTCATTTTATAATTTATAATAATTATTAAATTTTTTGTAGTGTATCATGATTCACAAGATATTTAATAAATTTATTTATTAGAGGTAAATACATTTAAAAATCCCAAGGTGTTACAATAAGTTAGGGGAAGAAACATGGGATCCTGATGAAGAAATGAATTAACATTACCCAATATAGTTCATGAAAACTAAAAATTTCAAGGAATAAGTAATTTAATAGTGGGAGAATATAATAACCTAGATTGTACTCTATATATTTCATTTTATTATGTGTTATTTTATTTTTTTCATAATATTATAGTAATATTACATAATTAAATCCACTAGAACAACTACAACTATTAAAATTACGTAAATTATATAACCACACTATGTAAAATAGAAAATAACCCAATAGTAAAACAAACAGAAGTAAAAAAGACAAAACTTGATATTCAATTATGTCATAGTCCTCTAAAATTATAATGGACATAAACAATAATTTAAAAAAAGAAACAAAACAATAGTTATATAATATATAATTTGAAAATAAAAACCAAAAAACCTTAATCATAAATGTAGTGAATAGTTAATGAATGAAATAATAGGTATTTATAGTAATTATAATACCATTAAGATTATTGTACATGATATATATAGCGGTTGGAAATATAACCATTAGAATTGTAATCATAACATTATAATGGAAATGTGCTCATTGAGATAGTAAAATGAGGACTACGGTAATCAATGAATTAAATCTCTAAGTAATTTTTATTATTAATTTAACACGTAAATTTATGAATCAAAATTATATAAAAAAATTGAATAATTAATCTATGAAAATGTAAGTATATGTGTACATTTTCAGTAATTTTTTATATTATTAAATAATATAATAATTTTAATACAAGAATTGAAAATTTAAATCAAAAAATTTAAAATTTAATTTCATTTTCATAGTCATCTTGTTAATATTATCTAAAAGAGGAAATTGTTTTTTTAAAAGTTGATATTTAACTATAAAATGGGCTAAAATATGGTATTTTATGTAAAAAGTTAAATAGATGATTAATTTCATATAATATGACATATGAAACAATTATATTTGATTGAAATACATAATTTTAAATATAAAGCCATAAGAATCATCAGTATTTGGATATATTGAACAGAAAAAATTAATTAATATTTTATTATGAAATTATTCTCTCATCAATATATTAACACCACCCATTTGAAGCCCACATATCCTTACACTATAAGCTTATTTTCTTGTGTAAATTATAAAAACCCACAAACATTTATATCCATGATTTGGAGACTATTTTCAAACAAAAGTACCATTCTATGATGTATTTAGGTGATTTCTAAGGTAGCTACATGGAAGTGATAAATTAATTATTTCATTTCATACACCAATAAGTTTTACTGCTTTATTAATTCAACTACGTCATTCAAATTATCATATACAATTACTCTCCTATATAATTAAGATTATGATTGTACTATAATATGAATTATATAATTAGATAATTTAGAAAATTCATTTTATAGTTGTTTATAGCACCCTTCACATCATTGCTAGTTTTAATTTCCTATGTGTATAATGTTATAACACATCAATTATCGACTTACATGAATATATTTGAAAAGAGAATTTAATAAAAAAATATAATATTTAAGAAATAATTAAGATATTATAATAAAAAAACATGAATTATATGAATTAAATTAATATTAAAAGACTAGGGAAATTTCAACAACCCAAAACAAGGATACCATGTTACCTTTTATGATTTTAAGCTATTTTGGATTATATATTTAATTATTTAACTTTTGTGATAATATAATGAAAAATAATCTACAACTATAAAAATTTATAGATCATGAAACTATTTTATATCACCATTGACCATTATCAATATACGTAACAATTTTGGAGTAATTGATTGAATACGAAAAAGTGTTTGAAATATAAAACAACAATGGAATAAATGAATGACATATGTCAAAAAATGAATATTAATATTCTAAATTCACATTAATTAGTTTATGTGGAATTATATTTACATAAGTAATTTAATAATTTAGGCGGTCAAAGGTGTGTCCAGGAGAGTGAGGACATGCGACAATTGGTCTTTTACACTTATCTTTGTTATCAAGTTTATACCCACTATTTACCTCTTTTAGTCCTTTTTATTCAATTTATATTTTAAATAAATATCTCTATTTTGAGTACAAATTCATTTATTACATTCATTAATGTGGATATGCATGTCATTTTAGTATCATAACCTATCTTTTCATTAAATAAAAATTGAAAATAATAATAATTTAGACTCATTCATCATTTTCATTATTTACTATGATAGATACTATTAAAAAACATTCATTTCAAAAGAATCATTATTTGTACATAAAATATTATTCTTCAATTATATTTTGTTAAAATAAAATTTTCATGAACCAAACCTAGAAGTCAATCCGACGGATTCCAAAGTTGGACCATGACATACTTGAGGGGTGTCCTTGATCACACATGGCAACAATAAGTATTAACAGATATCAATACATAATTATGAGAATTTATCATAACAAATAAGATGAAACATTAGTATAATTTCTCAAAAAATATAATCATGAACAATCTATAATTTAGATATCTACAATAATTTAAAAACAAAAATAAATACAAAATATAAACAGGTAAAAAACATAACATTAATTAAATGAACAAATGAACTAAAATAAATAAGTACGTAGAAAAAATGTAAAATAAAAGGTCGAAGAGGCCAATAAGACCGATAAAACTAACTAAAAATGAAAATTTGAAACAAAATATAAGACCATGATACAATATCCATGTGACCACTTGGTCAATATCATTTCATAAAGCTGACTCACTCCCTGTGAAATCATTAAAAAATACATGAAACTATAAAAAAACTCAATTTTACCATCTTTGAGTTTCATAAGCCAGGTTTCATCATAACAGAGCTCTATAGGAAATACCTAGAGATTCCATGCATTCCATTTATTCAAATAAACCATCAATTATAGTTTTTATGATAGATAAATGATACGTTTTATTCTTTAAAAACAAACTAATCATTATATTTTCCAAATGAAACACATTCAAAATCAAAAAATTCCTTAAATAAAAATTTAAAACATTTTGAAAACCATATCTTTTTAAATACATTGTTTGAAGCATTCTTTTAAAGAATCACCCAACTTAAACAAGAAGAACTAAATAATTGAAATAAGATAATAGATTTAGGAACATAAAATAAAATTATAACTAAGGAAATATGTCATGCCCTATCTATAAACTAGAGAAACAATAGTTTAACCATATAATATAATCATGCGATAATATTATATAGATAATCACAGTCAATTCCTAAACATCATATGAGGTGTCGCCAAGAATTATCATTTTGGAAACATCTGCAGGCCTATCAATTCACCCCAATATAAATAACTAACTTACTTCTCTCAACTATCATCACTGGTCACACTCCTCTACGACCTATTTACTTCCACCCCATGGGGGATCTAGTCCATGTAATCGAGAATAAATATTAATTTTCTCTTATCACTCACTAAGATGCCTAATACCCCATGATGATAATAATAATTGGAGGTGAAATAAAATTTTCTTGTCTCTATAAAGGATTACAAAATCCAAAATAAATTTTTCCAACCTGCACCACCACACCGACCATGTGAAATCGATCCCTAATGTGGATGGATTTTATGGAGGTGAACCCTTTGATAAAAATGATTGGGGGTACCAACCAGGCCTTAAGAATTTCAAAACATTAGCATATTCTAAAATATATTTCATACCCATTTAAAAAAAAATCTCATTAGATTACTCATTTTAAAATTTATAAATGTTCCTATGATTCTATTTCTTGAAAACCACATTATAAAATCTAGTATCTCTTTATGTTCCACTTTGAAAAATATAAATACATTTTTGAAACCCTTATTTTAAAAGGACTCCCATAAACTTCCTCTCTCACACACACACTTATATATATATATTCATAAACATATCTATAGGTTCTTATCCACTTGCATATATATATATATATATATCTATGTTATTGGGATTCACAAAGGAAACCAATAATGAAATGAAGTCTGAATTATTAGTCAAAAACAATGAGGTTCAATGATATAAACCCTCAAAAGTAAAATAGAATAAATGAACTAAATAAATACACACATAAAACATAAAATACAACCATATAGAATCTTTATAAATCACTTAAACTCATTCAAAACTAAATGAAAAAAATTATATTTTGTACTTTTTTTTAAACATCTGGAATATGAAATAAGAGATATTGAGGCTATTCCTTGGAGTTATAGCTTGAAGTAAAGAGGAATAAAATAGGTAATCAAGATAGATGAAGGGAGAATATACAATAGCCTCTACCAAGGTAGAGACACATGAATTATAAGATATATTTCTCCATTTTTTCTTTTTTTCAAGAGGGAAAAATTATAAAAATTTAATTTTAATGGATTCTTGGGACTATGCATAGTTTGGCCACATAGTTTACCAAAATGCATGCCAAACGTGAACCCCTAAATGAAGAGAAAAATGAAGTCACATAGTTGGGACATATGGTTGGAGATACCATTTGGAAGCTAGAAAAATAATCCTTTGTCATGGCTGAATACCGACTCACATACATTTCATATTGTTTCCTCTAACCATGTTCTAGTTCTGTTCAATGCATAAAAACAAAAAAAAAAGACAATTTTAAATTTTTTTGGACCAAAACCCAAGTTAATGACTAAATGTATATAAAATAATAAAATAAAAGTACCTGACAGGTTATGGTGAGATAAACAACCCACTATACAACTTTTTACACCCAACAAGATATTGAGTTTTGAAGGGAATAGATAACCAAGCCCAAGGCATGTACCCAAAAGAGAAAAAACATGAAACTAAATATAAAAAAATAAATTTAAACAAATAAAACTGTCATATATATGTTTTTCTCCAACCATAGTCAAAAGCAACTAAACAAACCAAGATAGATAAGAAATTAAGATTCATAGTGGATCTCTCCCCCATTTAAGAGTTTATTAATAAGGAATATCATTCAAAATAATAGGAAACCTCAAGAAAAATATAGAAAGAAACTTTGATTAATTTCTATAAGACATATTCTCACTCTTATAATGAGAACACAAAATTGGAAAAACAATATATGATCTAAATATTTTATCTTGTAAAAAAAGTAATAAGAACAAAATAAAATTTTTTAATACCACAAATAGTTCTAAAAAACATTCAATATATTATGGTTGACAATAATTATTACCTTGATGATTGTTCCACTTATAGAACTTTTAATGGTATCCCAACTGACCATAGTATAAATAGGAATTTGCGACATTAAAGGAATATAGATTATAATTTCTAATCCAACCACACTGCAAGCAATAGAGAGAATGTTTCTAATTGATGAAGTGATGTCCAAATTATAGGGCTCTCCTTAAATAGGTTCCTCCAGTAGCTAATCCTAATTAGATAGGGAATATTACCACCCCCAAGGGAGAAAGTAAGACCACCCATCCTATGTTCCCCCTCTAAAACAAACTCATCTTGATAAGCTTTATCCACCATGTGTTTAAACTTTACTATCTCATAAGAAATAACATAAAAACTAAGATCCAAATGAAAAATATTCACAAGTAGACAAGACTTCAATTAATCAATTGACTCTATCTCATAATAAAAATTAAGTAGATTATTAATATTCTTTATTTAATATTTCAATTTCCATTTACCTTTCTAGAGATTCATGATCTCCACCACTTTATCTATCTCAATATCCTAAGGAAGAAACCACTAAGTGAACATGGGTTTAAAGAACTCCTATTTCATCCAAAATTTCTACTGAATAGGGATGATGAGTTTTCATTGACCCAAATTAGGACCTTAAAATAGACACAAAACACCCCTCACCCTTATTGCATCAGGAGTCCCAAATTTACAAAAAACAAACTTAGCATTTCCAATCCACTCCTAAAATTTTAACATACCTAAATCACCTATAATAACATGAAATCTCTGAAACAAATTATATCAACCACTTTATCATGAGTCTTGGTGGTTTTTTAATCTAAACATGATACTCTAAAATCCTTATGAACATTTATAACACTTCTTAGAGGTATATCATATATAATACAAAATTATTGGGAATAATAAAAAACAATCCAATTATAAATCATACCTATCTATAAATGAATCTCAATATTGAACAAATCATTAAAAAGTGAATAAACTTAAAATAGAAAAGGAAAATTTAAAAGATTACCCTTTTAAACCATTTGATGATTCAAATTTAATATTTAAAAATATTTAATTTTACATGAAAACCACATTAAATCTAAAAAATTAATATTAAAAATTAATTTCTAACTTAATCCCATCTCAAAACAATACAAAATATTCATTTAAAACATTCACGAGTCTTGGGACTCAAACACCATTCATTTCATTTCATTAAATAACTATTTTAAAATTTATAACTTGACTTCAACTTTTAAAAACTAAACATCAATTTCAAAATAAATTTAAAATAAAACCAATTATTATTATTCATCTATGGAAAACTACCCGAAAATAAGAATAATATCCAAATATAAGTCAAGGGGAAATAATATCAAATTTTTTTTAACATAAAATTTCAATGGTGGTTAGTGAAATCATAAAGAGTCTCCTTTTAGTTTGGGAAACTGTTCTCTAAAATTATAGAATTACATTGGAAGGTGATCAAACTATAAACACGATCTCCATATAGTTTTCCTAGCTACATCAGGTAGATGCGTGCCTCTAATTATATGTTCACATTCACTTCCAAAACATATATAAAATCATAAAAATACCAATAAAATTTCAACATAATCTCAAATAACATCCACATAAACCAAAAAACAACAAGAACATATATAGATAGATCAAAACACAAGACTAAAAGCCCAAAACCCATTGAATATAAAGGATTAGGATGTGTAATAGATCATAACACTATTCTATACTCCTGCCTCTTGAGTTTGGATATTCATAATCTCTAATATACCTATAATCCCATATAATAAATGGAACTCTATGAATATATGTCTCTTTGAATCCTAGGATCTGATAGAATTTTTTAATGAACTAACTCGACCTGTCTATCTAGAAGACATCAATGTTATCTACAGACATAATCTATTCCCCTAGAGTGATGAAAAGTGTCAAGGGAATCCTAATAAATTTTTGGGGATGATTTAGTTTCATAAATAATATTTAATACTAGGAGACTTTCTATTAAAATTCGGGCATGAAACATACAATCATTGGAAGTCCATGCCAAGTCAAAAAATATAAATAAATATAATGTAGAGAAAACACAATATAACTCATAAAAAATAACCAAATGAAGTAAAATTTAAAATTGAACTGATATAAATATGGATCAAATGAATTATAGGCCGAATAGTCTGATATAACATAGAAAAACGAAAACTTAAAACAGACTCTATAATGTTGAAACAATATCCATGAAGCTACTCAGTCACCACCCATCTATAAATCTAACACATTCCATGTGAAATACCCATACAATAGTAGAACCTAGAAAAAAAATATGTCTATCAAAACCAAGTGATAGAGGTAGGGTGTGATAAAAATAGAGTGTAGTAGAAAATTACTACAGAGTCGATGGATGAGATTGTTTAAAGAAATCAATCAATTATTGTCTGAAATATATATAGAAAATAATTTTGGGTTCATTATGAAAAAACCATCAGAATATTTTCCAAAATAAAAATGATTAAAAAATAAGAAATTATTTAAAAAACTTCTAAAACTGTTAAAAACTATCATTAATTAAATACACCTTTTGAAAAACTATTTAAAACAAATACCCAACACACAAGAAAAAACCAAATTATTGAACCAATATTACAGAAGTAAAGAAATAATAATAAAGTAAAACGAAGGGACTTTTTCATTAAGAAAACATAAAACTGAGAAACATTAGTAAATCCAAGTATTAAAATAATGAATAAATAAAATATAGATAATCATGGGAAATTTGTAATCATCCCATGAGTTAACCCTAGAAATACCAAAGTTAGAAGCATCTAGAGGCCTATCGATTAATTCATATTCTAATAAACAACTAGCTTCTCTCAAATATCATCACCAGTAAAACTCTCTTCTGGGTTATGTACATTCATACCATGGGGGATCTAGACTATCTAATTTAGAATTGATAGTAATTATCTATTATCCATCACTATGATTCCTAGATTACCATAATGATAACAAGTGTGGGTGGTGAGCTATCATATATATAAAGTTTCTAAATAAACTACCAATAAAAGAAAAAAATCCATCTTCTAATCACAAATCCATACACTAACCCTTTGAAATCAGACATTAAATTTATGGTTTTCCATGGTGGTTCAAACTTTAAAAGAAAAACTATAGAGGTAGAAACCAAGACTTATGAAATAAAAAATATAAGTTCCTTCTAAAATCTATTTTAAAACCATTTTAAATCAAATATTCTCAGAGAAATATTTTTTGATGTTCCAAATAATCCTGAGAGTCCACTTATAGAAAATAACATTAGATAATGTAATTTCTCTTTAATATCCACATTGAAAAAATGAAAATACATTTTTAAAACCCATTTTCTCAATGAATTCCCCCTACGAACGTCAACATATATTCACATACCCAAACATATGTATGATTAAACATACATATATAGGTTCTTAACTAAATCATATATATATATATATATACATCCATGGTCATAGGAAGAATCGAGGAAACCAACAAGTAAATCTGATCTAAATCATTTTTTCATAATTAAGGGGGCTTAATAAAGTAAACACCTAAAAGTATATAAGATGTAAGTAACCAAATCTAAACATACCTAAAACCTAAAAAACAATCCCACTGAATCAATATAAATCTATGAAACCAATTAAACACTCAAATCCATTTTAAAACCCCTTTTTAGATTTTATTTCAAACAAGTGGAATATGATAAATTCATTTGAAAATATTTGATATGATTTAAGACCTTATTTATTTTTTTAAAGTGAGAAAAACTAAAAAATTACAATTTTAGAGAAAACAAATTAATAATACTGAAGCATCCATTGTGTGTAAAGAAAAAGAAAAGTCATGGAACCAGAAAAATGAAACCATGTGAAGATGTGACAAAAACATTAGAAATAAGAAGAAGTGTTCTGGATAAATGATCCTTATACAAAATCATCAAGAATTAAATAATATTAGGTTAAAATAAATCTCTATGGTGTTTTTTACAATATTACTATAGGGAATGAAAAAATGGGGAACAAGAGAAATATGGAATTATAAGATGAATGTAGTCCATACCATGAAGATCTTCTATGAAATAGAGAGGAATGACTAAGGAAATTGAGGGGTAAGAATGGAGAATCTCCAACCACCTCTCCAATGTAGGATTCATAAGAAATGGTTGTAGAAAATTAAAATTTCAGGGTTTTATGTTGAGATAGAAAAATTGGGAAAACCAAATTTTTAATGATTCAGGGAACTATGCATGATTTGACGGTATAAAATATTAAAGATGTGATAAGGTGTGGTGTGAATTTTTTATTTAATTCTATTAAAAATAAGTTTTACACAACTATTCAAATGAATTTTATCTTTCAGGATCCATATCTCCTTCTCTCATCATTTATTACCTATTAAAAAGTCAACATATATTTTATAAACCAATAAAAATATTCATATATTATTATTATTTTCTGGGAATATAAATACATAGACACACAAATTAACCCAAATTTCACACATTAAAATATTAAAAAGGGTATTCATATCTCAATATTTTCCTTTTATTCATGCCCCCTCACCATTATATTTTCTATGTGAAGTTTTTAGTGATGCCAGGTAGTAACACAACGTGGCAGGGTGAATTAGTGTGGGATATGTTTTAATGAATACATTTGTTATTATAATTATATGAAAATATAATAATTTTAATATTAATGGATCTCATAAACATCCACCAACATAGTCACATCGCATGAGAGTCAAAAATTAAAGGGATAATAAAACATTTTAATTTTTAATGATACAATACCAGAGTGTCTATCTACTCCTTTTTGTGTTTAAGTAAATTCTGAGGCATATATTTTCTTACTAGTGTAGAAATGTGACAATAGTATGTGATATGGTATCATCTATAACTCAACAATTACATGATTTGGGTATTCATCATCCATAATCCTTGATATGGTATCATCCTTGACCCAATACTATCTCTATATTATTAATTATCTCTTGAAAGGATTATACAATTGAATCCCTCTTGTTATGTGTATCTAAATAATTTTTTTAATTTAATTGCTTCAGTATCAAATTATTATCCTCTAATATTTTAAAAAATAATATTTATTATTCGTTTGGGGATATATATATATATTTCAATATACTTCTTTTTCAATGGAAACACCCTAAAAATTCTGAAACAAAATCTTGTATTCGATAACATGTATGACACATGACACCAAAAGCTTATAGAAATAAAAATATCTTGAGTGTTTTAAATATATATTTACTACTTTAAATAAATTCAATATAATTTATATCTTGTAATTGAAATGATTCTGAGTTAGCATGCGACATATGCCACAATGTGTTTCTTCAATGGCATGCGTTACACATAATAATGAGTTTTACTAAACAATATTATATTATAGAAATATTATAATTTAATTTAACAAGATATAAAATAAGTATTATTAATATTATTATATAACATATGAAAATATGTGGTTTATAAAAATATAAAATTAATTAATTGGATAAAAATTAATTAGATATGAATATAATAACCAATAGAAAATTAACATAATATTTTTATTAAAAGATATTTTTATGCCCACAAAGTTATTCTACCCTAATAAATTTAATTAATTATAATCATAAGTGATATTAATATAATATATATATTATATTCAATATATTAATTTTGATATTCATCTAATATATTTGATACGCATAATATAAGAACAAACCCAATTTTACACATAAAATACTATATTTTAAATATGGAATTTTAAACCCCCTTTAATGAAGAATCTATTTTAAATTAACAATTTTGACCTTTTATAGATTATATATTTAAAAATAAACATCAAATTTGAAATATAGACATTAAATTTAGGTTTTGGTGGTTTTGGGTATATTTCTATGAAGTTTCACTTTTTAATAAATAATGAAAAATACTGAATGTAAATCCAAAATTATTTTTTCATATAATATATTTATATGGTTAAATAAAAAATTAATTTGGTTTTAATGTTTAATTAGGTAATTTTTTTATCAATTAATCAAATTTAGGTCCTTGAAATCAATTTCACTTTGAAATTTACTATAAAAACATAGCAAATTCTTGGACATTATTACATAAAAAACTAGTATTGTCGTGTTGTCTATGGGAGTAGATTTAAATTAATTTATAACACTTATGTGATTTTAATTTTGGAAAATTTTATTCAATACTTGGAATAATAATAATTTATAATGTATAATATGTTAAAATTATTTTTTGGAACAAAAATATTATTGAACGTAATAAAAAATAATGACAATGACTAATGTAAAATTAAGCTTAATAAAAGACTAAACTGTAATCTTAAGGGCAAAAATGACCTAGATACTTATAAATAATCCATTATATGAACATATTAAGACCCTATCACCAATTTTATAAAATTTAGACTATTATGGGAGCCACTATCACTATGAAAAACATGTATGGAATTCATTTTTCAAAATATTACAGGAGTCCCACTCCTCATCCACAATAAAAAGCCCCCCTACTCCCACTTATTAAAATATAAAAAGCCACATTGGATAGAAAAATATCTAAAAAAAATATCTCCCCTAAAATCCCTCCCTGTATCATAGAATCCCCCCTTGGTAATAAGACAATCCAAGGAATCATTTGGTAGAAACCAAAAGGAGTTACCTGATTAAGAGGTAATATATTTCCTTAAGCATTTTTAGTTTCATTTCATTTATCCACTACATAAACTCTCATTATTCCATTATTATGTAAAAAAATATATCATAAATATACTATGATGTTTTTTAATTTTTTTGACCTAAAATTTAACACACATCCATATAATGGGAAACAGACATACTATTTATGTGAATGAAAAACTACAGCCTCACGAAACAATGATTGTTCGTTATTACTTTGAAAAATATCACGATAGTAATTATGATGGAAAAGATACTTATATATTTTATATAGAATATTTATTTTTCATTTATTCTTATTTAATTATTTTTTTAACTCATATCCTTATCCATTCCATTTTCTGTAAATATAATAACATCGTTTGTGGAAGTGTGGACTATCGCCCCTCAAAGCGATGAGATTCATTTAACCTATATTTGGAATGTATAAAAGAACGTTTTAGTTAAAAATATCTGAAATAAATAAACTATATATGATATTAATTACATAATTAACTTTATATAAATATAATATATACCATTATCTTTATTACCCTTTCACACACCTAAAAAAGTGATAATATAATTGTTGGACGTGTGGACTACCACCTCCTCTACATGATGTGGCTCATCTTAAATTACAAGAATAATATATATAATTATATATGATTAAAAAAATTTGATTTATGATATAATGAACATTATGGAAATATATAATGCTACTTAACTACTTTCTATAACAAGAACTGAAAAATGTGAACGTTACCGTCTCTATGATTATAACATTGAATCATTTTTCATATCCATATTTAATGATTGGTTTTAGATGTATCATTGATGTATAAATAGGATAATTATGTGATTAATTTTATTCTAGATATTTTATATAATGGCCCCATTGGCAATATTTTACAAACCAGTGTTATTTTTGATGCATAAAATGAATTTGGTCAAAACAACCAACATAGAAATAATTGTTTCAATAGTTGTATACAATATAGTAATAAGTGAAATAATTTTTTTGATAAACATTAAAAAGTTTCTAAATAAAGTAAATAATTAACAAAATTTATTATTCATGAATAAAGAAACACACTCTACAAATCATACGCAAGGTAAGGGATTTCATCTCAATTTATATTATATTGAACTATATTTGTTTTTATGAACCTACTATCCTTTATATAGTGTATATACTATAATTTGAAATTATATATCAAAAAATAATTATTATCATGATATTATAAGTTTCATTTAATTTTATACCTTCATGGATATTATTATTTGAATGTTTCATAGTGGTATGAGACACTTTAGAATTTTTAATGACTATTCTCCATAAGAATGCTTTTAATTATTATCTTTGTAATCTCACTTCCATTTGTGCTTGTAATATTTCTCTTCAAATAATCACTTAGTTTTTTATGAACCTGATTTTTTATACAAATTTCTCATACTACCTCTTTTTTATATAATATCATGATTTAATCACTATTCATGATATTTTGAGTTTCAATTTCAATTATTTCATCGAAGGGGATTTTAGTTAAAAGTTTCCTCATGGAAAAGAGATTTCAAAACCCAATGACATTTTCAATTTTTTATACTGCTCCTATATTGTCATTAATATTCTTCCATTATGTGTATAATTACATTGAATATATATTAATGTATTTCCACTTCCCTATTTGAATTTATAGTTGATACACTTAATCTATTCATTGATCGATTATCACTTCAAAGATATAGTATTCTCAAGGGTTTTACATCAAAATATCAATTTTTTGGAATTGTATATAACTGAATTTACATCAAAAGAAATTATTTCACCTTATTCTAATAAACCCTTTAATTTTATTCTACTGTGGTTATTCATGACCATTTATTAAGTAATAGTACCATTTTCCCACCCTTTGGTTCTCAAAATTGTTTAGAAAATATTTCTAAGAAAACCCCATTTCATTTATCTCTTTAGTAAGAGAACCTATTTTATTTTAAAAACACCATTTTCTAAAATTAATTTCAAAAATGTTTTTAACATGATTTTTAATTAATTTTTACTCTTTTTTTCTTTTACCAATGTTTTCAAATGAATCTTCTTGTTAATTTTAAAACAAGGCATTTTTTGAATTTTTTATTGTGTAAAAGGAAATTTACTGTTAACATGTATGGAAATTATAGATTTACTTTCCATAATATCATTGAAGCTCACTTTTCATTAATAAATGATTAATTTCTAAAGAAAATATTTTCAAAAGTGATTCTCAAATAAACTGTTTTTCAAAAGGTTATTTTAAAAAAGGATATTTTCTTCATGAATGTTTTTAAAAAATATTTTTATAGTATTTATATTAATAAATGAAAACATCCCTTTATTTTACTCCAATTGGGATATTTTTTATTAATAACATCCTTAATGTTCATTTGGATGGGTTATGGTTGATTTTTCCAAGGATAATATTCAAATTTACTTCCTAAATTAATTTATTAGTCCCCTTAAAATATTTAATCTCATATGATCATTGAACATTGAATTTCACCTAAATTATTTATTTCATTTTTCATGGATAATATTTTCTCCCAGACCATATACCATTTTACAAACAATGTCTACTTTTATAGTTAATTTATTATTTGGGGTAATATTTATAATTTTGTATTATTTATTGAATATGGATATTTGATATGGTGTATTATTTAATTCTAACGTTAGATATAAGGATTTATTAGGATAGTCAATCAAAGGTGGATCCCATATTTTATATAGCTCCTCAATGCATCAATTAGTTATTATAAGAAAAATAAGTTTCCTAAATTAATCGAGTTTTAATCCATAATTTTAAAAAGTCTATTATAAGGTCTTGATGGTATAGGTTTTCACGTGCCTCATAAATGAATTCCAATGAAAAGAATTTCCCTCATTTAGTTTCAGTTATTATTCATCTATGAGATTTTTCATCGACATATTTATAGATATATTTTATTTTCAGTTCATTGATTAAATGAAATGTGTCTGAGTTTCTTACCATTCCATATTTATTTTTCCTTATCTATTTATTTCAATGGAATGTGTTTTCATTTACCTCATATTATTTTTTATTCAATCCCTTTTCATCCTATTGATTATATTGTAGGTTTATTTAGTTATTTACTATGACATAATTATTGTTCTCATTTATTAATTATTGATTCCTCTATAACATAACATAAATGATCATTTGAGATCACCCATATTTATGTTTCCTTTAACCAAGATTCCATGAAGTGTACCAAGAAAGATATTCAAGTATACTGTAGAAGGAATATAGTTATCCTTGATGTAATTTATTTAGAAAAATTTATATTGTAATTAGTGTATTAATTTGTAATAAAAGAATCATTTTTGTATCTAGATTACTAATACTACTAAACTGATAAGTCATTTGGGATTTGATTCCTTATAATCATTTTAATTTAATGGATACCATACACTTGCTCTGGGATTTCATGGGTTAATTCACTGTAGTTGGTATCAAATGATGTTTAATATAAACCATGGGAGATGGATTTCGGAAAACATAAATTATAGAACATAACAATAACGTATAATTTGATGATATGTATATAAGAACATCCTAATGTTTCTATTAGATAGATATTATTTAGTTTTTTTAGAAATAAATCCCTATATGGATACTATATGTGGAAAAGGTTCTGAAACATATGTTCATAGGAGTAACAACTCCAACAAGGTGTGTGAGTCTTGACTCAGCGTAACCTGGTTCATAATAATGGGCATTATTTCACACATAGTTTTTCATTACTAGGTCATATGATTTGGAAAATTTAAATTTTCTTTATAAACCACTATAAATGATTTTGAAAATACACCACCTAGGATAAACAAAGGTGTTTTATATTGAAGATAAAGTGTCATTATTTATAAATCCTATGAATGATATTATGGATACACCCTAGACCAAGTAAGGATCTATGTAGAAATAAATATATCAAATATTTATGTATTTAGGTTTTATTGAAAACCAAAGTTAAAATTATATTTAGTTATTAAAAAAAGTTAAATGTTTTCCATTATATTTATTTTTTAAATTATATGGTTTTATAAAAGGAAAACCTATATACCAAGTGACAACCAATCATTTTTAGCATGGTCACGGGACTTGAACCCATGACCGAAGGATGATAAGTGTTTAACACCAACCACAGACCTACACAATGTCAAAGTTAAAATTTCATTATTTTTTATTAAAAAATTTGATGAATTAATATTAATGATGAATTGTTAGTGTATATTTTATAGTTTTTGAAATTAATTTCATTTCCATATTAGTTTTTAAAAATTTATAGAGGCAAGTAGCCATACTTTTCAAACTTTTATGGGATTTTAGATCCTTTAGAAACATATTTTAGTATTTCAGGAATCAAAATAAATTTTTAGATAAATTGGGAAACTAATATAAGAACAACCAATTTATGAAATTATATTTCATTATATTCTTAGATAGTAAAATAATTTCTTAACATTAGGAAAATGATCAAAAAAATATTTTCATAATACGTTATTTTTTCTTAGACCTATGGTTTTATAAATCATCATAGATTTACACAATTGAGGACCTAAACATTCCATTTACCTTTTAATTTTTGTGAATAATGGCCTCAATCACTCCCTATAAATATTTAAACTATTCCACCAAGTACATATGTCTACTTTATACTAATGATATCATACTAAGAGACCTAGTTATATGTTATTCTTTGTGATCTTTGTACTTCCTATTATCTATTTTCTAGATAATGTTTTAGGAATCCCTCTCATGATGTGGGATTTTAGACATGGGAAATATAAAACAATATATCACCAATATTGAGTTTAATTTTCATGGACGTAATTTATTTAAGGTGGGGAGAATATAACACCCTAAAAATTCTAAAAGAGTAACTTATATTTGAGAGCGTGTATCCAACCCAACAACAATCGTGTCAGGAATTATAATATCTTTAGTATTTATAATATATTTACTACTTTAAATAAATTCAATATAATTTATATATTTCAAGGAACATGATACCAAGTTAGCATTCAACATATGCAACAATGAGTTTCTTTGACGTCTTGCGTTACACAGAAGACTATGTTTTACTAAACAATAATATATTTCTAAAATATTAGTACTTAATATAATAAGATATAAAATAAACATTATGAATATTATTAAACAAATAATGAAAATATATTTTTTATCAAAATCTAAAATGAATTAATTTTTCAAAAATTAATTATAAATGAATACAAGAACCAATTGCATGTTAAAATAATATTTTTATAGAAGGATATTTCTAGGATCAAAAAGTTGTTTTACCGTAAGAAAATAAATAAATTAAAATTAGTTAGTGATATTAATGTAATATATATATATATATATATTATTTTTATGTATAATATTAATTATATTTATCCAATAGATATGATAATTATAATATAATAAAAATCCAAATTTTATAAATAAAATAAAATATTTTATTAAGGAATTTTTTCAAACTCTTAATGGAGAACCTATTATAAATTAAAATTTCGTAACTTTTATAAATTATAAATGTAAAAATAAACTTCAAATTTAAAATAGAAACAAAAAAATTATAGTAGGATGAGTTTTGGGTATTTTTCTACGAAGACTCTTTTTAATGAAAAATAATGAATTTTAATTCAAAAATATTTTTTCAAATAGTTTATTTATATGGTTAAATTATATTTCAATTATAATAACTGTACTAATCCTAGGTACCAATCCCTTCCACGTGTCCACCATACATTAACCCACACTTCTGCTCCCCCCTGTCTTCCATATAGCCTCTCCATTTCAAACTAGTTTTTTCCATCCATCCATCTTTGGAACATTTTTTCCCTTACTTTATCCTCATACTCAAGATTCCTTTCCAATTGATCTAGGGTCCCCATAACCACAAATTTACGTCTTCTATCCTCCTGCTTGCAGTCCCTCTCCATTCAATCTAGGGTTACTTTTGACCCTAGTCAATGTGATTCTTTGTGTAAAACCCTTTGGATCCCACCTTCCCTCTTTTCCATGCAGTTTCCTTGTGTTTCTACTCCCTATTCTGCTTCAAATGCTGTCATTCTTCACAAGTGGTCGATATTTTTTTCCCTCTATTATGATTAGGGTTCCGGTCATTTTTCATACCCTCCTCTACCTATGCCTGCTTCACCACCTTTTATACCTCCTCGGTTACCCACAACCACTACCTATCCCTTTGCCACCCCTTTCGATGTCCTTATCATGTCCCTATCATGCTAACCCCATCCTCACCCTATCCCTAGGGTACCGGATATGGTTACCCATACCGTTCCTGCTTCTACTCATACAATCCAGCACCTAAATGTACCTATTAGTTTGAATCCATCATTACATTGTGATATTACTCAAAAATCAACTGGTAAATATCTTGAGGTTTGTGCATTTGAAGCTTTCCATTGAGTTTATACTGTCTACTCAAAACGACTCAGTTCAGCATCCTTCCATTTCAAAATAAAGTAGTACATTTCTACGAAACAGTGTCGGCTCAAAATTTTCACCATATGTATGTAAGGTAACTGTTATTTTACAGTTTCCTATCCTTGATGCACAACAAATCAACCTCTAGTCCATGATTAGTTTTAATTATATATACGACAACACAATAATTTTTCTGTTGTAACACCCACCTCTGGCTTGTGATTACTTTTCATTCTATTTCCCATTTATCTTCTTCTCATCAACATACTGCTCACCATGTTATAGTTTCGAGGAGGTCTTATCTTCCTGTAGAATGTTCAATTTTTGATTCACCATTACATATATCTATTCCTTCACAAATATTTAACATGTGAATCAACATGTATTAACTTATTCTTTCACACATATGTGTATTTACAATTCTATGAAATTTCTAAAAATATTCCTAATATTGGTGCTATAAATCACCTATCTTGATTCAGTAGAAACATCTAAAATGCATTTTGTTATTTTGAATACATATGTACCAACATTGTTGTCTGTCTCTTGCATCACATCATACAGTAAAGCATGGGTAAGAGTAATTTATTTTAAACATTGCCTAAATTTCCTTATCTATATCATGCATTATTTATCTATTGGTCATTACAATTAAAAAAAATGTTTACTCGGTTAGTTTTTCAATTAGAATCCTATTAATACAAAATATATTTCATTCACTATAGTAAAACATAAACATATTTTGATTTTCTGGAAGACAATGAAATTTCATAAAAAAGAAAACCAATCAGAAGATGGTCAGTAATTTTTTTGATGTGTTATAACCGAGTCCTTCAATGTCAATAATTTCAACCTTTTCTCTTTCACTATAATTTTTCCATAAAAAAGCCTATATATTGTGTCCCTTCCATCCCTAAAAATTTTTATTTATATATTTTCATTTTAATTTATAAAAATAAAACTTTGAAACAAATTGTTTCACTCATTCATAGGTTCAATTGGAGCATAATTCTTTATGGGTTCTCCTTGGCAGAGGTTTTTATTGCAAATCAAAGTATTCATGGATGTTCCAAGATAGCAATGATATCATTAGTGAATAAGGTCTTTGTGTATCGCTTCCTTTATATTGTTTATTTTTTCTTTATAGTGTATTGATAGTGAAATATATATTTATATTTTAATCAGTTTGTTAGTTTATGAGCACATTATAAAAGTTAAATTGTAAGAACACCACACTGTATATTTCTTATTAATTTGATCAATTTTTAATGAGGCTAGATTTTTAATGAATTCACATAATGAGAATGGTAAATTTTTGGATGATTATACGAAGGAAAATTTCTTTTATAATGTTTCTCGAGAGGCAATGTAACTTCTTGAATAATGGTTATTCTATACATGACTATACGGTTTTCAGTGTTTCAAAATATCAAGACAATTCTGGCTAGCTCATCCACAAGTTTGTTCTTTTTCATTGACCACCAAACATGTGTTGTAGTAAATGTTTAACTTATGGTCCTGGTGGAGATTCCATGCTCACAAGAGAGACTAATGATCATCCTAGATATTGGTAAATGAGGCTATTACAATATCGCTAATAATGATTTAATGTGTGATTTATTTTATTGCTAGTCAAATATTTGGCTATTAATATTTTCATGATGTTTTTATTCATTTATAATAATATTTTACTATTATTGATAGGTATATTAATTATCTATTTGACATCATTTTTTGATATCTTAATTTTCCATAATGGTTGTACAAAATTTTTCTTACAATATAATGTGCCAAAAATTTCTCAACCAAAATTAAAGGGATAGTATTAGGGGACTAAGTATCTTTGTAATTTTGACTTTTCTGTGTTTCATCTTCCTTTTTAACTTTTTTTCTTCACCTTAGGTTCAAGTTCTGCTACTTGAATTTTTTTTCAAAGGTAGTCCGAGACCCACATGCATTAGAAAAATCCCTTGGTTTTAGGCCTATTAATTTTCACTATATTTTATTAATTCTTCAGATAAAAATATGTAATTCCATTCATTGACCAGGAAAATATCCCAATTGGTTGGGAATATAACATAAAGGGTATATAATCACTTTATGTTTTAATTAGTAGTCATTTAAATGTATTTGTTTCCAGATCTGGAATCATATTATTTACTACTAATTAATATACAAAATTAAATGTATTAAATGTTATTATGTACTGGTCCAATAACATTATTTTCATAATTGAATAACTTCAAGATATGTTTTATGGATTGAATTTAATTTCACAAAAAATCAACACCATCAAGCAATTGAATTTTTTTAAAACTGATAATTAAAAAGTTCCCAACTTTGATGTCTCATCTTCCCTAAAGCATGATGTACAAATTTGTGTTTCTAGTTAAAATTCATATTATTCATCAAAAATATGTTATAATTCATTAAAAGGTATTTATAATTTTTAACTATGGTTTCAATAATGGTGGGAATTAAAAATATCTTTTATTTTATTAGCAATTTTCTATTTTATTTTTATCAACTATCCATTTCGGTTTTACACATCATATTTCTATCCGCACTGGGCCCATGATTTTACTACATGAACAGGTTTTCCTCATTCTGAAGTTTTACTAGTAAAGTTTTTCAATTTGAAATAATTTTTATTTAATTTGCCTTAAATTTTTATTGTTTCCTCTTCTGTGTTTTATTTCCTAGTTTCATATTATATCTATTTAAATTCATTCTTATTGAATTGTGTGATCCCTTTTATATTATATTGGATCCACCCAATTCCAAATAGGTGTCAAATGTCATTATCACTGAGCCTGTTATTTTCTTGGAAGTAAATTTAATGCTCAAGGATTCAATTAATGTGTTTTTGTAGGCTAGGAATGTGGGGTTTTACCAAAGCATCAGGTTCTGCATGTTTTTAATATAGTTCTTCACTACTAAAAATGGAGTAGAACTCATCATATTTTTTAGGAATTAAAGATGTCTGGATCATCCCAAAATGTTTACACCTACAATATT
This sequence comes from Viscum album, assembly GCA_963277665.1. Lineage (NCBI taxonomy): Eukaryota > Viridiplantae > Streptophyta > Magnoliopsida > Santalales > Viscaceae > Viscum > Viscum album. Next base: position 1,210,736,907 of record OY728153.1, on the reverse strand, counting down.
ATGACAAAATTTTATTGTAAGCGGCATCAAGGGTAGTGCAAAATTGATATGGAAAAAGATTCTCAAATTTTAAAAGAATTGGAATGCAATGGGATGAAACTACTGTAGTAAAATATACTATTTAAATATATTGGATTTATAGTGTTGGACATATAGATCTTACTTTCGATCTTATTAGGGATTTTATATTTGGATTCCATCCTATCAACTGTTACTATTGTAATGTTGATATTTATTGTACGTGATATAGTGGTGAAATGTTTGATGATTTTATTGTTTTAAAATAAGTGAAAATTTGTGGAATTAACCTAGATATTTATAGGTAAAAAATTTTTATTGAAGGGATTTTCCAAACTGGGAATCTTGATAAATTTATGTGTTTAATTAAATATTATAGTTTTGAGTAGTGGGTCATTTCATTTTGATGCATGTTCTACCAAATTCGATGTTATCCATGATTAATACATTGTTTGTATTGTTAATTATCTATGTAATAGTTCCCAATATGCTTACATGTCTTCATTAATTTAGGTTTCTTTATCACTATCTCTAGTTTTTGAATTCCATCGTAACAAAGATTCAAGGTAATTCAACTAATGAATTTATCTACTAATTAAAATTATTATTTTTTACATAAGCTTCTTAATAAGGTATGTGACATAAAATAATATTGTTTTTAAGGAGGTTTGACATAAAAAATGAGTACAAATTATGGAAAAATGATTCGATGTCTTCTCAAGGTTATGGATGAATCATTCTAAAAGGTTTGATTGGAATTCATTCATTATTTTTTTTCATTTCCTTGATTGATTTCTTTTAGAAGGATATGGTCGCTCATGTTGTTAGGCATTATATTTTTTTGAAACCTTTTTAAAATGTCTTATGAGTATGTTTTGAATCATTTTTAAATATACTGTTAACTTTATCTCCTTTCATCCACTATTGCATGATATTTATCCATATCTAATGAAACTTTTTTACATGATCATGTACATTATTGATGTTTTCAGAAGAAGTCAATTAGTTTTATCTTAGTTTTGAAATATGCTAATTGATTATATTATTTGATTTGAAATATAAAAAACAATGATATGAGATTTTTAATTTCTGCCTCATTTTCCTCTTATTTATATTTTGGTTTCAATGAAGCATGAGAGAGATACTTGAAATTCATGATTTCTGATTAAAGAACCTTGACTAACTGAAACAACCCACTTTTGAGTTAATCAGGATAGTGAAATCATTTATTTATTTTATATCCATATCACTATAATAGACCAAGCATTAATTTAGTAGGTATTGTAGAAATCATATCTATCCAACATTATTATATCTCTAAAGATTATTGTGATCTGACTTGATTTTCACATAGGGATGCCCAGAAAGCATATAACGTAGAAACATTACTGGGATGATCTTTTGGGATTGATCATTTCCACCTAATATAGATAGAGGAGTTTTTTGAAAGCAGATTGAATGCTGTGACTTAGGAAAAGGTCGACACATCATCCTCTACCTATCAATTTCCATTTTCTTATTCATTTTATTTTTACATTTTGTTGTGAATCTTTGATATATTTATTTATTAAATTATTATTATGAATAATATTTGAATCTATTATGTAATCTCTCTTAACTCTTATAACCATCATTCTTCATTCACCACTGTCCACACATAGTAAAAGTATTCTATAAACTATAAACAACTAGATCAGTTTAATGTTTTATATGGATTATAAAATATTTAAGTATAAAAAAATATTCTATAAAAACATTTAATTTGTAAATTTCATGTTTAAGACATCAATTATAAATTTAGTTGGTAATCTATTATCTATTATAAGTTCTAAAGATATGTACCTCTATCTACATATAACATCTCTACAATGTTTGATATCACCCAAATCACCCTTCCTTATATCGCTCCCACCCTCACATCTTATTCACATTTGAGATTTCCTAAGATTTATATGGTTTCCATCCCTCCCATTCTCCCTCTGTCTCTTTTTTATTCCCTTAAAACCTTGTAGATTTTCCATCGATCCTATTATCCCTCTATTTATTATGTTTTCGCATCCATCTCAGCCTCCGCCTCTACCCACTTTTCCTCTGTCCTCCTCACCTGCTCTGTCTACTTCACCTATGAGTCTACCTCTTCAAGACCTTTTATGGTTTAAAAATACACCATAGGCTCATGATTCTTTGTTTCCTCTAACTATGTTAATATTTTATTTACACTATTATAATCTCGACGTACTAATTAATCAACTCGACCTCAAGATTCCAGTTCCCTATTGCTACTGTAACCCCGAAAATTTTACTACTATAACCCACAAGCACCACAACTGGTAAACAAATTTCTTTACCAATGACATTCAATATAAGGGGTTTCCAAAGACTATGATCGAATGATATTTTATTAAGTATTAAGTTTGGTGAATGTAAATTTAGATTGGACTAACATTTACACAATTTTTTAAAGATTTCTTATACATAAGTGTTTTCACAATGTTCATATGTCACTTTTCATATATTATTCATACACAACTACTTATGGATTTATTATACAAAAGTGTTTTTCCAATTTATCATACATAAATGTTTTTACATGCATCTTATGCATAATTGTTTCCATATTTATCATGCATAACTATTTCTATAATTATTATAGTAACAAAAGTAGGTTTTTATGGATATATTTAGATACCCTCTAAATTTAATTTTTGGTGGTAGCTATTTAGTGCACCTACATTCATATGGTCCTAAAATTTACATAATTGTTTAGATATGGCTTATACAAAAGTGTTTCAAAACTATTTATATGTAATTTTTTCTAGAATACTCATATATAGCTATTTCTTTATTCCTGATTCAAGTGTTTCACAGGTCCTCATACATTTTTTACAGCGTATATATGAATAATTATTTCCAAATTTTTGATTCATAAGTATTTCCATATTTCTTATACTGACCATAGTAGGATGATATAGATTCTTTAGTTTCTAGATTTACTATATACTGAATTAATCCCTATAGGATAATAGGTTTCATTACATAATATAGAAATTATAATTCTCCAAACCTCGATGAAATTATTTATATTTTCTGAGAATATCATATTTTTTCTACAGATGACTTTATTTATATTTTCAACATGTTATTAAGTATCAAAAACCTTCATGAATATGATTTACTTTAAAGTGTTACTGATTTGGATTATTCTCCTTCTATTAATGATTTTTTCAGACAATTGTTTTTATTTAATGACTATTCTTTTTTAGTAGCCTCTAAACTCAATTTTAAATAAGAGGTTCTCTTTAACTAAGTTTTATTTATCAAATTTCAAGTGTTTCATGAGTGTGTAAATGTCATTTTATAAAATTTTCTAATAGATACTATATGTGGTAGAAATTATCATTATTGTTGGAATGTATTTCATCTCCCCATGACAGAAATTAAATTTTTATACTGTGGACTTCATGACCCAAATTACAATGCTAAAAGAATTATACTATTTTTAATATCTATTCCTTTGTGGTTTATTCATATACATCCCATTGAATTCATTATTTTCAATTTAAAACACATTAAAACATTAAATATTATAAATATTATAAATATTATAATTTCAATTAACAATTTTAACCATTTTTTTAATTCTTGTACTATAATTCTACCAAATATAATATTTTCTTCCATAATGATTCTTTAAAATGACTCCTATATTATGATGTAATAAAAATTTCACAACCTATATTTCATAATTATGTATAAATTATCTTCTTTTAACTATTTTAATAGTGTCTCCATATTTTATTTACTTCTATTTTAATACTATGCACCATTTTTTTGTGATTAAAAAAGACTTTTACAGAAAATACTGTCTTATTAAAAAATTTCCATTAATCCATATTATTCTGCGTACGTACATGAAAGTACTAGTTGGTTTTAAAGTTTAAATAGGTAATGAAATTATCAATTAATATAGTTTAGTTCATTAAAATCAGTTTCAATTTGAAATTGACTATTAAATCTTAGAATATTTTTTGACATTTTTACTTAAAAAACATGCATTGTCTTCCCATCAGTGGGATTAAATTTAAATTAAAGCATGCCACATATATGATTGGAAGTAAAAAAAAGGATTCCGTATTAATAATCATAAATATTTATAATTTTTAACAATTTCAACTTATTTTTTTTGATGAATAATGTTAGTGAATGTAATTAAAATTAATTACAATGATTAAGGTAAAATTATGCTTAATAAGGGACTAAACATTAATCATAAGGGACCAAATGACCTAAAAACATGTATAAAGTCCATTTTTTAGAAATATTTATACACTATACTAACTTGAAAAAATTTCACTATTATTGGAGTCAAATTCAAGGCAAAAAACATATATGGAATTCCATTTTTAAAATATTACGAGAGTGCCACTCCTCACCCAATATAAAAAGGCCTCCTCTCCTCCCACTTTATCACACCTCTCAAGACACTTTGGCTCCAAAATGATCTAAAAAAGAGATCATAAAAATATATCCCATAATCCTGTAAGCCTCCCATTGTCCAGAAAACAATTCAATGAATCCTTTTGGTTCAAACCAAAAATAGTTACCCGATTAAGAGGTAAAATCTTTCCTTAAGAATTTTTGTTTTATTTCCATTCTACAGTCCCTAAACTCTCATTATTTAATTATTATATAATAAAAATTATAATAAATATAATATGATGTTTTTATGATAATTTTTTGACCTAAAACAAAACTCAGATCCATATAATGAGAAATAAACATACTCTTTTTGTGAACGAAGAACTACTGCCACACGAAACTATGATTGTTCATTCTACCTTTACCACATATCATGGTGGTCATTATGATGGAAACTATATTTATATATGTTATATATTATATTTATTATGTATTTATTCATTTTTAATTATTTTATAACACATACCCTTGTACTTTCCATTTTGTGTAAATATTATAACATCGTTTGTGGAAGTGTTTACTACCACCACCTCAAATCGATGTGATTATTTTACACTATACATAGAACATAAAAAATTGGTTTTAATTAAAAATATATGAAATAAAATAACTATATATCCTATTTATTATATAATTATTTTTATTTAAATATAATATATATCATTTTCTTTATTACCCTTTCATGCACTTAAAAAGTTACAACGTCATTTGTGGACGTGTGGACTACTGCCATCTCGACATGATATGATTACTTTTACATCACAAGAATTATATATAAAACCATATATGTTCAAATAAAATGTTATTTATGATATAATTATAATTATGGGAATATATAATTCTACATACCTTCTTTCCAAAATAATCATTGAAAAATGAGAGTGTTACTCATGTGTTCATATGACTAACTGTCTCCATGATTGTAATGTTGGATCATTTTTCATAACCATATTTAATTATTGGTTTTAAAATTATTATTGATGTAAAAATAGGATAATTATGTAATTATTATTATTCTTGAGATGTTATATAATGGCCCATTTTATGATAGTTGACATACCAATTCTTTTTTGACAGACAAACCGAATTTGGTCAAAAAAAATTGATGTAAACATAATTTTAAGTAGTTGTATAAAACCTAGTAATAAATGAAATAAAAAATATCATAAACATGAAAAAGGTTCTCAAGTGAGTAAATAATTAACATAAGTTTTTATTCATTAATATAAATACACAAGAGATAAATCAGAGGCAAAGTAAGGGAGTTTTCCTCAATTTATATTCCATTGAGACTTATTTTCAGTTATGCACCATGTTTCTCTTATATGGTGTATATACTACCATTTGAAGTGTTATATCATAAAAATATTTATTCTCATGATATTCTAAGTTTTATTTAATGTTATCAATTTAGGGATAGTATGATTCGAATGTTTTAAAGAGGTATGTGACAATTTGGAATGTTTATAGGTTATTCTCCTAAAAAACTTTTTTAATGATTCTCATTGCAACCTCACATCCTTTTTTGATTGTAAACATTCTATAAAAACAATTACGTTGTTTTTTTGAACCTAGTTTGTTATATAGGGCGAAAATACATTCATTTTTTTCATATAATATCATGATTCAATCATTATTCATGATATTTTGAGTTTCAATTTGAATTATTTCACCTAAGGGGATTTCAGTTAAATGTTAACAATTAGAAAAGATATTTCATAACTCAATTAATTTTTTCATTGGGTTGTAATACATACTTATTGTATTAATTATTTAATGATTATACATATAATTAATTTTACTATTTATTTATTTATTTCTACTTCCTTATGTGTATTTACAGTTGATAAACATAATGTATTTGTTTATTGATTCTCACTTTAATGTTATAGTATTTTCAAGGGTTTTACTTCACAATTTCATTTTATTTGGGATTGTTTAAAATTGAATTTACATTAGAGGAAATTATTTGGGAATTTTCAAATAAAAAAATTAATTTTACTCTCTAATGGACATTAATGACCATTGTTATGTAATATTACCACTATCCATAAGTTTGTACTTAAAATGTTTTAGAAAATGTTTCTAAGAAAACCAGACTTTATTTATCTCTTTAGTTGGAGAACCATTTTTCTTATAAAAACCGCATTTTATAAAAATGATTTCCATTTTTAAACATGAATTATTAAATAAATTTTTAACCCTTTTATATTTTTCCAATGTCTTCAAAGGAATCTTGTAGTCTATTTCCTAACAAGGCATTTTTCTAACCATTTTAACATAAAAAGGAATGTTCTTCTAACCTCGTACAACATGTACATATTTAGTCACCCTAATTTATTTGATGTTTTCGTTTCACGTTTAAAAGGTAAATTTTTAAATGAAATGTTTTCTAATGTGATTTTAAAAGAAAAGGTTTTTCCAAACAAAGGATATTTTCCGCAATATTGTTTTTAAAAGTTTTTCATAGTATTTATATTCATCAATGACAATAAACCATTATTTTACTCCACATGAGATATTTTTTATTGAGACCATCCTTATTTATCCACTAGATGGTTTATGGTGGACTTGGATAAGGATGGTGTTCACATTCAATTGCTCTATTCATTTGTTAGACCCCTAGAAATATTTATTCTCATATGTCCATTGAACATTCAATTTCTCCAAAATTATCCATTTCATTTATCATAAATTTTATTATTGGATAAACCATATACCATTTTACATATGATGTATACTTTTATAGTTAATTGATTATTTGGGTAAATATTGATAATTTTTTATTCTTTATTCAATATTGATATTTGATAAGGAATATTATTTTTTAAATATTTTATATGAGGGTTTATTTGGACATGAATTGATGGTTGGAGCCTATATTTTATATAGCTCCTCAATTCAACAATAGGCTCTCAAGAGACAAATTTGTTGTGAAAATTAATATGTATCTATCCATAGTATTAAAATATATTGTAAAATGCCTTGACAGTATAGGTTTTCATGTGCCTCAGACACGATATCCATTAAGAAATCATCTATCAAATTTAGTTTCAGTTATTATTCATCTATTAGATTTTGTGTTGATATATCTATGGATATATTTCATTTTTAATCAATTGATTAAATGGAATGTGTTTCTATTTCTTACCTTCCCATATTTATTATATCTTATCAAGTTATTTTAATAGAATGTGTTTTCATTTACCTTTCCTTATTGTTTATTCACTTAATTTTCATCCAATTGATTACATGGTATGTGTGTTTAGTTATTTACGAAGACATAAATATTATTCTTATTGATTAAATACTACATCCACTATACTTTAACCTTACTGAGTATTTGAGATCACCCTTATTTATGTTTCATTTCCCAAGGATTCCTTGAAGTGTACGAAGAAAGATATTAAACGATATTATAGATGGAATAAATTTTTCCTAAAAGATATTTAATTAGAAAAAATTATGTTGTAATTAGTGTATTAATTTTTAATAATTGAATCATTTATGTATCTGGTTTACCAAGATAAATAAACTGATCGATCCATTGGAATTTGATTCCTTGTAATTATTCCAATTTAATTGATAACAGACACTGGCTGCAAGCTTTCTGTGGTCGCGTCACCACATCAATCACATATATTTATCAACTAAGGATAAAAAAACTCAATAGAATGAATATTGTCTTTGTTGTCTCAAACTTTAGAAAGATCAACATAAGATAAATAAAAAACTCAAGTTGTCTGATTTCTTAATTCTTATTCAAAATCATCTTTTATAACAAACCACTCAGTATATGAAAGAACATTTTTTTTAATTAACACCAAATACATATTATATCTTCTTGTATAAATTTTGATATATTATATATATTTCTTTTCAATCTCACTTCCTTACTCATCCTAGATGATCATTAAAACATGATGTTCAAGCTCACTTATTCCTTTATATTAATTATTCATTTAAAACATGAAAATCCAAATTTTTTATTTAACTCTATGATCATATGGAATATGCATGTTATCTTCTCTTTATCTCTTCAGTATCTTAAACTTGTCCTAAAATATCTCTTGACTGAGATCTACTACTTTTATACTGGAAAATAAGTGTTGAAACCTCTACGAAACACGAATCATGGAATTTGAGAATTTTACACATTGAATTTTATGGTTTCCCAATACAATGGTCTTACTAATTTTTTTTTAAAAATATGTATTCAATCATAATTTTTTATCATTCAATTATTAGTAACTATTATTTATAATTACCTAAAAATTTATCTAGAATCATGGTGTATGGATCGTGATATTTTTCATTTATAAATAAAATCTTAGAATCACCACCATTATTTTTTCATGTTAATAAATTGATCTTCTATAAATTTTGAATTGAACTTATGAAAACACCAGTCATTCTTACATAAACTTTATTATCATTGAACTTTATATAACAATTCTATTGAGTTGATTGTTTTATTTTTCTACATATCAATACATTTTATAATATCTTAATTATAAAATATTAGTCATTTTACACACAACACATCCTTTTAAAACATCCAATCTCTTAAAAAATTTCAATTATGAACTCCTGCATCATCTATTTCTATCAACATCTAATATTTTGGGCTTTAGTATATTTTATTATGAAATAATTTCCTATAAAAAATCAATATTAATATTAAAGATAGTTGTGATTTTCTAGACTCTTAGGGTCCTTTCCTTTACCAAAATTCTGGATCCTGAAGGGGTAGCGTCTCGGCGTGAGACCGATCGGCACGACCAATCGGTGAAATCGATCGATGTCACCCAGACTTGTTGAGGTTTTTCCAGTTGCACCTCCCTTGAAAATTGGGTTATAAACTCTATTTTGACCCCTTTAAGCTTGTTTTAAAGCCCAGTAATGCCCATGTTTTAATTAAATATTTAATGAATTAACCTTTGCGTCATTTTAAACCGCCTGACCCTTTTAAGACGTGTGGGGCAGTGTGGTCAACCCATGACCCCGCTTCTTACGCGGTTTCACATTCTTATCTCAACCGTCCCCGACCCTTATAAACTAAAAGGGTACCCCCCTTAGGTTTCTTTTTCTCGATCACCCTGCTCTAGGAGTACCCTTCGTTCAGATGAACTTCTTTTCATTCAGACGAATCGCTTTTCATTCATACGAGCCGCATCACTATCCGTGAAGTTTCGCGCCCGACCTTAGCTTCGATCGTTGATCAAAAAGTAGGGAATTTCTCCTTCGTCTCTCCGTTTTGTGTATTATGCAGGGTGGGTATACTGTTGTTTCTATGGAATTGGATTAACCGAACCTTCATGAAGATAGTGAACGGACTCTAAAGAACAAGGGGGGGGGGGGGGGGCTGTGATCGATGATGCTGATTGTTTTATGATATTCTTTTCTAAATTTTGTGGGATTACGCCTACTGAAAATCATGGATGTTGGTGGTCTTTTTCTGTGCACTAATGAACCCTTACCTCTGGTTATGTTTAAATTTATTATATTGTGGTTGTGAACCCTTACTGTGTAAAGGAAATTCGTTAATTACGTACATTCATCTAAATAAATTGAGAGCACTAGGATCAACCTTTTTTTTGTGATAAACCCAGTTAAAGTACAGTGGAATTGAAATTATGGAGTATGTAAAATATTTTAAATCTGAAAATACCTACATGGGACTGCTTTGTTGGTGGTAGTGGTTTGATTTTTCTTCTTTCACGGGCCTGTTGTTGGGTGATGTGGGAGGTGATGGGATCCCCTGTTATTATACTCTTGGTGGTTGTGAAATTGGGGATGGGATCCCCTGTGTTATGCTTTAAGTGGTCATGAATATTACGACCGGGTGGTTACATTGTTTATATCCAAAATTGGGGTGAGATCCTTTGTTGTTGAGAAACCCATTTGGCTCCTGGATGTTGGACATGGGGCTATATCTTGGGGGTTTTCATTGGTTGTTGTGGTTTTACGAGAGAACCAGGTGTGGATGTTGTAGTTAATGCTTGACTGTTTGCTTTCCTGGACTTGTGACTATGCTTACTAGTATCCCAAGTAGGTGCGGAACTTAATTAAACATCACTACTGAACATGAAAACGAATGGGACAAATGGTGTTGTTGGTGAGAGTTGTGACATGGACTTGAGTGCTATTTGTGTTCTTTAGGCTGGCTGAAGAAAAAACTAAACTTGGGTGAGTTCTTGTTACATATATATATACTTGTAGTTTTTGTGTTTCTTATTCGCGCCCCACCCAAGTTGAGCACCTGGTGCCGAACACCACCATTTCATGGGGGAGGGTGTTTTTCCCAACACTTCTATTAGTGGATGGTTATTAGCACTTTTCTGCTCCCTTTCCCAGATAACCCAAGTATCTTCAGGCAGGCTGTGGTGGGTTGAGGTCCATTATTATCCCAAGAACCTTCAGGCGGGGTAGTGTGGTGGTTATGGCCCAGGTGTGTGCGGGCAGGTAGTTTCCCATGTTTCTTCGGGATGAGGCCCATGTGTCTTCGGGCATGGTAGTGGATCTTCTAGCCCAGGTTTCTTCGGGTGTGGCAGTGGTTGTTCTGGCCTAGGTGTTTGCAGGCGTGGTTACGTGTGACAGTTGTGGCCCATGAGTGTGTGGGAAGGGTTTTGCAGTGGGACTGCGTGAGGTTGTGGACCAGGTGTGTGCGGGCGGGGTGTGGCAGTGGGACTGTGGTGAGAATGGAAGGATTGGTTCGATGCGTAGGATGTCTTTAATAACTAATGGGAAAGTGTTGCAGGGTACCCAAACATCGATGTTCTCTTATTATATATATTACTTTCTTGCGTTATTTGGTTAGTGTGGCCGGTGAGTGGGATGGATGAACTCCTTGATAGTGTTGGTTGTTTGCTTCTCACCGAACTTTAGCACGTTCCCCCATTTTTGCACAAGATTATTTGGTTTTTCCCTACTGAGTATACTTGTATGCTCACCCTACGTATATAAAACTTCTTTTACGTTTCCATGAGGACTTCGGGATCTCACGGGACCATAGTAGCGCATGACATTTGGGATAGTTTCAGATGCTATTTTTCTTTCTTTGGTACTTTACGTTTGAAGTCACTTTGTACCTTGTGGTATTTAATTTTGGAACATGCATATGGGAATGGTTTACTTTTTTCTTTACTTTTCTTTTAGTTTGGTGTTGTTGGGTTTCATAATCTTATCTCCTAATCCTATAAAAAAAAGGGTAATGCCTTCAATTTTTGTGTAATTCCTATACCTTTGGTACTAGTCGCCACTCCGGGACCTATAGAAGGCGAGTCTCGGGGGTAATTATCTCTCCTTCAACTTAAAGAAGGAAGGGCTTGGCAATCTGCCGACCCTTCCCTCCTTTTGGTGAAGGTGGGTCGTGACAGAATGGTATTAAAGCACGAGGTTGAGAGATAGGATAGAGTTTAGAGTTAGGCACAGTGAGGATTGCATAGGATGGTAGGGAAATAGTGTTGGGTGACCTTGGTGCATGAATTAGCCCAGGGAAGACCGGCTAGGACACGGGATTTTAGGGCCCCCCGTGATCCGATGCAAGGACTCTGGACCTACCGAACGACTAAGTGGGGACACACTGATTGTAGGGTAGAGACCCTAGGAAAGGTACATGCATCATAATGACTTGTTTTCTCGTGTTTTTGGGGTGCCTTGGGAGTTAAGAATAAATAAAAAGTTTAAGATGTTTTAAGAACAATATTCTACACTACTTGGGATTAGGCATTCATTGTTTATCTTGTAGCTATGGCACCTAGAAGGAGACCACATTTGGTGCGGGCGATCGAGGCCCTGGAGACTACCTTGGCCGATCGGCATAGAGCTGATCGAGAGGAGGAGGACGACTAGTGGAAGAAGTCACTTCGGGCCTTCCAGCATCAAACCCTCGAGAAGTATGAGGGAAGCACCTCTGATATGAAGACGAAGGGCTAGATAGAAGAGCAAGTGATAGCCTTCGGCTTGATCTGGGCTCCGACCGAGTACTGGGTTCCTCTGGACGTCATCCAGATGCAGGGAGTGGCGCGTCAGTGGTGGACGCTTTACCTGGGGAGAGGAGAGAGGCTGAGGTGGCATGGGCTGATTTCGAGAGGGAGTTCCATGCAGAATTCCACACTTCGACGATGAAGGTGGAAAAGAGACAGGAGCTACTCTCCCTCCAGTAGGGGAGTATGTCAGTGAGGGAGCTAGGAATCAAGTTCAAGGACCTCCTACATTTTTCTCCGGACCTCTTTCAAAACGAGGAGTCTCGGGCAAGAAGATTAGAGGAGGCGCTCCGATCCTCCCTCCAGTATGTTGTTACCCCCTTTACCCTGTCGATGTACTTGGAGGTCCAGAAGAAGGCTGAAGTGGTGGAGAGGATGCAAGGTCTAGGGGGTGTGTCACGAGAGGGGATCCAGTTGGGACCATTGAAGGGGAAGGCCGTCAGCACCTGGCCTCTAGCGTCAGGACCCTCCAGGTTCCGACCAACAGGGAGCATGCCACAACAGTTCCAGTTCTGGTCCCCTGGTCCACACCCTTTTCCTTCGGGCCCGGGACCGCGGTGCTTCGTCTATGGGAGCCATGGACATCTCCAGAGTCAGTTCTTAGACCTGGTATAGTACGAAGGTGGCAGACAGCCCCAGCACCCACCCTAGCAGCAGCTTCCAGCCAGGCCTTTCCAACCGCAGCAGTAGGGACAACGAGCTCCCACTCCTCCGGGGACAGACGTAGGAGGAGGAGGCCGACCTCAGGGAACTCCTCAGGGACCTCGACCGGGGCATGGTCGGGGAGGTGGCCGACAAACGAGGGGAAGGGGAGCTGGGCGTGGACAGTTACATGTCGTGGAGGCAAAAGTTCCAGCAGGGCCGGAGGTCGTTCGAGGTACGATCAGTTTGTTTAGCACTCTTGCTTATGTCTTGTTCGGTACCAGAGCTTCGCACTCCTTCGTTGCACCCAGTCTAGCCCATGATTTGGGTCTAGATGCCAAGAGACTTCCAGTGCCCCTGGTGCTGAGCACACCAGTCGAAGGTCAGAACTACTTTTTATGTGTTTTTTGAGGATGCAGACTGATGATAGAGCCACATCAGTCAGTCGGGGATCTTCTTCTGCTATAGATTAAGCCATACGATGTCATACTAGGAATCGAATGTCTATTATCTGTGTGTTCCGTCATCGAATGCTTCTGAGGAAGGGTTGTGTTCTCAAACTTGGGCAGCCGATGTGTTACTTTCACCGGCGAGCGGAGCAGTCAGAAGGGCAGAAGGCGAGAGGAACCCCTCCTCTCCTTGTTAGCCAAGCTGTCAGTGGAGTCAGTAGATGCTGAGATGGTGGAGGTGCCAGAGATCATCCGTGAGTTTATGGACGTCTTCCCTGAGGAGGTGACGACTCTACCCCATTGACGTGATATTGAGTTCGGGATAGACCTGCATCCCGGCGCTCGTCCGATTTTGATGGCTCCTTACCGGATGACACATTCAGAGTTAAGGGAGTTGCGGATTCAGATTGATGACCTGATGAAGAGGGGTAATGTTTGACCAAGCGCGTCACCGTGGGGTGCTCCAGTATTGTTCGAAAAGAAGGATGATGGTGGTCTCAGGTTGTGCATAGACTACAGGAGGCTGAATGAGGTGACGATCAGGAATTTCTACCCTCTTTCGAGGATAGACGATCTGTTCGACTAGCTGAAAGGGGCATGGTGGTTCTCGAAGAACGACCTACAGTCTGGGTACCACCATCTGAGAGTGTGGGAGAGAGACATCCCGAAGATGGCCTTTAGGTGTAGATATGGGCACTTCGAGTTCATAGTTATGCCTTTCGGTGTTACGAACGCCCCGGCTGTGTTCCTGGGGCTTATGAACTCCATCTTTCGGGAGTATATCGATTGGTTTGTGGTTGTGTTCATCGATGAAATCCTGATCTATTCAAGATCAGAGGAGGACCACAAAGAACACCTGATGACTGTTTTGGAAGTCCTACGACAACACCATCTCTATGGGAAGTTGTTGAAATACAAGTTCTAGATGCAAGAAGTGCACTTCCTTAGGAACGTGGTGTCCGAGTGGGGGGTAGTGATGGACCCATCAAATTTTTAGGCAGTTGTTTCTTGGGCAGAACCCAAGAACGTGGAAGAGGTTCGTAGTTTCCTTGGGCTGGCAGGTTACTACCGGAGGTTCGTACCCAACTTCTCTCGAGTTACAACACCTTTGACAGCCCTGACCAAGAAAGACCAGGTTTTCATGTGGAGTGAGCAGTGCAAGTCAGCCTTCAGCTATCAAAAGGAGAAGTTGGTTAGTGCCCCAGTGCTGAGGTTACCAGAAGAAGGGGCATCGTATGAGGTGTTCTGTGATGCTTCAGGACAATTCCTAGGATGCGTGTTGATGCAGCGACAAGGGGTGATCTCTTATGGGTCTAGGAAGCTATGCCCTCATGAGCGTAATTATGCACCCACGACCTGGAGCTTGTAGCGGTCATTTTTACACTGAAGTTATGGCGGCTCTAACTCATCAGAGAATGCTTTGTGGTCTTCACAGATCACAAAATCTTGAGGTATATCTTCTCCTAGTGGGACCAAAACTTGCGGCAGTGGAGGTGGATGGAGTTCCTCCAGGATTACGACTTCGATATCTCCTACACTTCACGGAAGGGGAATGTAGTGGCTGATGCCTTGAGCAGGAGATCACAGAAGGATGCAGTCCGAGAGTTAGTAGACACCTGGAAGGAAATGGAGGAGTTGGCTGCCTTACACCAAGATGCGAGGATAGATAGCAGTAGAGGTTTCCTGTATGAGATGGCTGTAAAGTCGTCTCTGTTCCAGAAAGTGGAGGAATCTCAGTGGGGAGACCCAGAGTGCGAAGTAATGCATGATCATGTTGACTAGAGGAATGCTCCAGAAGGGTGGACGGAGGATGGTCAGAACCAGATTGTTTTACAGGGAAGGTTGTTTGTTCCAGAAGTGATGCGCGACAAGGTTCTCAATGAGTTCCACAAATCACCCCAAGAATTACACCCTGAAGTGTCCAAGATGTACCAGGGACTGAAGAGACAGTTTTGGTGGCCCGAATTGAAGCGATCAGTGGCAGAGTTTGTGGACAAGTGCTTAGTGTGTTAGCAAGTGAAGGCTGAACACCGAGTTTCAGGCGGCCTACTGCAGTCTCTAGATGTCCCTGAGTAGAAGTGGGATGAAATCCTGCTGGATTTCGTCACGGGACTACCCAAGATCCAAGGGGGATATGACGCCGTCTGGGTGGTAGTGGACCAGTTGATGAAATCAGCTCACTTTCTAGATATCAAGGAGTCGAGCGCAGTGGATGCTTTGGCACGAAAGTATGTGGATGAGGTGGTGCAGTTTCATGGAGTTCCAAGGTCCATAGTCTCAGATAAAGATGCACGGTTTACCTCATGAGTTTGGAGAGGATTGCAGCATGCTTTTGGATCCCAGATATGTCTTAGCACTGCTTTCCATCCCCAGACATATGGACAAATAGAGAGCACCATCCAGACCATGGAGCATATGCTGCGGGCATGTGTTCTGGACTCAGGAGGATCGTGGGTGCGATAATTACATCTTGTAGAGTTTTCCTACAATAATAGCTATCACTCTACCATTGGTATGGCCCCATTTGAAGCCTTTTATGAAAGGACATGCCATTCACCTATGTGTTGGACCGAAGTAGGAGAGGCAGGAATCCTGGCCCGGAGGTGGTGCAGAGCACGACGGAGAAAGTTCAGCTTATATGGGAAAGGATGAAGGCGGCCCAGGACTGACAGAAATTGTATGATGATACCAGGAGGAGGCCCTTGGAGTTTGAGGTTGGAGACCACGTGTTCATGAGGGTCTCCCCTCAGCGTGGACAACAGAGGTTCGACAAAGGGAGTAAGCTTTCTCCGAGGTTCATCGGACCCTTCGAAGTGTTGCGGCGGGTAGGTGAAGTGCCTTATCAGATAGCACTACCACCACCGCTAATGAGGATACATGATGTATTTAATGTGTCCCAGCTTCTTCGTTACCTGCACGGTGATTCACACGTCCTTGATTGGGGAGAGCTAGGCATCGAGGATGACGTGACTTTTGTGGAAAGACCAGTGATGATCGAGGATCGTGAGGAGAAGGTGCTCCATGGTTGAACCATCCCCTTGGTTCGTGTGTTATGGAGACATGGTGGGATTGAGGAGAGTACGTGGGAGAGGGAAACACAGGTGCCAGCACAGTACCCAGAGTTTTTTTGAGTTTTGTACTGTTCTGTTTATACTTGTTGTGGTTAATCATTTTACCTTTGGCAAAGGAATATGTGGTTTTTTTCTATTCCTTGAATGTGTACGAAAAGTACTGGCTGCGGTGAGGGGAGGACCTGACCCCTAATCAAGAAACATTAAGGTGGATGCGATTAACACCCGTGCAGGTGAGTCAGTGCCACCCAAAGCGGATAGTATCTTGACATGGGGGAAGGAGACTCCCCAACCCACATGGCTGGGCAGTTTGACATGATATCTTGCTTGGTTCTTGACAGATGGGTGTTCTTTGTTAATGATGAGGTTCACTCTTGAGAGGTATCTTTAGATATGCTTGTTCAGACCCTCTCTTTCCTTCTAGGTTGTTTAAATTCTCGAGGGTGAGAATAATTTGAGAGGTATATGATGTGATTAACCAGACACTCAGGGTCCTTTCCTTTGCCAAAATTCCGGATCCTAAAGGGGTAGCGTCTCGGCGTGAGACCGATTGGCGCGACCGATCGGTGAGGCCGATCGGCGCGACCGATCGGTGAGGCCCATCGGCGCGACCGATCGGTGAGGCCCATCGGCACGACCGATTGGTGAGACCGATCGGTGTCACCCAGCCTTGTCGGGGTTTTTCCAGTAGCGCCTCCCTCGCAAATTGGGTTTTAAACCCTATTTTGTCCCCTTTAAACATGTTTTAAAGCCCGATAACGCCCATGTTTTAATTAAATATTTAATTAATTAACCTTTGCATAGGTTTAAACCGCCCGACCCTTTTATGACATGTGGGGCCGTGTGGTCAACCCATGACCCCGCTCCTGACGTGGTTTCACATTCTTATCTCAAGCATCCCTGGCCCTTATAAACTAAAAGGGTACCCCCCATAGGTTTCTTTTCTCAATCACCCTATGCTAGGAGTACCCTTAGTTTAGATGAACCGCTCTTCGTTCAGATGAATCTCTTTTCGTTCAGACAAATCACTTTTCATTCAGACGAGCCGCATCGCTATCCATAAAGTTCTACGCCCGACCTTAGCGTCGATCGTTGATCAACAAGTAGGGAATTTCTCCTTCATCTCTCCCATTTGTGTATCATGCAGGGTGGGAATTTTGTTGTTTCTATGGAATTGGATTAACCAAACCTTAATTAAGATAATGAAAGGAATCTAAAGAATAAGGGGGGGGGGGGCTGTGATCGATGATGCTGAATGTTTTATGATCTTCTTTTCTGAATTGTGCGGGCTTACGCCTACTGAAAATCATGGCCGTTGGTGATCTTTCTTTGTGCACTAATGAACCCTTACCTTTGGTGGTGTTTAAATGGATTGTGTTGTGGTTGTGAACCCTTGCTGTGTAAAGGAAATTGGTTAATTACATAAATTCGGCTAAATAAATTGAGAACACCAGGATCAACCCTTTTTCTGTGATAACCCCGGTTAAAGTACAACGGAATTGAAATCATGGAGTGTGTAAAATATTTTTAATCTGAAAATACCCGCATGGGCCTACTTTGTTTGATGGTAGTAGTTTGATTGTTCTTCTTCACGGGTCGGTTGATGGGTGATGTGAGAGGGGATGAGATCCACTGTTGTTATACTCTCGGTGGTTATGAAATTGGGGAGGGGATCCCCTGTGTTATGCTTTTAGTGGTCGTGAATTTTAAGACTGGGTGGTTACATTGTTTATATCATGAATTGGGGTGGGATCCTCTATTGTTGAGAAACCCTTTTGGATCCTAGATGTTGTACATTGGGATGTATCTTGGGTTTTTCTTTGTTTGTTGTAGTTTTATGAGGGAACCAGGTGTGGATGTAGTAGTTAATGCTCAACTGTTTTCTTTCCTAGACTTGTTCCTATGCTTACTAGTTTCTCATGTAGGTGCAGAACTTAATTAAACATCACTACTGAACAAGAAAATGAATGGAAAAAATGGTCTGGTTGGCGAGAGCTATGACTCGGACTTGAGTGTTGTTTGTGTTCTTTAGGCTGGCTGAAGAAAAACCTAAACTTGGGTGAGTTCTTATTACCTATATATACTTGTAGTTTTTGTGTTTATTATTCGCGCCCCACCCAAGTTGAGCACCTAGTGCCGAACACCCCCATTTCATGGGGGAGGGGTTTTTTCCCAACTCTTCTATTAGTGGCTGGTTATTAGCTCCTTTCTACCCCTTTCCCGGATAGCCCAAGTATCTTCTGGAAGGTTGTGATGGCCTGAGGTCCATTATTTTCCCTAGAACATTCGGGCGGGGTAGTGTGGTGGTTATGGCCCAGGTGTGTCTGGGTAGGTAGTTTCCCAAGTATCTTCAGGATGAGGCCCAGGTGTCTTCGGGTGTGGTAGTGGATATTCTAGCCCATGTGTCTTTGGGCATGGCAGTGGTTGTTCTGAACTAGGTGTTTGCAAGTGTGGTTACGTGTGACAGTTGTGTCCTAGGTGTGTGCGGGCGGGTTTTGGTAGTGGGATTGCGTGAGGTTGTGGCCCAGGTGTGTGCGAGCGTGGTGTGGCAGTGGGACTGTGGTGAGAATGGCAGGATTGGTTCGATGCGTAGTATGTCTTTAATAACCAGTGGGAAAGTGGCGTGGGGTACCCGAACATCGATGTGCTCTTATTATATATATTACTTGCTTGCGTTATTTGGTGAGTGGGATGGATGAACTCCTTGATAGTGTTGGTTGTTTGCTTCTCACAGAACATTAGCACGTTCCCCCACTTGTGCATGAGAGTCTTTGGTTTTTCCCTACTGAGTATACTTGTATGCTCACCCTATGTATATAAAACTGCTTTTAGGTTTCCAGGAGGACTTCGGGGATCACACGGGACCATACTAGTGCATGACATCTGGGACAGTTTCAGTTGCTGTTTTTCTTTCTTTGGTACTTTACCTTTGTATTTACTTTGTACCTTGTGGTATTTACATTTGGAACATGCATATGGGAATGGTTTACTTTTGGATTTACTTTTCTTCTAGTTTGGTGTTGTTGGGTTTCATCATCTTATCTCCTGATCCTATAAAACAAAAAGGGTAATGCCTTCCATTTGTGTGTAATTCTTATACCCTTGGTGCTAGTCGCCACTTCGGGACCTATAGAAGGTGGGTCTTGGGGGTCATTATCTCTCCTTCAACTTAAAGAAGGAAGGGCTTGGAAATCTGCCGACCCTTCCCTCCTTTTGGTGAAGGCAGGTCGTGAAAATAGTAATAAATCTATTATATACATTTAAAGAATTCAACCTTATTTCTAAGCATCAATGTATCATCTTGATTGATATTATCATTTTACTATGAAACATCTTGCACATATTTTAAATTTGAATTTTTTATTTTTATGTCACCCATAATATAGAACTTCTCCTTCAAAATTAATTTATAGTCTTAAACATTATCATTATTAGTAAATATTTTCCATATTGATTAGTTTATAGAAACACATTATAGATAATGATACTTCAATGTATTCCTCAACTATTTTCCACAAATATTTTCTAAATCATCGAAACCTTTTTTCAATATTATTAACCATTCAGATCAAGATTCATCTTCATTTGTTTTTATTTTATAATTATTTATTTTTTTTGACTCGAGATTTATTAAAATTATTCTGACATAGAACATGATTAATATTATATATAATATAAATCATAGGTTAGTCCTTTAGGATACTTTATTTTTAATTTTAAACCTTCTTCAAACTCATTCTTTAACTTCTCAATAATTGGTTTGGTATGTCATCTTCAAAAATAGAATGTTTTTAGAAAATATTTATATACTATAATATTCCTTTAAAAGTTATCTAAATTTAAAAATCTATTCTCAATACATCAACATCATAGTAAATAATATTTTAGATACAAAACAAGCTACATTATTAACTCATATTCTAGAAATTTATCAAAATATCATAATATTTCTTTCTGGAAATACTACTTTCAGATCATTACCTCATTCTAATTTATTTTAATTTTAAAAATTATTCCTTTAGAAATACCCACTAGATACACATAATATCATATTACTGATTTAACTTCAATATGTTTATATTATATATTGAACTTCAGAAATGTCCAGATTAATTTTATAACCATCATCCAAGTGTAATTCAACATTACATATTAGATTTTATGCAAAAAAATCATATACTCTCAAAAACACTAATAATATCATTTTATAAATATTTATTTCATTATTCATGAGCTGTAATCGTTGATTTCTATTAATTCTAGACAAAGAATCATTAGTTATATATATAATCTTGAATCTTACCATTTCAATGAATCATTCACTAATTATGGGGTTCTAAATTATTTTCACAAACTGATTTATCTCTTAAATGTGAATTCATCATATATTTAACCTACTCTTATTAAAAAAAACTCTTCATCACAATGAATTTTTCTATTTAATCTCCCCTTTGGTTTTTATCTTCAATACCCATCTTAATATTTAACTCTACATAAATTTAATAGGAAACCCCTCTCCCCATTTTTGATAATAAATAAAATGGTTGAAGTGTAAGGGATATTTAAACTATTATTCATGCATTTTTCATGACTATAACTTAATCTTATTCCCATTATATTCCTTTTTATTAAAAGTAATATTTGATTCCTTAGAGATAAGGATGTCATCAGTTTTCATAAATCAATGACCTATGAATTAATCATCTTAAAAACTACATGAGTAGCAGTATAGAAAATCATTAACATTAATATGGATATCAAATATATCTATAAGGATTCTATCTTGTAATACCAACTCATAAATTTTCTTTCAGGTTATATTCATAATATTTTGAAGTAGTATCTGACTCTCAACTCAAAAATAAATTGAAAGCATTTATACCAAAGATAGTTTCTCTACTTTCAATTTAAATTTATCTTGTTATTAAATTTTAAATTTATAATCCTTAATAAAAAAATATACAATTTCATTAAAGGATAATATATGATTATAAACATACCTCTTAAATAATATATTCGGTAAACTTGAATAACCACATTAATAACTCCAATGTTCAGAGCTTCAAATCCCGTATTTTTTATAATCTCATCACTTTCACCTCAAACTAATAAATATCTAGAATCCTAAATATTTTCACTTAACCAGATTTCATATTTATATGAGATTGTGATATCTTTAGGTTGTTCTATTTCAATAGCCCTTAAATAGGTAAAATATGTCCATCTATATCATTAATTCTAAAATGACTTGTTGTATTATGGGGATGAAAATATATATATTTAAAAATTTGTTTCTATATTTATTTTTAGTTTTAGAAATAATTTTGAGTGATATTTACCAACCCATAATATCCTTTCAATTAATCTCCATCCATATAATAAATAATAAGTATTTCTTATCTATTGATTTTACAAACATGAATTTACTTAAGAAACATGTTTTCAAAAATATATTCGAAAATATTGTTTTTTTGGAATGGACATTTTCACATTTGATTTAAAGTAACAATAATTCTACTATTATTTCTCCATATTTATTCATAAATAACATTGTCTATCCATTTGATGATGTATTCCATAAAAAAATTCTCGAAATTCAACTTTTATGGAAATCCTTTCTTCCAAATAAACATTGTAGAACCCGAATAACTTGATGTCAGATTCCTTTTATTTAGAAAATTACAAAAACTTGGTATAAATTTAATTTTACTTTTAAAATTGTGTGAAAACTATTGGAATATTCCTTAAAATTTCTATATATACTTTAAGTCACCAATTTTAGGAAATATCTTGAAAATATAAACATCCTCTTCATAAATTTATCTCACAAAATAAATCCCCTTGTTTCTTTCTTGGATTGATTTTAATTTATATTCAAATAATATTTCATTAATATTATTATTCATGGATTACTTGAAAAAATACATGATTTGGAATACACTTGATCAATAGAAGCATCATATATTTATTATAAATTCTTTATGCACTTTGATCATTAATGTGTTATCTCTCAAAAATATCTTCTTGGATGTTTGAGGTATATCATTTTCCTTTTTAAAATACCCACAGATAAATCACATTTTATTCTTTTTATTGTTTACAAAAGTTTTTTGGATTTATTTTATCAGAAACATAATAATTATTCTTTATAGGAATGAACCAAAATTCTTCCACACTATAACCACGTTTATTGAAACATCCATAGATGTTGTCATGATATTTTAATATAGTATAAGAAAATATATTTACCTTATTCTCTTTATATTTATATAAATAAGTTTGATTTATATTAACTCCATATTTTCTCCTTATTAATACATGACTTCTCTCTACTTCATCTATCACCAAGTGATATGAATAAAAAATAATCCTATCTTTGAAATTTTCACAACATTAATAAGTAATGGAGAATTTTTTTTTTAAAAAAAATAATCACTCCTACATGAGTACCGTATTGTTTATGAAACACCCCAATATTTTTAAAAAAGAACACTATGTTTGATTTTGTGTACGGCATGCAACATCGAACATAATGAAACATGAAATATTATTATATAAATATGATCATTATAACATGGATATTGAATTTTAATGTATGAATAGAAGTAACTGAATGTAATTTTCATAATAAATAAAAATATGTTGATAATTTCTTAGTATATAAGCACTCAATTTTTTAGTAATGGAATTTTTATTCCTCAAAATGGTTATTTTTTTCTTTTTATGAGTAAATATTATAAATAATCACTACCAATTTTATAAATAGTACTTGATAAAAATGAATTTTTTAAAAATCATCATATCATTATTTTCACAAGGTGAACATTTGGGGTATTTCTAAAAAGATAAATTTCATAGTGAATTTTAAAAAATGATAATTTTTGTTAAAATTTCATTTATCTTCATTGAAATGTCTTATTATGATTTTATTTTTATCTTAAATTTAAAAAATTATATTTCAGTTATAAAAAAACTAATTAATTATAGAAGAATAGAATTTATCTTTTATTTTGGTATAAGTTATTTTTTAGGTTAAAAAACATTTTGTTAAAAGTTGTTTTATATTGAGTTTTACAAGTTTATATTAGAAATAATTTAAACCTATTATTGAA
This sequence comes from Viscum album, assembly GCA_963277665.1. Classification (NCBI taxonomy): domain Eukaryota; kingdom Viridiplantae; phylum Streptophyta; class Magnoliopsida; order Santalales; family Viscaceae; genus Viscum; species Viscum album. Next base: position 1,210,713,148 of record OY728153.1, on the reverse strand, counting down.
ATTGAATAAGTTGAAATTTAAATCACTATTTTTCTATAACATAAAACTTATACAAGGAAAAATTGATGGTACTTTGATGAAGAATTTAAAATTTCTATGAATACTTAAAAATATTCCCTTTTTTGTAATAAGATATCATTTATGATATCAACAAGACATAAATATTGTACAAAAACTTATGAAACATATAAAAAAATTATTTTATTATGACATAATACAAAAATAATACCAAAATAATCCAAAACAAACAAATTTCAGTTTACTTTTTGATAAATATTAAAAACATTTGCAGTGCCAACGTCGTACCTTCATAACACTAGAAAAGTCATATTTGTTTTCCTAAAGATAATATTTGGGAAATTATAAGTCATTAATTAACTTTATTGTTTAATATATTTTTCAATATATTTAATGGTCATAAAATTATGGATATTTTTATATCATAATAATATTATCTAAATGCATGTGTGGTGCTTGCACGAGACATGAAAAGTCAAAATAACATGTTGAATAAGTTTTCTTGACATAAATGTGACTAAATATATATATTGAATTGATTTTGAAATTTTTATGGGAAAATATATTTTTTAATTATTTTAAATTATTTTTTTATATTATGTATAATTAACTTGAATACTTATTTAAACTAGACATAGTGATTATACAAATAGTTTTAAAATCCATAAAAATGATTTTAAATACATAAAAAGTAATATTTTTTAGTTTAAATATGGATTAAAATTAATTTTATGGATCCTAATGTTGTATAATTTATGATTAAAGAGTATAGATTCAAGTTAAATAATTGTATCGATTTTTAATGTCAAAATATGTGAATAGTTCTTAAAATAAAATTAAACATATTTTATGTTATAAATTATTTTATTAAATTATAAAAAAATTATATAAATATAAAAATAGGACAAGTGTAATGATAAATTGTCTAAAATTTCATCTATATACCATTTATTAACCAATTTTTAATTTAAATGTAAAATCACAACCCTTGGTGATTAAAATACATGTTTTCATTGTAAAGGAAAAATGGTTTAATTTGGGGTTAAAATAAAGAAAAAATGATTAAAATTACCTAATAACTTATCTAAATACATTTGAACGAGTTTATATAAAATATTATATAATATTTAATTCTAAATTAATCTTATTTGGATTAAATCTTCTAGTAATGTGACTTTACAAAATTTTAATTTTTTTTAAAAATTATAAGAGTGACCCACCCAACACTTTAAAATGGAAATCACCTCTCTTCTCTTCCTAAAATCTTTTGAGAAATATAGTTCATCCAATAACTACCCATTTCACTCCCTAACATTTATTTCCACTACTTAGATGATCTGTTATCATAAAAATATTAAACTATAAATCTTTTGGTGAATGCCAAAGGTGGTTTTCCAAAGATGAGGTATAACAGTTAATTATGTGGTTTAATTTTACCTCTTCCTCAAACTAATTATACTATTATTAAAACACGATGATATAATAAATGTAGTTTCCTATATATAGTAATATATTATTATGAATTGTTTACAACCACTCATCATATACTTTTCCTTCCCATGGGGAATAAAATAATTGTTCCTGCGTATGTGCAGACTACCACCTCAATGGAGTAATGTGCTTCGTCTTCCATCACTAAATCTCATTACTAGTTATAATTATGTATTTAAAGAATATTTTTAATATTAATTATATAATTATGATTTTAAAAATATTATATATCATATATCTTCTTACCATTTTACCCACAATAAATTGATAATGTCATTCGTGTATTTATGCAGATTGTCACCTCCCCAAATCAATGTGAATCGTTTTTCATCACTACCTCACAAGGAAATTATATATAAGTTTATTTAAATACTTAAAATCATATTTATGATATAATAATAATTATATAAATATTAGATAATTCTAATCTAATTTCTTGCATGTTCATTGAATAATCGAAATGTTACTTATGCATATGTACTAACCAACGTCACCACGATTTTATCACAATTTATTTCTCATAAAGATAATTCAATATTGGTTTTAACATTATAATTAACGTATAAAAAGGATAACTATTTCATGATTATTATTCTGGATATGATAGAATAATGAACTCTTTAACCTGAAAAACGCACCAAAATGTTTTGAAATGATGAACCAAAAGTTCTCAAAACACCTAATGTGGACTTAACTGAAGTAATTGAATATGTTCTTGAAATAAATGCAATAAATTATTTAATAATGATTTTAAAAAATAATTAAGTGTTATAAAACATTTAAATAATTTATATATGTTTATTATAATATAATTAATGGATATACATCTTATGTCTTGACAAGAGGTCAATGATTTCGTCTCCATTTCCCATCATTGATGCATGTTTTAATGTTATAGACCTAATTTATTTTATAATATGTATATAATACCCATTTAAATGTTATATAATGGATATAATTATATTCATGGAATTTAATGTTTCATTTTATTTCTTTTCATTGACAAGATTAAGATTTAAAAACCTACTAAAATGGTAAGGATTTTTTATGATACAATATCATCATATTTTAGGAATATTTATATTCAAAGATACTTTTGTAGGGATCCTATAATATTATTATATAGTACCAAACTTATTTTATTCATCTATTTATATGAATGTATTTTATTTTTTTACTTTCCATTTCATACCTTATTTATTAAATAAAAATTATTAAAGTTGTTTATAAGTGATATTGATCTTGTATATTTTTTTATATTGGGAAGATTTCCCTTCTATATCCACTTTTTATGATATTATTTCATGAATTTTATTTTATAAACATAAATTATTTCATAAAGTTATTTTAAATGATATTTCCACTTATTTGTTTAATGTTTTAATATGAGTTTTCTTAACATTTTTTACATTGGTCAATTTTGAATCAGTTTAAAAAAGGTTTAATAGAATGTTTTTTTTTGCGTTTACAACATGAACTTCTTTTCCTTCCATAATGAACATTATTCTATTTGAATATTACTTTATAAGATTTCATAGTTTGGTTAAAAGAAAATTAATTTTCACAAAATGTTTATAATTTTATTTTATAGAAGTGATTTTCAAATATGAAAGGGGTTCTTACTCCCAAATGTTTTTAATAATTTTTTAATGTATTACTATTCATTAAAAACAAAAAAAAACATAATTATTATTTAATAGGGATATGTTTTAATTATACACTTATTATTATTAAAATGGATGATTTATTATTTTTTCAAAGTTATTATCATTGAACCATTTTAATTTCCACTGGTAAATCAGGCCATTAAATAATGGTTGATATTGTTTTAATGAAAAGTGAACAAATTTCATGTGTTATGTACATTTAATGGTTATTGATCATGTTTATGATTTTAGGTGAGGCTTATATAGATCATAGTTATCGGTTATCCCGATATAGCTCATGATGATGGGTGATCGTGATAATGCTCCCCAATGCATTGGGTAACTATATTGAGTTAACTGGTTATAGGTATCTCTTTAGAGGTTATTAGAATTTTCTAGATAGGTTATTCCATTTTTATGATTAATTTTAGTATTGATATTAAAATTTTGTCACAAATTTAATATTTGTTTTACAAATGTTTTTTATGATTTTTAATGGTTTTTTTTCTTAAGGAACTTTTCTCATATGGATCATGATTAATTTCTTATAGGACTTTTATCTTATGATAATGTTTATTCCATGCCATGTGATTTATAATAAAACTTTAGTGGGTTTCAATGATCATATTTCCTGATCATGAACTTTGATTATGTCATGATACCCATATCATCATCTTATAATCCCTGATGAAATTTAATTTTCAATGCTTATGTTTACACTTTTGAGAATTTGAACTCACACTTTTTATGATATCAATTTATCTAGGTCATAAAAAGTATTATTAAATTAATTTTCTCTAAAAAGGATTAATGTCTGAATAATTTAATGGGAGATTAAATATAATTGATGTGGAATAATAGAACCGTGGTATAGTTGAAAAATTACCACTTTAAGACATGGATGTTATTTTGTAAGAGTTTTCATAATTATCTATGATTATAAACCAAAAAGGTCTTGGGTATGTAAGTGAATCAATATTAGATACAGATTTTATAACTAGTAATTGTTGAAAATGTGTCACATTTATTTTCATGTAATCCTGAATTATGAAGATTATTTTTTAGCATCGTATTTAGAGTGTGGTTTTGGGTGATCTTATAGTTGGTATTAGAGTAGGGTGTAGATAACTTTGTAAAGTAGAATGTTTTTACAAGAGGTTAAATTAAGAATTATGGATTTAATCATGGGTTTATATGTTTATGGATGATCATAAGTTCAAAGTTATAGAATCCACTTTTTATGTTTTAAGAAATGTGATTTTTAGGTTATTAATGTTATTTTGCGAGATGTTTTATTATATTTAGGTGTATATAAAAATTTGGTTTAATGTAAAGGGATTTTTCAGAAGGATTGTATTATATTTTTGTGGATATAAAATGAAATTTAATAGAAAAAATTTTAGGTTATAATATAAATTAATATTGAGTTTATAAAGGTTGTACGAGATATAGGTTCAATAATTTATTTAATGATTTAAGTTGAACTTTTCTTATTATAATTTTAATGTGGGGATTAATATACTATTTATTTATATGAAGCTTTATTAATTTTGGTTATTATACTATCATGTGATGACCATTTTTTATTTTAATATAGAAAGAATATATTTTCATACTTTTATATTTCTTATGGCCAATTAGATGTTGATTATAGTTCTTTAAGAATTAAGTATTCATACTCATCATTTTTTGTAAAAGATGTGATAAAGGTGGAAACTGATTGAATCATGAAACCAAAGGATGAAATTTTATTTATGGATTTGAATAAAATCTAGTAAGTATAATTATATATTCCATTATTGTAAATGGAAATTTAATTACTCATATCTGGGGAAACAATTTTTAATAATATTTTTCCTATTACCATTATATATGATAAATATATTGTTTTTTCACACCTATGTGATTTTTAGTTTTTTTATCATTGATTTTATCATGACCATTGTCCTTATTTTGTTAAATATTCTATGTCACTATCCATCATGATTTTTAAATTAATTTCTCTATCCATGTTTATATTTTCACTTCCCACTAATGTTATCCTATTTGGAAACCTCATTAGATTTTATTTTAGATGATCATAATATTTCTCTTTACCTATTTCTAGAATAATGTTTTATTTACCCTTTTCACGATTTGGGTTTCAAACAAATGTATTTTCAAATTTTAAATTATTGATTACAAATATCAAGGTAAAATTACGAGGAAATTTTTTTTAATTGGGAGATAATGTTTCCCACTGATATTTTAAAATAACAAAACTGTGTTTGATATCATATTCCTCGAGTAATATAAAGATTAAAGGAACCATAACATATTATTATTTAAATATGAGAATTATAATGTAGACATAGAATTATGGGATATGAATATAACTAGACATATTATGAAATAAAGATAAAGATCACAATCAAAAGAAATATATTTAAATATTGTTATTAAATAAGTACTCAATATTTAGTAAAGTCATATTTATTCTTAATAAATATGTTTCCATCAAAAAATCATTATTATTGATTTTTATGCAACAATATTATAATATTTGTTCCAAATTTTAGATTTTTATTTTATGAAAATGTTATCATTTCAGAAATTTGTATATCAATATTATCTTAGGATTAATTTTTTTTAATTTTCTAGAAATATTTTTTTAGTGAATATAAAAAATACTGATTTTGGTAAAACTGTATTTTAATTTCATTGAAAAGTAATGTAATGATTTGAAATTGATATTAAATTTATGTAAGTATTATTTATTTGAAAATAATCTTATTTTCTAATGTAATCATCTTTGTTGGTCTGAGTGGACACTCAAGAGGGGGGGTGAATTGAGTTCCAATTAAAATTTCTGTTAAAATATTTTCTATTAAAATCCCCCAATTTATGAAACAAGTTAAACTTTAGTTAATTTGTAAAAATGTAAATGTTCAATTAGATTCTCAAAAGATTGATTAGTTCTCAGGTAATATAATTAGAAGATTAAATTAGCTTTTGAAACTAACCTTCTGATTTACAATAGATACAAACACTTGCTAGATTAACTATCAAATTAACTTTAAAACAGATTTGTATTTCAATGTAATAAGCAGTGGTATATAAATTAGATACTGTATATTTTGAAATTAAACTAAAAATGCACAACAAATATAAACAAGAGGTTTAGTCTCAAGCCGAGACTTGGTCCTCTCAAATTTATATATATAAAAGTGATACACAACCTGGATCGTGGTTAACAACAGTACAAGACTGTTCAGGCCACGGAAGGACCTCTACCACTATTCTTTGTGGGAAATGAAAATAAAGACCAGGCCACACAAGAACCTCTTCCACATTTGTCGTGGGAAAACACGAGTAAGGTGTTTTTGTATGGGGATTGTGATATCCTCCAGTTCAGCATATGAGACAGTCTATATATAAAATAAACAGGATACACACACTTATCGAAAGAAAATAATAAATCACTTAGAGAAAGTATATGAAAGTTTAGGAATCTCTAGTGATTTGGAAGTGTAGCTCTGGACTCGTTGGATTCAGCAGAATAGCTTCTGAGCCCTTATCTGGTTTTTCTGTTGAAAAAAAGAGTGTCGTGGTTCTACTTTGGTTTCTCTAAGAGAGAATATGTTCTCTTGACTCCTGGATACTTCTTGTGTTCTTCAGAAATGCAGGATTGCATCTATGGAACTTATTTGAGGATTGTGCAATGTGTTCACTTATGCTCAGTATTGTTCTTCTATTTAGTGCAGAGCTTGCTAGTATTGTATTATGTGCGTCGAGACGTGTCAAGTGCGCGCGTATGTTCTCTACTATAGCTGAATCTTCTTTATATTCCACGAGCTCCGGCAATAGGAATGATTTCCTTTCCATAGATACGAGGTACGGTTTCCTGACAAACCAACAACTATCATTAAATAACATTAATTGCACTAAAGACATCAAATATGGCCGTTAGTATTATTTAAATAATATTGAAAAAAAGGTTAAGAAACGGTGGCACAATGATTATGTAAACGATGACTTCTTCATAGTATGTGCATCACAGTATGTCCTTCACGGTGTCTAGGTCAGGATGTGTCCTTCATGGTGTCTGAGTCATGGTGTCTGGGTCAGGGTGTGTCCTTCACGGTGTCTGGGTCACGGTGTGTCCCTCACGGTGTCTGGTTCACAGTGTGTCCTTCACGGTGTCTGGGTCACGACGTGTCTTTCACGGTGTCTCGGTCACGGTGTGTCCCTCACGATGTCTGTGTCATGGCGTGTCCTTCACGGTGTCTGGGTACATAGGGAAATATCTATATTTAGACTTAAACAGTAATATGCAGAATATGAATTAAGATTAACCATTAGAAAGTGAGATAATTTGAAACATTAATACAAAGGTTTGATAAGATAAGTGATATTTGTGATCATGCATAAGATTTGAAAATAATAGTGGGATTAATTAATCATCAATATGATTTTCGATCATTAAAACATGATGTGTAAATATTATTGAGATTTGTGATCATTAAAACATGAGTAATACATGAGGAGTCTAAAAATATCCCCCTTTTTGATGATCACAAATCATGTAGGGAAAATATAAATGAAATGCAACGTTTAGAGATAACATATATAATAACAGAGTTAGAGAATAATAGATTCTACAGTAACATATCTCTTTAGAATACTAATACATGTACTCTTTCCTTGTACTCTTTCTCCCCATTTTGAGATTATCAAAAAGTGAAATAGAAGGAAGGGAGTGAAATAATGGATTTTTCATTAAAAACATCCATAATACATGATACAGTAGAAATACAAATAGTAAACATCAAAGAGACATCCCATTAAAAAGAAAGCAGTAACTTTACTCTTCAAGGATCAGTCTTTGGCTTTCCTTTATCAGTAGCAGGAGCTGATGCTGATGTAGAAGAAGGCATAGATGTGGTAGAAAAAGATGGTAAGGGTAGACCTTTAAAAATAGAGGGAGCCAAAGTAGGAGCTGTAGAAGATCTAGTCTATGGTTGGTCAAGAATGACTGGCCAGATCTGAGAAAGGGTTTGGCTGACTGATATGATAGTTGAGGCTAAGGTAGGTAGACCATGTCTGAGGGGTGCAGCAGTTGGAGAAATGATAGCATTACTCTGCACATGAAGATACGATTTTATAAGATTGATGAAATCAGTAATTATTTCTCCATCATATTGAATAGAATTTTCAAAATTGTCCTTAATCTCCAGGAACTTGTCCAACAATCTGGTGAACTCTATAAGCTTCTGAACTTGAGCTTTAAGAGCATGAGTCACTAAAGGGATTTTTAGGTTCTCCGCAAGATACATAATGTGACTTGTCATGTCACTTTTAGAGAAAATCCGGGTGAGATAAAAGTATATCTTCTTGGTGATCTCTTGTTGAGCATCATTTGCAATCTTAGAATGGATCTGAACAAGATCAAGTGCTCTATCACTGTTCTGAATAACTTAAGATAGAGGAGACAGATTGAAACCACTAAGGGAATTCTGAAGATCTTCCTTGATTATAGACCGAAGCACAGAATCATCCAAAGAAGTTGTGGAGGTATAAATAGAGGGAGGAGAATCATTGACAGCTTCGGTTAGAACTTTGAGCTATTTCAAAACTGTTTGCAGACATCCAATGTACTCATCTATGAGCTTATTCAGATTTTCCACAAGATCTCTCATGCATTGCAGCATATTGGTGTGTCTTTTTCCAATCTTCTCATCAAAAGATAGCACATAAGGATGTACTTGAGACACAATCTCTCGATAAAGGTTGGAAATATCTGGTTCATGAGAAGTAGCAATAGGTGCAGGTGCAGAAACAGGAGCAGGAACATGCTCTGATCTTGAAGACAATTTTGATTGCAGGTTTTCCACCAAATGTTTCAAATTAGTAACATCAGCACTAAGAAACCAATTTTCAACTCTGACTTATTGTATTTCTCGAATCATCCTTGGTTGAATATGAAGAATAATATTTTCCAAAAGAATAGATGCATCTTCTTAACATTGTTGAGTCACTGGTCGAGGTTGAGTGGATAAAATTTTCTCAACACCAGCCAAGATAGTCTCCCCAAAGACTTTCAAATCATCCTTAGTTACAAATGATTATTGCTCAGTTAAGAGTGTGGGTGAAGGTAGTGGTACAGGTTATGATGAAGATTCTGATTGTGACTCAGAATTAGTTTCAGATTTAGATGAAGGTTGAGGCTCTGGTTCTGGTTCGGGGTGAGCTACTGACTTTAGTTGAAAAAAGAAGAGAGATCTATACTAGTTTCAGTTACTTGTTGTGATTCACTCACATCATAAAAACATGGAAACTCATACCGAGTGTACACAGAATGTCTGACAATTGGTTGAGATGTTCCAGGAGATCCATCTTCTTCAATCTCAAGGATTTGAGGTTCCTCCCCCTCAAAAAGTGCTTCCATTTTAGGTTCTTGAGGCATAGCTACATGATCAATATCCATAGGATCAGATCTAATCTCTTCAGAAAATTCTTTTATTTCCAACTGAAAGGCAATTTCCATCCTCTCTTCAGTAGAGGGTATGTACTCAGGAACCGATTTTTCCATTGGTTGTGCTTCTAGACTTGCTTCTTTTTCAACAGGGAGATCCTCTTGATTAACATTTTCCCTAGCAGGGATTTCTCCAAGATCTGCTTCTTCCATGACTTGCTGCTCTAAACCAGGGATATCCAATTTGCTTTCAGCTTTAGACTGAACTTCCTGATTAGCATCATTTCTAGAAGAAGGAGCTTCTTCTTCTCTACAAACAACAACAACTTCCTCTCTAAGAGGTATTTCAGTAGGAACATCATCAGGGACATCATCCCTTTCTTTCTTAACAGGAGATGCTTCCTCTTGAGGTATTTTAGCCTCTTCTTCTTCTTCTTCTTCTGGGTACTCAGCCACTTCATCTGGTTCCAAACCAAGATCAGTTATATTCTTTGGCCTTCTTAAATAATCAACAGGATTGTACTTCTTATAAATTTGATCATTATCCTTAACCCACTGCTTCTTCCAGGGGTTCCCATTTATCTTCATCCTTCTGATGATAGGCTTGGATAAATAGAAATCAAAACCCTCTATCCTTTCTTCATTCGGTCTAACTACTCCCTTGGAAACTAACATGGCCGAAATCATCCTTGAGTAAAACAAGTATGTGGATTTGGAAGCGACTTTAATCAGCTCACGTATATGGTTAATGACTTATTTGCATAAATTTATCTTATGGCCATTCTTTAACAGAGGAATCTGGAACACATCCTGATACTTCAACACAGAAAAATCTCCTTTTCTTGGACTAATCAAATTCTGAACAAATTTGATTAGTAGTCTTGTCTCCCCATCCAATTCAGCTGCTATGTCCCTTTGCTTGGTGCCATTTCCAGTATGGATTTACAAATAATTCTCTAGATCAAAGATGTCAGTTGTTGGAGGAGGGCCTCTTTGGTAATCATCACAAATTCCTTCATGAGGAATCCTTAGGCATACAGACCACAACCTTGAAGAGAATGAACACTTTTTTTCATTGATACAGCTTGTTACCATATAGGTTTCTCCAGCATCAAAAGAAAACTTTACATATTGGTAAAATTGAGATACCAACCTTGGGTAAATCGGTCTATCTTGTCTAGAGAACCAATCGAGCCATCCTTGTTCTCTTAGGACTTTCAAGACTAAAGACTTTCTAGTCAGCAGCCACTCAGGGCAAATCTCTTTTTCAGGTACTACAATATAGCTTACAAGATTCAGATTTAGAGGTCCTTCAGGTGCTATCCTCGGTGCTCTTTTCTGTTTCTTAGAGCGGTGCTTCTCAGATGAGGGTGAAGATAGATGCTTTATCCTTGGTATTCACTGACAGTTCAGGTGAGGGAGAGGAGATGGCTTTCAAGGTAAAGAGGGTTCGAGAGAGTGAGCAGGAGAGATCTCGGGTAAGGAATCGAGTGAAAAACCCTTATGTTTTATCATTTGGGAATGTCAAACGTCATAAAAACAAAAAACATGGGAAATCAAATAGTAGTGAATTAAAAATTACCGTGATGCGGGTTAAAATAATTATATAAAGAATCTTCATGGTGAGACCGTGAGTAGGCATTACGGTGCGATAAAAAACAGTCATCACGGTGAGACAGTTGGTGGTCATCATGGTAAGAAAGTAACCATTCTATACAGTCACAATGAGACAGTGAGTGAACTGTTCTGTCACGGTGAGATAGTTAAGTGACAGACTGTGAACACAAGGTGTTTTACTGTGAGACCGTAAGCATGAAACATTAACTAAGAGACAATGAATATGAAACCATAAAGTAACATTTAGAAAAAAGAAAACAGTAAGATCTATAAGATGTCTATTTATGATTAATCATACCAAGATCATGTATGATGTAGTCTAATCTATCAAAATTTAATGGTTTGGTGAATATATCAGCAAGTTGATATTCAGTACCAATGAACTCCAAAGTGATATCACCTTTTTGGTAATGATCCCTCAAAAAGTGATGTCTTACATCAATATGCTTTGTCCTAGAATGAGAAACATGATTCTTTGAAATGTTAATAGCACTTGTGTAGTCACAATTTATTGGTACATGTCTGAATTGATATCCATAGTCTAGTAATGTGTGTTTCATCCAAAAAATTTGTGCACAACAACTGCCAGCAACTATGTATTCATCTTCTGCAGTAGATAATGCAACATAATTTTGTTTCTTACTACACCATTATACTAGTGACTTGCCTAAAAAGTGACATGTTCTAGAGGTGCTTATTATATCTAACTTACATCTAGTAAAATCAGCATCAGAATAGCTAACTAGTTCAAAATATTTTCCTTTTGGATAGAATAGTCCTAAATTGGGAGTATGCTTGAGGTATTCGAAAATTATCTTTATAGCATTTAAATGTTATTATTTAGGGTTTTCTTGAAAATGATCACACATACACACAATAAAAATAATATCAGGATGACTAGCAGTCAAGTAGAGTATACTTCCAATCATTCCTCTATAAGTGGTTTGATTAATAGATATTCCATCTTCATCAAGATCCAACTTACAGGTGGTACACATGGGAGTGTCACTACTTTTTGTGCTATCCAATCAAACGTTTTAAAATATCTCTAGTATATTTACTTTGAGTTAAAATAATTCCATTATTGTTTTGAAAGATTTGAAATCCAAGAAAGAATTTAAGTTCACCTATTAAACTCATTTCAAATTCATTTTGCATCATTTTATAAAAATTAGTTCATATGGAATTTCTTGAAGATCCAAAAATAATGTCATCTACATAAACTTGTACAGTTAAAACATATTTAGAAATTTTTTTTACAAAAAGATTAGGATCAGCTATTCATTTTGTAAAACCTTTAGAAATTAGAAAAGTACTTAATCTATCATACCAAGATCTTGGAGCTTTCTTTAAACCATATAAAGATTTTGATAATTTGAAAATATGATTTGGAAAATGAGGGTTTCAAAATCCAAGTGGTTGTTCAACAAAAACATCCTCAGAAAATACCCATTTAAGAATTCACTCTTGACACCCATTTGATATAGTTGGAAATTTAGATGCACAATATAAGCAAGTAAAATCATAATGGCTTCTAGTCTGGCTACTGGAGAAAAAGTCTCCTCATAATCAATTCCTTCTTCTTGATAATAGCCTTGTGAAACTAATCTAGACTTGTTTCTAACTATATTTCCAGATTCATCTACTTTATTTCTAAACACCCATTTAGTGCCTATGGTGAAAGTGTCCTTAGGTCTTTCTACTAGTTTACAAACACTTTTTCTTTCAAACTGATTGAGTTCTTCTTGCATATCAATTACCCAAAATTCATCATTAATAGCATCATCAATATTTTTAGGTTCAATTTGTGACAAGAAGGATTGATGTTCAACCTAATTACTAAGAGAAGCTCTAGTCTGTGTCCCTCTATTACGATTACCAACAAAAACATCTAAAGGATGATTCTTTAGAATTATAGTTGATCTAGTAAAGGTAGGACTAGAAATTTCAGGTTCATCTATGGGTTCAGGTGTATTAAGAGTAGAATCTGAAATATTTCCAAAACTGGTTGTCTTTATAGTAAGTTCACTGATTTTATCATCAAGGTTCGGAACAGATAAATCTTCTTCAAGATTTTCAAGAGATGACTTCGGCTCATGTGGATAAGTTTCATCAAATTTGATATGAACATATTCTTCCACACATTTGGTTCTTTTATTAAAAACACTATTAATAATATAACAAGCTGTATTCACAGGCTCAACCCAAAAATAAATAGGAAGGTCATATTCATTAAGCATGGTTATAGAAATTTCTTAATGGGTTATATTTCTTCTTTCTACTACTCCATTTTGCTGAGGTGTCCTAGGGGAAGAAATGTTGTGACTATAGCCATTGAGTGAGCAGTAAGATTCAAACTCATGATTCTTAATCTCACGGCCATGATCACTTTTCAGGGTTTTAATCTTGAGTCCACTAAGGTTTTCTAAAGAATTGGAATATTTGACAAAATAGGAACAAGCTTCACTTTTGTGAGCTAAAAGGTATACCCAAGTATACCTAGAAAAGTTGTAACACCCCGAGCTTCCACGATACGCTTCTCATTCAATAATGCAATAGCTTGCATTGTACGCAAGTTCGAGTTCTAACACACCGCAACTAATCAACATAGCCGTTATGAATAGTAATAACCACTTTTTAAAATTATATAAATTTTATATTTCAAAATGGACTTCATTTTTGTATTCCTAATATTGAAATTAGCCTATGTTGAATTTTTTGTAATTTTCTGAGAACTTCAAAATTTTTATGAATAGTGAAAAATACTTAAAACAACTTTTTTAATAAAAATAATTCATAGTGATAAATTATACTATTGAGGGGTTTTAGAGTATAATTAGAATATATTTTTACCATTTTATCCAATGGTGGTCATTAAAATTAATTTAACATTGAAATTGGACATAAACAATTGCCAATCTTTTGATATAAATTGTTTCTTAAAAACACGCTATTTGTTGTGACAGCGGGAATTAATTATAAAATTAATTAATGCAACTAATATGTTTGGAATTTTGTAAAATAGACATCATTTTTGAATTCGTAATATCAATTATAGCTTAGGGTGAAATTTTGGCCTTATTCTGAAAAACTTCAATTTTTGATGAATAGTGAAACCACTAAGTGGTAGTTAAATAACTGATTTTTCGTTTAAATGAAATATTACCACTTCTGTGATTTGATTTTCAAAAATCCGACATACATGGTTGTCATTAAGAAGTAAAATGTGGTTCAATGAGATCAAAATAATTTTTTGGTGAATAGTAACTTTTAAGTTCTTAATCGCGATTAGAGGTAATTAGTGTAGTTTAAGGTAAAAACAATGTTTTATTAATATGATATGAGCTTGACACTTGTCCTACTCCTATTGGATGAGTCATGGCCGACCAAGACAACCCATGGGTCAACTTGGGGACCCCATGGAGCCACTTTAGTTGGAAAATGACATTAATATATATTTATTTAATGTTAAAATTAAATTCACACAAACATGGGTTATTTTACTAAAACAATTTTTAAGTGGGGTTAAACAAGTCCAAATTTTGATTATAAATATTCATTAGAATGCTAAAAAGATTTCCTACATCATAGTATTTTTTTTATAATTTTTAGACATTAAATAAATTAAATTATTTATGACATCATGATGATGCAGTGATGACCTCATTATTTAACGATTTAAATAAAATGAGAAGATAATGCAAAATCCAAGGATTACACTTGTCCAAAGCCAATTGGATGAGGAGATTTCGAACCCTTATCACCTTAGCCTCGAATTATATAAGTTTGGGACCTTTAGAATCCAAAAAGCATTGTGTAAATAATGTAACATTTCAATCTTTCCAAAAGAGCCCCTCCTCTCCACTTATAAAAGGCCCCCACCTCTCCCACCTCATTTACACTTTCAAGCCATTTGGTTCGGCCAACCTCTGCCCAAATACTCTCCCAACATTCCTACCTTACTCATAGAAGCCTCACATTGGGCAGAACTCTTCCCAAGGAAGCCTTTGGCTCAAATCAAAAAGAGTTACCCGATTTTGAGGTAATGTATTTTCTAATGTTGTTTTGTTTTATTTTTCTTCTCCAACCCCCTAAACTCTTTTTATTCATTTATTTTGTAACAAAACCAGTATCCTCAATATACTAGGATGTTGTTATAAGAAGGATTCGAGCTACACTTACACACACCTACATCTAATGGTTAAAGAACATACGGTTTCTGTGGATGGCGAATTTCTGCCTCACGAAACGATGATTGTTCAACACTCATATTGTTGGGTCGGAGAAAAACGGGAAGGATGGCAAGAGGGGGGGGGGGTGAATTGCCTTTTAAAAAATTGATAGACAAATTAAAAATCAAAGTATAAATGCAGCGGAAAGTAAAGAGGCAAGACACACAAAATTGATAACGGAGTTCGGCCAAAACCCGGCCTACGTCTCCGCTCCCAACTCAACCGTTGAGAGATTACTACCGCTTGCTTTTCAATGGTTTTAGCAAGAAACCCACTAGGCTTTGAGGTAGCACTAGGACCTATTACAGCTTGCTTTTGGTGGTTAAGCAAGAACCCACTTGCTTTTAATGGTTTAGCAAGAACCCACTATCCTTTTTACGGGTGAAGGATAGCTCACCTTTGTCTCAAGCTATTTAAAGGAAAGCTTGACAACCTTTTCACACCTTAATGGTGATGTGAAACCCAAAAGAAAGAGGGGATGAGAAAGAGTTTGGGGTTTGTAGTCACAAACCCAATATTAAAGCTCAAAATAAATAAAACAATAAAAACCGTATTTGGAGAAGCCTTGGGCGCCAATGGATGATTGGTGTTGAAGACGTGCTCTCCCAAGCTTCTTTGATGGAGCTCCTTGGATGTGGAAGTTGTTGGAGCTATTGGGGTTCCCTTGGAGGAATGCGCCGGAGGTACGCCGAATGATCAACAAGGTGTCCGTGGGCTTCCGTATAGTTCCGGCAATGTTCCTTAGTCTTCCGGGGGATCAAGGTCCTTTATTTATAGAGGGGGAACCCTCATATGGCCGTTGGAGGCCTTTGGAGCCGTTGGAGAGGCTAAAAGAGCCGTTGGGAGCCAAGTGGGCCAGCCTGGTCAAACTGCAACGGCTAGTTTGACTGGCTCCACCGGCTGGCCGGTACAGTCCCACCGGCTGGCCGGTGTGTGCAAAAAGGCATAGGATTCTTGTCCAGGGGCCACCGGCTGACCGGTACAGCTCCACCGGCTGGCCGGTGCCTTGGTAGAGAAGAAGAGTCTTGATCCAGGCTCTACCGGTCGACCGGTGGAGGAGCCACCGGCTGGCCGGTGGCAAGACAGTAGCAAATACTATTTGGGCTGGGTGCCACAGGTCGACCGGTGACAGAGCCACCGGTCGACCGGTGGAACCTGGCAGTGGGCAATGCCTCTGCCAGTTCCACCGGCTGGCCGGTGCTATCACACCGGTTGGCCGGTGGACTGAATTTCAGTCCATTTGATCTCCATTCTTGGGCCAACTTCTTGGAAACCTTGTGCCTTTTAATCAAAAACACTTCAAACCATGTTAGATAAACATGAAAGTGATTGTGATCATGAAAATTAAACCACGAGGGGATACGAGAGGTACAACAATCTCCCCCTATTTTGATGATCACAATCACCGAAACAATCAAAGTAAAATACTGAAATTGAAAGGAACTGCTAAGCATGATGAAAAGGATTCTCCCCCAATCAATCAAGAAATTTCTCCCCCTTTGTGATTATCAAAATAGCACGGGGCATAAAACTTGATTGAGGGACAATTGAAAATCAATATAAAGATTTGAAAATCAATTGAGATTTTTGAAATTGAAATGAAAATTTGAATAACAGTTTGAATTGAAAGTTTTGAATCAAAAATTGAATAGAAAATTTTGAATTGAAAATTTTGAAACCAAGAGTTGAAATTGAAAGTTTGAATCGAAAATTTTGAATTTGAAATCAAAAGGGCTTAAACGATCCTAACTCCCCCTAAATAAAAACAATAAATCACCGGGGAGAGGGGTTTTGAAAAGAGATGATTTTAGGCCCGGAGAGACTCGCAAGAAGGGATTTTTCAATCCAAACTTGTCTCATAGCGGGTCTTCTCCTATAAAATTCGTCCGAATAAAAAATGGATTTGGGTTGGCCGTACCGGGCATTTTTGCAATCGCATTCATAAATTAGGTTCCCGGGTTTTTTGCAATAATTACAGAATTTAAATTCGGAGCTCCCCCTTACAAAAATAGTGGGTGCATGGGAGGAGGAGGCTTGGTTGGTATAGCCAAGTCCTTGAGTGGTTCTAGAAATTCGTTGGGAACCTAGGAGATTGTTCAAATTTTGTTCCCCTTGGGTGAACTTAGCTAGGGTCTCCCTTAGGTCTTTGATGGTTGATTCCATGGAATCAACATTTGGAAAATTTTGGATTTTAAGGGTGAGTTCCTCCTTCTCTTTGAGAAGTTGGTCTTTTTCGGAGGAGAGTTTTTTGAAAGACTTTTTTAAAGCAACAAATTTTGAAGAAAGTTCATGAAAACCATTTTCTAGTTGGTCTCTAGCGTGTGAGAGTTCTTCATAAGATAAATGATTTAAAGAGTTTGAATTTGAAGAGCAGGAGGATGAGGAATCGGAAGAAGTTACCTCATGAAATGCCATTAGGCATTTTGTACCGTTGTCGCTCGAGGAGGAGGAGGAGGAGGATGAGGAGGTGTCACTCCATGTGGCCTTGAGGACCTTTTTCTTTCCTTTTTCCTTTTGCGTGGCCCGTTTCTTGTTGAGTGGGCAATCGGGCTTGTAATGGCCCTTTTCACCGCACCCGTAGCATTTTACCTTGGGCTCGGATCTTGCGGTGGGTTCTTGCTTTCGCGCCTTGCGAGATTTCTTCTTCTTCTTGTGATTCTTCATAAATTTATGCATTTGGCGGGCGAGATTCTCCATTTCCGAGTCGCCGCTTGAAGATGAAGGAGATGAGGAAGATGAGGATGAGGAGGAGCTTACTTCTTTTTGTACCTTGAGGGCAATGTTCTTTGGTGTCTTGATTGGTGTGCCCTCCTTTTGAGCTTGCCTCCTCATCGTGATCTCGTAGGTCATTAGGGATCCAATGAGCTCCTCTACCGGCATATTTTTGACGTCCTTAGCCTCTTGGATCGCCGTCACCTTTGGTGCCCATGAGCTCGGAAGGACCCATAAGATCTTCTTGACCATTGCTTCAGCTGAAACATCATCACCAAGAGATTTTCTACCATTGCACACGTCAGTAAAGCGAGTAAACATATCGGAAATAGATTCATGAGGATGCATGGAAAATGACTCAAAATCTTGACGATACATGTCCAATCGAGTGTCCTTGACTTTGTTGGTCCCCTCATGGGTAACCTCCAATAGTTTCCAGATTTCGTGTGAGGAGGTGCATGTGGAAACTCGATTGAACTCATTTCGGTCAAGGCCGCAATGTAGAGCGTTCATGGCTTTGCCATCAAGCTCGAAATTTCTAATATCGGCTTGGGTCCATTTGGATTCATCGGGAGAGGAGAGGGTGTAACCTTGCATGACAATTTTATAAATGGGATATCCTATACTTCTCAAAAAGGTGGTCATGCGGGTTTTCCAATAATTATAGTCGGTCCCATCAAAAAATGGAGCCCGACCCAAAGAAAAGCCTTCGGGGGCGAAAGAGGTTGATGCCATCTTAATGGATCTTAAAATTTGTAACCGGTTAGGGTATTACACAAATTTCCCTCTGATACCAATTGTTGGGTCGGAGAAAAACGGGAAGGATGGCAAGAGGGGGGGTGAATTGCCTTTTAAGAAATTGATAGACAAATTAAAAATCAAAGTATAAATGCAGCGGAAAGTAAAGAGGCAAGACACACAAAATTGATAACGGAGTTCGGCCAAAACCCGGCCTACGTCTCCGCTCCCAACTCAACCGTTGAGAGATTCCTACCGCTTGCTTTTCAATGGTTTTAGCAAGAAACCCACTAGGCTTTGAGGTAGCACTAGGACCTATTACAGCTTGCTTTTGGTGGTTAAGCAAGAACCCACTTGCTTTTAATGGTTTAGCAAGAACCCACTATCCTTTTTACGGGTGAAGGATAGCTCACCTTTGTCTCAAGCTATTTAAAGGAAAGCTTGACAACCTTTTCACACCTTAATGGTGATGTGAAACCCAAAAGAAAGAGGGGATGAGAAAGAGTTTGGGGTTTGTAGGCACAAACCCAATATTAAAGCTCAAAATAAATAAAACAATAAAAACCGTATTTGGAGAAGCCTTGGGCGCCAATGGATGATTGGAGTTGAAGACGTGCTCTCCCAAGCTTCTTTGATGGAGCTCCTTGGATGTGGAAGTTGTTGGAGCTATTGGGGTTCCCTTGGAGGAATGCGCCGGAGGTAAGCCGAATGATCAACAAGGTGTCAGTGGGCTTCCGTATAGTTCCGGCAATGTTCCTTAGGCTTCCGGGGGATCAAGGTCCTTTATTTATAGAGGGGGAACCCTCATATGGCCGTTGGAGGCCTTTGGAGCCGTTGGAGAGGCTAAAAGAGCCGTTGGGAGCCAAGTGGGCCAGCCTGGTCAAACTGCAACGGCTAGTTTGACTGGCTCCACCGGATGGCCGGTACAGTCCCACCGGCTGGCCGGTGTGTGCAAAAAGGCATAGGATTCTTGTCCAGGGGCCACCGGCTGACCGGTACAGCTCCACCGGCTGGCCGGTGCCTTGGTAGAGAAGAAGAGTCTTGATCCAGGCTCTACCGGTCGACCGGTGGAGGAGCCACCGGCTGGCCGGTGGCAAGACAGTAGCAAATACTATTTGGGCTGGGTGCCACAGGTCGACCGGTGACAGAGCCACCGGTCGACCGGTGGAACCTGGCAGTGGGCAATGCCTCTGCCAGTTCCACCGGCTGGCCGGTGCTATCACACCGGTTGGCCGGTGGACTGAATTTCAGTCCATTTGATGTCCATTCTTGGGCCAACTTCTTGGCAACCTTGTGCCTTTTAATCAAAAACACTTCAAACAATGTTAGATAAACATGAAAGTGATTGTGATCATGAAAATTAAACCACGAGGGGATACGAGAGGTACAACACATATAACACCTTCAAAGGTGGCCATTAAGATGTCACTATATTTATATATGATATATAATGTGTTTATGTTTTACTTATGCTTCTGTATTTCTCATTTATGGCTTACTTTATGATTTCCATTATGGGTAAAACGCGATAATTTCATTTTAGGAAGTGCGGACTACCGCCCCCTCAAAGTGATTTGAATCGTTAATGCCATATGTGGGATGTATAAAGGATGGAGTAAATGGTATTATACACTATATTATACTGGAATTATATTATACATTTATATCATTATGATTTAGTTCCATTAAATATGAAATTGAAATGAAAGTAGCGTTCATGCGTACGTACGGCTTACCGTCTCCATGAACGGTGCATTTCATTTCTTACCTCTAAATGTTATGTAATATTATAAATGAATGTATATACTGGATATATAAGATATATATGACATCTAAATCATGAATATAATTCTGGATATAATGGATATTTCACCACATAAACAACTTGTAATTGTAAGAAGCTTATTGTTGACTCAAGTACCAAAGATCGACAAAACGACCGTTATTAACTTAAATAATTACATAATGTTCATATCATTGTAATAAGTGATATAATAAGGATAATGAAATTGAAAATGGTTCTTAATAAGGTATATATTAACTCTAGTTTATTATTCAGGAGGTTAAAGAACGGTTGAGTCAAGTCAGACACGAGGTAAGGGAATTTCTTAACCCAACTTCCATTCTTTGGGTTAATCTCCTACTTTCAAATTATGTCATGATATTATTATGTCTAATTTTGTATTCTTTATGTGTACCTATAGTGAAAACACATAATATATCTATTTTATTTTAAAAATGATCTTTTTATGGACTCCGTCTCAATCCCCTTTCATTGAGTCATATTTGGTTTTATACACAACTTTCTTTTATACGGTGTATAAACCCCTTTGACTTTTACGGTTATTCAAAAGGAATCTTTTTATACAAAGAGTTTTGCTAAACGACAAAAGGGAATGTTTTTCTTTCCGTACTTATACGGCGACAACGACTTCTCCGCCGCCGTGACCATTATTTGAGTTTCGGCTTCCTCTATAAGCCATCTTTTTTTAATGAAAAATAAATACAAAGTTTTAACTTTCTTTTATTTTGGTATTGAAAATGGTTTTGAAAGCGTTTTTATTATAACAATGTGTTGTATTGATATCTTGTGATTGAAATGTGGAAATGTTATGTTTCCTTTATGCATGTTTTATGTGATATGATTATGTTATGGTTTATGATATGTTTAAACCTATTCATATGAGGAATGTATTGGACTTAATAAGTGACGGGTGGAGCCCGCAATAGCTCCTCGATGCATCGGTAGGTCTCATGAGACAACTAGACGTGGAATTGGCCGAGGCCCTTTCCCAATTTGATTTATGGTTTTGGCCGAGGCCTTAATCATTTTAGACGTCTTGGCCGAGGCCTTGAAAAAATGTTTCAGAATGTCCGGCATTATATATTCCCTCATTATGAAAGTGGTTATTGATATTGCATGTGATTATTCGACCAGTAGAATATCCATGTGAAGAAGAGAATGGCATTATCTCATTTTACTTTTGCCATATTATGTTGAAGTTCATGTTTAAAAGGCTTTTGTTTTAGTTATACATTGCCTTAAATGTTAATGTTTATTTATGAAAGCTTCCGCAATATTGTTATCCTTACTGAGCATCTGAGCTCACCCCTTTCAATGTTTTAATATTTTCCAGGATGTGAAGAAGTATTTTATGAATGACCTGCAGGGATAGTCAGAAGAGGATATGAGTGTGGACTATGGAGACTTTGTTATTGTAGTTTTTCACTTTATGATGTAATGTAACGTTTACGAATGTATCTAGTGTTTCCAAGGCTACTAAACTAATCGGTCTTTCGAGACTTGATCTTTTGTGATCATGCCAATGTTACGAAGTAATGCACCGACTCTGGGTAGCTGGGGTCGGGGCGTTACAGTTGGTATCAAAGGCAGTTTAGTACTAACCTTGGAATCTAGATTTAGATAAACTCTGATTAGAGCACATATCCCAAAGATAGACTTTGAGGATTAGTATAGAAGAACTTCCTAGAATTTTGGTATTATAGAGATGTTATGAGTTTTCCGAGAAATACATCCCTGTCTGGATACGAGCAGGTAGAGGCGGCTCTGGCACAGATGTACCTAGGGGTAAAACCCGAAAACACCGCTTTGAGCTAGACTCGAACGGGAACTGGTGCACGACAACGGGCCTTGCTGCACTCTTGGTTACGACACTCCCGGGGGATATGCTTAGGATAATTCTCATTTTCTTTACAAACCGCTATGAACGGTTATGAGTATATACTTCCTCAAATAAAACCTTTTTATAATTATGGATTATATCCATAATTAGTTCAATTTATGTTAAGTGTTTTACAAGTATGGAATTATGTATTTTGATTCATAAACTAATCTAGTTTATGCCATTGTTTAGAAATGGAGCCTAGTGGAAGGAATGGAAACCGTATCAATGCACGCACTCCGTGTAGGAATTGCCCTCCTACTCAGGATAATTATGGTGGAGCTAGTGATACAACTGGTGCTGATCAGCTTCTCACCGTACTGGGACAACTCACGCAGGTTATGAATAACAACCTTACTCGTATGGAGCACCCTGATCCGCAACGTGGAGGATCAATGCTAGACCGTTTCATGAGGCAACAACCGCCAACCTTCAATGGGAGTACAAATCCTATAGTAGTTGAGCAATGGATAAATTCCTTAGAGAAAATATTCCATGCCCTGGGGAGTAGTGAAAGGGAGAATGTTGTCATGGCAGTTTACCGCCTCACTGGAGATGCCGATCAATGGTGGTCGCTAATTCAAAACACAAAGGAAGATGATGAATTAACAAACATGGAATGGCAGGAGTTCAAAGAGCTGTTCTTAGAAAAATACTTTCCTCGAGACCATCGAGCGGATATGGAAAGGAAATTTTTGAGTCTGAGACAAAAGGAGGATGAGAATGTCGCAAAGTATGAGGCTAACTTTACAAGGTTAGTGAGGCATGCTGCAGATTATATACGTAACCCAAGGAGTAAGATTGATCGTTTCTTTGATGGGTTAAAACCATTTCTCCGTCGAGCTTTGGTATCACAATCCTTTTCATCATACGAAGATATAGTCTCATGTGCTATCAAGACAGAAAAGGAATTCTCTAAGTCTTATGACAACAAAGTAAAGCAAGAGAAGAAGAGAACAGTGGAACAAGAGACAGATAAAGGGAAAAAGGGAAAGAAGGATTTTCCATTATGTGATAATTGTGGGATGAATCACCCTGGTACTTGCCTAAAAGGAATGGGAGTCTGTTATAAATGTGGAGAAAAAGGTCACCAGGCACGTGATTGCAAGGGAAAGAAAGATGCTATCAATGTTGAATGCTACAATTGTAGAGAAATGGGTCATTATGCAAATGAATGTCCTAAGCGTCAGGGAAAGTTACCTCAGAAAAGGCCAAGGGATCAAGGACAATCTTATGCTATTACTACAGTTGAAGCAGAATAACTAATGTATTGGTGCTTTTGGACTCATGGATTATATTCTAGTTATTAGAATAATGTGATCTATATAAGGATTGTACTGCATTACTTGTTGGTTTCAGTAAGGTTTTAATATGATGAAGGTAATTATATTTTTAGTATGTGACAATAAAAGAAACTTTACTTTGTTTGGGGAATCTGATAAATTGATTTTGGAATTAAGAGACCTTTTAGAGAAAGTCTGGACAGAGGTATTTTGGATAACTATTAAGGTTGGAATGGATTAAGTTGAACTTTGGATAGTATTGTTTAAGGTTAAAAAATTTATGAAGATTATTTTTGGAATAGTATAGTACTATATTTTTAGGAAAAGGACAACCTGCAGGGTGTGGCATAAACCGTCGCGTCGGACAAAGCTGTAGGAATCGAACCCACAATCAAAGTGCGACAGGCCTTTATTTCCTACCACTAGCCTACAGGAAGTCCCTGGTTATTACAAAATAGTTTTACTAATCTAAATGGTATGTGTTAACATTTTGAACCTTATACAATTAGGATAAATAGAATATTTTTGAGTTCTGTTACCATTTGGAGTAAAAGTTGGGTTTGTGGTAAAAATTTATTAACGAATGAAAGTATACATAACAAGTATGTATATTCCCTTACGTTCTTAGTAAATCTCATAAATAAATTCCTCAACATTATAAAAGGTAACTTAAAACCAAAATGTTGTCGGTTAACTTTTCCAACTGGGGATTCAATGACCGTTTAACCAATCACAAGTTTGTGATTTTCTTGTGGTTAAACTTTCTCCTAATCCTGTTTTCTATAACTCTCCATCAGACCTTGATGGTTTGTTTTTCTTCCATATCCATATTTTCATATAATCCTAGAATGGGCTATATCGGGTGACCTTTGTACTTATCCTGCTTTCTTTTAATGTTATATATTTATTAACCTTATTTCCGATGTGGGTTTTCCACAAAGGTATTTTCTATTTTCAGCCTTTTATTATCAAAGAAAAATTTCAAATTGCGAGGACGCAATTTATTGAAGGAGGGGAGAATGTAACACCCCGAGCTTCCACGATACGCTTCTCATTCAATAATGCAATAGCTTGCATTGTACGCAAGTTCGAGTTCTAACACACCGCAACTAATCAAAATAGCCGTTATGAATAGTAATAACCAATTTTTAAAATTATATAAATTTTATATTTCAAAATGGACTTCATTTTTGTATTCCTAATATTGAAATTAGCCTATGTTGAATTTTTTGTAATTTTCTGAGAACTTCAAAATTTTTATGAATAGTGAAAAATACTTAAAACAACTTTTTTAATCAAAATAATTCATAGTGATAAATTATACTATTGAGGGGTTTTAGAGTATAATTAGAATATATTTTTACCATTTTATCCAATGGTGGTCATTAGAATTAATTTAACATTGAAATTGGACATAAACAATTGCCAATCTTTTGATATAAATTGTTTCATAAAAACACGCTATTTGTTGTGACAGCGGGAATTAATTATAAAATTAATTAATGCAACTAATATGTTTGGAATTTTGTAAAATAGACATCATTTTTGAATTCGTAATATCAATTATAGCTTAGGGTGAAATTTTGGCCTTATTCTGAAAAACTTCAATTTTTGATGAATAGTGAAACCACTAAGTGGTAGTTAAATAACTGATTTTTCGTTTAAATGAAATATTACCACTTCTGTGATTTGATTTTCAAAAATCCGACATACATGGTTGTCATTAAGAAGTAAAATGTGGTTCAATGAGATCAAAATAATTTTTTGGTGAATAGTAACTTTTAAGTTCTTAATCGCGATTAGAGGTAATTAGTGTAGTTTAAGGTAAAAACAATGTTTTATTAATATGATATGAGCTTGACACTTGTCCTACTCCTATTGGATGAGTCATGGCCGACCAAGACAACCCATGGGTCAACTTGGGGACCCCATGGAGCCACTTTAGTTGGAAAATGACATTAATATATATTTATTTAATGTTGAAATTAAATTGACACAAACATGAGTTATTTTACTAAAACAATGTTTAAGTGGGGTTACACAAGTCCAAATTTTGATTATAAATATTCATTAGAACGCTAAAACGATTTCCTACATCATAGTATTTTTTTTATAATTTTTAGACATTAAATAAATTAAACTATTTATGACATCATGATGATGCAGTGATGACCTCATTATTTAACAATTTAAATAAAATCAGAAGATAATGCAAAATCCAAGGATTAAACTTGTCCAAAGCCAATTGGATGAGGAGATTTCGAACCCTTATCACCTTAGCCTCGAATTATATAAGTGTGGGACCTTTAGAATCCGAAAAGCATTGTGTAAATAATGTAACATTTCAATCTTTCCAAAAGAGCCCCTCCTCTCCACTTATAAAAGGCCCCCACCTCTCCCACCTCATTTACACTTTCAAGCCATTTGGCTCGGCCAACCTCTGCCCAAATACTCTCCCAACATTCCTCCCTTACTCATAGAAGCCTCACATTGGGAATAACTCTTCCCAAGGAAGCCTTTGGCTCAAATCAAAAAGAGTTACCCGATTTTGAGGTAATGTATTTTCTAATGTTGTTTTGTTTTATTTTTCTTCTCCAGCCCCCTAAACTCTTTTTATTCATTTCTTTTGTAACAACACCAGTATCCTCAATATACTAGGATGTTGTTATAATAAGGATTCGATCTACACTTACACACACCTACATCTAATGGTTAAAGAACATACGGTTTCTGTGGATGGCGAATTTCTGCCTCACGAAACGATGATTGTTCAACACTCATATAACACCTTCAAAGGTGGCCATTAAGATGTCACTATATTTATATATGATATATAATGTGTTTATGTTTTACTTATGCTTCTGTATTTCTCATTTATGGCTTACTTTATGATTTCCATTATGGGTAAAACGCGATAATTTCATTTTAGGAAGTGCGGACTACCGCCCCCTCAAAGTGATTTGAATCGTTAATGCCATATGTGGGATGTATAAAGGATGGAGTAAATGGTATTATACACTATATTATACTGGAATTATATTATACATTTATATCATTATGATTTAGTTCCATTAAATATGAAATTGAAATGAAAGTAGCGTTCATGCGTACGTACGGCTTACCGTCTCCATGAACGGTGCATTTCATTTCTTACCTCTAAATGTTATGTAATATTATAAATGAATGTATATACTGGATATATAAGATATATATGACATCTAAATCATGAATATAATTCTGGATATAATGGATATTTCACCACATAAACAACTTGTAATTATAAGAAGCTTATTGTTGACTCAAGTACCAAAGATCGACAAAACGACCGTTATTAACTTAAATAATTACATAATGTTCATATCATTGTAATAAGTGATATAATAAGGATAATGAAATTGAAAATGGTTCTTAATAAGGTATATATTAACTCTAGTTTATTATTCAGGAGGTTAAAGAACGGTTGAGTCAAGTCAGACACGAGGTAAGGGAATTTCTTAACCCAACTTCCATTCTTTGGGTTAATCTCCTACTTTCAAATTATGTCATGATATTATTATGTCTAATTTTGTATTCTTTATGTGTACCTATAGTGAAAACACATAATATATCTATTTTATTTTAAAAATGATCTTTTTAAGGACTCCGTCTCAATCCCCTTTCATTGAGTCATATTTGGTTTTATACACAACTTTCTTTTATACGGTGTATAAACCCCTTTGACTTTTACGGTTATTCAAAAGGAATCTTTTTATACAAAGAGTTTTGCTAAACGACAAAAGGGAATGTTTTTCTTTCCGTACTTATGCGGCGACAACGACTTCTTCGCCGCCGTGACCATTATTTGAGTTTCGGCTTCCTCTATAAGCCATCTTTTTTTAATGAAAAATAAATACAAAGTTTTAACTTTCTTTTATTTTGGTATTGAAAATGGTTTTGAAATCGTTTTTATTATAACAATGTGTTGTATTGATATCTTGTGATTGAAATGTGGAAATGTTATGTTTCCTTTATGCATGTTTTATGTGATATGATTATATTATGGTTTATGATATGTTTAAACCTATTCATATGAGGAATGTATTGGACTTAATAAGTGACGGGTGGAGCCCGCAATAGCTCCTCGATGCATCGGTAGGTCTCATGAGACAACTAGACGTGGAATTGGCCGAGGCCCTTTCCCAATTTGATTTATGGTTTTGGCCGAGGCCTTAATCATTTTAGACGTCTTGGCCGAGGCCTTGACAAAATGTTTCAGAATGTCCGGCATTATATATTCCCTCATTATGAAAGTGGTTATTGATATTGCATGTGATTATTCGACCAGTAGAATATCCATGTGAAGAAGAGAATGGCATTATCTCATTTTACTTTTTCCATATTATGTTGAAGTTCATGTTTAAAAGGCTTTTGTTTTAGTTATACATTGCCTTAAATGTTAATGTTTATTTATGAAAGCTTCCGCAATATTGTTATCCTTACTGAGCATCTGAGCTCACCCCTTTCAATGTTTTAATATTTTCCAGGATGTGAAGAAGTATTTTATGAATGACCTGCAGGGATAGTCAGAAGAGGATATGAGTGTGGACTATGGAGACTTTGTTATTGTAGTTCTTCACTTTATGATGTAATGTAATGTTTACGAATGTATCTAGTGTTTCCAAGGCTACTAAACTAATCGGTCTTTCGAGACTTGATCTTTTGTGATCATGCCAATGTTACGAAGTAATGCACCGACTCTGGGTAGCTGGGGTCGGGGCGTTACAAAAGTCATCTACTAAAGAAAAGACGTCGTGCTTCCCATTTCAGCTAGAAACTCTAGAAGTTCCAAACAAGTCCATGTGAACTAACTTAGGAGGTTGAGAAGTTGACACTTATTTCTTGGTTTAAAAGAGATTTTGTGTTGCTTTCCCTTTTGACAAGGATTACAAACTTTGTCATTTGGAAACTCAAGTTTGGGTAAGTCTCTAACTAAGTTCTTCCTAGTTAGTTTACTACGTGAGTGGATATTGCAGTGTCCTAATCTTCTATTCCATAACCAGGATTGTTTCTGAAAATCATTTAGGCAAGTAACATTTTGCTTAGCTAAATAATTTAGATCAACAACATAACCATTTTCATTTCTCAAGGTAGAGAATAATAAAACACATTTAGAGTTAAAAACATTACAAGAATTATTTTCAAACATAACATTAAATCCATCATCACATAATTGAGATATAATTAAAAATTTATATTTCAATCCATCAATAAATAAAACTTTTGAAATTAAAACTGAGTTAGTGTTACCAATTTGGACTAGGCTGATGATTCTTCTCTTAGAATTATCACCAAAGGTGGCATGGCCTCCATCAACCTTGATTAGGCTCTTGAATCATGAGTAATCCTCAGATATATGTCTTGAACATCCACTATCAAAATACCATGTCTTCTTGTGGGAACTCTTCAAACAGGTTTCCTACAAAACAGATTTAGATGGGAAATGACTTTGGTACCCAGATCTTCTTGGGTCCAGATAGGTTAGCAATCAATGATTTTAGTACCCAAATTTGTCTTATGGGTCTCATATATTTTACAAAGTCAAAATATTTTGAGAGATAAACTCTATTTGATCTATAACTATGTGAATAACCAGTTTAAGCATGTGAATTTCTAGAACTAGAACTAACAGTATTCTATCCAGATTTAGGAATAAATCTATTCTTAGTAATCTATCTCTGTCCAGGTTGGTAGCCTATTCCAGAAGTGTATTTCTGTTCCACTTGCTTTCTTATCATTTGAGTAAGTGTATCTTTTCCCTTTGTGAAGTTTTCTATGTCCTTTCTAAGTTGCTCATTATACATTTTTAATTCTTTATATTCCTTTAAATGTTGTGCATTCTTTTCTTTTTCAATATCAAGAGAATATTTAACATTAGAAGTGAGAGCATGCTATTTCTTTAATGACTTATATTTGTCCTTAAGTTCATTGCATGTTTCATCAAGCATGTTAAAATATTCATATAATTCAGCCTTAGACATATCTTCAGAATCAGAATCAGATTCTGCATCATCTCCAGATTAATAGGAATTTAAAACAGAAGTATCTAAGGTTACCTCAGATGTATTGGTCATGAAACATATGTTGGAACGATTCTTTTCAGAATCAGAGATTTCAGATTCACTTGTGCTGTCTTCTGAAGCACTCTAAGTAGCTTTCGTATCATTCTTGTAGTTACTATCCTTATAATCATGTTTCTTTTTGAATTTCAGTTTTGGACAGTCTACTTTTATGTGACCTTTTTATTTGCATTCATAGCAGACAACTTCATCATTTTTATCAGCTTTCTTCGAGTCATTTTTCCAATGAACTTTACTGTCATACATTCCTTTGTAATTTTATTTTATGAGTAATTTATTCTTCTTATAAAACTAGTTAAATCTTATGGCTATTTGAGCCATCTCAGTATCACTATCTGAATCAGAATCTTCACTGGTTGAGCTTTCAGTTTGTATTTGAAATTTGTCTTTTTTCCTTCCTCTTAGAAGTAGTATATTTAAAAGATATAGACTTTCTTTTTGGTTAATCACTTTCATCCTTATTCACTTTTAGTTCTTCCTGAAACATCATTAATTTACCAATAAGCTCTTTGATAGGTAGAACTCCAATGTCACATGATTCTCTGATTGAAACATATGTGCCTCTCCATCGGTCTGGCAGACATCTTAGTATCCTCATAATTTGTTCCTTTACTGGAACAACATTACCAAGTGAACTCATTGTATTTTACTATCTCATTGAACCTGAGATACATATAAGAAATAGGTTTATTTTTCTTTATCTTAAAATTATTATATTTAATATTATAAGTATTTAATCTCATTTCTTTATCAATGGTTGTTCCTTCATGAGAAAATCCCAAAGTATCCCAAATTTCATAAGCATTTTTGCAAGAAGATATTCAGTTAAATTCCTCATCTCCTAATGTACAATACAAATCATTCATAGCTTTGCAGTTATTATTATAAGATACTTTAGTAGGTTCATCCGAAGTTGTCCTTTCAGTTTCTGTAATTTTATATTGATATTCTATAGCAGTCCAGATATCAAAACCCATACTTTCCAAATGAATTTTCATTTTAAGTCTCCACTGGGCATAATTTGTTCCATTAAAGAAAGGTGTCCGGTTAGTTGCAGCACCCTCTAGTCTATTGTCCATAGCTAGACTTTATAAAGTAAAGTTAGAGCGATAAAATTTAAAACTAACATGAATTTAAGATCATTAAATATGCAAATAAAATCACAGTTAAAAAACAGAGTGTTTTGAAAACTTTTATAAAAAAACAACCTCTGATACCAAATGTTTGTCGGAGTGGACACTAAAGAGGGGGGTGAATTGAGTTCCAATTAAAATTTCTGTTAAAATATTTTCTATTAAAATCCCCCAATTTATGAATCAATTTAAACAGTATTTAATTTGTAAAATTGTAAAGGTTCAATTAGATTCTTAAAAGATTGATTAGTTCTCAGGTAATATAATCAAAATATTAAATTAACTTTTGAAAATAACATACTGATTTACAATAGATACAAACACTTGATAGATTAACTATCAAGGTAACTTTAAAACAGATTTGTATTTCAATGTAATAAGTAGCAGTATATAAATTAGATAATGTATATTTTGAACTTAAACAAAAAATTCACAAAAAATATAACCAAGAGGGTAAGTCTCAAGATGAGACTCAGTCCTCTCAAATTTATATATATAAAAGTGATCCACACCCTGGATCGGTGTTAACAATAGTATAGGACTATTCAGGACATGCAAGGACCTATACCACTGTTCTTTATGGGAAATGAAAATAAAGACTAGGCCACACAAGGACCTCTTCAACAGTTTTCGTGGGTAAAAAAGAGTAAGGAGTTTTGGTATGAGGACTGTGATATCCTCCAGTTCAGCACAGGATACAGTGTATGTGTAAAATAAACAGGATACACACACTACTTGAAAGTAAATAATAAATCACTTCGAGAAAGTATATGAAAGTTTAGAAAGCTCTAGTGATTTGGAAGTGTAGCTCTGGACTCGTTGGATTCAGCAGAATAGCTTCAGAGTCCTTCTCTGTTTTTTTTTGTTGAAAAACAGAGTGTCGTGGTTCAACTTTGGTTTCTGCAGGAGAGAGGATGTTCTCTTGACTCCAGGTTACTTTGTGTGTTCTTCAGAAATGTTGGAATGCATGTATGGAACTTCTTTGAGGATCGTTCAATGTGTTCTCTTGTGCTCAGGATTGTTCTTCTATTCAGTGCAGAGCTTGCTAGTATTGTAGTATGTGCATCGAGAGGTGTCAAGAGCGTGTGCGTATGTTCTCTATTGCAACTCAATATTCTTTATATTCCACGAGCTTCAGAAATAGGAATTATTTCCTTTCCATATATATGAGGTACAGTTTCCTAACAGACCAACAACTATCATTAAATAACATTAATTGAATTAAAGACATCAAATATGACCGATAGTATTATTTAAATAATATTGACAAAAAGGTTAATAAACGGTGGCAAAGTGATTATGTAAACAATGTCTTCTTCATAGTTTTTGCATCACGGTATGTCATTCACGGTGTCTGGGTCACGGTGTGTCCTTCACGATGTCTGTGTCACGGTTTCTGGGTCACAGTGTGTCCTTCACGGTGTCTAGGTCACGGTGTGTCCTTCATGGTGTCTGGGTCACGGTGTGTCCTTCACGGTGTCTGGGTCACGGTGTGTCCTTCACGGTGTCTGGGTACTTAGGAAAATATCTATATTTAGACTTAAAGAGAAATATGCAGAATATGAATTAAGCAAAACCATTAGAAAGTGAGATAATTTGAAACATAAATACAAAGGTTTGATAAGATAAGTGAGATTTGTGATCATGCATAAGATTTGTAAATAACAGTGGGATTAATTAATGATCAATAAGATTTGCTATCATTAAAACATGATGTGTAAATATTATTGAGATTTGTGATCATTAAAACATGAGCAATACTTGAGGAGTCCAACAATCTTTATCCTTGAATTTGGTCTAAGTACATTTTTGCGCTTTAAAAAATATATTTCAAAAAACAATTTTTTATTTCACTTTACTCGTTTATATTAAATGTAATTTCTTTAACATATAGTAATTTAATTTTATTAAATTGAAATAATTTTTATATTTTTGAATTATGATTTACCATTGGATGAATTTTTGTTATTTCTCTAATAAAGTTAAATTTTTTGTGAAAAGTAAAAAATACAATTTTTATAAAATACAATATTTTTTTGATATCTTGAAGACTTAAATATAATATAAAAATTTATAAAATGTTTGGAAATAATATTGTATGAAAATATAATAAAAAATCATAAAAATATTTCAATAAATTAAAATTAGAGTTTATTTCTTGAGAAATATGAAAATCACTTTTGTTGTCGATGTTGTGCTTGCACCTTATTAGAAAAGTCAAATTTGGTTTCCTAAAGACAATATTTGAGAAAGATGATGTAAGTAATCAACCTTAAAACATTATATATCATGATTTTTTAGTTAATAATTCACTTTCACTCATTATTTATGATCATTATAGTTTATATTTTTATAGAATTTGGTCATATGACTTACATAAAACCAATATTTTATAAATTGGAAACTTCTACTTAGTATCCAGTTTTTTAAAATATAAATATTTTAACAATAAAAAGTTTTATTTTCATGAAAAATATTCCATACATGCAAATTATCTGGTTTTCTGTTCTTACTCATCCTTAAACCCTATGAAAAACATTTTAAAATGCAATATGGGCACAAAAATCATAGTAAAGGACATATAAAAAGAAATATAGAAACCCTCAAGTCATTTTTAGAAGATGAGATAATAAAATATTGGTTTCTATTACCATAATAATCATTTTTCTCAAACAATTAATTATATACTCATTAAATAAAATTTACTACCTTAAGTTTCTCGTAGAGTAATTTATAAGAAATCATAAAGAGAAAACAATAATAACGAGGGATTCTTAGAAAACATGAGAACCCAAGAAAAGAATTTCATAACAATATTCATTTTTAACCTTAAAGGGAATAATAAATTATTTAAAACAAAACCTATTTATTATAACTTTTAGAAGATAGTTATTTCCCTATAAAATATAAGAAATCAATTAAAACACATATAGGTTCCTTGTGATATCATCTTTATAGAACCCTTACAAGAACCCTTATAATTAGAATAACCATCAGTATCGACTTCTAATATAATTATCTAGAAAAAAAATCATTACACAATTAATTTGAGAGATATAATGAGCTTAGCTGATCGTAAACATTTTCTGAGGAATATATTATGAATAATTTTTTTTATTATGACACCTTTTCATAATAAATCCATTTAAAATATTATTGAACCCATATATAAAACTCTCTTAGATATCAAAATACCATTAATTTTTTTTTAAAACTAATATACCGAAAACAGAGGAATTGAATATTTCTATTTGAATAAATCATAAAATCTTATAAAGGAATCTAGAGTATAAAATAATGGTTAATATGAAAGTAAATGTTGTTAACGCTGTATATGTTAAACTAGATCTTCCCATTTGTCTTTTGTAAAGAATTCCAAAACATTCTATAAAAATATTATTTTCAAAAAACATTTTAATAATTTGATAAAATAATTACATTATAATTATTTTATTTACATATAGATAAATTCAAAAATTAAATTTAATAACATATACATAAAATAAAAATATTTAGTAAATAAATATTTAAAATAATTAAAACCCGTGTTTTGAAGTAAGACATAACTTACCTCATGTACGACTCATCACATATATTATTTATTTTCCTAAATAATAAAATTATGTTCATTTTTTACTACTTGAGAACATTTTTTGAAGCTTCTTATTCATTTTATTTTATTTATTGCGATGTTAAATCCAACCTTCTTAATCAATTAGGTTCTCGTCATATGTTTTCACCATATTCAGATCCTATGTCCAAAATGACTTTGATAGGATGACTATGGTCAAAGTGATCATTATTAAAACATATATAGAATAATAATCATGTAATTATTATCATTTTTGTACATCAATTATACTTTTAAAATCAAACGTGAATAATGGTTATGAAAAATGACCTTCATTATAATAATGGAGATGGTATGCCATACATAGACATGGGTAATGTTTCAATTTTTCAACGATAATAATGGAAATAAGGAAAAAATTATTTTATATTACCATAATGATAATTATATCCTAAATTAAAAATTATATATTTAAATAAACTTATACATATCATCCATTTTACATGGTGATGAAAAAATAATCACATCACTTTGTGGATGAGGTAGTCCAAATGTACACTGAACAACGTTATCAATTTTCAATGAATGTAAAAGAATAAAAACATATGATATATTAATTTAAGTGAATTATAATTATTTCATGAGTACCATATATATACATGAAATCTATAATCATTACTATTTGTGAGAGGCGATGATGGAAAATGAAACACATCACTTCATTGAGGAGGTGGTCCACACATACTAATAAATTATGTTTTCATTCCCCATTTGATAGAATAGAAGGTGGATTTATATTATTCCCATAAAAAATAACATATTAGTATATGGAAGAAACATGTATTATTATTGTATAATTACTTAATATGATTTGCATAAGGTATAATAAGAAATAAATAAATAATGTTTATTGAAGAACTATACTACTTCTTCAGAAAATATCTTTAGGTTTACACAAACAAATTCATAAGTTTATTTTATGATTAAAATATGGGATATAAGAAATGGGGAGGGATTTTAAGAATTTATTTTTGTATTTATTGGATGAACCAAAATTTAATTTTAAGTGTTATTAAAAGAGGATATGTGGTTCCCTTTTATTTGATAGGGGAGGGAACTCTTGGAATCTATTAAAGTATTAAATAAATATAAATTAATTTCCAATATCAAATATTTCCAATGGGATATAATTATAAAATAATATATATTAGTATAAATACTCTCATAAAATAAAAATTGGGAAAGATTCAATGATTATTTAACACTTGTATTTTTTCAACCCTCTGTAAACCCTTTTGATGAATACTGCAATAAAAATGTATTTTACTCTAAAAGAGTTAGTATAGTTACTATAAATGTAATATTGTCCCATATATGTAACATGGTAGAAATTATCAACCTTATCCCTACAATGTGGAATAATTTATGTTTTTTAGAAATTATATATCATTAAATAAAATAATAATTACTGTAAAATATTATTAATATAATTTTTCAAATAATTCATTTAACTTGACAATGAAAATAACTTGGAAGAAAATTAATTTGAAAATAATCCCCTAAAACATATAAATCATGTTATAACAATCTAATTATTTTAGGAACACAACAATCCAGTCAAATTATATTACTTATAATTATTTTAGAATAATTTATTCTAATTTCATTTTAATTGAATAAATATAATGTTGACATTTCATAAGAATTTAGGGTTTTTATTTATTTAATAAACACAAGAAATAATATACCATGATATAAAATAATAAATTATATTTCAAAAAAACATTCAACAAAAAAATATGTTGTTTTTGTACCTACCACAAAATATTACACTTTTTAAAATAATGAAAGTGACATTTTTGAATTTATCTTTTTCATATATATTACAAAGGTAAAAATAAAATAAAATATGGAACAAAGTTTCAATATTTTTGAAAATTGGATGGTCATGGAAAAACTATACTCATATAAAATGATAAAGTCAAGTGTTAGAGTCATTTATTAGCGTAAATTTCCAAACACTAATATCCTGGAACCAGTTATATACTTAATTACATTGGTATTGATAATAAGTGTTTCCATCCGAATGGGTCAATTATTTTAGAGGAATTGGAAAACCAGATACAAATATAATTTATACAATATAAATTTTTATGAAAAAACAATTAAACTCCATTGGAAACACCCATAAAATCCTAGATTATTCCAAAAAGTCATTCATAATATACATCTTCATATCATGGGGAAAAATAAAACATAAGAAAGGGGTGATATCATATGATCAGTAAGGGTGTGAAATACTGTAGAAGATAACCGAAAAATTAACAATAAGGAAATTTTAATAAATAAAAACACATTCCATTAAAACCTAATATTTAGAATAATACTATATGAATAAAAGACGAATAAATAGTGCCATATAAATAATCACATTAGAATGAAACGTAACCCTGAATATTCTTCTAGTTGAATAATTACATGTATTATCAATTAATAATAAAATAATGATGGAATGCATAATTATGGACATATGAAATATACTATCAAGGCCTCAACCAAGACATATTAAAATAAATAGGTAAGGCCTCATGGAAACCCATATCTAAAAAATAAATGAGCATGGACCTAGCCATGTCCATATATGTTTTCACTCATGAGACCAACCGATCTATCAATGGGCTATAGAGGGTCATGACCATCCCTTAAGAAGTCCAATTCATTATTCTTTAGAATTGGGTGAAACATAAATAAGATATACACTACTTTTTCCCAATAGTTAACATAATCACTAACCATTATGAGTAATATGGTATATTTTATGAAGATAGAACATCCACAGTCAAATTGATCATAATCCATTTAATAAAATATCTTAGATGATATCATAAAGGATCAATACCAATGGAGAAAGATATTAAACATTTGGGTTTGAAATAGGAAAAGATACTTGAATAAAATCATAAAGGAATTATGAGATAAATACATTTTTTTAACATTGTAAGGAGAATTTATTTTGGAAGAATCAATTGTATTTTTTATAAAAGAAGATTTCAAATATATAAACCCCAGAAAAAAATATAAGGATAATGAACTAATTTTTTTGTAAGGACCCAAACTCAATAATAAAAAAAAGGACCTTTTATTGGTCTTGGTTTTTCAGATGTAGACAGAAGCTTAAGATTTATTAGAGTTGCAAAAAAATTAAACAAACAAAATGAAAATTTCGCTTATGTGCATGTAAAAATGATGGAGTTAAACATTGGACTTCAATATGACATGTGAAAAGTAATTCTAAACAAAGGGTGGGAATTGGAAATGCCTAGTAAGGGTTTAAAAAATAAAACCACTACGAAATAATGCATTTTTGATTTTTCTATAAAATACTTTCTTCAAATCATGAGATTAATAATTCTCATAACATATAGTCACCATTTTATAAAGAGATTCTGAAACACATTTTAGGATAAAATCATACTCAAAATTTCTAAAATTATTTAAGATTTATAAAAATAATTTATTATAAAATCATGCTCACACTTGAATAGAAATGCATGAAGTTCCACCTATAAGTTGGATTGTGACCAAACTCAATCATTATATGACATTCCAGAGGTGCAGATAAGAATTTACACATGAAATAATATTTATTCATAATTTCAGATAAAATGAAGTCATTTAACTTAATATTAATTATACTTTATAAATTATTTTTTACACAAGTATATATTTAAATATAAAACTATAATCCATGTGCACTTGGAAATATAAAATTTTTTAGTATTGGTTCCTAGGGAATTATCGATAGCCATTGATATTTTTCTAGCTAAATATTCACATAGAATTTCACTTACTAGAATCATTATGAGGGAATTCATAATGTAGTTCATCATAAATATTATTTATAGGCCTCTTTAAAAGGCCATAAATAACCATTTTTTCAATGCCTCATGCCAAGACCATACATAACCATTTTATCAAGGCCTCGTGCGAAGACCTCGTTTGTCTCAATAGAAATACTGATGCATTGAGAGGCTACAGCGTGCCTCACCCATCAGGTAATAAGTTTTATACATTTCTCATATGTCTAATAAAAGTATATATTTAAATAAACGTGACCCATACCACTTTTATTTATTTAAATCTTAATCTCAGATGAAAATAAATTCATTGATAAATTATTGAGGTATATATTTTTAAACAATCCAATGTGTCCTATACCACCTTGAAAAGTTTAATTATTATTCCATATAATATCATAAAATGATTAATCCCATTCTCAAAATAACTATCTTTATTTTTATCCCATTAGTAAAATGAGTAATGAAATTAATTCACATTTAATCCAAAATGCATAAATAGTTTTGTCTTCTCAAAAATATTATCTTATAATGAATAAATATTTTCCACAAAAAATATTATAAATAAAACATTTCAACTATTGAATAAATAAATGTTCTTGATAACATAAAAAAATTTATTTGAAACAATGAGTTTGTTATGAATGAAATATGTGTCGATTTTATGCTTGACGCATGACCATGACTGCATAAATATGTAACATCCTTAAGTTTAAAAATAACTTGAAGACATTCTATGTACATTTTTTTAAAAACATGATAATAAAATTAGAACCATTCTAACCATGAGTAAATTTCAAATAAGGACTTCTACAAGATCATGATATTAATCTTATCCTATATCTATACATGATTTGTTTGCACATTAAAAACAAGCAACAATTGAAAAATATATCGATATATATAAGCACACACACACACACACATATATATATATAATTAAAACCCCTTGGAAAAATTTAAAGAAATGATAATATAACCTTATATTATAATTTTACATGTCTCATGCAAAAAATAAAAGAGAATCATTTATAAAATAAAAAATTTTCATTGGTGAATATTCATTTGGGTAATTTGGGCGTTATCGTGGTTTAACGATTTTGTCTATATCTTAAATGTTAGTCATAATTGTACATGTAATTTATTACTCAAAATTATAGTTTAAAGAATTACATCAGAATAAAAATCATTTATAATTAATTGCTATAATTTATTTTTAAATAGTACAATTCATTTTATTACTACATTTAGGAAAATAATTATTTTTCACTTCCCATACTAAAATTAAACTGATCAATTCTTTGTGTTTAAACATGAAAATAAATAACATAAAAATCATAAAATCTTTGTGTAACAAGTACTTGGAACAATTTTACATTCTAACATATAAATTCAACGATATATAAGTTACAAAAATAAAAAAAAATAATTTGGAAAGACATAATTTGACATTAATAGTCAAATTAATGTTTTCAAATAAGATACAATAGTTTCACTATAAAATAATTAATGATTAAAAATCATTAAATAAAAAGAATGAAACATAAAGTCCCTTATTTATTTTAATAATTGAGAATCATGAAATAAAAATATATCCCTCATGGTTTAGTAGTACATACATAAAATGATCACTACCAATACATAAACAAATAACTTAAGATAATGTCTCTTACCAACCATTCTAAATAAAAAATGATAGAAAATGAATAACCTCTATTTGAAAATAAAAAATTTATTTGATAACAATAAAAAAACAAACCAATTAACACAAAAATATATCCCCCATAATAAAATATATGTTTAATGAATAAATTGAAAAAAATCGCACAAAAAACTATAAGATTTCAAAACAAGATCTCTTAAATTAGAAAAATTTATCATATTTAAGAATTGAATTAGAATGTTATGGTTTTTCATATTTATATATATATTTTTAAAAAATTAATTTAAAATAATAAAATCTCTTAGAAAATATAGTTGAAAATAAATCCATTGAAAATGTAAGAAATTCACTCCCATAGTACTAAAAGAAATTATGTATGCACAAACTAAATATTGGGACATAGGTTTTAAAAAGGATATTGAAAATATTGAAAAAAATGAATTAACATGAATTCAATTTAAACATATTTCTGAAATAAAACATATACCTTAAACCTAACTTTCTTAATTGGAAAATGGTTTTCAAAACAAATAAATTAGAAAATTCAAATTAGAGTAATTAGAAATATAAAAATAAAATTACATACTTGATCTATACAAGATAAAGTACATATGATGATGTAGCTTTGTATATAAACTCATCTCACCAGATTAGAATATTGGACTTATCCATTATGTTTTAATGAGTTATCTATTTACAGTCAAACATCATACATCTTACAGCGTGTTGGGAAAGATGTTAATAGGTCCACATATATGAGTTTGAATTTTCATTTACATAAAAGGAGAAACAACATGAAACCAGTCCATAAAATTTAGAAAAATAGTTTAAATTGACCAATGAAATTGACATTTGTAGAATACAGGGACAAAACATATCATCATAAAAAATTAAATCAGTAAATTAATATAAATAGCATATAAATGATGAGTGACCCTGATTAAATAAGAAATCATGAAAAAATAACAACCAATAGAGTCAAATCCAATCGGAAATGAGAATTATAGGCCTACACAAGAAGGTTGAAGAAGAATCAGAACTCTCATATCTGAAAAAACAGAGACCCTAAATGTGCACAGACTCATCACCGGTGCTCGGCCTTCCCGACCCGGACCATTACCAATCCTCTAAGGCCGAAGTCCCATTGCGGCCTCTCCCCAATGGCTAAACATCCTTCAATGCTACAACTATCGTGAACACCCTACAAACCCCTAAACCACCTACCATAATCAATAGATTCAACCCGGCGTGATGGTCGTGAGAAAACTCGATTGAAGCCCCTTGACCTCTCTAGCTTCATCTAGTAAATGTTGGATCAAATTATACCAAATATACACAAGAGGGGGGGGGGGGGGTGAATTGTGTCTTTTTAGAAATATTCGCAAGATTTTATTCTGCTATTTTACTATAATCAGATGAATAAATGCAGCGGAAATATGAAGTGTAGAGACAGACGATGTATAGCGGTTCAGGGAACAGAAAGCCCCCCAGTTCACTCCACCAACGCTCTACTTCACGAGCTTAGTGATTTTTACTATCTCGTCCTCATTTCAATAGACTTTCAATAACTGAGTACAGAAATTTGACGCCTTTACAATATAAGGAAAAACAAATCCTTTTGGTTTATTCACAGAACCTACATAGCTTAGTACGAGGGGCCGGTCACTCAATTATAGAAAAGAATGTTTTTGTATTCTGAAAATACTTTCTAGATGTTATTCAAAACTGAAACAGCATGCAATTGATTGTAGATAGATCGTCACCTTCAGAAATAATGATCTTCATAAAAGAGTCATTCTGATTCGATCCCGTTGTCGTAGATATAGAAATATAATTCACAACATCAGGAGTAGCAGATTCATAGTAGATTTTTGATGTAGAACGAATGAAATTTCAATCATGATTCTTCTTCTTCAATAAATAGAGCTTTGTCATTCTTCTTGAATCAACAGATCTGTGGTTTTTTGATAGTCTCTATTTTTCTTCCTTTTTATAAATGATCGAAAGAGATTGAGAGAGAGAAAGATATTTTCCTTTGGGAAAGCTCATATATATAATAACGACAAAAAATTCTTCTGCAAATTTAGATCCACAAAAGTCACCTTCTGACTTGTGATATTGAAAAATTTGAATTTACAGAGTAGTCGTAACTTCCCTGAAGACTTAGTATAAAAAGATCCTTTTAATTTGATCCTTAACCCATTGATAAAATGGATTTGAATCAGTCAAAGTCACACTTTAAAATCAGCTTTAAATCTGACTTGAAATTAGCCTAATAATCAGCTTGTTGACCATTGCATAATAATATCAACTTTAAATTCTCCGACGTCAAACATAAGGTTGTGTTGTGCAGTATGCATCCTCTGAATGTAAGGTAGATCATAAATGTAAGGTTGATGACATAGCCTTCAACATAGGGTTGACAACAGATGGTTGATCACAAACGTAGGATTGGAAACATATGGTTGATCACAAATATAGGGTTTGTCATCCATACTTTTCTTTTTAACTTTCAAATGTATAATGAAAGATCCATACGTTTACTTGATCCATAGTTTTATAAGAACGTATGGTTGTTTAAAAAAGTAAGGTTGATTGTCACGACCCGCCTTCACCAAAGGAGGGAAGGGTCAGCAGATTTCCAGGACCTTCCTTCTTTAAGTTGAAGGAGAGATAAAGACCCCCGAGACCCGCCTTCAATAGGTCCCAGAGTGGCGACTAGCACCAAGGGTATATAATTTCACACAAATAGAAGGCATTACCCCTTTTTGTTTTATCGGATCGGGAGATAGGAAAAAGAAAACCAACAACACCAAAGTAAAAGAAAAGTAAATCCAAAAGTAAATCATTACCACATGCATGCTCCAAAAGTAAAATCCACAAGGTACAAAAGATGACGACAAAGGTAAGTACAAAAAGAAGAAAAAAAAACAACTGCAACTACCCTAAGGTCTGAGCTAGTATGGTCTTGCGCGATCCCCGAAGTCCTCCTGGAAACATGAAAGTAGTTTTATAAACATAAGGTGAGCATACAAGTACAATCAGTAGGGAAAACCAAAGACTCTCGTGCACAAGTGGGGGAACGTACTAAAGTCCTGTGAGAGAAGGAGTAAACCAAACACCTATCAAGGAAAACTATCCACCCAAGCCTCACCAAGGCACACTCCCCCAAATAACGCAAGTCAAGTAATATATATAATAAGAGAAAATTGATATTTGGGTACACCGCACCATTTTCCCACTAGTTATTGAGATATCCTACGCATCGAACCAATCCTGCCATTCTGTCGCCGCAGTCCCACTACCTCACCCGCCCGCACACACCTGGGCCACAACCACACGTAGTCCCACTGCCGAATCCCGCCCGCAAACACCTGGGCCACAACTGTCACACGTAACCACACCTATAAACAACTAGGCCAGAGCAACTACCACCACGCCCGAAGACACTTGGGCTAGAAGATCCACTGCCACGCCCGAAGACACCTGGGCCTCATCCCGAAGATACTTGGGAACCTACCTGCCACACACACCTGGAAAACCATCACAATACCCCGCCCGAAGGTTCTTGGGCTAATAATGGACCTCAGACCATCACAGCCTGCCCAAAGATATTTGTGCTATCCGGGAAAGGGTGCAAAAAAGGAGCTAATAACCAACCAGTAAGAATAGTGTTGGGAAAACACCCTCCCCCATGAAATGGTGGTGTTCAGAACTAAGTGCTCAACTTGGGTGGGGCACGAATAAGAAACACAAATCTACAAGTATATATATAGGCAACAAGCACTCACCCAAAGATAAGTTTTTTCTTCAGAAAGCCTACAGATCAAAACAACACTCAAGTCCGAGTCACGACTCTCGCCAACAAAACCCATTTGTCCCATTCTTGTTTCATGTTTAGTGATAATTTTCAAATAAGTTGATGCACTACTAGGAAACTAACACCATAAGCATAACCAAGGAAAAGAATCCAGTCAATCTTCAATTTAAACATTCACACTCGCTTCTATTGTCATGTTACAAGAACAAGGAAAAAGTGAGAACCTCTGAAGTACTGGAAGAGGACAACCTCGAGACACTGCCCTGTGTCCCCTCCCCAAAAAGGTTTTTCATCAATAGAGGATCCCACCCCAATTCGTGATATAACAAGGTAACCACCCGGTCACAAAACACACAACGAACGAATCCATAACAACAGGGAATTCCATTCCCAAATCAACAACCATCGAGGTTATAAAAATAGGGGATCCCATCCCCTCCCCCACATCTTTAGCAACCGGCCCGTGAAATAAGAACAACAAACCACCACCATAAATCAAAACAATCCCATGC
The DNA here is from genome assembly GCA_963277665.1 of Viscum album. Classification (NCBI taxonomy): domain Eukaryota; kingdom Viridiplantae; phylum Streptophyta; class Magnoliopsida; order Santalales; family Viscaceae; genus Viscum; species Viscum album. The sequence goes on along the minus strand of OY728153.1, from coordinate 1,210,668,602 downwards.
AGTATTTCTAGATTTAATGATTTTACACGCTCTATGATTTCAATTCCCGTGTGTTTTAACCAGGGGTTATCACAGAAGGCTTAATCCTGGTTTTTTCAATTTATTTAGCCAGATATATGTGATTAACCGATTTACTTTTCAAATCAGGAGTTTACAATTAGGTAAGATCCATTTAAAACACCACGAGGGGTTCATTAGTGCACAGACAACGACCACCAACCGCCTCAATTTTCAGAAGGCGCAAGCCGACACAATTCCGAAAGATGATCATAATATAAAACAGCATCAACGATCACATCCCCCCTTCATTCTTTATAGAAACAATTTATTATCTTTATTTAGGTTTGGTTTATCCAATTATATAGAATCAAAAGAACGCCCACCCCGCATGATACACAAAAGAGAGAGACAAAGGAGAAATTCCCTATATGTTGGATCAACGATCAACGCTGAGGCCGGGGGAGGAATTTCACAGATAGCGATGTGGCTCGTCTGAACGAAAATCGCTTCGTTTATCAATGCTTAGGCTGGGCACATAACTTTACGCATAAAGATGCGGCTCGCACGATGCACCAAAAGCTGTTCGTGAAAATCCGCGATCCAGGAAAGAAGAAACCATAGCTAACCCTTCGTTTATAAGAGCCGCAGACGGTTGAGATGAGAAAGCCAAACAGTGTAAGGCGCAGGGTCGTGGGTTGACCACGCGGCCCCACTCATCATTAAAGGGGTTTAGGTGGTTTAAACCGACTCATCAATTCATTAAGAGTTTAATTAACACACTTATGGCATTACGGGTCTTTAAAACATGCTCAAATAGGTCAAAATAGGGTTTAAAACCCTAATTGCGCTAAAGTCACTGGAAAGAACCCGCGCGGTAGGGCAGAGCCACTGGTGGCTGAAGGCGACCGGTGGGTGACGGCCACCGGTGGGCCAAGGCCACCGGTCTGCCAAGGCCACCGGTCGGCCAAGGCCACCGGTCGGCCAAGGCCACCGGTCGGCCAAGGCCACCGGTAGGCCAAGCTACCGGTAGGCCTGCTACCGGTAGGCTAAGGCTACCGATAGGCCTACACAGCTGTGATTCCGAGACCAGAAAACCCAACACGATATTTTCACAAAGTAAAGGATCCCCACAAAACCCGGACCGTTACATCAGATACCTCTTAAACGATTATCTTCCCCGAGAATCAAAACAAACCAGAAGGAAAGAGAGGGTCTGAACAACCTCCTCGAAAGAAAACTCTTAGGAGTGAACCCATGCACACTTCCAACATACCAAGCCAAGCTGCCCAGGTATGTGGGTTGGGGAGTCTCCTCCCCCATGTCAAGATATTATCTGCTTTGGGCGGCACTGACTCGACCACACGGGTTTAATCTCATCCACCTTAATGCGTATTGATTCGGGGTCAGGTTCTCTCCTCCAGCATAGCCAGGGCTTTTCACACGAATTCAAAAGAAGAAAACCAGTGCATTTCATAGTCAACATGGAAAAACGTTATACCACAACAGGTACAACAAGGAACAAAACTCAAAACAACTCTGGGTACTGGGCACACATATGTGGTTCCCTTTCCCACGTACTCTCCTCAAGCCCACCATGTCTCCACAACAGACGAACCAAGGGAATGGTTCGCCCACGAAGAACCTTCTCCTTGTGATCCTCGATCATCACTGGTCTCTACACAAAAGTCATGTCGTCCTCGATGTCCAGCTCACCCTAATCTAGGTCATGCAAATCGTCTTGAAGGTACTGATGGAGCTGGGACACATGGGAGACATCATGTATCCTCAGTAGCGGTGGTGGTAACGCTAGCTGATAATCCACTTCGCCGACCCGCCGCAACACTTCGAAGGGGCCGATGATCCTGGGAGAAAGCTTACTCCCCTTGCCGAACCTCCACTGCCCACGCCGAGGGGAGACCTTCAAAAACACGTGGTCTCCAACCTCAAACTCCAAGGGCCTCCTCCTCGTATCAGCATACGACTTCTGTCAGTCCTGGGCCGCCTTCATCCTTTCCTGTATGAGCGGAACCTTCTTTGTCATGCCCTGCACCACCTCTAGGCCAAGGATGCCTGCCTCTCCTACTTCGGTCAAACACACAGGTGAACGACATGGCCTCCCATACAAAGCTTCAAACGGGGCCATACTGATGGTAGAGTGGTAGCTATTATTGTGGTAAAACTCTACCAGAGGAAAGTATTGCACCCACGATCCTCTTGAGTCTAGAACACATGCCCACAACATATCCTCCATGGTCTAGATGGTGCGCTCAGTTTGTCCGTCTGTCTGGGGATGGAAAGCAGTGCTAAGGCGTATATGGGTGCCAAAAGCATGCTGCAATCCTCTCCAGACTCATGAGGTAAACCGTGCATCCCTATCCAAGACTATATACCTTATAACTCCATTCAACCGTACCACCTCATCCACATACCTTTGTGCTAAGGAATCTACTACACTCGACTCCCTGATCGCCAGAAAGTGAGCCGATTTTATCAACCTGTCCACTACTACCCAGATGGTGTCATATCCCCCTTGGACCGTGGGTAGTGCCAGGACGAAATCCATTGAGATGTCATCCCACTTCCACTCGGGGACATCTAGAGGCTGCAGTAGCCTGCCTAGAACTTGGTGTTCAGCCTTTACCTGCTGACATACTAAGCACTTAGCCACAAACTCTGCCATAGCTCACTTAACTTTGAGCCACTAAAACTGCCTCTTTAGTCCCTTGTACATCTTGGAAACTCCTGGGTGTACCGCCAGGGGTGAGTTGTGGAACTCACTGAGAACCTTGCCGTGAATCACCACTGGGACGAACAACCTTCCTTGGAAAAGAATCTAGTTCCAACCATCCTCTGTCCATCCTTCCAGAGCATTTCCCTGGTAAACTCATTCACAAATTACTTCACACCCCGGGTCTCCCCACTGAGACTCCTCCACTTGTTGTAACAGAGATGACTGCACTGTCATCTGACATAGGCATCCTCTACCTCTATCCATCTTCGCATCCAGGTGTAAGGCATCCAACTCCTCCATCACCTTCCAGGTTTCTACTGACTCTCGGACCGTATCCTTCTGTGTACTCCTGCTCAAGGCATCAGCCACTACATTTCCCTTGCCATCAGTATAAGAGATCTTGAAGTCGTAATCCTGGAGGAACTCCACCCATCTCCGCTATCGCAAGTTTAGGTCCCGCTGGGAGAAGATATACCTCATGCTTTTATGATCCGTGAAGACCACAAAGCGTTCTCCGATGAGGTAGTACCACCATAACTTTAGCACAAAAATGACTTCTGCAAGCTCCAGGTCGTGGGTGGCGTAATTACGCTCATGAGGGCATAGCTGTCTGGACCCATAAGAGATCACCCCTTGTCGCTTCATCAACACACATCCCAGGCCCTATCCTAAAGCATCACAGAACACCTCATAAGCCGCCCCTTCTTCTGGTAACCTCAGCACTGGGGCACTGACCAACATCTCCTTCAGATAGCTGAAGGCTGACTCACACTGCTCACTCCACAAAAAAACCTGGTCTTTCTTGGTCAGGGCTGTCAAATGGGCTGCAACTCGGGTAATGTTGGGTATGAACCTTCGAGAGTAACCTACCAGCCCGAGGAAACTACAGACCTCTGCCACATTCTTGGGTGCTGCCCAAGAAACAACTACCCCAACCTTTGATGGGTCCACCGCTACCCCCTGCTCGGACACCACGTGCCCGAGGAAGTGCACTTATCGTGTCCCAAACTTGCATTTTGACATCTTCCCATAGAGCTGATGATGTCCGAGGACCTCCAGAACCATCCTCAGGTGCTCTGAATGGTCCTCCTCTGAACTTGAGTAGACCAGGATGTCATCGATGAACACAACTACGAACCGATCTAGGTACTCCTGGAAGATGGAGTTCATAAGACCCATAAACACAGCCGGGGTGTTCGTAACACCGAAGGGAATGACTAAGAACTCGAAGTGTCCATATCTGCACCTGAACGCCGTCTTCAGGATGTCTCCCTCCTTTACTCTCAGCTGGTGGTACCCAAACCCCAGGTCGATCTTCAAGAACCATCCCTCCCCTTTCAGCTGGTCGAAAAGATCGTCTATCCTCGGAAAAGGGTAGCGATTCTTGATCGTTACCTAATTCATCCTCCTGTAGTCTATGAACAACCTGAGACCACCATCTTATTTCTTTGAGAACAAGAATAGAGTGCCCCACGGTGAAGCAGTCGGGCGAACATAACCCCTCTTCATCAGATCATCAATCTGAATCCACAACTCCCGTAGCTCTGTAGGTGCCATCCGGTATGGAGCCATCGAGATCGGACGAGCGTCGGGCTGCAGGTCTATCCCGAACTCAATATCACATAGAGGGTGTAGAGTCATCACCTCCTCAGGGAAGACGTCCATAAACCCACAGACGATCTCTGGAACTTCCACCATCTCAGCATCTACTGACTCTACTGACAGCTCGGCTAACAAGGAGACGCGGGGTTCCTCTCGCCTGCTGCCCTCCTGACCGCTCCGCTCTCCGGTGAAGGTAACACGCCAGCAGCCCAAATCCGAGAACATGACCGTTCTTCGGAAACAGTCGATGACGGCACATGCAGAGAATAGCCAGTTGATGCCTAGGATGACATCGTATGGCTGTATCTATAGCAGAAGAAGATCCCCAACCGACTGATGTGGCCCTATCATCAGTCCACATCCCTGAAAAACAAACAACAAGTCGGTCTGACCTCCGACTGGTGTGCTCAAAACCAAGGGAACTGGAAGTCTCTCGGCATCTATACCCAAGGCACGGGCTAGAATGGGTGCAATAAAGGAGTGGGAAGCTCCGGTATCGAATAAGGCATAAGTAAGAGTGCTAAACAAACTTATCATACCTCGAACAACCTATGAACCTGCTGGAACTGCTACCTCCGCGGCGTGTAGTTGTCCACACCCGGCTCCTCTGCCCCTCGGCTGTCGGCCACCTCCCCGACCATGCCTTGGTCGAGGTCCCTGAGGAGAGCCCTGAGGTCGGCCTCCTCCTCCTACGTCTTCCCTCGGAGGAGCGGGAGCTCGCTGTCCCTGCTGGTGCTGCTGAAAAGGTCTGGCTGGAAGCTGCTGCAGGAGCAGGGGGTGGGGCTGTCCACCACCGCCGTACTATACTCGGTCTAGGCACTGACTCCAGAGATGTCCAAGGCTCCCATAGACGAAGAACTGTGGCCCTGGACCCAAAGAAAAGGGGAGAGGACCAGGGGATCTAAACTGAAACTGCTGCGGCCTGCTCCCTACGGGTCGGAACCTAGAGGGTCCTGACGCTGGAGGCATAATTCTGAAGGCCTTCCCCTTCAATGGTCCCAGCTGGATCCCCTCTCATGACAGTCCTCCTAGAGCATGAATCCTCTCCACCACTTCGGACTTCTTCTGGACCTCCAAGTACGTCTGAAGGGTAAAGGGGGTAACATCATACTGGAGGGAGGGTCGGAGCACCTCCTCTAAACGTCTTGCCCGAGACTACTCGTCGGGAAAGAGGTCTGGAGAAAAACGTAGGAGGTCCTTGAACTTGATCCCTAGATCCCTGACGGACATACTCCCCTACTGGAGGGAGAGTAGCTCCTGTCTCTTTTCCTAATTCATCGTCGAAGAGAGGAATTCCACCCGGAACTCCCTCTTGAAATCCGCCCTAGCCACCTCAGCCTCTCTCCCCTTCCCCAGGTAAAGTGTCCACCCCTAACGTGCCGCTCCTTGCATCTGGATGACGGCCAGAGGAACCCAGTACTCGGTCGGGGCCCGAATCAGGCCGAAGGCTATCACTAGCTCCTCTAGATAGCCTTCTGTCTTCATGTCAGAGGTGCTGCCCTCGTACTTCTCGAGGGTCTGTCACTGGAAGGCCCGAAGAGTCTTCTGCCACTGGTCGTCCTCTTCCTCTCGATCAGCTCTCTGCCGATCGACCAAAGTAGTCTGCGGGGCATCGATCGTCTGTACCACACGCGGTCGCCTTCCAAGTGCCATAGCTGCAAGGTAAACAAGGAATGACTAAGCCCAAGTAGTGAAAATTACTGTCTTTAAAACTTCTTAAAATATTTGTTTGTTATTAATTCCAGAAACACCCCAGAAACATGAGAACACAAGTCATTATGATGCATGTACCTTTCCTAGGTTCTCTACCCTACAATCAGCGTGGCATCACTTAGTCATTCGGTAGGTCTAGAGTCCTTGCGTTGGATCACGAGGGCCCCTAAAATCCTGTTTCCTAGATGGTCTTCCCTGGCCTAATTCACACACCAAGGTCACCCATCACTATTGCCTTACCATCCCATGCAATCCCCATTGTGCGTAACTCCAAACTCCAGCCTATCTCTAAACCTCCTTCTGATACCATTCTGTCACAACCCGCCTTCACCAAAAGGAGGGAAGGGTCAGCAGATTTCCAGGCCCTTCCTTCTTTAAGTTGAAGGAGAGATAATGACCCCCCGAGACCCACCTTAAATAGGTCCCAGAGTGGCAACTAGCACCAAGGGTATAGAATTTCACACAAATGGAATGCATTACCCATTTTTGTTTTATAGGATCGGGATATAGGAAAAAGAAAACCAACAACACCAAGGTAAAAGAAAAGTAAAGCCAAAAGTAAAACATTCCCACATGCATGCTCCAAAAGTAAAAGCCACAAGGTACAAAAGATGACCACAAAGGTAAGTACCCGAAGAAGAAAAACAGCACCTGCAACTGCCCCAAGGTCCGAGATAGTATAGTCCCGTGTGATCCCCAAAGTCCTCTTGGAAACTTGAGAGTAGTTTTATATATGTAGGGTGAGCATACAAGTACACTCAGTAGGGAAAACCAAAGACTCTCGTGCACAAGTGGGGGAACGTACTAAAGTCTAGTGAGAAAAGGAGTAAACCAAACACCTATCAAGGTAAACTATCCACCCAAGCCTCACCAAGGCACACTCCCCCAAATAACACAAGTCAAGTAATATGTATAATAAGACCAAATTGATATTTGGGTACCCCGCTCCACTTTCCCACTGGTTATTGAGACATCCTACGCATCGAACCAATCCTGCCATTCTGTCACCGCAGTCCCACTGCCACACCCGCCCACACACACCTGGGCCACAACCGCACACAGTCCCACTGCCGAATCCTACCTGCAAATACCTTGGCCACAACTTTCACACATAACCATGCCTGCAAACACCTAGGCCAGAGCAACTACCACCACGCCCGAAGAAACCTGGGCTAGAAGATCCACTGCCATGCCTGAAGACACCCGGGCCACATCCCGAAGATACTTGGGAAGCTACCTGCCGCACACACCTGGCCAACCATAACACTACCCCGCCCAAATGTTATTGGGCTAATAATGGACCTCAGGCCATCAAAGCCTACCCGAAGATACTTAGGATATCCGGGAAAGGGAGCAGAAAAGGAGCTAATAACCATCCAATAAGAATAGTGTTGGGAAAAACACCCTCCCCCATGAAATGGGGGGTGTTCAGCACTAAGTGCTCAACATGGGTGGGGAACGAATAAGAAACACAAAGATAAAAGTATATATATAGGTAACAAGCACTCACCCAATGCTCGATTTTTCTTCAGACAGCCTACAGATCACAACAGCACCCAAGTCTGAGTCACGACTCTCACCAACAAAACCCATTTGTCCCATTCTTGTTTCATGTTCAGTGATAATTTTCAAATAAGTTCATGCACTACTGGGAAAATAACACCATAAGCATAACCAAGGAAAATAATCCAGTCAATCGTCAATTTAAACATTCACACTCGATTCTATTGTAATGTTACAAGAACAAGGAAAAAGTGAGAACCCGCGAAGTACTGGAAGCAGAAAACCCCGAGACACTGCCCCGTATCCCCTCCCCAAAAAGGGTTTTCATCAAAAGAGGATCCCACCCCAATTCGTGATATAACAAGGTAACAACCTAGCCACAAAAAACACAACCAATGAATCCGTAATAATAGGGAATTCCATTCCCAAATCCACAACAATCGAGGGTATAAAAATAGGGGATCCCATCCCCTCCCCCACATCTCCAGCAACCGGCCTGTGGAAGAAGAAAAACAAACCACCAACATCAATCAAAATAGGCCCATGTGGTATTTTCAGATTTAAAGATTTTACACGCTCCATGATTTCAATTACCGTGTGTTTTAACCGGGGGTTATCACAGAAGGGTTAATCCTGGTGCTTTAAATTTATTTAGCTGGGTATACATGATTAACCGATTTACTTTTCACATCAGGAGTTTACAATTAGGAACGATCCATTTAAAACACCACGAGGGGTTCATTAGTGCATAGAAAACGACCACCAACACCCTCAATTTTCAGAAGGCGCATGCCGGAACAATTCATAAAGATGATCATAATATAAAACAACATCAATGATCACAACCCCCTTTCATTCATTATAGAAACAATTTATTATCTTTATTTAGGTCTGGTTTATCCAATTATACATAATCAAAAGCATGCCCACCCCGCATGATACACCAAAGAGAGAGACGAAGGAGAAATTCCCAACATGTTGGATCAACGATCTACGCTGAGGCCGGGGGAGGAAGTTCATAGATAGCGACGTGGCTCGCCTGAACGAAAATCACTTCGTCTATCAATGCTTAGGCCGGGCGCGGAACTCTATGCATAACAATGCGGCTCACCCGATGCACCAAAAGCTTTTCATGAAAAGCCGCGATCTAGGAAAGAAGAAACCACAGCTAACCCTTCGTTTATAAGATACAAGGACAGTTGAGATGAGAAAGCAAAACCGCATAAGGCGCGAGGTCGTGGGTTGGCCACACGGACCCAATCGTCATTAAAGGGGGTCAGGTGGTTTAACCCGACTCATGAATTCATTAATTGTTTAATTAAGACTCTTATGGCGTTATGGGTCTTTAAAAAATGCTCATACAGGACAAAATAGGGTTTAAAACCCTAATTGCACAAAAGCCACTTAAAGGAACCCGCAGGGTAGGCCAGAGCCAGCGATGGCTGAAGGTGACCAGTGGGTGAAGACCATCGGTAGGCCAAGGATACCGGTAGGCCAAGGCCACCGGTATGCCAAGGCGACCGGTAGGCCAAGGTGTCCGGTAGGCTAAGGCCACTAGTAGGCCAAGGCCACCGTTAGGCCAAGGCCACAAGTAGGCCAAGGCCACCGGTAGGCCAAGCTTCCGGTAGGCCTTCTACCGGTAGGCTAAGGCTACCGATTTTCCTACAACACCGTGATTCCCAGACCAGAAAACCCAACATGAGATTTTCACAAAGTAAAGGATCCCCACAAAACCAGGGCCGTTACATTGATAAACCATACTTTTGAAAAACAGACACAATGACTAACACTTACGTACGGTTCTCCTTCTATACATTTCTAATATCCCAAACGTAGGGTTCTTTCATAACGTAGGGTTCCACTTCCATAATTTATCGATAACGTATGGTTGATTAACCATAATTTTCTCTTATCTCATAAAGTCTACATTGGTTTGCATCCTTACTCTACGTTTATCCATGTAGTGTATGAACAGTGTTTCCAGAACACGCTAAAACAGATCCCGAATATGTAGAGCATTACTAGTGTTTCCAGAACGCGCTAAATGTGAATACCTTAGAAATTAATTATCATTTTTCAAAAATTTAAATATTTAATATAAAAAAAATAATGAATAATAAATTCTTGCAATATTGTAAAAAAACATTAGAAAATAATTAAGGGTATTTGTGAGCATTAAAAATTATCATAAATAGATAGATTATTGTCTTCAATAAACTCCCCTTTAAACAAAAACAGTATGTATTGTTGAAACAAATACTTGCTCAACAATCTCCCCCTTCTTGATGATCAAAAAGCCTATAAAATAACCAATAAAAATAACTTACAAAAATTAATTACATACTGTTTTGAATTGTGAAAATATAATATTATATTTACATTTTAATTTTTCCATTTTAATTTCTCCCCCAATATAAAATGAAACAAACACAAATGTTGTGTTTTTCCAAATTTCTCACCCTTTTTGTGTTATAAAAAAGAATGAAAAATGGCATATAACATAGATTAATGTAGCACTGAACGTAAGTAAATGCTATATCATTAAGTGTTTGTCAATAATTAAATCTGGATTACTGGCATATCAAACCAAGGATAGTAAAACAAATAATAAATAACAAGAATCCAAATTTTCATTGAGAATATGGAATAGGTATAGTCAAGATGAAAACATGAATCAAGGTTTGGGAAGGATATGAGATATGGTCTATCTCCTCTGAACTAAAGACTTAACTTCTGACAACTTCTCCCTCAGCCGTGTCATCATTCCATCACCAAGCCTAAAAACAAGATCCTTGGTTTCTTGAGTCATATGAATATCTTCTATGAGGATGACTCTGAAAAACTCATGAAGTATTTCTTCCTTCTCCATAAAGAAAGAAAACTTATCTATGAATTTATTTAAGATAGAGCTGATTCCTAGTTCACTTGAGGTCAGTTGATCAACCAAAAATTTCTAATTGTCTAACAAGCCTGATAAAGGAGCACTGTTGCAGTGAAGATCGTGAAATCTGTCACTCATATTGCTCATGGAAGCTATGATAGATTGAAACTTTCTGAGTAAATCAGTTGAAGTACTTGATCCACTAGTATCACCAGGCTCAACAGATGGAAATTTCATCTCCAAAAATTCTTTAATTTCTAGAAGATCTGACTTTTTTACCATTTCTGATTTTATCTTAGAAACCTCTGTCAACATCTCTTATTTAAAAGCTTCAACTTCTTATCGTGAAACTGTAATTCCCTTATGTCTCTAAAATTTCAACTGTTTCGATTCTAAGGCTCTCCTTAGAGTAACACTTTATGATTCCAAATAAGACACCTTACTGTATAGATCTTCAACTTCATTATTCCCTAAATCAGAGGCACCTTTTGTTTGATTTTCATTCTATGTTCTAGTTTAATGCAGCAGTACTAAAGGTAGAGAATCTGCATCAGATTTTCCCTTTTCCTTATCCTGAGCATGTTGATCTATATATTTTTCCTCAGAGTCCTTTGTAGACTCTTACACAAAAGAAATCCTCATCAATTACTTATGTTTTAGCTTCAGAAACATGTTCATCACAAATATCAACATTTCTTTCTTCCATTGTAGTTTCTAAAAGAATATCTTCTGGTGTTTCCTAGGTTCTGGAAACTTTCTCACCAGGCTCTGCCTATTGTTCCAGTTGAAGTGTAACTTCAACATCAGCTACAAACTATTCTTGAGTCTCTCCTTCAGCTTGTTCTTGAATTCCTGATTGAATCTGAGGTCCTTCCACTGGTTCTGACCTCTCAATAATAGCTCCGAGTTCTTTTCCAGAAGCAACTTCTCTTACAAAACTGTAAGAGAGTAAATTTCTTATTGTCAGTATAGGGGAAACAAGTTCCTCATTAACAGTTATTTTTCTCTAACTCTAAAGTCCATCCTGACTTCTTTCTTCCTTAGTGTCTTCCATTTCAAATCTAATTCTTCTTGTAGTAGTGATGACTCTTGATTCAGCCTGTCCCTCTTTGGACATAGTAGTCTGAGCTTGAGAACTCTCTGTTTCTTCCTCAACTCCTACTGGAAAAAGTTTCCCTTTTAAGGTGCTCCAGAAATAGCCAATTTTTCTTAAGTTTCCAGCACCAAATGTGTTACTATGATGGCATCTTACTCGGGCTTCCACTAGCATTATCATTTTTTTGAACACAATTCATGAGAGGAATATACCAAACAGATAAAAATTCATCCTAGCCTCACTTTGATAGCAGTAGTGAAGATACCTTATCATGTACCTAGGAATGTTTAGCTTTATATAACTCATGAATAGAAACATTATATACATATCTGTATACAAAAGTTTCTCCAACTCAGACATCCTCGGTGTAGTCCCTATTTGCACAAATTTTACTAAATTGTTTTGATCTAGCTCCAGGTAGTTTATGAACATCTTATTTATATATGCAGAACCAAAAATAAAAGACATAATTTCCTTATATTTATACACATAATCTCTTATATTTTCAAATCAAAATGAAACACTCCCTCATGCGGCCATTTCAGAATCTGACCAACTTCCACAGAGGTTATCGAGACCTCTCAATCTTCTATCTTAGCTACCATAGTATCCTCATTGTCTCCCAGACTATATTGAACTGACATAAAGAAATATCACAGTTCTACTTCATAAAAAAACTCAGACTTCTCACCATTGAAGGTCTGCTCTAGATTTTTAAAAGAGAGAGTTTGTTTCAACAGAGGATTCGTCTGATATAGCCATTTCAAGTCTATGACCGTTCCCTGCAGAATTGTTTTTCCTTATGAAGGATATTTCTTGGCATAGCTGGCCTCGGCCTCATCATATATCATAGTCTTTTCCATTTCTATGAGAATCTCTGATGTTTTAAAGGTTAGGGTTTCAGAGGTTCGAAGATTAGGGTTGACGAGTAGTGGTGCGGTTTGGCGGGTTTGAAAAGGTTTTTATAGAAATGAAACATTTTAGAATTCGAAAGGTTTCTGACAACCTTGATTCCCATGTTTTTATTAATCATTAAATAGATTTTAAATATCAATAAAATTGATTACACGAGGAGAATAAGAAAGAAAAAAAATATTCTGTGTAAATAACTAAATTATTTTAAACACTATAAAAATAGAGAAACAACATAATAAAATAAACTTTATTTTATCTTAAATAATCCTATCCCCCCCTTAATAAAATCAAACCTTGCAGTGGGAAGTGGTTTAGTAAAAATATAAGCTAATTGAATTTCATTACTTACAAATTCCAAAGATATATCCTTTTTAAGAACATGATCTCTTAGAAAATGATGTCTGATATCAATATGATTAGTTATAGAATGATTAATAGGATTTTTTGAAATATTTATAGCATTAGTATTATCATATAAAATAGGATTATTATAAAAATTTAGTCTAAATTACATAAGAGTGTTTTTCATCCACAACACTTGTGCACAGAAACTTCCAGTAGAAACATATTCTGCCTCATCAGTTGACAAGGAAACTGAATGTCATTTCTTACTGGACCATGACACTAATGATTTCCCTAAAAAGTGACAAGTTCATGAAGTGATTTTCATATATAATCTACAACTCCCAAAATCTGCATCTGAATATGAAATTAAATTAAAAATTGATGTTTTGGGAAAAATAAGAGATTAAAAAATAGTTCCTTTTCAATATCTAAAAAATCTTTTAACAGCAGTTAAATGAGATTCTTTAGGATTTGATTAAAATCTTGCACAAAGACATACTGAATACATTATATCTAGCTTTCTAGCAGTAAGATATAATAAACTACCAATCATACCTCTATATAACTTATTGTCAAGTGATTTTTTAGTTTCATCCAAATCAAATTTTATATTAGTACATATAAGAGTTTTATATGTCTTGCTTTTTTCAAGTCCAAATTTATTTAATAAATCAGTATTGTATTTTCTTTGATTCAAAACATTTCCAAAATCTTTTTAATAAATTTGATGTCCTAAAAAGAAATTTAATTCTCCCAACATGCTCATTTCAAATTCCTTTTGCATTAAATATGAAAACTCATGACAATGGGTTTAATTAGCTGATCCAAAAATTACATCATCAATATAAATTTGAACTAATAAAATATTAGAATTTACAGTTTTCTTAAAAAGTGTTGGATCTTCCATTCACACAGTAAAATCATTTTTCAATAAAAAAGAACTTAATATTTTATACCAAGATCTAGGTGCTTGTTTAAGGCCATAAATAGTTTCAGTAAGTTTAAAAATAGAATCTGGTTTTTGAGAATTTTCAAAAACAATAGGTTGCTTAACATAAAATTCATCCATTAAATAACCATTTATAAAGGAAGACTTAACATACATATAAAATAATTTAATGTTAATACGAGATTCATATGTTAAAAGGACTCTAATAGCTTCTAATCTAGCTACTAGTATAAATGTATCATCATAATCTATACCTTTTTCCGGATTATTTCCTTTAGATACAAGTCTATATTTATTTCTAGTTATTATTCCTTGATAATATTCCTTATTTCTAAAGACCCATTTGGTTCCCATCACTGGGTAATTCTGTAGTCTTTCAACTAACTCCCAGACTTCATTTCATTTGAACTGGTTTAATTCTTCTTGCATTGCTATCATCCATCTTTCCACATCTAAAGCTTCTTCTATAGAATTGGGTTCTATTTGGTATAGAAAGGTAGGGAATTCTACAATATTACCTATATTTGTTCTAGTTTTTATTACTATGTCTATGACACCTATTATAGTTTCTGAAGGGTGATTCTTTAGTGTTCTAGTCTGTCTAGGCAGTACACTTATAGGTTCTTCAGTATCATGTTCTTTTGAACTGGACTGAATTTCATTTATATCTTTTTCAAAATCATTTTTCAAGTTCTCAAGTCTCATGATATCATTAGAGTCAGATTCATCCATTTGATCTGTCATTTTCTCAAAAGGATCAGATTCATCAAATTTCACATGAACTGATTCTTCAACAATTCTTGACTTCTTATTATAGACTCTATAACCTTTGTAGGTAGCTGAATATCCTAAGAAAATTCCTTCATCTGATTTTGGATCAAACTTACCAAGATTTTACTTAGTGTTCATGATGTAAACATTGCATCCAAAAACTTTAAAGTAATTTAATTTATATTTTCTATTATTCCAATGTTTATTGGGTGTCTTTTTTAAAAGAGGTCTAATTAAATCTCTATCCATTATATAGTAGGCTGTGCTTACAGATTCTACCCAAAAATAGTTAGGAAGACTGTATTCATTTATCATAGTCCTAGCCATTTCCGGAATAGTTTTGTTTATTCTTTCAAAAATTCCATTTTGTTGAGGTGTTCTTGGTATAGAGAAGGTGTGTTTAATACCCATATTTGAGCAGACATAATTACACACTTGATTCTCAAATTCTCCACCATGATCACTTCTTAATGAAATTATTTTAAAACCATATTCATTTTTAACAGCATTACAAAAACATTTTAATAAAGTAAATGCTTTATTTTTAATTTTTTTTAAAAAATCCATTTAAATCTATAATAGTCATCAACTATAACATATACATATAATTTACCATCAAAGGTTACTACTCATGAAGGTCCAAAAAAAATTCATATGGATATGTTCTAGAGGTGTAGATGTAGAAATTCTGTTATTATATTTGAAGGATGATTTGTGTTGCTTTCCAAGTTGACATGCATCAAAGAATCTGTCACTTTCAAATCTGAGACTAGGCAAATTAGAAACAAATTGTTTCGTAGAAAATAAATGTAAAAAATATACATTACAATGTCCAAGTATCCTATGCTAGATCCAGGATTCATTTACATTATTAGTTAAGAAGTTTACTTATTGTTTACACACGGAATTTAAATCCAGGGTATACACATTGTCAGTTATAGGTGCTCTAAATTTAAGCAGTTTATTTTTGAAAACCGAACAGTAATTGTTAGAAAAATAAACAGCATAACCATCATCACATAGTTGATAGATACTTATCATAATGTGTTCTAATACTTTTACATAAATTACTTTGTTGATTGATACAACTTCTGGATCTCCAACTATTCCAATACTAATGATTTTCCCTTTGGAATTGTCACCAAAAGTGATAAGTCCACCATCTTTTTGAGTGAGTGTAGAAACATTCGATGAGTTTCTACTCATATGCCTTGAGCAGCCACTTTTTATATACCACATTTCCTTTATTCTCTTGTGACCTTCTCCCTGTAAAGGAATTTGAACAATTTTCTTCAGTACCCATATTTTGTTGGGTCCAGTGGTGTTAGCCAGCAGGGATCTGGGAATCGAGACTTGCTTTGTTTTTATAATTTCACCAGAGTCAGATAAATCATTTGATACAAAAGCCTTCTTAATAACACTTATTTTGGGTTTTCTTAAGAAAACGTTTTTAGAAATATGTCCCCTTGTTCCACAGTAATTATAGTTTAATCTTTTTTTACTCGGAATAAAATCATTCTTGTACAACTTTGGTTTTTTACCTTTACTTTCAATTCCAAATATTTCCTTTTTAATGAAATTTTTCCTAAGAATTTAATTTAAAGTAATTTATCCTTTAATAAAAACAAGGGCTTTATTTTTATAAGTTTCCACTTCAGTTTGCAGTGACTTTATCTTTTATTAATAATCTGTATTGTTAGTGTTAATTGAGTCGAACTTTTCAGTTAACTCCTTATGTTGTTTCATTATTGTATGTCTTTCATCAGAAACATCCTTATGAATGTTATTTAAATACTTAAGCTTCTTAAATAGAGAATCATATTTTTCTTCAAGAACATTGCAGTAAGCATCATGTTTTTAATTAGAGTAACTAGATTCAGAACTAGAGTCAGAAGAGTAATAAGATTTTAAGTCATTTGTTTCTGCCAAAAATCACATGTTAGCTTTCAGATTTGTTTATTCCTTTTCTGAGTCCGATTCAGAAGTGCAATTGAAGTCTCCAGATACACTCCATGTAACTTTCATGGCTTTCTTGTCCTTATGTTCATAAACATTTCTTTTGAAGAATTTCTTTTTCTTGTCTTCTTTTAGATGAGGATAGTCAGGTCTGATGTGTCCCATTTTCTTTCATTCATAACATCTGACTTCATTGTCATCCTTTTTGAAGGATTTTCTGAAGCCCCTCTTCTTTCTACAGAATTTAGTGAATATTCTGGCTAGCTGATCCTGTTCCACATCAGAATTAGATAAATCATAACTTTCTGATTTCTCTTTTACACTTTTCTTCATCTTTATGTTTTTTCTCTATGATGACACATTCAAGGTAGTGTCATCTCTTTTGATAAGAACATTATGTTCATTTGATTTATCTTCCATCTCAGCGTCATACATCATTAGTGTTCCAATCAGTTATCTCATGGTTAATTCTTTGATATGTGTCGACTGTCTGATTGAAACAAAGATTTCATTCCATCTTGTAGGTAGTACTCTTAGTACATTTTAAGCTTGATCAGATTGTTTAATGGGATCTCCCAAGGAAGTTATGTTATTTAAAATCTATGTAAAACCTCCATTCATTTGAGTAATACTTTCAACTTAACCATTCTGAAAGTATCAAATTTATGCTTTGCAGTTTCATATCTCATTTCCCTAATATTTTTAGTTCCTTCATAAGAAACAGAAATAGTTCACCACATTTAATATGATGTCAGGCATTGAGATACTATGTTAAATTCATTAGTTCCTAGACCACATATAATATCATTCATTGCCTTTGAGATCATATCATATTCTGCTTTAGTAGTTTCACTCCATGTTTCAGGTTTTTCTGGTATTTCATATGGAGTCATAATTTTAGAATATACTTTTTATCAAAGGTTTTTCAGATAGATAATCATTCATGACTTCCAGCATCCATAATTTTCTCAATTGAAGTACGGTGCTCTGACCATAGACATTCCCTCTCTTGTATAAGTCACCTTGCTCTGTATATAATCACATTCATCTAGTTAAGGATTTATCATAAAACTCAACCTCTGACACCAATTGTTGGATCGGATTATACCAAATATAAACAAGAGGGGGGGGGGGTGAATTGTGTCCTTTTAGAAATCTTCATGAGATTATGTTATGATGTTTTAATTTAATCAGATGAATTAATGCTGTGGAAATATGAAGTGTAGAGACACATGATGTATAGTGCTTCAGGGAACATAAATCCCATATTCCACTCCACCAATTCTCTACTTCATGAGCTTGGTGATTTTCACTATCTGGTCCTCGTTTCAACAGACTATTCAACAACCGAGTACAGGTAGATGACACCTTTACAATATAAGGAAAAACAAAGAATTATGGTTCATTCAAAAAACCTACACAGCTTAGTACGAGAATCCGGTCACTCAAGAATTGAAAAGAAATATTTTTTTATTATGGAAATACTTTTCAGATATTCTTCACAATTGCAACATCATACAATTAACAGTAGATAGATAGTCACCTTCATAAATAATGATCTTCACAAAAGAGTCATTCTAATTCTATCCCAGTGTAGTAGATATTGAAATATAATTCACAACTTTTGCAGTAGCAGATTCACATTATATTTTCGATGTAGAACGAATGAAGCTTCAATCATGATTCTTCTTCTTCAATAAACAGAGCTTTGTCGTTCTTCTTGAATCAACAGATCTGTGGTTTTTTGATAGTATCTATTTTTCTTCCTTTTTATAAATGATTGAATGATATTGAGAGAGAGAGAGAGAGATTTTTTTTGGAAAATCTCACATATATATAATAATGAAAAACACTTCTTCTACAAATTTAGATCCATAATAGTCACATTCTGACTCATGATATTCAAACATTTGAATTTATAGAGCAGTCGTAACTTCCCTAAAGACTCATCATAAAAATATCCTTTTAATTCAATCCTTAACCCATTGATAAAACATATTTAGATCAATCAATGTCGCACTTTAAAATCAGCTTTAAATCTGGCTTGAAATCAGCATAATAATCAGCTTGCGGACCGTTGCATAATAATATCAACTTTAAATTCTCCGACGCCAAACATACGATTGAGTTGTACAATATGAATCCTCTAAACTTAAGGTAGATCATAAACATAAGGTTGATGATGTAGCCTTCAAACATAGGGTTGACAAGGTATGGTTGATCACAAATGTAGGATTGGTAATGTATGGTTGATCACAAACGTAAGGTTGGTCATCCATACTTTTCTCTCCAACATTCAAACGTACGATGAAAGATCCATACTTTTACGTGATAAATACATTTATAAGAATGTATGGTTTTTTACAAAAGTAAGGTTGATAAACCGTACTTTTGAGAAACAAATGTAATGATTAACACGTATGTACGGTTCACCTTATAGACTTTTCTAATATCCCAAACACAGGGTTCCTTCTTAACGTAGGGTTCCTCTTCCATACAGTGTCGATAACGTATGGTTGATTAACCATATTTTTCTCTTATATCATAATGTATACACTACTTTGCATCCTTTTGCTACGTTTCTCCACATTGGGCATGAACAATGTTTCTATGACACACTAAAACGGATCCCAAATATTTAGATCATGAATAATGTTTCCAGAACGTGCTAAATGCGAATACCATAGAAATTAATTCACTTTTTGCAAGAATCTAAATATTTCATCCAAAAATAAAAAATATAATGAATAATAAATTCTTGTAATATTCCAAAAAATTAGAAAATAATTGAGGGTATTTGTGAGCATTGAAAATTATCATAAAGAGATAGAGTATTGTTTTTAATAAACTCACCCTTTAAACTAAAATAGTCTGTATTGTTGAAAACAATACTTTCTCAACAGTAAAGACCCCATTCGCGGCTTGTATCTCCACTCTCCTCAGATTCTCCCGAGAAATACTATGTGAATACCCCCTTTCTTCAATTTGGATATTCCTTTTATTTTATTATTATTACATATTTACTATTTTATATTTAATTTCTTTTATATACATTATATAAATTTTAACATAATATATGTATTATAAGTTCTACTTTTAATATTAAAATAGTAATACCATTATAATTTTTATCAAACAAGAATAATAATGTTAATAATTTTATAAAAATTAACCTAATAGTAATTTATAAATTCAAACTAACTATTATTACTTCATATATATATATATATATATCATTTTTTCTTTTAATTAAAATTTCCATATTAAATTAATAATATTATATTTTTTAATAATGTATTTTTAAGAAATTATTTATTTAAAATATATTACTCAAAACAATTCATATACATATAGATATAAATCAAGTTTCAAATAAAAATAAAATTATAATAAAATTTGTATATGAAAAATATGTATAATTTCATCATTTAATTAAAATATAAATATAATTCATTATTTCAAAATACTTATAATTTTATAATTCTATTCTTATTTCATGATTTTAAAAATAACAATTATAACATTATATATATATATAATTTCAAAATTCAAAATTTATATTTCAAAATTAATTATATTAAATGTTTAGTATTTATTATGTCATATTAAATAATTTTTAGCATAGTTAGTATAAAGGAAATAATCAATATATTGATTTTTATAATTTTATTTATTTAAAATATTTTATCATACACCCATTTAGATAGATTTTATTAATAAAATTAATTAATAAATATATTCATATTAAAATATAATGGTATAAAATTAATTTTAATAGCATATAATTATCTATATGAATTATTATATAATTAAATTATACTCAATTTAATTAAAATACTTAATTTAAGTCATTATTTTTAATGGAAAATGGATAAATAGAAACATTTTAAATAAAATTAAGTTTAAAATATTTTAGGTTGTTACATTATTCCCCATAAAAAAAATTACATCTTCACAATTTGATTTTTCATACTAAAAAAATTATGAATTTCAGTCTTTAGAATTAAGAACCACTAGGACCACTAAACCTCTATACTCAATAACATCAAATCTCCAAAGTTAACTAGACTGTTTCTCTGATACCCATAATAAGGAACCTAATTTAAATATTACAAAATAGAGTAACTTTTACTATTATAGGTTTTGGAGAGTTAGAAAGAACTTTAAAAATTATTAGAGTTTGAAAATAATTAAACAAACAAAATCCTAAATTTGCTTCTGCACGCGTAAAAATGAGGGTGTCCATCTTTGGAATTCAAAGTTACCTATGAAAAATAATTTTATACAAGAGGTGTGCATTGGAAATTCCTATAAAGGAGTTTCAAAATATTACCTTTAAGAAATAACCCCTTTTTATGAATTTTCTTTAAAATACATGCTTCAAATCATGAGATTAACATTTCTCATAACATGTTATAACCATTTTCTCAAGATATTATGAAACAAATTTTAGGATAAACTCATGATCAAAATTAAAAAACGTATTTAAGAGTCATAAATAGAATTCATTATAAAACCATGCACTCACCTGAACAGAAACGCATAAAGTTCCACCTATAAGTTAGATGACGACCAAACTTAATCATTCTATGACATTCTAGAGGTCTGGATAAGAATTTACACATTAAATAATATTTATTCATAATTTCACATAAAAATATGTCATTTAACATAAAATATTAATTCTTATTTTTAAATATATTTCTACACAAGTATATATTCAAATATAAACCTTAATCCATGTGCACTTGGATATATACAACTGATTAGTACTGGTTCATATAGAATGATCATTAGCCATGGATGTTTTACTAGGTGAATATTCACATGGACATTCACTTACTAGAATCTTTATAAGGGAATTTATAATGCATGAAATCATAAACATCTTGTCAAGGCCTCATGCCAAGGCCATACATAACCATTTTTAAAGGCCTCGTGCTATGACCATACATAACCATTTTGTCAAGGCCTTGTGCTAAGACTTGGTTTATCTCATTAGATCTACCGATCTATTTAGAGTCTATAACGGGCCTCACCCATCACATAAAAAGTCCTTTGAATTCCTCATATGTCTAGTAAAAGTATATCTTTAAATCAAAGGTTCCCATACCTCTTTGATTTATTTAAATATTAATCATAAAAAAATAAATTAATTGATAAATTATTGATGTACTTATTCTTTAAACAATTCAATGTGTCCCATACCACTTTGAATAGTTTAATTCTTAATCCTTATAATATCATAAAAAGATTAATCCCATACTAGAAATAATTGTTTTTATTTTTATCCCATAAATAACATGTGTAATGAAATAAATGCACATTTAATAAAAAATGCAGAAATAGTTTTGTGTTATTAAAAATAATATTTTACAAAGAATAAACATGATTCACACCTAAAATTAGAAAAAGAACATTTCAATTCTTGAAGAAACCCTTTTTTATAATCTCAGAAATGTTATTTGAAACCATGAGTTTATTAGGAACTAAATACATGTCACTGTTACGCTTGACGCATGACCATGTAAACATGCATATGTGACATCCTTATGTAAAAAAATAACATGACGACAAGATATGCACACTTTTTAGAAGAAAGATAATTAAATTAGAACCATTCTATCCATGGTTAAATTTCAAATAAGGACTTGTACAAGATCTTGATTTTAATTTTATCCCATATCTATATTTGATTTGTTTGTGCATTCAAAACAAGCACAAACTGATAAATGGGTCGATATATATACATATATATGTATATATCTATATGTTGAATCCCTTAAAACAATTTCAAGAAATGATAATATAACCTTATCTTATAATTTTATTGGTCACATTCAAAAATTAAAATAGAATCATTTATAAAATCACAATTTATCATTTCTTAATAATAATTTCGCTATTTTGGGTGTCATCATGGTTCAAAGATTATGAACTTTTCATAAATGTCAGTTATTTTTTATACATAATTATTTACTCAAAATGGTAGTTTAAAGATTGACACAATAACATAAATCTTTGTTAATTACTTTCTATAATATATTTTGAAATTATTCTAGTCCATCTATTATTTCATTTATAAAAATAATTTTTTTTACTTCCCATAATAATATTAAACTGATAAATTTCTTTATGTTTAAATATGAAAATACAGAACACACAGATCGTACAATTTTTATGTAATAAGTACCTGGAACAATTTCACTTTCTAACATATAAATTCACAGATATATAAGTGTCAAAAAATAAACAATATTAATTGGGAAAGACATAACTTGACATGAATAGTCAAACGAATGTTTGAAAAAAGGTAAAATAGTTTCACCATAAAATAATTAATGGTTCCAAATCAATAAATAAGATGCATAAAAAACGAATTCTCTTATTTATTTTAAAAATTGTGAACCCTGAAATGAAAATATATTTCTCATGTTTTAGTAGTACATACTTAAAATTATTTCCAACAATATGTAAATAGAGACCTTAAGATAAAATTATCTTACAAACCATTCTAAATAAACTTCGATATAAAATGAAGAAAATCCATCTAAAGAAACAAATTTCATTAATTACAATAAAAACAACCCAACTAATTTACACAAAAATATAGTTACCCTTACCAAATATATGTTTAATGATTAAATTGAAAACAAAACGCTAACAACTATAATATTTTAAAACCAGATCTCTTAAATCAAAAAAATTTATCATATTTTCAAATTGAATAAAAATGATATGATTTTTCATATATATATATATATATTTAAAAAATTAATTGAAAATAATATAATCTCTAAAAAAATATAGTTTAAAATAAATCCCTTATAAATATAAGAAATTCACTCCATCTCTACTAACAAAAATTAAGTATGCACAATCTTAATAGTTAGAAATAATTTTTATGAAAGATTTATAAAAAATTGAAAACAATAGAATTAACATGAATAAAATTTAAACAAAATTATGAAAAAAAACATATCACATACACAAAATTTTCTCAATTGTTAGGATATTTTCAAAAAAAATAAAATAGAATTGTCAAAATGGAATAATTTTAAATATAAAAATAAAATCCCTTACTTTATCTATGCATGATAAATTCATTATGATGCTATAACTTTTCACATACACTCATCTCACTGGACTAGTATATTGAACTTAGCTATTATGTTGTAATGAGTTATCTATTTACAGGTAAACATCAAATAGCTCACATATTGCAAAGAAAGCTTTTAATAGGTCCACATATATAAATTTAAATTTTCATTTACAGAAAAGAAGAAACAAAACACTCCACTCCATCAAATTGACTAAAATAATTTAAAATGAAAGAATAAATTGGAATTTGAGGACAATAGGGACTCAACCAATCATAACACAAAAGAAAATAATTAAACAAATATAAATAGACCACAACTTGAAAGTGACACTGATTGAAGAATAAATCAAAACAAAATGAAAAAAAGTGATTTAGATCAAATCATCCATGGGAATTGCATTCATACTTTTATAGGATGAAGAAGAATCAGAACTCTCAAATTGGGAAAAAATGAAACCCTAATAGTGCATGAACTCTTCACTAGGGCTTGACCCGCTCAACCCAGACCATCACTATGCCTCCGAGGTCGAAGAACCATCACAACCTATCCTCGGTGGCTCAACCTCCTTTAACCCCATGAGTCTCATGAACACCCTGCGAACCCCTAAAGTGCCTCCCCTACTTGACGGAATCAACTCGACATGATGAAGATGAAAAAACACAGTTGAAAACCCTCGATAGATTTTTCTTCCTCCGGTGAATACCCCATCCTTGTCCTGCAGCTCCACTCCCCTCATATTCCCCTGAGAAACCCTACATGCATACCCCCTTTCCCCAATCTGGATTTTCCAAATTATTTCATTATTTTTACATCTTAAAAATTTCTTATTTAATTTAGTTTATATAATTTATATAAAGTTTAATATAATATTTTTATTATATGTTTAAACTTTAATATTAAAATAGTTATACCATTATAATTTTTATCCAATAAGAATCATAATAATAATAATTTTTAAAAAATAAACCTAATCAAAATTTATAATTTAAAAATAACAATTATTACTTTATATATATATATATATATATCAATTTTTAATTTAATTAAAATTACCATATTATGTAAATAATAATATATGTTCAAATATTATAGTTTTAAGGAATGATTTATTAAAAATTTATAATTCAAAACATTTCATATACATAGAGATATAAATCATGTTTCAAATAAAAAATAAAATTATCATAAAATTTGAATATAAGAAATATGTATAATTTCATCATTTAATTAAAATATTAATATAATTCATAGATTTAAAATAGAAAAAATTTTATAATTCTAATATTATTTCATAATTTTAAACTGATAATTGTATATATATATATATATATTATCTCAAAAATCATAATTTGTTAATCATAATTAATTATATTCAATGTGTAGTATTTATTATTTCATATTAAATAATTTTTATCAGAGTTATTAAAATTTCAATAGTCAATATATTGATTTTTAAAAATTTATTTATTTAAAATATTTTATCAAACACCCCTTTTGATAAATTTTATAATTCATATTAATTAACAAATATATACATTTTAGAATATAATGGTATAAAATTAATTTGAACACTATAATTATCTATAATCATTATTATATAATTATGTTATAATAAATTTAATTAAAATACTTAATTAAATTGTTATTTTTAATAGGAAACAACTAAATAAAAACATTTTTAATAAAATTTTGTTTAGAATATTCTCGGTTGTAACATTACCCCCTCAAAATAATTGAATCATCGCAATTTATTTTTTCGGACCAAAAAAAATTCTAATTTTTCATATGGATAATTTAGAAGCACTAGGACTGGTAAACCACTAGAATCAACAATATCTAATCCCCATAAATAACTAGACAGTTCATGAAAAACCAACTATAAGGACCTAGCCTTAAAGATCAAACAAAGGACCTTTTAATGGTCTAGGTTTTGGAGAGTTAGAAACAAACTTAAAATTTTTCAATGTTGGAAAATAATTAAACAAAAAAAATCCAAACATCACTTCCACATGCATTAAAACAAGGATTTATAACTTTGGATTTCAAAGTGACATGTGAAAAATAATTTTATGCAAGGAGTGAGAAATAGAAATTCCCATTAAGAAATAACCCCTTTTTTGAATTTTCATTAAAATACACACTTTAAATCACGAGATTAGTATTTAGGATAACAAGACATCACCATTTTCTTGAGAGATTCTGAAATATCTTTTAAGAAAAACTCATGCTCAAAATTTCCAATGTTATTTAACAGTTATAAATATAATTTATTATAAAATCATGCATGCACATGAACAAGAAATGCATGGAGACCCACCTATAAGTTTGATGATGACCATACTTAATCATTCTATGATTTTCCAGGGGTGTGGATAAAAATTTACACATGAAATAATATTTATTCATAATTTCAAATAAAATTATGTCATTTAACATAAATATTAATTATTATTTATAAATGAATTTCTACATAAGTATATATTTAAATATAAAACATTAATCCATGTGAACATGGTATTATTGAACTAATTAGTACTGGTTCATAGAGAATGATCATTAGCCAAGGATATTTTACTAGAATACTATTTGAATGGAATTTAACTTACTAGAATCATTATGAGGAAATTCATAATGCAGGACATCATAAACATTCGGTTAAGTCCTTGTTCCAAGACTATACATAACAATTTTTTCATGGCCTCGTGTGAAGACCATACATAACCATTTTGTCAAGGACTCGTGTGAAGACCTGGTTTGTCTTGTGAGACCCCTTGATGCATCGAGAGGCTATAACGGGCCTCACCCATCACATAATAAGTTCTATACATTCCTAATATGTCTAATAAAAGTATATCGTTAAATCAAAGTGTCCATAACCACTTTAATTTATTTAAATCGTAATTGTCGATAAAAATAAATTCATTGAAAAATTATTGAGTTATATATTATTTAAACAATACAATGTGTCCTGTAAAACTTTGAAAAGATTAATTCTTAATCCATATAATATCATTAAAATATAAATCCCATTATCCATGTAATTTTCTTTATCTATATCCCATCAATAAAATATGTAATGAAATAAATGAACATTTTATAAAAAATGCATAAATAGTTTTGTATTCTAAAAAAGAATCATTTAAAATGAATAAATATATTTCACACATAAAATTATAAATAAAAATTTTAATTGTTGATGAAATCCATGTGTTTGATAATATCAAAGACATTATTTAAAACAATTATTTTATAATGAACGAATGCTTTGTTGATATTATGCTTGACGCCTGACAGTGACGGCATGCAGATGCGACATCCTTATGTTTAAAAATAACATGAAGACATGCTATGTGTGTTTTTTTAGAAATAACATAATAAAAATAGAACTATTCTAACCATGAATAAATTGAAAATAAGGAATTGTACAAGATATTGATATTAATTTTAGCCAAAACTTATACATTATTTGTTTTCGAATTCAAAACATCAACTAATTGATAAATATATTAATATATGTACACACACATAGAGACACATATATAATTTAACTCCCCTAGAAAAATCTCAATAAATGATCATATAAACATGTCATATAATTTTACATGTCACACGAAAAAATTAAATGAGTGTCATTTATAAAATAACAATTTCTCACCGCTTAATATTATTTTGGTTAATTCGGGAGTTTTCATGGTTTAATGATTTTTACCATATCTGAATTGTTAGTTATATTAATAATTGTATTTTCTAACTGAAAATGATAATTTAATGATTTAAATGATAACATAAATCATAGTTTACTACTTTCTATAATATATTTTGAAAAAAATATGAGTCTGTCAATTATTTCATTTATAAAAATAATTAATTTCCACTTACCAAACTAAAATTAAACTGATTAATTCATTTTTATTAAAAAATAAAATAAATAACACAAATATCATACAATTTTCATTGAACAAGTACCTGGAGAAATTTCTCTTTCAACTTATAAATTTAATGATATATATGTTTTATAAAAAATAAAACATTTTAATTGTGAAAGATATATTTTTACATTAATAGTCAAATTAATTTTTTGAAAACAAGGGAAAATAGTTCTACCATAAAATAATTAATGTTTTCAAATGAATAAATAAAAAACATGAAGCATGAAGTCAATTATTTATTTTAAAATTGAGACTAATCAAAGAAAAATATATCCCTTACGGTTAAATAGTACATACATAAAATGATCGCCAACAATATTAAAATGGAGACCTTAAGATAAAAGTCTTTTACAAACCATTCTAAATAAAACTTTATAGAAAATGAATAACATCTATTTGAAAATAAAATTTTTTTTGATGAAAAAAACCCATCTAATCAACCACAAAATATAGTTCCCCTTACAAAATATCTGTTTAATGATTAAATTGAAATCATAACACATATATCTATATTATTTTTGAACCAGATCACTTAAATAAAGAAAATGTATTATATTTAAAAATTGAATTAAATGATATGATTTTTCATATATATATATATTTGAAAAATTATTTTAAAATAACACAATATCTTACAAAATATACATGAAAACAAAACCCTTTAAAACATAAGAAATTCACTCCCTCTCTACTAAAAAAAATTATGTACACACAAACTTAATAGTGGGCCATAATTTTTAAGAAACATATATATAATATTGAAAACAAAGAATAAAAACAAATTCAATTTAACCATAATTTTGTAAAAACATATCCTTTAAACCTAATTTTATTAATTTGTAAAATATTTTCAATATAAATAAATTTGAATTTTCAAAATGGAATAATTATTAATGTAAAAATAAAACACCTTACTTGATATATGAAAGATAAAGTCATTATGATTCTGCATCTTTGCACATACACTCATCTAAACAGACTAAAATATTGCACTTATCCATTGTGTTTTAATGAGTTATCTATTTATAGATATACTTTATACACCTTTTAGATTACTGGTAAAGTTGTTAATGGATCCACATATATGCATTTGAATTTTCATTTATAGAAAAGGGGAAACAACACACAACCAGTCCATAGAATTTACAAAAATAGTTTAAAATGACAAATGAAATTGAAATTTGCAGACCACATGGACATAAAAGATTATAACAAAAAATAAAATCACTAAACAAATATAAAATACCCACCATTATTGAGTGAAACATATTGAAGAATAAATCAAAACAAAATGATAACCAAAAGAGTTAGATTAAATCTGAAATGGGAATTTCACGGCTACCTTAGTAGATTGATAAAGAATCAGAACCATTGGATCTGGAAAAACTGGAACCCTAACGGTGCACAGACTCCTCATTGGTAGTCTATTTTCTCATCATAGACCACCGCCCTACCTCTTAGGTTAATGCCCCACCTCGTCATCTCCCTAGCCGCTCGACCACCTTCAATACTGCAACCCCCACGACCACATTGCGAACACCTACTCCACCTCCCCTACAAGACAGATTCAACATTGTGCGATAGTGGCATAAAACTCGATCTAAACCTCTCAATAGATTTGGCTTCCTCTAGTGAAGACCCCTCTATATCCTGCGGCTCCACTCCCCTCATATTCCCAAGAGAAACCCGATGAACATACCCCCTTTCCCCAATTTGTATTTTCATTTTCATTTTATTTTTATTACATCTGTACTATTTTATATTTAATTTATTTTATATTCTTTATATAAATTTTATCTTAATATATGTATTATAAGTTTAAATTTTAATATTAACATATTTATACCATTATAATTTTTATCACACAAGAATAAAAATATTAATAATTTTATAAAAATAATCATAATCCAAATTTATAATTTAAAAATAACAATTATTAATTCAGATATATATATATATATATATATATCAATTTTTTATATAATTAAAATTACCATATTCTATTAATAATAATATATTTTAAAACATAATAATTATAAGAAATGTTTTTTTCAAAATTTATAATTCAAAACATTTCATATACATATAGATTTAAATGAGTTTTCAAATAAAGATAAAATTATTATAAAATTTGTATATAAAAAAACGTCTACTTTCATCATTTAATTAAAATATAAAAATAATTCATTATTTTAAAATAGTAATAATTTTATAATTCTAATACTGTTTCATAATTTTCAAAATAATAATTATAACTGTATATATATATATATATATATATATATATTATTTTAAAAATGAAATTTTTTATCACAAATTAATTATATTCTATGTGTAATATTTATTATTTTATATTAAATAATTTTTTTTCATAATTAGTAAAATTTTAATAGTCAACATTTTTTTATTTATTTAATATATTTTATAAAACAGCCATTTTGATACATTTTGTTATTAAAACTCATTAATAAATATATTTATATTAATATATAACTGTATAAAATTAATCTTAACACTATATAATTATCTATATGAATCATTATATAATTAACTTATAATCAATTTAATTGATACACTAAATTTGAATCATTATTGTTTTTGGAAAACGACTAAATCTAATACATTTTAATTAATAATAAGTTTAGAATATTATGAGTTATTACATTTTTAGTAATAAATGATGTCCAACTCAAGTGAAAAAATAGAAAAAAGTGTTTTTATGGAAATATATGAATGGGCCACTTCCGTGTGGTTTAAGAGAAAATATACGAGTCTTTAAAGCAGAAAAAGGATTAATTTTTCACATAAAACCAGAAATAATATATGATATATATTCATGATAAAATGGTTTATATTATAAAAACATTTGTAGATTTAAATTGATTATGGAGTGTTCTTGAAAAAATGTAAGAAATTGGGAAGTACCTTTTAACTAGGAATTCTTATTTGGAGGAATTGAAAAGAGATTTTTTAAAACGTGAATTCTACTATCAAGGAAATATGAACTGATCAACATAAAATTAAATAAGAAATTTAGGATAATTATATAAACATAATTAATAATTACATTATGAAAAATATTGAGAATGTGAAAACCAAATGAAAAATAAAGGTGTAAGGGGAAACTCTTACCTTATGTCTGAAAGTGTTCGACATTTGTACTTAAATTCCTAGAAAATGATATTAGATTCATTAATAAATTAATTAAAAACACTTTAAACCAGAATTTTATTGAGTGTAATTTTATTAAGTTCATTTATAACCTTTTTTATGAGTTATAACATTCAATTCCATTATTCGAGAGTGTTTATTTCCTTGATTTTCACGATTGATTCTCTTGTATACATGAAGGAAAGGTCATGTAAAATGGGAATAATTCACCATAATGGAAAATATATTTTATTAATGATATTTAAAAATATTTAATGGTATTATATATTATTTTTTCCATAAATGAGGTTTTTTACTAGATAAATCGTTAATGATAACAATTTAGATGATTTTGGAATTTGTTCGATCATCATGAAATAGTATTGTCTTTTGTATTATCATTATTTATATATAATGGTTATGGAACATTAAAAAAAATTTATTAAATATATTAATTATTTTATAAACAATAAAATAGATTTATGACCATCCATGATGGAATAATTAAATAAAATACTCATCGCCCATGAAAGGGGTAAATCAGCACCTCACGGATGATGTTTTCATTTATAGAATATATAGGGTATGAGAATAGAATTGAGGGTTTAGATTACATTAAAAGAAAAAAATTATAGTATATATAATATAGTGGAGTTATCATTCATGTTTGGATTGGGGAGTTAGGAAAGTATAAGAAAATAAAGAAATTGAATGAAAATTGAAGGAATGATATGTGATTTTACCACTTGAATTTCTCTCCTTGAGAAACTACTTAAGAATATTTGAAATGGTATTTTGGGTGAGACCAGCATGAGAAAAAACATTGGGTATAGGTCTTAGAGAGGTATTGGGAAAAAATTATACAAGAATCAAGGCTCTATATGTGTGAAGAGAAGAAGTGGTGATGGGTGGTATTTATATTGGAGGGGAGGGGTGTTTTTTTATTTTATTAATTTGTTTATTATTTTGGCTCAAGAAATAAAATAATATTTATTATTTGGACTAAATAAAATAACCAGTGCATGTGAGGTTGTACTAATGGTGCTTATATCATCTATACAATATCTATTAATCAATAATTCATATATTTATCTCATACCATAAATTACCATATTTTATTATTTACCAAAATTTCAACTATTTTAGAGATATCCCAAAAACTCACCATAATATTTATTGAAATGTATAATTCAAAAAGAGAATACATTTTAACAAAATAATTTTTTACTATGTGAAATTTAATTTAAAAAAAATCAAGATGTACTCTAAAAATACATATTTTAATATTATAACTGATTTTATGATAATTAAAAAAATTAATTAAGGTCTCATAAAATTATATTATAATAATAAGAAAACCAAATATTAATCTATGAATCTATTTAATGTAAATAAATTTTCTTTAAAACAGTAAATTTAATTATAAATGTTTTAATAAACGTTTATGTTTCAAAAATACCAATACTTAATTTACCATTTTTAAAATATTTATTTATTTATTAAACGATATAAATATATTTCATTTCCATTCATAAGATAAATATTTTTTTTGTATAATTTCATAATGGAGGTTAATATTCTATTGGTCATATTACTATTTCAAATGGTCACATTACTATTCAAAAAATCATATATCATAGTATATTAGGGTTTTAAACTCACTGTTTTGCGAAGTATAAACTATCAATTATATTAAATAAAAAAAAGGCATACCATAAAATTGTGTGGGGGTGGGGGTACACTCTTCTATCCAAAAATCTATTCCTCAAAATTTCTCGAATGGAACATCATAAAAAGATATGGATAGTTCTTCATTATATGTTTCTTTGGTTATTACAACACCCCTTCAATTTTATGATTTTTTTAAAATACCTTTACCAGTCATGTCACACAATTACTCAACACCTATTCTCTTTTGTCTAGAATCTAGATAGGTTGTTAATAGTATGATAAATAAGGATCCACTTATATTCCTTCAAAAATAAGGAAATTCATTGGTCTTGTCTTCTAATTTCTCAATAGAGAGATGTGGAAACAATCATGTATGTTAGAAAGTCTAGGTAGAATATCCAAATGATTAGCCACAAGCCCAAATATCTACTTAATTCCAAAAGGTCTGATGTTGTTGGGTCTCAGTTTCACTTTCATATTAGACCATATAAAATCCTTCATTGTAGATAATTTTAGAATATATGATCCCACTCTTGAAATTACAAATTCTTCCTTCGATTATCAATATATTAATTTTACCTACTTTGAGCTTATTTGATTTGGGTTTGATGATTATTTTCCTTTTTTGTTGTTTCCTCCACATGTTCTAGGCCTACGGGCTTCCTCTCATCAACTTCATCCCAAAATGTTGGTGTAAGACATCATTTTCCATACATTTCTTCATATGGTTCAATTTCAATACTTGAATGTAATATATTATTGTAGGAAAACTCTAAAAAAGGTTAATATTGACCCCACATACCTTGAAAGTCAAGTGAGAATGATCTCAACAAGCCTTTTTATGTTTGAATGTTCCGTTCAGACTGCCAGTCAGTTTGAGGGTTATAATCTATACTCAAATAAAGTTCATTGTATAAATAATTATAAATAATTTTCAATAATTTCAATGTAAATCATAGATCTTGATCAGAAACAATTAAAACTGGTTCTCTTGAAATTATAAAACGTTATTAATATAGAGTCATAAAAGGTACTATAGTAGAAAATCCATTTTTATATCATGGTAACATGCATATCTATTAATTCGATCAACAATTACCCATATTCCATAATTATTTCTTGTAGTTATTGGTAATCAAGTGAAAAAATCGATAGCAATGTCATCCAATTTCCATGTAGAATTAGGTAGAGGCTGTATGGATACTATAGTACATTGTCTTTTAGCCTTTATCCGATGAAAAACTAAATACCTTGATACATAATAATAAATTTCTTACTTTATATTATCCCACCAAAACTTTTCATTCAAATATCTATACATATCAGTACTACCAGCATATTCAGAGAAATTTTAACTATGATAATCATCCTATAATTACTTATTTACCGTGATTATAGTGGGTACATGAATCCTATTCCCAAATTTCATAATTCCATACATGTTGTCTTCTAACTTCCCATCACTCACAACTTTAATTTTCCTCTGAAAATTCTCATCTTCAAACAGGGAACTTTTAATACTTTGAAATAAATATGGTTGTTAAACAATTTGAAAAAGTAGTGATTTTTTATATTTCTTGGTAATTCCTATATCTATATTCACTAGACCCATGAACATAGGATCCCATTAAATCTTAATTTGGTTTATAACTATATGATATTTCTTATTCAGTGCATCTGCTACATTATTTTCCTTATTTGGGTGATAGTGTATTGAATAATTATAATCCTTGATTAGATCAAGACATCATCTTTGCCTCATGTTGAGTTCTTTCTTAGAGAATATATATTTCAACCTCTTTTGATTTGTATATATCTCACATAATTCGCCATAGAGATAATTTCTATATATCTTCAGAGAAAATATTGTTTATATTAAATAATTATCATGAGTTGGATATTTTTTTCATGAATTTTTATCTACCTTGATGCATAGGAAATAACTCTATCATTATGTATAACTGAGCATCAGTGTCCTTTATTTGATGTATCACTATAAATAAATAATCGACAATTTCCCAATGGTTGTGTCATGATTAGATAATTCACTAATATCCTATTAAATTAATAAATCATTCATCACATTATTTTTTCTATATAAACTTAACCCATTTATGAGTAATCTTGGATAACAGGTTAGCTAATCGGGAAAAACTCTGAATGAAACACCAATAATAACCTGATAAACCAATTCAACTTTATTCTTCAATTATGTTAGTTGGTTTAGGTGATTACTAAATTAATTGTTTCTACATAATATAAATTTAAATTCCATCCTTAGAGATAATATATCCAAGAAAATAATCCTTTTGAATCTAGAATTCACACATTCTAAAAATCCCATATGATTCCATTCTTCTAAGAGTCTCCAGAACAATCTTAAAGTGTTTTTGATAGTCCTAATATCTTTTAGAATATCTCAAGATATCATTAATAAATACCCCAAAAAAACCATCAAGATGTTCCTGGAACACTATGTTAATTAGATCCATAAAAATATAGGGTGCATTATCCAGTCAAAATGGAATTATTGTAAACTTTTAATGTCCATACATGTATTATAATGATGTCTTTAGAATATCATCCTATCTCATATGAATATGATGATATCAATATCAAATTTAAATATTTGAAAAAAAAATTTATCTTTGAATTTGACAAAATAAATCACCAATGTGGTGGATATGAAACTTTTTCATTATTGTAATAACATCAATTTTTTCAATAGTTAATGCAAGACCTAATGGATATATCATTCTTCTTGAAAAAGAGAAAAGTGGATCCCCATGGAGGAACATCGGGGGGAATAAATCCCTTATTAATCAACTCCCAAAGGTGTTTCTTCAGACCCACTAATTCCATAGTGGTCATTCCATAGGGTTCCATTGATATTATCCTTGCATCAAGGATAAAATCAATTGAAAACTCAAAATCGTTCCTTGAAGTATGTCTAAATAAAAATTATTGAAATACATCAATTTATTCCTAAAAATTGGTATTTCATATATCTGAATATTTATTTACTCTACTATAGAAAATGTTTTATCTTCTTCCACAATAATTTCTTTTAGAATAGATATTGGATTTTGATCGATATTTGACCTAGATGATGAAATATCCCCTATAAATATGAGAAATTCAATACCAACGTCAAGAATCATAATTTCATTCTCTTTGTAATAATTTTATGCGTTATATTTTGTAAGACAATACATTACAAAGATTATATCAAAATTAACCATATGTATGATGATAAAATCATAAATTAGAGCATGTTTATGTGTCATAATAGGAACTTCTCAACAGATCTTTATTTCAATAAGGTTTTCAGTAAGATTCTTTGATGATAAATCCCTTGTAAAGGTGAATTGGAAAAATATAATTTTTAAAGAAAAATGAGAATATATAAAGGAATGTGATGATCCAAAATCAAATAAATATTTATATAAATTCGAGGAGTTGATAAATGTACCTACCAACACATTACTAGGAACTTCAATCTTAGCTGTTGTGAGGGCATAAGTTTATCATTGGTATAGTGGATTTTTGTGAGGAAAGTTTTCTTGTTTTTTTAGACAATAATTTCTATAATGTCCCATCTCCCTACAATTGTAGAACTTGACATTGGAATCTTCTTTATTTCCATTGAAATCATGAAAATGATGGCCTTTCTCACCACACTTGTAGAAAAATCATTTTCCTTTGAATAAGACATCAGGATGTTCTCTTCTGAAAGTAATACCCATTTGGAAATTCCATTTTATATTCTTATCTTTATCCAATATTTTCTTTAGCAACATATTTTTATCTTATATTTCCAAAATGTAATAATACTTAGAGAATTATTTCTCAATATTGGTGGTGTATGAGAGTATATATTCATATGATGAGTTATTTTAAGAGATAATTTCCCTTCGAAAGAATGGTTTAAACCCATCAAAGAATTGATAAATTTCACTCTTCAGATTACATTTTTAATTTATCACATGTCTTTATATCCTTGTAAAGATGGATTCATACTTGGAAACATTTTTATCTTATTGTCTTCTTAGACCCAACAATTATCTTTCCATATCTTCTCACTATTCGCGAGGGACAAATTTTTACCAAAGAATTTATTTGAAATCCATCCATTTAATATTTGAAATTTCATTATCCTAAGTTGTGTTTTGAGTCAACCAAAAATATTCATCTAAATATACTATGGGAGGATAAACATCCATTATTAACTTCTCCTTTTAATTACTTCCTGAAGTGAGAAATATAATCTCTATAGTACTTATCCATTACATAACTACAAATGATTTTTTAGTCCCATTGAATGAGATAGGTTGTTGTTGCATGGAGAAGTCTAACATTTTTCTTCCATGTTGTGGATCATATTACTCCAAATAAGAATGGTTATTGTTCATAACCTGAGTTAGTGTTCCTAGAATAGTTATAAGTTGATCAACTATGTTTTTCATGAACCATAATCATTATCTTGTATGTGAGGGAAATCCCTACATTGAATACATGCATTGAAATAATTTACATTCCTTCCACTAGACTCCATTTATAGAAAATGACATACATTAAATAATATTATGAATCTTAATGCATAATTTTTAACCAGTAACACTTAAATTAAATTGGAAAAAGTTATGCATAGCTAATCTCATAATCAAAAACATGGTTTCATGAGGGACATATTTAATTTTAAATCATTCATAATGGGTTGTAAATAAAAGGTGAAATAACCAAATCATCCCCCTAGGAGTGTCAAAATGGGGGTGTAGTAAGGCCCATTGTCATATACCAGGTTTTATCGAGTTAGGGCCAACTCACCTTTTCAGAGTTTTTACCCCTAGGTACATCAGTTATAGAACCACCTCAACTTATAATATCTAGACAGAGATATATTGTTAGGAAGAACCACATAATCTTTACCATACAAAAATTATTGGATATTCTTCTATGATTATCATCATACTATATGTTGGGGTTATGTTCCCTAATCATTATTTTCTAAATCCAGTTTCCAATGTTTCTAAAAAACATTCTCCGATACCAACTATAATGGTAATGAATTCGGTAGCTCAGAGCTATTGACTTACTTAATTATATTAGAATTAAAAAAAAAGTGTTTGTATCCCAAATGACTGAATATTTTAGTAGATTTTAAAAACTAGATACAAACAAAATTGTAAATTATAAAATTTAAATGAAATAAATAAATAAAATCCTTTTGAATCCACCATAAACTCCAAGATTATCCATACAAGTCATTCATATTACACATCTTCATATCTTGGGATAAAATTAAACATAAGGGGTGAGATCTGATTCCTAACAATGGTCTTAAATAGGTACAAAGATAAAATAAACATAAAAAATATGTCTTGTTGAATAAAAAAAATCCCATTAAAATATAATCTTGACCATAACAGGAAGTAATAAAAGTTAATTAAATTGTTCCATATAAATAATCATATGAAAATGTAAAATTAACCATGGATATTATATTAGTAAAATAATTATATGGATGATCAATTGATAATAAAATAATGGTATAATGAATAATTCCAGACATCTAAGACATACTATTGAGGCCTCAACCATGAAATATAAAAATAAATGGTTAAGGCCTCAGCCAAATCCACACCTGAAAAATATTTGGAAAGGCCTCATATAAGTCTATATATTTTTTGTATCATGAGGACTATCAATGAATCCAGGTAATATAGTGGGTCCCAACCATTACATTAAAAGTATAATTCATTCCTTATATAAATAGGGGGAAACATTAATAATATATACACAACTTTCCCTAATCATTAATGATAATCACTAACTATTCTGTGTAATATGGTTTATGGTATCAAGATAGTACATCCAAAATCAAAATGATGGTAAGCTATTTAATAAAATATGGTAGATGATATCCTAAATGATCATTCTCAATTAAGAATAATATTTAATAGAGGGTGTTGAAATAGATAAAATAAATCTAATAAAATAATCAAGTAATTCTAGAGAGAAATACACTTTTTACATTTCAAAAAAGAGTTATTTTGAAAAATTCAATTATATTTGTCATAAAATCCGATGGTAAATTTTTATATCCAAAAAATAAATGGTAAAGAAATTGAAATTATTTTTTAAGAAATAATTATTTCCAACTGATGTGAAAAATTGTAAAAAGAGTTTTTGTGAAACTTTAGAAATGGGCCACTTCTGTGCGGTTTAAGAGAAAATATGTCTTTAAAGAAGAAAAGGCTAATAAGTTTACATAAAACCAAAAAGGAAATATGATAGTTTTTCATGATAAAAATAGTTATATTATAAAACATTTTGTTGATTAAAAAATTTTATGGAGTGTATATGAAAATGGGTAAGGAATTGGGATGTACCCTTTGACCGAGCTCGGTTGTCAGGTGGTATTGAAAATGGATCTTTTAAAAAAATGTGTTCTCTCTTAAAAAAAGATGAAATGGTATAAAAAAACTTGTATGAATAATTTTTTATAAGTATTTAAAATAATTTAGAATTACATTTGGGTAAAGAGAGAGAAATAACAACTCGAATGAAAAATGGAGGTTCGAGAAGAAACCCTTACCTTATGCCTGAAAGTGTTCTACACTTGTACATAAAGTCCATGATAATGAATTTTATTCATTAATAATTTAATTAAGACCCATTTAAACAAGTATATTATTTTTTGTAATTTTATTATGTTTATTTATTACTTTTTGATGATTTATAGTATTCAATTTCTTCTTTCAGGAGTGTTTGTTTGCTTGACTTTTGGGATTGGTTCACTTGTATACATTCCTTAAAGATCATGTAAAATGGGAATAATTCTACAAAATTGATATTATATGTGACTAATGAAATATCAAGATATTTAATGGTGTTATATATCATTTTATCCCAAATATGAGGATAATTTACAATATAAATCATTTTAGATAACCATCTAGATCATTTTTGCATTTTTTCGATCATCACAAACATGTTTTGTATTATGTATTAATATTATGTATATATACTAGTTAAAAAATATTAAATAAGTTTTATTATATATATTAAATTCTGTTTTAACTATAAAAAGGAATTATGACTAGAAATGAAGGCCTAATTTAAAAACAAAAACTCTTCGTCCATGAAAGCAGCAAATCAGCAACTTATGAATGATTTTTTCATTTTTAGAATAAAAATGGGATGAAAAGGGAATTGATGGTGGATATTGAATTAACATAATAAAATTCTATTATATATAATATAATTGAGTTATCTGAATTTTTTGATAGATGATTTAAGGAAAAGATAATAAATTAAAATAAATTAAAAGAAAATTAAAAGAACAAAAGGGGATTTTACCTCTTGAATTCCTCTCCTAGATAACCTCCTTAAAGAACATTGAAATGGTATTTTTGATGATACCAAAAATATGATAACATGGGATAGAGGTGTGAGATTGGTATTAGGATAAAATTGGACCATATTAAAGTCTTTGGAAGTGTGAGGATAAGAGGAGGTTATGGTCAATATTTATGGTGGAGGATATTTGTGTTTTTTAATTATTTTATTCGTTTGTTTATTATTTTTGATCAAGAAAAGAAATAATATTGATTCTTTCAACTAAATATAGTATATAGTGAATGTTAGTACAAAATAATGGATGCAAAATTTTATACACGTTTTCCATTACTCACTAATTCAAGTATTCATCTAATGCTGTAAATTACCATATTTTACTATTCACTGAAAATTCAACTATTTTAGAAAAATACCAAAAATTCACCATAAGAAAATTTTGATGTGTAGAATTAAAAAATGGACTCCATTTTATATAAATAATTTTTGAGATATTTGAGATATAATTTTTAAATAAAATCATCGTTTACTCTTAAAATATCAATTTTAATATTATTACTGATTTTATGATACTTTAAAAAATAAATTAAGTTCTCATAGAATTTTATTATATTCATAAGACAAAAAAATATTAATTTATGAATCCATTTACTGAAAATAATTTTCCTTTTAAATAATTATTATAATTTTAAAATTTGTGACAAATAATTATGTTTAAAAAAAACCAACACTTAA
Source organism: Viscum album (assembly GCA_963277665.1). Classification (NCBI taxonomy): domain Eukaryota; kingdom Viridiplantae; phylum Streptophyta; class Magnoliopsida; order Santalales; family Viscaceae; genus Viscum; species Viscum album. The sequence continues at coordinate 1,210,628,193 of OY728153.1, read as the reverse complement.
TTTATCATTTGTAAAACAATTATTTATTTATTCCACGATATAAATATATAACATTTTAATTAAAATGATATATAATTTTATATACTTCAAAAGGGGATGTTACGATTCAATTGATCACATTACTATTCATAATGGTCACATTACTATTCAATCAATCAGATTTAATAGTGTATTATGGTTTTAAACTCGGTGTTCCGTGAGGAAAAAAACTATCAAAGACATTAAATTTTAAAGCGGTATACTATAAAATTTTGTGGTGTTAATCATATTTATTGTCAATTTTTTATCTTTAATGACCTTATTTACCCTTAACATAGCGACACTTATTTTTTACGGTTAATATTCCTAATAAAAAATGGGACCTATTTAAATAATTTTGAACTCTTGATCAAAAATATGGAATCATTTTTTAAATTTTAAATTTCTCAAAGTTTCATAAATTAATTTAATATTTAAAAAATTCAATGAATTGTTTTTTAAAAATTTCTTTTTTATTTTTGAAAATGATTAAACATGAAATTCAACCAGAAAAATGATTATAATGGTCCTAAGTATATTATTAGTCATATAATAAAACTATTATATATTTGAAATTTTTTTCTAAATAATGGAACTCCTTAAATGTTTGAATAAAAAATATAGTTTGGAATAAAAATCAATAATTTTTACTATTCATTAGAAAATTAATTTTTTCTCAGAAAAATATCCCCACTTCACTCTATAATAATTTAAAAATAATTATTTCAAATTAAAAATCATTTTCATGAAATAAAATATCTAAAATTTAAATAAAATAATTAAAATTTTTTCTCACAAAAATCAATAAAATATATTTTTGATGAAAAATCTATTTTTAAAGAAGAAATCGACTCTAATAAAAATTGACTTCTTATTTCTTTAGAATTAATCAATAAATTTTTAATTGTTAGCATATATATATATATATATATATATATATATATATATATTATAATAATGTAAATACTTATCATACCCACCAATTCAATAGCTTGGTTGTAATAGTTGAATTTAAATAATAGTTTTTTTGATTCATTTATGATGGGTGTCTCATATCTTATACAAAATCAAGTATAGAGTTTATTTTAAAATATCAAGATATTACATTGTCCTCCATTTAATAAATTACATCCTCAAAATTTTAACTTGATCTTAGTTATCAAAGGATTGAAATTTTAAAATACCATTGTTGAATTATTACATTATATACATGATTAATAAAATTTCTTGATAAGAAGATAGAATGTGAAGTATGAATGTCATATGGAATAAAACATAGTAGTTTTCCAAATTAAAGAATAATTGTGGGAAGTGAAAATAAATATATTAGGGAAAATTTAATGTTAAAAATAATGATGAATAGTGACATATAACACAAATCACAAGAAAATAAATGATCATGTGAAAGTCAAAGACCAAAAATTCATAAACCAATGAGGTTTGAAAAGACCCACAATTCATAAAAAATGAATTTAATAAGATAATCTTTTTTTCAAGACACTGTTTTAAAAGTTGATGAATCCCTTAATCATATAAAATGAGAACAAAAGGAAAATTACTTACTTGACTATTATAATTTAATTATTTAATCAACTTCCACATTAATATTATATTTTGTTCCAAACGTTGAGTATTATAGATGATTTTTTAATATCTAAAGTAGTGAAATAAATTTCTAATATATTAAATAATTCCACAAAAATGATAATAATATATTTTTTATGTGTTTAGACATTAACAAAAACAAATCTTATTGGAAAAAGTTAAGATAAAAATTCCTAAGATAATGTCTATAAGGAATTGTTGGTATTGGTTTTGTCTACACCAATTGTTTGGATAAACCTGTATGTATTGATTCCATTAAATGACCCTCTGCCAATGGTTCTTCTAGTACTATTGGTATATATCCAAAATTTCAAAATATCAATACTAATGGTTTGGAAACCATCTGTATAGACACCGATATCAACAGTTTCCCTAAACGATTGGTATAAGTCTATACTGATGCCATGATTTCCCATGATCACCAAAACCATTGGTATAGTGTATACAAATGATTTTGGGACTTTTACCAACATTTCCAAATAGTTTTTGTAGATCCCATTTCAAGTTGTGATGGCCTTTCCGAATGTGAAGAGTTATCTCCCAATTTATAGGATTTCTAATATATAATACTATATTAATAGAAATCTTATAATATTATGAGAAATATAATAAAAATACTCAAAAATAATAAAATAATAAAATATCATATAATCCAAAAGGTTTTCAGTTCTTTTAATATTATATCCACAAAATTAAAAGATTAATTTTCAACAAATAACTTTTTCACATGTCAATATTATGTTTTAAAAATACATCAAACATCTATGAAAACTCAATAAATGTATCCCAACGTACTCCCATCACTAAAAACATAAAACGAGTATTAATGATTTTGAACACATGACTACCATTAAATCTTGAACTAAATCACAACTCTTGAATTTATATATGTAGACACCTTAATAATTCAAGGTACTTTAAAATACATTAACCCTGATTTTGTATATAATTATTTAATAGTCCATTTCTATATAAAAATATTAATCTTTTAATGAGATTTAATATTATTAGAAAATATCCTAAAATATAATCCATACCATTCATATGTCATTGTAGTTTCCTAATCTTTAACAGTAATGGCATTAGGAAATTCTAAAACATCATCTATATGGACTTTCTGATCCCATTCATAATATTTCCCTCCAAGACATCGATTTTTTAATTCCCACAATTCCCAGATTTATATTATTCAATTGATACATTAGGATGAAAATTATTCACCTTCATTGAATGAAATGAATTCTTCATTTTCATTAAAAAATTATATCTTGTTTCTAAAATTTGACACAAAAAACCCATCTTACCATTTTAAGATGGTTTCCCATATTATTTTAGTCAAATTATTAGCAGACATGTCATTGAATATTTTAACCTTCATGATATTTATTATCTAAACATATATAGAGCTTCATTTATCTCATATTTAATTTATTAAGAAACTCACTTGGTTTCATGTTATTAATAATAAATTATGATATCTAATTAAGAATAACTACAATATTTTTCACTATATCCCACATTCTATTTGGTTTCTTATTCATATAACCCCCACATTTTTTTTCACATCGATTATTCATTTGTTTCTTGTTGGATCAAGCCTTTAACTGAAAAAATTATATTTGTAGTATGTAAATAAAATCATAATAAACCATATTTTGTGGTGGATAAACACTATTATATTTTTATCCATGAAATATTTTTCTATTTAAATTTATCCAAAATAACATTAATTCTGCAAAATATACAAAATAGTGTTCTTATATAGGACTTTTAAATTATTATCAAATAATATCATTTCCTTAAAATTTATCTAACCATTCATATGATACCAACTATAAATAATCTACCATATAAAATTTCATATATTGAAATTTTAGTCAAGAATTAATTTTATCACATTCTCAAGGATGCATATGGTTTATAGTTTTAGATAATTTAGTGACAACTATAACATAAAAAACACACATTTTATAAAGTGTCCACAACTAATCAGCATCAACTTTTTTACAATATAAAACATTTAAAAAGAATATGTTTTATTTTATTGAAATTTTATTTATTACTTTCAACATTAATCATTCATTGTCCATACTAATTTTTAACAGAAAAACAAAAAAAAATTCAATAATGGGATGATCATAAAACGCTCAATAAAGGACATATAAAAACAAAAAAAGAAACCACTTAGTCTTTTTAAATCCATGATATTATAAAAGATAGTTGTCTTTTAACATTATATTAATTGAGCTAAAATAATTGTTTACTTACTCATGAATTCATATTTACTACCCAAATTTTTTTAAGAAATAATTTATTAAATAACATAAAGGGAAATCGTAATCATTATGGTTTCATAAAAAACATGAGAACCCATGAAAAAGTATTATAAAAATATACCCTTCTACCTTAAAAATTAATAATCATTTATTTAAAATAAAATATCATTAGATTACCTTTTGAAATAAAATTATTTCCATGAAAAATTATAATAAATCATGGAAAAGTCATTTTAGTTATTTGGGACATCATCTTTATAGAACCCTTATAAGAACTCTTAAAATTGGAATTACCATTACAATTTACTTCTAAAATAATTTTATATTGTTAAGAATAAATACCTCATTCATTCAAGATATATACCAGGCTCAACCAATCATAAAAAATGTATAAGGACTATATCGTAAATAAAATTTTATAATATTTCACCTTTTTATCTTAAATCCCTTCAAAAAAACCTTTTTCATAGATATGTAAAACACTTTTAGATATCAAAATACCCTTGAAATTTTTTTGGAAAAATAAAATACCCTGAACAATGGTAAGAGGTGTTATTATTTGAATAAAACATGGAATATTACAAAGGAAGAGAAAATATAAAATAATGATTATGGCTACAATAAAATCCATTTATACTATATATGTTAAAATATAGTGTTCATTTTGTATTTTTTTTAAATGAAGTCAAACACTTTGTAAAAATATTTCTTTTGAAAACATTTTGATGAAATAGATATAAAAATTACTTTATAATGATTTTATGTCCATAAAAATATATACCCAAAATAAATTTATGAATATGGACTTGAAATAATAATTTTTAGAAAATAAATCTTTAAAAAATTAAAAATTAAATTTATAAATTATAGTTTACTTTAACTCGAGTCCTGTACGAATGATCACATACAATATTTATTTTGATAAATAATAAATGTTTTTAAATTATATAATTTATTAAGAATATTCCTTTTAATGTTTATTATTCATTTTATTTTATTTATTATCATTTCATATCCAATTACTTAATCAATTAGGTTCCTATCAGATGTTTTGATGATATTCAGAGCTTATGTACCAAATGACTTCAGTAGGTTGACTATGGTAAAAGGGGCCATTCATATATAATATAAAGAATAATAATAATGGAATAATTATAATTATTATGCAGCACATATACTATTACATCCAAATATGAGTGATTTTTATGATAAATGAACTACGTTGTAGTCATGGAGACGATAATATATACATATTAATGAGTAATAGTTCCATTTTTCAAAGTTTCAAGTAAAAATATGTTAAGTTTTATTTGATTGGTTAATATGATAATTATAATATAAATAAAAAATTAATTCTTTTTAAAATCTTATATATATCATTAATCTTCATATGGTGATGAAAAATAAATCATATCACTTCATGGAGGTGGTAGTCCACATGTATGACAAATGCCGTTATCATTTTTCAATGAATGGAACATGAAGAAAATATATGATATATTAATATTAAAAAATATAATTATGTCATTAATATAATATATATACATTAAATTAATCATTATAAACATTTTTAAAATACCGTACTGCAAAACTAAACACATCACTTCGTGGAGGTGGTAGTCCACAGGTACACAAAAATAATGTTTTCATTCCTCATTTGATAGAAGATGAGATGAATATAAATTATAGAATTAACATAATACAATATGTGTATATTTGAGATACTTATGTTATTATCTCATCATGGTTTAATAATACCTGGAGAAGGTAGATAAAGAAATAAATCGAAATTTCTTGGTTATGAACTATACCTCTTCTTCGAACAACCACTTTTGGTTTACACAAAAAGAATTCCTTGGATGATTTTTTGAATACACAGAAGCCTATATAATGTTTTTAAAGAAGTAAATAATTGATTTATTATGGTATAGTTTGATCCAGAAGGTATATTAGGTTTGGATAAAAGAGGATAAGATGTGCCCTTTTATAATGTAGAGGGATAGTTTTGGAATTTCATACAGTAATAAATTAAGATAAATTAATATTCCTGATCAAAAGACTAAAAATAGATATAATTAGAATCTAATTTGATAATTAGTTGAGATACTCTAGTATAATAAAAATTTTATAGGTTTAGGTAATTTTTCACCCTTACAATTCTATTATAACCCTCCCCTAACACTTTTGTGGATTTGTACAGTAATAATGTTTTTACTCTTTATGAGTCAAAATAGTAACTATAAACAAAAAATTGAACCATAAATGGACAATAGATAATATTTTAAACAATATCCAAATAATGTTTCCAAATATAGTCTTTCTAGTAACTTGAAATCATTTAATGACAAACTATTTATGATAAAATATCATTAATTTTATTTTTGGAACTATTCATTTAATTTTACTTTGAAAAAAATGAATTAAAATGAATTAGAATGTCATTATTTAAAACTCCCATAAAATTTAATATTTATCTAATACATTAGTGTAACACTATAAATAATTGAAATAATATTACTCTTACTATTTTTTGGATAATTTATTTGGTTTTTCAATTAATTGAATAAATACTATGTTGGTGTTGCCTAAGATTTAAATGTAATTATTTCATGAGTAAAAATTATAAATACATTATTTTAATAAATAAAATAATTTATATTTTTAATAAAAATGTATTAACTAATATATTATGTTTTGAGCCATATTAGAAAATATTATAGATATTAATGGCCTGAAAGTGACATTTTTACTTCTTATTTTAATTAAATATTATTAATGTAAAATAGAATAAATATGTTACCAAGTTTCCGAATTTTTAAAATACGGATAGAAATGGTCAAAATAAACTCATCCAATATGATAAAGGTAGGTGTTATGGTTATTTTATACAACATATAATATTATTTTTAACCTTAATTAACATGTTTACCTTTACCGTGGTGACAACTGGTTACTATTAATAATAAAATAAAATAAAAGGAAAATATTTAAAAATATTTTAATTACTAATTAAAAATATTGAATAAATTTATTAATAATAATTTATATAAGTGGTATAAAATGATTTATTATTAAAATGAAAAATGCATAGATTTTTTTTCAAAGAAGTGTCTTTTATGCATAAAAATATTTTTATACCAAATTTAGCATAAAATTTATTATAATAAAATCATTAGATTAATAATAATATAATAGTAATATTTATACTTTAAAACAATTTTTTAAAAAATGTAACTTTTTGAAATCTTGTATAAATAAAACATTTTTTAATAAAAATCCGAATATTTCACTATCTACTATATATACTAGACATGGCTTCTTCATTGCTGCCGTGTCACCTTCCATTGCCTCCACGTCACCTTATTTCAATTATTCCTCCCTCCAAATCATTAAAATTTACCCACTTTCCTTCCCTGATCGGGATTTTCCTCCCTCTCACGCTCCCCTCCCTGTAACCCATTCCTAATTCACATCTCCCTACTCTCCGATTCCTATTCCCCTCCCCGAATCGACTGGTTTCTGTTCCCCTCACCAATTACCCTCTCCCGCCCCCTTCATGATTATCCCTCCATCCCACACCACTCCCCTCCATGATTCCCCTCTTATTCTATCTCCAAACCTAAACTCTTCTCACCACGCTACCTTGATTCATCTCTCCCTATTAGGGTTTTAGTTCATCCCTCTCCTTCATCCCATTCGTGATCACCTTCCCCCCGATGATCGTAGAGTTACACCTCGACATTTACCTCCACTCCTCCGTCGTTCTGGCCTCTATGTTGGGCTACCTCTACCTCTTCAACTACCATGGGTTCGTTCAGCTTCTCAAGCTCCACCTTCACGTTCTCCACGTCAGCCTGCTCCGTCAACTTTTCCTTCTCCATGCTATCCGACTCTATGTCCTCCATCTCTAGACCCATCACATCTGGATCCTACGCTACCTCTGATTAAATAGTGGCGACCATAAATCACAGTGGTTTTCAATATTCTTTAAGACAATAGTGTCGACGTCGAGTCAGGTTTATTTAAAACATTTGGTTAGTGACTCTCAATCTGGGGTCGAGGACCTCTTCTTCCGGATTCTCCAACAAAACCTTCATAATCGTAAAAGGTATCTTCGGTGATATGAAACTCTGGTTCCCAATGAAAAAAATAATTTATAGAAAATTCGATAATTTTTTCATCATCATTAGTGATTCTTTTCTTAGAAGAGCAATTACTTTTTCAAAAGTGACAACCATGAACTATTTTAGAGCTTCTCCTAGATGATTTAGGTAGCCTGAGATGCCACATTCACTTCCCTGAACAATTCCTACATCTTTTATTCCCTCCCACATCAGCGTTTCATTTCAGGTATGACTAATATGCATACTGGAAAATCAAAAAGCTTTCCATTCCATTTCTGGTATCAACTCTATTCAATATACATCTGGTTCATTAACTATTGTTTTAATTTATTTTAATATTGATTACCTTTGGTTATTAATTTTGGATGTCATTATATGCTGGAAGTTATATTGACTGTGATGTTTTTCAGATGTGATGGATGGTTTTCATGCAGGGAATTACTCATTTAATGACATTTTTTTCTCTTTTATTTATGATTAAATTCTCAACTATATGTTTCATAGATTATCAGTTTACTATAGGGAAAAACTGGATTTATATGTGTTCAACCACCAGGACAGTCTTGCAGACTGTTTTCATGCAGGTTGATTTAGGTATTTGAAGCACATTTATGTTGCATCAAGTCTTATTGACTCTAAATGTGTTCATAAGTGGTCGGGGTGGACTTCAGTATCATTTGATGCTCAGAAAGGATATATTCCCTCTTAAACTTATTGGTATAGGATTTGGAAGTTATATGAATATCAGGAGTTGACTTACTAAGTTAGATGTTTCATATGTTAATTGTTGTTTTCAGACCCCCTTTCTCTAATTCTTTAGACAATACATGTGTTCTGTACCCCTACCCACATGAGTGTCAAAATTTTATTTTCAATACATAGAAATCTTTTGTTTAATTTAGTATAAGAAGACTGATTCATCATCAGTATGGGAATTTTTTCTGAATCTTTTATTTAAAATATTATCAACATATTTTTTTATAATTTTTTATGACCCATGTTTCTTATCCTATGTCAAACATAAAGGAGTAAGGGAGAAATTTCATAAAATATCATCTATGGGTTCAATTTAGTTGCAAAACTTGTAGGTTATGTTAGTAATATTTTCACGTACATTTATTCGTACTTTTGATCACCTAACAGTTAATTTTCTTCCATACACATTTATTTGAGACCATTTTGACTTTATGCATTCAAGCCTCCAACCAACTCAGATATTCACAAGAAGATATCGCATATCCAAATGACCTATGTCTGGTCGTCGAGGTGGACGATGACTTCAAGAAGACCATATGTGAGATTAAGCTTCCACGTGACATGCTTGAAATTGAAAAATACCTGATGAAGGATGGGATAAAGCCCACCACCGACAATACCGATAGGATGGCCTCTTCCAAGAACCATGGCATTCCGAACTAACAGAAGCCGAACCTGCTTCATATATTTTCTTCTATGTTAGTTGGTATGTATTAGAATTTCTGATCCCTAAATTGTTTATATGTAAATTTCTCTCTTGTGAAACTATTTTACTATTTTATTACATGATTTTCTACGGAAGATTTTATCAATCCCATGAAAAATTCATTGTTAAGAAGTTAAATACAAACTATATTTTGGAATACATGTTGATTTATTTAGTTTCTCGGGTTTTGATATGATCACGTGCAGTTATATTATATGATATATTTGTGTTTTGAATTATTATTTTTTAGTTTCTCATTATTTCAGTGCTTGTGAAGGGGGTGCATACCGAGAAGATATGGTAATAGGTCTTAATGGAAATCATATTGAATTCACTCAAGTTGAAGTTCAAGAGGAACTACAATCAACACTCAATAGTTTATGCGATAAATTTCACATTTAATGTTCAGGTTTCTCTAACAACACTCAATAAATTGTTATTTTACTATTTAAAAACATTTTTTTTGTGTTTTCTAGGTAGGAAAAAAGGGAAACACCTCACGAACCAATTCAAGATCGAATCATACTATTATTAGGATAAAAAACAAACATCCAAGTACCTATTTAAATTTTGTTTTTAATATATTTTATGGTTTCCACCTTCATCTTTAATGTGTATGTGAGACATTGCCCATTTAATGAATAGGTTTCTCTAAAAGACATTTAATGTGAAGGTTTCTGGTCACATGTTATCCAAGATCTTCTTTAGTTGTATCTGTAATGGACATTTTAGAGACTTATTAGGTAAATATCTCCTTTGTTGGTGCACTCCATTAATATTTTTTCATTAATGATGTTCTTATTTAAAAATAACATAACACGTGTTATGTACCCCCCACAAAAAAATCAACCCATCAACTTATTTTCAGTACATAGATATCCTTTGTTTTTCTTATTGACTGATGATAGGATATCTCCTATCACTTTTTCATTCAATAAATCCTGTCTCTATTTTGTGGAATGTATGGAAATTTTATAGCAGGTATGGATGTGGATTGAGGGTAATGTTTTATAAAGGATCAGGTTAAAGCTGAAAGCTACCAATCATCTCTTAGAGGATGAGATAGGGATAAATTCTCTAGAATAAATGAGGAAATCAAGAATGAAAAGGATGATATTTTGTAATGAAAAAAGAGTTTCAGTAAACTTTATGTCCCCTCATTTGAGGAGGTTCTGTTACAATATAAGAATGGAGAGGTAATTCCTATTAATTAATGGATTCTTAAAAAGAAGTTATACTTACGATGGATCAAAGAGGGTGTTATAAGTACTCTAATTTTCCACTTCATGAAAAAGGTGAGAAGGATCCAAAAACATATCTCCAGTATTAAGGTGAATGAAAAGACTTTTAATGTTGAGTGGAGAATATATAATGCTTTAGTCCATCAATTTGAATGTTTTTTTAACACTAAAAGTCTTAGTGAAGACAATTCCTTGAGTGATGTGATCACCTCAATTATTAATGAAATGTATAAGGTGTTATTTTACTGTTCAATAACATTTATTTTTCTATTTTCCAAGCAGGAAAACAACTGGACAGCACCTCACGTGCTTGTTGAAGATCAAATCATACTGTTGTTGGAAGCATAAACAGACATCCAAGTTTGTCTTTTTTACATTTTATTCAATTTTTTTTGATGTTTTACACCTTCCACTTTAATGTGTTTGTGAGACATTGCCCATTTAATTTGCAGGTTTTTCTAGATGACATTTTTTGTGAAGGCTTCAAGTCAATGATATCCAAAATGTGATTTAGTTATCTCTATAATGAATATTTCTGAGACAATTTAGGTAAATATCTCTTTGGTTGTGAACTCCACTACTGTTTAAACTATTACATTCTTATTTATTTCCTTAGTGCATGTGAATACAATAGGATGATATGGAAATGTGTTTGATTTTATAATTCAGTTATGACCTAATGAGTTTTGGTTCTCTTTCTCCATAGTTTATGGGATTGTAGTTTGGATTGAAATATTGCTCAATTTTATATCCATATACCTTATACTTGATATTTTTTTATAGTATAAGGTATTAAATCTTGAACCAATGTTTCATATAGTTCATGATCATAGGATAATCAGTTTTCAATGTTTTTTTAAACATATCATAGAGCTATAATTTCATTAATTACCTTACATTGTCAATTGTATTTTTTTTATTCTTGCATATATGACCTAAATCAACATGTATGTGCCTCTTCTATTTTTCTTTGTAGTGATATATAAGGTGATATGTATTACTTTCAATTGATAATGCTTTGGGTGATAAAAAAAGAATTTGATACCATACTCCCTCTCTGGACTGATGAGTTCTATGGAGAAGGTATTCTCTGTTTTAACGTTACTATATAATATACACACATGTGTTAGGAAAAAGTGTTTTATATTTGAGTTGATGAAAATGTAATTTGATGTAAGGTAATTTAAATGGCCACCACTGGATAACAAAGCAATGAGAACTAATGGTTTTATTTTTGAACTGAACACACTTATGAGCTCTATGTCACATTTAAAACCAACAGTTTCACTATTGAAAATGGATTCAATGTATTACTAATGAAATCTAATAGTTGGTTTAATAGTTGGTTTAGTTTAAGGGTGTATATGTACATATTTAAAAATGGTAAAAGATCATCCCATTATAATTTTATAGTCTATGGGTGATTCACATGGCCAACAAACCATAATTGCAGTAATCATTGATTCATATTCCAATGAATACAACTTTAATTATATTCTTATGGAGGATGGGTAATTAGAGATACAAAAGGTGGAGGGTAATAAAATTCTTGTAGTTAATTTATTCTACTGCATTTACTTATCCACACATTACAATTTTAGGTATGATAGATTAGATTACCCCTGTTTATTTTCTGACTTATCATGAATTCAACACTCCAGATTATATCAATCATGATGGACATATTATTTCATTGTTTGGGTCATGTATAATCCAATGAAGATGAGGCAAGAATTTATTGAACTTCTCCACCATGATCATCGTTGTTTCATCCTTGATTATGTTCTGATATTCTCCATAGGTCCACATGCTCGATGGCACATCTATGCTATTTCAGGTCCAAAGAAGGTATTCCTTATTTTTTACAGTTGTTAAGCTACCATTAATTATAGGGTACTATCTAGGAGGATACAATAGAAGCTGAAATGTCGACTACAATATATATTCCATGTGTAGGGAATTACCATCTTTAAGCAGTGGAGGCGTGCCCCTTGCCTTCAAACCTATAAATTTTTGAGGGAACAAGTAAATAAGCAAGGTCTGCGACTCCCCCCCCCACAATAATCTCCTCAAAAATTATCTACCTAATCTGGTCATCAACTATCTGATTTTAAATCATAATCAACATCTCCTCCAAGATCATGAACAAGTTTTATGAATGTTCAATCCACTATATAGTGCATATTTCATATTCTAATCAATGATTTATCCTCTAAATGGTTTTAGTAGAATTTATCTTACTGTTTTTATTAATTATCATTGATACTTATTTTATTCATGGTGAATATCATAGTTTCAGACCAAATATAAATAATTTATCTATAAAAAATGATATCTTGCATATTTATTTCTCATTTTCTTATTTTAGATACCATGGGTGATGTATTAGTATTTATTATAGGGGAAGATGATATTGATGCTGCAGTCCAGTTGCTAACTTAAGAAAATCAAATCAGTGGATTAAATTATACAGGTGAGATTGTCATATATTTTATAGAATTAAATATTTAATGTGATAGTTCAACTCATGCTATATACTATCTTACTTTTAACTTAGTATTGTTATAACTCCTCATAAGTTTTCTAAATATTCTGGATATGTTTTAGTAATGACAGGAAAATACTTCATATTTTCAGGAATAAATGATGCCATGCATGAGAACTTTTTATTGTTATATTTAATTACTAATAAACCTTAGAGAATAGATATTGAACAAAACAGGTTCAACTATAGTTCAATAAATCTGAGTTGTAATTCATAAATCTGCTATATCGTTTCATTCCGATTACATGATTTATTTCTTGAATGATGATGGATTTTTTTCCTGTAGATTTATGTTTTTGTAAAATTTTGTTAGCAAGGGAGATTTTTGATAGTTTATGTCTACATGGTTTGGGTTTCAATTATTAGAGTTGGGTGAGAGGCGATGGTGTTGTACTACTACATTTAATTAATGAACATGTATTTATGACCCTGTAAGATTGCAACCACATAGCTAGACCATAGGGATTTGATTTGGGTCTGTTTTCTGCTCTATTTCAGTTCAGTTCATGTGTTGAGTCCATGTTGTGTTCTGTTTCAGTTCACTTCCTAAGTTGGGTGCATTTTTTTTATGGTTCAGTTCAATTCATGAGACTATCCTTAAATCCAGCATTTTATTCTGCTCAAAATGTTCTGTCCTATAGGTTCCAATTTAGCATAGAGTACTGGGAAGGAGAGGGAGTCTTAATTTCGCTAACACTTTCACCACCATCATCATGAAGAAATAATTCTTTGCAATTGTGTCATGGTATGTCATTCCAATCACTTGAACACTTTAATTCATTATCATCAGTAATATCAAAGTAAATATTTGGTGCAATTTCAATTATAACTGAAAACATGAAACCTGAATGTTATATCAATTAATAGATCATGTTAATAATAAGTATTCATCATTCCATAATAAGATACATTTTTTTACCATCAACCACTTGTCATTCATTAAGGCAGGGATAAAATTGATTTTGGTGAAAGGGTGCCATAACCGATTTTGATTGACAGAAATGTTTCAAATTGACTAGGCTTAAGAAATAACATCATCGGATTGAGTTTTTTCTGCTACAGTTTTCTTCAGAATGGGGGTATGATAGAAGCGTTTTTCAGTTACACCTTTCTTCAGACTAGGGGCATGATAGATGAAGCGATCCTAGCTTGGCAGGACCCCTATTCATTCCATCGTTTCACGTATTCATATATCCAGTTCAAGTTATTTCAAAAATAGATCTACTTATAACTGTTGATTGAAGATGTTTATGTTAATTGATTTCCACTACGATGTAACCAGCAATTCACTTGGGTGGTTGCAAGGCTATTGAAGTGCACAACTCTATGCTTTGGAAATAGAACATTGCTTGCTAATGCAATACCATTCAACCTGATAAAATATGAAGATCTAATTGACTGCTATGTCTAGAATCCTGATGTAAGATGATAGTTCTATCATTATTAAATTAGTTTTTACACCACATATTTAAAGTGCACCCTGCTCGAGTTCTTTAAAGTAGTTTTTCTAATTCGTTGTTCATGTTTGTAGCTAAAATTGAATCTTACAAGGTTTATGACTGGCCACCTTCTTGGAGTTGCAGGTGCTGTAGAATCTATTTCAGTAGTGAAGGTATTTCATATATCCCTCTCTTCCTTAGAATAATGATTCATGTTGCTTATGTTGTGGGTATCTGATAACATGACATGTTTGTTACCACAAAGATCCAATCAACAATATAAATTGATAACAAACTGTTTCAAAGGAATTAAAGAAAACAGTTAAAATTGATTGAACTTATGGAATTCATCATTATTTTTTTACTTTAACCTTTACCTTATATTCTCCTTTCTAATTAATTAATGCATATGTATTTATGACCCTTCAGGAATTATACCACTTAGCTAGACCTTATAGATTTTATTTGGTTCCGTTTTGTACTCTGTTTCAGTTCAGTTCATGTGTTGACTCCTTGTAATGTTCTCTTTCAGTTCGGTTCCTAAATTAGATGCATTTATTGTTATGTTTCAGTTCAATACATGAGACTATCCTTACATCAATCATTTTATTCTACTCAAAATGTTCTGGTTTATAGATAAAAATTTAGCACATAGTACTCGAAAGGGGAGGGAGGAGGAGGGGGTACGAGGAGGGGGGAGGTCAAGGTCAGAATAAATTTTGGTTAGTGGGTACACTACTACAAAAACGGGCAAGGGAAGTGCCACCCTTTATTAGCTTTAATCAAAAAGTGCTGATAAAGGATAATTTTTATCAGCGCTAATTAAAAGCACTGATAAAGGGTAGATTTATCAGCGCTTTTGTAGCGCTGATAAAGATTAACCATTATCAGTGCTAGAAATGCACTGATAATGGTGTCCTTTATCATCGCTAAAAAGGCGATGATAAAGAGATCCTTTATCAGCACTAAAATTTTAGCACTGATAAAGGCTAGCTTTATGAGTGCTTTTTTAGCGCTGATAAAACATGTCTCCGATTTTTATAAAAGCAGGCACACAGTCTCCTCTTTTTTATCGGGCCCCAAGCTCTCGCGGTACTATACCCCTACGACAGCTTCCCTCCCCCGATATTCCCTTTTCCGGACCTCTTCCGTACTCTTTCTCCTTCCCCTCAAACCTCTTCTGCGGATCTTCCTCCCTCTGAAACCTACTCATCCTCTTCCCCTCTGGACCATACTCCGCGTGAACCCTACTCGGGTAGATCTTCTGTGGATCTTCCTCCTTCCGAACCCTACTCCTCCTCTTCCCCTCTGGACCGTACTCAACGGTTGGCGGATCCTCCCGTGCACCCCCCACTCCAGCGGTCGCATCTTCCCCTCCCAAGGCGGCGCAGAAGGCTCCCTCACCCTTTGGGTTTTCCTTGGACTTCATCGATTTCTTCACCCAAGGTCAGTGGAAGCCCTAAAATATCTAGATGTTTTTAGTATGAGTTTTTGTGCATTTATTGTTGTTCTGTAAATTAATTTTGTGATGCGAATTGGGTTTTCGAATCATTTTGTATGCCTATGTGTTTGGAATTCTATTATATTGCTTGTGGTAAATGTCTAGATTACATTTTATATAGTGAATATTTTAAATATTGTTTTTCCCTCTTGATTTACCCCTTTAATAATACACACCAACCCTACTACCATCCTTGGGCCATAGTGAAATCCTAATCACTCGATGCCATTCAAGATAATTCAGATTGATCCCATGTAAAACCTATACTCAATCATATAAAATAGATATATAGTCTGAACATGCTCCAAAGTGCCTATGCATGGTGTGAGAAATACATCTCAGTAGGGTAACACCATGTTCCCCTAGTATATATCATCATATGCATGTATGGATGAGGAAAATAAATACATCACCAAAGAATGTTGGATGTCATGTGCTAACTAGGGCACCCTGACTCAGTGAACGTTAGGTCTTTATGTGCTAACTACGACACCATAACACATGATCATTCCATATTTGGTACCATAAAAAAATTCCATCATCACGACATTCCATCATATTGGTACCCATGTTCCAACCCATACCCAAAGGCTCGGGGAAAGAATCATCCAAGAAATCAACCCACTTTTAAAATGTAGAAGGTAATATCCTAGGATCAAATCCTAACCCACTACCTCATAACTCAGGATAGGGTCCATCATCCACATGTCCCATCTCATTAAAACCCAAAATTGTCACTCAAGGAATTCCACCATTATGACCCAAGCCTTTACACTGAAGGAATGTTCCATCATCAACATGTCCCATCTCATTTCTTTCATTACATATTCCTTTTTGTGTATTTAGGCAACATTGGACGCTAATTGCGGTGAATTTGGATACTCCCAAGATTTATTTTCTGGATTCAAAGCACAGATATGCAACAGACCGACCGCATGTGATGTGTTTTGTCAATCTATAAGACACTACATCCTATGTTTTAGGTCTAAACATCAAGTTATATAATATATATTATCTTTTACTGAGGATTCTGTTATGATAGGGCGGTGTACCAATATCATCTAAATCATGGTATGAGGATAGGGGAAAAGCATAAGGATCTGAGCAAGTATTACGTCTAGACAAGTATCGAGGTATATATAATAAAATTTCACTATCCAAACATATATCAAAACAAGTTTCTTACTCGCCTCATGATCAATGTTTCTACAGTGTCCAAAACAAACAAATGACAAAGATTACAATTATTATGTTTGTAGATTCTTGAGAGAGATCATTTTCAATCGACAAACTAGCATCCCTAAAAAGGTATTTTCGAAAACAAGTACTATTTCATTTAAATTATTTATTAATTATTTATTTATATATTTTTCAGTACTATTATGAATTCCGAATAGCATCATATTCATAAGATGATGTAGATATGTTTAGAAACGAGTGGGCCACATACCTAATGCATGATTGTCCAGAAATAGCATGAAGATCTAACTTTTATTGCAAGAGTTGCGGACGTGTATAATTGGAGGACATTTTTGACAGGGGTTCATGGAGATAAAAAGATGAAACATTCTTGTATGTAAATGTTTGTAGAAATATTGTAATTATTATTAAAAAAACATTCTTCCTCCAATGGGTCATTTGTCCATTTTAACAGATGAAATGCACCAGCAACATGCAAGAATGATGAACCACATTTATTTGGGCTTTGGACAAAAAAACAAGTAAAATCTCCAAAATACCTTCATATCACGAATGAACCAGCAAAATCTCTGATCGTTAGTTACATGTATGCAGCAACTTCCATGACAGATTAAAAGTTTACCAATCCATTTCATGAACAAGACGGGATGTTAAATATAGAATTTAGAACATCCAATGCGGGAAATTGTTCCAATGATTCGGCAATTGACGCTACATTTAAGGATCTTTCCTCTGTTTCATCAAGCGAGTCAGTGCCTAGTTCCAAAAATCATTCACAAACATGACTATCTAATTATTCATTGTGAAAAACATAAAGGTAACATTAAATACTTACATTGGTCAACTTGATTTGTAAATTGTTTATCTTCATCAGTGCCTTGTACTTACACCCATGAATTTGAAGCTGAGTATGCATACACGATAGTTGACATTCTTAGATAACAATTTCTGGAAGAGTATAACAGACATGCAACAATGAAGATCATTAGAGTGTTGGAGAAAATGTGGTTGCTACAAAAAATGTGGCAATCAGGTTGTGCAACGCGACCTAAGTAACAACTTGCAGATATTGTACTTTATTTTTTTCTATAGGGTTTCAGTGTAAATGCATTTTGGAATGATCATTGATATTCATTGTCTCTTTGGTTTTTTTGACAATCAAGGGGAAAGGGTGGGGTCTGCAGACATTGGATGATATGTCGAAGGTTAATTTTGTGTGTGAATATGTTGGAGAAATGTTAACCCACACAGAACTGTGAGAGAGAAAGCTAACTAAGAGTAGTGAAAAGCATGCATATACAGTTCTCTTAGATAGTGATCGGGGTTCCAGGAGCATTAAGGGAAAAGGGGCCATTTGGTTAGATGTTAGATACTATGATACCACCTAGAGAACTGTATATGAACGCCTTTCAATACTCCCTGAACACTGATCACCATCTAAGAGAATTGTATATGCATGATTTTTACTACTCTTAGTTAGCTTTCTCTCTCGAAGTTCTAGGTGATTTAACATTTCTCCAATATATTCACACAAAAAATCACCCTACGACATATCCTCTAATGTCTACAGACCCCACCCTTTGCCCTCGGCTGTCAAAAAAACCTAAAAGACACTGAATAGAAATGATCATTCCAAAATGAATTTACACAGAAACCCTCTAGAAAAAAAATTACAATACCTGCAAGATGTAACTTAGGCCACATTGCACAAGCCGATTTCCACATTGTTTGTAGAAACCACATTTTCTCCAACACTCTAATGATCTTTATTGCTTCATGTCTCTTATACTCTTCCAGAAACTCTTCTCTAAGAAGGACAACTATCGTTTATGCATACTCTCCTTCAAATTCATGGATGTAAGTACAAGGTACGGATGAAGATAAACAGTTTCCAAAACAAGTTGACCAACATACACCATCCTCGATGGAAGTAAGATAGAAATTCACATGGACATTATTAAAGATATGATTTTGATGTATATAGTGAAAGGGTGGTGGATGTTCATTGTTGATTTTGTTCTTCTATGTGACTTTCACCTTCTCTTCTCCTCTCGCTATGTCTTGGACATCATGAAATAGACTTATATCATGTGGGGTAAATTGATTTTGCTGAGCAACTATGGCACCGCATGATCATTCATGTCCAGTACCCTCAGGATTGTTTTTCTAATCAAGCTGCCTCTGATCATTAGTTGCGTGTAAAAGTGGTGCGGCATCCTCCATGATAGATTAGAAGTTGACTAATCCATTTTATGAACTAGATGTGATGCTAAATCTGACATTAAGTGCATCCAATACAGGAAATTGTTCCAATGATTCGGCAAGTGAGGCTATATTTAAAGATATTTCCTTTGTTTCATCAAGCGAGTCAGTTCCTAGTTCCAGAAAGCATTCAGAAACATCACTCATCAGTTTCCTCAAGGATAAACTTTGGTTCATGGATTTGTATGATCAAAGAGATCTATCCTCTACTGCTTTTACAACCTATGTGGTGCATGTTTCAAATTCCTCCAGGAAAAAGGAACAAATGTGGTGATTTGTAAGCCACATCTATTTGATGTTTTGAAATGTTAATTATGTTTTGAAAATGGGTTCAATCTTTGAGGAAAAGTTAAATTTTCCTTTATTCATGTATGGATGATGGATTCACATACATTCCAAGTGGTTTTTATGTAAAGGATGATGATAACATTGGTTGGTGTTCTCATGGATATCTAAGAACAGTAAGTTAGAAAACATGTTGGAATGTTGTGGAGTTTTATTTGGGGTTCTAGTGGTTATTTCCCGATGATGGAGGAGTTAAGAATCAGATGGTGGTGTTTGTGAGATAAATCCTATATTGGGGAACACCATAGAAATTAATTGGTCAGTTGATGACATGATCGGAATTTTGAATTTGATAGTCTTGGGTAAAATCCATCTTGGTGTTTAGATCGGTTGAGTACATTGAGATGAAGGTTGTGGTTGGGTTGTGTTATTGGTGTTTGGGGTAATGTATGTATTTAATGGTACCTTTGTGTTTAGGACAATGTGTAATTAGTAGATCACATTTTCTTTTTTGATATACTGGGTTTTCTACAGGTCTTGTTCGACTGGCTGTACTGATGCAGATTTTCTATTCACAGTTGGAAGGGATTTAACATCGCTTTTTGAGCACTGTTAAAGGGGGCCACCCCTTTATCTGCACTGAGCTTTACAATGCTTTTTTAGCGCTGTTAAAGCCCGATTTGAGCGCTGATATTTCCTATTTTTATAGTATTGGTAGGGGAGGGGAGGGGCTGGGATGATTGGAGGGGGAGGGTAGGGGGGCTGGGCATGTTGGAGGGGGAGGGGAGGGGACATGAGGATGCAGGTAGGGGGAGGGGGCTGTTGTGGGAAGAAGTTGGGAAGGGTGGGAGGGGGGGAGGGCGGGGGGGGGGGGGGGTTTGAGGGCAGGGGGCAGGGAGGGGAGGGGAGGGGGGAGGCGGGGAGGGGAGGACAGGGGAGGATAAGGGAAGGGGGGGGGGGAACTTTGATTGACAGGATGGTGGGGAGAGGAGTGGAGGGATTTATTAGGGTAGGGGAAGGGGCTGGGTAGGTTCGAGGGGAGGGGAGGGGAGGATGATGGTAGGGGGAGGGGGCTAGGCAGGATGGAGTGGAGGGGATGAGGGCAGGGCAGGGGGTGGCAGGGAGGGGAGGGCAGGGGAGGATAAGGGCGGGGGGGGGGGGGGGGGGGGCTGGGCTAGGCTGGATGGAGGGGAGGGGAGTAGAGGGAATGATGAGGGTAGGGGGAAGGGGCTGGGAAGGTTCGAGGGGAGGGGAGAGGAGGATGAGGGCAGGGGGGATGGGGTAGGGTTGGATTGAGTGGAGTGGAGGATGAGGGCTGGGAAGGGGGTACGAGGAGGTGCTGGAAAATTGGGGGGGGGGTGTCAAGTTGGCCAGATTGACCACTATTTCTATTTAAATTAGTACTAATTTTTCAATTATTTCAATTAGTAGTGATTTTTCATTTTGATATTAATAATTCTTTTTATTTAATTTTTATCAATGTTCTTTTCATAGATAACTACTGTAAACAAATAACCCATTTTTTATGACATGTTTTTTTCACTTCAGTACATTACCCAGATTATTTTCCATAGTAATATATCTCATTTACTCACATTAATGTATAAATATATATTACAGGGATCAATATAACTATCATCAAACATGAAAAACTGCTACCATGTATCAATTATACATGTTAGTACTAGGCGGCTATTGACTGCACATTCTGAGGACATGAATTGTAATCTGATCTGCACACCCGCTGTTGTTGAAAATCATGGTTCCTGTAATTGTTGTCAATCATGTATCTTCTACATAAAAGTTTATTTGTGTTCTGTTGTCATTATTAAACAAAATTCCATTGTTCCATTTCAAAGGTGACATGAAAATGACAACTAATGTCTGTTTCCAATTGCAAGTTCTCTTACCATGAATCTGTTTCACTGTTTACCTATTTCAAGTATCTATAAATTATATTTTTATAATTCGTTTCTATGAATAGATTTATAATTTCAATAGATTATTTATTAATATCCATTGATCACGTCTCATATTTCTAATGCATTTTGTAGTTCATATTTCATTTATGACACCATGCGTATGCATGTGCGATGTACTAGTTTACTATAAAATAATTTTTTTTTGAAAAACACAAAATATTCACGATAAGATAATTTTGAAATTTTATTTAAAAAATTATATAATTTTAATAAAATAATTGTTAAAATAATTTTATAAATTAATTATAATATTTTCTCATAAAAAACAATATAAACCATTTTTAAGAAAACATAATTTCAAAGAATAAAATGACTACGAAAAATTGAGTCCTTATTTTCTAAGCAGTAATAAATAAAATTTTATTGATTAAGAAATATATAAATATATATATCTATATATATAATAATTTCATTAATAATATTCATACCCACCAATTCAACTGTTAGGTTATAAAAGTCATATTTAAATAATTATATTTCATGGTTTGTTTAATGTTGATGTTTCATATCTTGCAAGTTATTGAAGATAGTCATTCTTTTTAAAATATAATGTTTTTATATAAGATGTTTTTTTTATCAAATTTATTAGTTATCATAACTACTAACAAATTAAATTTTTATATATATATATATATTTATTTAATTAAGGGTTATATAACAAAATACTTTTTGAAGTGCTTGTGCAGTGCTTACGCAAGAGAATAAGAAGTCAAAATAAAACCATAAATATGTTTTCATTACATTAATGTGATAAAATATAAATATTTAATAAAAATAAATGTTCAATTTGAACATATTTAATTTATTATAAATTTTTTGTGCTGTTATAATAACTTTAAATTCATTCATAATGTTGACTTAGTTCTTGTGTGACCATTAGAAATATCAAAGTAAATGTTTTTAAGAATAATATAAATATGGTTTTTGGATGGATTAGGGTATAAAATTATTATTATTTAAAATAATATTGTACAATTTATTATTAAAGAGTTTATATTCTAAAAAAATATTATATTTGATAATTATAATGTCAAAATAAGTAAATATATTTTAAAATGACATTAATGATCTTTTATATAATGTAATATTTTATTAAATTATATAAAAAACATTGAAATATTGAAATAAGATATTTTTAATAGTAAATGGTATAACATTTCATCAATGTACTATTTATAAACAATTTATTACTTTATAATTAAATTTATAACCCTTAATTATTAACAAATATGTTATAATGGTTAAGGATAAAAAGTTTAAGAGGGTATTAAAAAAAAGAAAATGGATAAAATGAGCAAAAAACTTGTATAAATCATATAGTATGAATTTATTTCAATAATATATCACATTTAATTCAAAATAAATGGAATTTGGAACCAATTTTCCTTGCATACTACTTTATATTATTTTTATGTTTTGAAAATTAACAAGAGTGCCTCTCCCCTCACTTATAAAAGGAACCTCCTCTCATCTACTCCTCACAAATTTCAAGCACTCTATTTCTGGAAGACATATCCATGTGTCTATAAAATATTCCCCTCCATGACTTATAATCAATGGTCTCAACAAAATATAACCCTTGAAGGTTTAATTTTTAAGCCAAATGAGGTCTTTTGAGAAGAGATATAAATTTTAATAGTTCATTTTAATTTTAATTATAATTCAATGAAATTAACATATTTATTAAAACTGATTATATAATGAAATAAATATCTAATATATTATAATATATTATTATCACTATTTTACAACCCATATTCATCTCCTTTTTGTTCCCATGGGGAATAAGATAATGGTTACATGTAGACTACCACCTCCACAAAGTGATCTGTTTTTCCAACACCACCTCTCATGAATAGTTATAAATATGGATTTAAAGTATATTAATAATATTCAGGAAATAGTTATAATTATTTAAATATATGATATCATCTATTTCCATACAATTCAATCCCTTGAAAAATGATAACGTTGTTTATGCATATATGTGGATTACTACCTCCACGAAGTGATGAGATCAATTTTCCATTTCCACCTCACATAGATGGTATATATATATGTGTATTTAAATATATAAAATTATATTTATAATATCATCAATATTGTGGAAATATAAATTAATACTTAACTTCCTTCCACATGTTTTTAAAAAAATGACACTTTACGTATACACACATGCGACCTACAGTCTCTATGATTGTAAAGTAATTCATTTTTCATAACGATAATTAATGTTTGGTTTTAAAAATACAATAAATGTATAATATAATAAAATTTTTTATATTAATATTATTTATATTATGTTATAATTAACCATTTGACAACAATTAACAAAGATAAACTGTTACAAAATTATAAACTGAACGTCTTCAAAACAAAAAACGTAGACTTAACTGATTAATTAATTAAATATGTCATTTAAAAAATGAGATAAATTGTTTAATAATAATACAATAACCCATTAAAATGTTATAAAACATGTAAATTATTTATAAATGTTTATTATATAGAATTTTATGGACATACATGGCAAGTCTGGAAATATGGTAAGTGATTTCATCTCTATTTACCATCATCGAGCGTTGTTTTATTGTTATGATCCAAATTTATTTTAAATTATACATATAATACTCATTGAAATTTATAACATGTATATCTGTATATTAATTTCATTTAATGTTTTATTTGACGTCACTTCTTTCACAGACATTTGATTCAAAAGATTCAAATATGGTAAGAATATTTTATAAAATAATTTCATATTATTTCGAGAGTATTTACATTCAATGCTCCTTGAGGGGATATTAAACTATTATTTTCATAAAAGAGAGGTGTTTTATTATCTTATTGTAATAAACTTGGATTACGTATTTAGTTTCTATTTACACCCTTATTAATTTATGAAAAATTAAGAGAGTTGTTTTTAAGTGATACTGATCTTGAATCAAATTTTAGATTGAGAATATTTCTCTTTAATATCCATGATTTCTAAAATGATTTCAATAATGTTATTTATAAACATAAATGATTTAATAATTTAATTTTAAATGATATTTGATCTTATTTTAAATGGTTTTAAATGTATATTTATCCACATTTTCCATGTGGTTTACTTTTGACTCTCTTTATAAAAGTTTTAAATGAATGATTATTTTTATTATTTAAAACATGAATAGATTTTCCTACCAACATGGACATTATTTTCATTAAATTTTAATTTATAAACATCCATATTTATATTAAAAGAAAGGTATTGTAAAAATATTTTGCTTTTAAAAGATATTTTCAAAGTGGAAATACTATTTTTCTCAAAATATTAAGTATCTTTTATAATATTTATTGTAATCAATGAAAAAAACCCTTGATATTACATATGATATACAAGGGATGTTATAAAATTATATCATCCATGATACTTTAGTGAATAGATTACGATTGCTTCAATGAGATTTTGATGTAACCCCATTATTTTCCAAAGGTAAATAGATAAATGAAATAAAAATGGTTATTATTATGTTGAAAAGTGAAATAATTCTTAATTTATGTTAAATCTGTGCTTCTTAGAGTATTTTTATGACGTTGAGTGAGCTTGATATAACACTCTAGTAAATCGAGAAAAGGAAGGAAGTTTTCTAGTTATAAGTTTCTCCAAGGATATTAATGAAATTTACCAGGTAATTTATCTCATTTATAAGAGTTATTGTATGTATGATATTAAAATTATGTACAAAGTTTCCTAAACAACTTATCTATGTAATCAATAAGTTACAATGGATCCTTTTATTAAGGATTATCTTCTAATGTCTCATGATTGATGAGTTAGAACACTCTTGTTTTATGTTAATGTTAATTCCATGAATTATGTTTTATAATCCCTATTTGAGGTGTAGGAATTATATTATGTTATAATAATTCACTTTGATTATGTCATCATACCCTTATTCTTAAATTATTTTCACATTATTCAAAATGATACATTCAATTGATAACTATTGTTTTACAATTACTGAGAAGTTGATTTTACCATTTTATGATTTCTATTTCCCTAGTTTATCAATATTGGTGTCAAATGAAATATTTTTTAAAAGGAATCGTGTGTGATGAATTTTATAGGGGATTTTGGAGATTTATTTTGGAATAAGAAAAGATATATATAGTAAAAAAAATTCTCACTCTAAGACATAGGTGTTAATATGTATGTGTTTTTTTAATTTTAAAAAACTGAAACCAAAAAGGTGTTGGGTATGTATGTGAAAGAATATTAGTGAAGGATTTTAAAATTATACATGGTTAAAATTGTATTGGGTATATTAATATTGATGAACAAAACTAAAATATTATATTTTTACCACCGGAAAAACATTATAGGTTTGGGGGCTATTAGAGTTTATTTGTAAGGATATATTCCATCTGAGATATTATAATGGAACCAACATTCATAATCATTATCACATCACAATTTTATGAATTTAAGGGTTTCAAAAAAAATTATTAAATAATATATATCTATATTTTTATTGTTTAACCAACTCTATTCATAAAACATTATTATAAAAAAACACATTTTATAGATAATGGGTCCCAATTTTCTGTTATTTTGTTGTAGATTTATACTCAAAATATATCAGGATATTCTTTCCTTTAGAAAAATATTTTTACAAGTAATACTATTATATGAAATTTCTATGGAAGAACATTTTTGCAAATTTTTTTTGAGATGCTTCTTATTGAACAAAAATATTAATTTTTTCTTTTAACACCAAGTGTGTGATAGTTCATATTGATGGAAATAGACTCCTAAAATATTTTTACTCTTCCTTCCAATTATTCTCTATGGTTTTCATATCATGGGAGATATTATTTTAATTTTATAAATTATTATATAATTAATTTCATAGAATCTTCTTCTATATCAAATTATGATGTTTTATCATATAGAACCATGATGACTGAAATTGTATATATGAAAACCAAAACAGGGACATTATTAATGAAAATTTTATATTTAGATTTAAAAACAATATGTGTCACTATTTCAACAAAATATTTACAACATGAACATGATTCTTCATGAAGATAATTTTGAAATTATGTGAGAGAAATATTAACACTTTGATTACCTCAAAAATTTGGTTGAACCTATTTTTATTTTCCTATAAAAATAATAATTCATAAAATTTTATGTTTTTTTTCATTTTTTAATGATTTAGAAATACCTCCACATTGATTGAGAAAACTTTCATATTGTATAAATAAATAATATCTCTAACATCAAGAAATTAAAAATTCATGAATAATAGTTAAATAAAAATAATTGATCCATTCAGAGGTGTAATCTTACACTATGATACACATTAATATTCATAATGATCTTGCTTATTCAAACTCAGAGAGGGTGAATCAGTTTGAAATATGTTATACTAAATTATTTTTACACTTTTATTATTTAAACCACTACACAAGTTAGGATGAATGGATAATGTATAGACAAACTAAAAAAATTCACCTCATATAATATAGTAATTATTAAGAGAAAGAAATAATTTTTTTTACAATGATTGATACCCATGAGGGTATATTATCTTAACTGTGTTTAGGTAATGTCTTAGACACAAATTTTATAACAGGTATAGAATAGTGATTACAATTAGTGTTAATGAGTCATCCTTAACTCAAAAATGAAACTAGGTGGGTAGGTATTGTTCTCAACCCATGGGAAGGTATCATACTTGAAAAAATATAATCACATAATAACACCTTGGATGCCTTTTTTTCTCATTATTGAATATGATGTACTCTATAACATGTAATGTAGTCAACAATGATATTATGAGAATAAAAATTTATTAAAATATAAAATTAAATACATTATTTTTTAGTCAAATTAAATGGATATGTTTGATGAATTATTTCAAAATTTCAGTCAAATTCACCCAAGGAAATTCCATTAATCCATGAGAATCTATTTTTAACTTACTTTTTAAATTATTTATTTTTGTTAAATTTAATTCACTTGAGGAATGATATCAGTAAAATTTATCTATATATTCAATTAATAATTAATAAAATTAACTAATAATATCCATTAAATGGTTATCTAAGGATTAGAAAAACTTTTATGCTAATTCTTGGTTAAATGAAAATGTTATTTCTGAATATATATTATTTATTTAAAAAATAATTTTCACTATTTTTGTATTGAATATATAGAATTGTATTATTTTTACATGAATAAAAATTAATTAGAAATTATACATTGATTAAAAAATGGTTTTAAATAAAGGTAAAAGAATTTGAAGATGAAATAAGATATTTTTTTTGAAAATTGTTTTTATGTGCTCGATTAGTTTTAATCATAAAAAACTAAATTAATCACTATTGAGGAATGATTTAAATTAAAATTTTATATTACATAATAAAATAAATAAATAAATTTAAATAATTATTCATACTAGGAAAATAATTATAGTTTATTCATTTTATGAAGGAAAAATTACTTTTATAAAAAAAATATTTTCATCACATTTTATGGGTTTTTTAAAATTATTTTTTCCACTTTTAGGAATTGAATTTTATAGAATCATCTAGATATTTTAAACATGAATGTTTAAATATGTTTAATAGTTCAATTTCATTTTTTTCATAATGAATAGAAACA
This sequence comes from Viscum album, assembly GCA_963277665.1. Taxonomy (NCBI): domain Eukaryota; kingdom Viridiplantae; phylum Streptophyta; class Magnoliopsida; order Santalales; family Viscaceae; genus Viscum; species Viscum album. The sequence continues at coordinate 1,210,599,595 of OY728153.1, read as the reverse complement.
TTGGAAAGAATCATTACTATGTTAATTGATAAACAGTTAAAGAGTGGTTGAATTAAAATAACCTAAAAACTTATATAAAACCAATTTATTGATTTTATTTAAAATATATAATATACCATTTTATAAATTGATCAATCTTTTCCACTTTTCTTTGAAAATATACTTTAATTAATTTAATTTTTATATTTATTATATGTGTGACACTCCCCTCACTTATAAAAGGGAACCTCATCTCATCCCTTTATTACTGATTATTGAGACCCTTATCTTGAAAAAAACCTTAAATATTATAAAAATTCCCATACAAGTTATAGATTTTATTTTACATTTATATTTACATCATAAAATAATTAAAATTTGTTTAATTAAATTTAATTTATTAATAAAATTACCAATCTCTATTTATCATCCATATTAATAGAAAATTATAACATCGTCATGCGTATGTGTAGACTAACACCTCTACAAGACAATGTAAATAATTTTTTATCACCGCATACAATGGATGGTTGTATAGATATATTTAATGATTATATATTTTATTTATGGAAATATTATAATTGTATAAATATCAAGATCTATTTTATCTTTTGAACCGCCACTCTGATGGAAGACGATAACATTTCTCATGCGTAGGTGTAAACTACCACCTCCATAACGAGATGTGATTCATTTTTCTATTTAAAATTTAAATTTATGGTATTAATGATATAAATAATTCATATATATTATATTTATCACATTTTTATTATTATTTAATTATAAAATGTCATTTACCATTATTATAGTTTTTATATATAAATAAAAGAAATGTTAATGGGTATCTATGAACTACTGTCTCCATGAATGATGTATTTAATTTTTCTAACACAAAATTTATCAAATAGATATTAATTATTATATAATGGATAAATTTTATATATATTATATTATTACTATATTTTAGATGATGAAACCATGACTGAGGTATATGTACCAAAACTGATGAATAGACACATATATGGTAACCAAAATACTGAACAACCAAAATGATGATTTTAAGGAGGAATAATTAATAAAGGAGTTATTATAAATTTAAAAATAATAATATTTGGTAAGATAAGTATAGATATGGGTGTGGATTAAATTTATATTAAATATAAATTTATCCTACACGAGGTTAACATAATGTATGAAAAAATTCTCGACCTGAGGCAAGGGTCTCTCATTTCACTTTTATTTATTTGATAAATATAAAATATTCACCATGAAATTAGTTTTTATACATTATATACTTAATATGATATTATTATATGATTATTTTCAAGAAAAATAGTAGGATTTAAAAATTTATGCAAATTTATGTATTTATTAAGGGTCTTGATTTAGAGATTACTTAGACTACCAGGCTTCTTCATCTAAATATTGGTTTGTCAAGACAAATTTTCATGTTGAAAAACTAATTGTGTTCATAAGGAGTATAGAATAACTATTTTATGTATTATATCACAGTTATATTCATATGCATTTATATAATTTTATGTTTGATGATAGATCTTTCAATGGGTTCATGATTCAATTAAACAAAAGGGGTAACCGTTTATATTATCATTTCATTTTTTTCTACTTTATATGATGAATTTGACATGTGGAAAATTATACAGTTATTAGTATTAAAATAATTTATATTTTTAAAACCATGGTTTAATTATGGTATTTTCATATTTTCCTGGAATTTTACTCTCTTTGGTACTTAAAATGTTTGAGAAAATGTTTTTAAGAGAAGTCCACATTTTTATTTCTTTCTGGTTCATAACCCTATCTCCTCCTTGTCCGTGTTTTTAAAAATGTTTTTTGGATGTTATTATAAGTAATTTTTAAATGTTATTTTTACATCCTTTTACACTCATTAAAAATAATTAAAATTTATCTTTTTAATTTTTTTCTATATGAATGTTTTTTACTTTTTAAAAAAGTATGTAATGAATGTTCTCATTTAAAGTATACAGTATGCGTTTATTTTATTTATATAATTTCTTTACTTATATATGAATATTAATTTAATATATTACGGTGTTTTTCAATAAAAAACTTATTTAAATTATTCTATAAATTCATATTTTTAAATGTTTCTAAAACAAAAAGAGTTATTTTCTAATTATTTTTAAAAAATGTTTTTAATGATTTTATAAATGGTATTTTCATCTACATCTTCATACTAAATAGATTTTTATGATTTAAAAATGATATTACATTATTATACCATCCAATTTTACTCTCTGGATTTCTTTTGATTATGATATTCAAATAACGATTCTAGGAAACTCATTACTTTCCAATGAGCTAATTATGTAATGATGAAATATTTATAAAACCCAATTATTTTCCCCATGTAATGATATGATGAATGTCATTAAGATATTATATAAAATTTATGTTTTATTTCCATTATTTTATGTGAAATATTATAATTATATAGCTGTACAATGCATTGAGTAAGTAATAATATATCATGAGATAGTATGAACTAGAATAGGGAGTGAACCTAGTCTAGTAAGGGAGTCTATCAACTATGAAAGTCTTTGCTGTGATCCATGACTCATTAAATAATTGAATTAAGAGTTAACCAAGTCCATTAAAGAAATCTGTCAACTATGATAGTCTTGGAAGTGATCCTTGACTAGGGAAAAATTTTTCTATACTTATTTGAATTCCAAAAACTTATTTATTTTCCTTATGATATAATCTCATAGATCAGGATTGATTAAATATGATTATACAATCTTATGAATTATGTATTTTTTTATGAAAATTCATTATATCATGATTATTGATTAATCATATTTGAATGATTCTTCTTGAATTTCACAAGTTAGGTCCATTTTATCGTACAAATAGGTTTACGATGCTCACTAGTGATCAATGATTGATATATAATATTTTTACCCTTACTGAGATTCCGAGCTCACCCATTCGTATGATTCCTTTTCCCTAGGTGATGATGAAATTTTTTAAATTTGGTATGTCCAAGAAGGGTACTATATGAGAAGAACATTAGGGTATATATTGAATAACATTAAGGAAAAAAGTTGATTAGGTATATTTTCTTCAAATAGGCTAAACTACTACAGTTATGGGTCATGTATTATTGTGAAATATATTGAATTTTTATCTAAAATGATTTATTATTTATATATGTTATGATTGAGTCACCTTTGGGGGTATTAGAAACCGATTTATTTTTTAGATATTATAATTATATTTTTTTGTATAAACCCTAGCGATAAGTATATGTATAGGATAACATCATAAGGTTTTGTTAAAGTATAAATTTTATAGTTTCCTAGAAATAAAATCCCTTTTTATATATGACAATCTGGATGAAGGGTCTAGAACAAATCCCCATTGGGGAAATAAAATAGAACTGTTTGGTTGAGAATTAACTTGATCTTCAATTGGTTCATCAAAAAGAAGATTAATTGTACAAAAAATATGATACTCTTGAGGGATGTTTTTTGTTTAATTTATACTCTCTTTATGAACCATATTATTGATTTGAAATTATATTAGATTCATACTAATAGTTTTAGTTAATCTTAATATGGTGTCATAATTTATGAAATTTTAATAATTTTTTGATTATTATCTTAACATTTACTGTAATTATTATTATTTGACACTCCTAATAAGAATTTTAGGATTATTAAATGTTTAGAAATATAATATTCCATGTTTATAATGGGTGTAATTTATAATTCAGCGGTTTTTTGAAAGAGAAACTAATCAAGATAGAAGATTGAGTAAAAACTCTTATGGTTATACCATACCAACTATTTAGATAATTACGAACAACCCAAATCTAGGTGAGTTTAATAACATAAAAAATAAGGAAACAATGGAGCTTCATGAGATGTGAAGTGACAACGATCTTGAAGATATAAATATGAAACATCAAACCTGTCAATAATGTTTCTAAAATAACCAAGGAAAACTTCCTTAAGGAATAAAATAATGTTTCAAATGTAAAAATTATATGTATTGAGAATATCAGTGTCCCAAGAGGAAATATCATAAAGGGAATCCCCAAGATCATATGAATAATGGTTAAATGTTTCCATATTTTATTAAACCTGAAGATGAAGAACAATGAATATCACATGGTAGGTATGGATTATTTTAATTGTTTTTCTTAAATTAATTTTATAAAACATGATTACTGAGATTGTTAAATATGGGAAAATGATTCATATTTTCATTATATGAAGGTTTTTTTTTGAAATAAGATGAAAATAAATGGTTAATGGATTATGAAGAATGATGAATGATTTAAGTGTGACATATATGGATTCATGGTTTATGATTTTGTCATATTTTATTTTGGGATCTATAATATTCAAGGAGGATCTTTCATTTAAATAAATTTAAACCCTTTTATGTGTTTATGTGATGGTAATACATTGGGATAAATTTATTGTGTTTTAATAGATGGTTTTGGTGTATTATAAACAACTAGATAAAGTTAAATATAAAGCTACAAAGAAACATGAAAACCTAAACACGCATGATGATTGAAGAATCAAACCCAAGAACTCTCCAACACCCCACCCATTTCCACAGGGCTAGGCTGTGAGGGAATATGTTAGAGGTATATGTAACCCTTAAATTTAAAATGTTTTTTGTGAAAATATTATTTAAGGAATAATGATTTACATTTTATGGAAAAAATATGAAAGATATTTCTAAACATTATGGTTAATATGATTTTGATTTTTAGGTAATTATGTTTAATTAGAATAAAAGTGTTTTTAATTTTTTTAATCATTTGTTATTGAATAGTGGTTGGGTGACTATGCGATTAATATTTTTTTTGGATAATTTCACAATATTTAGATCATTATATGATTAATTTAAACATAATATTATTGTTTAGGGTGTTATTTTATTTATGGAATAACGGTTGAGTTCAATTTAAGAAGTATATATGATTTTGTTGTGGTTTTATGAATATTTTTTTTTATTTTGGGAATATTGGTGTACCTTTAAAGAATATATTATTAGATCATATTCAATTTGGTATGTTACTTTTTAGTGATTAATGTTATTTGGAGATAAATGTAAACTTCATGTGTCCAATATCTCTAAATTTTTCTTCCTTAATTTGATTAGAAATATTTTAGTGGATTTTTAGGTTAATTATTTATAAAATTATTTATGTTGAAATTTGGGTGTTATTTTTGAGGTTTTGCAGATTAATGTATTATTTATATATGTGAGGGTTTATTCATTTTATGTAGTGCTAAAAATATTGGTTTTAGTAAATTTATAGAAACATAAGGATTAATTTTCTATCATTTTCTGATATTATGATCCATTAAAAGTAATTTTTAGTGTTTAGGATTGAAAATTCATAATGGTTATTTATAATAGGACATGAAGTTGAGTTGTAAATCTTCTTGAATCATATGTAATGTATTGAATATTGGGAAGAAATCAAGTAAGTATATTTTATCTCTCTTGATAGTAAAATAATTCCCCAAAACAATATAAGTGGAAGATAAATCAATCAAATCCTTTGTGTGAACAATTTCTTACCTATCATGGTATGTATTTGGGATCCTATTGAAAATTTTGAGTTTTACAATACCCACATGTTTTAATAAATATTTAGGAAATGGAAAGTTTCTGAGTCGTAACATAGACATTAAAGTATATTTAAATTTTAAATATAGTATATTTGGATTATATGGTTTCTCTTAGCACTAATATATATTAATCCTAAACTCATTGGAATTGATTCAAAAAATTTTATAAACCTCTAACCATTAAAATGAAAATAATTTCATGGATGAAATTTATTTTAAAAGGGTATAATGTAACACCTAATGATTTTAGAATATTTTCTCTTTAATAATATTGATGTGTTCAATTCATTGTGATTCCCAAAAAAATTAGCTTAAGTGAATAATGATTCGTTATAAGATAAAATGGAATATATTATTAAAGAGTTAAATTCAATTTATATGATAAACAACTTTGTTAAAATGGTGTCAAATTCACATAAGGGAATGCAATTAATTATTTAGAATCCATTTTTGAAAATATTTGGTAATTTTTTTTAAATATAACACTTTTGAGGAATTATATCAATGAAATTTTTATTTAATGATAAACAATATTACTTTAGTAATTTATGGTTAAATAAAAATGTTTTGTTAAAGACAATATTTTATTTATATAAATTTTTATTTAAAAGATAATTTATATTCTTTGGGGTATTAAAACTATGGAATGTTATTTTTTTATACATTAATAAAAACTTATGATTGATCTTACATTAATTAATGAATGGTTATAATTCAATATAAAATCATTTAACAGTGAAACAAGATATTTATCATAAAATTATTTATATATGCACAATGTCTTGTAATTTTAATAAATTTAAATAACCCTTATTGATGTATGATTTTAGTTCAATTTATAGATTATATATTTAGTTAAATATAATTTAATTATTATAAAAATGATTAATAAGATAATAATTAGAGTAAGTTCATTTTATACTTGTGAAATATAGAAATCTAAAAAATTTATTATCAAGTTTTATGGGTTTATTTTAAAATTAATTTTTAGAACTCATATGAATTGAATTTTATTAAATAGTTTCCATTTATGAACTTATAATTTCCAAATTTTTTATATAGATGGATTTAATTTTTCGTCATAATGAATTCTAACAAGGGTAAAAATTCATTACACCAATAATGCTTTAAAAGGTTAATGAGGTGTTAAACTAAAGAGATTGAGTCTAACATTATCTATAAACTTATCTATATCATATTGGTTGAATTTATTTCAACCCTATATCATTTAAAATAATAAATTGAGCCAATTTTGAGAAAATTTTCAATGAATTTGTCCTTTTATTATTTTAATGTTTCAAATAATTACAAGAGTGTCACTCCTCTCATATATAAAAGAGAACCTCATATCCACTATTATTAAAAACTTATTGAGCCATTTATCATTATATATATAAGGCCCCAGCCTTAAACCTTACTTAAACTTGAGTTATTACAAAATTACACATTGAGGATCTTTTCAGGTTTAGAGTTTTAGAGAATTAGATCATGAAACTTGCATTACATTCCACATTTAAACAAGGTGGTTACATAAAAGACAATATTCATTCTTCCCATCAATGGAAACCTATTTAAAATAAAACACGGATTCTTTCTTGACACATCCTTGACACTATCTTCACATCATGTACCTTTCCCTTGACCTGTGAAAAGCATTTCAAAAACTTGGGATGAGCATAAAAAGATCAATAAGGTTTATAAAAATATGGAAAGGAAACATGAGTTCATATATAAATAAGACTGAAATCATACTTTACCCATAAAACATAGGCATATCAAATCATGGATAAATCATAGAAAAAATAAGACATAAAGGTAACTTGAAGCATTCATAACATTCTTACGTAGGGAGTAACCCTATTGGTTACATTTGGAATACCCATCACAGTATATTCCCTAAATCTCTTCGGAGAAACCTTAACGTTTCACTCCTTCGCGTTACCCAATGCATTGGAGAGCTATATCGGGCTCACCCGCCCTTAGTTTATCACGGAACCACCCGTTCTTCATAACAATGCCCAAGAACCATAACATAATCGTATCACATAAACTTGAATAAAGGAAACATAACATTTTCACATTTCAATCACAATATAACATTTTAGGATATTGAAATAATGAATCCATTCAAAAAGAAACCATTTAAAACATTTAATAATGAGATTTTTGAATCAAAGTGTCCCATACCACCTTGAAGCTTTTAACATTTTAAAACATTAATATCCATATAAATAAATCCTTAAAACCATTTTGAAAACATGGATATTAATAAGAACAAATAATTAAAACATTTAAAACGATATTTTGGTTAAAGGGGTTTTACCAAAATTAGAGACACTTGAATACAATAATCGAGGAATAAAATTTAGTCATAACTTTATAATATCATGAGAATAAAATGATTCATGATATAATACTCCAATGGACAGTATATACACCATATAAGAGTGAATTGGTGAATAACAACAATGAACCCTCGATAGAAATGTCAAATGTGATGAAATCCCTTATAAAGAAGGTATCCTTAAATTAAGGACAAATAAATCTCAAAAATATGTGTAAAAAATATATATACACCCAATATAAGTGGATATTAAGTGTAAAGCAATAAAATTTCATTCACACATATTCAATGGATGACATATTCAATGACTACAAGTTGAACCCAAAGAAATCGAAATTGGGTTAAAAAGTTCCCTTGACAGCATAACAGCATCACATGAAAATGAGTTGATGAGAGATAAAAAGTGTATCTCATCACTTGGACATAAAATTCACATCAATAAGGATGTATGAGAACATATCCCAACATAAAAATATGTAAATTAAAAGACCCAATAAAAGAAGTCTTTTAAAAAAGAGGAGGGTGAAAGGTTCCCTTACCGACTTGGGTATCTTTCAAAACATACACCCCATGAAAGAAAGACAATTGGTCATTGATTTAAATACTCATAAATGAAAGTATATTACACAAATAGTAGAATAATGGGAAGTACATACACCACTCAATGGAATTTGTGGCAAATGTAGCATAAATCTCAAGGGAATAAAAGTGAGATGAAAAAAATCCCTTATGAAAACATGGCAGCCTAACGACGCCACATAAAACTTCAGAATATGGATTGATGAGATCAAATAGAGTATCCCATCGTATTACAATAGAATTTACAGCAAGTGGAATATAATGGAACATCCCCCAACATGAAAAAGAGGATCTTAAAAGAAGTGACATAAAGGAGAGTACGTAAAAAGAAAGAGAGAGGTTAGATCTCTTACGAAAGTTCGGCAGCCTAACGGCGACACTCAAAACTTCCAAAATGGATTGATGAGAGAGAATAGGGTCTCTCATCACATGAACATAAAAATTACAGTAAGTTTAATATAAAAGATCATCCCAATAACAAGAAAGATGAGCTTTAAAAAGAATGACATAAAAGTGTGTACTTAAAAAGAAAGAGAGGAGTAGGATCCCTTACCTCGGGTCCGACTTGACTCGATCGTTCTTTAATCTCCTGAATAACAAAATTGAGTTAATTTCTAATTCCTTAAGAACCTTTTTCAAGTTCATTATTACTTTTATACCACTTATTACCATGTCATAAAAATTATGTAATCATTTAAGTTAATAATATTTGTTTTTCCGATATTTTGTTCTTAAGTCGAAAGTGGAATTCTTACAATTACATGTTGTTCATGTGGCCAAATGTTTATTATATACAGAATTGTATTCCTTATGTAGATATCATATATGTCATATATATCCAGTACATTCATGCATTTATAACATTACATAATCGTTTAGAGGTAAGAAATGAAATGCACCTTTCATGGAGACGGTAAGCCGTACGTACGCATGAACGCTACTTTCATTTCTATTTCGTATTTTATAGAATGGAATAATAATGATATAAAGGTATATTATAATTCCAGTATAATATAATATATAATATCATATTTCCATCCTTTATACAACCCACGTATGGTATTTAACGAATCAAATCACTTTGAGGGGGCGGTAGTCCGCACTTCCTTAAATGAAGATATCACGTATACCCATAATGGAAGCCATAAAGGTAAGACAAAAATGAAAAATATAGAAGAATAAATAAAACATAAACATATTATATATCATATATAAAAATAGTGACATCATAATGGCCACCTTTGAAGGTGTTAAATGAGTATTGAACAATCATCATTTCGAGAGGCAGAATTTCACCATCCACGGAAACCGAATGTTCTTTAACCATTTGATGTAGTTGTGTGAGAGTGTACCTCGAATAAATCTTATAAAAACATCCTAGTATATTGAAGATAATGGTTTTGTTACAAAAGAAGAAAATAAAAAGATTTTAGGGGGTTGGAGAAGCAAAATAAAACAAATGAACATGAGAGAATGAATTACCTTTTAAAGTGTAACTCCTTTTGATTTGAGCCTAAAGGCTTCCTTTGAAAGGATTCTTCCCAAAGGGAATCCTCTAGGATGAGGAGAGGGATGTGGAGAGTGTAAATGGGCAGGGGTTGGCCGAGCCAAAGGCTTGAGGAGTGTGTTAAATGAGGTAGAGGTGGGGGCCTTTTATAAGAGGAGAGGAGGGGCACTTTTGGAAAGTAAAGAAATATTACTTTATTTGAAAATGTGTTTCGGTTTCAAAAGGTCCCACATTGCTATAATTCTTGGATAAGGTGATAAGGCTTTGAAATCCACTCATCCAATAAGTTTTTGACATGTGTAGTTCATAGAGTTTACATTATCTTTCCATTTTATTTAAATCGTCAAATAATGATGTCATCGCTGCATCATTATTATGTCATAAATAATTTAATTTATTTAATGTCTAAAAATTATAAAAAAATATTATGATGTAGGAAATCTTTTTAGCTTTCCAATGAATATTTATAATCAAAAATATGACTTGTATAACCCCACTTAAAAATTGTTTTAGTAAAACATATCATGTTTGTGTCAATTTTACTTTTACATTAAATAAAATGTTATTTATGTCATTTCCCAACCAAAGTGGATCCATGTGGTCCCCAAGTTGACCCATGGCTTGTCTTGGTCGGCCATGATACAACCAATGAGGGTAAGACATGTGTCAAGCTCATCTCATTTTATTAAGGCATTATTTTATCTTAAACTACACTAATTACCACTAATCGCGATTAAAAACTTAATAAGTTACTATTCACCAAAAAAATTATTTTAATCTCATTGAACCAAATTTTACTTCTTAATGACAAACATGTATGTTGGATTTTTGAAAATCAAAACACAATGATGGCAAAATTTCATTTAAACGGAAAAATCAGTTTTTATAAGTACCACTTAGTGGTTTCACTATTCATCAAAAATTGAAGTTTTTCAGAAAAATCCCAAAAATTCACCCTAAGCTATATTTGATATTCTGAATTAAAAAATGAAGTCCATTTTACAAAATTCAAAACATATAAGTCACATTAATTAATTTAATAATTAATTCCCGCTGTCATGACAAATAGCGTGTTTTATGAAACAATAAGTATCAAAAGATTGACACTAGTTTAAGTCTGATTTCAAAGTGAAATTGATTCTAACGACCACTATTGGATTTAATGGTAAAAATATTTTCTAATTTCACTTTAAAACCAATTCAATATATAATATAATCATATAAATAAATTAGATTAAAAAGTGGTTTTGAATTAAAATACAACCTTTTACACTATTCATTAAAAAAATGAACTTTATCGGAAAGATACCAAAAATTGACACAAAGTAAATTTTGATGTCCCGATTCTTAATAAGAGTTTTATTTGGGCCAAAAGAATTTTTATGAGTGAACAAAACTATATTTAATGACGGTTCTCCATCAAAAGGTGATAAGTGAACCTTTAGTGAAAACTAGGGCATATATGCCTAAAATTGAATTCTTTCCGTATTTTAAGCCTTTATCTTTTATTGTATAAATGTAAAAATATTTAAGAACATATATAATCATATTTTAGTTATTTCTATCCATTCCCTCCATTACAACGGCTACATGTTAACTACCATTTAAAATAATATTATTTTATTATTAGAGTGCAACATAAGATTCCCAAGAAACTCGTTGTTGCGTGTTGGGTACGCCATCGAGAATATCATCCCCTTTAAAGTCATATTAATATTTTATTCACAAATATGGATAAATATGAAAATGTCATATTCCTTATTTACCTGGGGTGTTACATCCTTCCCCCATTTTGGGAATTGCGTCCTCGCAATTTTAAAATTGCGCTTGGAAACATCCTTGAACGTCCCACATCGGAACAAGAGTTGGTAAAACAATCACTTTAAAATAAAGAAATATAAGCACAGAGGTCACCCGAGTTAACCCATACTAGGATTCTATGTATGAAAATATGGACATGGAGGAGAAAACATAGGGTCATGTTCTGATGGAGAGTGATAAAAAACATGTTTAGGAGAAAGTTAACCACGAGAAAATCACAAACTTGTAATGGGTTAAACGGTATTCGATTTCCCAGTAGGAAAAGTTAATAGACAACATTTTTGTTTTAAGTTACTTTTTATTGAGGAATTTATTCATAAGGAAACATAATCACTTATCATATTGACTTTCAACAAACTCATATTTTCTCCAAAAGACGAGTATTTAGGAAGACTTGTTCACATTAAGAGTACTATAATCAACTTCTATAGAATCACCTAATCCACAAAATAGAACTATATACATCCCATGTATTTAGGCTTTAACCAAAACCAAAAAGGTTAGTACAAGATCAGATAATCCAGGAAAGGATAACCCCTTATAAAAAGAAAATCTATTCTTAATCTCCAAAATTTGTCCAACAAAACCCAAAGTTCAATGAGGACCATCCGATAAACAATTTGTCCATAAAATTCTTCAAAGTAAACCAAACTAAGATTGAAACCCAAATATTTGAAGGATTTAGTCACATAGTCTACCAAGTTAAATCGTAACATTTATCTCCAAACAACATCAGTTGCTCCTAAAGTCTCACATTGAAAAGTAATTATCCTAATCACATATCCTCCAAAATCAACTTACTCTTAATTCATAAAATCATATAACTAAAAAGAATCGGTCAATCTAACCAGGGACTTCACGTAGTCCAGTGGTAGGCGATAAATACCAGTCGCACTTTGGTTATGGGTTCGATTCCCGCAGCTTTGTCCGACGCGACGGGATGTCACAAGGTCTGCGTGTTGTCCTTTTTCAAAAACTATATAATTCTTAAAACATTCCCCAAAATGAGATAAAATCTTCAAGAATAATCATAACATATTTTAACCTCAATTTTATCTCATTCCCTTCATTTTCCATCATATCATATAATAACACATAATTACCTCAATAGTAAGGATCATATAAACCCTAATGGTTACCTTAATAATTATTACCTGAATTTCCACATCGAGTTGGCAATCTTGTACATGATGCATTAGAGAACTCACCAAGGTTCAAGTGGTTATTCATGACTCCTTGATAGTTGGTTTAGAAAAACCATGAGATTTTTCATTGAATCCCCCATCTCATCGAGTATCTTAATCAGAGAACCACCACAGTTTCCTTCAAACCCATTGTCACTTTGGTGCCTGCTAGATACAGCCATTTACTAAAACCAAAAAGGTCAGTGTGTGTATATCAACAAAACCATCATGTACTAACGAGGAAGGTAAACACTAAGATATACTTACTCATTCACTTTATCTAAAACTAGGACTCTTTCTGAAATCCTAACCATTATGGTAATGTCACTTATGATTAAAGAATACCCTAACCTCTAAAGTTATCTAAACCGGCCTTTGATACCAACTATAAGGCCCCAGCCTTAAACCTTACTTAAACATGAGTTATTACAGGATTACACATTGAGGATCTTTTCAGGTTTAGAGTTTTAGAGAATTAGATCATGAAACTTGCATTACATTCCACATTTAAACAAGGTGGTTACATAAAAGACAATATTCATTCTTCCCATCAATGGAAACCTATTTAAAATAAAACACGGATTCTTTCTTGACACATCCTTGACACTATCTTCACATCATGTACCTTTCCCTTGACCTGTGAAAAGCATTTCAAAAACATGGGATGAGCATAAAAAGCTCCATAAGGGTTATAAAAATATGGAAAGGAAACATGAGTTCATATATACATAAGAATGAAATCATACTTTCCCCATAAAACATAGGCATATCAAATCATGAATAAATCATAGAAAAAATAAGACATAAAGGTAACTTGAAGCATTCATAACATTCTTACGTAGGGAGTAACCCTCTTGGTTACATTTGGAATACCCATCATAGTATATTCCCTAAATATCTTCGGAGAAACCTTAACGTTTCACTTCTTTGCGTTACCCAATGCATTGGAGAGCTATATCGGGCTCACCCGCCCTTAGTTTATCACGGAACCACCCGTTCTCCATAACAATGCCCAAGAACCATAACATAATCGTATCACATAAACTTGAATAAAGGAAACATAACATTTTCACATTTCAATCACAATATAACATTTTAGGATATTGAAATAATGAATCCATTCAAAAAGAAACCATTTAAAACATTTAATAATGAGATTTTTGAATCAACGTGCCCATACCACCTTGAAGCTTTTAACATTTTAAACCATTAATAACCATATAAATAAATCCTTAAAACCATTTTTAAATCATGGATATTAATAAGAACAAATAATTAAAACATTTAAAACGATATTTTGTTTAAAGGGGTTTTACCAAAATTAGAGACACTTGAATACAATAATCGAGGAATAACATTTAGTCATAACTTTATAATATCATGAGAATAAAATGATTCATGATATAATACTCCAATGTACATTATATGCACCATATAAGAGTGAATTGGTGAATAACAACAATGAACCCTCGATAGAAATGTCAAATGTGATGAAATCCCTTATAAAGAAGGTATCCTTAAATTAAGGACAAATAAATCTCAAAAATATGTGTGAAAAATATATATACACCCAATATAAGTGGATATTAAGTGTAAAGCAATAAAATGTCATTCACACATATTCAATGGATGACATATTCAATGACTACATGTTAAACCCAAAGAAATCGAAATTGGGTTAAAAAGTTCCCTTGACAGCCTAACGACATCACATCAAAATGAGTTGATGAGAGATAAAAAGTGTATCTCATCACTTGGACATAAACGTCACATCAATAAGGATGTATGAGAACATATCCCAACATAAAAATATGTAAATTAAAAGACCAAATAAAAGAAGTCTTTTAAAAAAGAGGAGGGTGAAAGGTTCCCTTACCGACTTGGGTATCTTTCAAAACATACACCCCATGAAAGAAAGAAAATTGGTCATTGATGTAAATACTCATAAACGAAAGTATATTACACAAAGAGTAGAATAATGGGCAGTACATACACCACTCAATGGAATTTGTGGCAAATGTAGCATAAATCTCACGGTAATAAAAGTGAGATGAAAAAAATCCCTTATGAAAACACGGCAGCCTAACGGCGCCACATAAAACTTCCGAATATGGATTGATGAGATCAAATAGAGTATCCCATCATATTACAATAGAATTTACAGCAAGTGGAATATAAAGGAACATCCCCCAACATGAAAAGGAGGAGCTTAAAAGAAGTGACATAAAGGAGAGTACGTAAAAAGAAAGAGAGAGGTTAGATCTCTTACGAAAGTTCGGCAGCCTAACGGCGCCACTCAAAACTTCCAAAATGGATTGATGAGAGAGAATAGGGTCTCTCATCACATGAACATAAAAATTACAGTAAGTTTAATATAAAAGATCATCCCAATAACAAGAAAGATGAGCTTTAAAAAGAATGACATAAAAGTGTGTACTTAAAAAGAAAGAGAGCAGTAGGATCCCTTACCTCGGGTCCGACTTGACTCGATCGTTCTTTAATATCCTGAATAACAAACTTGAGTTAATTTATAATTCCTTAAGAACCTTTTTCAAGTTCATTATTACTTTTATACCACTTATTACCATGTCATAAACTTTATGTAATCATTTAAGTTAATAATATTTGTTTTGCCGATATTTGGTTCTTAAGTCGAAAGTGGACTTCTTACAATTACATGTTGTTCGTGTGGCCAAATGTTTATTATATCCAGAATTGTATTTCTTATGTAGATATCATATATGTCATATATATCCAGTACATTCATGCATTTATAACATTACATAATCGTTTAGAGGTAAGAAATGAAATGCACCGTTCATGGAGACGGTAAGCCGTACATACGCATGAACGCTACTTTCATTTCTATTTCGTATTTTATAGAATGGAATAATAATGATATAAAGGTATATTATAATTTCAGTATAATATAATATATAATATCATATTTCCATCCTTTATACAACCCATGTATGGTATTTAACGAATCAAATCACTTTGAGGGGGCGGTAGTCCGCACTTCCTTAAATGAAGATATCGCGTATACCCATAATGGAAGCCATAAAGGTAAGACAAAAATGAAAAATACAGAAGAATAAATAAAACATAAACATATTATATATCATATATAAAAATAGTGACATCATAATGGCCACCTTTGAAGGTGTTAAATGAGTATTGAACAATCATCATTTCGGGAGGCAGAATTTCACCATCCACGGAAACCGTATGTTCTTTAACCATTTGATGTAGTTGTGTGAGAGTGTAGCTCGAATAAATCTTATAACAACATCCTAGTATATTGAAGATACTGGTGTTGTTACAAAATAAGTCAATAAAAAGATTTTAGGGGGTTGGAGAAGCAAAATAAAACAAATGAACATGAGAGAATGAATTACCTTTAAAAGTGTAACTCCTTTTGATTTGAGCCTAAAGGCTTCCTTTGAAAGGATTCTGCCCAAAGGGAATCCTCTAGGATGAGGAGAGGGATGTGGAGAGTGTAAATGGGCATGGTTTGGCTGAGCCAAAGGCTTGAGGAGTGTGTTAAATGAGGTAGAGGTGGGGGCCTTTTATAAGAGGAGAGGAGGGGCACTTTTGGAAAGTAAAGAAATATTACTTTATTTGAAAATGTGTTTGGGTTTCAAAAGGTCCCAAATTGCTATAATTCGTGGATAAGGTGATAAGGATTTTAAATCCACTCATCCAATAAGTTTTGGACATGTGTAGTTCATAGATGTTACATTATCGTTCCATTTTATTTAAATCGTCAAATAATGATGTCATCGCTGCATCATTATTATGTCATAAATAATTTAATTTATTTAATGTGTAAAAATTATGAAAAAATACTATGATGTAGGAAATCTTTTTGTCTTTCTAATGAATATTTATAATAAAAAATATGACTTGTATAACCCCACTTAAAAATTGTTTTATTAAAACATATCATGTTTGTGTCAATTTTACTTTTACATTAAATAAAATGTTATTTATGTCATTTCCCAACCAAAGTGGATCCATGGGGTCCCCAAGTTGACCCATGGCTTGTCTTCGTCGGCCATGTTACAACCAATGAGGGTAAGACATGTGTCAAGCTCATTTAAGTTTATTAAAGCATTATTTTTACCTTAAACTACACTAATTACCACTAATCGCGATTAAAAACTTAATAAGTTACTATTCACCAAAAAATTATTTTAATCTCATTGAACCACATTTTACTTCTTAATGACAACCATGTATGTCGGATTTTTGAAAATCAAAACACAATGATGGAAAAATTTCATTTAAACGGAAAAATCAGTTTTTATAAGTACCACTTAGTGGTTTCACTATTCATCAAAATTGAAGTTTTTCAGAAAAATCCCAAAAATTCACCATAAGCTATATTTGATATTCTGAATTCAAAAATGAAGTCTGTTTTACAAAATTCAAAACATATAAGTCACATTAATTAATTTAATAATTAATTCCCACTGGCATGACAAATAGCGTGTTTTATGAAACAATAAGTATCAAAAGATTGACACTAGTTTAAGTCTGATTTCAAAGTGAAATTGATTCCAACGACCACTATTGGATTTAATGGTAAAAATATTTTCTAATTTCACTTTAAAACCAATTCAATATATAATCTAATCATATAAATAAATTAGATTAAAAAGTGGTTTTGAATTAAAATAAAACATTTTACACTATTCATTAAAAAAATGAACTTTATCGGAAAGATACCAAAAATTTACACAAAGTAAATTTTGATGTCCCGATTCTTAATAAGAGTTTTATTTGGTCCAAAAGAATTTTTAAGAGTGAACAAAACTATATTTAATGACATTTCGCCATCAAAAGGTTATAAGGGAACCTTTAGTGAAAACTAGGGCATATATGCCTAAAATTGAATTCTTTCCGTATTTTAAGACTTTATCTTTTATTGTATAAATGTAAAAATATTTAAGAACATATATAATCATATTTTAGTTATTTCTATCCATTCCCGCCATTACAACGGCTACATTTTAACTACCATTTAAAATAATATTATTTTATTATTAGAGTGCAACGTAAGATTCCCACGAAACTCGTTGTTGCGTGTTGGGTACGCCATCGAGCATAGCGTCCCCTTTAAAGTCATATTAATATTTTATTCACAAATATGGATAAATATGAAAATGTCATATTCCTTATTTACCTGGGGTGTTACAATATAAATCTATTGAATAATATTATTGAAATCTGTATAAACATTTTAGTGCTTTTCTTCTTATTAAAATACCATACCACGAGTCCTTTATAAGAGTTCTAACAGAATTTTATAAAGGAATAGGTAACAATTTTCAATGAATAATTAAATTTTTATTTATTCATCTACCTCATTAAAATTATTCTTTTACGTTATAAAACAGTTGAATTGGAATAATTATATTTTTTAAATAATATTATGGTAATATAATAACCATTATGTATTTATAATTTATCCCAATAGAAAATGAAAACATCATGGTGTGTATGTACGGACTACTGCATCCACGAAAGGATGTAATTCATTTTTCATCACCACATATAATGTATGGATATATAGATGTATTTAATTATTATATATGATGTTTATATTATTCTTTAATAATTAAATATTGTGTTACTTATTCCCCCCCCATTCGTTTAATGTGATAAATTCACTTGTGTGTTTGTGTGGACTGCAACCTCCACAAAGACATGTGATTAATTTTTCATTTTAACATTAAATGGATGATCTAGAGGATATATTTAATGAATATATATTATATAATTATGATTATTTTATGAAAAAAATATTATTTACCTATCTTTAATTTTTTATTATAGAAAATTATAGCTATTTACTTGCGTACGTATGGACTACCATCTATAAGAACATTGTATTTCATTATTCTATCAACAAAATTCTTGGATTGTGATAAATATATATAATATATAAATATAATATATAATTCATTAATATATTTTTATATTTTACGGAACTATGATGATGATGATGCATAACCAAGACCAGTCCTGTAGGAACAAGTATGAAAAATGGAATAGTGAGCCCCCAGAATGATTATTTTAAAGAATAATTATTAATAATGGTGTAATGATAAATTATAAGAGAATAATATAGGTTAAGATACGTAAAAATATTTTTTTGGTATAAAGGTGTATTAAATATAAATTTATTATATAGTAGGTTAAGAGAACATATGAAGAGACACATGATTTTAGATTAGGGTTTCCAATCACAATTTTATTTAATTAATCCATATGATATACCCACCACATTTTTAATTTATATAGTGTATATAAAACCCTTTATTGTATTTTATGAATAGTTTCATGAAAATTATGTGTATGTACACACCCCTGATGGTTATCTATTCTATATGGCTTTGATATTAAGTTCACTAAAATTGTAAGGGTTCATTATACAGATATTGTTTAATTTAGACAGGTTTTCATATTATGAATGTATTAGTGTTTATATGGTGTATATGATACCAATTTTACAAATTATGTCATTCATATAATCATATTATTTAAATTTAATTTTTCATTTTATGTTTTTCATTCATGGGGTTTATAATTTAAAATTTATCAAATAAGTAAGGGTTTATATAACAATATCATTCTTTTTAGGAAGGTGTATTATAAATTTACAGTAAGGGAAATTATATAATACTTATATTTCAAACTCCATTTACTTTATTCTAATATATTTATTTCATGGGTTTTTATGTTTAAAATACATGTTCCTCTCTTTGATATTTAAAATCTTTTAGGAAATGTTTATAAAAAAAGCCAACCTTATTTATTATTTTTGTATTGGAAATCATTATGATCTTTATAATTTTTTGGAAAATGTTTTATAGATGTTTTTATGAATAATTAAATTTTTGAGAACGGTTTTTTACCACCTTTTATTTTTGTTAAAAAAATAATTTTGATAATTTTAACCTTTTCTATATGACTCATTTTAAACATTTAACAAAAGGGTGAAAAGAAGGATCTATTTTAATGTTTATGAAATGAGTGGATTTTCAGTACATCATATCTTTTAATTTTTCAATAATATTTATTTAAAATAATCAATTATTTTAGAAATATATATATATATATATATATATATGAAATTTCCATTTATAAATTTTGCCAAAAATATTTTTCTCTTGATTTTCAAAAGTGTATATTAAATTCATTTAAAATATAATTTTTTTATCTATTCAATAAACTTTAAGAGTAGTTTTTCTTAATTGGGGATATGATCATGTGATATTGTCCACTTTTTTACTCTAGATGTATTACGATGAAGATTCCTTAAGGATAATTCAATGAAACTCATTACTTTACTATGATTTAACTAAGTAATGAAAATTACTTTATAACACCCATTTATTTCCCATTGATGATGCTATGATAAATTATTTTATGGTTTTTTGGAACACCAATGTAGAATTTTAATAATGTGATGGGTGGTCCTAGAATTATACATCCCTATAAATATTTTAGTAGATAATGTTATCTCAAGAGATAATATGATTTTGAATGAAAAGTCAACCTAATCTTGTATGGGAATTTTTCCACTATCATAGTCCTGAAACTGATCCATCAAAAAAGAAATGATGGAATAAGGAGTGAATACGATCCACTATGTGAATCTATATACTATGATAATCATGGAAAAAATACTTCAATAAGGAAATTATTTTCTATGATTATTTGTATGGAATAAATGTTTGTCATATTCTTATGTTATATTATCATTTATCATTATTTATTATTGATGATTATTTAATCTTATGACCTATTTATTTTATTTTGAAAAATACTTATGTCATGAATATTGATTAATTATTATTGACTAATTTGTTATGACTTTAGTATGTTATGATAATATTATCATACCCTTAATATTATCGTAGGACCTGTTATAACTATTGATTGATATATCATATGTTTATTATTCCTAATAATTTTTTCTCAATAATTTATATATTTTCTCTTTAGTAGGTTATGAATAAATTTTTTAAATAGTGTATGTCTAATGTTACATCCTAGATTTTTTATAGAGAAACAAAAACAAAATATTCTATAAACAACCTCTAATATTAGGGTAGTAGTGTGATTATGGTTATAAGGAGTGGTTCTAAGGAGTTTGGGGCTCGTTTAGACCCCATTACTCCAAATTTTAAAAAGAGATACTGAGTATTACAATTACCACATAGTTTGTGATAACTATGAAAATCAATAGTGCATGTGATACAAAAAGTTGTAGAGGGGTGCATGGTTAGTTATGACCAAACACCTCAGGCAATAGGACCATGTAGGAATTTTTAGTGGACTAGAAGGGGCCACACAATTTGACCAAAACATACACCTATGGCTGTAACCTTAGTTCTACTAACAATTGGTGAAATAGAATTTAGGATCATGGTTTTAAAAAAAAGCTGTCAAACCATAGAGCCAAACCATGATCCTCTAAAAATTTTAGGGAAAAACAATTGGCCCTATAATAATTTAGGGTTTATCTCATAATTTTCTTCCCCAATCATGTTCGTCACCTCTCTTAGATATTAGAGTCTACCTCATTCCTTCAACCAATGCATCAAGTTCTATTATTCATTCGAGATTTGATTTAATCACCATCAGTTACATTTGATTCCTATTAATAAGGGATTAATTCCTCTCCCTTCCTTCCTTTGTTTAATCATCTGCATTTGGGAATATTAAATTGTAAGATAATATTCTCTACTTTAAGGTAATTTTTCTATTATTATTATTTCTTTTATTCAAATATAAATCTAATGAATATAAAAAAAGTTATGATTTACAAACCTATGGTAAATGGTTTATAACATTTGTTTTCATTCCTCACACTGGACTCTCTACAAGTTTCCTTAAAATTGGAAGTTTACTTTCACTAAATTGTTACCGATGTTAGAAATTACCTATTTACTCTGGTTTATTGTTGGAGGTTCCCACATTAACACGTTCCACCCGTTAGGGTGTTCTTATATGATTCCATTTAATTATTAAATATATATTTTGTCAAACTACCTTTTTAGTGGTTTTTTATTGACACCAAATTGAATTTACTACCATGGATTAATTGGTACTGAGTTATATGAACACTTCACATGAATTAAAAATAAATATGGATTATTCCCCTTAGCTATGTGGCATGTTAAATGATTTGTATTTTACCATTATAATGTATTGATTCATGACCAAACCTTATTTTATAAACGTGACTTACAAGAAAGGCGTCCCCTATATTGTTGATATATGGGCATGGGGTCCCATGATAAATATGATATATAGGCATCATGTCCAATGGAAATGTAATATATGGTCATGGAATCCCAAATGAAATGCATTATACTAGTATGACACCCTTAATTAAATTTTTTAACTGGGCATGGTGACCCATATGATTCATGACACATGGGAATATTGTCAATTAACATTCTATGATATTCACTATGCTATCCATGGATTGTTAAGTTACACATCAGGATCAAGATAATAATATTATTTATATATATGGATATAAATATCAATAGATACAATGAACATTTATATTAATACATGAATATATATATACATAAACACCTATAAGCATGTTTACGTGTTCAAAGATATCC
Source organism: Viscum album (assembly GCA_963277665.1). NCBI lineage: Eukaryota > Viridiplantae > Streptophyta > Magnoliopsida > Santalales > Viscaceae > Viscum > Viscum album. The sequence continues at coordinate 1,210,576,886 of OY728153.1, read as the reverse complement.
TAACTTAGGACGAAGTAGTTAGTGTGAGCCTGATGTCTTTTAGGAACTAGAGATGACATGTTTATGTTTTATATTTTTTCTTGTATAGTTATACATTCACACTACTAATTTTATATGAATCGTCTTTATTATAAGATAAGCCCTTGGTGGTGGACTAATTATTATATATCACACCTTATTTAGGCCTCTGGTAGGTACCTTGATATAAAGTATGGATATAGTAAGGGGGAAATGAATGTGTACAACTATATATTATTTATATTCTTCTTAGGATATAGTATAGGAGTAGGGGACCATGATTATTATCGTGATTATAGTGGAGAAATTTTTCAAAATTTAGTTATATTTATATAATTATGTATTCTTTTACCCCTATTCTCTTTTCATATATCATATTTAATGATCATCATTTTTTATATGATATATATTCCCGAATATTATTATATGTTAATGGTTTATTATTTCACTACTAGTTACTTGTTTTTATTTTTATTTATTATAATTATTTTTTACTATATCACTACACTCTGATAAAGGGGGCATAATCTTACCACCATAACATCATGGACCCTCACTACTAGTTGGTATCCTCTGGCATATAGGGAGGCACACTTGATGCCTTATAACCAACCAGCTTTGGTTATATATGAGTGAGAAAAGAATAGATTTATATATCTAAGAAGGGTACTATGTGAGAATATTTTTGTGGGAGATTTTTAGGATCTCTTATGAGATATGTAGATATTGTATACAGTTTCAAAAGAAACTAAACAATTACAATTCTAGGTCATGTATTATTATAATTTATATTAAATATTCATCTAAAATAATGTAATACGTCTCTATTGGTTCTCTAACCAGTTGGTCCTTCCATATATGTTATCATTTTATGCCTCGACATAATATATTATTCAAAAATGTGTATTGATGAAAACTTCTATTTTTTCAAATTCATCACACCTGATTATACTCTAGTGGACACACTGCTCGCTCAGGGTCCCCAAATACTTGGTTTAATTATTCATTGACTCCCCAAATTATGTAGTTGGAGTTCTTCATCGATCTGTGTTGTGACAGTTCTACAATTTGTATCAAGATTTTGTTTATATCATCATGTTTCAACATCATAATAGATTTTAGTCATTATCATTTAGTATTACTTGGTGGATACCATGATTGTCTCAGATCCTCCACTTTGCTTCTAGAACTATGACCTCCAACTATCTCAGTTTTCAACGATGATAGTTCACAACGACCACTAATCTCTAGATTCATAATTTACCAAGACATAGACTCGATGCAGTCTATGGGGTAGAGGGAGATTCATGGTCAAATTCAATGTTTTTTGGATGTTATGACTCATGGTTCTAGTGGTATGACACTTTTGTTCAACATGAAGTAGTTACATTGGGTTACACAGTAGTGACATGCTCAAGACCAATTTTCCCACTTCTGTTGAGGGTGGAATGATATAGAATGTGTTTTTTAGTGAAAACACTAGTGATTCTTTCATTGGTAGAGGAAGTGGAGGGGGTTATGGGAGACAACATGGTTTGAACATGGTTTGAGAGGACTCTGTTGGGGTTCCACCCTATGGTTCTATTTGTTTTTGGGTTAGAATCTATTGTATTTTGGCCTCTAGTAAAATTTGGATTTCTGTTTTTGGATCTTGTTCTTAGACCCTTTAATCTATATTTAACTAGTTAATTGGGATAATGGGCCAATATAATTGTGTTTTATGTGAAATTACAAGAATAAAATCATGTATTGACAGATTTTGTTGGAAGATAAACTGTTCATACATGTTTCATCAGGTGAAAGAGATCAAAAGAGGGATGGGTGTGTTGAAACCCACCATTAAACCATTATTCCTCATCCCTTTTAGAGATTTATGGGTTCTAAAACTCATGTATTACACTATAGTGTTTTAGTTATATTATGTGGTGTATCAATTTGACGATGCAGTAATAGCCGTAAAAAGAATCATTGGGTTGGTGGTTTGAAATAAATATGGGTGTGATGGAACCCATCACATAGTCCTCCCCCACATACCAATGTTTGGTGTAGTTTTTATCTTCCATTTTGTTTCAATCCATCATGATTCAACCCTTGATGGGAGAAAATCATATTTGACTATCACACATGTCTAGTAGCACTAGTGGTGGTGGGGGAGGTAGTGAGATATTTCACTATTCTGAGCACATTTTTTCTCCTCTCAAGCCTTATGACCATCTCCTTATTGTTTTCCTAGATAAAATGTCCTTTGGAAAATGTACAGGCCTCTGGGTCATGTTTTTCTATGGAAATTGTGCCTCTTGGCCTATGGTCCAAGTCTTGGGTTCCATAACAGATTAAAATTGGATTCTCATTTTTTGTCTTAATGAAATATGGATATAACCTCAAACTATTATAATAAAATATAACATGATGTAATATTTTCATATGTATTTATCAAGTCGCTTCACATCCTGAATTTGGAAATAATATTTGGAATTATTGGAATAATGTTGGTGATCTCTCAGAATATCTGAAGCTACTCTTTGATGATTCACATGATTCTCATCAGACATAGAGTAAACAAGAATATAATCCAAAAAGAACCCCAAAAATATATCAATATACCCTTGGAATATTTTATTTTTTATATAAATAAATACTATAATAGAATTGTTTAGGCCAAATGACATGATAAGATAATCATAATGACAATAACTACTTTGAAAATTAAACTTTTGAATGTAATATTATTTTATTCTCAACTGATGAAACCCAGATCGAAGATAGATCTTTTAGAACCACTTCACTGCTTTAAACTATTCAAATAGATCATATATTAGTGTATACAGATACATTTTTTATACCATGAAGCATTTTAAATTCTGGTAATCAACAGATAAGAAAAGTGCACTATCATCATTCTTTTCACAGAGAATTGGTGCTTCCTAAGGTGAGAAACTCGAGCGTATACTGACTTTCCCAAGAAAATCATCTAGCTGAGTCCCCAAATATTTCATTTCAGCTAGTTCCACATGATCATAAGGAATAATTACAGTTATATTTCTATTTAAAAAATCAATATAAAACTCACCCCCTCTTACTAGTTTAAAACTGTAGAAATTATAAGTAAAAACATTGTTAAATTTGAAAAAACTAGAGGGTGATCATAACTAAAGTATTCTCATTCCAATTCAGAAGAAAACACTAATATGACTTTCTTAAACACTAGATTATAAGTTATAGAAATTATTTATATCAAGTATCATTCACCTTGAAAGACATGACACAACCCATCAAGCATAAAAAATGATACCAATCAAAGATAAATATCAATCAAGCCCTCATGGGCGATTTAATAATCCACACTATGAATGCAATTATGTGATTTCTTATCAAGGAATAAAAAATTACAAGTAATTCAATATCTAATAAAAATAAAATACAAATAAGACAATGATTACCCTTCTCTTTCTTTATTATGAGGGGTGTAGTAATATCAACCAGATATGATAAATTCTCCATAAGAACGGTGAGAAAGTAAAAAACACGAGTCAATATGAATGAGTGAGATGCACCATTATAAAATGAAGCAACCAATAAGGTTGAAATTATAGTGAAGGTACCTCCCATAGTTGCTGGACCAGTACCAGCATCCTCTAGGAACTCTTCTACTTCTTAAAGAAGATTCATTATAGATTATTGTGGATAAACCCCATTATAAATTGAATCTTATGATTCTACTATAGAAATTTTAGAAAATAACAAGACAATTCCACTATGTGAAGTAAAAATTATATAATAGAACTTCCGAAAGTGACCTAAGAATCAATTCAAATTGTAGAAATTGTGTGCCTCAGTGGAAACCCAATATGGATACAAATCCTTACAAAACTGGATAAATGAAAAATATTAATTACTTAGAACTGTTGGATTTCTAGAAGAACCCTCCGATTAAGATCCACCGTGAGTCTCACCACACATACTATTTCCTTCAATAGAGCTCATAGAACTACCACTCGGATAAAAAGAAACTCACTCCAACCCTAACATACGATCTAGATCAAGATCAATGATTAACTATCTATCCAATACAACATCATAGGAATTCAAATTTAGCATAAAAATTGGGACAACATATCATCTATACGTTTCATCTCAAATCATCCTTCCCAAATCTTCTAATTAGTCACAATATGAAGAGAAAACTATGTTAGCTCAATAAAGTAGTTTTGAGACCAATTTGTTTTTGTATTTTCACTTTTATGAGATTAATAACCTCTATATAATTTGATAATACCATCAAATATAGATATAACTATTTTTTAAGAAGGACCTTAAGGACATTCTACTCTAATACTCCATGCTTCTTCACTATCACCATTGAATCCCACCACTTTATTATATGTATTTCAATACTGAAGGTAACATACTTCACCTTAAACGAATAACAAATTTTCAAGAACTCAAAAATCAGATCAATTCCTTTCAACCAATCCCTAGCATCTTTAGTATCATTAGGGACATGGAATACTAGTGGATTCCGGATGATAAAATCTTGTACACGCTCTCTAGAGTTTTCCATTCGAGGATTCAAGATTGGTGCCTGAATGAGAATTAATGGAGATACCTTTCTTTGAGCATGGACATAATGGACAATATTCTCAATGAGATTCTAGGAAACTAGAGGGTTCACTTATCATGTTTGATTAGTAGATCGACCCTCAGGTCTGTTCAAATATATTATTAGAGGTATAATGATATAAAAATAAAAGTAAAACATTGAAAAGGTTAATGGGGGAACTTATATTAACACCTCAAATGGGATTCAAAAATATGGAATTTTCATAAAACTCAAAAAATAGAGAAAATTCCAGAAAAATAAAAATATTCATCAAATAACATTTCCCCCACCCTTGGTGACATAAGGCTTGTTATGTCAAGATATGTCTAGGTACTCACTCATAAAAACCTCCCATGTCCTATTAATCTAACCTAATTTATAAGAAGAGAACCTAGACCACTTACCGCCATCATGGAATAATGATTAACTTGAACTACTAATTACACATTGACATAAAATATCTCGAATAAACTAGTATACTAATACCCAAGGTGGATCTGACGTAGCCTAAGCAGAGTTCCGAATCCCCATGGGTTAGTGACCAGTACCTATCATCATAAAATAATAAATATGGATTAAATTTTTAACAAAAAATGGAAGAAGAAAAAAATAATAGTAAGTATATAAAGACTCCTCAAGGATAAAGTACCAGATGTCAAATAGGTGAAATAATACTCTAAAGGATTGATAAAAAATAAAAAAAACATGATCCCAAACCAGAATAAAAATTAAATAAAAGACTCAAATACCTATGTAACAGGTGGATATCAGGTCCACCATTTACAATCATCACTCCATGGTCCCTAGGTATCAACAACATCTTTCTATTCTAAGTGGAGCCTTACCCTTTCTTAGATTTGGTATAAGAAATTCTATAAATTCCTGATAGAAAAGGTAGGGTGTGAATTAGAAATCATAGGGGGGGGGGCTCAACAAGTGTTTCATAAAATATTTCATAATAATAAACCAATAATGTGTTCAATTTATATAAAACAACGAATGGAATAATGTTTCATTTTTATATTTTAAAAAAACAATATTTCTTTTCAATCGATAGAAAAAATTTCAAAGATTGAATTAATCAATTTATATAAAAAAATTTATATATATCACTTTACATAGGTAAAAATGTTTTCTATAATCAATGAAATATATATTCAAAACATAGAAATAAATAAACATAGTAATCTGCACTGAGGTATGTTAGATTATGGATAGAGGATCCTCAGACTTATCAAATTATTTGTCACAACTAAACATGTGTTCACACACCCCTTAGGCTCAAATCAAACCAGACTCATCATTATCCCATCAGGGAAAATCATAAACATGTTTATTTTTGTAAGAGTTTTCATTATCTATCAATTATTAAGGGATCAATATCCTAGCATTATTGTCCCAAATAACCCACTAAATTCCAAGGATTTCATGTTCTCAATCAATCAATAGATTGTGGGAAAATCATACAACTTCAAATGAAATCATCATATACAATTCAGTGTCCAAATTTACTATTTTAATATACCAATTCAATTTTAAAACCAAAAAATTGGGTTTTTATCATTTCTTTCCCTTTGAATCTAAAACAAACATGGGTTTTCATCACATAAATATAATAAATTTTATCAAAATAAATCTCAAATCATTTCAATAATTCCATTATTTTTCAAAATCATATAACACTATATCAATTCCATTAGAAATCTGGATTTTCAAAAAATATTACCATTTAAAATTCCAATGTTAAATCACCTTAAATATGGATTTTCCAAATCAATTGAATGATGTTTCAAAGAAATCACGAAATTCAGTGTTTGAAATTAATGGAAAATATCAAATTGAACCACCTAAATTTAAATCACGGAATCAAATGATCAAAGCCCACAACAAGAAAGCCAGTGACTATAAAAGGTGAAGAAGATCTTTGAGAAAAATATAGATTTATGATTTAAAATGTAAAGGATTATATCTAATAAAAACAAGATTAGATCTATCAAGAACATGATGATCTAACACTCTCTATGTAGGATGTAGTGGAATAATTAAAAAGACACAAAGCATGAGGTCCACCTACCAGAGTGGGATTATATCTTCCACTAGAACGTTAATTCACTAATGGAGGAGGTTATAAGAGAAAAAATAAGTTTTTGAGATCCTCCAATGAAGGTAAAATATTTTTATGGAGTAATTGGGGTGATTATCCTCTTATATCGGTGGTTCATGATTTTAAAAATAATTTTTGGAAAAATTTAAAACTGCACAAACGATTTCCCAGAGAGGGCTTCATCTCTAGACATACCATGTGCCCCAACTAGAATTCTATTTGGGGTGCACTATTTGGCCACACAACTAAGCTAATTGTGTTCCAACCATGTATTCCATATTATCCATGGTGTTCATGGTTTTTAGGGTTGGCCATAGGGTTAGAAAAACCATGTTCCCTAACAGTGTACCTCCCTTCAATAACTCTCAATAGGAAAAGTGGTTTTCATGGAAAAACCTTGCATTTTTCCCTTACAATTCATTAACCATTAACAACCCATGGAGCTTCCAAAATTCTGAAAATTTTCTGGCAACAAACCCCAAAATAAGACCCTACTCATTGTAAATCAAAATAAGGGTCGAGGAATGCCTAAAATCAGGTAATGAGATGTTATAATATTTAATAAGGATTTATAAATAAATTCTTTTATAAATTTATATAGATCTTAATTTCATTTAAATTTTTAAACATTCAAATACTTATTATATAAAAAATATATCTATATAAAATGGATTGAAAATTAAGGAATTATTAAGTAGTTACCATAATTTCCCTGTTGGGTATACATTTTTTATAATATTGTTATTTAATTTTTATATGGGTTGTGATGAAAAATGAATGATTTTATAAAATTTTATAAAATTCATAGTTAAGATGAAAATCCTTTAAAATGGTTTAAAAAAATTTTACACAAAAAAAACATGTAACGATAATTCTCATTATTTGATTCGAGGTCAACAAAATAATTTTTAAAAATTGTAATTATTTTTAAAACTATATTAGGTTTATTTTATAAATTAAATTTAACTCATTCTGTATATCAAATTAAATCCTCTCACTTGGGATTGTTAAAATAGGAACCCACCCTTGATACCTACTTTCCCATGGATCCCATTGATGATTATTCATCAATATATAGTGATTACACTATGTATGAATATCAAATCATTCCCACACAATCTTTATCTATGTTTAATTATCTTCCAAGAGCTTTTTTTGTACATAGATATAGATAGTTTCTTTTTTAATAGGAACTAATTAAGGGTTTCGTGATTGTAAGACATTTAATATTTTAAAGGATCCATCCTCTATAATTTGGTGAATTTTTACTATTATACATCAATTTATTCAAGTTACAGTAATTAATTTTATACCATTCCATTTATTGATATAAAAATGGAAAATAATTTTTTCAATTTCATTTTCATAGATATAAACTACATATTATATATGTATGATCAATTAGTGGACACATTTTTTTATTTCCAAAGGAAATATATATGTGATTTTAAAAGTAAATTTTCAATGATGTGTTTAATTTCTTCATTGTTTTCTCAACATAGAGTGTTTGAAGAAATAAAAAATGGATATCTATTATTGAATAATTTTACATATATTGAATGTGAGATTTATTATTATTAAAAAATAATATTATAGTACAAGGACTATTTCCAAAATATAATGACATGTTCAGCTTGGAATATACATGTATTGTTTGATTTAATCCCTTATTGTTATTCACCCAACTATTGATTATATAAATTTTATCATAAACAATATTTAATAGAGGATATTGATTTATAATGAACTATTTATGTGGAGGGTTTATTGGAAAAATATATAATTTTATAAATGTTTTATTTGTTATATTGATGCATTAGTTTAGAGAAAATGATGTGAAACTAAGAGTAACTTATTGAGATATTAGTAATGACAAGATAACTAGTCGATTTATATACACCTAGTGACACTATCTTTGATTTTTCACTTAATAGGGTACTACTCACATGATTATGGTGGGTTATTTCATTATGTAAGATGTTTGGATCGCATTAATATACTAGAGGAAAGGTTTGAGGGGTTATGTACTACGTATTCAACCTAACACCTAGGTATTTATACCACAATGTAATATATATAATAAAAATTGATTAATTTTATTGTTTTATATCTTCTTTAAATGATTAGTTAATTTTTAAATACTTATATTTGTTTTAATGAAATTATAAAAATATAGTTATTCTCTATCACACATTTGAATGAAATAAAATTGTATTTTCTTATATATATATATGTATGTGCGTGTATAAAATTGTATTATATGGTTAATGAAATATTTTTATTTATGTATAATATTTGGTGTTATCCTACTATAACATTTCTTACACCCCACAAACAAACTTTGGGGTGTGTGTAAAATATATTTCTTTTATTGTAGTTAATTTTGAGGTTATACATTAATATAATATTTGATCTTTTGGTATGTTAATGTAATATGGAAGTGAAAAGAGGATAACTCTCAATTTTCACTTGAAAATGAGTGGTAATTAGTATATTTATTATCACATATTTTTTTGTCACTTGTATATTCAACATATTTTTCTATAAATCCCTTTATTTACCCAATTTTATTTATTTTTATTACCATATAAATATTTTATTGTATTTGAAAATTTATTATCCTTGATATGTTTTATGGTTATTTAAATTGTGGTTTATTAGAATTTATAAGTATGATTTTGGTGATTTTTTTGGATTTTATTTATTATATAAATTTATTAACTATAATATTCCATTTTAATAATATGTGATGGACATACCAATTTTCTTGTTAAAATAAGTCATTTTTAATTTTTATAAGGGAAAATTTTTTGTAAGATAAGACTGATTATAATAGTATTTTTCCAATTTATGGTGATTGAAAATGTTTGTTATATATAATAAAGGGTCTCAACAAGAATTGTGGTAGTAAAAACAATGTCGGTTCATTTCAAAATGACATTTGTGTCATCCAAATTTACCCAAGTTCTAAGGGTTATGTAGTCGCTTGCAGTGCAGCTTGGGTTGTTGAATCTTCAAGGACCTAAAAAGATCCTTAGACACACAATATAAAAAGATGTATTTTTTGATATGATGTGGCCAACATGGGTTGATTTTATATGGTTTTAAAAGAACACTAAGACATATATGTGAATTCAAAATATGAGAAAATGAGTTGATCTTAGGTTATTTCTCTGGGTGGATTGGATGAATTATTTTTCTTACAATTTCAATTTCATTAACATGAGAAGGATTCAAGCAATAAATAAAAAATAACCTCATATCATACTGATTAAAAAACTTCACAAACACATGCTAATTACCTATAAACTTGTGCTATCATTTTCATGAGAACTCAAAGGTAAAGGATATAATTAGAACACAAAACTAGGGTGAATAAATTCAATAAGGAAGAGGAAAGGAGAAAATCATTAAATGAAAGAAACTCAAAAAAAGAAATTAATAACATTTAGAGAGTGATAAATAAAATCCAATCCAGCCCCTTGATACTCCCCTAGATCTACTCATAAAAGAGTTATCCCTACACTGATGACATTTTGTCAACGGAAGTGGGAAATTGACTTGCGAGGGTGTAATTGAAGAAGTAAAAACAAAAAAATAACGATCAATCCACCACTGTATGAACAAAATAACAAGGTTTAGTGTAAAAAAGTTCACACCTTGAGGCAACGGTATCAATGTGATATGAAGAAAAACATAATAATAGAAAAGGAAGAACTTTTATTGAAAACTATGGTGATTCAAACAAATTACATTATAGGGAATAACATTAAAAAGACAAATTCGCATAATAACATCACAATAAAAACAAATATCCAAGATCCCAAAATCCTCCACCACCACTACCTTAAATATGAATTTAAGAAGCCTTTGGCCGACCCCCCATATTCCCATTTGTCTGTAATTAATTGTGGAGGGCCTAGGTGGGTGGAAAATTAATGTAGTTGATACTTTTCCACTCTTCCCCCGATGTGGAAGCCAGCTTACATCCACAAAAAAGATGCACCTAAAGAACCTTATAGATGGACTAAGTAGAGTGGAAAATAGAAGGTTAACATGTATCCATAGATGTCTCCTAACATCCTATAATATTTAAGTCCAAAATAAGTTTCAGTTCGTGAGATATGATTTAAATGGTGGGATGTTTTTTTGGGCCTCAGAATCTGGCCCAGAATTTCATCATCAACTTAGACCACCTTGAAAACTAATAAAAAATTATCTTTGTAAAATATTTAATTAAATGTTCCCCATAACGTCCTCTATCTTAATTTAAATATTCAGAATCATTGGGCATGAATCCTATCCTCTAAAGTAATTTTATTGGGTTGTTGTCCCTATCACTTCATCCAAAACCTTGTTGGTTCAAGGCCCACTTTTGTGGTCTTTAAATTTGAATCTCTAAGTGATCAAAAGGAATGAATCATTGCTTGTATCATGGGAGACATGAAAATAAAATATTAAAATAAAATTAATACATGTTTTTGTTTTATGAGATTTTCAAGAATGTACCATATAATGGTGCATTTTAAGATGAAATTACAATCAAAATGTAAAATAATGTTCAAAGTGTAAAATACACTAACAATTGTGTCTATGATTAATAAATCACATGAACATTATATTATAAATAATGAATAGTAGCCTCTTTTGGGGGCTAATCACACCCCAACTTCTATTTTTCTAGTCCCATGCAGAATATATTACAAAAATATGAAATTTGAATTCCCTTGTCCAAAAACATTTTAATACACATTTTAACCCAAAGATCTCATACCAAAAAAATATAAAACCCATCAAAATCATTTAAAACAAGCTATTTACATATTCATATCCCAATCCCAATCCCATTCATTTTTTCAAATTGATTTCCATATTTCATCCAATTTCAATTAAGCATAACAAAGTGTTGTGCGTCACAATAGACATGGGGGTTAATTTTCATTCGAGGGAGAAAAGATGGAAGCACTGGGAGGAATAAAAATTAAATATTGAGATGAGTATTAATTTTTTTCTTTTTTTTCTTTTTTTTTTATTTTTCTTTGGTAATTCAAATTGAACTCAATTGAGTCAACCCATGTAGCAAGACTTTGCTAAGGACTCCAGGCTCAAATACCTTAGGGAACCAAGTGAAGCTCACATACTCAGGAATCATCTCCAGTTAACTCAATCAAAAACAAATTCAAATTACCAAAAATCGATATAAAATTTGTAAATTCGGGCCAGAAAACTATGGAGTCACGATCCCCAAGTGCCAAAAGCCACACATTAGGTCAATCCATTGCTCAATGCCCAATTTATTTTTTTAATACTCATGTTAAAATTAAAATGAGCACCGGCCCTAGGCAATTTATTATGGACCCTAAGAACTCAAACTAATACCCCACAATCTAGAGAACATGAATTGCGTTTTTTTAAATAAATAAATGAAAATAAAAAAGTGAAAAATCACATCAAACAACAGCACTTTCCAAAATCTATGAACACGAACATAAAATTTCATTAAAATAACAATCAATGCATGAAAATTTATTTGATATCGAATTTTAGAGTTTTCAATGTATGTTATCAAGTTCAAGGTTAATGAAAATTTCCTTCCACACCTTTTATGATGAAAAAAATAAATTCTTTTATTTTGTCACCCCCAACATAGAATAACACTATCCCCAGTGTTTAAAAAAAATGAAAAATTAGAATGGGTTGGATATAAGTTCAATAAAGACATTGAAAATGAAAATTATAGAATGAAGTCACCTAGTGGTTGATGTTGAAAATGCATTCCCCAGTATCCCTTCAGTCTTGGTTCGATTAACAGTGGCTTGGATGATTATGACGGGATTTTCCCCATGACCTACGACATGTTTTTAAATTTTTATGTCATATATATTTTATTGTTATTTTTAACATACAAAAACATAAATATAAAATAAAATAAACTAATGATACATTGTCTTCTCTTAAATTTCAGGGTAAGGTATTACTCAGGGATTAAACCACGTGACATAGATAAATATGACTCTCCCCTTTCATACCCATCCTTACTCATAAAATAAGAACATGTAAACAATATAAATTTTTATTTTTTTATTTTTTTTAACCAACAAAAACATAAAAATAAAATAAAATGATTATACATTGTATTCTCTTAAATTTATGGGTAATGCATTACTCACGGATCACACCACATGATATGGGTGAATATGGTGCTCCCTTTTTATACTCATCCTTACACATAAAATAAGAACAGTTCAATAGTCTAATGAATGTTTTTCTTTTTGTATTTTTTATTTTACATACAAGAACATAGAAATAAAACAAATTGATGATACATTGTCTTCTCATAAATTTCTAGGTAAGGTATTAATTAAGGATCACACCACATGATAAGGATAAATATGGTTCTCCCCTTTCATACCAATCCTTACTCATAAAATAAGAGCAGTTGAATAGTCTGAGGTACTAATTAAATGAATGGAAACATTAAAACCACGGGTTGCCTCCCATGCAGTGCTTTTGTTTAACATCGCTAGCTTGACTTAAACCCTTAATTATTTAAGTATTTTACTCATCTAATATTGGTTCACACAAGTCTTCAATAACTTATTGTTTCTTAAATTGTTCAATTAATGGTTTGACTCTATGGATATTAACATTAAAGGTTTGACCATTGGTGGGATCTTGAATTTCTACAGCACCATGGGGTACACTTTATGCACTATGTATGGTCCGGACCATCTAGACCTCAACTTTATCAGGTGTAAATGATGTTTAGAACTATAAAAAATAATTGGTTTACTGGTATAATGTGTTTAGAATTAATATTTCTAGATTGGTAGGCTTGTACATTTCCTTTATTTATTATTGAATTCTCATAAGCCTCCATCATATGTTCCTCAAGTTCTAATTTTTTTTGGTTTTGTCCAATGAGAGGTCATAATTTATTATATTAATTTACCAAAATGCATTGTGTTTAATCTCCACTGGAAAATGACATGCTTCACCATAAACCAACCTATATGGGGACATTCTTAAAAAGGTTTTAAATATAGTTCAATAGGCCCAAAGAGCATATAAGAGTTTGTTTGACCAATCTTTCCTAGATGGATTAATAATTTTCTCAAGAACTTGTTTGATTTATTGATTGGCTAACACAACTTGACCATTGGTTTGTGGGTGGTAATCATTTTAAACTTTTGTGAGAAATTCCATACTTTTCCATGAGTGTAAGAATTGATTATTGCAAAAATGAGTTCCAAGATCACTAATGATAGCTCTAGGAATTCCAAATCTAGAGAGCATGTTTTCCTAGAGAAATCCAATCATAGTTTGATGACCATTATATTTTTTAGGAATCACCTCATCCCATTTTGTGACATAGTCAAAAACTAAAAGAGTGTACAGATATCCCCTATAGTTTGGGAGGGGACCCCTGAAATCGATTCCCCAATAGTCAATGATTTCAATCATTAATATGAGAGTGAGTGGAATTTGATTCCTTTTTGTGATGGACCCTACATGTTGACTCATAGGAAAACATTGAAAAAATGAGTAGGAGTCCCTTGAGAGTGTGGTCCAGAAGATACCACTCTGAAAAACCTAATCATAAGTTTTCTTAGAGGAAAAGTGACCTCCACATGCCTCACTATGACATAATTTAAGGATGAAATCTTGTTCATATTCTGGGACACACCTCCTAATGACTTTTTCAATGTTGAACTTATAGAGGTATTGGTCATCAAAAAACATAGCGCCTGACATCAAAAAAGAATTTCCTTCTAGCTTGAGTCCCAAAGAATTTTGGATTTAATCATGTAACTAAGAAGTTGGTTACGTCAGCATACCTAGGATAGTCACTCATAGAGAATATGTGTTCATCAGGGAATGAATCAGACACATAAAGGTCAGATAATTTATCATTAAATTCTATCCTAGAGAGATGATCAACCACCAGATTTTCAACACCCTTTTTGTCTTTATTGCGATGTTAAATTATTATGAGAGAATGACCCACATAATCAGTCTAGACTTATCATTTTGTTTCTAGAAAAATTTATTTCAGTGAAGAATGGTCAGTGAACACAATGATGGGGGATCCTAAGAGGTAAGGCCAAAAAATTTCTAAAGAAAACACAATAGAAAGTATCTCTGTATTCATGGTCATATAGTTTATTTGGGCATCATTTATAGATTTTATTACATAAGAAATTACATAAGGAGTTTTATCAAAATGTTTTCCAAACACAGCTCCTAAAACAAAGTCACTGAAATCACACATCAGATCAAAAGGAAGGTTCAAATTTGGAGATTTCATGATTGGAGGGGAGGTGAGAGATGGTTTTTTGGTTGAGAATGAATACTCAAATCTTTCTGTCCAAACAAATAGACCATACTTTACTAAAAGACCACAAAGGGGATGAGTAATTGAACTAATGTTACTAAATAATCTTCTATATAAACCAGATTTTCATAAGAAAGACCTCGCTTCCTTGAATGTTTTGGGTGATGGAAGGTGATGAATGATATCAACCTTGGATTTATCAACTTCAATTCCCCTACCAGAGAAAAGATGGCCAAGGGCTAGTCCCTATTTAACTATAAAATTACAATTTTCTCAGTTTAGGACTATATTATTTTCATTTCATCTTGAAAAAACTCTATCCACATTCCTCAGACATCCCTCAAATGTATCCCCAAATACAGAGAAGCCATCCGTGAAGACCTCTAGAAAATCCCCTACCTAGTCTGAGAAGATTCCCATCATGCTCCGCTAAAAGTTTCCAGGGGAATTTCATAACTTGAAGGACATGCATTTAATGGAAAAGTTGCTGAATGGAAACGTAAATGTAGTATTCATTTTATCTTCTAGGGATACCTCAATCTGATTGTTCCAAGAGTACCTAGATTAGAAATATTTGAAGGAATGACCTTGCACTCTCTCAAGAACATGGTTAATGAATGGTAAGGGGAAATGGTCCTTCTTGTTAAATGAGTTGAGCTTCCTATATTCAATACAAGCTCTCCAGCCACTACTCACCCTAGTTGGGATAATCTCTCCATCCGTATTGGTTATCATTGTGATTCCGACCTTCTTTGGAATGAAATGGATATGGATGACCCACTCACTCTTAGCTACGAGATAGATCATACTAGCTTTTAATAATTTCATAAGTGTTTTTCTCAATACTTACATTATATTGGGATTGAGTCACCACTGAGGTTGACGACATGGCTTTGAATTAGATTCTAAAATAATTATATGAGTCCTGATAAGTGGGATAATCCTAAGAATATCAGATAGGGACCATCCAATTTATTTCTTGTGTCTTATAAGGACATCTAGAAGCATCCTCTCATGATCAGCATGAATAGAAGAAGAAATTACAATTGGGTGTTTCCCATTTTCTCTTAAGAAGGAATACTTACATTCAGTAGGAATTTTTTTCAATTCAAGATCAGTTTGGTTGAAAATTTCAATAGAACACTGGGTTATTGGCTCAAGATCAATTTCTTTTTTTAGAGTTTCAGGTAGTATTGATTCCCCATGTGTAGAAGTTTAAGCTATTAGATTGGTTTGATTAGTGTTAGGGAGGGGAGTTGGAGTGGTCTCCAAGAATGTGGTTTCCAGAAATATTTCACTAATTGATGGTCTTGGGAATTCATCATAAGAGTAATCTGAAATTGATTCTAGCCAAGGGAATATATATCCTTCATGTGAAAAAAATAAATTAATCATGTCCTGACTTAAAAATTCCTAAAATATTCCTTTACGTTATATGGATTCATTATCAATGCATTATATCATGTTCAATTCATGAATATCCTCATCATCCCCTATTTGTGAGCTTTTATTATAGATGTTCAAGTCTAGACACATGTTACTAAAGGTTATGGTCAAGTTCCCATTTCAGACTCGGATAATAGAGTTTATTTTTGCATGGAGGGGATGACCAAGGATGATTGGGGCTTGTTCCTTATTAAATATGTTTGGATTTTTGCCATGGACCATGATGTCAGCAGGGTAAATGAAGTTTTCTATTTTTAACAGAACATCCTTTAAAATCCCCTTAGGAACCCTAATGCTACGATCAATAAGTTGAAGTGTGAAAAATGTGGGTTGGTGCTCTTCTAGGCTTAACAGAAAGTACATATCATAGGGAATTAGATTGACACTGGAACCTAGGTAACACAAGGCCTTGACAACTTTGTTCTCTCTCAGTTCAACATTAATGTAAGGGCACCTTGTGTCTTTCATCTTTTAGGAAGAGTTCCAAGGATTTTTGTACTAACATTTTCTACCAAAAGGACTTGGTTCTCTTGTGATAATTTCCTTTTAATTATGTAGAGGTTCTTTAGGTATTTTGAGTATGCAGAAATTGTTTGAATATCATCGTTGAGTGGAATGTTTAAATTGACTTCTGAGAATATTTCCCTCAATATTTCAGTCAATTCAGGCTTGGTTTTCCACCTCATCATTGAGGAAATGGTGCATGTTGTAGGATTATTTGTTGAAGAGGTTTCTCTTCCACATTGTTTTCAGGTTTTTCTGTTTGATCATGGGTTTCATTTGAATTTTCCTTAGAGTTTTAAGCTTTAGATGATTTATGAATTATTTTTTCATGTTTCTCAATTGATTTCCAACTTCTTAAAACAATCACAACCTTTAGTTGTTCATGAGTTTTTTGAGTGAAACTTGAATCTACCCTTGATTTTTGTTGTGGAATGGCTGATGTGGGCATGGGTGCCTTCCTAGTTTGGATGGTTTGAAGTTCTTTTTTTTATGAAAAGAGACTTTTGAGTTCATTTTTGAAATTTTGTTTACACAACTGATCAAGGATTGGAAAAGGGATAGATTAGGTTGGGGCTTGTGTTGGTTGGTTTATCCTAGTATGATAAATTAGTTATTATATGGGTTGTTGGTATTAGACAAGAGGATGTTGGTATTGGACTGTTTGTGGTTGGAATTGGTTATGGTTTTGAAAATTTTGTGTAGGGTAGGGGTTTGGTCCTTGTTGTTGGCTAGGTTGTTGGTTATCTCTCTACCGGAAACCTGGTGGGCCATTATACCTTGGGTTGAATGTGTTTTGGTATTGGGAATTTTTAACGTTTATGGATTTGACTTCAGCAGGTGGTCCTCCTAGAAGAACATCCTTGATAGATGTAATGGTTGGGAAGTTGTCTGTTTTGTGGTCATGTTTGTCACAAATTGTGCAAACATGTTCTACAATTTGAATTTAATGGAATTTTCTAAGGTCTATCTCTTTAACCTTCCTAGTGAGTGCTAAGAGTTTAGCCTTGAGTCTTTCCTATTCTCTAAGTGTATGAATTATAGTAGTTATTTGTGGATTTTTAGAATAAGGTGATGTTCCCCATGTTTGGTTTTCTTCTGCAAGGATTTCTAGATTCTTGTATGCATCATTTGTGGATTTGTTTTTAAAGGCCCCATTACACAACATGTCAATGAATTGTTTGTTCCCCGGGTCCAACCCTTCATAGAAATTTCTCATTTTTTTCAGGAATAGAAAAAACATGGTGTGGAACTATGTTTATTGTGTCATTTAACCACTCACATGTTTCAAAGAATGACTCTCCCACTTTTGCAAAAAAAATTGATACTATTTTAAAGAGCTTTGTTTTGTAGTGGGGAAATTATTTTTTGTATAATTATATTTTTAATTTTTCCCAATAGTTGATGGATGATGGTCTCAAATTTTTTTAGGCAATTTTTAGCTCCATCCTTTAATGAAAAAGGAAGGAGCCTCATTTTATCTGATTCTAATTGATGCGGAGGAAACATTATTTCTACAATGTCATTAAACTCCTTAATGTGAAGGCAGGGCATCTCAGACTCCATTCCATGGAATTTGGGAAGGTGGTTTAAGATATGGGGTTTAAATATGTAGTTGGAATCTCATGGGGAATCATTCCTATTCATGAGGGGGCATTGGTCTATGCTGGTGTGAGGTAGCCGTTCATGGTTTGATCGACCACATTTCCTATGTTCGGAGATTCTTGGTTTGGGTTTCCCATTTGATCACCCATGGGGTTTACCATTTGATTTATTTGAAGACCCTCCATTGGACTTGTTTTAATTGTTGAATTTGGACTTTCCATAATATTTGGATCAAATGTAAAAAATCCCTTAGGTGCACCTGACTCCCCTATCCTAGGACTTTCTACACTAACTAATCTGTTTGAGTTATCGAGGGTGTAGGCGGACATGCGCCATAAGAAAAAAAAAGCAAGAAAGGGAAAGGATAAGATAATTTGGGTGAGAATAGAAGAATGTGGGTGAGAAAATAAGGTTTTTGGTCTAAGGATCTTACGTGGTCCCTGGAAATTATGCCAAAATTTGGTGTCTCCCAAATTTACCCACGTTCTAAGGGTTAAGTGGTCGGTTGTAGTGTAGCTTGGGTTGTCGAATCTTAAGAGGCCTAAGAAGATAATTAGACACACAATATAAAGATA
This sequence comes from Viscum album, assembly GCA_963277665.1. Classification (NCBI taxonomy): domain Eukaryota; kingdom Viridiplantae; phylum Streptophyta; class Magnoliopsida; order Santalales; family Viscaceae; genus Viscum; species Viscum album. The sequence continues at coordinate 1,210,557,702 of OY728153.1, read as the reverse complement.
TATTTTTTTGTCTATTAATTAGAGAACTTGGGTTGATTTTATATGGTTTTAAAAGAACACTAAGAGGTCTATGTGAATTCAAGTTATGAAAAAATGAGTTGATCCAAGGTTATTGCTCGATACAGATTGGATGAATTATTTCTTTTTACATTTTCAATTTCCCTAACATGAGAAGGATTCATGCAATGAATTCAACCTAACCTCATTACTAACTAATTAAACACCTTAAAAAAACTTTTTAATAACCTATACAGTTGGGGGATCATTTTCAAGAGCACTCCATGGTAAATATTCTAATTAGCACATAGAAGCTGGGAGAATAAATTCAATAAGGAAGAGGAAGAGAGAAAATCATTGAATCAAAGAAAATAAAATAAAATAAATTAATAACATTTATAGAGTGATAAATTACATCCAATACAACCCCTTTCTACTCCCTTGGATCAACCCATAAAATATTTATCTCTAAATTGATGATATTTTGTCAACCGAAGCAGGAAGTAGACTTATGAGGGTGGAATTGAAGTAGTAAAAACAAAAAAATAACGATCACTCCACTATTGTGTTAACAAAATCACAAGGTTTGGTGTGAAAAATTTCACACCACGAGGATACGGTATCAAGGTTATATAAAAAAAACATAATAAAAGTACAATAATAACGTTTATTGAAAACTAAGGTGATTCGAAAAAACCTACTTGAGAAGGAACAACGTCACAAAGACAGATTGGGCTAATTACATTACAATGAAAAAAAAGCTCCAAGATCCCCAAATCCTCCCCAAATAATACATTAAATAATAATTTACGAAGCCTTTTGAAACACCCTTATCTTCCCTTGCGTCTTTCATTAATTGTGGTGGGCCTATGTGGGTGGAAAATTAATATAGATGACACTTTACCACTCTTCCCCCGAAGTGGCAGTGAGCTTGCATCCACCAAAAAGACACACCAAAATAAATTTCTAGATGAAAGAATATGAGTGGTCCATACAAGGATAAAATGTATCCCCATTTGTCTTTTAATATCTTGTAAAATTTCATCCCAAAATAATTTTCAGTTAAAGGGTTATGATTTAATTGGTGGGCAATTTTTCTGTGCTTCAGATTCTGGCCTAGAATTTCATCATCAACTTGGGCCGCCTAAAACACCATTAAAAATTCCGAATTAGATTAGTCCAGTGTTGAATGGAATCTTCCCCATAATACCCTATATTTTCATTTGAATTTTCAGAACCATTGGTCTTGAATCCTATCTTCTACAGTACATTTATTGGGCTAATATCTAGTTCACTTCGCCAAAAACCTTGTTGGTTCAAGGCCCACTTTGTTGGTCTTCCAATTTGAATCTCCGAGTGATCCAAAATAATTAATTGTTCTTTATATCAACGGAGTCCTGAAAATAAAATATGAAAATAAAATTAATAACATTTTGTGTTTTAGTTGATTTTCAAGTATGTACCATGTAATAGTACATATTAATAAGGAATTACAATCATAATGTGAAATAATGTTCATAGTGTAAAATGCACTAATAATGGTGTCTATGATTAATAAATCACATGTATATTATATTATAATAAATTAATATTATCCTCTTTTATGGGTAATGATACATCAATGATTATGTTCTATTTTTATTTGAAAAATGAGGCCATAATGACATATGATTGTTGGATCTCAAGTGATTATTTGTGAATATATTTATATCCAAATCATCTCATTATGATCCATTTGTTATCATGGGATCATTCATGTATAATTTGTTTTTCATATTTATTTAAATCTTGTTTTTTATATATTTTGGTTTAGCATTATAATTTTTCCTTTTGATTTTTCTAATAAATTATGTAAAAACATCAAATTTTAATATAAATAAAAGGAAACTCCAAGGTGTTCTACAAATTCTTATTAGACAAAAATCATACTAAAAGATTATGAATTCATTTTTTTGGCTCTAGAAATGTATCATGGTTAGATACACAGTCTAGTAGACCATGTGGACAAACCATGCCTTATGATAAGAATGTTTTTGTTTAATTTTTATTATAATTGTTTTATATTTACAGGATATAGTTTGATTCGTTTGATCCTATGAGATTATTTTAATAATAAATTTGTATTCAATTATATTTTATATTATTTTCTTCAATGTAATTTTATTTATTTTGTCATATTTATAGTATCTCCTCCTAGTATACATTCTATGTTATCTTAAGAAGGGGGAATGATTTATTATTAACAATAATATCCTCCTATTATCGTGGTTTTATTGATTTATTTTTTTAGAATATCCAATCTATGAAAATGGGGTCTAATCATGGCCCAACTTAATCATGAGCCTAAGATTAATAATTCTATTGATACAATCCGGACGCTGTAAGAGATGACAAGAACCCTTAGGTAATAATAAAATGGAAGGAGAAGATAAAATGAATTCAATTTTTTCCCAGACTCGCTAGACCCCTAATATGAAATGATAAACCATTATGATTGTGGTCCCTAATCAGTGGTGTTGGGATATGGTAGTTCAAGCTAAACATCATGAGACTTTATAATTGATGAATTTTAAAACCATCTTTACATATTAGTTTTTTTAATGAATGATTAATTCATTTATGTTAATGGAGTTATTATTACTTTCTAAGGATAATCCTAAAGATATAAATTATCTGAGCTTGTAATCCGAGTCACCATAAATTTTCCATGAATTTTCCACTAAATACACCCTTATGGATATATAAATTTAAATGGTTCTCCACCAAGTTATCCTAACTAAGGTGATTTTATCTTACTTAAATTAATTTACTAACTCCATTAATAAATTTACAATATAGGTAACTATCATGGAATGATTAAGAAGAATGTGAAAGATTCTTATTATTAGGGTGGTAGTGAAGATTTCTTCCCATGATAGAAGGGGAATCACTATGAGTCTAGATAGGGAAGTGCTATCAATACCAAGTTACCATATCAATACTCATCATTAACTATAATAGATAACGAAAAATAAAAGTCCTATTAATATATAACATCTTTTAATTATAATTATTATGGATAAAAAATAGAAAATAATATCATTCATTTGACTATGAAGGTCATTTATAGAGATAATGTTGGATGATATCTACACAAAAGAGTGGTGTTGGTTATTAAGATATAAATGGATTATATTTTCACCATAAATTCCCCAAAAGTTATGGAATATATTTATCAATAGTTATAAGGTGGTGGTAAATCTACTCATAAGAAGATCCAGTTGAGAAGTGCGACATATTATAGAGGGAAATATAAATAATATCTTTATGTTTCATAATGATTTTTAGCTGAGAAATATCCCACAGAGCCAAAATGTTGAATTGAGATAATTCATGGTATTATTAATATTATATAAAATATTAACATTACATTATTTTATACTGGTATATCTTAATATTTACATCTTATTTATCTAAAAAAATATTGAATCATTAACATTAACTGACTCCTAATGTGACGAAGATTTATACTCCAATATAGAATAAGGAGAAGAGTTTATAATGTGCCTTTGTTCTAAAAAATAATGATAACATTGATTAAGAATGATATTTACTTAACAGTGATATAGAAATTTTCATCTATTTTTATTAATTGATCGACTGATTTATTTTAAATCCTATATTAATTATTTTTACTAATATATGCTCTTCAGAAATTATCAATGGAATTCCCAATTTTTTAAAGTATAATGTGATCATAGGCCGAGTCATGTTAAACCTCATATTCATAAGGTTTTTGTGACATTGAGCTAGCTGGTATGATTTAATATACAAGCCGATGAAGGTGTTTGATGAATGAAAACCTATTAGTGCTTAGAAAATTAGTTGAGGTATTTACCAATGTTTTCTAGGATTCTATTAGGGTGAGAAATACATCAATATATTAATATTTTTATATGGATATTTCTATATCATTACCTTATTATCACAGGGATCCTATAAAATTATTTAAATAAAAATTTAGTTGGATGACTAAGGGGATAATGGATTAAATCATTCTAGAGTGACATCTTGTGAATGTATAGTCAATTCATAAACATTGGTGATGGAAAATTTTCCCTCTATAACAAATTTTTTTTTTAATTTAGGTGAAAATAAAGAATAAAAACCCCAAACCTTATATCAATGACACTTTTTATAAATCAACAGGGGTGAGAAAGTTCCCTAATATTGGTCTCAGTTCTGGTTACTATAATGTAATGGTGAAATAATTTGACATTCCAATTTATTCTATTAATATTAGGTATAATATTATTGAATATCTCTTGATACCTTTATATTTATAAAATTATTCTAATTTTATTTACAGTTACAATTAACTATAAATTCCATTATATATTGACTCTTATTTCAATGTACTCATTGATAAAATTATATTTAATTCAATGTAACAAGAGGATCCTAAGAGCCATTTAGAAATTATATTAGGAATAAATCAATTTCATGTTTTTTATTATAAGGGTTATAATTTTTATTTTTGTATATAAGTGTTGAGGCCCATGGAACACATGTAATTCAAAATAAAATTGTCAACTGATCATGAAAAAATATAAATTTTTATTCTTATAGAGACACTAAAGACGTCTTTGGATATATAGAGAATATTTTTTTCTAGAGGTTTTTATTTTTGATTTTTAAAGGAATTATCAAAGTTATCATCAGCATTGAAATATATTACACAGAATAGGTTGAAATTTATATAACTTCATCAATTTTATGTACCATTTTATTAGATTAATAGAAGGTTATCTTCAATTCTAGTTATGATATTTTCCAATACTAAGCCAGTATGTGATATCTATTGGAATTTAACATGAATGTAATCATGTTCTATTCCTATTTAGATTAATTTAGTGCTAGTTCATGGTTCCTAGAATCTGTGTGTCCTCAAGAATAATGACCCAAAAAATAGTCTTTAATTGGTGGAAATTATGAATGATTTCATGGTTTAAATAATCCATTTATTTATTGAGAAATATATAGTTAATTACAATTCTAAAATATTGAATTCTATATTAACATTGAAATCAATGAATATGAAAAATTTGTATTCAGTGGAATACATCTATACATTTGATTTCAACCACATATATACTACAATGAAATAAAATATTATTACTAATGATCATAGTAAAATGTTTCCATGTTAAGTAGTTTAAAAATATTGTGAATACTGATAAAATTTTAGTCACTTTATATATTATAATCTTTAGGTGAAAGTGGAAAAGTTGATTATGTTTATATAATATTAAAATATAACCGATTATATGCATAATTTAATAAGTCAATAATAAACTTCTTATTCTGAATTTCCATATGTTAGAGGAAATATTAATAGTGGGATAACTGTTGGTTGATTATCTTATTATTTTGTGGATTTTTTTTACTTTAATAAGATTGTTTTTGGTTTTTATTTTTTTGATAAAGGATTGGATGAAAAATTGTGATCAATTCTATTGGTTTTTTTTCTTTTAGGAGCTAGTAAAATGAATTATTATATGGATGATAAATATTATCATCCAAAAATGTGGAGGGATATTACTAATTTTGTATAGCATTATATCATTTATTACCAAGTGATGTTTGAATATCATAAGTCTATAGGAATTAATTTACCTTAATAAATTCCTAAATCAAAATGGGAGGATATTTCCAAATACATTATCATTGGGTAACATTAAACATCTCTAAAAGGAATTCCATTTTTGTGACAATGGATAGAATGGAAAAAATGAAATTTTCTACACTAACAAGATATTGATGTTTGGGATCTTGGTAGGATAAATGATCAAGAGATTATAATCTTCCGTGGTGTTAGTTTTACAATCTTTCAGATATATATCACTGTATTATATCGCAATCTCATAAGGGTTTCTAATATTCTATAATAACTAAAATAAAATATTAATAGAATATAACCCTCAAATTGATGGTCAAATAGAAATTGTAATTATAATATTAAAATATATTCTCCATCATTGAATTTTATATTTTAAGGGGATATTAATAGGAAAACTATTAATTTTTTTTTTATAATAAAAATTATTATATATTTTTTATATTTATTTCTATTTTAAATGATTTGAATGAGAAGAAATACCAAAATTTTATTTACAAGATTTATTTTGATGAATCAACTTTTTTTGAACCAAGTATTATATGATAGATTATAAGTAAAATAGGGGGGAATTAAAATGACTAGAGAAGTCTCAATATTTATATAATTTATATGTTAATCATTACTAATGACCATTGGATTATCATTTAGATATCCCATGTTCTTAAATGAATAATCGAAACTCCTTCATATGGTATTTGGAATAATAGTGTCAGATTTTCCCAAGGTATGTTCTACACTTCATGATCACTATGATGCTTGAAAATGAAACATAATGTATATCATTACCTACCTAGATAAAATTAACTCATAATATGTTTCATATATCATATTTGAAGAAGTATTCCCTAATACCTCCCTTATTTTTGACTAGTGAAATAATTATTTATAACAAAATAACACCAAAGTGGAATACACTGTTTGACTTTTATATTATAAATCCCACATATTTTACCATATAATTTTCCTTTAAATAAATAATGTACCAATTACATGTTTCATAAAAAAACCATTCTAAAATATTACATTAAATATTAGAAGATAATTTATAATAAAATTTTATATTAATATAACCAGTAGTAAATAAATATATTTTAAGCATATAAAAATTCATTAATTTAGAGGGAAAAAATTAACATGATTTAATATTACAAATTATTCTTCCCCAAATAACTATTTTTAAGTGTTTTGCATTTTATCCTCATCTATTAAGTAAAAAAATTTCATAAAATTATTTTTATAATATATAATACTTCAATATATGAACAATTATATTAATAATCATTATATTATGAATTTTTTTGAAATAGTATAAAGAAAACCTAATGTTTTAGATGTTCATTTTTCAATAAAAAATTATTTTCAATAATTTTTTTATTTTATTTCAAATGAGAAATTTATTTCTCTAGAATTTTAATTTTGTTAAAATACAATACATTTTTGTATTAAACATGAAAAATTATATTTGGATACCTTTTTCTCTAAAATAATTGATTTTCTTACTTGAGTAATGAAGGAAATAAATTTTGATAATACCACATCCTTTATGAAAATATCATAATACATGAATGAATTAAATGTTTTATAATTTTTTTATAGAAAATATTTATAATGTAAAATATTGAATTTTAATAAAATATATTGATTTTATAGAACCAATGTTTAATGTTCTAAAGACACTAGTAATATTCTAATTTCACAACTATTTTTAAAAAACTACCATTAATATCTTGGAATAATTTTTATATAAAAATTTAATTTTATATTTCATATCCTCATGTGAATTTTAATATAAATTTTCAAATTTTTATGCATAAAAATTTTATTATTATGATGAAAGTTAATTTCTGTGATAATGGTAAAATAATTATTTTCAAATAATTGTCCTATTAATGTTGTCTAATTTTTATCTCACCAAATAAATTAATCTATTCCCAAAAATTAATGTAGTATAATTTTTAAACTATATATAGATATATTACCACTCATTCAACTGGTAATCAATATTATATGAGATTAAGAATATTTAATGGTAAAAACAACATTTTTCTACAAAACATTTTTTTATGTAATAAATAACTTTACTTAAATTTTAATTTTTCAATATTTTGTAATTTATTTTGATTTGATAGATACTAAATTTAGGTTCATAACAACAAAATATCATAATAAGGATTATAAATTTTTCATTATTAAAAAATAAATTTCATAGTTAAAAAACTAATCACCATAGTAAAAACTCATATGGTAATATGTAAAAACCTAATTGTAAAATACTAAAAACATTTTTAAAACATCTATAAATTTTCATGTTTAAGTATTTTTTAAAAGAAACCACTCTCTAATCAATTATACACCATTTTTGAGCCATTTAACCTTTAATAATGTGACGACATCATTGATATGTCATTAGTATATAAACAAATCAATTTTTATTTCACATATAAAAGAAGATCACATCTTACATTTAAATAATACAATTAACAATTTTCTTATTCATGAAAATATATCTAATTTACCTAACCTATAAGTGAAATTAACTTCCACTAGCCCATAGTCTCTAGAATATTTCACTAGATCTTCATTTCCAAGAATAATTTCAAGATAAAGTTCAATCAATAAATGCGAGTAACATTTACTTCTTAATCATTTCTTCTTAATATTCGTCTTATAAGAAGAATATATATATATATATATATATATATTAGAAAGTGTTATACCATAATTAATATTGGTTTTCATATTATACTGGTGGAAAAAACTTGGATACCTTTCTACAAAGCATTAAATAGACATATCAAGGCCCCATTCTTAATTTGAGTCTATTTTGGAAAACTATTAAAATTTATATATATATATATACTAATGGAATAATAATGTATATATTAATAAAAAAATATATAGATTACGAACCAATTTTCTAACACCTTGGAAAATGATTATCATATAAAAATATTTATAGAGAAAATTATTGGACAACCCTATGTAACTGACTTGAACAAAAACAATATAGTTAATTAAAAAAACAGCAACATATATACCTCAAAATATTAGATATATATGAATAAGGATCTTATAATATTTTTTTAATAAAATAAATTTTAGTATCCAGTATATAATGTGCACACATAAGATAATTCATTCGCAAAAATCAGGCGTTTTAGATTTTGATTTTTTTCATTGAGATATGATTTATATTGAAAACTTGATTTAATTTTTTGGTGTTTAGATTGAAATTAGATTTATTTTTTTCATAAAATTCGTGTAATATAAGCAATATAGAAATCAATTTCATGTTTTTTCCTTCCTTATATTTTTAATTCAAAATATGATGACACTGTAATGGGATTTTAGTGAACTCATACCCCCATTAATTGAGTCATATTGTTTCGACATGAACTTATTACTTCTATGGTTGGTATCTACTAACCTAATATTTCATATTCAAATTATATTTACCCCATGTTTAATAATAAATTTGATTCAAAAATTCATACTTTATGAATGTATTCCCCATAAAGGTACGTCACTTTTATGAATAACTCCCATTTTATTTAATGCCGATTTTTCTTCTATGTCCATATTTTCCCTTCCAGTTATTGTTCTACTTTATATTTCTAAACATGAATATTTGTTATCTCAAATTACCATTATAGTTTTATTCTATTATTTTAAAAATAATTATTTATTATCTACTTTTATGATTCAATATTTTAACTAAATTGTATTTTAAAACATGAAAATATACCTTCTAAACCACACTCAATACTTTTGGGTTACAGATTCTATTTATTTCTCCATTTTCTCTATATTATTATTATTTGTTTCTTCAAAATTTAATATATATGTTCCTTAAATATAAAACCATTTCACTAAATATTCATTTGTTGAGGATAATAAATTTTTAATTTTCCTTTCAAAATTCCCTCATTTTATGTAATCAATATTTATAGTAAGATCACTTTGTATCATTTCATGTCAATTACCACCCACATAAAATGAATTTAACAATGGATCTATTTTAAAAAAATTTATTTGGGAAAATCCTACTTGTTAAATTATGGTATAAATTTTAATAATAACCTCATCCATTATATAAAATCTCCTTTTATCATTTTTAAAATCATCACATATATAATTAATTTTTATTATTACTTTACCTTGGTCGTTATTGTGATTTTTTCATCATTAGAAATTAATGTTTGGGTGAAATGTTTTTTATTAAAATCAGAGCATATAAAATCATTTAATTTCTTCTTCTTTTTGAAATCCTTAGGACATATCCTTCAAATATTATTTTAGTTAATATTATGAAACCGAAATCTTTCTCAAGGGTTTTATCATACTGATTCTTTATTTACGGTTTATTTTCTTCTAATAACATAGATATACGAGTACATTTTATGAATATGATGGGTGTTCACAAGAAATACTCCAATGTATTGGGTAATATTTTACATCTCATGAGATTACATGTGTGGTTCATGAGTGGTTAGCCTAATCACACTATGTTATTTTGTTGTGGGAGTGTCCCTTTAATTATGAATATAGTACATGGGTGTTTAACCTAAGTGAAATATCATTTGTTTTCTTGATGGTGATCCTTATCTATGGTGAATATTTTTTTAGCCAAATAAAAACATTTTATGTCATCTTGGTGGTGATCCTTGATATATTCTTTTGATGTTATACATTATATTATTTTTACATGTTTATGATTTCATGATATTATGATATCATTTATTTATACCATGTTTCTAGGGTGATAAACATTCTATTTATGATATCATGTTATGCCTCCTAAATTATATGTGCTGTCTCACCCTCATTATTTAATTTGATTATTATGATAATGTGAATTGGGACTCACAACTTTCTTATGATTATATTTCCATGTTGTGAATACGAGTATAACTTATGATAATTTCAGAAGGACATCAGTGTTTCTTAATTATAGATAAATGTTCGAAACTTTTATAAAATAAATAATTCATTTATAATGTACTTAATGACACAAAACCTTTTATTCAAGTGATTTTGATATTATTTATTGATATGTAATATTAAAAATGATGATATAAAATAATACTTTGGAGATTGTAACACACCATGATTACCTGGTGATATGTAATAAACATGATGATTGTTATTTACTTCTATGGTTTCCATTATTCATGGGATTCTTTACTATGTTTTAAAAAATAATATTTATTTTAATGAAAGAATAAACAAACTATTTACTATCCACTTCTATCTTATAAAATAAAAGTTATATTCTTTTATATATATATATATATTCAAACCATTATTTTATATTTCTTCTATAAAAGTATTTCCTCATAATTATTGGAGGTAACCTACATAGATTTTTACTCAAAACCTTATACACATGTGCACATTTCATTAATGTTGATTTATAATTATTCAATTAATAGTAAGTGTTTAATTTTAGATAGTTTCGGATTATTATGTTTTTCATGGTAAATAGTTTGTGATAGGTGGATACTACTTACCTTTAATTTAGAGATGGCCAATAATTATTTGTTTAAAACATATTATGGGTAATTCATATAATATTACAATTTTTTTTTTATCCCATTGGTTCTAGGATTTTGTTTCATTTAATTAATATATAATGTTATATTATAGATTATATTTAATATTTGTGGATACCATGGATGTTTTTACTCATGCATTATTATTTATTTGTTATGCAATTCAGGTTTTCTATCATGATTAGTGGATCATTATTTTAAAAGGAGTATAATATTAGGCATGAACCATCTATTATATACAATTGGTATGTCAATGTTTTATAGAGAATACATCCTTTATGTTATTATCATGTGTAAAATATTACCAAAAGATAAATTTAATGGATTATGAAATTTTGTAGCATATGGAGATCGATAATTCATTTTAAGCATTATTGTGGGTCAGAATAGACTTTACGGTTTGATGACCCAAGAAACATTATTACATATAGAGATATTATATGGATATGATAAATATTGATGACCCTTTTAAATAATTTAGAAAAAAACTCCATCTTATTAGGTTTGAAACTGATTACCCTAAAAATAATTTGATTGTTATTATTTGATAAACTGATTGTATACAAGTTATTTTTAATTATAATATTTTTATAAAAAAATTATGTTATCTGCTCAACCTCGTGATCTTAAATAGTTTCCTTCTAAAAATAAAGTTTTTGGTTCATAAAATGAAAAATAAAATAAAATATATATTACCTTATGCATAATTTTAGTTATTGAATGAAGTTGTTTTTGTAAAAAATAAATATAAATATATTACGAAATATCTACAATAACCATCCAAATATATACCCATATATGGTGGTTTATGTATAATAATTTATTAAACATAACACTACTAGTTAAGAAACTCATCAATAAAATATCCCTAATCACATTATCAATCTCACTCTAAAACCAGAAAAATCAAAGTGTGTTACATTCTCAACACCTCAATTTCATTTCACTAATGAAATTATGTTTGGTGAATGATTCCAAATCATGAAAACAATATATAGTCACACCTACATTCTAAAAAAATAATTTTTTAAAAATATTACTCCCAATCCATAAATATTATTACAGAAAAAGTGTATTCAACCTAGGTATATAGATCTCCACCATAATTCCCTCTTAATCCTTATTTCCATACCCATATTATTTTTAAAAATATTAACCACATATCATGACACGTTTATACCATGAATATTTCCATATGAAACACCCATTTTATTTAATATCATATGTCATCTCACATTGTACAATAAATCCATGTCAAATTCAATAAATAAATTTCACAAGTTTCACAATTAACATAATCTAATTTAAAAAATTCAAACATTATATGGATTTAATGCATTCAATCATTAATAATAAAGGAACATTCTTTTTTCACATTACCACTAATTTTTTTAAAATATTATTTACAAATAATTATGAAACCTAAAACCAAATCTACGGATTTTTAAAAAAATATTCTTGTTATTTTGATTATTTAGAGTGATGTTTACATTATTTTTGATATAATATGACTCATATAATATTAAAATATATATTCTATAAATATTATAGAATAAAATTAAATTTCAATATTTTTTTAGAAAATATTTAATTTTGTAACATTTTAAACATTGAAAATTTATAAAACTCTTTTTGTTATCATATATTTCAAGTGTTACAGAATTATAAAACTGTTTTAAAATTATATTGATCACCCGAAAATATTTTCACCCAATACATCTTAATTTTTTATTTCATAATTTTAAAAGAACCAAATTAATTTCCCAAAAATATTGAAGTGATTTAAATTAAAAACATCCATAATAAATATTATTTTATACCTATAAGTAGTTTTATACATGAAAATATGTATAAATAACTATTTCATGATCCATAAGATTAATTATAGACTTATGTGCATCCCATGCTGTAATTTTTAAACTAATTATTTTCTCATTCAAACTCTATATATTAACTACAAATATTATACCTAAGTAACTTGGATTTCAATCATTATTGTAATGGATATGAAAACAGAAAACATAAATTTTATGTGAGGAAAATATATGATTTTAATCATCCTTAAAACCGAATTCATTGTTAAATTTTTAAATGATTAGTGTATTTTCATAAAATAGTAAAGCATTCATTATACATAACTAAAATCCCTATATTTCATGATAATAACATCATTTGAATTATAGTACTACTAAAAATAACCATTTTACTTAAATTTGATTATAATTATTAAACATTTTTCAATCACCATGTTTCTTAAAAATAATAGTTAATTAATTATAAAATAAAAAACATTTTTAAATTTTATAATAAAATTCTAAAATTTCAATGAAATGTAATAAAATTTAAAATTTCATTAACACGTAAAATGGATCAACGATGATCATCTTGTTAGAAATCCATAAAATTAATCATTTAACATTTATTATGTGGTACTTAAAGGAATATTAATTTATTCTATGAACAATTCTATTTTATAAGAACATATAATTCTACCAAAAGATTAATCTCAAAAAATAAGACTCTTTATAGAAATAATATCATATGAAATTATATTAAACCCATAAATAATAACGATTTATTTATAATTATCTCTAAAAACAAGGATAAAAATTGAGACAAACCAATAACCACAAACATATCTTTAATTTTTACAACCCATGACAATAAAAGTATTATAAAACTTTACATATAATGTTATCACAAATTTTAAAATCATTTCTTTCATAAAAAATAGAAAAAATCCACCATTAAACCAATATACTGATAAAAAATGTTAGAATGAAAAATTAACGTCAAATTAGTTTAATTCTCTTCATAGAATATTTATCTAGTTAATTTAATCAAAATAAACTAGGAGTTTTTCGTTTTATTCATTCTTTTATAAAATATATTTCTCCAATACCAAGACCCATTATGAAAATCATGGAATTAACTTGGGGTGAAAGGAAAGACATTATAAAATAGATATACCTTTGATTATAACAATCCAAAATAATATATTTATATGACCACGATTTAACCTAAATTAAACCCCACCTCGGTCGCATATAATGTGAGATGGGAATGAGGATAGATGAAATAATGATAAATATAATATTGAGTACTTCCAAAACTATTCAGTTATCCATCACAATTATTTAATCATGCACCAAACCATGTTTTATATATGGTATTGTATTAATTAAAATTCATGGATAGAAATCACATTTATTTATAAATGAATAAAACATTGATTTTATTATAACATATCATCCTACATTATATCAAATCTTGAAATCACCGAACACTCACTTCCAAATACTATATTTAGAGGGTTATATTAATAATTAATAATTAATCTACTCTAATTATGATTCCAACATAAATTTTTAAAATTTATAGTCAAATTATTTATATTTTATTATTTCTAAACTAAAAATTATACTCTAATTATATCAAAAAAACATGGGGCATTACATCTAGTAATGTGGCATTTAGGCCTATATTAATAAGGGTTTTCCCTAGGGCCATCACTATTAATATATATAACCTTTTTAAATGTAATGTATTTAAAGAACTACCATAACACCCCTCTATGTCATAGGACCATCCCTACTTCAATTTTTTAGGCATTATAAATCCTGATGAACTTCTGTAGAGACATTAAGGGGATCAGTGAATTAATTTGAAATAAAATTTATTGAATCCTTACCATTAAATTAAATGAATTTTAAAAATAAATATAACTATGAGGATGAATAATCCATATATGTTTAATATAATTATAATAAAAAAACCTGCATAGAAGAATCATAAATTAACTAGTGGCATGTGATTTGTTTTCAGGCTCACCCCTAATGGGGGTGACATTCTTTTTCTATTTTTGTGAAATTAGAATAAAAGATTCCAAAAAAATCATAAAGTTAATACAATATTAAAGGTACTATACTTAACCCATGTAATTATTTTTCAACAATTTATTTATCTCTCAATAGTTATATGTTATATAATCCATCCGTTTTATAATTAATGTTCAAATAAGATTGAAAATATCTTCAGTAATTTGTACAATGCATCAACATCAATAAGTAAATATTTCTAATGTCACAAAATACCAAAAATAAAAAATGTAAGATCATGTTAATCATAAAAATCCTCTATAAATTTTCAACTACACTTATATATAATTTTAATTTATCAAATATTATTTTTACTCATAATAATTAATCCAACATCATAGAACATTAAAATTACATGAGCTTTGAATATCCTAGATTATTCTAATATGAAATCCAATTATTCATATATGAGATCTATATTAATATTTTTTATTCTTTGAAATCATAGATAAACTCACATTTAATCTTCAAAATCTTATGTTTATTTATACTCAGTCTTAATTATTCTATGTGTTTTTTTATTACACTCATTTGTTCAGAATTTATTAATATGATACTTTTGGATTTATCTTATTTGTTATTTATCATTTGAGTTTAATGTACATTAAAACTATTATTTTCTAAAAGATTCTTCAATAAAATATAAAAATATCAAATTACATTAGGAACTATTTATCTTCATTAGTGAAATTCCATTTTATTTTTTAGAATACAAGCCTTATATTTTATTACATGAGCTAACTAAAATTATTTACTTCAATATTATCCACTACCTCAACAAAATCATCTATAAACTCATAAAATGCATTTGGATGATAAAGATTCAACTATTCATAAAAATATATATAACTTATATCATATCAATATAAATTCAACCCTCAATCATCATCATAATCCAAGTGAAACTTTTACACAACATATATATATATATATAAAGATAAATTGTTATTATAGTTTACATCAAATTCCATTCATTTTAATTTATTCTTTATGTTGAGTTACATCTCAAAAATCAATGAAACTCAGCCATAGGTTTATCTTATTATATATATTGTGTTTATAGAATGATTAAGACAGTCACATAAAATCCTCTCATTATTTAATTGGGTAAAATATATTTATTTTTCTTAATCCTCAGAAGAACAATAATCATCATTCCCAATGATATTGATAATATATCATTTTAACAATTCATCATTTCATCTTACTCATTCTTTCATACTAGAGTATATGTATAAAAAGTGATTCAATTTGAAACCCAATCCAATGGGTTTCTTAATATCCCATATTATATTTCAATCGGTATCATTACTGACCATATTTTGAAAAAAGTAATTATAAACAATAAATAAAATATGTTTCAATAACTCTTTTGGGAAATATTATCTCCCCTTTATATGTTTTTAAATACCCAAAATGAAATCTAAGTAAATTTATTCTCAAAATACATCTTATTATCTATCATTTACTCATATAATTACCTTATTAGAAAAAAATAAAAAAGTTGATATTAGTGATTCATTGAATAACCAAGTCTAATCCCACATAATAATATAAAGGTATAGAAAATAAGCACGATAAATTAATTTATCAACCTTTTTCTTCATAGTAATAAATTATTTAATATCCCATTCCTTTTAACCATCAAATTTCTCCCTCTTAGTTTTAGAGTTGACTATTTCCATATAATTATTTATTAAATAATACAAACATAGAAATAAATGAAATTTTCAGATGTTTGACAAAATTTTTACAATTCCTTGACTTTCAATCGTGAAAAAACATCTATAATCATTAAAACACATTTCATTGTTAGTGGGAAAACTCTATTATACCATGATCACGAATTTTCCTACTTTTAATTAAATACATCAAGTATATTTTTTGTTGAAACTATCCTGAACTGATTTCACTTTTTTCAAATAACTCCATGATGAATATAGTATATTCACATTCCATATTAACATATCACTTTAAATTATTTTGATAAAAAAATATAAATATTTGGAAAATAATAGATTCTCCCATGAATCCTTTAGAGGGAGTAATAAAGATGTTATTTATTTATGAACATAAAAAATACATTATTTTTTCACTAATTTTTTTTGAATAATTCATGAATACTCTATTAATTTTATTTCCAACAACCTAATTGGGAGTCTGGGTATTCTTTTTCATTTCATATTTCTCTTTGGGTAGAATTTATTCCCCTCTATTAGCATGTCACTTGAATTACCATATTTTTTTTATCATTCTTCCAATAAACAACTACACAATAAACATTATCATGTATTTTAATTTCTTATGGAGTTGGTTATCTAGAGTGAAAATCTATTTAATTTTTGACGACCTTTAATCAGGATTTTGAACTTTAGTAAAGTTCTTATCACATCATGGTTATTCTTTTACATGATATTATATGTGATAATGTCTTAAGAAAACCTTTCACCCTGAAAGGAAATATAATTTCACTATTATGATGAGAACCCTGATGTTCATAGAAATTATTGTTAAATATATGTTTACTGGACAAATGAAATTTTCTAACAGTACATTGATGATATAGGATATCAAGGGTTGGACACTACTCGAAAAAGCCCCTAAACCCATGATTCTTCCAAAACATTGGAATAGGGGTCTGTCAGGACCTATAACCATATTATTGAAAAAACTAGGGGTATAATTCCTCCTCTACCAATGGTTATCTTAGGGAATAATTGGTATAGATCTGAGGGAATTATCATATACCCACCGTTTGAGAGAACTGTGGGTATAGGTTTTCTACGTCAACGCGGGGAAAACAATTCTAATGGAACATAAACAATTTGTGGGGAAAACTCTATTATGAAAGTTTTCCCTCATATACCCATGTTATAGATTAATATATTTAGGTTAATATATATATATATATATATATATATATATGAAAAAGAAAATTCAAAGGAGTGGTAACAAGTTGTGATTTAGATGCAGAGATCGTAAGATTGAAACCCACAAAAGAATTTTTTCTAAAACCTTTACCTATAACTTTATAACAGTGGGTATAAGGCTATAAAACAGTGGAAAAAATATATTCCTATATGAAAAAACTAATACCAACATTTTGCAGAATCGTGGGTATAAGTCGTGGATCTATACCAACACCTCTGTTTCCCACGGTTCCCAAAAACCATGGGTATATCCTATACCCATGGTTTTGGGGGCTATACCCATGATTTTGAACCATGTGTATAGGGAATGTTTCCATTAATGGGAGGATCATAATTCATTGAGACTTCTTCTAATTATGGATATCCATGGAAATATTCAAGGTAATGTTGTTATGAGAACATGAACCACCAATTGTAAATCCACATTTTTTTCATTGCATATTCTTATCAATAGATGTGTGTAAGTGTCTAAATACATTAATAATATTATTAATTTATATCATGAATTACATTATTTAACATATTAAATAAAATAGTGGGGAAACATTCTCACAAGGAAGAATGACATGTTGGGTGCATCATAAGTTATATTTCATTTTTTTAGTAAGCAATGGAAGGATTTTCCCTTTCTATTCTTTAATGAATATTTGTATATAAGGTACTTTGATGGAAATAGAACTACATAATTAAGTATGTAGACATGGAAATCCATTGGAAAGTTCATTTCTAGAAATTTAACAAAAGTAAAATTGATTAATTATGTTAACAATACTATTATCCAACCTTCGTGATCATAGATACTGAGACAAACATATTATATTACATGGTGTGAATTTTTATGATGATTTTTTTCATTAATATATTAACATATTTCTTTATAGGATCCTTATCATGTTTCCAAATGCTATCATTAGAAATTAATAGATTTTAATTAAATATATAGAGAATGGGTCCTAGATTTTCACACAATAACGGTATTCAGAAACTTTTTTAAATAATATAGAAATTTAACATGTTAAATAAATATTAAAACTATATTTGTTTTATTAATTATTTATGAATGGTTAATAAAATATATCTGGTTATTCAATTATTCTAGAGAACATATCAGTGTTTAATATTTAATAAAAATTTATTCATTATTATTATTCTAGATTACGTTTCTTGGGGAAAAAACACATGAACTTCATGAGACAAGGGTAAAATTCAACCTCACAAAATATATGCAAAAAGTGAAATTTTTATGAATCTTTATGAATTTTCTTCCAAATCCCCAGTTTAGTTTGAATCTCTATTTCATGGAAAAGGTTATGTTAAATGTCAATCTTACACAAGGAGACTTCAGTGGAATATGAATTGAGTTCACACAACCTTGAGGGAGCCAGCCACCAGTTGTGTGGCACCAACAAAGTTGTACGACACACCACGTGAGATAGAAAAACATTTACTAATAGATCATCATAAATTTTTTTTGATGTATATAATAAATTAAATGATTCAAAATCTCATTCACACAACAATCTATTTTAGGAATCATACATATCCAAAACATCACAATGATTCCTACATGTCTAAACATGCATGAAAACCCAAATATTGGACCTAAATATCTTTACATTATGCTTGACATGGCTTCACGCAACGTCCCAAAATATCAAAATGATTTCAATAAATATAACATTATGTCATGTGACTCTAAGACTTACACAACACCAAATTACATTCACATCTATATCACCACCATACATGTCATTCCCTTGTATCAGATCCCATGGTTCTCACATCTATAAGCATAAAAAACTCCAAATTTACCTGGAAAAAACTCTAGATTCTCCCAAAGAAGCCTCCTTCTTACTAAAATAGATTTATTCTTCTTTACAACTCATATACCCCTCATCCATTCAAATAAATTATATTTTAGAAAACATCCTCAGTATGGCCCATATTCTTAACCTTCATGCTCAAGAACATTTCTACAAGAATAGTCTGGGTGGCCTCGTTGCCTTCTACTCGTAAGAACAGGAACCCTAACCCTATTTCCCTTGAATTCTACCTAAAATGGGAAGTTCTCACCCCTTTTTCTATCCAAAAAATCTAATAAGTGGATATATTTTCCCTGATAATGGAATAATTAATTTAGTCTAACCATTATTTCCCTCTACAAGTACACACATGATCCTTGGATCCTTCTATAATACCACCATAACCAAGACTAATAAATTTTATATGATAGACCCCAAACCTATGTCGAATATTTAATAATTTAAACTATGAAACACTAATATCCTAGACATAAAATTTCAAATTGTTTAAAAATGTTCTCATAATACGACATTAAACTGAAGCCTTACCCTATTTGATGGAAACAAGATTCCTCATGTCGAATACTTTCAATAACATCTCCAAAAATATGGGAATCACCTATGTGTAGTTTCCACATCACCACATATTATAATTCCATTCATGAAAAAATAATCCTAACTATAAGATGCCAAATTTCATATACACCGTTCACATGACCTTAAACTATGAAGTCGAACTATATGGATTTTGATCCATGTCTCATAATAGGTTTGATATGAAAAATCTATGTTTTTTAATCCCTATATTAAAAAAAATACATTTCACACTTGTTTGGAGAAATCTTTGATGTTTGATGAACTTTTAAGAGTATTCTAAATCTCTCATTATCTAAATTAGAGGCTCCATAAAAGTTTCTATAACCCTATGAAACTAACCTATATTTGGCCACATACATGGAAAGTGTGTATGGAAATATTCCCTAATAATCTGTTATCCCATGACCAAAACATACATTATAAGTGTGTGAGGGAATTTATTCACTATACTCTAAATATATGAAGCACCCTCACTCGAATTTATACTTATGACCCCTCCAAATGCATCATAATTTCAGCCCTAATCAATAAGTATAGGGTACCATAGGTAAGTAGAATAATATTCTTATACAATGAGTATATGATCCTTATTTTATCTACTTAGGAAACATGACTGAGTTATTTACAAGTTTTGATAAGACATAGATTCTATATGTGTCGAAACTAGGAATCCTTTTATGATAAGCATATGATTCTAGGTGTAATGAGAATAAGATTCCTCACATAAAAATACAAGTCTTCCCATGAAAAAATCACATGATAGATGATTCAAAATGCATTGGATGTCTTACAAACTGAAGGTAATTTTAGTTGTGGTGATCATGGGATTCCTAGAGTTTTGTATATGAGATTCCTTATTTAATAAGAATGATACTCCCTCAAAGATAAAAACAAGATGGAATTTTACGTATTCCAAACATAACCAATATCTTAATTAGCTCCAAACCATGTGTATCCTCATTTTTATTGAAACTAGAGGCATAATTAATTGGTGTCCACTAGAAAATGAAATCACGAATGAGATTCAAGAACTTGTTATAGATTTAAAATGGAGACCTAAACTAGGAAATAAACTCTATAGAGTAATACACAGAAGGAAGAGATGAAATCCCATCACCGCATTCAGATCAAAGAGATAACATCATAATCCATGTTTTTTGAGTCCACCAACCTTCAGAAAGTAGGAATACAGGGAAATAATGTCTCCTGACCAGTCAAAATAAGAAGATCCCCAAAAAGAGCATCAAATGTTTTCCCATATGGAAGTGTCAGAAAATAATGATTAAATAGTATATAATTATATATATAAATATATATGAATAATGAAATGATATTTATTTATTTAAATAAATAGTCATTATTTTTGGATTGATATATAGTAAGAAATAAGGACATTCTAATTTAACAGTCATGTGAAGATGATATATTAAATACTAGTTAAATAAATTTTAAATTATTTATTTAGGAAATGATATTTATTTTTCCAAAAGTTGATATCATGTAAAGTAATTAGTAATAAAAATATTATTATATCAATATGGTGTTTTTTTATAATTTAAATAATAATAAGAATGTAAGATCAGTTATTATTATCTAATAATATCTTAATATAAACCAAACGATATCATTATCAACATTAATTATCACCACTCTACACAAATAATTTTAGAGAGAATCCTCTCAAGAACTATTGATTTCATCCTCTAAAATTCTTTGAAGAATAGAGATAAATTATCTTCATCAAACCTCTTGACTCTAGAAAGAACAATGATAATCATTTCACCTCATCAAGATTCCCGTTGAGATCAATGATAGAGGATACAAGTGTTAAAGTCTTTCATGCTAGCAGGTATTTCAATAGTGATGTTTGGATGTTTTTGGTGCATGTGTGGATCACTGTTAGTTGGATTATACATTTTTATCCTCAAATAGAATGATAATATGATGTGAATATATCGTATTACCTAAATATTACAATGAATTCAAATTTTAGGTAATTAATTATTTTTAAATCATAATTATAATTTATATTTTATTATAATGTCTTATGGGTTCCAAGGGTGCTTTCATATTTTTGTATAGGTATATACGATGAATTTTAGGAATTATCATTATTTCTAATGGTCTTGAACAATATTTCTACACTGATAAAACTTTATGTGGTATATGATCAATTGCACAATAATTTAAAATTATCTATTTATCATTGATTAATTGATTGTGTTTTTTTTTTCATTTTTCCTTTATTACTTATTTGACAGAAATGTTAAATAATTTTGTTTTTCAAAAAAACAAACCACTTTTAGTTTCATATAATCTTAAATAGTTTATGAATAAGTGAATAATGATTAGCGATTCCATTGGTAGGGGCCACATATTCTGTCCAATAGACATGGTTACATGATGTGTAACAGAAAATACTTTTCATATACTATGGTTCACTAAAGTTGGATGAAATATGGTATAAATAATATACTGACCAATAAATATTATGTGGTGATTGTTAAATTCATGGCATGTTCATGTGGCTAGAACGACCATGGTTTATTCTATTACATGACAGTAGACTACATACACAACATGTTGCCTTTGTTTTTTTGAAGGGAATTTCAGGTAATATTTGGGGTATAATGATCATCACGTATTAATACACAACGTGCAGTAATTATATCTACTAAATAAAAAGATTATTCACTATATGTCTAGTGTAAACAACTTATACCTCACAAGTATCTATGTCTAAAATAAACAATGAGTCCCTTGGTATATTTTATAGACACACAATAACAGATATATATGGCTTGTAGCTTGTTTGTATATGTTGTGTATCTCAATGAAGATATACTACAAGTCCATAGAAATAAATATTTCGAACTAAATAGTAAATAATTATAAAGTGTATCTTTTTAGAACATGTTTTATTTTCCCATAGTAATTAACAAAATTATGTTACATAAATAAAAATTTATTGCATTATTAAAACAAAATTACATGTCTAGAAGCTAATGTACTTTCAATGTAATAAAGTATTCATAATTGATAAATGATGAATACATTCCATGTAATTATCTTAAAATATTAGGGATGAAATTTACATGACATGTTTCCACAGATGATGGGAATCTTAAATACTATTCAGATTGACAAAAAAAATAATTAATAAAATAATTCAACAATGATTATCTTAATATTAAAGAATAAATTGAATGGAATTTTAGGTAGTTTATATCTTCATAATCATTTAAAGTGTGGATGATCCTGGGATTACACCAAATGATTTATATGATTAGTT
Organism: Viscum album; assembly: GCA_963277665.1. NCBI lineage: Eukaryota > Viridiplantae > Streptophyta > Magnoliopsida > Santalales > Viscaceae > Viscum > Viscum album. Next base: position 1,210,533,995 of record OY728153.1, on the reverse strand, counting down.
TCCATTAATTAATTATTATTAAATGAAAATGATGGTGTGCATATCATCCCCTTCTATATAAAGTGTTAGAACTATATGTATGTAGTTTCTTCCAAGGAAACCCCCTTAACCATTCCACTAGATACCTGATACATGTTTGAGAAAAATCATGTGTAATGTTATATATCCCACTCAAGAAATTTATTAAAATTATTGAGATTCCGTAATACTAATACATAATATACATATAAACATATTAGGAATTTTACAATGTGAACAAGGGTAGGTTTCACGAGTTATTTGAAAAGAGTTAAGTGTTATTTAATATAATAGTTCTTGTGTTTGTGATTATCATATTTGACTATTTTAAATACTATTTACATAGATACACATGGGGCTAGTGTAGAGTTTTGTGAATTGTTTCTCCCCATATATTATATATTGAAATATTAAATATATTAAATCATGGGTGTACAAGTTTTATGGAAATAATGGATTTCCTCCTTAACAGAGAATTTGGTGGAGAATGTGATACCCTTTTTGAATCGATAATATTTGTTAAACCATATGCCTAGCATAATGCTTGTTCACCTCAAACCTCTCATCAATGGTATTCATGGAATGATATTAGAGGGACTAAATTAATTGAATTAAATAATTAATCTAACTATATAATTAGATGTATAAACTTAAAGATCCTCATCCAACCACTATTAAATACATTCTACATGGATAATTACATAACATTGGGATATTTAAACAGAGATATCATCTATTTTGAGAGAGTTAAATGATGAACGAGGAAGGTTTGAGTATCTAAGATCAAAATTGACATATTTATTTCTCAACATTGGATAATATTTTTTCATTAGTGATGAATATAACATTGTGGATGGGATTTTTATTTTGTGAACATAGCCCTATTTTTATATCATTGTGACTATAGATTGATTATTTGATTAATTTAATGAAGAATTAACTGTTGCTATGTTCTATTGATTTTTTTGAACCTAATATTTTAGATCTTTAATTCTAGAACTTTTATCTATTTATTTATTTCACTAGATTCCTCAAACAAAGATGATAGATGAAAAATTATAGACATATTTTGTTCTCACATTTGTGGTTAATGGTTTTACCCTATATTCTTTATGGGTTTATCATTAGTATTCAATAAGAACATTTATTCAGTCACTCAGTGTAGACCAAGTCATTGTGCATTATATTATAGGTTCCATGGTTTATTATTAAATATTTATATTTTTTATTATGGCTTTATGGAGGTTCATTCAATACTATGTAATTTGTAAAAAATTCAAGGACAACAATTTAGAAATTTGGAACTGAGAGAAACAAAAAATGGTTATGAGAGTTATATTTTTTCAATTAAGAGTGTCCAGAATAAGATTTATAGACCAAACATGTCCTCATCAAATATGTTTTGGGGATATTTTGATGATAATCATAGAGGATATGATAATATTGGTGAATATTTTTGGGTACGATTGGAATTGTAAAATTCAACAACTACACATCCTATAGTTCAGAAGAACACATGTCATGTGTCATAATGATATTATGTTAGGGTTTCTTATTGTGAAAATAGTATGCTTCCATTTTTTTAGGATGACATGGAATATTTCCCTAGATGAATGTCCTAGTGTGTAAAATTTTTACATTTCCAAGAATCCCAGGTTCTCTAAAAAACTACATGGATAGGGAACATTTCATGATTCCTTAGAGGAACATCACTTGGGTGCCGATACACTCAGATAGTACCAATCTTGACCAATACACCATTTATGTAAATCTATATACTATATAAGTGGTTCTTTATACACTATGTTGGATGAGTATAAATGAGTAGTTAGTTAACGTGTGGTGAAACACCATGTACCACCTTGGAAATGTCATGTATTTTCATGTCACTAGGATTAGGACCAGGGAGAAATCACTTTCTTAAGGGTTACCATAATGTATGTGATGGTTGAGTTTCTAATCCCCATATCAGGGTTAGGGATCCCATTTTGATACATATGCAAAAATATACCTTATTTATGAGTCAATCATTGATAGGGTTGGTTATCCCCCTGTTTGAACTTATGTTATGATCCAATATTCCATATCCTTTGGTATGAAATGTTATCCCATCAAATTCATATAGTTTGTGTGATACTGTCTTAGGGGAAATTATATATGAATTAAGATATAACCTTATAGACATAGAGATAATCCTATATATTTGTGTTATACTCTGATTCAATCAGGTATCCCTCAATACACAGAGTGTGATCATATATTTCTGAGTTGAATTCCCGAATCATAGGTGTATTCTAGTAAGAAATGTATTTAATTAAATTATTTACTAAAAGGTAACAAGGAACTCATCCTTGATATTACAAATTTTTTAATTTGAATGAATAATAAATTTTTTTGAATGGTCAAAAGTTATGAGACCTTGATTAATGAATTGCATCCTTATAGGACAATATCTGGGTTATCCCTTCATTACTATCTGGATTTCATTTTGCAGATTAAATTTTTAATGATTTAATTCTTGGTGATTTTTGGGTGTAATAATGGATATTTATATACTCGCCCTTATAGGGTATCTACCCACACATTTTATGTCTTATGCATTCGACATAATATTTTCTAGAATAATAGATACACCTTGTTTGGTTGGTGAATAATTTTTATTTTTTTTGTAGGAGTATAAATGTGGTCAAAATAGAGAAATCATCCTTGGATAGTGTATTCCATAGTAGTCAGTTTGGACATACATTCTAGTTTTTGGGAAAACAGTTTTCCCTCTTTATTCCAGTTTTATATTATGGTACTCTATTATGGTGTATTAGAGGTTGTTCACTCATTTAATACTCTGGTTGATTAAAATTATGAATTACCCTAGTGTATATAGAGATACATGGAAATATATACATTTACATTCAGATAAGTGTCCCCTTATAAATGAAATTAATACTTGGTGTTGGTTACCATCCCCTGGATTATTAGAAATGGGATTAGGGTTGCACTTTTGGCTTACCACCTATCTTGGTGGCTGTCGGTGGGCCGAGTGTTGTAATTGTGGAATTGAAGAATAGGTTTCCTTAGGGTGGAGTTTGGAGGGAGAATATTTTTAAGGATATTTATGGGGTTTAATTAAATAGTGATAAAGCATCTTTAGTTTTACTCTATAACCTAGGATCCTTATGATGGTGAAAGAGAGGAAATATCCATTAAAAAGGATTATAATACCCCACTTATTGACTCAGCACATTGATACATTCGTTACAGGGTAAGAAATGGTACATTCATCATATAATAATGAGTTTTGGTTTCTATGTCCTCATTTTGTTAGTTATTGTTTCTCCAAGTGGGTAGTGAGTGGTACTTACACCCATTAATCAATGACAATACCATACCCCTATAGTAAAGGATGATACATTTCCACAAATTGTGTAGAAGAACATTCCATCTATATATTATTAAGAAAAACACAAGTATAGTGTTATTTATGAGTTCAATATGTAGAGGGAACTCAGGCTCTAGGATGATACAAACATGTAGAAAGAAGAGGAATAGCTAGAGTTAATGGTCCTAGTGCTCCTTATTGTGTTGTCAACTTTTGAAGAAATGGTGGTTCTTACAATTTTCCTTGTCTCTGGAATTGATGGAAATTGGTGGATAATTTTGACACAAAAACATGTTGAGATGAAAATTCATTTGATCATGTTCAAGTGTATCTTTTTATAAGAGTATTTACTTGTGAATCTAGGTCTAATGAACACCCATAAGATTCTCACAATGTAATAAGGAATCATGTTTGTGGCTTAGTATGTGTCGAGGTTCACCAAACTCATAAGATACTCTCTTGAAATGGTTAATGATGGGTACTTAAATATATATATATATCCATTTTATAGGGGAACCGTAGATATATTTGATATGGAGTGAAAAAACAATGTATTTCTACATATTCTAGGGTGTTGGAGTATTCCTTAGTTGTATAACGTTTTTTAAAGTGAAGCTATGAGTAGAAGGTGCTGGAAGTGGTTACACAAGAGTTTAGTGCTTAGTGGTATACAACATATTGAAAACATCATGATCATGGGACCATATATTCATTACGTATTTTATTAGACCATAGGGTTAGAAATAAGATATTTATAGTAGATATATAAAAAATTAAAGAATGTTGTTTGTTTTCATGAGATAGGAATGTTCATATTTCTCACGAATTCCCACCCTTTTGATAAATTAGAGGCTAGGTAAGAAGTGGAAATATAACTTTTTAAGTGGATATGATGTTATTATAGACATCATTGACGAATTTTGTGATATCCATAAGTATTTAATCATGTAAGGGAATTCGAGGGAGATTTATGAGGTGGTTTATGTTATAAAAATATATGAATTCCATAACTTCTATGTGGAAAACACTATGATAAGAGTGGTGGTGGATAGAAAATTTATAATTTTAGTAATTTGTGTCTTATACACCAATGTATAATGGTATTATTCAAGGAATAATATGTTTCATCTCTTTCATTTCTTCGATTTTTGTTGACCCAGGTGTGAGTAATTACTTCTGAGACTTATCCAATGATTAGGAAAACGATATTCTAGTGAAGACTCTTTCCCAACCCTTATTAACAGAGACATATAATGAAGACAATTCTATAATCAAACTCATCCATCAATTATCTGTATTATCCTTTAAGTAGAAAAATTCTCATTGGATATCTTCAAAATAATGATGAGAACATATTAATATATTCTTGGTATGGGTTAGCTATCTATCACTCATGCCCATATTGACTGTTTCTAATAAAGAATGTAGTTTAATCAGGATGATAGTTAAATATTTACCTTTAACATAGAAAAATAATTATAGTTATAGTAGGATGGAGACATGTATAAGATATTGAAATTGATTTTAAATCAGTTGGATAGATTAAATCTTGGTACAATAGACTCAGTAGATGTTATGTTCCCTTCTATGTGATATGTACCTCCCATAGTTGCTGTTATGAAACCCTTTCTGTTTGATTTTTATGTAAATAATGTATAATGTAAATTTTTGGGAGAGTTTTCTAATCTTTTAGAGGGCTTTGGGTATTTTATACTAGTGAATGGGTGGTTCATGGTTTGTAGAAACCACAGAACACATGTATAAAACTTTATATAGTAATAAATAATCTAAAGGGGATGCGCATAGGCTACACATGTCTTTTTTTCCAAATCACGGGAAATCCTAGAAGTAATCAAGGGATTCAAAATATGGTTTTTGAAAAAAAAAATGTGGTAGTGACTTTGGAATAGTAAGCACAAGTTTTTGGACACCATGCGAGGAAACCACGAGAAGATATCCTCAAGGTAGTGGCTATTGAATGGTTATCGTAGGGTTTGTCTAACCATGAAACTAAACCATGCAAAGTGTCAAACATAGATCCTTAAAAAGGGGATGTAAGTTGGCATCTGTTTTTAACCACTCTTTTCCCAATAATGGATATAAATCGGTATTTTGTCTTCCCCAAAGGTCAAAAAAGGTTCTCCTATTAATCCAGAGGTGACGCGAAGGCTTCACATGGATATTAGAAGTTGATTCATTTGTATAATTGTTCATTCTTATATGTTCTTATTTTGTTTGTAAGATTCCCTTAAAATCTCCACTTTGTATCTTAGAACTACCACTATGTGCACCGATATAGGGGTATGTATTCCAAATATGATTATATTTGGCTTGTCTCATGATAGGGGTAGAGATCTAAGGCGGATTCATGAAGATTCAACCTATTTTTGGGACGTTTTTGTGCCATTTATCATTTTAACCAAAACTATAGAGATAGGTGGATTCTCTCTTGAATCTTATTGATAGACTAATTGAATTTATTTAAAATTGAATTTTTGGTGTGAAATTTATTATGAGTAGGATGAGTAATTATGGTTAAAATATCTCTTGAGTGACTGTTTGCGGAAAACATGTGAAATGGGTGTTTTTATAAATTGGTTTGGTACTTGTTTTCAAAATTTATATTTTAAATTATGCATTTTTATGGAATTTTGGTTAATGGATTCATCAAAATTTTATAAATATAAGGGATAAATTTATTCAAATTTTATGTGTATAGTTTATTTGAATTAGTTTGTTTAAAGGTTATCAATAAAAGAATACTTTCATTGAAAATGTTGAATAAGTTGTTTTTTGCAATGGTTTTGGGCATAATGGTTCTGTGTGTTCATGTGAATTCAGGACAGATAAGGATAAAGAGTCTCCCTAATAGGCCCTCCTCCATAAAAATGGTTCACTAGGTGATAGCTTAGTGATAGGATGACAAACCACTCCCGAGTATAGGGAGGTCTAAGTTACATGCATGGTTATATGTGTGGATCATTGGAATGGAATTTTTATTCAAAAACATATATTTTGAAATGAATTTTAATTATTGGATGGTTTTCCCCAAAAAAAACAGTTTTTTCTAGAAATTTGTGTGACATGAAACTTTTTTATATTTAGTTAAAACTGTTTTGGGAAGTAGTTTATATATAGTTACAAACTATTTTTAGAAGTTGTTTATATTTTTTTGTAAACTATTTTTGGAATTGTTTGATATTATTTTTTTATATAAATGTTTCTAAATTTTTAATCGTTGTGGTGTGGGTATAGAAGTCATTAAGAAATAACAATTGAGTTTTTGTACTCACCCCTTCTTTGGCACTTTGGTGCTTTGTAGATGTCATATTTTGAGACATAGGAAATGGTAAAGTATCACATGTCTTTCGCATTGCATCATGATACTTGGGATACTTTCTGATGATGGAGAAAAAAGTATGAGCCACATAGAGCCTTGTGGTCATCTTGGAGTTTTATTAGTTATCTGCCACTATATACTTTGATATGAGTCATGATTCCATTATAGTACAGTTTTGATGGTTTGGAAATAAAAGAAATGGTTTTGTTTTCATTCTTTATTTCATGCATTATATAGTGTCTTTTTTGGTTTGGTTTTACTGGAATATTAGTTTTACTATTAATGGGTAAATCGTCAGCCACAAGTATTGAAACCTTACGAAATTTATTTCCAAAATTTGGAATCTTAAAGATGTTTCATAAGGAATTGTAGAATCCTCCCACATTTTCAAGGCAATGAGAAGGATGGATGTCACATTATAGATATACTATAATTTATTCCTTAAGGGCATGCCTATTTTCCCCTACATTATGCGGTTGAATTCTAAATTTAATTATATCCTAAAAATTATATAATATCATTAGAATCATATCAGATGACTGATTCTATGGTTAAAGAGATAACAGTGTAATTGGTGGACCTCAAGAGGAAATGATTAATATGGCCTACTTCGTCACCGGTGTAGTTTTTATACCATTCTATAATAAGGTATATGTGAGCCTAAGGATGTGTGTCAATTTATTCTACTTGAAATAGGTGAAAATATTGAATTAGTGTCCATTAATGAGAATCATTGAACTCTTAAATTTGATAAAAAAGTAAAGGTGGGTTTCAAAGATTGAACTTAGTGAAAGATGTACCCATCTATAGGTTTCTAAGGGGGATATTCTGAAAATGAAATTATATTTTCACTATAGTCCTTGGAAATACATGTTGATTACATTTTTCATGAAACAAACCCATATAGTGTTTGTAGGACTCATGAATTAGATCAGTCAACCTTTCAAAATCCATTTTCTTATTGTATTTATCGATGAAATTCTCATTTAACTACCATAAAATATGGATCATGATGTGGAATTGGAAATGGTCCAAAACATAGTTTAATAGTATAAATTGCATGGAACACTCTATAAGATTCTTTTCTAGAAAAAATGGGTGCTCATTTGGGGAAATGTAATCTTAGAGGAGGGAGTGTCTATTGAATTAGTAATTACTGCATAACAGATTACCTAGGATCCATCTATGAGTGAGAAAGAAGTGTATAAAATCCTTGGTTTTGTGGGATATTTCTAGAGATTTATAATATATTATACTATATTGTTAATCCATTTATTTAATTAACATAAAAGTAGAAAAATTTATTCTATTAAAAAATTACAAATGGTCATTGAGGAGTTACGAAAGTGGTTGAGAAGTGATCTCATCTTGAGGTTTCTATAAACTAGGGTCATGTTATTACTATTTTTTGATTCATATGAAGTAAGTATTAGGTTTATATTGATGTGGATATAGGTTGTTGTAGCTTAAGGGTTTGGGTAGCTTAGGTCCCTTGAGAAGACTTATGAAACATATGACTTTAATATGTTAGTGGTAGTGTTTGTCCACATGAATTGGTGATAGAACCTTATTGGTGGTCCGTTTTTCATTTTGAATGATATATTATTAGGTAAATATTCAAATAAAGGGATATCAAGTTGAGGTAGTGGTGATTAATAGTGTTTATAGGGGTACATGGCTTTCAGGTTGTTTATAGTCTAGAAAAGTGGAATGTAGTGATCTCTTTAATCAGTTAAAAGTTTTACTTGTATATGGTAGGAGATATGTTAGAGAATTTGAACTAATTATAAATATCATTGGTGGAAGAGGGAGTAGAAATGTATATTCCGTAAATTGTTGTTCTCCCTCTAATAATTAAGCATGATATGGAATCACAACAAGGATATATTGATTCTCAGGTTCTATTCATGTAGATATTCATAGAACATAGACCTTATAGATATTATGAAGATGGGGATCATTCCATCCTCTTCTACAAAAATTAGGTAGTACAAATAACACTTAGAGAGGAGATTCTAATATATCTATATATATATACCTTAGCTGTACACAATACAGTTGAATGGATGTACCAATATCCCTCGATATAGTTTTTATGTCAAGGGATAAATAATTGTTTTATAGAGTTCATCTCTTGATGTCTAACATGTTAGAATGTTACAACCTTACACTAGGATGTAGTGTGTTGGGACAAACCCATTTAGGTATCAAAATGGATGTTTTTTTATATCAATGTGTTTTTTGAGGGGATATCCATAAAATATGAGAGGACATAATGATATCCTTGTAATCCTATATTGGATCACCAATTCATCCCACTTCCTATCTACCATAAAGAATATTTTGATAGAAATATTAGGATGATTCAATGTATAAGAGATCATATTGATTCATGGTGTTCCCCTGAAAATTGTATAAGACCATAATGATCATTTTACTTCTTGATTATAAATTTTTTTTCATTAGTATTTCTAGAACTAATTACTAATGAGCATGATATTAAAATCCCAGATAGGTGACCATATCACGTGGACCATTCAGTTTCTAGAAAAAATGTTGTGGTAATTCATATTACAATTTTTCCAGACAAAGAGTATCACCTACCCTTTTTATGGGTTTCATATAATTATATTTGTCACTCAAATATTTGTAAAACACAATTTTATGCCTTTATAGTAAACCTTTAAATGCATCATAGTTCAGGTCTGAGTTTGGAAAATAATTACTTATAAGGAAAAATCTAGTTTGTGTGATGATGAAGAAAGTGAAAGTCATCAAATAACTTATGAAATATGCCCTTTCAGTTTAATATGGGGGTTATATGTTATTTAAAGGTAGATCCTTTGTGTGTCTTTTAGTTATTTCTCCAAGGTGAAAATCCATCTATGAGGTTTTTCAGTCCATTTTATAATTTATAAAGTATAATACAACATTCATACAACATATCTATACCATCATAGTTGGAATAAGTTTATGAAATATTTTTTGTGTCATAGATATATAGATAGATGCATGATATTTCATATTTTATTGAATGGCGTGTGCTAGAAATTGAAGGTAGATCCAAACTTTTAGATTACCCAATAGTGATTAAGGATGGATAGTAGAATATCCTTCAAGGGAAAATTATTATACTTGTTTGTGTTCTATGAAATAATAGGAATCTTTAGATGACATCATGAAAAGGGGGAACTCAATAAAATATCTATAACTTATAATATTTGAAAATATATTCTTTTTTTGGGATGAAAATCCTTAAATGTGGATGGAATATAACAATTATCTCTTATATGAGTTGAAAGTGTTAATATTTAAAATAATATGTTTAGATCAGATCATGCGGTTGGTGTAGAGTTTCAGACTTCATTTATACATAATTTTTATACACTAAAAATACTATATATATATATCAACTTATGTGCGTGAATTATTTCCAATGTAACAGTTTTACAACTGAATGGAGTCTCAGATGGGGAAACTAAGACTATTGTTGGATCAGGAATGTGGTTTTACCTAAAAACTCACATATGTTTCTGTCACATTGGAATAATGGTCGATGGACCTTCACATATTTATAATAGAGGAATTAATTAATTAGATTTCATATTGGATATAATTATCTAATTAGATTTATAACCTAGAAAATACTTATATATTCCATATTATAAAAAATATCATAGGTTAGCCACATTATCCATGGATATTGAGAATTATAAGGATAATCCGCAAGGATAGACTTCTATAACGATTGGGGAATGCCTATGAATCAAGGATTTAATTAAAAAAACACAACATTTAAATCAATTAATATTCATTATACATCATTGATCAACCCAATTTTGTGGTATGGTTTTTCTATTTTGTGTATTTTCCTAGGTTTTGATACAAGTTAGTTTATAGATTAATTATTGTGAATCCTAGTTAATATTTATTATGTTAAAGATATTATTTTTTGATGAATGATTATGAAAATTAAAATTACTTATTTATTTTCCATTAATACCCAATTTTAAATTTTAACCATTCTGATATGTTATTGGTTCCCATAGGTTTGGTTTCTAGTTTTCCCTATATGTTCTTCGTTTGTGTATCACCGCTTTTCATTATTGTTGGTGGTTTGACCTTTCATCCTGGATGGAGAAATTTTTCATTAAATTATTTTTTACATTGATAATTATCTTAGTTTTAGATTCCAAATTGTTGAATGAATGTATATTTTTTACAATAACTGAATTTAGGGATGAATTTGTGATGAATGTATTGAAATTAGAGACTTAAATTCCAAAAAAAATGATGGAATCATTTTCCACTAATGACTGCCTAAAATCCCATTTCTATAATAGAATTTTTCACAATTAATTACATTTGAAGGTATTATTGTTCGAATCACATAGAATATGGTGGTAATAATTATTTTAATGTGATAAACATGGTATTTAGAATTCCTCAACTTTATGATGTGTTGTTTAGAAGAACACGTGCCATGAGACACATTAATATAGTGTTAGGGATTCAAATATACAGAATTATAAAAAGGATATTATGGATTCTTAAACATTATTTAGAGAAACAATAAATCACATTAGATGAATTTTCAATACATATGATTATAATCCATGCAATTACCATAAAGGTTTGGTTGCTATAGAAACTAAATATATAAACATATTATTTTGAAACATTAATCATCATCTTTCATAAACATGTTATCATTTTAAAATATTACTTATATAACCTATATAAAATGTTTTTAATTACATGAGGAAACGAAACATAAGATGTCTTGAGCTCCAAAGCACAATAAGAATAAACATGGTAGATATCGACCGATGATCATATTCAAACATATAGTAATCATAATCGAATGGTATCATGACCAAAACATAAAAATATCACACCCAATCTTCTACATAACAAAATCATGAGATCTTGAATAAAACAATGGAATTTGAAAATATATGAGATATATGAGTAAGAAATCATCAAAATTTAATAACTAACCTTGAGTTCAAATAATATGAATGAAAACATATTATATGAGTGTGTAACCATCGAAATCATATAGACTATATCAAATTTAAAGTTTAGCTATCAAGTCTATAAAATCATAGTGTATTAGGCCTAAAAACATGCTTCTCATAACATAATAGATTATGAATCACCACTTGTATCACATATTTAATTAACCAAGAATCACCACCTACTTTAGACAGTGAATCTATCATCCCTACATATTTCGCATTTTGGATCATGAAAAACAACCCATATACTATAATTATATCATTAGATATAAGTATTTAACCAACACATTAGAGGGATTTTTATTTTTCAGCCCACATAACACATAATTAAAACCTTATTTATGTGTGCACATAATAATAAAAAATTCATCATTTCATCATATCAAAACCCATTTAAAGGAAATAATTTTCATAAACAATCCTTTATTTTATTATAGAAAAAATGGAAAAGACAAATGTTTCATAAACATATATTCAACATAATAATGAACCATATAAAGAAAGAATAAGGATGGTATCATTGAATCATATCCATAATAAATCACAATTTATATAAAATGATGTAATCGTAGATAAATATTTCTATAAAATATCAATGGAATATTTCTTTAGAAAATTACATTTTATTTTTGAAATAAATTATTTAAAATAAAAATAAAAATAAAAATTAATTAAAAAAATTTCATTGATAATAACCTTAGAAAATTTTAAAATAGTCTTCAAATCATTGAGCCTTCATAATTATGGGTAAATTTCAATAATTCCATAAATGTTAAAAAACAATTATTCACTCCTTTGATAAAAATTACCTTATTTATGAAATATAAAAAAATATTCTTAAAAAAAACAGTTAAAACATCGGTAAAATTGAATTTAAAAAATCATTTATTAATATTAATAAATATTCTCGAAAACATTTAAGAAAACATTTATATGGAAGATAATATTTTTTTGACTAAAATATGAGAAATAAAGACGTTTTTAATAAAAACATTTTCATAATGATTCATAGTAACAAAGAGTAGAAAATTGTAAGAACACAAAAAAAATATAGAAATATAAAAAGGTTAAAAAATTAATTGGTTTTATCATATATGTATTATATAATTTTCATTGCTTAAATTCAATAAGAAAAAATCATAATTAAAATAGGTTTGAAAAAAAACCTTACATCAAGTCTCATCTTGCATCATACCAATTAAAAAATCTTATATATAAATTATTTAATTGTTTCAAATTTATTCATAAACCATAATCATGTATATAATACGATATATTATTTACTTATAAAAACTTATTACCCATTTATTAACAATGATTTATTAAAATCAAGGTTTCATGTGATAACTACTTCAAATTCTATGCATGTTTTAGGTTTGTAGTTCCGATCACTGTCAATTGATCATGATTAAATAATATGTGGAATTTAATTATGATATTAATATCATTATTTTGAATTATATAAATATTTATTACCATCCATAAAAAATTATATATAGAAAAATGTTTTACACCATTCATGGAGACACTATGCTACCAAACACATGAACACAGATTTCATTTTCTAATGAAACTAAGGAATGGAAGAAAAATAATATTTTATTAATATAGAACCATAATTAAAATATAAATATCATATATAAACAATAAATAATTCATAATAACCAGCAATTTTAAATGGCGATGAAAAACAAAATGCATCGCTTCGTGGAAGATATAGTCCACACATACACAAGAACGATGTGTTATTTTCTTATAAGATGGAAAAGAGGAGGATAATGGTTTTCCAATAATTATAATAATAATAAAAAATTATATTTAAGATACTTTTTAATTATTTTTATAATTTATACCATATATATATATAGGAGTTATAGTAAGTAATATATTTTAATGTAGTTAGTTAGGAGTCATACCACTTTATTGAGAAACCTCATTTGGATTACACTATAATACTTAATAAGATGGTATTTGGAAAACAAATATGAATTTTTAAATTGGGAAGGAATATATTAATGTATTATCAATGTTTTTTGATCATCTATATGGATAATAAAGTGTGGATAAGATGGTAGATGAGGCATCCTTTTATAAGGGAGGTAAATGACACACTTCGAATTGAAAATAATATTAAATAATATATAAATCATATTCATTTCATGTGGAACCAAGGAAATCCATATTCTAATATAATATGTCATAGGGTCTAAATAAACTTAGAAAATCAAATTTAATAATATTATGGATACATTTGTAGCCTTATATCTTGTTAAATTTCATTATAACTATTTAAATCCTAACTGTAATAACTCAACTTATTTTCAATAGTCACCTAATTATGTGAAAAAAATAAAAGGGGTATAATAAAAAATCAGTACAAGAGGATTAGTTTTTTTAATAAATTTGTTATTTTAAATTTCTACAGGTGGTTGAAATTAATTGTATTATAAGTAAAAAAATATATGAAAAATAATTTTGAGGAAAGTATAATATTTTAGGAGTAAAAATCATTTCACATTGAAATAAACAAAAAAACTAGTTTATAATTTTTTAGTTATATAATAATTATATTAAGGTTTTTAGGGTTTTAAACAGATCCAAATAATAATTTAACGCTCCAATCATTAAATCAAATGCAAAGACCCGAAAATAGTTTTAAATTTGAATAAAATATAATTTTTCATCAAAAAAGTCATGCTTGGGTACACAACATCCATATAATATATTAAAAAACATTATTTAAGTTCTTAAAATTAATTGTTTTTTAAAAATATTCATTTAATATGATTTAATAATGTTTTTATATATTTTAATGAGTCAAATCATTATTTTATCCCAGTTTTACTTCTTTTACTAATTTGTCAAATATTTATCATGGTTACTATAAAAATTGTCCAAAAAATATATTGATCCTTCTAAATTATATTAAGAATTATTTTTAAAAAATTATAATTAATTTATGAAGATTTAATTTATATAATATAAGAATTTTTTTAATATAAAGTCATATAGTTCAATGAAAAACACTTTTTAAGAAAAAAGTGTTTTTAACCATAGAAAGAATCTTTTAAAAAAATGAATTATAAAAATAAGTCATTTGAAATTAATTATATAATTTATAAATAAATGATAATTATGATAAATTAGGATGTAATTAAAAGTATTAAGAGAGTTATGCAATGAAAATAAATTACAATTTTATAAAAATCATTATTATTCACTCTCATTAAAAAAATAAATCTTTCTAGGAAATTACCCAAAATCACCTAAAGATAATATTTTAAAGCTAATTTATAAAATTTTAACCTCTTTATAAAATAATATTTCAAAATGTGGTCAAAATTAATTTTAATAGCTTTTCATAAAATGTAATAAAAACTATTTTTGGTGAAAGCTTATTTTGAAAGCATAAAATGGATTTACTAAAAAAAGTACTTATTTATCAATGAATATAAAACTATTAAAACCTTTATACATAATTTTAATAATTTTTAGATCCCCATTAATACTTTTAATTTTAATTTATGGTTTATAATAGTCACATTTAAATAATAATATTGATATCGTTGCTCGTTTGGAAATAGTGTTTCTTGTAATGAATGATGACAAAGAAATGAAATTTATTTAAAGTGAAATATATCTTAAAATATTTGGGCATAACATTTTAATAACATTATAATAATTTCACCCTCAAATTATATCACTTTTATACAAACATATAAGGATACTCATACCTCACCACATTTTTTGGGCCCCATGTAGCTTCCTTTAATATGTTGTTTCACCATAAAACTCTCACCAGGTGAGTATTCATGTTCTGTGGAAAACTATCTCTATGACATGAAATCACGATCATTATTTCATCAAAAGAGATATCAATCTCTATTAGTATATCCTCTAGGATAATTTTATCTGAAGTATCATGTATTTACTTCCTTAGTAGAGATTCATGGAACACGTCATTAACTTGAGTGAGAATCGGTGGAAGTTCCAAATGATTAGTTACTATCCTAATACTATCAATAATTTTGAAGGGACCAAAATATATATGGATAAAATTTCCCTTATCTATAAATATCCCAACCTTTTCCAAGTATATTTTCATTATAATACCATATCACTACATTCAAAAACCCTATCTCACCAACGATTATCACCATAACTTTTCTTCCATATTTAGGCTTCCCTTATGTAATAATGAATATATATAACATTACCTACCATTTACTCAAGAATTATTAGGTCTAAATAACATTTTTCCACTAGCTTCATCCTAGTATTTATGTATTTTATAATTCCCCCCATAGAGGGATTCATATGGAGCTATCTGAATGATCAAGTGAAAGATATTATTTTAGGAAAATTTATAAAAACAAAGACATTTATAACAACTAACTTTGAAATATATAAAGAAATATCTTAATATTTCTTCAATATTTTAAATAGTACTCTTAGACTGACTATCTGTCGAATGAATATTTGAAATACTAAATGTCACCCCTATATACAATTGTTGATGAAGACTTCTCCAAAACGTCTAAGTAAAGTTGGATCCGAATATGAAACTATAGAATATGGTACTCCATGATGAAATACCACTAACTTATGTAAATGATATAGAAATGATAAATATAGATGTCCTATTTGACTGAAATAATGTGTTATGATATTTTATGGTGATAAAATATAACCAAAATATCATTATCAAAATTTGATGTTTTGGGGAGTTCGAAAACAAAATATATATTGATATTTTACTAGTTCTACTTTACTATAATTTATGGTTATAACATCCCCTTATAATTCTATCTCTAATTCATAGAATTTGGTAATATCAAGCACTTAGACACATACTCTACAATATCTCACTTCATGTTGTCCCACCAAAAAGACACATTTATATCTATATATTATTTTTACTTACTGGTTGAATAGAGAATGATGCACAATGAGTTTAATACATTAACTTAATAATTATATCTAGTATTTATAAGAAACATAATTTATACTAAAAAAATATTATTCCATCACAATAATTATTGAATTTAGGATCATTTTTCGCCATCTTATGCAAATCCCACATCCTTCTAATATTCCATTTTAATACTTACATGGATGGATGAATGAATATTTATCTAAGAAATATATGAATTATCAAATTTATCCATGATTTGGAGATACATATTCATAGAATTTATTAATATTTGATCAATTTTTTATCCTCCTCACGGAAAAAATATCACGTCCTTTCTGACTCATAACATCAACCAACTTGTTTGCATTCCCAGGGTGGTAATGTATCGAGTAGTCATAATATATAATCTAATCCAACCATATACTTTTCCATATATTTAAATCATTATATTTGAATATATACTTAAGGATATTATGATAAGTATATATATATATATATTAACAAAATATATAATACATTAATGTTTTAAATTAAAAAATAACATTGGTTAACTCTAAATCACAAAGCAGGTAATTTTTCTTCTCAAATTTCAATAGGCATGTGGGAAAAAATATCACTATACAATTTTACATGAGGAGTCATCCAAATACCATTGATGATGAATTAATAATTATTACAGACCATTCTATAATATAGGGTAGTGTAAGTACATGTTCACTCACCACCCTTATTTTTAGCTACCTGAAAGTTTCATCACATTCATCTATCCAAACAGCCATTGCTCCCTTCCAATTAAACATGTCTATTATATAATATATACATTGAAAATATCTCACAATGTTTCAGTAGTACACTAAAAACATAAGAAAAACATGTATTTCAAATACTATAGTTGGTCTAGGATATTGTTCAGTAAATTATATCATATAAGGATCTATTGATATACCCTCACTTGATATAAAACGACACAATAATGTGACATTATGTAGATAAAATTTTCAATTAGTAAATATATCATACAAATTATCCTTCTTTAGGGTCTTAAGTACAACACTAAAATACTCTTTATTCTCTTCCTTCTATTTGAATATATTATATAATCATCTATAATGATTACCACAAACCGATCAGGGTAATCTATAAAGACTCTCTTCATTAAATCCATAATCATAATTGGGTCCTTGGTATGTACAAATGGAATTATAATAAATTCATAATGCCCATAACTCAAACAAAAGTCTAATCTAGTTATATTATTCTTATTAACCATTAATTTAATATATCAATAATGATTATAGATCATGGAAATGTTCTTATATGCTCATAATTTGTTAAAAAATAATTGATATGGGGTAGAAATACTTTTCCTTGATTGTGATATTATTAAGTTACTAACAATAAATGAAAATAGTCCTTTACCCACATTTATTCTTAACAAACCGAAGAAGTTCACACCATGTTTTTTCAAAAGGGTATATAAATACATTATCTAGATTATTCTAGAGTTTATAATTAGATTACTATAAATTAATCAGGGATATTATTTATTGAGACTTCAAATTAGGCATATAATTAGGTATGAGATCTATTGAACATTCAAATTCATGATTCAGAAGAAGTCCACAAAACTCTTATATAATGACATTAAAAATTTCTATAAAATAGAAATATCCTCAATTTTTAGTTTCCCCCAAACCAACTATCATAAATACAGTTCATGGATAAAAATGTAAACCTATAAGATAGATGTATTTTCCATTAGAAGTGAATATTCATCCTCATAATAATAAATGATATAATGATTATTTGGAATTTAAAATATGATTTCCCTTTCTCAACAAATGCAATGAGATCTATATAAGGAAACCCAATTAATTCCTATAATCATATCAAAATAAACATGAGGAAAAACAAAGTGATTTTACCAAATAAAATCTCTAAAAACATCAATCATAGAGGAAATATAAACATGAGATTTGATCATCATTCTATTATAATTTTTCACTACTAACTCAACATGTAATCATTAAGGTGGTAATGTGATACCCTTATCATATTACCTAGATGTATAATAGTTTGTATATCTATAACTAAATAATACATTAGATGTTCTAAAGTATATGATCACTGTTCCTATTACTAAATCATTCTCATAGCCCACTTTGGTTGTTGTTATAGAATGATATATCATTTGTTATTTGGGTTTAATAGGTTGTTGATGCTGACCAACATAATAAACCTTCATATTCATCCACTGGTTAGCCTAATTACCATACTCCCCATTTTTGGAGCATTTTTTTGGGTGGTTCATTAGTTGGCCTCTTATTTTCCTTAATTGCTTTAACCATCACATTGATCATTATTCAACAATAAAAAGATTTATCACTATCATTATTATATATAAATCTTTTCCTAGTTCAATTAATGCAATTTATTTTATGTTTTCCCCCTTTTCTAGAATATTGGTGATTGAAAATTCTTTCCACCATGTGATTTATTCATGTTTTCCTAAGAATTCATCTTACTATTATTATAAAAACCATGTGAATGGTTGAAATATCAAATTTCCACTTCATCCTTAAGTACACATTGAAATATTTATTTATATCTACTAATGTCTCATATAGCTAAAGAATTTTATTAATAGGTGTTAATACACCAAATAAACAATCAATATCTATTTTGGGACTGATTATTAATCTTGAATTATAAGTTAAATATCCTGTAAAATTTTCCTCTTTTGTACCAATAGATTCCTAATCCTTCTATTTAATATCAATGTATTTGCTATCTAATTTTCTATATCTAATACAAAAAAAGTTCTTACTATAAAATATCATCATAAAATCATCCAATTATTAGGAGTTAATTTATTTATCTTCCTCATATTCTTAATATGATTCGACCACTAATATACTTCTCCATCTAAACTATAAATGACTACGATAATATTATCATGTTTTGAATAATGTAGAATAGAAAATATTTTCTTATTTTTGTTGATCCACTTATCAGATACTAGTGTATTATAAGACCCACTAAAATAAGGTTGATGTTACCTCATGAAAAACTCAACAATAAATTATTACATCATTCAAAATGTGCATTTTACAGAGATCCCTTGGTTAAAACTATGCTTCACCTATTAAATCACATTTATTGGGTGGGTGCTATATTGGGAACGATGGGATGAGGATTTTACTTAAACCATTAAGGTGGTACCATAGTTTATTTCTTTGATAACATGATTTTGGGTAATACAAAAAATAATTTTTAATATAAATCTAGGTTGGTTCTTTTGGCGATAGAGTGTTAGACCATTTATTATGGTCAGTAAAAATCATTCCACAAAGGCTCCTTCAAAAACCAGATGGTTATGGTGGCTAAAAATAAGAATATGGCTGTGGATCTTGGATTTAGCATAAATAACTATATCAAATCTCCCTCACGGATAACTATCCTTACTGTCTTCTTCTTTCCTAGTGCAAGATGTGCGCTCAAATGAAAAATGGTTGAAATAGATTCCTTCTATATAAGGTCTGAAGCTGAACAACAATGGGTCCTGCACTAACAGTCTTATATAAGTTAGAGGTGTCATTCGAAATCCCATGGGATCAATTATTGCAGCATATTTGGCTATCTATGGTTAGGTGGATCCCCTTTGGGAAGAGGCCTATAAAATTCCCAATTGTCTTCTCCTATGTTGGAATAGGGACATCTTCTTTGATTTTATAGAGACAGATTCCTTGATTATTCATAACTCTATATACAATAATATCCCTACCCTAGGGCACATTATCTACCTCATCAAGATAATTAAGAGTTGAATTAATGATTGGTGGGAGGTTCGACACATATAGAGAGAAGGTAATAAGTTGTAATATTTTTTAACTCTTAGATCACTCAAACTAACTACTTCTATTTCATTTTTGAACTACGGTACATTCCTTCTATGTGTATGGTCTTGGTGATGGAAAATTCATTGGGCTTAAATTATTTTTTTCCACCATTAATTTTACTTGTGCTGTACTTTTTTTGAACATTTTATTCTTATAATAAATTTACATAATTTTAATGATAACAACAAGATATTTCATTCCATATCCAAAAACATTTGGTCTCTCAGAAGGAAAATAATTACATTTTATATCAAAATCAACATTAACATAGTTCCTATGTTTTATAGTCATTAAATGGAACAAAAAATCATAGTGTGATAAATAAAAATCATATATAGAAACCAAATAATCATTAAAACTCATTTATAGGATGTGTTATTAATGACACTTTTTTTCAATATTTGAAACCATTAGTTAACCTAGGATATCCTTAGTTAACATCTATTGAGATCCTTTATAATAGTTCATAAGGATAATGTGAGTTAAAGAAAGAATATCTCCCATTAATGTCAAATTAGGTTTGACGAAGGGAAATATTCACCATGGACCTGAATAATAGACAAGATATACTCAAACAACTCATTTCGGGTTATTACCCACTAACGCAACTGTTCTAAAACCATATCCACCAATAATATCCATACATTGTTGTATTAATAGGAATACCACATAATCTCCTTCTTAAAAAATGTTAGGATGTTATATTATACATGGAATTATCCCTAGGGGCTTTTACAATTTTTTCTAGCCTTAGTCTCCAAAAATTAACTAATACCCTCTCCTATACCAACTATTATAAACCATATTTTTTGAACATTGATATTAAATTATTTTAAATGAATATTTAATACATTACATTTTTATTCATGAAATATCTATAAAAGTAAAGTGTATTTTGAGACTAGATAGAGAAAATTAATTTTTAGGTGCATTCTTTATCATATTTTATAATTTTTTTCTCACTTTATACCCTTCTTGACATACTATAGATAAAACCATTATTCATAAGCTGGGGAAATATAATGTAAAATGGGTGATCTTAGATGCTCAGTATGGGTAAACATGGGTGATATCAATCGATGTTCATGTGTAAGCATAAGTTAAGAATAAGGGCATGAGAACATAATCATAAAATTAAAATTTAACACCAAATATATCAAACAACAAAATCATGATCCATGGAATAAAATGTTTTCATTTTAAAAATAATGAATCATAATATTAAGAAAAAATTATAATAATATCATAAATAAGGAATTCAAATCATAAGCATAATAATATGTCATAAAGGCATAAGAAAACTATAGGCAGAGAAACCATATAATATGTAATGGTTAAATATCAATACCATAATTTCATAGTGGATCATGCACCGGTATATATTTTCCATATATAATGATGTTGTAATGGTTGAAAATTTCCTTTGATTATTGGAATATTTCTTGAGAAAAATACACTTTTCTTTTTGAAATTACATATTTAAAATCCAAATATTTCCCTAATTATAAAAGAATTTTTTTAATTTAAAATAACAGTTTAATCCTATAATATAATTGTTGAATCATTGAGTTATCATGATAACAAGATAATTTCATCCGTTAAGTAATTTTTTATAAAAATACAATGTTCAAAACTTCAGTAAAAAGACCTTATTCGTAAAAATACATGAATATTAGTTTTAAAACAATGTGTAGAAACTAAATAATGGATAAAATTGAATTTAAAAAATCATATATAAATTTTTTATAAAATTCTTTAATACTTTTTTTGGAAAAAATGGCATGAATTAAAATGGTTTTCTCACCGAAAGAGGATAAATAAGGCCAGATTGTATTAAAAAAATTATGAATCATTTTGTATACCAAAGAGAGGAAAATGGAACTAAAACATAAATATTCTAGAAAAAAATATATATTATAAAATTATATGGGGATTATTAGATATTTATTAAATCATTTTCTCAATGAAAACTCTAGCATAAGAAATCTTGATTAAAATCGTATTGAAAATTAAATCCCTTTCCTCAAGTCTTGTATTTCATCAAATGTTTTAGGTCCTCCTGTATAAATAATAGTTATTAAAGAGATATTATATAAAACTAATAATTTATATCAAAATATATATTATTTACTTAAAATATATTATTACTAGTTTTTTAACAATTAATTACTGAAATCATTCTTCTAAATGACGAGTTCTCCATTTTTAATGCATGTTTTGATTTTCTAGTTATAATCCTAAACTTTTATTATTGTTACATAAACATAAAAATTTTATTCATTCTATAAATATAATAAATATTAATTATATAGATAGATAGTATCATCCATAAAATTTATTTATAGAAAAATTGTTTACACCATTCATGGGGACGACATGCCATACTTACGCATGAATGATATTTTCATTTTACAAAAAAAAACACAAAGAAAGGAAACAAATATTTCATAATTTATGAAACATAATTATGTTATAAATATAATATAAAAATATTAAATACATTAAATTATCATAAATTTGAATTGGTGATGAGAAATGAAACACATCTTTTCATGGAGGTGGTTGTCTACACATAAGCACATTCAATATTTTCTTTTCACATAGTATAGTAATGTGGTCGATAATTTTTTTTAAATCAGTATATTTTAAATTAAGTATTTCAAAGATACTAAATTAATTATTTTATAATAGTTACAAAATATTTTTCAATGTTATAATAATTAATAAAATTGAATATACTCAGTTTAGAGTTATAGATTTTTGTTGATAAACCTTTCTGGTTTAAACATTTAGAATCAAAATGATGGTATTTGGTAAAAAAATATTGTCTTAGAATATATAATAGAAACTAGGAAGGTATTATTTTGTTTATTTTACAATCTATAACTCTAATTAATTTTTTATAAGAGAGTAGAAGGGATATACTTTTACAAGGGAGGGAAATGACACAATTTGAATTACTTAAAATAATAAATAATATAAAGCTAATAATCATGTCAAGTAGAACCAAGGAAACCCAAATCTGAATATAAAAAATTATCAACTCTAAATAAACTCAAAAAGTAACATTTTTGAAATTATTGTATATGTTTTAAGGATTATCTTCTAGTTAAACAACATCAAAACTATTTCTTGCTTAATTGTGATAAATTAATTTTTTTACCAGGATAGCATTATTGTATGACCGAAAACAAAGGTGTCATTTAAAAAAAAATTTATTTCTAAATTTGAATCCATTTTATAATTTTCAATTTATATTATTCTATATTTTACTTTTAATTTAATATCAAAAAATATAAGAAAATTAGTTTTTAGAAAAATAATCGATTTGAAGAGTAAATTTCATTTCATCTTGAAATAAAGTATTATATTGCTTTGAATTTTTTTAAATAATATACAAATGATTGTTTCTACACTTTTTGGGAATTGCAAAAATAAATTGAGTCTTCTAACAAATATATTAAATGAAAATTCTTAGAAATAGTTTTTAATTTGTTAAAAATATTACTTATCTTCAAAAAAATAAATCTTCTGTTAATAATTTCATTATAATGTTTTAAAAATTATATAATTTTTTAAAAATTTATATGGTATAAAAATAACCTTTTAATTAGATTAGGTAAATTATTATAGAGATTCTAAATCATTAACACATACTTTAATCTGCATTCTACATCTTTTACTA
This sequence comes from Viscum album, assembly GCA_963277665.1. Taxonomy (NCBI): domain Eukaryota; kingdom Viridiplantae; phylum Streptophyta; class Magnoliopsida; order Santalales; family Viscaceae; genus Viscum; species Viscum album. The sequence continues at coordinate 1,210,509,741 of OY728153.1, read as the reverse complement.
AGGTGACGAGTCATTATCATGTTTACTATTTATAAACACTAATAAAAATTGAACCTAAAAAATTTAATTAATTATGGTTATTATAAAATTGAATTCATTTTACTGGACTCAATTTATTAAAGTGGTAGAAATTAATTTTAATATAAATGTCAAAAACACAATGAAAAGTAGTGTGATGACCCGGACTCTCTTGGTCCTTCCCTTTGCCAAAATCCGGGTTCTAAAGGAGTGGCGTCTCGGTGAGACCAATCGGTGAGACCGATCGGTGTCACCCGGCCTTGTCAAGTTGTTTCCAGTAGCGCTCCTTTGCGTAAATAGGGTTTTAAGCCCTATTCTGACTTGTTTAACCATGTTTTTAAGACCCGTAACGCCCATAAGAGTTTTAATTAAATGCTTCATCAATTCATGAGTCATATTAAACCACCTGACCCCCTTTTGAGACGAGTGGAGCTGCGTGATCAACCCACGACCCCCGCGCCTTATGCGGTTTCGCGTTTTCACCTCAACCGTCCCCGACCCTTATAAACTAAGGGTTAGCCGTAGTTTCTCCTTTCCTCGATCGTGACTTTTCACAAACAGCTTCTGGTGCATCGGGCCCACCACATCGTTATCCGTAATCTTCTGCCCCCCAGCCTAAATGTCGATCATCTGTCAACAAGTAGGGAATTTCCCCTTCGTCTCTCTCTTTTGTGTATCATGCGGGGTGGGCGTGCTTTTGGTCCTGTAGAATTGGGTGAACCATAGCTAATTAAAGATAAATAACGAATTCTATAAAGAAAGAAGAGGGGGGGGGGGTGTGATCATTGATGGTGTTTTATATTTTGATGTTGTTTCTTCAATGACAATCTTGTTGAGTTGTGATGGCTTATGCCTCCTGAAAATTGAGGCCATTGGTGGTCATTGTTTGTGCACTAATAAACCCTGCTAATGTTTTAAATGGATTGTTTCTGGTTGTAAACTCCTACTGTGAAAAGTGAATCGGTTAATCACGTATATCCGGCTGAATAATTGAAAGCACCAGGATCAACCCTTCTGTGATAACTCCTGGTTAGAACACATGGAATTTGAAATCATGGAGTGTGTTAAGTCATTTAAATCTGAAAATCCCTGTCTTGTGTTGGTGTTGGTAGTTGGTTGTTTTCCTTTCGGGCCGATTGCTGGAAATGTGGGAGGGTATGGGATCCCCTGTTCTTTTATACTCTCAGTGGTTGTGTGAATTTGGGGGATGGGATATCCTGTTGGTATGGTTTCAGTGGTTGTGAGTTTTAAATCCGGGTGGTTACTTGTTTATATCACAAATTGGGGTGGAATCCTCTGTTGTTGAGAACCAGGTGTGGACGTTTTGGTTGATGTTTGACTGTTTACTTTCCTGGACTTATTCCTATGCCTACTAGTTGCCCAGTAGTGCTTAAACATAAACATTGTTACTGAATATGAAATAAGAAAGGGGACACATGGGTTGTTGGCGCGAGTCGTGACTCAGACTTGAGTGGCATTATGATCTGTAGGCTGTTTGAAGAAAAAAAACCTAGCTTTGGGTGAGTGCTTGTTATATATATATATATATGTAGCTTTGGGTTTCTTATTCGCGCCCCACCCAAGTTGAGAACTTAGTGCTGAACACCCCCATTTCATGGGGGATGGTGTTTTTCCCAACACTATTTTAGTGGCTGGTTATTAGCTCCTTTTCTGCTCCCTTTCCCGGATAGCCCAAGTATCTTCGGGCATGCTGTGATGGCCTGAAGTCCATTATTAGCCCAAGAACCTTCGGGCGGGGTGGTGTGGTGGTTGGCCAGGTTTGTGTGGCAGGTGGTTTCCCAAGTGTCATCAGGATGATGCCCAGGTGTCTTCGGGCGTGGCAGTGGATCCTTTAGCCCAGGTGTCTTCGGGCGTGGTGGTGGTTGCTCTGGCCTAGGTGTTTGTAGGCATGGTTACATGTGACAGTTTTGGCCTAGGTGTGTGTGGGCGGGATTCATGAGTGCGACTGCATGTGGTTGTGGCCCAGGTGTGTGCGGCCGGGTGTGGCAGTGGGACTGCGGTGAGAATTGTGGGATTGGTCTGATGCGTAGGATGTCTAAATAACCAGTGGGAAAGTGGCGCGGGGTACCCAAACATCGATGTGCTCTTATTATATATATTACATGACTTGCATTATTTGGGGAGTGAGCCTTGGTGAGTCATGGGATGGATAGTTCACCTTGTTAGGTGTTTGGTTTACTCTTTTTCTCCCGGGACTTTAGTACGTTCCCCCACTTGTGCACGAGAGTCTTGGTTTTCCCTACTGAGTGTACTTTTATGCTCACCCTATGTATATAAAACTGCTTTCAGGTTTCCAGGAGGACTTTGGGGATCACGTAGGACCTTACTAGCTCGGACATTTGGAGCAGTTACAGTTGTTGTTTTTTTCTTTTTGGTACTTACCTTGTAGTCACCTTTTGCACTTTGTGGCTTTTACTTTTGAAACATGCATTTTGGAATGGTTTACTTTTGGCTTTACTTTTCTTTCTACCTTGGTGTTGTTGGGTTTTCTTCTACTTATCTCTCGATCCTATAAAATAAAAAGGTTAATTCCTTCCATTTGCAAGAATTTTCTATACCCTTGGTGCTAGTCGCCACTCCAGGACCTATTGAAGGCGGGTTTCGGGGGTCATTATCTCTCCTTCAACTTAAAGAAGGAAGGGCCTGGCAATCAGCTGACCCTTCCCTCCTTTTGGTGAAGGCGGGTCATGACAAAATGGTATTAGAGGTGATGGTTGAGAGATAGGACGGAGTCTGGAGTTAGGCATAGTGAGGATTGCATGGGATAGTAAGGAAACGGTGTTGGGTGACCTTGGAGCGTGAATTAGTCCAGGGAAGACCGGCTAGGACACGGTATTTTAGGGCCCCCAGTGATCCGATGCAAGGAATCTGGACCTACCAAACGAGCAAGTGAGGCCACACTGATTGCAGGGTAGAGACCCTAAGAAAGGTACATGCATCATAATGACTTGTGTTCTTGTGTTTCTGGGATGACTTGGGAATTAAGAATAAGTTAAATCTTAAGAAGTTTTAAGAACAATATTCTGCACTACTTGGCCTTAGGTTTTCCTTGTTTACCTTGCAGCTATGGCACCTGGAAGAAGACCACGTGTGGTACAGGAGATCGAGGCCCCTGAGAATACTTTGGCCAATCGGCAGAGAGCTGATCGAGAGGAAGAGGACGACTAGTGGCAGAAGACTCTTCGAGCCTTCCAGCGACAGGCCCTCAAGAAGTATGAGGGCAGCACCTCCGATATGAAGACGGAAGGCTGGCTAGAGGAGCTATTTATATCCTTCGGCCTGATTCAGGCCCCGACCGAGTACTGGGTTCCCCTGGCTGTTAGCCAGATGCGGGGAGCGGCACGTCAGTGGTGGATTCTTTACCTAGGGAGAGGAGAGATTTTGAGGTGGCTTGGGTGGATTTCGAGAAGGAGTTCCGGGCGGAATTCCTCTCCTCAACAATGAAGGCAGAAAAGAGGCAGGAAATACTCTCCCTCCAGCAGGGGAGTATGTCTGTGTGGGAGCTAGGGATCAAGTTCATGGACCTCCTACGTTTTGCTCCGGACCTCTTTCCCGATGAGGAGTCTCGGGAAAGACGTTTGGAGGAGGAACTCTGACCCTCCCTCCATTATGCTGTTACCCCCTTTACCCTACCGACGTACTTGGAGGTCCAGAAGAAGGCCGAAGTGGTGGAGCGGATGCATGCTCTAGGGGGAGTGTCGCGAGAGGGGATCCAGCTAGTACCATCAAAGGGGAAAGCCATTAGCACCAGGCCTCTAGCGTCAGGACCCTCTTTGTTCCGACCCGCAGGGAGCAGGCCGCAGGAGTTTCAGTTTCGGTCCCCCGGTCCTCGCCCTTTTCCTACGGGCCCGGGACCACGGTGCTTCATCTGTGGGAGCCCTGGCCATCTCCGAAGTCAGTGCCCAGAACGAGTGCAGTAATAGTGTGGTAGTCATCCCCAGCACCTGCCCCAATAGCAGCTTCCATCCAGACCTTTCTAGCAGCAGCATCAGGGACAGCGAGCTCCCGCTCCTCCGAGGGCATACGTAGGAGGAGGCCGACCTGAGGGCGCTCCACAGGGACCTCAACCAGGGCGTGGTCGGGGAGGTGGCCAACAACCGAGGGCCAGGGGAGCTGGGCGTGGACAGTTTCCCGCTGTAGAGGCAGCAGTACTAGCAGGGCCAGAGGTTGTTGGAGGTACGATCAGTCTGTTTAGCACTCTTGCTTATGCTTTGTTCGATACCGGAGCTTCGCACTACTTCATTGCACCCAGTCTAGCTCGTGCCTTGTGTCTAGATGCCGAGTGACTTCCAGTGCCCCTGGTGTTAAGCATACCAGTTGGAGGTCAGACCGACTTGTTGTTCGTTTGTCGGGGATGTAAACTGATGATAGGGCCACATCAGTCGGTTCGGGATCTTCTTCTGCTACAGATTCAGCCATACGATGTCATCCCAGGCATTGACTGGCTATTTTCTGTGTGAGCCGTCATCGACTGTTTTCGAAGGAGGGTGGTGTTCTCAGACTTGGACAGCCGGCATGTTACCTTCACCGGCGAGCGGAGCAGTCCGAAGGGAAACAAGAGAGAGGAACCTCTCCTCTCCTTGTTGATTGAGCTGACAGTAGAATCAGTAGATGCGGAAATTGTGGAAGTTCCATAGATCATCCGAGAGTTTATGGACATCTTTCCTGAGGAGGTGATGACTCTACCCCCTTGACGTGATATCGAGTTCGGGATAGACCTGCAGCCCGACGCTCGTCCAATCTCAATGGCTCCTTACCGGATGGCACCTTCGGAGCTACGGGAGTTGCAGATACAGATTGCCATTCTGATGAAGAGGGGTTATGTTCATCCGAGTGCGTCACCGTGGGGTGCTCAGGTCTTGTTTGCAAAGAAGGCAGATGGAGGTCTTAGGATGTGCATAGACTACATGAGGTTGAATCAGGTGACGATCAAGAATCGCTACCCTCTCCCAAGGATAAATGATCTTTTTGACTAGATGAAAGGGGCAAGATGGTTCTCGAAGATCGACCTGCGGTCTGGGTACCACCAGCTAGGGTGAAAGAGGGCGACATCTCGAAGACAACGTTCAGGTGCAGGTATGGACACTTCGAGTTCGTAGTCATTCCCTTCGGTGTTACGGACGCCCCGACTGTGTTCATGGGGCTTATGAACTCCATCTCCCGGGAGTTCCTGGATCGGTTCGTGGTTGTGTTCATCGACGACATCCTGGTCTACTCTAGATCAGAGGAGGACCATGCAGAGAACCTGAGGACAGTTTTGGAGGTCCTTCGATAGCACCAGCTCAATAGGAAGTTGTCAAAATGCAAGTAATGGACACAAGAAATGAACTTCCTCGGGCACGTAGTGTCTGAGCAGGGGGTAGCGGTCGACCCATCAAAGGTTGAGGCAATTGTTTCTTGGGCATCACCCAAGAATGTGGCAGAAGTCCGAAGTTTCCTCGGGCAGGCAGGTTACTACCAGATATTCGTACCCAACTTCTCCCGAGTAGCAGCCCCTTTGACAGCTCTGACCAAGAAGGACTAGGCTTTCGTATGGAGTGAGCAGTGCCATTCAGCCTTCAGCTATCTGAAAGAGAAGTTGGTCAGTGCCCTAGTGCTGAGATTACCAGAAGAAGGGGTGGCCTATGAGGTATTCTGTGATGCTTCGGGACAGGGCCTGGGATGCGTATTGATGCAGCAACGAGGGGTGATCTCTTATGGGTCCAGGCAGCTGCGTTCCCATGATTGTAATTACGCCACCCACGACCTAGAGCTTGCAGCGGTCGTTTTTGCGCTAAAGTTATGGCGGCACTACCTCATCGGGGAACGCTTTGTGGTCTTCACGGATCACAAAAGCGTGAGGTATATCTTCTCCCAGCAGGACTTAAACTTGCGAAAATAGAGATGGGTGGAGTTCCTCCAGGATTACGATTTCGAGATCTCTTATACTGAGGGCAAGGGAAATTTGGTGGCCGATGCTTTGAGCAGGAGGACGCAGAAGGATGCGGTCCGAGAGTCGGCGGACGCCTGGAAGGCAATGGAAGAGTTGGCTGCCTTACACCAGGATGCAATGATGGATAGCGGTAGAGGCTGCCTATATTAGATGACAGTGCAGTCATCCCTGTTTCAGCCGGTGGAAGAGTCTCAGTGGGGAGACCTAGAGTGCGAAGTGATGCATGACCAAGTTGACTAGGGAAATGCTCCGGAAGGATGAACCGAGGATGGTCAGAACCAGATGCTTTTCCAGGGAAGGCTATTTGTCCCAGAGGCGATGCACGGCAGGGTTCTCAGTGAGTTCCACAACTCACCCCTGGCGGTACACCCTAGAGTTTCCAAGATGTACCAGGGTTTGAAGAGGCAGTTTTGGTGGCACGAAGTTAAGCGAGCGGTGGCCGAGTTTGTGGCCAAGTGCCTAGTGTGTCAGCATGTGAAGGCTGAACCCCGAGTTCCAGGTGTCCTACTACAGCCCCTAGGTGTCCCCGAGTGGAAGTGGGATGAAATCTCAATGGATTTCGTCACGGGACTACCCAAGGCCCAAGGAGGGTACGATGCCATCTGGGTGGTAGTGGACAGTATGACGAAATCGGCTCACTTTCTGGCAATCAGGGACTCGAGTGCTGTGGATGCTTTGGCATGAAAATACGTGGATGAGGTGGTGTGGTTTCATGGAGTTCCGAGGTCTATAGTCTCAGATAGGGATGCGCGGTTTACCTCGCGGGTCTGGAGAGGATTGCATCATCCGTTTGGCACCCAGTTACGCCTTAGCACTGCTTTCCATCCCCAGACAGATGGACAAACGGAGCACACCATCCAGACCTTGGAGGATATGCTGCGAGCATGTGTTCTGTACTCAGGAGGGTCATGGGTTCAATACTTGCCTCTGGTAGAGTTTTCCTACAATAATAGCTACCACACTACCATTGGCATGACCCCGTTTGAGGCTCTGTATGGGAGGCCATGTTGTTTGCCTATGTGTTGGACCGAAGTAGGAGAGGCAGGCATCCTTGGTCTGGAGTTGGTGCAGAACACGACAGAGATGGTTCAGCTCCAACGGGAAAGGATAAAGGCAGCCCAGGACCGACAGAAGTCATATGATGATACCAAGAGGAGGCCCTTGGAGTTTGAGGTTGGGGACCACGTGTTCTTGAAGGTCTACCCTCGGCGTGGGCAACGGAGGTTCGGCAAGGGGAGTAAGCTTTCCCCTAGGTTCATCGGGCCCTCCCAAGTGTTGCGGCGGGTCGGCGAAGTGGCTTACCAGCTAGCGTTTCCACCGCTGCTACTAAGGATACATGATGTCTTTCATGTGCCCCAGCTCCATCAGTATCTGCACGACGATTCGCACGTCCTTGATTGGGGCGAGCTGGACATCGAGGATGACGTGACCTTTGTGGACAGACCATTGATGATCGAGGATCGCAAGGAGAAGGTACTTTGTGGGCGAACCATTCCCTTGGTTCATGTGTTGTGGAGACATGGTGGGCTTGAGGAGAGTACGTGGGAGAGGGAAGCACAGATGCGTACCCAGTACCCAGAGTTGTTTTGTGTTTTGTTCCTTGTTGTACCTATTGTGATAGAATGTTTTTTTCCTTTGGCTATGAAATGTACTGGTTTTCTTCCACTGCTTGTGTGTGAAAACCCCCGGCTATAGGGAAGGAGAGAACCCGACCCCTAATCAAGACACATTAAGGTGGATGCGATTAAACCCATGCAGGAGAGTCAGTGCCGCCCAAAGCGGATAATATCTTGACATGGGGGAAGAGACTCCCCAACCCATGTGCCCGGGCAGTTTGGCATGGTATGTTTCTTGGTTCGTGACAGGAATATGTTCTTAGTTAGCGATGAGGTTCACTCTTGAGAGGTATCTTTTGGGGTGGTTGTTCGGACCCGCCCTTCCCTTCTGGGTTATCTAAATTCTTGGGGACGAGAATAGTTTGAGAGGTATCTGATGTGATGACCCAGACTCTCTTGGTCCTTCCCTTTTCCAATATCCAGGTTCTAAAGGAGTGGCGTCTCGGTGAGACCGATCGGCGTCACCCGGCCTTGTCAAGTTGTTTCCAGTAGCGCTCCTTTACGTAAATAGGGTTTTAAGCCCTATTTTGACTCATTTAACTCTGTTTTTAAGACCCGTAATGCCCATAAGAGTTTTAATTAAATGCTTCATCAATTTATGAGTCAGCTTAAACCACCCGACCCCCTTTTGTGAAGAGTGGAGCAGCATGATCAACCCACGACCCCCGCGCCTTACGCGGTTTCACGTTTTCACCTCAACCGTCCCCGTCCCTTATAAAGTAAGGGTTAGCCATGGTTTCTCCTTTCCTCGATCAGGACTTTTCAAAAACAGCTTCTGGTGCATCGGGCCTGCCGCATCGTTATCCGTAAAGTTCCCCGCCCCCGTCCTAAATGTTTATCATCTATAAACAAGTAGGGAATTTCTCTTTCATCTCTCTCTTTTGTGTATCATGCGGGGTGGGCGTGCTTTTGGTCCTATAGAATTGGGTGAACCAGACCTAATTAAAGATAAAGAACGAATTCTATAAAGAAAGAAGGGGGGGGGGGGCTGTGATCGTTGATGGTGTTTTATATTTTGATGTTGTTTCTTCTATGACTAACTTGTTGAGTTGTGCTGGCTTATGCCTCTTGAAAATCGAGGTTGTTGGTGGTTGTTGTTTGTGCACTAATAAACCTTGATAATGTTTTAAATGGCTTGTTTGTGGTTGTAAACTCATGCTGTGAAAAGTGAATCGGTTAATCACGTATATCAGGCTGAATAATTGAAAGCACCAGTATCAACCCTTCTGTGATAACTCCCGGTTAGAACACACGGAATTTGAAATCATGGAGTGTGTTAAGTTATTTAAATCTGAAAATCCCTATCTTGTGTTGGTGGTGGTAGTTGGTTTTTTTCCTTTCGGGCCGATTGCTGGAAATGTGGGAGGGCATGGGATCCCCTGTTCTTTTATACTCTCGGTGGTTGTGTGAATTTGGGGGATGGGATCTCTTGTTGGTATGGTTTCGGTGGTTGTGAGTTTTAAATCAGGGTGGTTACTTGTTTATATCACAAATTGGGGTGGAATCCTCTATTGTTGAGAACCAGGTGTGGACGTTTTGGTTGATGTTTGACTGTTTACATTCCTAGACTTATGGCTATGCCTACTAGTTGCCCAGTAGTGCTTAAACATAAACATTGTTACTGAATGTGAAATAAGAAAGGGAACACATGGGTTGTTGGCGTGAGTCGTGACTCAGACTGGAGTGTCATTGTGATCTGTAGGCTGTCTGAAGAAAAAAACACTGCTTTGGGTGAGTGTTTGTTATATATATATATATATATATATCTTTATCTTTGTGTTTCTTATTCGTGCCCCACCCAAGTTGATCACTTAGTGCCGAACACCCCCATTTCATGGGGGAGGGTGTTTTTCCCAACAATATTTTAGTGGCTGGTTATTAGCTCCTTTTCTTCTCCCTTTCGCGGATAGCCCAAGTATCTTTGGGCAGGTTGTGATGGCCTTAAGTCCATTATTAGCCCAAGAACCTTCGGGCGGGGTGGTGTGGTGGTTGGCCAGGTGTGTGCGGCAGGTGGTTTCCCAAGTGTCTTTGGGATGAGGCCCAGGTGTCTTCGGGTGTGGTAGTGGATCCTTTAGCCCAGGTGTCTTCGGGCGTGGTGGTGGTTGCTCTAGACTAGGTGTTTGAAGGCATGGTTACATGTGACAGTTGTGGCCCAGGTGTGTGCGGGTGGGATTCAGCAGTGGGACTGCGTGTGGTTGTGGCCTAGGTGTGTGCGGGTGGGTGTGGCAGTGGGACTGCGGTGAGAATGGCAGGATTGGTCCGATGCGTAGGATGTCTCAATAACCAGTGGGAAAGTGGTGCGGGGTACCCGAACATCGATGTGCTCTTATTATATATATTACTTGACTTGCGTTGTTTGGGGAGTGAGCCTTGGTGACGCCTGGGATGGATAGTTCGCCTTGTTAGGTGTTTGGTTTACTCATTTTCTCACGGGACTTTAGTACGTTCACCCACTTGTGCATGAGAGTCTTGGTTTTCCCTACTGAGTGTACCTGTATGCTCACCCTACGTATATAAAACTGCTTTCAGGTTTCCAGGAGGACTTCGGGGATCACGCAGGACCTTACTAGCTCGGACTTTTGGAGCAGTTGCAGTTGTTGTTTTTTTCTTTTTGGTACTTACCTTGTAGTCACCTTTTGCACTTTGTGTCTTTTACTTTTGAAACATGCATGTGGGAATGGTTTACTTTTGGCTTTACTTTTCTTTCTACCTTGGTGTTGTTGGGTTTTCTTCTCCTTATCTCTCGATCATATAAAATAAAAAGGGTAATGCCTTCCATTTGCGAGAATTTTCTATACCCTTGGTGCTAGTCGCCACTCTGGGACCTATTGAAGGCGGGTTTCGGGGGTCATTATATCTCCTTCAACATAAATAAGAAAGCACCTAGCAATAAGCTGACACTTCCCTCCTTTTGGTGAAGGCGGGTCGTGACATGTAGTTTTTAGAGAAAATTTATCTTTATGCCCCAAAATGAACTTACTACAAAATCAAGTAGTAAAATGATTAATATTTAATTTATTATATTATGTATAACGGATAATTTCTGATCAAATTCAAATCATTTTGTGAATTTTTTAATTAAAATAAATTACGCTTTTATAAAAATATATATTTTCATTATTCACTAAAAAAATATATATCTAGAAGAAACATATAATTTCGTTTAATATAATGTTGAAATACTAATTTTAAAAAATGATATACATTTTATAAAATAAAATTTATAAGAGTGGATAAATTAATTATAGTATCTCATAATTTTTTTTAATAAATACAATTTTTGGAGAAAATATATTTTTGACACATAAAATGAATTTAATATAAAATTTACAATTATTTATCAATTCTTTAAATTATATAAGAAATATATTTATTTTTTAATAATTTATATTTTCCTATTCATAACACCAATTTTAACGATAAGGTTATAACATCATTTGTTAATTAATAATATTTATATCATGGTACGTTAAACATAGTGTTGTGTGTAAAGCATGATATCAAAGAAATAAAATTTATTTAAATAGAAATAAATTTTAAAATCATGTGGTGTTACAAAAATGTGTCCATGACCACATGACATGTTACCCAATAAGATTAGACCAACATGTAGATAGTGTATATAGCCAGAATTCAGAAGTGTTCTCAATGGTATTGCGGAGTTGACACAGGCCATCTAACCAAATAGTACCACAATTATATAAGTGAGGCACATGAGGATTAGTGAATAACACCCACATAGTATGTATTTCACCTTTTAATCACTATGTTAGGATACTATGAATGGTATGGTTTCTGATAATGGGTGAAGAAAAATATACCCCCTTGGAAAAACTGTGTAATTTTATTTCGATCAGATTCGTATCATCATGTGATAACTTATTAGTAGGTTACCCAATATGACATGATAGTTGATTGTATGATCCACCATATATAGAGTCAGGTAACCTACCTTGATACATATAATGCTTTATCCCTTTTCAATGATTTGTTCATAGATAAGGGAATGTATCCCCCACTACGAATAAGGTCTTAATCCACTATTACTTCTTCATAGGTAGGGTTAGGTATCCAATCAACTTTATCAAGGATTTATATTTTGTATTATAGGGGAAAATAGAGTAAGATATCCCATATGTTGTAAGGCATGATCATATATCCCTAAGTTGGACTTCAATAGAGTCAGGTATCCACCTTCAATATATGAAATATCCTCTATTTATGAGTGGAATTCCCTCAAATGGGGTGTATACAAGTAAGACGGGTATTCCCATTTGGGATTTCTATAGTGGTTCTCAATAACTCATCCTTGATAGCATGTTTTTGAGATTCTGTGTGATAAATGTTGATCATTGGACTTGCTATAAAGTTAGATACCATATTCGATTTTTTAGTATCCCTTTATGACCATATATTGGTTCCCCCTTCTTTAAGCATTTTTTTTGGTTTAGAGTATATTTTTTTACTCTTTTAATTCCTGGTGATTTTAGGAATCCTACTAGGTATGTATATCTTTAACCTTATATTGGTTGTTCTAATATATATGTTGTCTTATACGGATGATAAGTTGTTGAATAAAAAACTAGGTGTACTTAGTGTGGTTAGTGTGTAGTGGTTCTTGAATGATCTGGTAGTAAGACTATGGGTAGTCTATTGTTTGGGTAATGGGGCAATGTCTACCCTAGTCTTCATGTTGTACCTACCTTATATTTTCAGGCTTCTATTTATCCCTATTTACACTCTTTATGTAATGAATCATTATGTTACTCGATATTACATGTTACGATTGCAATTTAATATTATGATGGTTTACATCTCTATATTTCTATCTTATTTATGGATATAAATGTGTATGTTAATTTTTTTTGTACAAGAAAATTAGGATAATTCCTCGTATTTGGGTGAAATAGATACCCAATGTTCATCATTAGCCCATAGTTTATTAAAGGCTGGAATGGGGTGGAATTCTTAGCTTAACACCCAACAACATGGGGCCTGATTGGTCAGGTCATTCTAAATTGATATCATATCCTATGATTTCCTAATATATATATATGATATATAATTATCGTGAGAAATAGTTTAGTGGTTAGGTAATTTGAGTTAAGGTGTCTCGAATTGGAATCCTGAAGCAGGAAACCCAGTAAAGGTGTGGTAGCTGATGTATCCATTTACCCAATTCTTATAATACATCAGTTTACCTAGTATAGTAAGAAAACAGTAAGAGGTAAAATAGTGGTACATCAATCATATAAAGTCAGGTGTGGTTTCAATTTCCTTTTTGAGTCTACTATGAATATATTCTTTTTTAACACTGGTATATAATAAATACTACAGAATTCATCCACACAACCGACCAACATGGATTATAATAAAATATTATGATGACAATCATGTTATTGATAAGGCCTCATTATAGGTTCCATTATAGGAGATGTTTCCCCCACAAGGACAATGATTGGTATTTTCACCCATTGTGTAGTGAGAATAAATACCTCTTGTAGTAGATGATGATATTTTTTCCAGAAGAAGGAATTAATTAATTCTAGTAGTATAGGATAATAATGAGTAATTTATTATATAACTTAATTAGTTTTAATGGTAGAAACAACCCATGTTCTAGGGTGATCAAGACCCACAGACAATAAGAGACATGTTAGAGGGAATAATTTTAGTGACTTATCTAGTTCTAACACCTCATGAACATATTGTGGACATTTGGATGGATTTAGAAATATAATGAAATTATGTTGGTATATTTTTGTTACTTGTAAACATGATGATATGACCCTTCCATGGAATAATTTGAGAACATCTACAAGAAGAAGTACTTCATGACGGAACTTCATTTGGCACACATCCATGTGATCCTTAGGTTACAGTAGGGAAGCATTTCCATGAATGACTATGTGTATAGGTTATCTAACATCATATGATACTATATTGAATATTTTTGGGATGGGAAATTACATGAAATAATTTCTATGTGGATTCTTTATAGAGATGTTTGAGATGGAGTGCTACCTCTCTATATAACCGCATGTGTTATGATCAGAGGGATAACAACTATGAGTGGGGAAAGTTTCATATAGTCATGGAATATAACCTATGGAATCCCTATATGATTCAATGTATGATTTATTTAATCTATATGTTACATTCAATTTTGGATGAAATATGTTTGAACCATTCTTTATTAACCTTATCCATTATTTGAGAACTACATATTTCAGTAGACTCTCCAGCCTAACCCATATAGATACAAACTATTAATAAAGAGGATTTTGAAATCACAATATTCTATTGGTACTATGCCTTAGCCTTTGGAGAATAGAATTTCCCATGGAATTTATTTAGAGTAACAATTTGATCATATGATTTCATTATTGGTATAAAATGGGTATATAATATCCATGCCTAGATTGACTGTTATTAATGAAGGATGCAAGGCACTCGATTTGATGGGTTGATATTTATATTTAATGGAGAGAATAAATTCTAATTTGAGTAGGTAGGAATCCTGTTAAAAGGATTTCATATTATTTCCCATCAATTTCCTAGCATAAGTCTTATTTTAAAAAACTCATAGATTTTAATTTCTCTACTCTGTTAGAGGAGTAACTAGATGTCTTCCCCAATGATGTACCTTGTTTATATCTTTTTTGAGAAGTTGAATTTTTTATTGATTACTTCTTGAAATACTATGATATATTTATTATCATATTAGATATCAACTATTGATCTTATACATTTGTGGGTATTGTTGTATTTCCTTCATACAAAATCCTTTATCATACCAGATGTTCCCCTAGTATAACTCTAATAGTATTCACTAAGAACATGGATTATATTATAAGTATGTTTGTGGATTATCATATTCTAATTAAGTTTACCATTAATAATATGTATCCACTACTGAGAATTAATGAACTCTTTAATCATCTAAAAGTGGGAAATTATTGTTTGAAGATTATCCTCATGCCATGATATCACCATCTGTGGGTTCATGATAAGACATACAGAACATGTCATTAAAATATATCGTTGATTATTATATCTATAGGTTAATTATACATTTAATGAAAAACACCACTGTAGTTTTTATGAGATCATTAATTCGATCTTATAGCCTTTTATAGTCCAATTTTTTGTTTTCTTTATCGATTAGGTTATCATTTACTCTGAAATAGAGGTTGAGAACATAATGCATTTAAGTAGGGTCTTGGAAATACGTTAAGATCATAAAATGTATAGGTAACTCTAGAGTTTTCATTTATGAATAAGAGAGTTTCAATTTTTAGAAATGTTATCCCATAAGAGGGGGTACTTATAGAACTAGTGATGTTTCAGGTAGTGCGTGCATGAGAGATGCCCAGGATAATGACGAATCTATATATATTCATGGCATTGGAAGACTATTAATATAGATTCATACATTATTTCTCTAGAATAGTGAATCGCTTGAGTACACTAAACTGAATAGAGGTTCCTTTTATTTGGTAAAAAGTAAAAAAGTCCATTAAGAAGTTTCTGTAGAGATTGGAAGGTGCTCCAATCATGAAATTTAAAAAAGAGTAGGTAGAGTATGTATTGTTTTTTGTTTCCTATTGAGTAAATATCAAGTATATATTGATGAATAGATAGCTGAATATATCTTTTGGGCCTTGGATGATAAAAACATTTCAGAATAAAAATGTATCTTATAAAATGGAGGTAGATTTTATAGAGTTTTCTGTTTAGAGTTAACAACACTGACTTTTTTATGAGTGGTTTATTGATTATTTTTACCATAAAAGTCTTAGGTAAAAATTATTTTAGATATATATCAACATTAAGAATATATGATGGATAGAGGTGCTCTAGTACAATTACTTTGAGAAAGTCTATACTCTTGTGATGATGAATGTGGTGGTAGATTTTATCAGCTGGATTTTATGATCATAGTTTCTAGGTAAGGATTCAGTGTAGTTGACATCATTGAATATATCACCAGTATAAAATTTAGGATCATAATACCTTGAATAGATTATTTTTATAATTTATCATTCATCCCATAAAGGTACTAAAATGTAGGTATGTTGTTTTGAGGACTTATGTAATAAGTTATTTATGGGACATGCACCCGATCGATTTCTCAACGATGGCGAGTATGACATACTCATCCATTGATGGATGGTAATTATTTCCAAACCTAAAGAGAAGGTTGTTAGAGAGTTTTATTAATCTATTTTAGTAGTGCACTAGGGAGTATAAAATATTTATGAGTATCATCGATGATTGTTATGGTGGTTAGGGACTATCAAATGTGGTTTGGAGTTGAGCTTCCAATCCTTATATTTCAGAAGGTGAAAGGAATTAAATAGGATCTAGTGGATTTCTCAAAACCCCTTTTGGTATTGAAGTGGAAGTGGGATGATATATTAATTCATTTAGTGATGGGTCATCCAAAATTTGTTAGAGGAAACTATGCTATTTGGGTGATTATAGATCAACTCACCATGTCAACCCACTTCATTACCATTGCAGAGTAGAGTTCAGTGCAATGTTTTTATTCATATAAGTGAAAGTGATTATCTGGATTCATGGTGGTCCCTCGACAATGGTCTTGTAATATTATTCTTACTTTATATCATAATTGAGGAAATGTTTGTAGAGATATTTTAGGTCCTGATTATAGATGAAGATAATGTTCAACCCTGAGATAGATATCTGCAGTGAGTGGGACCTTTAGGTACAAGAGGACATGTTTTAGGCTTCCATGTTAGAATTTTCATTAATCTAGGAGGATAATATATACATAATGAATTTTGTGAAAAACATATGTCACCCAAATATTAGTATAATACCTTTAAAGTCCCTTTATGTGAATATTTTCTTATCTCCACTATGCTAATCAGAGTTGGTATAATCAGATCATATGGGGAAGAATGTAGTTCATATAATGACATAGAATGTGAAAATAATCTAAGAGTAGATATAGAAAAATCAAAGCCATCATAAGTCATTTGTTCATATAGGAAAGATGCATTTGATGTTAAGATATGGAAAATATGTTTTCTTAATGGTCTCTCATCAACCAAATATATAAATATTTGGTCAGTCTGGAAATCTATATCTATGTTTCATCAACCAATATTATATTCTATATACGACTGATGAGGTTACACTAAAAAAAACACTTACCTATGAATTTTTATGATATACTAATATCTTACATATTTCATAGCCGATGTGATACATTCATGATCCATCCCACATTTTTAAATTTTGAATTCTCGAAAATGAGGATGGACCAACCATTTTTTGAGTTACTAGTGGCTATTAAGGATCTACAAGATATGGCCGATCAAGTGGAAATGTTTCCCAACAATTGATTTCTATGAAATCAAAAATATCATTATAAGAGCCTATAGTAGTGAGAGAACAAGATATTCGCTTAATATCCTTACATATTTGAGTAGATCCTACTTTATGGGATAAAAAACAATAAATGTGGGGAGAAATTTATTTTTCATTTTTTTGAAATATTACATTTTAATAATTTTAATAAAATTTATATAGATAATATTGGGGTTAATATAGATTTTTAGGCACTTCATAGACTAAATATTGATATACTAAAAATCATAAAAATAATAACTCATGTATATGAATAATTTTGAAAGTAATGGATTCCTAAAAAATTGTGTCTCAAAAGGGTAAACTATGTATAATGACCAATTACCTTTTCACATAATATTACATGAATTTTGACATAATTATACATTAATACACCACAAGTATCACATAGCATAGTTAATTTGAAATACTAGGTTCATAACACATAAATATATACTAAAAAAAGAATCATTTTATTATTCTTTATAGTAGGATCATAAATCTAATTGAACTCCTAATACTACATGGGATGAACAAGGGAATACTAGTCAAAATAGGGTGAGATAAAAATCCTAGTAATGGAATAATCATCATAGGGAAACATAACAAATGACTCAAAGATATATTATGATATTATAATTGAGAAGGCACATGAGTGAACAATTATAATAATATCATAAGGAATACCATATCATAATATCATAGCATCATATGGAATGTGGATGCAACATAAAAAAGGCATTGGAAAAAGTAAATACTAACTTCCATGAAAAAATCACATGGTGAAAAAAGTACCAAACTGAGTTAGGTTCATTCGCTAATCCAGTACATGATTTCTTATGAGACAAAAATATTACCAAATTAATTTTTTTTTTAAATATGATTATATATTAATTAATTATTCATAAGAAAATAATGGTTATGATGGTGGGTAATTTTGTACATTATGTATAAGTTAAAAAGAATATTCCCTTTATGCTTTTGTAAAACAATAAAAAAATACCTCCTTTCGAAAATGAAATGAAAATTAATTTAAAAAAATTGAAGGGAAAAAGTGGGTAAAAATGAATTTTAACATTCACAGAAGAATAGTAAAAAAATTTAAAATCATTTTTAGAAAACATGGTTGTTGAAGAACAAAAGTTTATGACCGAAGAGAGAAACAAAGTAAAAATTTCCTAAAAATATTTTCTAAGTCATTTTAAGTAAAAATAAAGTAAAATGGTACAATTAATTTAAAATTTCATGAATAAATATATGACAATAAAATTAAAGGTTTTTTATATATAGGGATCATCTAATTTACTTAAATTTAAATTAGAGCATAAAAAATCCCGAATAAAGTGCAATTGAAACATAAACCCTTACGACATTGGTAAATTTTGATTCATAACAAAAATAAATGAAAGTGATGAATTATCACATAAACTATCATGATTTATAAAGGACTAATGATATAATATGTAAACTATATGAATATACAATATTAAAAATAAATTTGGTTCCTAAAAGAACATGCAACTCAAAGAAGGATGTTTTAGGTGAAAACCCATACCACAAGATAGAATTGTCACATGTATTATTTATCTTCTTGAATAATAAAAATATTTCAAATATTTAATTTATTTATTAAATATTTAAATTTTTTCATTCCTTTTATTAAATTTTTTACCACGTCATATTCTATTACTTATCCAATTAATTTCACATCAGACTTTTGAATAACAAACAACTCATGTGTCCAAAATCACTTTAGTAAGTTGAATAAGTTTCAAGAGATTATTATTAAATCATACGAAGAATGGTAACTATTATATAATTATAATTTTACACATAAATTAATCTTTTAAAACCAACAATTATATGTGGTTATTAAAAAGGAACTACGTTACAATCATAAAGACGGTAGGCCCTACGATTGCATTAGTAACGTTTCCATTTTTCAACAATCATGTTGGAAATAAGATAAGTGTTACCTTATCATTATATAATTATTATTATATCATAAATCTCATAAAATTTCTTTAAATACAATTACATATACCCTCCATGGAATTCAATAATAAAAATGAATCACATCACTTCGTGAGGTGGTAATTCTCCACACACACGAATGATGTTATCATTTATTAATTGCATTGTAAGGTATGAAATTAGATAATAAATTTATTTAAAAAATTATTAATATTTAATTATTAAAATATATATACATTAAAGTAATCCTTATGACTTTATATTTATAGCATAGGTGAAAAGGCGTATCACATTGATTTATAAAGTGGTAGTCCATCTTACACATGAGTGACATTATTATATTCCCTTAGGAATTGAAAGTACAATGGAATATGTGATATATAATTATATAAGTATTATAATTTGATAAATATCATATATAAACATTAAATACATCACTATATATATCTTTGAGAATTGGTGATGGAAAAATATTATATTGGTTTGCGAGGCAGCAGTTCGTTGTACACACAAACAATAATTTTGTTTTCGATTTAAGGGAGGAGGATATGGTTATTGGTTCGGATCATGACATTAAAAATATTAGTATATGTAAGATATTAATATTATTATACTGTAATTTTTTAGTAATTTTTTATTTATTTATATGGATAAATAAAATAAAATGATCGGTTAAGGATGTTACCTCTTCTTCGAAAAACAACTTTATGTTTTTTCCAGGATCATACATAAATTATAATTCTGATAATAAAATACACCTGTATGAGGGAAGTAAATTAATAATGTTAGTTGGATAGTTATTTTTCGATCCTATGGGTTTTGGATGCGTGGACTGGATAGGATAGGGTGTGGCCTTTTATAACATGAGGATAGGTCACACATAGATTTTTCGAAAAGAATGAATAAAAAACATGTTATTATCATTCAAAAAGAACTAAATATGAAAAATTATAAAACCATAGAATATATAAGGTAAAAATATTATTATAAAATATTAATTAGCCATGTATTAGGTCATGTTTAAACCATATCATTTTAGCTTAACCCGAGGTAAACCCATTTTCACCTTAACCACAATACATAATTTTAACTATTTTTAATATTCATTATAGTTAATAATTATGTTTAAATAATCTAATAATATAAACTACAATGATTAAAAATATTGAATCAGTATTTGTAAATTCAAATAAAATAATTTTTATAATTTAATTCATAACAAAATTAGCATAAATGTTAACAAAAAGTTTTTCAATAAATTCACTTTTTAAAGAAAAGATGATGTGATATTAACTATTTCACATGTAATGATAATTAAGTTTATTTAAATAAATATTTATTGATATATAAATTATAAATTTAATTGAAATTATTTCCCAGTAGGGTTTAATTTTATTAATCTAAATGCTGAAATCTTATTCACTTGAAGAAAAGTTTTAAAAAAGATCATTTTAAACCCTAACAATAAACATAAACTAAAGTAAAATATAAAAAAAATTAATATTTAATTAATTGTATTCGATGTAAAAAAATGAAAAATATTATATTTTGTATTCAATTATAATAATAATGGGACTTAATTTGTTAAATTAAATTGCAATTTTATAAAATAATGTATCTACTACTATTCAATGAAAATGTAAATTGTTTTCTAAAAAATTGAACTGTTGGGTAAAGTTAATATAATTATTGTAAAAATGAAATCCATTTTATAAATTTTTTTTTATAAAAGTATAAAAGGCAGTTATATTATTTTCTCAAAAAGTTCCAAAAAATCCTTTTTAAAGAAAACATATATTCAATAGGTAAAAAGAGTTTTTTAAAATTGAGTTACCAGTTAACTAGAATATCTATAAAAATGTATCTATATTCAATCCTTTATATATTTTTTATAAATTATTTACTCATATTCATACATTCAAATTTAGTCACTTGGTTGTATTGGTCACGTTTTAATAATGTTATATTTTTATCTTTTTAATGAAGTGCATCATGTTGAATATGATTTAGAGAATATTGTTATTTTAAACTCCTAGTGTGTTACATTCCACCCCCTTAAATAAATTGAATCCTTTAATTTAAAACTTATTATATGTTATCAATGATATTAAATTTAAAATAAATTTTTGAAAAATCCTCATCAAAAATGGGTTTAATTAAACTTCCACTTAAATGAGGGAAATAGATATTTGAATGTCATCTGGAATTACAAAAAACAAGGGTTCTATGTTCGAGAGCATTGGTGGCAAGTGAAAATATGGACATGGAAGGGAAGTGTAAATAATTATAGAGAGTGATAATGGCCATTGATCTTAAAAAATCGAATGATTAATATAAAGTCATAATCTACAAAACCATCAATCTATGATGAATTAAAAGACCATTAATTCACTATTCATATAGATAACAATATATAATATAATTACTAGATATATTTTAATTTAAAAAACGTAATTTCATCCTTTATTTATTATTTTATGACTTTCCACTATTAGCATTACTCTAAGAAATGCTTATTTAAAATGATTTTTATTCCAGAAGAACTAAAACTAACTCTTAAGGGATCATATGTACTTTATAGACCAACAATGTATTCATTATATCATTATTAAATATAAAATTGTTCACAAATAGTTAGATAATACAAAAAAATAATATTAATATGTTAATCTAAAAAAATTAAATATTAAAATAAAGGCATTAACAAAGGTAATTATTTAAATAAATAAACATATATCTCAAATAACATTACTAACATCAACCTAAAATAACGATTTAACGTAAGGGGGTGTATCATACCCTTTAAACATAAATATTGAAAAAAATTATAGTATTATTACAAAATAATTCTTTACATTAAATTGAGATGTTATATTTATATATATCATTAATTGATAAATTGTTTCCCAAAATATCATTAATCACATAAAAAATAGTAAAAAATCATACAGATTTGATCCTTAAATATGTTAACCAAAATAAAATTAATATTTATCCACCAAATAGTTTAATTAAAAACAATTTTATACTAACCAGTGCACCATGTAGGCCACTGGAAAGCACTATAACCTTATCACCCTTCGTTTATGGGTTCAAGCCCCGTAACCCTAAAAGATGTGAAGGGTTTTCACTTGGATTCTTGCATGCAATTTTTCTAAAATAATAGAAAAAATTATTAGATAATAATATTAATTATTCTCAATGATCCTATAAAATTAACAAGATTATAATTTACAAATTCAAAAATAAATTTTTCATTAAATTACTTCTTTTTTAAAACTACAGTTTTCTATATAGCTTATTATTTTTAAAAAAATAAAATAATTATAATTGATTATAGTTACCTTAGAATCAATATAATATCCTTGATTATCTTTTACTCAATCATTTTTTCTTATAGAAAACATTTCCTTAACATTATATCACTTCTTGTAGTTCATTTGTATAATTCAACATATTCATGAAAATAAAAAATGGAAAATCACTAGAAAACCATCCTTAGAAATTTAATGATAAAATTTATAAAAAAAATTTGACAACACATTTCTCAAGTTTATACACCTATAAAAATTAATACTTATAATTTAATGGTTTTCATAAAATATGAAAATATGATTTAATATTTGGATTAGGAAATTTACTTGGATGATAATCAAGACCTCAAAATTTATGTCATTGAACAGTTAATAGAGTCATATGTTGAACTTCATTTCTCTAGATCTTATAAATTTTATTATTAAATTTTATTTAAAAAATATCTATGTTGTTCCCTCCATTTACAAACATATATCATCTTACACTTCACTTAATTGATTTTCCACTATTTCTCTTCCCACATTTTTCACATGTAGGAAATTGAATATTTTTATATTTTTCATCTTTAACACTTTAACTTCTTTGATATGAAATCCTTATCTTATTTTGGGCATTCAAAAAATTCAACTATGTTAGAGTTTTTGATTTCTAATTTGATATAGCTCATTTTCAATAATGAAATAATATCTACATGTCATTCCAATTTGCTTTCGAATCTCATTCGTTAAATTATTAAATTTATCATAACATTAGTTTTAACTATTATTTCTCATATTTATTTCCAATTAGTTGATTTGTTTAAAATAAACAAAAAAAGAATGGATTGACATACCAAAGGAAAAATTATAAACCAATATGGTATAAATTATAAATGATAACTATTTCCTGAATTATGTGCCTTTTGGTTTCGCTCTACATTATCCAAAGTGATGATTCCTTTTATATTTTTAAAACAAAAAATTATTTCAAGACCATAATAGTGATTTGTAATGAGTTTTAGTATTTCCCAATAAAACCCTTAGGATCTTCAAACAAGGTGCATAGTAAGGCCCATTTTAATATACTAGATTATTATCAAGTCAATATAAACAAAAAGTTTTTAGAATTATTACCCAAAGGCACTTCCATTATGCTAACACATCTAGTTGTAATATCTAGATGGTGTTGAAAATTTTCAAAAACCAGTTTATATATACTTCACCAATATTATAGAATATTATAAAATACATAGTATTATCATTATAATTATCCCAAATATTGTCAATAATGTTTTCTCATCCTAGTTTCCAAAGTTCCAGTAATTATCTGATAACAACTATATAAACCCAATAAATTTTCACATAATATTAAATGATTTTTAATATAAATATTCATTAATGTACCCCAAGTATCATGAGACCATGTTTCCTTGGAAGAATTTGTTAATAATACATAAAAGAAACTAAAACATGAAATAAATATTTTATTATCCATAGAAATATGATAAATAAATTAGATCTCCAAAAACAACATTGGATAACACATGAAACACATGAAAGAAATTGGTGAGCTAAAAAACATAGTAAGGGAATCAACATGATAAGAAAACATAACTTTTGAGTCAAATATTTATCTTAATATCATAAAATCTATGGCACATAAGTAATCAATTAAGAGAATAAAATAATATGAAAAATATCATAAGATCGCAACCTCATAGGGAATGTGGAAGTAATATAAAACATTACCTAAACATATTCCAAGGATAACTATGAAGTCAACCTCACATGGTGGATAGAGTCCCATAAGTGATTATGTTCACTCCCAAATCCCATACATGTTGTCTCATTAGACTAAATTTTTTTATAATGAATTATATGGATATATAATTCTTGGACCACCCATCATATTCATTTCATGTAAATGAATATACATTCCTCATATGTTGATCAATAATAAATAATAAACAGAATAATTACATATTAAAATAAATAGGTTGCATAATCTTGTCTCATAACTTGATCTAAATATGTTTTCATAATGAAGGAATTTTAGTGATGGAAATAAGGATTGTATTACTCATAAAAGGTAGATATAATAAGCTATGTATATATGATATATATATAAATATATATAATATATAAGAAATAAAATATATCAATTTTTGTTGTTGAAAAATATAAATATTATAAAATGATTAGAAATAGTCATGAAAAAAATAACCTTCCCACGTTGAAAAAACATTTTGGAAAACTAATGTTTCAAAAAATAGTGTGGAAATAATTATTTTTGAAAATTAAATTTTAATATTATAAATAAAATTTTAAAAAAATAATGTTCATGATGATGGGTAATTATTTACATGATGTATAATCATAAAAAACATTACTTTCACACTACGAAAAAATAGTTAAAAAGTACATGTTTTGAAAAATGAAAAAAATATTCCTTCAAATAGATTTTTTAAACATAAAAACATGTGTAGAAATGGATTTTTACAATCATAGAAGAATAATAAAAATATTTTTTAACATGTTTTTTTTGAAACCAAGGATATGGAGGAAAAAATATTTTCATTTTAGGAGAGAAATGAGGTAATATTTTATAAAAATGCTTTTCAGAAATTTTAATTACCAAAGAGATTACACTAGTATTTTTAAATTGAAAGTTCATGAATTACCATATTTGAAAAAAATAAATGTTATTTTTTGATAATGATTAGATTAATTCTTATAATATAAATTTATGCATAAAAAACCTAAATAATATGAGATTGAAACATAAACCCTTACCGCATTGTTAAATTTTGATTTGTAACTCCAATTTTTGAATTACACGAATTATAACCTAAAATATCACGAGTTAGGAATGAATTATGATATCATATTAAATGTGGTATTATATCCACTATTAAAAATAAATTTGGTTCGTAAAAGAACATATGTGTTAAAAAATGAATTTTTGAGATGGAAACCCTTACATGGAACCCAAATAATCATTTTCATTCTACATCTTCCCGAATAATAAACACATGTTAATTATTTAAATTGATTAATAACCATTTTATAGTTTATTAATCCTGCATTTTTCTATGTTACCAATTCATATTCAATTTCTTAAATAATTTATTTCACATTATATGATTTAACGATAAACAAATCCTATGTCCAAAATCACTTTGGTTAGGTGAATAAGGTCAAAGAGAAAATTCATTAATCATCATCAGAATGGTAATAATGACTTTATTTTTTAATTTTTTACATATATTATACATTTAAAACCCACATGTAAATATTGTTATAAAACAATGACTACTTTATAATAATAGATATGGTAGACCATACATACACATGAGTAATGTTTCTATTTTTTAATGATCATGATAGAAATATGGTAAGGTTTCCTTTATAATTATAGAATTTTATTTATATAAAAAATATAATATTATTTATTTAAATTTACTTACATATACTATCCATGCGAGGAGGTAATTAAAATGAATCAAATTACATCGTTGGGTGGTTGTCCGATGTACACAAGAATGACATTATCGATTATTAAATGGATGACAAGGTAAGAAATTATATGTTATTTTTTTTTGAAAAAATATTAATTTAAAATTATTATATTAAATAAATATTATATTATTCATTATTACCTTCCATGTAAAGCGTTTGTGAAAAATAATTCACATAACTTTGTAAGACAGTAGTCCACTGTGGACACGAGTAACGTAATCATATTTCCTATGGAATTTAAAGTAATATATTTTATGTAATATAAAAATTTCAAAATTATAATTATATCTTTAATAAAATAAAAAAAATAATTAATTATATCCTTATATGAGAAGCGGTGATGGAAAATGAAATACGTCGGTTTGCGAAACTATAATCTGCTACACACCTGATCATCATTTTCAGGCCCCATTTGAGGGAGGAATAGATGGTGATAGTTAATGAATGTAACATAATGAAATATAAGTATATTTAAGTTATTTGTGATATTATATCACCATTATTTAATAAAATGTGATGAATTTGGAAGAATAAATAATATAAAATTCTCGGCTAAGGACGTTACCTCTTCTTCAAACAGCTTCTTTAGGTTATCACCAATGGTATCCCAGGATGGATTTATGATCCAAAAAACGATACTATGATGATTTTAGTGAAATAATTAAGTAATTTGGTTATGGTATGCCTAAAAAATTGTTGTTGGAAGTCTGTAAATAAGATCCAAGTGTGTTTCCTTCTATAAGTGGGGGAGAGGTTACTCTTGGAATTGAAGAAAGAATTACAATCACGTTTTTCTCATAGAGCAAGGTTAAAAGTGGACCGTTTTCAAACCATATAATATATAAAGTTTAAATATGAAAATAAAATAATAATTATACATGTTTTTCAAAATTTATAATCATTATATTTTTAATTTAACCCCTCAATAAACCCATTTTTACCATATCCACGATAAATAATTTTTAGTTTTATTCACACTTCATTATGGTAAAAAATTATGATGAAATTAGAAGATAATATATATTATAGTGAATAAAATTATTTAATCCATTTTTTCCAAATTCAACTTATAAAATTGGCATTATTTAATTAAAAAATAAACCAGAAGACTTGTTAAAAAATGGTTTCAAAGAAATCCATATAATAGGGAAATAATAATCTCATATTAACTACATGAATTGTAATAATAACTAAGAGAATTTAAATTAATATTTTTTATATAAAAACTATAAATATAATCGATACGACTCCTCATTTGGTAATATTTTAATTAATAAAAATGTAGAAACATTGTGCACTTTAAAATAGTTTTCAGAATATGCATTTTAAGTATAACAATAAAGATATACTAAAATCTAGTATATATTTGATTAAATGTAATCAATTTTATTTAATAAAAAATAAAAACACTTATTTTAATTTTAAATAAAATAAAATAAAAAATGGTACTAAATTTATTTAAATGAATGAAAATTTTATAAAAAGGAGTATTTTTCGGTAATCACTGAAAAATAAATATTTTCTAAAATATAAATTTTTTTCACCTGATTTTAATATGGATATTATGAATTCAGAAATGAAACCCATTTTATAAAATTAATTTTTTAGATTTTTGGAAAATAAATAATTATACTATTTTTTCAAATAATGCGGCAAAAAATCATTTTTTAAAAAATGTATTTTTGATGAATAAAATAATTTTTTTTAATAATTAATTGAAATATAAAAACAAATTTATATATATTAGGGAAATTATTTAAATTTCATAATGTATTTAATACTATTCATACCCACAACTTTAACGAGTAGGTTATATCGACCACATTTAAATAATATTATATCTAATTTCCTTTAAACTTAGTGTTGCATGTTGAATTTTATGTAGAGAATAGCGTTCTTTTAAAATATTGAGGTGTTAAAATGATACCACCATTGAATCTATAATATAGGTTTAACCCTAGGCCTAAAATAATAATCAATACCATCCAACCTCTAGTCGATATATATTCAAAGGTTGACATTAGATTAATAAAATTAAGTGAAATTAAAAAATAAATTTAATGGTGAACATTGTTTCTTGAACAAGACAATCCATATATTATCCTTATTATATCCAATATACAAGGTTAACTACATATCCCTAGGATATCGAGAGTGAGGGATAACTTCTATTAAGAGATTCTTTTATTAATAATGATAAAGACTTATTAATTAATGATTGAACTCAACAGAACTCATCATTGACATCGATGTTGATTCAATCTCCATTAGAGATCAATCTAATGAAGTGGTATAAATTTTTAACATATTTATCACTATTTTCATAATTTTGAGTTTGTGGATTATTTTTTATTTTAATTGAAACTATAATTTACCAATTCGAACCCATATTGATTTATATTTCGTTGAACTTGTTATTTAGGAATGTTGATTCAAAAATAGGTAATTATTTATTTTCGTTGTTTTTATTCATCATTCATATATGATTTATGAAAAGTTATTCCCACTGTATATTGGGTTTCTATTGAATATTTCATATAAAATTTTGAATGTTCTAATGATTATTGGAAATTTGTAGAATCATGAAATTTCTTGATTGAAAAGTGTTCAGTTTGGGAGAGAATAAATTGTGTATCTCCTTGATGTGGTACTAGGGTTTTCATGTGAGAAAATATCAAATGGGAATTGGGATAGGTAGACACTCCATTTCTCAATAAAATACTAGCCTGATGAATATAGAGTTTACAAAAATATGAATAATGGGAACTCTCACACACCATGAGGAGGGGCCAGAATCCATGTGGATGATCCATATGACTTGTGGAGGGATACATGTCATGTGACCTCAAAAAAAACAAAATTTGGGTAGTGATACACTCTTTTTTGGGACAGACTATATCACCCAATTATGTATCTCATTCAATATATCACGTGGGTGGTGTTTATATGGTATGATGGGTTTTTATATATGAAAAACTTTTCAACATAGGGTTACAGAACATGAACCCCCATCAGACACAATGTGTACATTCTATTTACTTTTATTAGAACCTTAAATAGATATCTTATGAATGGATTACCATATAGGATATGACAGTTGAGACTTATATTCCCCAAAGATAGTGTTGAGTATTGATCTTTTCTACATAGGTTATATGATCCCTTGCTATACATCGATCAAGGATTTGGTTTGGTATCTGATCTTATATCCATAGATCATAATCCATTATTCCTTATTCCAATTAGGATCTTGTATCCCATCATCTTCATATAGGAAATGTGTTCACCTCATATAAGAAATTACAGATGGATTTAGGTATACACCTATGAAATATGAAGTGATCCACTATTCATCAGTCAGAAAACGATGGAGTCATATATCCCCACTATACATAGGTTGAGATCCTATAAACATGAGTTTAATTCAATCATTTGAGGTGTCTTTTAGTATGGTTTGTATTCCCATAGATCATTTTTTGAGAGGTATTAGAGACTTCTTCCATGATAGAACAACTTTAAAATTTTACAAGAAGAATATTGGTTGTTTGGCTGGAAATGAGCTCTCAGTTCTTACTATATGACATGTAACCTATTATGATCATATCTAGGTTCTTCCCCCTTTATCCTATGGTTTGTGGTTTTCAGATGATCCACTTTTTATTAATTACTACATATTTATTTCTTGGTGTCTTACTGGGTATGTACATACTCAACCCTACATGACTCTTCCTTAATGTGTTATCCCTTTTGTAAAAGAAATAATGTTCAACATTAACCTAGGTGGAATTGATGTGGGTGGTTCATTTTAGTTATTTGTGAATATATTTTCATGTTTTTTCTTTTATTGGAAGTTATGTTCTAGGATAATATCTTCAGTATTTTTTTCTTTGGACCTACGTTCTGGTTACTGGGCATGAATTTTCCACATTTACTCAAATTTTATTCTATTGTATTCTATTGTAAGAAATTAGAGGTTGTGGAGGAATTTGATATTCTGATTATTTAATTTTCAACATTACTTTGGTGAATATAGAGATATGTGTCAATAGGTATAGGTAAATTAGGATTTGGCCTCTCGTATGTATGATATGCCCACCCAGTTCCAGTCACTAGCCCCTTGCCTATTGTATGTTGGATTAGGGTGGAACTCTCAGCCTACCAATAGGCTTGGCGGGCCTAGAATGGTCATATTAAGTTGGTTTATAATCCTATATATAAACCAAAAATCTAAATATATTATGAACATTCCATATTATTATCTTATTTCTATTAGATACATAGTTAAAAAATTATATATTCTATATTATTAAATAAATTAATTATTGGGAATAAAAGATAGAATTAAAATGAAATTTTAATACGGATAAATTTAATTTAGACATGGTTAATCACCTAACTAAAATCCACTTAACATTAACAATCATGTAACATGATAAAATGGATAATTTATGTATAAAGATAAAATACCACCAAATCCAATTATTTTGTTAGAAATGTTATCTAAAACATGGGTTGAAAAGAGAAAACAATTTACTGTTCTTGAATAATATCCATTATAGTGATATCAATTGTTAGGGAATTTATAACTTGAATTTTAGGATGATAGAACATTATTTTCATTAATGTTTGATTGTCACTATAAGAATTGGGGTAAAGATTAATATAATGTTTAGGAATTCCCATACAAATATTTTAGGATTTGGATGTATACTCAATGGGTCATGGAGTAGTGATTTAATGTTTTTGTATGTTATGCCTCCAAAAATACCACTTAATAGCTTATGAGACCCCGATTTTTGTAATGTTATAAGGTATATGGATTATTTCTACTCATACATCTACTTGATACATTATTATGAAATCAATGGAGATAGATATTGGGTTTCAATAACATAGAGAGTGATTAATAAAATATATTTTTTAATATAAATATATTACTAAAATAATATCTTATTATTGAAATAGATATCCTTATTATAATGAAATTATCAATGTGGTCAATATTTGAGAAGGATAACCTTCTCACGTGCTTTAATTTCAGGAAATAATGTAAGGGATTTTGCGTTATAAAACTTAATGAATGGAAATTTACATGCTATAATCCCTTTTTCTAAATGATCCAAGTAATGGGGCTAGTGACGTAGAGGCCCCTCTCTACAAGAAACACTTGGATGATGTGGTAGATATCAAGTGATTCCTACAAACATCCTTGTCCAGTGAGCTCTTAATGTAAAATGATGAAATGTATGAATATATAGTTTTATCTCAACTATGGAATTTTTATCAAGAGAAAGTGATTTAAGAGAGATATGAGATCTATAAGGTATTATTCACTTGAAAAAAAAGGGCCAGTGCCATATGGGTCACATGTATTCAATATGATTAGGTACATAAATAATCATTAAATTCATAGAATTAAGTTTTCATATGATTTACACATTGATATTATTTTATCCTAACTACACCAAAACATCACTACTTTTATAATGAATTATATTATAAAATTTTTGAGATGACTCTCTCGAAACTCCTTACATTGATTATTAGTGTTTATATGGACTTGAGGGGGGGGGGTAATTTCCAGTCCTCATGGTATCTAAAAAGGAGATCAATGAAAATGGAATAATGAATCCATTAATGTATAAGGCTGCATATAAATATCTATCTATTTAAATGAATATCTGAAAAATTATGGGGAAAGATATATATTGATTTTTTCTTATGTCTTATAGGGACATAATAAGATGAACTACTCCTAGTAAAAGTATAACATAGTGCCTTCATGTTTATTATTTATAGATTGGAATCATTTCATATATTCAAATTGGGTTTTAGATATATCTTGTGGTACTCATATCTATATTTAGATGTAAAAACCAAGAAGATTTTATAAATTTTTTGTGGAGATATATATTTTTTAAAATTTAATAAATGAAGTACTATTTCCCTTGGATATATGAGATTACCACATTCCATTGTAATAATTTATTACTTTGGTTTTAAAGAAAAATTATTATATACCAAGTTCTTAAAAATTATAATTTATATATATTGCCTAGATTTCGATGGTTTTATTGTCAAATCATGAAGTAAAAGTTGTTTCATCTAGAAAGAAATCATATTCTAAAATATAACACATTAAAATAACATTCCTTATTTATTAGATTAGGAAAAAATTTATTATAAATTGATAACAAAATAGGCTCACATAACTCATATGACACCCTCTGATGGAATCACTATCTTTGTCATGTAAACAAAAAGCAATTTATAAATCCATCACAAGAAGAATATTTCAATATTTATAAATAAATACACTTCATTAATGTATTAGTTTTTTATAATTCAATATGATCAAGACAACTTTTAGTTGTAATGGTGAAATATCCACATAGCATCTAGAATTTATACATACTGGTGCATAAAGACCTCTTCTTTTAGAATTTGTCGGTTTTTATTCTTACTTCATTAAATTGAATGATTAATTAAGTATATATTGATTTTTTTACATATTGAGGTATAATACTCATTCATTTAGTAAAATTAATGTGTTCCAAAATGATGTTGAGAATCAATATGGTGAGAAAATAAGATTCGTTTTACTTGATTGGGGTAGTGAGTATCTTAAATTAGAGTTCATCAGTTATTTATACGAGTTTGGGATTATATATCTACCAAGTACACCTTATAAACCAAAATTTATTAGATTAAATTAATGGAGGAACCATAGATTATTTACCATGGTAAGAATGACGATTAGTTATACAGATATTCGATTATCCTTTTGGGGATACAGATTTCATGTTACAACACACATTATATACAATTTTCTATATGTGGTGGTAAACCAAATAGAATTATAATTTATTAATGGGAAGATATATACACACATTAATACTCATGTTATAGGTTTTGTGGAATTTTTTAAGGATATACCTTGAATGAAAATAGTTACTTGAGGTAAAATGTGTCTCTTTATATCATATCCCTTGTAAATATGGTGATAATATCTATATAACCTTCTAATAAGTAAGTAATTTTTTTAATAAAATACATATTTCATGATACGGATTGAATATATATGAGTGATATATGGGGAACATTGACATAGATGATGTTAAAACTCAAGATACACAAGAATTACTATAGAAACACATTTTATCGGCCTCTAGGGAATATGTTTCTCACTAGACACTAGTACTACATAAGAGAACCATAAAGGTTATAAAACTGGGATGATATGGTTTTCTAGACATAAAAGATTTAGACTCATTACAAGTTAGAAATTATGATCCAATTTACCAAAAATAGGTAGTAGGGATATATAGAGTTTTAAGATGGAAGGATTCCATAAATTTTGAAATGGATTCCATATATCAGATCCAATTATGGATTTTAGATGATCCACTAGCTAACGTAAAGTTTTTTTTGGTAAAAAAGTTATTAAAGATAAAACTAGAAATTGATAGTAATGTGAGTACCGATAAAGAATAATTATTGTATAATTGGATTACAAAACATTAGGGAATATACAATGAAAAAATTAACTCAATTTTCCATTTTATATCAACCAAAATTATTATTTCTATAACAACTTTCTATGATAATTATATTTTCCAAATTTAATCTATAACAACATTTATTAAAAATAAAATTCAATAAGACATATATATAAAAGAACCAGAATGTGTTGAAACATAAAAGGATGTTATTAAAGTATGTAATTTGTAAAGATCCGTTTATAGATTGAATAAAGCAACCAGGTCCTAGAATATGTTTTGTGATGAATCTTTAACATAATTGGGTTACATAACTAAATAATGTGATCCACATATCTACAATCAATTTAGTAAGAGTGTTGTATTTGTTTGAGTAGTATATGTATATGAAATGTTATTTATTAGAT
This sequence comes from Viscum album, assembly GCA_963277665.1. Lineage (NCBI taxonomy): Eukaryota > Viridiplantae > Streptophyta > Magnoliopsida > Santalales > Viscaceae > Viscum > Viscum album. The sequence goes on along the minus strand of OY728153.1, from coordinate 1,210,476,084 downwards.
GTGATATACCAGTCTAATTGTGAGTTAATGATGATTTAGAGATGTGCTTCTCTCTGATAAAAATTGGTGAAATGACCTATATTGTTGGGATAGAAACCATTCATGACTGACCCAAGAGGATACTTAAGCTATGTTAGGGAATATATATGTACAAGATGTTGATGGAATTTAGTATGAAATAATTAAAGAGGGTATCAATTATTATGTCACATGGAATATATTTTTCCCAAAAAATGTGTTCTCAGATATAATATGGTTGATATAGAATTAGTAATTTCCCATATTAATATTTGATAAGATCAATCTTGCACATAATTTTATGAACAATGATAGATAGTTTAAATTCATTGCACATGGTTGGATGATATAATGTTGACCCAGGTGCATAAAATTATATTACTGTTAAGGATATACATAAATATCTAACGTGTATAATGAATATCTTTATAGAATATTGAGGATTAAAGGATCTAGTTACAAGGGGATATAGAATTTTTTTCTTCTAATAAAATCAAAATAATTTGAAATCAGATTTTGGATATGTATTTATATTATAAATATAGTTTTGAGTTAGAACTATTGAAAGAAGTAAATTGCCACTAATTCTATTTTGTAATCTGAGTATTTGTCATTTTCTAATGAAACTAAGGAATAATTATGGATACAAAACTCATTATAATATCTATATGTGTATATTATAACTAATGAATATATCTCATTTTATTTCATTAATACATTATTTCTTTATTTGAAATAGAATCCAACATCACATCAACAGGTGTTGAACATACTTTAGAAATGTCAAATCTTAAGGGATTTTACCAAATGTGTTAGGTTATGGGGATCATAGTTTATATGGATGAGAATTTGATAGACCCCTTAACTAAATCATTTTCATATTTGAATAATTAACATCAAGTGAGTGATAGTAAACATAGAGTTATTAGTAGTTTTCAACAGTTCATGTTGGGGTCTGTTGGAGTTGGTTCCATAGAACCAACTACATTAAAATTTATGATTAAATGTAATAATGGATTCTATTATTAATAAATTTATATTCAATTTATTATTGTATTTGAATGTTAAATATTATTGTTCATGTGTTAAGGGTACCTGTCACTCTAAAAAGTTATAATATCTCCTTATAATAATTATAGCTTAGAAGTGAAATTAATGTTTTCTAAAATATATGTTATGAGGATAGATGCATTTTTTGATAGGAGATGGATGATACAAGATACTATATTTAGGAGGATCTAATGTCATTGTGACTTCTTCTTGTGATTTAAACCCTTTGTAATCTCCATGAGAAGAAGGTTATGAGATCTTGGAATAGTAGTATGAAATTAAAATCTTCATATTCCATTGGATATGCTTATGAAAAGATATGTGTAATGGTCCTTAGACTATAAAATTATTCTTTTTGTATATCACTATTTGTGTAATTTGATGTAAAGATGAAAGTTGTGATGATATATTCTTATATAGATGTGAAATATGTTGAGTGTGTCATGATTTCTATTCAATTAAAGAATACTTTTATGAAAGTTTTTTACCTTATAATCATTAATTGATATAAAAAACTTAGGCTCTTTAATATAAAAATACTTCATGATTATGTTTAGGTCCATAAAGTTCTATTAGAATATTTATTTCTATAATGTCAAATAAAGATACATTCAACACCTATGTCGATGAAAAAATGAAACATTATTGATTAGATATTTTTGGAAAAATTGATATTATTAAATTGTGTATATTAATATGGGGTTGTATGTCGATGTAACCTTAATTAAATCCGCATTTGATGCCTTGGAACGTTCATAGATTCCAAAATTGTACATTAATATATTATACATAATTTCACTATGAAATGGGTTTAGAGGGTCTCATACCTAGTTTATTCAGAACCAAAATTAAATTCTATATAAATTTGACATATTGAATAATTATTACTCGCAAATGTGGTTAAACAACTTTTTTTGTTAAGTTGATCAAAAATATTTAGTCACCATTTATTGGAGAGAATATATGTGACTTAAAAATTAAATAAATATTTATTCTATACTATAGTGAATATAATATTTATGTACTTATCAAATAATAATTCAATGATATTTATTTATGTATAAGAAAAAATAATCCTTATTTATGGTTTTATAAATACAGAGAAGGAATAAAAGGAAAAATTAATGTCTTGGTGAAAATATAAAATTAAATAACATTGAGATATATATTTATTTTTTTATTTTATAAGTGATATATATGAATCTACAATATTAGCACATGTCAAGTAGATAATAATAATAAAATTATTATTTAAAAATAGGGCTCAAGGTGAATTAAGATAATAAAAAGGGACTATATGAAATTACTAAACTATAAGCCTATATATATATATACATGATTATATGATTCATAACATTATTGATAATTGTTTTTTTATAATGAATTATAGATAGAATCATATCAATACCTAGATAGATCATCCCCTATAAAACTCTAATGAATAACGAGTGATTATCATCCTCCACCTTCTTATATGTAGAGATAAAAAAGAAGAATTATTACACATTGATGTGATTATTGGGGAAAATAAAAAAGAATTAATGAGGCATTAAAATATTCCATTAGACAACCAAATTATTTTTATTATGACATTAAGGGGTTTGTGATTCATTTTTATATTATCATTATCAGGATTATATCTTTTAGTCCTCCAATGTAATGATGATAAAAACAAAATTTATAATATAGATCGAAAATTCATACAAAATTAGAACAGAAGGTAATTATTTTTAATAAAAATTAATTTTAAATTATTTATGATGATCCTATCGCATGGATCCCATGCTTTTTATCACCTATTTTGGAGGAGACATCTGATAATGTTGATGAATTTACATTGATCATAATAATGAAAATAAGAGAAAATTCACACATAACCTTTATTTTAATATTTACAAACTTCATACATATTCCACATCTATTTTAATGACTATTGGAGTCAAATTCATTCACCAAATACTTATGAAATTTTTACTCTATTGAAATTACTCGCCTATGTATTTAACCAGAAAAATAATTAAGTTTAATTCTTATATTGATTATCCATTATTCTCAAGTATTATTAAATTAATAATATATATGTATTGTTTTTATAAATATATATAGTGACCTTTTATATGAAATTATATTTATTTTATTCATTTATTTAGTGAAGCATCATCTCTAGTATTCATGGTTGTACTTTTTCCTAAAATTTATTTAAACACATACCACAAGGAAAGATAAAATTCACTCAATATTATCTTCTCTCTCATCTTTGGTGTTTTTATTCTTCAATTTCTTGTGGTAAATTCTTGTAGATGTAAATAAACATTTATCATCACAATTACCACTCTTTCTAAAATTTTTATGTAATCATTCTAATATTTCCAATCTATTTGAGATGGATATATTTTTACCATCTTTTATACATATATTATTCTTTAAATCAGTATAATATTCCATAAATTAAGAACAACACCGCCATGATATATAATTTTTTTTCATTTCTTTAATGGAAAATTATGCCAAAAGACAATCTCATTATCCCAAAAATGTTTATTTTAAAAACTACATACAATAAATATTGACATTATTTTATAAAAAAAAACTAACCAAAATTATCACCTTGTAATTTTTATAAAAAATATATCTTTATTTGATATTCAATTGGGGAATATATTTCATTGTAATTTGTTACATGATTCTTTAATATAGGTTTGGGTTTATGATTAATTTTATCAAACTATATATGATCCAAATTATTCTTAAAATATCTACATTAATAACAAAAAAGTTTTAGTATAAACATAACATTCGAAAAATATTTTTAACCACTTTTTCATCGGGCTATATTAGATTCCAAATAATATAATTTCATTTATTTCTGACCCATTGAATAAATAATTTTTAGCTTAATAATTTCATCAAAACATTAATTATGGAAAATATTTTCTCAATATTGTATGAAGATTACGTCTAACCATGTTCTTTTTTATAATGTTTCTTCAATACCAAGGCAACTAAGAGTTTTAACCTTTAAACTGATTTCACACAATCATCACATTCTTATCTAATCATATCAACCTACATTCCCGGATATTTATGAATCATACTATATTATTATATTTAAATATAAATCTAGTTTAAACTTTTATTATTTTATCTCGGACTAATAACCCTAAAGAAAATGATGGAAATTTTCATTTATTCAATTGTATAAATATTCTCCCAAAAACAATGAAAAACATAAAATTTTAATGAATTAGTATTTCAAGAGTCTTTTATTATAAGAGTATTTAATTTAGATGTATAATTTATATGACTCTTTAAAGATCAACTTATTTTATGATATTTTGGAACATTCATATATTCTTAGCCAATGATTTTTAAAAATCAATTGTATCCATATAAATTTTAATATTTTACCATATATATCTATAATACTATAAAATATGAAAATGATATATTATATTTTGTGAATTTTTAATTGATAATTTATATTCGAATACAAATTACTTTGTGATTATATAGAAAAATATTCATCACATACATAACTATATTCTTTAATAGGACACATAAAAACTAATAGTACATCAATATTTACTCATTAATATCATTTAATTAAGGTTTAATAATTTTCATCATTTTATAAATTGGATATTTTTCTAATTATATATTTCTGCTCCCTATTTTCCAATTATTGGAATAATTTTCTAAAATGGTTTCCATGTTTTCATTGATTGGTATAACATTTTAATCTATTCATATTATGAAAATAAAATTCTTATTAAAATATATAATTCATATACACATACCATCAATTATAAAATCCTAAATAAAATTTGAGGTATAACCTCAACAATAATACTAGTTGTCATATATGATAAACCTTTAAAGACAGACATAAAGGTGGTGGATCAATTTTTATGATATTTTAACAAATATTTAATTGTTATATACATTTTTATTAAACCACTATAACATATTAGAATGAATAAACCTATTTTGAAAAATATAATGAAAATCACAACATATCCAAAGTGTAAATAAAAAAGAGACAACAATGGAAGATATTTTTTCAAGGTTCGCACATGATGTGGGTGGAGACATCACTGTTGAATTCCTTGAAGTGTAGATAAAATATATCCACAACTATTATATAGTGAAAACATTCGGGATATTATCATCCTTAACCGATAGAGCTATTTTCTAACAGTGATTTTCATACTAATTGATTAATTATATAAAACCATTCATACATATAGTTTTTTGAAATAAAATAGAAATATCTTAAGAAATAATTATAATTATCCAATATCATCAAATGCATATTCTTTCCCAAATGATTTTTAAGTCCTAGTATAATGTAATATAATAAACTATAGAAACTTTCTATTGTGTTATTTACTTATATCCATTATACAACTAACAATTGTATATTACCTAAATATTTATAGTGGTTAATGAAAAATTGAAAAAAGACACCAAATATAGTCCAATTCCTATTAAATTGCAAAACTTTAAATAAAAAAACTAATATTAGTACTTATTTCTTCCTAAACCACATTGATAATACATTATAGAAACACTAAAAATCAATAACTCTCTCTCTATTTATTCAACTAACAAAATTCCCCAAATAATTTTATTTATTTTTTAATTTTCAAAAAATTATCACATAATGATTATGTGTGATGTTTATAATCTATAGGAAGAGCTTGAATTACCCATAAATGACTTTTTTTTAAAAAATTCAAACCCTAAAAATTAAAAATAAGGTAGTACTAGTATCTAGAGGCAGAAATAATAATAATAGTTTAGGAAAAAATATGGATATTTGGGGAGCTTCTCGAGAGATCATCCAAACAATATTCGAGAAATACAATAATCTAAACCTATAAACCTCATGATCAGACAGTTATGATGAATGAGGTTGAAAACAACCACTGATGATCTTATATTATTAATTCCTAATCTCCAATATATAACATAACCCTTGAAGCATTGAAAAAATAAAAAAACTAGAAAAATCATGACCTAGTGGGTTATCTCCAAATGATAATCATCACAAAAATTAATTTCAATAAAAACCATCAACAATGTAGAAACAAAAGTTTAGTAATAACATTATGTGGTTTGAATAGTAAAATAGAAAACCACTCAAAGAAAAACCATATAATATTAAATATTCCTCTTATTATCCCACATTAAACTCACTATATAACAATATAAACTCATCGAATGGCCACCAATATTTTAGTAATGAAATATTTTATGTATAGAAACAATCTTTGATTAAAACTATATAAAAACTACCGTATTATTAGATTATATATCCATAACTACAAAGATATGAGTTGAACACTAATATACCATCAATATCAACAACTTTTAATACTACAAGTACAATAAGGGGACAATGATTTAGTTATCGAAAGAAAAAATATAGATGTAGAACCAACCACTATCAATAGAAAACAGAAAATTCAGAATACTTAAATTACTATAGACGAAAAATAAAGGGAAATAATGATCAAAACATCATAAATGATACACTAATGGCACATTATAACTTTTCAACTATAACATTCTCACTTTGAGGATATTCTATCAGAAAGGTTGTAACCTCAGTGAAACATAATTTGATTTAATAACATCTAAGGATGAATGAACAAACTATCGTAGCCAAGATACATCCCTGAAGTGAGGACCTTGATTTTATCCAGAAATACCACCCTAAAATTGGATATAAGGAGACCAAAATCAAGTAATAACCCAAAAAATTTCCAACATATGAGAATAAATTAAAAGAACCATAGAAAATTAGAATTAGAATAGTGGAACAATAATAGGGATAACAACATCTCATTACTCAACCCCACTAAAACAAATTACTTTTACAATCATGAATAGTTGAATAATATCCTCTCCACATGAATATTGGCTAAATTTATATGTAATAATTCTTATTTTTTTTCTTCCTCATTATTTCACAATAGAGTATATTGAAAAAATGTTCACCAAGTTGCAACTCAATCCATTCAATGCTTCAATCTCTCTAATTCCATTTGAAACTTCATATTTACTCAAAAAATATTGACATAAATACTTATCACATAAAATAAAAAAATATTAATTATGTCATTTAGGTATATCAAACAATAAAAAAGTGTACAAAACATTATCATAAATATCAAGAAATGATTTTGAAAATTTGGTTCTGTTAATGAAATTCATTGAATTCTCACCCTATGTAGTTATTTTATCACTTCAAATGTTTGAAGGAACATCTTTTATAAATCAAAAAAACATAATTATAATAAATATTTTAAACAAAAATTAAAGAGTAATGTAAATGGATTCCCCTTAGGAGCAGAAAAATAAATGGATATATGAACATAAACATTGCAAAGGACTAAGGATAAAGATAAGTTGTCATGAGTAATTTTTTATTGAGACATGAATGTCATTAATTTGAATAAGAGATCCAGAAAAGTATATTAAATAAGACATATAATAGGGGACACAAAACATAAATATATGCATTCATTCATAATATATATCACTTAAATGGTCAAATATACTAAAACACATTTGTAGAACCTATCCTTTAGGTCCCCCTTTTTTTATGAAATATCTCAAATGTAACCAAAATATGAAAAAATACCATTATTTGTGTTCGCGAACTACTCTATTGAAACCATAACATTATACTAATTATGATACCAGGTTTCTAATAGTACAAATTCATAATAGTGCTTATAACTCAATGATAAATTAGTGTAGTTTTATATCTTTTCTTAACCATACCAAATTTATTTAATTTTTTTATATAATAAAAATATTCTCCCACACCCAAAAATTCTATTATGAAATGGATTGATACATATGGGATTATTTTACACAATTCTCATCTCGACATCATTCCCAGATAACCGATTTTAGATTAAGGTTCCTAACCTAAAAAATTAATCTATATTGTTATTTCTATTTTATTATTTCCAAAAATTATACTTCATAAAATCTTTTTCATATGAGATAAAATTACATTGATTTTTTTACATTATATATAAAATTTATTTTCATGGTTCACCCTACATGTATTGATTTAAACTAAAAGGATAAAATATTAATGGAAGGTGTTATACCAATTTTTTCACAAATTATTAGAAAAAATAATCCTTTTCAAAGGTGATTTTCTTTCCCTTACTAGACATATTTAAACAATTACTAACCCACATATTAGTTTATATAATATATTAAACTATATGAAATACCCATCTTGGATATATTTAATACTATAGTTAATCCTATTATGTTTGTGTGATATGAATTTTTTGTTCCACTTTTAACTATAGATTGTTCTTCTCAAGGTAAAGTGTAAGGAACTTCTTGGAGGGATTAAAACCTTATGATATATTTTGTGAATGGTTGACATTACCTATATAAATTGATTTAAGCTACTCAATTCCCTTAAAAATATTATTTGAATTAAATCTTAATAATAATGATATATAGGAATCCTTAACAAGGGTTAGTCCCAAAAACCACTAAAAGAATCCATCTTTGTATTTTATAGGACATGTATATGGGTGATGAGCACATGTATAAAGGGAATTTCGTGTTATTAGTATCTGAAAATTCTTAGGTGATGATCACATTGATTTTGGATTCTATGTGTGATGGGAATACATGAATTTTTGGGTAACAATAAACATAAAAATAACCCAGTAAATGACAAATGTAAATAGTTTTCTAGGTGATGAGGTAAGGGATGAGGCCCCTTATGATTGAAGAGCATAATCAACAAGTTAACCACAAGGGAAGGTGTTCCTCCCCTATTTTATCAGTATTGAGTATATAAATTATATTATATGAGAATTATGAGAGTGATTTTTTTATTATCCAAAGGAAGATTTTATGTGTTTTAAATGATTATGAAAAATTTCATTGATGATTTTACTATGGGAATGTTTCTGGATATATAATTAACATGTATAGGTTTATTAATGATTATATATAAAACTCTAAGAATTTTTAATATATTTTTAACTAATAAATTTTATTCATTTGAAATATTTTGATGAATATATCAACAAAAATTTGTGAATCATTATTAAACTCAATAAAACGATGCAAGATATATGGTATTGAAATCAGATATAGTTATCAAAAATAATAATTATCTTTGGAAATACAATTTCTCTTAAAGTGATATTTTGAAATATTTTATCCTCTAAATATTATTTTAAAATTATTAAAAAAATTTATAATTATGAATATTTAATTTATAAATAATTATAAAAATTATTCATTGGTTATAAATATTTTGGAGATAAAAATAAAATCATTGCAAGTAAACAGGTATTTTATTGAAAAAACCCATTTTTACACTTGATTTTTTTATCTTAATAGATTAAATTAATCACCATTGATTAATTAATTTAATGTAATGATTAGATAATATATTTTATCAATTATTTTAAAATTTATATATTCTTTTTAATAGGATTATATTTAGATTAAATTTATATTTATGCTTAATTTGTTTCACTCAAAATAGATTTTTCTTATTTTTTGGGGGGATATTAGAATAAAATTTTTCCACATAATACAATTTAATCATTTAAAATGGGTTATAATTTTTGAATAAAACTATTTAATATTTTTTTCCAAAGTTCATCTTATGTTTTGTTCATAGTGAATAGTAACCATGATAAAAATATTGTTACCACTTGAATGATTAAAAGTGTTAATGATGTGTTAATGTAAATAGATACATGTTAAAATTATATAAAAACTTGTCTATATTCAATAGGATGAATGGATTTCAATTATATATCATCCCATAGTTTAAAATAAACCAATTTGGATCTTATTTCCCAAAAAATAAAATTTAGGATATTTTAATACTATTAATAATTACATGGGTACCACTACCTTCACTTATAATAGGGAACCTCATCTCATCTCTTATAAAAAACATTAGACATTTATCATGAAAAATATATACCGAAGTACTATCCCAAAATCATTAAAAATTTTCTTTAGATTGTTTTATTACAAAAATATCAATCTGATAAGCCTGATGTTTCTTTTTAAAGTAGGACACATGATGAAGAGGTATATTTCCTTATAGATCTATTTATTATTTCATTATTATATAACATAGATAAAATGTTAGATAAACATATAAACATGATGGAATAACTATTATTATTATATATTAAGTTTTTATATTAAATTTATATTCATTTTGTTTCTCTTTATAATCCATTGAAAAATATAATGTTGCTCATTCATATATGTGGACTACCACCTCTACAAAGTGATGTGATTTATTTTCATTTCCTCATTACATGGATTATAATAAAGATATTTTTTTTGAATATATTACATATATATGATATAGTTTTTATTATGGTAATATGAACAATTATGTACCATATTTTTTCCCATACACGAGAATGTAAAAATATCACATGCGAATATGTACAAACTACTATCTCCACGAGGCGATGTAATTAGTTTTTCACTACTACATTACATGAACGGTTATAAAAGTTTTTATAATAAAATAATATGATAATTATGAAAGTATTAATATTTTTTATTTAATTAAACAATGACCATGGATTTTGGAGTAGAACCACTGAACTGAAATATTCATGGAAAACAAACCAGTCTCTTATCGAATAATTATTTTCATAAATAATAGAGAATAAAAGTGTTATTGGAAATTATAATGCAATAATATATAGTATAAAATGTATTTTTAGGGCTATTGAATATATTTAAATTAATCTATGTTTATTATATAGGAGGATTAAATGTGAATAAATAAATATTTCACTTGAGGTATGAGTTTGTAGTCTCACTTTTATGTAGGTTTTACATATTCTATATGTATGACTATTTTTTCATCATGGTGTATATAATCTCCCTGTATATATTTTATTATAATTTTAAGGAATATTATGTGTTTTTAAAATTGGTATAAAGTTCACTCTTTCTAGTGTTTTGTAGTTAAAGATTACTAATGTTATAAATGCTTGTGTTACATTCTCATTTCTTTTTGGCGTCATCTCTATAAATGTTAATTGAGGGGAATTATATAATACTTATAATTTAAAACCCATATATTTTATTCTACTCTATTTATATCTATATTTTTTATAAATTAGTACCACTATCCTATCTTTGGTTATTAAAAAAATTGTGATTTGTTTTATGAATGATCACATTATTTAACCTCTTTAATTAGTGAAATTTTCATAAGTGTACATTTTTATTAAAATTGTTTTAAAGAATGTTATTTTATTTTACGAAATATTTTTTATTGTTATATTGAACAATATTTTAAATTTTGATGATTTTTTATAAAAATTAATTTTTATAATGTTTTTTAGAAAATATATTTATTACTTTTTACAAAATTGTGAAAATAATATTTTTTTTATAATTTACCAAATTAATGAATTTTCAAAATAGTGATAAATTTACATTACATTAAAAATAACATGGAATTTTACATGTTTATTTTAAATAATATATTCTTATAAAAAACCTGGGAAATTTTATTTTTTAAAATACAATGATATAAAAAGACATTTTCCTAGTTTTCAAAAAAAAAATTCAGATGCTATTTAAAAGTAATTTTCAACTTTATAAATATTCATTAAGGGTAGTTATGATTATGTACTGATATGATATTATGATTCAATCATGTTATTTTCTATAGATGGATTCTTATTATGAGTTGATTTAATGTTTACAGAATAGTTTTATTTTCTTTTTTAAATTCTACAATAACATGATGAATGTTTTTATGATCATGTGGCACATATATATATAGTTTTCATTATTTGAGGAATTTTAATGGAAATATATATCCATATAAACAATTAAGTAATGATTGATATATCATGATATAATATAAACTATAATGATGAGTAAACCATGTTTAATATGGGAATTTTTCCTCTATTATTTTATTTGGAGTGAATCTTGACTAAGGAAATGTTGGAATGATGTATTAAACAAATCCATTATGAAAATATAGTAACTATTTTTGTCTTAATAGTGTGCCTGTTCTAATGAAATTATTTCATATTCATACGTGTATACCAACAAATTATGTCATATTATTATGATATATAGCAGCCTGAGCATCTCATATATAGATAATATGTCTTATTATGTGAATATTCATTAAATTACATAGATACATGGATACAGATATTAGTGGTTTATTACCTTTGGATACTTGGTAAATGATATTAATATTTATTGAAATATCTCAAATGTTAACCAAAAATATATTCCAATTTTTTAATTTTTAAATACATACTTATAACTTTTCATCAGAACTTGGGGAAAGGAAAAACAATAAAGGGTGACCCTAAATGCACAAACAAGGGAAATACATATGAACAACACGATATTATGGTATGTTAACATGATAATAACATTTAAAAAACATACACTACATGTTAAATATCATAATCTGGAATCATGACATAAATATTGCTATTTCAAAATACATAGATCATAAAGAAATAAATAAATGTGATCCATGAGAGAATAACATTGGAATAAGACATTGAATTGTGGAAAGAAGAAAATCATAGAAAATCATTTCCACTATAGTGGAATAGGTTCACTCTAAATACTATCATATTAGTCAAGATTCACCCCCAAAGACCATCATAGAAGACTGAGTCCCATATTGATCCGGGTTCACTCCCTATTCTATTCTTGAATATATAATGAGATATAAATATTTACCTAATGTGTTAGAGGGAGATGTAGGTACCACCTGTCACATAATTAAGATAATATGTATGTGATCTAAAATATAATAAAAAATTAATCCTACTAGAAACTATGAAATAAAATGTGTATTAGAAAATTTTCATTATACCTTAATCTATTTAACAGATACATGTTTCATAATAATTTTATTATTTCATTGTTGGATAATTTTTAAATGAAGTGGGTTTCATAATCATTTCATCATGGTATAACTGATTGAAGAGAAATAGGGTTCATAAAAATAATTCCATAATAAACATAATCCATTAAGAGAATGAATAGAAAATGTATCCTTGGATTATATCTCATATAATGAATACATAGAATCAATAGATATTATATTATAATTAAGATGATTTTGAAAAGACACTAGGAACATTTCTTGAGGAAAATAAAATTTTTTTAAAAATAAATTTTTAAATTTTCAAGCACCTTGATAAAACGTTTCTTTGAAAATAAACATGAAAACTTATAAAGGAAGTATTACGGTCATTTAGAATAATTCTTTAGAAAAATATCATTTCCTCATTGAATGTTTTTAAAAAATAAACCATTTTGAAAATAGTTTTGTTTGAAAATAAACATAAAAATATTTAAAGAATGTTTTAAAAATAATTTAAAACATTTCTTTTGGAAAATATCATTTCTTATTGAATTTATATCAGAAAACTAAATAATTTAGAAATAATTTTCTATAAAAATATTTTTCAAAACATATAAATTAATCATTAAAAATCATTTAAACATTTTTTATGAAAATATATATTTTGCATTGAAATAAAAAATTTAAAACACAAATCATATTAAAAACCATTTCATTGGAAATAAATATGAAAAATTATAAAGTAATATTCATTGAAAATAATCATCATGATGGGTAGAGATTCTTTTCATACCCTACATGGTATAACAAAGATTCCTTTTACATTATTAATAAAATAATAACATGAATTATTTGAAAAATGACATGGATATTATTCTCAAAGAGATTTTTAAAAATTAAAACATGGGAAAGATTATTTGATAATTCATTTCAATATTTTTTTAAAAAATATTATTTCTTTAGAAATTATGATTTTAAAAGAGAAAGGGTTTACAGCTGAAGAGAGAAATAAAGATAATTTTTATTAAAAAATTATTTTGAACTCTTGAGTTATTAAATGGATGAAATTGAAAGTAAACCACGTGATACACATATAGGAGAAGAAAATAAATCAGTTTCTTGAGAGATAGATCAAATTATTTTATAATTGGAAGCATAATCATGAGAAATCCTCACAAATGATGAGATTGTAACATAAACCCCTTATCAATATTATAAATTAGTATTTTAAGTAAAATTAAATAAAAAAATTAAATTAAACATATAATATAATTAGAAAAAAATAATTCATGATTTATACATGTCAATGGGTATGCATATACACCTCATAAATGAAGACTGGTGCATAACATAACATATGTCTCAAATAAGGAAAATTGAGTAAAACAACACCCCTAAAAATTGTGTTATATTAGAATTGTAAACCCCATTAAAGAGAAAACATAAAATTCAAATGAATATAAGAATAATTTTTAGTATAATAATCATAAAATATTTACATGATATGTATATACCACATATTAAAGAAATAGCTGGTGAATATGAAGTGTGTCGCACGAATGTAAAATGATAGATGGGATTCCCTTACCTTAAGTCTAAAATTTCATCATACACATTACAAAATACTGTATAATAATTATAATATTATTATAAATAAAAATAATAATATGTATCATACTATATAATTATCACTTATAACATTTTATTACCCGTATATCAAAAATGCTTTTTTAAAATCATCTTTCAGGAAATAACTGCTTTGTTTTACAGGTATGATTTTTTTATCCTCATACATATTCGTGATTAAAAAAAAATATTAACGTGATTTAAATAACATACATATTTATTATATATGTTTCTTGATAAATCTATTAATGTTAGAGACGGAAAAAGAAGTACATTATTCATGGAGACGGTAGGCTGTATGTACGTGTGAACATTGTTTCCATTGTCTTGATTTTTTCATGAATTAAATTTAAATAATATATTATTAGAAATAATAATTTTAATTAATATATATGATATATTTTCATTAATACAATTCTTATTACCTTTTGTGTAATGTTTGAACGAATCGCTTCATTTCGGGTGGCCATAGTCTGCCATACACATGAACGAAATTATCATATTCCAAAAGAATGTAATACAAGAAGTAACATGTGATATTTTGACTCAAAATACATAATAATTACATAATTACCATGTAATAACAATAAATTTATCATTATATCCATTTCTGAGAGGTGGTAGTGGAATGTGAATAACATCAATTTGCGAGGCGGTAGTCCGCTGTACACACAAATGATAATTTATTGAATCATTTGATGAAAGATGATAATTATTTAGGTCATTACATTAAATTAATAACATTTAATTTTATATATGAAAATTAGTTTAAAAAACAATATTATTTTAATAAAAATTCAAGGAGTTGGAGAAAGAAATAAAATAAAACGCTCAATTAGGGGTCTTACCTCTTCTTCAAAAAGCTTTATTTGGTTTGCACCAAATGGTTTTTAGGTTGGATTTGTGACCAAAATATGGATACTAGGATTATTATAGGGAGGTAGCTAGGTTATTCTGTTAGGTATTTTATGAACTATTAGGTTTTGGAAGTGTGAAGAAGAGAGGAGAGGAGGTGTCCATTTATAAGTGAGGGGAGTGGCACACTTGAAATTTGTGAAATGAAAAAGGCGCACCAAAATTTTACACATGAAAAGATACTCTAAAATGTGACATAATCAAAAATATAGTAGATATGTTTTAAATAATTTATGAAAATTGATGTTGGAGAAGTTTTGGGTCACATTAAACTATTATCGTTTTATATTATCCCCCAGTAAAACCAATTTTACCATAACCCTAATAAATAAATTTTACTATTAATTATGCTAAAATGTTAATTTGATAATATTACATAAAATAAATTATTATTATTATAAATATGGAATAAAATTTTCCAAATTCTACACACATATTTGGAAAATTTTAATTTCCAATTAATCCCACAGTCGTGATGAGAATGCAGTTTTCTAAATAAAAAGTGTTCGATGGTTTAAATGGTTTTTATATAATAATTTCATTTAATATTAACATAAATGAACTGAATTGGATTATTATAAATAAATATAGAACTATTTTTTCCAATAAAATCATTTTAAAACAATTTTTTTTAAATTCTATAAAATAAATTATAATTCTTAATAATTAGCAACATTTTTTGACTATTAATTGAAAAAATTTATCTTCATAGAAAATTATCAAAAAATAACCCTACGATAAGTTTTTACATGATGATTTCAAAATTAATTTTCCTTTTCCATTTTTTAAATATTGAAATATTAACTTTTATATATGTGCATGAAATATGACAAAACATCTTTTTTAAAACTAATACAGTTTTATGAGAAAAGTGGATTTATTCTTATCTGTTTCTTACAAAAAATATAAGATTAATGTTGAATTATTTTAGTGAATATATAATATTTTAATATAAGTAATATAATTCAAATAATGTTATTTTTTAAAATTTATCAAAATTAAATGTGTTTTCTTTCATAATGAAAGTTATATACAAAATGTTTTCATTATTAATTGGTTTTTTAATTTTCAATTCTATTTAGTTGGTAAAAAAAATTATTTATATATTTTCATAATCTAATAAATCGTACTGATTTTTTCACGACCCGACCCAACGGGGCTTGATCCGTGACTCCCCAAGCCCACCTCCAATAGGCGAGGGGCTGGCGTCTAGTACCGAGTAGGCTATCACACACATGGTAGGCATTAGCCTAAGGTACCTGTACACATGCATCCACAAACACCTCCATGAAACAGTGCAGAGATATATAAAACTAAAAAGAAAATGCATGCATACAACTATCCCAAACTAGAGTAAAACATAAGTACAAAGGAAAAAATAGGGCCCACCAAAAGAAAACTACAAAAGCGCATCCAGCCTGCTCTGAAGAAGGGGAACGCTGCCACAAACACCCGCCATAAAGCTTCCACGGCACCGCACCGGTAAACACCCCGATAAATCTCTCTCACTCAGCTCTGCCTACTCCGGGTCCTCCTGGTACTTCATCGAAAGGCATGTGGTCTGCACAAGACACAAAAAGGTGCGGGCAAAGCCCTTATAGGGGTGAGTATAAATATACTCAGTAGGCACCCAAAAAATGCAAAACAAAAGAGAGAAACTAAAAGGAAACAGTCCGCTCATCCCAGCCAGAGGGAACCTGGACGAGGGAGAAACTCCATCTCATGACCATCCTCGGCTAAACACAACTAGTCAGCTCAGCTCAAGTGTATGCGCTTACATACACCTTGAAAAATCCAGATATACCCAGCTCACAGACCTAGCCACTTGAGGTACCGACCTCATCACCAGCAACTGTCCACAACCAGGAGAGTACACCACACGATCACTATCATCCTAGATGACACACATCTGAGAGATACACTCCATCGGGTTTCCCTAAAACCTCTCAAACACTCACCCGAGAGATCACGCTCGTCGGATATCATCACTAAGGAAAACTCGTTGAAACAACATAGCCACCAAACTCCTTGGATAGGGGATCAATTCTAGGGTCCGCCAGGGGATACAAGAACCCACTCGGGTAGACGAAGATCTAATAAATAGGGGATCACTCCCAGGGTCCGCTGGGGGATACCACGACCTGATCTGGCATTCATAGATCTAACAGATAGGGGATCACTACCAGGATCCGCTGGGGGATAACACAACCCGATCTGGCGCAGGACAACACGTCTCAGATAGAGGATCGTCTCCCACATAAAGGTGGTCCCGATGATACCAGAACTCTATCTGGTATAACTTGTGATGTAGGGGATCAAACTGACGATGTTGCAACCCTGCAAAAACCACGCGTTGAGTAGGGGATCGCATAACCAATGATAACACAACCTACTGTAAACAAGATGTTGGGTAGGCTATCGTATACCCGATGATGCCACAACCCTACTGAGCACGGGCCACTGCGTAGGGGATCATATTACTGATGATTCCACAAAAACTACGGGGTTAACCTGCTCTATAGGGGATCGCCGCCCATGAATAAGCAGTCACAGTGATACCAAGAACCTGATCAAGGGAAAAGATGCTAGAGGATCCCGCTCCGAGCCAACTGGAGGGATGCCAAAACTCTATGAGATTAAAGATCCCATCGAGAGGATCAAAAACCAATACGATGGTTGTGATGCCACACGAACCCTCATGGGAATGAACCAAGGGAGTACCCTCAACCACTGTTGGTCCAAATGTCACAAACCCGAGCGCCCCGCAATGACGCCACCCTGCATAGCACCAAGGCCAATACCGAGGCCACCATCACAATCCACGTGAAAAAACAAGCAGGATAAGCTGTTTACTCACCCGAAATGATCAACTAGTGAAAAAGGTACTATTCACCGAAACCAAATTGGTTGGGGCCCATGACTCGATTCCGAAACTCAACAAAAGGATCACACTGTTTCGATCCTCTCGGAAAAACACACAGGATCGACTATTCACCAGCCAAAATCGGACTCCTGGAGTGAAAGCAATGTTTCTCCACAAACTCCCAACCCGGCCTCATGGGGACCACACCCTGTTCTCCGTAACAACACCCTGAAACCATCTCAAAAAGTATTTTATACTATCAGGGTCTCAACGCCACTAACATCACGTCATTCAGACGCTCGAGGTAGAAGTTACAACGGCCCGATGTCATAAAATAATAAAATAATATTATTTTATACGATTTTTCTAACTCCTGGGCTATGATCCTGAATTCCTTAAACCCTCAAACACACATCGGAGAGTTCTCATTGTCTTCAAGGTAGCGTTTCCACAAACGGCGTGCGAATCCGACTCCCGGATTGCAAGATACGGGGGTTTAAAGACCCGTGTGACAAAAAAGGGGCCGGACTGGCCTCGACCGGCCACCGCCGCCAGCCCACCCAGGTAGGCGGCCCTCCACCGTGCAGCACCCGGTGCTACCACACCGGGTGGCCGGCCGTGCTTCACCGGCGCCGGCGCCGCCACGTAGGATGACCTTCTGCGGACCGCTAGGGCACCCCGGTGGTCCGTTTTGTGATTTGAAAGCACCAATGTGACCCCTCGGGACACGATCTTCCCTGCAACGACCTCAAAACGAAGCAATTCTCATCAAAAACGAGATTGGGGGATTAAAACACAAACCTCCGACCTAGCGGGTGAAACGCCGAAGCTTTGGGTACAGATCGCCGTCGGCGACACCCTAAAGCTAGATCTGCTGATGAATGACACAGAAAACGGATTATTCTGGCTCGATATGGTGAAGAAACAGAGGAGGTGGGGTGGGTTTGTCCGGCACCGCATGTAGGAGGTGGGAGGGGAGAGTTTAAATGGTCTTCCTTTTTTTATTTAATAAAACAACTCATTTCACTCCCCACGAAGTCGCCTCCGTCCCGACACACAATTCAAACGACGGTAAGGTCACCCCAAGGGTAAACGCGTCGTTCTGAACGCAACGACAGACTCAGATTTTCTATCCGACACTCCGTTCAGAAGTTATTGAAGCCGACGCTCATAAATGGAATTTTCCACTTATTTACGAAAACCCCCTGGTGGCGCTTTCCACCGCAGGCCCGCGCCCGCAAAGTTTACACCTCGCATAGGGTAAACAGCATGCTCCGGATGGAACCGTGCCCTCAGATTCTCATTCTGAGCTACCATTTGGGAGATATCACACCCCTTCCACGTGCATAGTATAAAAATACTTAATATTTTGATAAAATTAATTCTGGGCACTCCGAGCCTCGGAATCGCACGCTGTCTTCGCGCCTAGCTTTGGAATTATTAATAGAAATATTCTAAAGCCTGACAGGGCTAAAATCTATGTCGCTACTTCCTACCCCCTTAGAACGTTTCGTCCCCGAAAATCCCTATGCTCAAGGAAAGAGACTGGACTCTCAACTGGGACTCCCACACCAGTGATTTCGCCAATAAACACCCATGCCCGAACAAAAAAGTCATAGGGACTAATCCACCACACCTCTACACTATCCTCTTTGGGTGGCACTAACTCACCCACACAGTTTTAATCACGTCACAAAAATGTGTCTCAGTGGGGGAAGGATCCATCTTCCTCACGCATTCTAAGCACGCTGAACAACACCCACACATGGTCTTACCAATGCCCTGAACAAAACTCGAGCAAGCAACAAAAAGGAAAGAGTTACGCTAAACAATGTCTATCAAACTACTGCAGAAAGTAGAAATGACACAAGGTGTACCTCTATCCATCCGTCGTGCATCTGGGTCAACAGCCTCCAGGGCATGCAACTATCCTCACTCTCGGCCACCAGCTCATTGAGCTTGGTGTGGACCACATGGGAGTGGGGGTAGTGGAAACTGGTACCGCCTACAACCTCCTCCTGCTAAATCCACTCCGCCACCATGTCTGCTTCCCTGCGGACCTCCTTGCTCGAGACACTGCCTCTTCCAAGGCGGTCCATCGACTCGCTCCCTCTCAGAAGCACGTCGGGTTAGACAATCTCTAGTAATATTTCCCTGACCGTCACAAGCATAACACCGCCTCTCCTGCGGCTGACCAAAACTGGTCTGCAAGCTCTGTGAGCCCTGAGCCTCAAATCCTCCATCCTGGGGTCTCCTCTTGAAACGTTGGCCATGTCCCGACCCCTGAGTCTATCTTCAGCTACCAGATACTAACATCTTAGCTCGCACATTTTTAAGAACCCAGTTCTTCGTTCAGGTGTGTTTTCCCTTTTTCTGGAGTTTTTAAGGAAAATACTTTTTCTGGAAATTTCAGAAGTACACACCGTTTACTTTCTGAGTACACACTGTGTACTCTTCCTTGGCTCGAACCCGTGTGTTGGCCATGCTCGGGCCACATACACAGTGTGTAAGGATGAGGTGGAGGCCGGTTAATTCGGAGTATGGAAAAATTGAAGTACACGCTGTGTACTCAAGAAGTATACACTGTGTGTTTTTTTTTTCAATAAACGGACCACGGTCGCGCCTAACCCCCAAAATCATCTTTTTCTCCAGTTTTCTTCCGTCTGAGAGCGGCCGTATGGTAGAATATTTGACGAACTCCCACCACACTGTCCTTTCTCCGATTCGAGCATGGTCGAATGCGTTAGAAGCGCAGCGGTGAGTCTTTCCTTCTGCTTTTCCTTGTTTCTTGATTCCTCCTATTTCCAAGTTATCGTGGGATTAACGTTTTGTGCGTTTTCTCAGATCTAAGTTGTTCTAAGGGGAATCTTTCATCACTGTTCACGTAT
Source organism: Viscum album (assembly GCA_963277665.1). Lineage (NCBI taxonomy): Eukaryota > Viridiplantae > Streptophyta > Magnoliopsida > Santalales > Viscaceae > Viscum > Viscum album. The sequence continues at coordinate 1,210,454,825 of OY728153.1, read as the reverse complement.
ATCGATCTCCTAGGATCGAGGTAGGTGGTTTGTACCATTTCGTATAAAGTTGATGAATATTTTGTGCAACTTCCACCAATACCATTGAACAGGGTATTGTGTGTTCTTGTTTTTCCTTGTTGTATTGCATTCTTTGCTTTATTGCTGTAGTAGAGGTTTATTTCTTGTGAGTAGAGTAATTTATTTTGTTCTTAAGTTGCTTTACTATGCATGTTTTTCTTATTAGGTGTTTTTCCAGTTTCCATGCCTAGTTTTAGGATTGTGGACTGTTGCCTTGTTTTGCTGTTGATCCTTAGTTGATAGCCAAGTAGTTCTTGAGTTTTACATGGACGATGTACATGCACGCTGAGCATGTTTTACCTTTCACTCAGTATGGTGAGAACCTAGAGTAGTAGACCAAATGGAGAATTGACGGAAGGGCTTCTCCAGAGTGTCTTTTAATTACGATGCGAGACTATAGGGGGAATTGACATTGAGTACTTCCCCAGAGAGTATGTAGATCCTAGACGTGGGCCACATGGGGAATTGACGTTGAGTGCTTCCCCAGAGAGCCATTAGCACGATACGAGACAATAGGGGGAACTGATGGTGAGTGCTTCCTCAGAGAGTCTGCTTAATTACGTAGCTGAACCAGAGGGGTGAGACTTTGTGTGCCTCCTAGAGGGTTGATAGTACTATAGGTTGAACCATAGGGGTTATACTGTGAGAGCTACCTAGAAGGTTAACTATGTTCTTCTTGTTGCTGGTTTTTTACTTTTGCACTTATATGTTAGAGCTGTGGATTGTAGATGCTTGTGCTTTTCTATTTTCTGCTTCTTGTTTTATTACAGCCATGTATTAATTGACTGTTAGGCACATATCATTGGGTGATTGCCTACTGGGATTGTATCTCACACCCTGTTTAGGCCATGATTTTGGGCCCAAGAAGACTATGTTGCTGCATGTATAGACAAGGGCAAGCACCCTTCTACATCAGGTTCTTGATTGTGCTGGAGTTGGAGAGCATGAGACCGAGCTGTGACTCGCGATACTGATGAGTTTACATTGTTTTCTTTTGCACTTGGTTTTAGGTTTATTTCAGCACATTGTTGTGTTTGCTGCTTTCCTTAGATACTTGTACCTGCTGCATCATTATCATCATTACTATATGTATTCATTGCTTCCGCTGTTTGGTTACAACGTTATGCATGTTGTTACTGCTTCTGTTATTAACTGTTGTTTTAATGTTGTATACGTTACTGAATGAGGGCATAGTTTCCCCATTGACAAACCAAGGCCCTCGCTGCTAGTCTGCAGCCTCTGGCATTTGGTGAAACGCGCTTGAGGTCATGTGGTGAACCGGGTATGGGGCACCAGGGGAGGGGCTCCGGATTTAGGTCGTTACAAAGTGGTATCAAAAGAGTTCTTTTATCTTGATTTACTACATGGAGACCTTAGTCAGGGATAGGACAGATTCAGTACATGGAATTAATATGTGCTCAGGAGTAGCTAACCCATGAACAAGGAAGATCCATACTACCTCATTAATTGCAGTTTACTGATTTTGAGGTTTTATAGTTGACCTGATTTCACCTAGAGTGATTCACATGGCATGTGCTATTACTGTTTTGATATTATGGTTCTATTTCTATCGCAACCCGATGAGATGAGGGTATGTCGTCTCATGCATCATATATACACTTGTAGTAATCACATGCCATGAATTCTTGCCATGCCATCTAGGGTGCATTAGCGGTTGCATGCGGTCGTGATAGACTTTGTGTAGATTATGCATGCTGTTGTGATAGTTTCTTGATAGATTCTATGCTGTTATGTTAGAAATCTATTTGTTTTGTTCTTTTATTAAATTGAATGCCAAATTTTGGTTCTTGAGGTGTTATGGGCCCTCACGGATCGGAATTTGGAACCTCTTTCCCTTGTTTTTAGTGTTTCTGGGATTCTGTGCAGTTCCTAAGCTACTGCACTATAAAAACCCAAAATACACGGCATGTACATTTTGGATACATGCCGTGTAGTTTTCAGGCCTTGTCACTGACTGTGTGGGCAGAACACGATGTCGTAAATGTAAATTCAGGAACACGCCGTGTATGGTAGGTACACGCCGTGTAAGTTCAGAGCCGTGTAACCGGTTATGTCACTAACAACACGGGTAGGGGAAGCACGGGTAGAACACGCCGTGTCCATAGGTAACACGCCGTGTAGAAATGTCCAGGTACCCGACCGTGTCACGAACAACACGTGTTGGCGTTACCTTCCTTTCAACACTCCGTGTCCATAGGGAACACGTTGTGTAGTCCTATCTAGGTACCCGACCATGTCACGAACAACACAGGCCGACGTGACCTTCCTTTCCACATGCTGTGTTTGTTCGGAACACACCATATAGTCTTGTCCAGGTACTCGGCCTTGTCATGAACAACACGGGATGGTATCGCCTTCACCTATACATGCCGTGTTTGTACGGAACATGCCGTGTAAGGTCCAGCCGTGTAGACAGCCGTGTAATCAACAACACGGGCCACTAAAGCCTTGTCTAGTACACATCGTGTTTGTTTAGAACACGCCGTGTAGTTTCGGGTCAAGTCGGACCGTGTGGGTTAGCCGTGTAAAGAGACTTGGGTGGGGGGATAGTTTTATTGTACACGACGTGTGTTGGGGTCAACACGTCGTATAGTTGAGGTTTTACACGACTTGTAGGGCAGGAGTCCACGTCCATGTCAGTGGATTAAAAACACACGACATGTAGTTTTTATACACTCTGTGTAGTAGTTTTTTTCAATCTTTTATGTTTTTATTCCACTGTTCCTGTTTTGTACTCTTGTGTTATCTGTCCTTTTTTTCTGATCCAAGGTGTACTTTTGATCCTTCAAAGATATTCCACCAAGACGTCCTCCGGTTGTACTTCTGTCGCCAGACAATGATCAGACGCCAGATAGGGCAGATCGGGGACTTTATGTCGATCCCCCAGCTGAGCCAGCCTTGGCACCGTTTTTTGTACCAGTTGCGGGCACGGATGCGCAGTTCAGGGAAGGTTTCATGATGATGATGCATGCCTTCTAGGGAGCACCTCCTCCTACCCCGACTATGGAAGACTTGATGCAGGTCTTTCAGTAGCAGCATCCTCCCACGTTCTCGGGGGAGGGAGGACCTCAGGCAGTAGAGTCATGGCTGGAAGACGTGCTGACAATCTTTGAGCATCTGGAGACGCCTCCAGAAAGGCGGTTCAAGCTTGCCTCCTATATGCTCTGAGACTCTTCCAAGAGGTGGTGGGATGTGATATCATAGGCGGGTCAACAACAGGATATGACTTGGGAGGAGTTCCAGTGCGTGTTCTACGACTACTTCTACTCGGAGACCCTGAGGGCCGATCGAGCCCGAGAGTTCATGAGCTTAGAGTAGGGTTCCCTTTCTGTCATGGATTATTCCTCTCATTTCACTGAGCTGCAGCGTTTTACACCACTTCGGGATGGGAGTGGGGTGTTCTTGGCAAGGATGTTTGAGGATGGACTCAGGCAGGAGATTTTCCACAGTTGAACATCTTCCAGCTGACTTCCTTTACTTACATCGTCAACCAGGCATTGATTGCAGAGCGCAATCTGAGAGACTTTGGAGTTGCGAGCCAGGGCGGTTTTGCTTCCAGAGTTAGATTTCCTCCAGATGATAGCAAGAAGCATTGTAGGGATCCTACACGAGGTGATTCGAGGAAGTGAGACACATCATCAGGCAGCCAGGTGACATGGTACAAGTGTGGCCAGACAGGGCACACGAGGTCGTAGTGCCAGAGAGACCCCATGGAGTGCCAGTCTTGCGCCAAGATGGGTCACCTTCAGCATTTCTGTCAGGGTTTCTCACCAGCAGCTGGTGACTGGGGTTCTTCAATGACTCCTCATTCAGGAGCAACCCCACCAGTTTCTCACCAGTAGGGAAACTGGAGTTCTTCCTGCCGTTCGGGATGAGGTGGAGGTCAAGGCCATGGCGGTCAGCCACCAGTTCCTTAGCACCAGCAGAGAAGATCAGCTCAGAGTGGTAAGCCAGGGGCTTAGGGCTACGGTATAGGCCAATCCTTCTCCATGGAGCAGACATATCAGGAGCAGGATCCCGACGCTTCTATGGTTTGAGGTACGATTTTAGTAGCCTCAGTTTTATCTACAGACCTTTTCGATACTGGTTCTACACATAGCTTTATCTCAGTTTCTATTGTGGAGAGCCTTGGATTCTGCATCTTTTCTTCTTCTCACTCGTTGACACTAGACACACATTTTGGAATGAGGACATCTAGTGTATGCCAGTGTAGAGAGTGCCCTATCGAGGTTGTAGTGTATCAGTTCTTATGGGATCTCTATGTCCTAGAGATTTCATGCTATGATTTCATCCTTGGCATGGACTGGTTGATTCCCTTCAAGGCAGTTGTTGACTGTTATCACCGCGGAGTGAGTTTCGTTTCACTAGAGGGTGAGTCTTTTCTTCATAGAGGCGAATGGGATGTTCGGGCAAGTCGGGCGGGACTCGACCATCTTGGGCTAGGAGGGGTGACAGCCCAGATTTCTAGTCTTTATCTGGATGACCAGGGTACTCAACAGTTGGAATTTCCTCCAGTGGTGGATCATTTCAGGGTTGTCTTTCCAGAGGACTTTTCAGGTTTGCCTCCGAAACGTGATGTAGACTTCTCTATTGATCTCATTCTAGGAGCGGCACCAGTGTCCATTACACCATATAGGATGACCACACCTGAGTTGCAGGAGCTCAAGAAGCAGTTGGAGGAGCTATAGGCTAAGGGTTTCATCTGACCCAGTACTTATCCTTGGGGTTCACCTGTCCTGTTTGCGAAGAAAGCAGACGGTACCCTTCGAATTTGTGTGGATCATCAGAAGCTGAACCAGTTGACAGTCAAGAACCGATATCCTTTGCCGAGGATTGATTACATCTTTGATCAGCTTTGAGGATCCCAGGTGTTCTCAATGATTGACTTGAGGTCCGGTTTTCATCAGCTGCGCATTAGACAATCAGGTATACCTCTGACAGGCTTCCGAAGTAGGTATGGTCTATACGAGTATACAATCATGTCGTTCGGTCTCACGAACGCACCTGCAGTTTTCATGGCACTGATGAACCGTGTTTTCCATCCTTACTTGGACTCCGTTGTCTTGGCCTTCGTGGATGATATCTTGTTGTACTCTCACACTCGACCCGACCATGACACACATCTTTAGATCGTTCTGCGTACACTGAGAGAGCATCGACTTTATGCTAAACTCTCAAAGTGACACTTCTGGATAGATCAGACTCACTTCTTGGGTCACATCATCTTAGAGTCAAGAGTATCTGTGGGCGCATAGAAAGTGAGAGATATAGTTTCTTGGGAGAATCCGATGAAATTATTTGAGGTACAGAGCTTCCTAAGTTAGGATGGATACTACCAACACTTCATTCAGGACTTTTCGCGTCCAGCAGCACCTTTGACAGGTCTGACCAAGAAGGGGGAAAAGTTTTTATGGCCAGATTCTTATGAGTCAGTCTTCTAGGAGCTGAAAGGGAGGATGACGTTAGTACCGATACTAGTCTTGCCAGAGCCAGGCTAGAGATACAATGTTTATTGTGATGCTTCAGATATCGGTCTAGGAGCTGTGCTTATGCAGGGAGATGGAGTCATTGCGTACGGGTCTTGGAAGTTGAGGCCACATAAGAGGAACTACCCTACGCACGATCTGGAGTTGGCAGCTGTTGTTCATGCCTTATGCTGTTGGAGGCACTATCTTCTGGGAGATCACTTTGGTGTCTTCAGTGACCATAAGAGTCTCAAGTATGTCTTCACTCAGCGTGATCTGAATCTGAGGCAGTGCAAGTGGGTTGAGTGTCTACTGTCTTTTGACATTGAGCTTGCCTATACGCCGGGTAAGGGAAACGCAGTGGATGATGCGTTGAGCATGGGAAATCAGATTCAGGAAGTTCATGAGGCTAGTAGTGAGTGGAAGCTTATGGCGCTGTTCTCTAAGATGCATCTGGAGATGCACGACAGATGGGGATAGACTTTTCTATCTTCAATGACTGTTACCTCCACGTTACATGATCAGGTACGAATGAGGAAGCTATCATATTTCAAAGGCATAATCCCGCTGGAGAGTGTGTCAAGAGAGGATCCTCTTCCTAGATGGATAGTGGGAAAGGATGAGATCTTTCATTTCTAGGGATGCGTATGGGTGCCAGCAGACATACGCGAGGAGCTGATGCGGGATTTCCATTCCTCTGTTTGGGCAGTTCATCCTGGCGTCACCAAGATATATCGAGACCTTCATCGCCAATACTGGTGGCTTGGTATGAAGAAGGATGTTGCTGGTTTTTTCATTTGATGTTCTACTAATCAGTAGGTGAAGGCAGATCATTAACGACCAGCGGGGCTTTTACAACAACTACCCATTTTAGATGGGATGTGGAACGACATTGTGATGGATTTCGTGACCGGGTTGCCGAGATCGCCTCGGGGAAACGATGTTGTTTGGGTTGTCGTTGTCAGGCTTACGAAGGATTCTAACTTCTTTACGATCAAGGAGACCTTCAGTGTCGATGATCTAGGATGACTTTACATCAGGGAGATTGTGCGTCTGCATGGAGTTCCACACTCCATTGTTTCAGACAGAGATGCACGCTTTACTTCTCGGTTCTGGTAGGGACTTCAGAAGGCCTTGGGTACACAGGTACTTTTGAGTACAGCATACCATCCCCAGACTGATGGCCAGTCTGAGCACACGATCCGGGTGCTTGAGGATATGGTCCGAGCTTGCATCCTTGACTTTGGAGGTTCTTGGGAGAAGCATATCCCTCTGGTGGAGTTCGCCTACAACAACAGTTTCCAGGCGACCATTCAGATGGCGCCATACGAGGCTTTGTACGGTAGGCCATGTCGATCACCCTTATGTTGGCTGGAGGTAGGAGAGGCAGCTTTTCTGGGACCTTGTCTTGTTCAGGGGACTTTAGAGTAGATAGAGCTGATTCTAAAGATGATGGAAATAGTGTAGTCTCGACAGAAATCTTATGCTGATCAGCGGAGACGACCTCTGGAGTTCGAGGTCGATGATCAGGTTTTTCTACGTGTCACACCGAGGTTGGGACACAAAAGGATTCAGAGAAAGGGTAGGCTTTCGCCATGGTACGTCGGGGCGTTTGAGGTCTTGGAGAGAGTTGGGCCGGTCTCCTATCGGTTGCAGCTACCTCATAGGTATCGGGCCATGCACGACATCTTCAACGACTCTCAGCTCCGACATTACTTTTCAGACCCATCTCACGTATTTCAGCCTGAGGAAGTCGAGCTTGAAGCAGATGCATCGTTCGAGGATCATCCTATCCGGATTGTTGATCGCAATATGAAGGTTCTCCACGGGCGGTCTATTCCTCTGGTACGAGTGCTATGGCAACACAGGCGAGTATAGGATGAGACCTGGGAGAGGGAGGCTGATGTACGATCGCAGTGGTCGGAGCTGTTTGGGTTTCTTCTTCTCCACCTCGTTCGGGAAATTCGGGGACAAATTTCTTTAATGGGGGAAGTTTGTAAGAACCCAGATCTTCGTTCAGGTATGTTTTCCGTTTTTCTAGAGTTTTTAAGGAAAATAATTTTTCCAGAAATTTCAGAAGTGCATGCCGTGTACTTTTTGAGTACATGCCATGTACACTTCCCCGGCTCAAAGCTGTGTGCTGGCCGTGCCCGGGCCACACACACAGTGTGTAAGGCTGAGGGGGAGGCCGGTTAATTCGAAGTATGGAAAAATTGAAGTACACGCTATGTACTCAAGAAGTACACCTCATGTATGTTCTTTTTTTTCATTAAATGGACCAGGGTCACGCCTAACCCCCAAAATCATTTTCTTCTCTAGTTTTCGTCCGTCCGAGAGCGACCGTACGACCGGATCTTTGACGAAATCCAGCCTCACCGTCCGTTCTCCGATTCGAGCAGGATCGATTGCATTGGAAGCACAGTGGCGAGTCCTTCATTCTGCTTTAGCCTTATTTCTTGATTCCTCCTCATTTCCATGTTATCATGGGATGAACGTTTTGTGCGTTTTCTTAGATCAACGTTGTTCTAAGGGGAATCTGTCATCGCTGTTCACGTATATCGATCTCCTAGGATCGAGATAGGTGGTTTGTGCCTTTCCGTAGAAAGTTGATGAATATTTCTTGGAATTTTCAACAATACCCTTGAACAGGGTATTGTGTGTTCCTGTTTTTCCATGTTGTATTAACTTCTTTTCTTGATTTCTGTAGTAGAGGTTTATTGCTTACGAGTAGAGTAATTTATTTTATGTTTAGTTTTCTTTTCCATGCTTGTTTTTCTTATTAGGAATTTCGCCAGTTTCCATGCATAGTTGTAGGATTGTGGACTATTGCCTTGTTTTTCTATTGAGCTTTAGTTGATAGCCAAGTAGTTCTTGAGGTTTACTTGGACGATGTAAAAATGCGCTGAGCATGTTTTATCTTTCACTTATGACTGTGAGAACCTATAGTAATAGACCAAAGGGAGAATTGACAGAAGTTCTTCTCTAGAGTGTCTTTTAATTACGATGAGAGACTATAGGGGGAATTGAGGTTGAGTGCTTCCAAAGAGATACTGTAGATCCTCGAAGTGGTCCATAGGGGGAATTAATGTTGAGTGCTTCCCTAGAGATCTATTAGCACGATACGAGATTATAGGGGGAACTGACAGTGAGTGCTTCCTCAAAGAGTCTGCTTAATTACATAGCTGAACCAGAGGGGTGAGACTGTGTGTGCCTCCCAGAGGGTTGCTAGTACTATAGGTTGATCCATAGGGCTTAGACTGTGAGAGCTACCCAGAGGGTTACCTATATTTTTCTTGTTGCTGATTGTTTACATGTGCACTTGTATGTTAGAGTTGTGGATTGTAGCTTCTTGTGCTTTACTGTTTGCTTCTTTTGTTTTATTACTCCCATGTATTCATTGATTGTTAGGCACAGATCTTTGGGTGATTGCCTACTGGGATTGTATCTCAGACCCTATTTGGGCCATGCTTTTAGGCCCAAGCAGACTATGTTGCTACAGGTATAAACTAGGGAAAGCGCCCTTCTACATCAGGTTCATGATTGCGCTGGAGCTGGAGAGCATGGGACCAAGCTGTAACTCGCGATGCTGAGGAGTTAACATTGTTTTCTTTTTCACTTGGTTTCATTTATATTTCAGGACGTTGTTGTGTTTTCTACTTTCCTTAGATACTTGTACCTGCTACATCATTACCATCATTACTATATGTATTCATTGCTTCCGATGTTTGGTTACTGCGTTATGCCTGTTGTTACTGCTTCCATTATTAACTGTTGTTTTTCCGCTGTATACCTTACCAAATGAGGGCATTGTTTACACATCAACTCACCAAGGCCCTCGCTGCTAGTCGATAGCCTCTGGAATTTGGGGAAATGCGCTTCAGGTCATGTGGCGAACCGGGTATGGGGCACCAGTGTAGGGGCTCCAGATTCGGGTCGTTACAATGTTCCCAGCACTAACAGGGGGAATCTACTCACCCAGAAATCTCTCCACCACCAATGCTCACTCCAGCACTCCAGCATAGGTGGGCAGGCACAATGAAACCACACCTGCCTGGATGTCCCTGCGTATGCCCTGATCGAATGTCAGAGCCTGAAAGAATGTGTCCCGAACCATATCTAAGGAGTAGCGTGACAGGTCTGTAAACCTCGTTGTGTACTCCAACATAGACATGACCTCCTGTTGAAGCTGGTGAAGCTCCTAGATCAACACTGACCTCAACATCACTAGATAGAACTCCTACTTGAAGAGCCTCTCAAACTCTGCCCACATGGGCATCTCCTATTCATGGTACTGCGTCACAAGGCTCCACCATCACCCAGCTGAACCATGCAGAAGGATCGACTCTAGGACCACCATGTAATCTGGAGGAGTCCGTACTAGGCAGAAAACTTGGGTGACTGCCTCAAGCCAGTCATCGAGTGCCTAGTGGTCTGGATCACCCCGGAACCTCAGAGGTCACTGCCTCTGGAACTCGTGCAGCGCACTTAGCCTGCGCGCAACCTCATCCTACACTACCGACACAACCAGCTGCACGACAGGTGGTGGCTCAACTGGAAGACCACAAGGAGGTCCAGCCTCAGAACATGCACCATGGTCCATAGCCTCTACATGAGGCAGATCGTCACCACAATCTCACTGTGGAACCCTTGCTGGGTGTCATTGTGAAGGCATCCTGAAATACATTCATGATGCACCACAGTCAAAGAATATATCTGAAGTGCTGACAGAAGAAGGACAAGGAAAACCTAAAAACCCATTCCAATATGATGCATGTACCGTTATGTCCCTACGACCAGTGTACGAATATCTCAAGTCGGAAGGCAGGTTATCAGAGTCATGGTGTATAGATACGTCGGCCGCTGCACCAACACTAGAGTCTCTGGCCTGAAATCCGAGCTCGAAACATCCTAACACTGTCGATATGCAACCCAAACCAAACATACAGCTAGACCAGCTACACTCTGAGATCCCAAAGGTGGAACCTCCTCTGATACCACTCTGTCACGACACAACCCAACGGGGCTCGAGCCGTGACACCCCAATCCCACCTCCAATAGGCTAGGGGATGGCGTCCAGCGCCGAGTAGGCTATCACACACATGGGAGGCATTAGCCTAAGGTACATGTACACTCGCACACACAAAAACCTCTATGAAATAGTACAGAGATATATAAAATAGAAACGAAAATGCATGAATACAACTATCCCAAACCAGATTACAAGAGAAGTACAAAGGGAAAAACATGGCCCATAAAAAGAAAACTACAAAAGAGCGTCCAACCTACTCTGAAGAAGGGGAACACTACCACAAACACCTGCCAGAAATATCCCTTGGCAGCACACCGGTAAACACCCTGGTCAATCTCGCTCACTCAGCTCTGACTACTCTGGGTCCTCCTGGGACTCCATCGAAAGGCATGTGGTCTGGACAAGACACAAACAGGTGTGGGCAAAGCCCATGTAGGTGTGAGTATAAACATAATCAGTAGAAACCCAAAAAACCCAAAACAAAATAGAGCAAGTGAGAGGAAACATTCCGCTCATCCCATCCAGAGGGAACCCATACGAGTGAGAAACTCCATCTCGTGACCATCCTTGGCTAAACACAACTAGTCAGCTCAGATCAGGTGTATACCCTTACATACACCTTGAACAATCCAGATATACCCAGCACATGCACCTAGACATAAGGGGTACCAACCTCATCACTAGAAACTATCCATAACTAGGAGATTACAACACAAGGTCACTGTCATCCCAGATGACACTCATTTGAGAGATACACTCCATCGGGTTTCTCTCAAACCTCTTAGACGCTCACCTGAGAGATCACGCTCTTCGGATAACATCAATGAGGAAAAATCGCCGAAACAACATAACCAACAAACTCCTCAGATAGGGGATCACACCTAGGGTCCACTAGGGGATACGAGAACCCACTCTGGTAGACGATGATCTCACAGATAGGGGATCACTCCCAGGGATCGCTGGGGGATACCACGGCCCGATCTGGCATTCATAGATATAACAGATAGGGGATCACTCCCAAGATCCGCTGGGGGATACCACAACCCAATCTGGCACAGGACATCACGTCTCAGATAGAGGATCGTCGCTCATATAAAGGTGGTCCCGACGATACCGGAACCCTATCTTCTATAACATGCGATACAGGGGATCGAACTGACGATACTGAAACCCTACATAAACCAAATGCTGAGTAGGGGATCACATAAACAATGATACCGCAACCCTACTATAAACATGATGATGACCAGGGGATCATATATCCGACGATGCAACAACCCTACTGAGCACGACCCACTGCATAGGGGATAATATTCCCAATGATGCCACAAACCCTACGAGGTTAACCTGATCGATAGGGGATCACCGCCTGTGAATAACCGGTCACAACGATACCAAGAACCAGATCTAGGGAAAAGATTCTAGAGGATCCCGCTTCGGGACCACCGGAGGAATTCCACAACTCTAACAGTTTAAAAATCCCACTGAGAGGATCACAAACATATATGAAGGTTGTGATGCCACATGAAACCTTGTGGGAATGAACCAAGGGAGTACCCTCAACCACTACTGGTCCAAACTTTGCTAATCTAAGCGACCCACAACAATGCCACCCTGCGTAGCACCGATGCCAATACTGAGGCCCCCATCATGATCCACGCGGAAAAACACGCAGGATAAGCTATTTACTCACCCGAAACAGAAAACTGGTGAAAAAGATACTATTCCTCAATGTCATCTCGGGTGGGGCCACGCCTCGATTCCAAAACTCAATGAAAGGATCACACCATTGGGATACTCTCGAAAAAACACAGAGGATCGACTATTCACCCGCCAAAATCGGACTCCTGGAGCGAAAGCTGCGTTTCTCCGCAAATGCCCAAACCCGGCCTTGTGTGGCCCGCACCCCATTCTCAGTACCAACACCCTAAAAAAATCTCAAAATGTCTTCCATACCATCAGGGTCTCAATGCCACTGACGTCACGTCATTCAGACGCTCCAGGTGGAGGTTACAACCGCCCGAAGTCGTAAAATAATAAAATAATATTATTTTATAAGAAGTTTCTAACTCCTGGGCCACGATATCGAATCCCTTAAACCCTCGAACCCATTCTAGAGGGTTCTTCTCGTTGTTAGGGTCATGTCGCCACAAACGACAGACGAATCCGACTCCCAGATTTCATGATACAGGGGTTTAAAGACCACCATAAGACAAAAAATGGGCCGGACTGGCCTCGACCGGCCGGTCCGGCCAGCCAGGACCGGCCGCTGCTGCCGACCTGCCCTGGCTGGCGGCCCTCCGCTAAGCATTTCCCAGTGCCGCCGGGCTCCACCGGCGCGTCGGCGCACTGGGAGGTCGGCCGCTGCGGACCACCGGGGGCACCACAGTGGTCCGTTTTGTGATCCGAAACCACCATTGTGACCCCCGAGACGCGATTTTCCTTGAAATGACCTCAAAACGGAGCAATTCACAGTAAAAATGGGATCATGGAATTAAAATGCAATCCGCCTAACTTGTGGGCGAAACTTTGAAGCTTCGGGTGCAGATCGATGCCGGCGACGCCCTGAAGTAAGATCCCCTGATGAATGGTGTAGAAAACGGATGATTCTAGCTCGATCTAGCGAAGAAATGGAGGAGGTGGGGTGGTTTTGTCCTTTTATGCCCGTAGGATGTGGGAGCGGAGAAATGAAATGGTTTTCATTTTTTTTATTTAATAAAACAACTCATTTCACTCCCCACCAAGTCGTCTCCGTCCCGACACCCAATGAAGACAACGGTAAGGTCACCCCAAGGGTAAACGCGCCATTCTGAATGTAACAACAGACTCATATTTTTGATCCGACACTCCGTTCAGATGTTATTCGAGCTGACACTCGTAAATGAACGTTTCCACTTATTTATGAAAATTCCCCTAGTGGCGCTTTCCGCCGCAGGCCCGTGCCCGCAATGTTTACACCTCGCCTAGGGTAAACGACACACTCCGGACGCAACCGTGCCCTTGGATTCCCATTCTGAGCTACTGTTTAGGAGATATTACACCCCCACCATGTGCATAGTATAAAAATACTTAATATTTTTATAAAATTAATTTCGGACACACTGGGCCTCGGAATCTCACACCGTCTTCGCGCCTAGCTCTGGAATTATTCGTAAGAATATTCCAAAGTTTGACAGGGCTAAAATCCAAGTCTCTACTGATTTACACCATTCTAATTTCATTTTGATAACTATGATATTGAATAATAATATTTTAATGGAATGTCATGTTTCATTTAAACATGGTATTGCATGTAATGTGAACTAACCTCTATGTGTGTATAACACAAAATATCCTGAAGATTAATATTATTTGAAATAAATATTTCACAAAAAATTAGGTTGTTATATTCTACCCTCTTAAACAAATTTCTCCTTTTTAATTTGAACTTTTGTTCAGTAAATAAAGGGTTAACATTTAAAAATCTATTTATGGGTATCCTATATAGTAAAAAAAAGGTTAATATAAATTCTTCATGGAAAGAGAGAAAGGGATGTGTGAACTTCATCTTAAAATTTTTATTTTTAATAATATGAGAAAATTTATTGGATGTGGAAACATGGACATAGAATAGAAAAATAACACCAAATACTAACGGAGAGTGGTTGTGACCATGGCCATGAGAAATTTAATATCAAAAAATATTCAAATCCCTGATAGCTAGAAAGACCATTAATTCATAAAAAACAAAAGTAAAAAGTAAAAATTTTATTTGTTTATTCAATTCTATTTTTTTAATTTCCATGATAATATATAAATACTTCATTTTATTACATTTCTTAATAAATATCTCATACTTTATTGTGCCTTGGTCAATTTCTACTTTATCTCTTACCCTAAGAGATGATTGTTTTTATTCTTGAAGCATTAGTGGATCATAATATCAATTAAATAATGATAATTCATTAGTTATTCTTATAGTTTTTATAAAAAAAAATATAATTATTAGAATGTGTTATCAAATAACGTACAATATTTTACTTAATCCATTTCATGAATAGTTAAACATTCAAATGCTTCATGTTTGACCAAATCTAAAATGCAAAATTTTTAAAATAATGTCACTAAATTTATAAAATAAAATTTTAAATAATCCCCCAAACAACATAAATTATGTATTAAAATAAGATACCAAATATGTGAATAAATTGATCATATATTCTCATGAAATAAGGTAATATATTTAATTACTATAAAATGAAAATGAAAGCATTTATGATTTCAAAAATTAACTCCTTCCTAATTCAATAAATAAAATAAAATATTGTTTAATATATTCCACAGATCCAACAATTTTGTAAACTCTATAAATTATATCATAAACCACTTTTTCAAAAACCCATTAATCAGTTCCATAGTAATCAATGCCATAAAATTTACTTTATCAATATCAATAATCTCTCTTTCAAAACATCATTACGTCTATACTAATAACATAGTAAGGGTTATTGTTCCCTTAATAATTGGAATTTCATGAAATATAACCTCGCCATTAAATCAATTTTCCCAGACATTTGTAACATTTAACATATTATTGAAACCACATTCTAAAAAATACTATTTTAGAGTCTATTTATGTTTCATGATTATAATAACCAAAATAAAAATGATAAAAATACTACTATTTTAATAATAATATATAAATACATCAATCATTATACTTTATTCATACGCAATTAACAAGGCTTCATCATTTTATTCCTTAACTCTTATTTACTTTCACATGTCATTTTTATTCTCATCATCAGCAACAATATAACCATTACACATAAACCTTACTGATTAACTTCAAATATTTTCTGTTAGGATTATGATTTTTATAAATCCAATAATTTATACCTTTCAAAAATTTAGTAGGAGGTGATATCATAGAGACTGTCGTATTCTAATCCATTTTTTATCCAATCTTTTCATTTTTCCACTACAATTACAATATTTTTGTAATTATTTTCCTCACACAAAACATTTTTACATTCCCTTAAGAGATCATATGGGGTGGCTCTTATCACATTATAAAAAAAAATAAAATTGCGTTTTTTTTCAAATATAGTCTCCACTATTAGAACTCTCAACAAACTATATTCTTCTCTTCTTTGATGAGTTTGAGAGTTTGTTAACATGAATATTTTTTGTCAAATATTTTGATTAATGAATAATAATAATCATAATATACTTCACTCTTGTTTTCATCCCATTTAGTTTGTCATCATCACATTTTCTATCACATTCATTGTTTATATAGTTATTTTTGGTTCCCACTATTTACTAAAATGAAAAACATAGCGTCAGTTAGAATTATCATAGTGGTAATCCACAAATTAATGAAAAAGTCCTTATAGAATATCTAAATTACATCTTGATATTTTAAATCTATAGAACCTTAGTATTAACACATGCTATTCAAGGTAATAATCTATTTAAATACTTCATGATGGTTCAAAAATATATTATTATTTTCCAATGCATATCCCCAGAGATTATCAAACAAGGTGTATAGAAAGGCCTATTGGCATGGATAAGTTTACCATAAAGTCTATCATGATGGGTCCTTTTCACAGTAATTACCCGTATGTACCACTATTATAGATCAACATCCACTTTTATTATCATGTCCTAAGATGTAATTTCTTAGAAACCACTTGATCTATTCATTAGAAAAATTCCATGAAATTTGCCTATAATTTGAATCATCCTTGGATTAATCCTTAGAAATATCCCTATAAATATCCTTAAAATATCCCTCATAATATCACTAATGTTTTCCCATCTTAGTATCTAATTGTGAACTTATCCTTTCCTTCGATACCAACTGTATCAACCTAATGTTCTCATACATATATTTTATATATTTTTAGATGAATATTCATTACATTAAAAAAACACACTCTTGAGGACGATAATGGATTACTTCCATTTGCGTTAATGTACACAATATTATTATTTATTAAATGATATTAAATTTTTGGCACTAATATATTTGCATTCAGTTATCTTTATAGAAATTACATATATAAAATCATTCTTCTTAACTCGGGGAAAAGAAGCATATAAAAGGTTATCCCACATGATTTGTAAGTGTAAAAAATGGTAATATTTAAGAATAATGTGAACATAAGGGAATGAGAGCATGAGAATAAAATTTGAAAACCATAACCTTTATATTAATTATCATAATCTTCAGTCATGGAATAATTCTTTGAATTTTATAAGACATGGATCATAAGGAAATTAATGAACTAGAGACAATGAGAGCATAACATTGGAATAAGACATAGAATTGTGGCATACACATAATCCTAGAAAATAATTTCCATAATAATCAATTAACACTACCAAGGATTTCGTAGTGGAATGGGGAAAATTTTAAAACCATTATAGTCGTTGTGGTTCACTCCCAAGACCATCATACCAGACAAAGACCCTAAATGAGCTAAGTTCACTCCCCATTCCAGTGCTATATGTTTCATGAAAAATAAAACATTCACAATTCATTGTAAAAAGATATACATCCCACCTATAACATAATTAAAATCAATTATATGTGTTTCAAAATATCTTAAATAATTAATCATATTAAAACCCATGAAATGAAATGGGTTTCATAGGAATTTCATCATATCATAACCTATTAAAAAAGACTTCTTTTATAATAATTTTTTAAATTAATCATAGTACAATGTTTAAAAGGAACTATTTTTCATAATTATTTCCTCATGGTATATGAAATGGAATAGAAACAAGTTTCATTAATTACATTTTATTATAAACATAAAACAATAATATAATGAATATGAATGTTATCTTTGTACCATATCCATATTAAGGTATAGGTAACATCATCAGATGTCATCCTAGATAGAAACTGATTTTGAAAATTAATTTTTGATGTTTTCTTAAGGAAAATAAATTTTCTTTAGAAATAAATTATTAAAATAAAAAATATTTAAAAATATTTTTCATTCCAAATAATATTGAAAAATTATAATGGAATCTGTAAAAAAAATTAAATTTATTTTGATGAAAAGAAAATATAGTTTCCACTTTGAAACATAAATTTTAAAACTTAAAACATTTTGAAAATTATTTTTATTGAAAATATCCTTTAAAACAAATAAATGAATCTTCAAAAATAATTTAAATCATTTCTTGAAAAAAAATATTCTTTCAGCTTTGTTTTTTTAAATCAAAACATTTTGAGAATAATTTTCTTTGAAAATAACCTTTTAATCTTATAAAGTAGGCTTTAAAAATAATTTAAACCATTTCATGTGGAAAATATAATTTCTACGTAGAAAAAATCTCTTTATAGAATAATAAATTTCCAATACATTTATATTTTAAAATAACTTTGAAAAAATATAAAATAAGATTAGCAGAAAATTATGGTCACTATTATGGGAAAATACATTCATGTAGTACACATTAAAAATAGATTTTTTTACATTTTCAGTAAAATATAAATGATATTTTTTTGCAAAATGTCCAGAATATTATCTTCAAAAAAAAATTAGATATAAAAATATGGGCTAAAATTTCCAACAAACACAATTTGGATAATGTTAGAAACATTTTTTGAAAACATTTTTATGCAACATGGTTATGGATGAAAAATGGGTTTTGACCGAAAAGTGAAATCATAAGGAATTTTCTAAAAGACAGTCTATTAATCCATATAGTATAAAAAAGAGGAAAATTAATAGAAAAACATTATCCTATAAAAATAATTATATTAAATGTCAATACATGATTTTATTAAGGGATATATTTTAATATTTAATCATTGAAAGCATAATCATGAGAAATCTTGATAAATGATGAGATTGTAACATAAAAACCTTACCACTTTAGTAAATATTAACTATAAGACCCACAAAAGAATATAATTAATTTTTTTAAAATAATCAAGAGAATAAAAAAATTCATGACCGAAACTTCAAAGGGGTGGTATATACACATCATAAAATAAGATAATTTCATAATATAATATATGTCTCAATGAATGTAAAATGTGATAAAAATCCCTTACTAATTTGGAATCATTCAATTCGTAAAACCCATGAATGATTATTATTAAATTTTTTTATGAAATAAAATATAATTATAATTATAACTATCATGAAATAAATTTATGGTTAGTATATACACCTCATAAAATAGATATCTGTTTAATATACTATGTGTCTCATAGAAGTTAAAAGTGGGATGAAAATCCCATACCTCAAGTAATGACTTTTTTTACACATTTCAAACTAAAATATTCTTTTTATATGTTTATTATACATATATTTCTGAACCAAAATCATATTTATCAAATAATATATGTTTTAATTATGACTTTTTGTTTCCTTTTTATCAATAGTTCCTTCTTAAAATCACGTTTTGGGTATTGACTGCTTTGTTTTTCATGTCTGTTTCGATTTTTTATTTTTTGTTCAAATTAAATTGATCGTGGATAGATAATATCTATAATTTTATCCATGATTTATATATCATATATATTATGTATATATTTTTTCTTATAAATCAATAATAGTTAGAGATAAAAATGAAATACCCCGTTTATGGAGACAGTATGCCATATATACACATAAATGTTAAGAAAATATTATTGATGGGTTGAAAGAAATAAATTTAAATAATATATTACCATTAAATAATAATTTTTATATAATATATATCATATATTTTCATTAAAACCATACTAATGGCACACCATGTAAAGTGTGAACAAATCACATCACTTTAGGATGCAGTAGTCCGCCGTAAACATGAACGATGTTATCGTAATACCATGGAATGTAAATTAATAAGTCAAAATTGATAAAATTATTATAAAATAATAATAAAAATAAAAAGGTCATATCTTTATTAAAAAAACATCATTATATTCAACCTTGTTTGGTGGTGATGGAAAACGAATTCCATTGGTTCTCGAGGTGGTAGTCCCCCAAACACTTGAATGACGACTCGAGAACCATTTGATGGAAGACCAGAATTATTTTGGTTATTAAATTTACATAATGAAATAAAATTATATGTAATATTATTTTTTTAATCATTTTATATGTTTTAATTATACTTTAATTAGCAGGAGGAATATAGAACAGTACAACGCTCGATTAGGGATGTTACCTCTTCTTTAGACAACTTCTTTTCTTTGCACCAAAAGTATTATAAGATTAAATTTATTACCAAAATAAATATTATATTATGATAAGAGGTAATTAGTTAAATTATTTGGTAAGGTCTTGGCAGAACGAATCAGCATTGGATGCATGAAGGGGAGAGGAGAGGGGTGGAATTTTATATTTTTGGTGAGTGGAACACTTGTAATTTTTGGAAATAAAGTGGTGTGACAACATTTTATAGATAAAAATGGATCCAAAATGGGAAATTATATTAACAATAAGATATATTTTTGAAATATTTCCATAAATTTTGTTTCGTACAAGTTTTGGGTCAATTTTAAGGCATACCATTTTAGTTTGTCCTTTTAGTAAAAACATTTTTACCTTAACTACGGTAAATAATTATTATTTTTCTTACTACTAATTTTGTTCAATAATTATGTTCAAAATATTAGATAATATGAATTATTCTTATTCATAAAATGAAATACAAAATTTCAAATTCAATTCAATTAAACATAGATATTTAATTCTAAACTAATCACGCAGTCGTGACGAGACATATGTTTTCCAATGAGAAAATATTCTAAAGTTTAAAATGTTTTTGTATAAAAATTTAATGTGAAATTTATTCCGATGACCTAAATCAGATTAATGGATATATAATTTAAATAATTTTTACCTTTAGGACCATACTATTAAAATTTTATGGTTTTCAAATTCTTTAACTGAAATGATAATTCTTAATAACAATAAGTATTTTTTAATATTCAACAACAAAATTTATCTTCTCAGAAATTTTTTAATAATTTACCCAAATAAAATTATGTATTAATGAATAAAAAAATTAATTTTAATTTCTAATTTTTTTATAAATTTTTAAAAAATCAAAATCAAAATATTTTTTCAAAATAAGAAAACTTTTTGTAGAATAAAATATAGTTTTAAGAGAAAAATTGGGTTGTTTACTATCACTTGTCTAAAAACCCATAAGAGAAATTTAAAAATTTATTGAATATTTTATAAATAAATTTCATTAAAATCATAATAAAAAATTTGTTTATTTAATTATTTTAAATAATACATGTTTGTGTGAATAAATATAGTTTTTTAAGAAATGATATCTTTCGTTTTCAAATGATTTTATATTATTTTTAATTTCTAATTAATTAGTCACCATATAATTAATAATATATTTTAAAAATTTAGTTAATAAAAATCATTCCCAACATTATAATGTAAATGTTATAACCATAATAATAAATAAATATTTTTTGTATTATGTCATGTTTTGTTTATACCTAAGGTTGTGTATTATAAAATCTAAATTCAATTGTGCATATAAAAAAATATAAAATAAGTATTGTGTGTAACAAAAAAATATTAATGTCAAAATTTATTCAAAACAATTCTCAAAATCATTGGGGTATTACCAGATATTTTATCATGGATAAAGGTGGATTCTTTATGATTACAAAATCTTATGAATTAGGAATTTAGTTTTGGAAACCCATATGATACCACACATGAATAAAGATCATGATTGATTGGGTATGAGTTTTTATGTTATGGTCATGTTATCATAAAATTAATCCTATTTAATTCTCACATATGATCGATGATTCATTTTTCTAATGGTTATCCTTATTTAGTATATGAGTTCAAACTTTTTATTTTTTTAGTTTCCTCAGGTTATGATGAATGATTTTAAGTAGGATATTTATAATGGTACTATGTGAGAAGAAAAATGTGAGATATATTGGATATCTCTCATGAAAAATGTTAATTATTTATCTAGTATCATTAGTCACAAAATATTTAATTATTCTACGGATTGTATTATTGTGAAATATATTTAATATTCATATATACTGATGCAATATTTATATATATATTTTTTGGGTTTTCTTAGCTGGTATCAAAGACATATATAGTTATTTTCCGTCATTAGTATTAAGAATATATAGTTAACACACTGGGGATATTTCTATATATGTGATTCTATCCTACTATTTTGGTAATATATATATTGTGTAGTATCCAATCCATGACATCCCTATCTTGATACATACATATGAAAATAGTATCTTCCACATATCAACCTAGGGTTAAAAATGAAAAGGCTAGTTGGTTATAAACTTAATATTTACTTGATTGTTGGGAAAGAAGCCTCATTACAGATAATATTTCACACTCATTGGGAATATTCATTAGATAATCCATATTAATATTATAAATCCTTATAAAAAATTATACTATAGAATATAGGACAACCCATTACCATACCTAAAGATATGAGATGAACATAAATTATCATCGGTTAAAAGAATCTACAATAATTTATGAAATTATAAAAATGATTTTAATAATAATACGATTTATCACTTTGATTGTTGATGTTTGATACTAACAGTAATATTTTTGGTTTTATTAAATGAAAAAAACTAATAGGAACCAAGTTAGTAATGGGTGTAAATAATAATTTATCATCCGTATAAATGAGAAAATTATTCGGGTAAATTCTAGAGTGAAAAATATATTGATTATACAGAAAATTTTATATGGATTTGTGATTAAAAATGTGGAATTATGAGAGTATCAAGATACACATAAAAAGTGAAAAAATGGAGTTTCAAGGGAGTGTAGATTATTATGACCATGGATGAAAGAAGATTAAATTTATTGCATTCTAATAATGTGGGATGAAGCACCCATGGGAAAATCTGAATGGAAAATGAAGATGTGTTGGTCTTAAAAAACAAGGGAATATAAAATATATTCTTTTAAAAAAAGTTATGATTTTGATGGAGTTAAATCAATTTCAGCCTACGGTTTAACTAATATTTCAATATCATATATGTTGAGGAATTGGTAATTATCCAATTCTATTCCCTAATACATGGGCATAATCCAATATAATGGTAGGGCATATGCTCTATCAATCGTTGAAGTGGTCCATGATAGTTAAGGCACACGTATACTCCACTCCAGAGTTGGGGATTCCATGTTAAATTTTAGAATAAAGATCCCTATAAAAATACTATTATTTTGTCTTTAGTGAAATATTATGTTATTTTGACCATATATTATTTCCTTATCTATATATTCCTTATAATGTTTTTGAATAAGGAAATTACATTTGATATTTTGAGTCAACTAATGGCCATTTTCTAGCGTGGGGATTAAAGTAAACATCTAATAGATGTTAGGTCAATTGTATGGGTATCAATACCGATTCGTGAAGTATATTAATTTCAAATTGTTTATTTAGAAATAAAAATTAAATATATTCCTATCGTTTGAGAATATTCAGATAAATTTGAGGAATACTTTCTTAATCTTCCGCTGAATCCAAAAAATAAGTTTTAAAAAGATCCTCTTTAGTACTCATTAAATGGAACCTATTTAGTTATAATGATTTAATAGATATTCATGGTATAATCATGTTATGTGATTAATTTTCCCATGTGTGTCACCATGGGGTGAATCTATTCAATTTTTAAAATAATAACATGTTAATGAACCTTTGCATTGATTATTAAGAACTGGTAAGATCAATATTAAGAAAATGTATTATAAACCCCATATCAAATAGATATTTGATCAATTTTAGGTATCCTAATATTTTTTAAAGATTTAACTTTATTCTAAATATCTTAAACTAAGGGTCTGTAAGGGGAAAATTCCAACGAAAACCAATTGTATAATGTTTATTAATTATGATTTTATAGTGATTCTACTTGGATATTCCAATTCCCCTAATATATTTGTTTATTTAAGGAATATATTATTTTTATATTACTACAATTAGTATGTGGCAGCCTTAATATATTATATTATTATATATTCCAAGATATATACAAGAATGAAGATCACTTAAGGATTGGGTTTAATACCTTGATAACGAATAAGTTTAAATCCAAATTTAGAATGTGTAAAAATCTAGATAGAGAAATTTCTTTTTTGAGATATATAATCTCAAATGAAGTTATATCATTGGATCCATCCAAGATATAAGTTATAAAATAATGTATTAGATTATATAATGTTCCCATGATCCATAATGTTTTTGGTTTGACTGGATACAATTGGAATGATATGAGAAATTTCTCATGGATATCAAATCAAATGACTATGTTGGCTATAATGGAATAAAATATAAATTCGATATATTAATGTGAGAAAAAAAATAATGTACTTTAAATGAGTCTTGGATAGTGCACCTATTAATACACTAGCCAAAAAGTAGTATGGTTTTTTTGATATATATTAATGCATTAATTAATGTATTTTGAGTCATCCTTATAAATATTGATAAGGTGATATATTATTCCCCAATTTAGTTGAAAATTAATGGAAAAAATTACCCTACACATGAATTGGAGTTATAAATAATATCATTTGAATATAAAATAAATATTCTTTATCTTTATTGTGAAATATTTAAAATATATATATACTGATCATAAAACCATCAAGTTAATATTCAAATAGAAAGATATGACTACAAAACAACAAATATGATTGGAGTTGACTAATGATTACGATTTCACAATATATCACCACCCCTAGAAGGGAAACGGTTGATAATTCTCTTAGTCTAAAGGAATTTGATAGTTTATTCATGATGAGGATAAATAGATACATAATTAATATGGTTTTTTATAATATGATTCATGTAATCATTAGGTAAGGGTATTTATCTTATATTTTTTGTATAAATATTCAACAATCCTTTCATGTGAGGATTAAAGAGTCACAAAAGATAGATCTATAACTACAGATGAATATGAGGAATATGCCTATGTCTAACCATGGTTACGATGGAATGATAGGGTTAAATAAATTTGTATGAGTCCAATTAATTTATGATTTAAATAAGGAGATATTGGATGAGGCTAATAGTTCATAATTCTATATTTATCTAGGATATAATAAGATGTATAAAGATGTGAAATATAATTTCTAGTGGGACAATATGAAATGGGATATTGTGGAATGTGTATTTAATTTCCTGATATGTTATAACATTTTGAAAGATATAAAAATGTAAAATTGGTTGTTATAACCATTACCCATACATGAATGTAAATGGAAAAATATCGCAATGTATTTCATTATTAGACTCCCTAAAATATCTATAGGCCACAATGCTATTTAGTTTATAGATTCCCACATTATAAAGTTAGAAAATTTCATTATAATCGAAGAATATTTATCTCTTAATCATATTTATTGGATATAAATTAAGAAAGTATTATGTATTTATGTAGTACCTCATTATATTTTATTTTATTGCGATTCGATGTGTACCTTGATGTTTTGGAAAAGTTTTTTAGAAATTATTAAATACTGATTTGAACATTTGAACTACATATCACCTCTAGAAAGTGGTTCTGTCTACAATGACCATTTATATCCTAAACAATATATTTATAGGTTGTTTTTTGGATTTCCTAGGTGATTGGGATCCACTATAGCACCCTAACTTATAATCATAGGTATAGTGCTAAAAATACTTAATTTAAACACTGGATTTGATAAAATTTGTGATGAATCTATCTTTTTGTTAAACCATGTCCTTAAGATAATCATTGAAACTCATAAATAATGAAACAATCCCATGAATGGATTGTTTGGTTACTTTGAGGATCAACTACATAGGTGACAAATTTTATGATACTTATGAATGCATAAAAAATAAAACCACAATAGACACCATTTATGTATCCTCATAGTTTATACTAATATCCATAACATATTTAATGTAAGGATATGAAATTTGAGAGATAGAAATCTTTGTTTGGGAAAATACTCAACAACATGTTATAAAGGGTAAGCTCATAATAATATGAGAATGTATAATCATGGGAGAAACATATTATCAATAATAATGAGGAACAATAATATTTTTTCATATGTACTGATAGAAGGATACATAATATCAATTATGAAAAACATATTTCATGGTAAAAGAGTCTGATTCAATAATCAGGATCGATGTGGAATAACAATAGGCATATAAAAAATGTGATGACCCATTGAATCATAACAAAATAAGTTATTATAATAAAATAATAGCCTCAAAAATATTGGGAACCAAGTAACCGCCATGAAATTAAAGAAACAAATAAAAAAAATATTCTTCAACCATATTCAGAAAAAACCAATTGAAATAATATTCTACCGTAATGTTCAAAGAATAATTTTTTAAAAAACTCCCTAGATCATGTTCAAAAAAAACATGTGAAATTTTTTTCGTGAGCCACGATCACACAAATAACATGTGAAATATGATTTCTACAATATGTCACCATAAATAATCATGGTAAAAAATAATTTAAAATTTTTGTAACATAATAACTGATCATATTAGGAGATTTTAACCCTTAACCATTATTTTGGAGAGATATATAGTTACAAAAAATTAATAATATTATTATTACCCATGTGTTCCTTTTGAAAATGAAAATATTCATGCTTAAAACTCTCTAATTAATCCATGAAATATATATTGGGTAAATAAAGATAAAATCCATTAACATTACATAAGAATACCAGAGAAATAAGTTGAATGGTGGCATAAAAATATCCTCATTATTTCACATGGATCATTAAAGATGTTTTGATAGAATAAAAACAACATTTCATACTCTTTAGAAAATTAAAATTCCAAATTAGAATGAATAACAATTTATTTAAGTGCTTAATAAAATCAAAAAGTGGTTTTGTTAATATAATATTCTTGATATTGAAACAAAATTAAAAAATATTTTCAAAAAACAAAAATTAATTATTAAAAAAATATTTTTTATATAAATGTGATTTTAAAATCATTATTTGATAAGATATAAAATACATTAAAATCCTTTCTTAAAATAAAAGAATTTAAAACCCCATTTAAATTGATGATTTTATATTAAAAACTATTATTCTACCAAATAAAATTTTAGAATATTTCATTTCATTTTCAAAATCATCATGAGTTAAAATTATTTGGGAAACGATTTCAAAATAAGGAACCCAATATTTGTACAGATGAATTCTCATACAGTAAAAGAAACCACAGAAGAGCTTTAAAAAAATGTTTTCACCATATTCATAAAAGACAAATCTATTGGTCACATTAGAATGTTACATTCTCTAGATAATAATATAATGTACCATGAAATTATATCATTGGGTGGATGAAACTAATAATTGAAGAATGAAGTTCACCAAGGATAATTATAGCTCAATAAAGGTAGTTAGGTTAGCAAAGAACAATTTAACATTGAAGTCTTTGAAAAAAATTACCATTTAATAAATAACATGATATGGATCTACAAACTCTATGAATATCATTAATATATAAAATTTCATTCATTATATAATAATCTGACCAAATACAATATATCATCATGTATAGTAAGAAATATAACTCAAGGAGTTAAATTAGTGAAAGAAATTCCATACGGAATAAAACAATTTCAGATAAAAATTTATTTAAGGATATTATTCCAATGAATAATTAAATACAATTAAGAATTAGTGTATTAGGAAAAAAATTTAAAAGTTAAGAATATATACAGTTCTAATAATCTTTTGGGTTTTTAAAAGAAAATTTAAGACAAGAAACACTTACCTCAGTCCATATTTAATATTTTAATTCTTCCTAAATAATTAAATTAAAATTATTTGAAAAATTATTAGGAATAATTTTTCTATATATTCTATTTATTGAGGACTATTTATTATCATATATTGTATAATTATTATATTTTTCATTATGTTTTTTATTTGACGTTGTTCAATCACTATTTACATAACTCTTTTCGTATATTGACTATGGTTAAATGTTTTTTAGAATAACATAATATTCTCCAAAATTTTAGGGGTTTATAAAATTTATTATACTATTATAATAAAACTTATAGATTTTTTTTGGTTTTTACACTATGAACCCATAATTTGAAAGGTACATTGAAATATTCTTTTTTGGAGGTTAAGCTTACTATGAAAATTTATTATCAATATCAATTTTAGATTATCAAATATTATATTTTTATAATATTAATAGTGTCATTAAAATAATATTTTTACCATAAATAAATTTCTAATGTAATCGATGTTAAATGGTCATGGGAAACAAAATATGTCATCTCATGGTGATGATAGTCTCCATGCACTAACACGTGGTATTTTTTATTTTCCATATAATAGAATAAAATAATTAAAAGATTTGTGTATTTAGAATATTAATAATAATATAAATATCACATTAATCCAATAATTAATCATTTGTTATAGTCCATAACTCCCTAATATTTTAAAATAAGAACATCATGTTCAATAGTTTGTGTGACACACAACACCGAGAAAAGAATAGAATATAATAAACCAATAATTTAAGACATATTTATTTATATTCAATTTCATCGATAGATTGTGATGTACGCAACTCTAGGTTTATATGAAACACCATTCACTATTGAGATATTATTATTTAGACATGACTAATATAACCTATCCATTTTTGTAAAGTAAATGAAGAACAAAAAAATAAATTTTGTAAATTATATATTTACACAGGGATAAAATAATTCTAATTTTTATCAATTTATTATAAGAAATATAATAAATATTTCAATGAGAAATGAATATTTTATGGAAAAATAATTTTTTTCTAAAATAATGATTAGTAACACTTTGCACAAATAATTTAAAATTAAATTTTAAAAATGGTAAATAATTTATATGAAAAAATAAAAATTAATTGTGGTATCTACATTTCCAAATTATCTTTTGGTGATTTCTTGATAATTTTATAAAGAGTTTAATTTGTTGACGAATGTTGAAAACTACTGATGTTTATTGAAAAAGTCCTTTACATTTAAATTATATACAATGTTAAATTATAATTTAATTTGGATATAAAGTAATAATATTTAAATTTTTTTAAAATTCATCTAATTTATATCATTAGAATAAATTTAAAACTGAATTTTGATATTAAATCATTATATTCTTATGAGACGTTTCTTTTTTGAAAACCGCTCTTTCATTACTTCTGTGGTTAAATTCTAAATTGAATTCTACAACATTTGTGTATTGAATTTGGTAAAATGGGATCAATATTCTTAATTTTTATAATTTTTATTATCTAATAAGTTAAAATTAATGTTTTCCATAATGATTAGTGAGAACAGAAAATTTAATTATCACGATTAATGTAAACCTGGTTTTATCAGGGGATTAAACTAAAAAGAGAAGGTTTAAAAATGACATATAACATTTCCAAAACTAATTTTATGGAAATATATTGAACTTATAACCTATAAAGTTATAGAATAAACCATTTTTGTGTATTTTAACAAGAGAATAATGTGGGTATCACATTATCTTTTCAAAAATTATATGTGTGTCCTCTCCCCCAGTTATAAAAGTACACCCCATGTCCTCCTGTATTGGCACACCTGAAAAAATATGGTTAATATAATCCTAGAAAAAATAACTTTTCTAATTCTCTCCCAATATCCTATATACCTTATTTATATTAGTAATACCACCTAATAATTCATTAAGTATAAAAATAAAGAGTCTCTCTGACGAAGAGGAATAATTTTAAAACATGTATATTTTTATTTATTTATTATTTAATATATTTATAACATTCATTAAATTATAATATAATAATAATTGTATCCTATATATATTGGAATGTTATTATGTTATTGGAAATACCCATATCTATATATATACTCCCATAAAATAGGAAACAAAATTTTCTATCGTCTGTCCGAAAAATCACCACCTTACGAACCGATTCCATTTTTTCGATCACAATGTTTCATGAATATATATAATGTTGAATTTAACACACACATGAACAAAAAAAAATATATTTATATGTAATTTATGAATTATTATATATATTTTATTATTATATCACATATATCTTATTACATTTTATTCTGTGGGGGATATAATAACGTCGTTTGTGTGTACGATAGACTACCACCTCACAAAAAGATGTGATTCAATTTTACCTTATTATTTACATGAAAGGTACTAATGAAAATTCTAATGTATATATTTTATATTTTTTATATAAAAATACTTTTGGAAATATAATATCACATATAACTTATTACTTTTCAATCCGTTGGAATACTATAACATCGCTCGTGCATATGTGTGGACTACCACATCCACGTAGATATGTGAATTTTTTTTCATTTTATTTTAACATGGAATATTTTACTTATATAAATTATATATATCATAATAAATATTCTTTAATTTAAAATTAATATTTACTTTTCTCTTATTCCATTTGTCGAGAAAAATTCAAACAACATTCATGCGTACATACGACATAAATATTTCCTTGAATTCTGTAATTCATTTATATCTCTATATTTTATAGATTAATATAACAAAACATATAATTAATATATATTACACTGATATCAAGGTTAAAATTCTGGATATTTTTTTACCATGATCAAATTAAAATTTCCAAAATTATTGAACTAAAATATACATGAAAAAAGAAACTATAACTCGAGACAATGATTTTAACAAAGAGTTTTCTTAAAGTGGTTGATTAAACGCTACAAGTAAATCATATATAGTATTAAAATTTTAAGTATGTTTATTTAATATATTTATTATAAACCTATATTTATTATACTTTAGTTTCAGTCATATACGAAGGGTGTTGATCCGGAGGTTAGAGTTTCTCATCTCACATTTACTTCCACGAGACACACACAATATTCACCACCGATTCATTTTTGTGTTGTATGTAATAACCCTATTGATATGATATATTATATAATTACTTCTATTCATGGTATAAAAAGATTCATTTTATGTTATCTTATTCATGCGTATTTGGATTCAAAAGTTACCAATGTGGGGAGTGTTTATTACACAATATCATTATTATTCAAGATTTCTTTTTTTAAGTCTTCCTTAAAGGAATTATTTTAAATTTCTATCCCTGAATAAGTATTGATTCCTATACCCTGATTATTAATGAAATTTTTAATATTATAGTACCATTTATAAATTCATTATAACATAATATGTTCGAAGAAATGATGTTTTGAAAATCCGATTTCATTTCTATATCAAGTCAAAAATCAATTTTCGTCAAAATAAATTCTTCCTATTTTTTCCCCAATAATTTTCTTAAAAATTTCCAAATATTTCATTAGATAAATTTCTACCAATTTAAACTATGTGAATGTTGTTTTGAAAGTAAAATTAACAACATTTTCAAAATAAGGCCCATTTTTATTTTATGAAAAATGTGAAAGGAATCCTAGTTTTACCCAATATGATATAAAGGCAATTTTCTACCACCACGACCATATAAGTTTTTATAGATTATTATAAATGTTTAAAATAGTTACATTATATGAAAATTATTTTCAAAATATTTTTTAGACTTTTCTTTTAAAAATATTTTCAATGTGAAATTGCTATTTTCTGAAAAAAATTTATAATGAAATATTTAATGTATTTTTATTTATTAGTAACATCAACCATTTTTTTATAATTAAATAATTATATATTTTATTTAGATCATCATTGATGTATTTAAGGATATTTTATGACAAGTTTTATTGAGAATGTGATATTTTTACCATTCACCATATTACTCTGGATGGTTAATGATTTTGTTTATTTGATTGGGGTAAGTATTAAAATGTCATATATTAGTTTTAAATACGAATATTTATACTGATTATATTTATCCCATTTCATATAGATAATTTATTGTATGTAGTATGTAAATGGTGGGACTTTATTATAGATAACTCCTCTATGCACCCATAGTTCTCATAAGAATAATCATGTGACCAAATTAGATGGTTTTCTAGTGATAGATTTAAACTGTCATACAAAATGAATTAAAAATATGTTTTAAATATATAGAATTATGAATTACCTAATTCTGAGGCAAATTATTTATTTATATGTAATTATTAAATTAGGTACAAGAACCAAGGATAATTTTTAAGCTCAAGTGTTTATTTATATATATTTTTATCATCATTTTTTCTACCATTTTATGCTTAGATTATTGACTAAATGACATGGGTTTCTGTGGAATACCTTTCAAAAATTATTATTATTATTTATTTATGAGAGCTTTTAATTCACTCATACCCCTAAAGAGTATATGAGATCACCCATTTTCAATGATTTATTTTCCACAAGATACAAGAAATTTGTATATTATTTATATATAGAGATACACTAGAGAATAATCACATCCTCAAATAAAAAACATTATGTATTTGATTTTTTAAATTTTAATGTAAATTTCAAGTATATATCTAGTTAACCAAAATTACTAATATATTAAGTCCATCTGTATGTGATTCTTTTAATTGTATGAAAATGTAAAAAATTAACCACCGACTCTACGCTACAAGGTTTGAGGCCATTATAGTTTGTATTAGAGGAAGTGTAGTAGAAACATTGAGAATTATATTTTAGAAATCATATATTATAGAATATAAAACTATGATATAAAATAATCATAAATATTGTAGAAAATCCTAATGTTTTGGTAAGGATTATATTATGTCCTTCTTCCTAGTAATACATCGCTATTTATATACTCCAAGTGAATTTGGTTTTGGAATAGATATAACTAGGGGTATTAATCCTAAAAAAACATTAAGCATAAACCAAATATTACCTGGTACATGTTAGTGAACATTACGTCGCACCTTGTTTGAAACTCCCATGTGATAATATTTGGTTAACATACATTTTAATTATAAACCATTATGAAGGTTTTGAAAATATTTTAACATTAGAAAAATTCACCAAATAAACCTTGTTTATTATTATGAGATTAGTTATGAATAATATTTTCAATTTATTTTAAGTATTTCACATTTTATAGGATTATAAATAATGTTTGATAACGTTATGATCTAATATAGAGTTTTTCATTATTTATATATGACATGTAATTGATGTAATGATATCCATGTCAATTCACATACCAAATAAGAGACTTCTCTCAATGAAAAGATAATGAAGTTAGAGTTAGAGCTATAAGATGAACTTAAGAAATTGTAACCATATTGGGGAAGCTAACAAGTGTTATACAGAATAACTTATCCCGTATGGAGATTTCTATTGATCCACCAAATGGTTTGATAATGTTAGAAAAAATTATTCATCAAAACTCCAATCATTCAATGGGAATACCGATCTATTTATAATTGAGGAATAGATAAGTTCATTATGTTAGATATTTCTCGAAACGAGATGTAATTAAATGTAGAAGGTTTTCATAATGGTTTATTGAATCTTAGAATATGTACTTTAATGGTGGAAATTTATTTGAAATAATAATGATAAATAAGGTACAAAAACATGGAAGGGTTATATTATATGTTAATAGTGATGGAAAATTATTTTTCATTATGAGCCACAAGAAAATATGTAGAGGCAATTCCTATACCTGAGAAAAAAATAAAGATGAAATTGATACTAAGTATGAGCCAAATTTATAAGATAAAAAAGGTATGATATGAACTATGTATGAAATCACAAGAGTATGATTGAACATTTCTTTTAGGGGTTGAATATAATCCATCAAAAGGGATTAGTGTCCCTAACATTCCCATCACATGAGGACATAATATCATGTGATATCAAGACATAACAATAATTCACCAAGTTATATATATTCGAAGGAATGTAAGAGTTGAAAGTGATGGTATATAAAAATAGTTGTAAATGGAAGAAGGAAAATGAATATTTTACCACACAATATAAATGTGGAAAGAATCATCTAGGAAGTTTCATAAAGGGAATGTGAATTTTATATGAGTGTAGAGTGAAAGGACATAATTCTTATAAATTTTAAGGAATTAATGAAGTTTCCAGTGCTCAATGATTAAACTATAAAGAGGAGGGTCACTATGAAAATGGATTCCAAAGCATTAAGAGAATATACCTCATTTGAATATAATAATGGAAGGCCAGTCTTATTCTATTACAGTTGATTAAATGCAATGATTAATGTTCTTATGTATTTAGACTCAAGAATTACGTGATAAGAGTATTTTATCAAATGATGTTATGGTTGTATAAAATATGAAATTTAAAAGGATTTTACTATAGTATATTTTCTTTATGGATTTTAGAGAACATGATGAATGGTATTGATGAAAAAGAAGATTGATTTAGTGACAATATTAACTTCTTATAAAACACATTATTGAGGGGAGATAACCTTTAATTATTCACTTTTTTGAGATTATAATGATAAATATATAGTTATGGGATATAATTTGGGCCATAAATTTTCTTAGTGATTTTATGTTTTATAACCTCTTTTTTTTTAGTTTACTGTAGGTTTGGATTTATCCAATATATTCGACAACCTAAGGTTTTATTTTTTGAAGCATGCATTTTATCATTAAGGTTTTATAGTGATCAAGGTATTCACATATTTGGAATGTGACATTTATAGAGAATTTATATTTTCTGGGTAATTTAATTTTGAATTGGTGACATCCTTGATAAATTTCTGGACTTTGAATTTAGTCAAACATATTTTTGATGAGTATAAAGGTAAAATATTTCTAGAATAGAAAAATATTACCTTTGGATCTTATTAGAGAACATGTAAAAACATTTTTTTCATAGAAAATATCTAGATACAAGAGGAATGAATTTTCATTATTTTATTGATTTAATTATATTTTAAATATTAACTCTAGTGATCCAAAAATTAAATTCCCTATTTAATATTCATTTTTTATTGTAATAGATAAAGTATGAATGGATCAAATCACATTCAAAGGATGAAATTGTAAGTATATTTTCTTGTGTTTCTGTCATAATAGTAATAAAATCCCTCAAACATAGAAAAAATATCTTTAGTTAAAAAAATTCATATTATTTTCATTTCAATTGAATCCATTATCATTTAACTCATAACATATTTGTAGTTTTTTGGGGGTTAAATTCTTATTGACAATGATATCTACCACACCATATTACAACATGGGTGTTAGTATGATCTTCAATGTTTTCATTTTTTATTTTCTGCTTATTTCATTTAATTTGGAGACCTAGAAATGTGTTATTTTAGATGAACTTCATAATTCCATTTATATCTTATGAAGGGGAAGTTTTATTAACCCATTTTGTTATTGGGGTATCCAAAAAAGTTTCTTCAAATTTCAAAGTAGTGATTACATGGATCAAGATTAATTTTTGAGGAAATAATTTATTTATCGGGGGTAAAACGCACCAAACCAATAACTTAAAATACTAAAATCATATTCGAAGGAATGTATTACATGAAAAAATGATTAGAAAGTAATATAACACCCTAAAATGTTATGAAATATATCATTAAATTTAGTCTCTTCGATAGCTTGTGATTCTTGAAATGAATAGTTTTAAAAAATGTGGTACTCTATTAAAATATTTTTATTTAAATATAATCATTATAACATAGTCATTAAGATAGAGTGTATAAAAATTAATAACTAAATTTTGAATATTATATGTCTAAAAAATGTATAAAACTTATTAAATGGTTATCTAAATAAGAGTTTGTGTCCAAGAACCAACTGTCTGTACATTGATTACATGAATATCTAATATATTTAAATATTAAACATATTATTAAATATTTTCACTATTCTGCATGAAAATAGTGTAATAATGTCTTGGATCATTTTTCACATTTATAAGGTCATAACAGTTCCACGCAATGATGAGAACCTTAAAGTGCTATGACAATATTCTGAATTATAGTTATATGGTTGGAAAACATACTATAATGGGGCACATAGTATACAGACTGTTAGGTGCGAGTACTCATAAGAAGATGATACTTCTTCTCAGGAAGCTCTGACTTTGTAATATCCAAAATGGGATATTATAAGAACAGACTCGTCAGTTTTAATTCCTCATATTTTTGGTGTCATTATATATTTCTTTCTTCTAGTGTTTGTAATGATCCTTATACTTTAAGACTATCATTAATAGGTGTCATGACTCACGCACATTTATTTACTAACAAAAATAGTCCTACCATATGTTGGAGGGAAATAGGGTATATTGGGTGTGTCATGATTGGAATGTTGTTAAGAGATAAGCCGATGAGGGATTTTCCCCTTCCATTTATTGAAGTTGATATCTTAGATCTTTGTTTGAAATAGAACCATCACACGAAATTCCATGGCCATGGTGTAATGATGATTTTATTTTATATAATCAAAGGACGACCAATCAAGAATAAAGGTTGATGAAATTATCATGAAAATTGGTTGATGAGATATTCAGACAAAGGGATTATATTACATAGTGAACATTAAAATGTAAATCTCATTGTTTCCACATTATTTTATTTATCATGGGTGCCTTGACCCGTTACTAGATAGTACTCTTGGACATTATGCAAGCCCACTTAATGCCAATGATAAATAATCCTAGAGGGTCACACACTATGTGTTTTTGGTTGTCTTAGTTAAAATCTATTTGAATTTAATTGATTAATTGAATATAATTCTCAAGATAGTGGAGTGATTATATTCAAGTTAAAATGTTCATATAAATTAAAAAAATATTTATTCATCGTATTGTGGGTAACATATATTCATTTAATTTATTAAACATTTAATAAATATTTATTTACTATTTTGAAAATAAAATATTTATTTAAGAGAATGAATCAATTATTTATTTATTTGTGTGTTCAGTAAATGGAAGTGGAGTTCAGGAAGATGAATGCCAGTCTGGTAGTAAAATAATTATATGCTTGAGAATTAATCATTATGTAACCAATTGGAATAATTTAAAATAATAATAACACCCCTATTATTTTGTGAGATATAATTTTATTTACATTTCCTTTTTTCAAAAGTTGGAGCACCATAAATAATGAAGTAGTGTTATTATTAAATGTATGGATTTTACCTAAGGTTTTGAATGTATTTAATTTCTATTTTGTAGTTAAATATTGTAACCGAATCCCCATGCTGATAAATATACATGTACATCTATTGTTCCATGAAATAAACAACTTGCTTGGTGAATTGAGAATTTTTGAGATAAATGGTTTCTCTCCTGAACCATCTTCCCTCCCCTCCCAAGAATGAGAGACAATCTTCATGTCCTAAGAACAAGTGATCAATAATGATCGACACAAGACACTCGCTTCTGCGTGCTAGAACCAGGAGAAAGAGTGGTGTTGATCAGAGGACATCAGAGAAATTGTGGATGACCAATAGAGGAATTCCTGATTGGATCATCAAAAGAACAATGAGACAATATTGAAGGGTTTTTTCGGACGATCAACAACATCAATAATGAATGAACCAAAGATCTACATATTCTTTTCTTTAAGAAATTAATTAAATTAATTATAAAAATGATGTGCAAGATCCTCTATAATGTTTTCTGGCCTCTTCCTTATTTATCTAAATCATGGATTCCATTCCATGGTGATTGGAATTCTTCATCGTATTGGTCCCATAAAATTCACTGATCATGGTAAAATTAAATATGGGCATCGGTTAAACCTCGATTCCCCAGTTCCTAGAACCTACAATCTATTGATTAAAAAAAATAAGATCTATTTGAAGTACAGTGATATATTTTTTTGAAAAAAATTGCTTTTCAAAAAGAAGATTTAGTTTCCATCTATAAATATAATTTAAAATTAAAATTCTAAAATAATATAAAATTTACTTGAAAAAACATACTATTTTTTTTAATTTTACATGTCAAAATCATAGTTCTGTAAATGATTGATAATTTTTTATTAAGGTTAATTTCTTATTAAATAGTTGAAAATATAGATTATTATTAAAAAAGTAATTTTCATTTAAATTATTTACAAAGATAAATTATATTTCAAATTATATTTAACATAATGATAGTGAAAATAGAATAGAATATATAAAAATTTAGGTTATTTGACTATTTTTTTTATTTTTATATTAAAATTTTATGTACTTATGAAAATTTACACTTTGGAAAAAACACTCTTTATTATTGTATTTAATTTAATTTCAAATTGAATCCTTCCCAGTATGTGAACTGAATATGTAATAAAGTATTTAATATTTTGAATTAGAATAATTTATAATATATAATAAGTTAAAGACAACTTTTTTATCGTTATAAATAGGAAAAAATTAAAAAATATTTATAGTGTTTAAGTGAAAGATGTGTTTATAGTTTGTGGGGATGAAAATAATAATATATGGGTTATAAATGACTTAAAACTTGTAAAACATATTTGTGTCCCTATTTGGACCATTTCACCACTATGTTTCTTGAATAACCCATTTTGGAGTCTTCTGGCATAAGAAAAATGTTATTATCACATTATGTTTCCAAAACTTCCATGGGTGTCCTCTCCCACACTTTTAAAAAGAAACCCACCCATAATATATTTATACATACAATACCAATTCATTCAGTAAATAATTAAAAAAATAAATTCATTAATTACCTACCCAAATCTTAGTGGAGTTATTTTGATTATTAATCCCTCTAATGAAATCATTAGGTTTAAACATAAATATGATCGCCAAAAAAGAGGTAAAATTAATAAACATGCATATTTGTTTTATATATTATTACAAATAATTAAAACCATTTTATAAAATATTAATATAATAAATAATTATTACCTATATACTAAAATATTATTATATTTATGGAATAAAACATATTAATCCACACTCTATCACACATGAAATGATATAATTGATCTTATGTGTGACTGACTACTGCCTCATTAATCAATGTAAATTTATTCTATAAAAATACATAAATGATGTTTATAATGAATAATTTTACATATTTATATGATATTAACGAAATTATTATACATATAAAATTATCATATACCATATACATTTTAACTTTTCTCTTTGCGGGGGATACAATTGTGTTGCTCGTGTGTACAATGGACTACCACATCACAAAATAATGTGATTCGTTTTTACCTTACACATCATATATAAAATATTAATTAATATATTTCCTAATTAAGATACAACCATACTACAAGAAATTTAATACCCCATATAAAATCTTACCTTCTAATTATTTTGAAAATAATAATGTCACGTGTGCATACATGTTGACTACCACATCTGTATATCGATGTAAAATTGTTATAATAGTATACGCACATAGACTGAAAAAAATTATTTTATTAATATAAATTTCTTATATAACATAAAAATGATTTTGTAAAGTGAATTAAAATTTATATTCCTTTTATTTAATCCATGTAGAAAAATGGAAACAACATTCACGCATACGTATGACCATTCATATAAGTAGATATATAATATAATATATAATATATTTATGTATTTTATAACATTCTTGGGATTATTAAAAAGTGATAAAATTAAAGGAGAAAAACTACCATAAAAACAAACATGAAAAATGAAGCATTTATCACCCAAAACAGTAATTCTAACAATGAATTGTTAATATATTAGTGATAAAAGTATATAAGTAAATCATATATGGTATTATATTTTTGTTAATGGTTATATAATAATAATTTATAAAACCTATATTTATCATATTGGAGGATCATATACATATTAATTAAGTGAAACCTGAGGTAGGATTTCCGTGTCTCAGTTTTACTACTGTGAGACTTATGCCATATTCACTACTTATTTCATTGTGTCATGAATATAATTACACTATTGATATGTTATATCATTATAATATTTAAATAAATGGTATTTTATGTATTATTTTATGTTATTTTATTCATGGGTCTTATGATTGAAATGTTACTATTGTGGTAAGAGGTTATTTCACACTGTCCTCATTATTCAGGATTTTTTTTTTCTTATGAATACATTAGGGTATTTACAATACATTTCTATCATAAATATAATATATTTTACTATAATATGGTAATTCATGGAATTTTCCATGTTATAGTTTTATTTTCTAACTCTTTGTAACATAATATGATGAAGAAATTATTTTTAAGAAATTTTACTTCATTTCGCTTTTCGGTAGAAAATAATTTTTTTTAAAATATTTTCTTCTAAAAATGATTTAAATGATGTATTGAACCTTTTAAAAATGATTTATTAAATAAATTTTTACACATGATTACTTTTAAAATTTATTTTTGAAGGAATCATTATATTTTTTTCAAATGAAGGCATGTTTGTATTTTACAGAAAATGTGAAAGGATTCATTGTTTTATGGTATATGACATGTAAAGTATTTTCCACCATAATAAAAACTCAATGATATAGGGATTATTTTACAAGCTTTCAAAGGTTATTTTCAAGGAAAATTATTTTCATAAAATTTTGTGAACTTTTCATTTAAAAATATTTTTAATATTTTAAGGTTATTTTCA
The DNA here is from genome assembly GCA_963277665.1 of Viscum album. Lineage (NCBI taxonomy): Eukaryota > Viridiplantae > Streptophyta > Magnoliopsida > Santalales > Viscaceae > Viscum > Viscum album. The sequence goes on along the minus strand of OY728153.1, from coordinate 1,210,414,684 downwards.
TAAAAATGTATTTAATGACTTCTTTATGGTATTTTTAATTATTAATGAAATAAGACAATTATTTTTATTATGATCCACAAAGGATATGTTTTATGGATATCATCATCATTCCTTATTTTTATGGTTTATTATTAGTTTTATTGAGGAAATATAATTTTATAACATTCCACCATATTACGCTGGATGGTTTAAGATTATGTTTATTTGATTAGGGTAAGTATTAACATTTCATATGATAGTTTTTTAATGTTAATTGCAATTTTGATTATGTTTCACATCATTAAATTGAGTAATAAATATGAATTAGTATGTAATATGTGGTTTTTAGTTATAGATATCCCATGTAAGCATCAATATGACTCATGAGACAAATAATTTAGAAAAATTATACATGTTTCTAGCCAAACATTCAAGCTATCTTGTGAATGGTCTTGAGACAATGTTTTAGATGTATGACATTATTCATTCCCTCACTTTAGAGTAGTTATTGATTTCCATGTGATGTTATATTATTTATAATATCCTAGGATAATTTTAAAGATAATGCCATTATATTTATCGATTTATTTGATAATTATTTATTTCTTACATATTACGATCAGTTTATTGATTAAATGAATTACTTTTTAGTTATTTACATTAACATATTTATTATTCTTATTTTTTCATTATATCTTATATTGAATTCAAACACTAATAGAGAATTTAATCTTACCCTTTGTTATGTTATATTTTTCCTTGTACATTAAGAAATATTTTATGATTGATATGTAGGGAGGTAAAGAAAACATAATAATGAAGTTCTCAAACAAAACACATTGTGTATTTGATGTTTTAAATAAGAATGTTAATTTCATGTGTGTTTTTATTTTACCAATAATAATAAAATATTTATTCTTTTTGGATGTGATTACTTATATCTCATTCTATGGTAATAATGTAACCATCCACTCTACGCTTCCTGGGTTCTGGCCTTTATAGTGGTTATGATAAACAAATCATAAAACCATAGGGAGGAATTAGTTTAGACATATAGATGAAATAATTTATTATATTTTTTTATATAGAAAAATATATTGGTTATAACATTAATATAATTACACTTTAGTGTATAAATGATAATGATTCAATTATATGACATAATTTAGGATTGGATTGAAAGTGAAATATTAGAAAGAGAAGGATAATTATTATGTAATACTCATGTGGATAACTCGATATTTATAATGAATGTATTCATATAAAACATTTGATTATGTTAAATTAGGGTAATGAGGGACATTATGTCACACAAGGGACTTTTAGGAGAGGAAAACTGAAAGGGATTTGATAGAAATTTTAAAGGGGGATGTTTATGATTTTGAATCAAGCATGAATCCCCTATTATAAGTGAATAAAAGGTAATTTTTTGGTCATAAGTTAATTTTAATAGTATAAATAAACTTTTTTTGGTTCTAGTTTAACACCCCATGATTTGATAAAATATATATTTTAAATATATTTATTTTCTTCGATAGCTTTTGCTACAAGATACACTATGTTTAAACAAACCTCAATATACTATGAATATAATTATTCATACATTACCATTGTATCATAATCATTAAACTTATATCTATGAATATAGATAAATAGATTTTAAAAATTAGGTATAATGGTTTTATATAAATAAATAATATTGATTAAATATACAAACTTTTTTAATGTATTTATATGTTTTGAAAATTCTATCTTCTCAATTTTTTTTTTAATTTTTTATACAAATAATAAAATTAAATTGTACAGTTTTAGAAATTTTATTCAAAAAAATAAATTAAAATTTTTAAATATACATAAAAAATTTATTTTTAGTATTTTTTTTGAATCTTCACCAAATATTAATTTTTTGATGAATTGAAAAAATAATCACTTTCATTAAAAACTTTTATTATATTTAAAAATTTTACAACTGATATTTTATTTTAAGATAATTTTAAAAGTAAAATTACTTTAATATTATTTTTATTACATTAATATATGTTATTTGAATAAATTCACTATTTAAATTTTAAATTAAAACATTATATACTTTTTAAAATTTTCTATTTGGAAAATAGATTTTTCATCACATTTTCGGGTTTTATTTAAAATTAAATTCTACCACTTTTTAAAATTGTATTTGAAAAAATGAGTTAATATTTCGAATCCTGATAATTTAAATGAAATGAAAAAAACAAATTATTATTTTTTCATTAATATTATTAAATATAAAAAAAACTAATTACTATGATTAAAGTTGAAAATGCGTTTTGCGTGTTACGTACGTGTAAAATTTTTATTACAAAACAAAAAGTATATTTATTTTAAAATTTTGAATAAATATTTATAATAAGTGGTTTAAATTTATATAATAAGTCGCATATAATATTTATTCATAAAGGTTAAATTATCAAGATAATTAAAAAGGGACTAGTTACCATGGAGAAAATTGTAATGGTAAAAATGAGAAAATTTAATGGCTAAGAAATAACCAGTTTAAAACATATAAAATTTAGTATGTTTGATGTGTGGATCAAATAAATATTTCCTAAAATACATTATTTATCAATTATAGAGGTTCATTGCAATTTCCCTGAATTTTCTAATAGTTTTTATAATTATCAAGAATTATTTTGTGACCGTCAAATCTGACGGTGTGTGATTCCGAGGCCCAGAGTGCCCAGAAGGATCCATCAAAGTTTTGTTAAACATTAAATATTGTGATTAATTTTTTTTTGGAAAAAGTGGAATAACTATTAAACAGTTTCCCATATCAGAAATTTGAGGGTGTCATTGCGGTCAGGATGGCAGGTTTACCCATGGCGTGACTTAGGTTTAGTCAGCGCTTGCCTCCTGTGAGAAAACCCCAAAATGGCATAACCATAAATAAAATAATTAATTAAAAATATTTTATTTTTCAAATGATTATAACTCATGAACAGTAACTCAGATTAAAAATTTTAGAGCACCACTGGACTCATGAGGGTATTCTCTCTTTTGTTAGATACTAACATTGGTCGGTGTGGGCCACCAATGAATGTTAGTTTTTGGATGTAAATAAAATAATTATGTGACAATTATTTTATAGTAAAAACACATAACATTTAAATGGTAACTCAGATTGGAAATATGAGGGTACCATTTGGTTCATTGAGGCATGTTTCACATTGGAATATCCAAACCACGACCAACGCGGGTCGAGGGTGATTGTTAATAATATACTGATCTTTTTTCATGTATATTCAATAAACACGCGAGGGGTGTTTTCAAAATTTGGAAATGTTTCTCGAGTTAAATATCTAAGGGCACCGTTGATGCCGCAATGCCGAACATAGCTTAAGGGAGGATTCACTTCGACTACAGTAAGTCCAGAGAAAAAGATAGCTTTTGGTACTTTTAATAGAAGAAAAAAAATTATTATTATTTTTTTATTCTATTCCTCCAACGGACAAGAGGTAAGGTGGGACCAGTGACGTGTCATGCCAATAAATATATTTACCCTCCAATTTAAGAAACAATAAAGTTAGGGAAAATTAGGAAGATTCCTATTTAATGAGAAACCATTAAATTCCAACGTCGTTACTTACCCTCCCCCTCTCCAATATATAGAGAGATTGGGGGAGGTACCAACATAGCTTCACCAAGAAACGAAGTGCTAAAGGAGTGTCACGACACCAAACCCTTAGAAGATGGAGTCTAACCAGCAAGAGGTGACAGGAGACACTGAACCACGAACTGGAAGGGGACGTATGAGTGGTGTAATTGGGAACATGTTGTGTGGATGAAGAACGTCGACCCACCTTCATGGGCGGATGCCCTCCAACACGTTTTTGATGTAGGGGTTATATTTTTTTGTTCATTTTTTTATTGCCTCTTCTCCGTACTTGAAATTATACAAAGAACATGTGTTAACCGACTAATGGGTTGACCCGCAACTCATTCGTCTTTATGAGAGGTTGTTGTGGGGAGTTTTGATGGGTTTAACTTGTTCTTTAATTCAATTTATTATTCAACTCCATTAAATTTATCCCCCATGTTTACAAGATAATGTATAGGGAGAGGTCCTAATGAACATGACCTGAACCCTCTACTACATTGCTACATCCTTGTACCTCTATTGATGACTGAATGCATGAAGAAACCGACCAACTACATGGTGGGAAGTGCGTCAAATACACGCTGTAAGAGGAGGCCGTGGAAGAAAGCTACGACAGTTGTCATAGAGGCTGGCACCGGCCTATCGCTGAGGAGGTGTGGTGTGCCGCTTGTGTGAAATGAGGTCACAGATCATCAGCTGTGGCTGTCAGAGAAGGTGGTCGGCTCGTCGGTTGACCGTGGATGGTAAGGGGGGTACGCAGTCATGGGAGGCCGGGGAGCATGATACTTCTTCCAAGGAGGTGGAACCCATGCCTCAAGTAGGTTCTGCGGTGACCAAGCAGCACCCACGTCACACCACCACTTCAAATACCGAATGAACTTTGGCCATTTAGGATCTCGGGGGGGGGGGGGGGGGTCACCCTAGAGCCGCCTGGTAGAAGCATCATGGGCCGAGCCCTTCATAGCCGGACCTCCTTCCAACAGGCAACCGATAGTGGGCCGGGGCACCCCTTTACGGGCCCACCCTATAAAACCTTGGCCTCCCTTGAAGGCTTCCCATTTTTGCATGTCGGGACGGATCTCAGCCCAGCAGGCCGAGTCCTCCACAACCTAGTAGGCCGATTCCAACGCTGCCCAGTCAAAACTGGTTCGAGTTGGGTCAGTCCGACAGGGTCAGACTGGGCCCAGGCCCAAAAATATGTAAAGTGCCTTATCTTGATAATCAGATGAGTATTTGACGAACCATCTATAACATTGGGATTCTTGGATTGAGAAAATAATTTTGACCTACTCTATGAGAGGTTTGGAGAAACATATAGTACGTCTGGGTTGGATCGCACCCGAATCTAACTGGGACCTCGACATTGAAAGGCATATAATGCATATACTATGCATCTGATTGACGCACTGTCTATTGAGTTGGAACCCTTATGACATGATGGATCATCTGGTTACTTCCTTATGAGACTTTGTACTAGTTTTAATACGAAATATGGCTTGAGGAGAGGTTCTCCCAAGTGCTCTTTATACGGAACCCTGCAGCTAGATGAGACCTGAAAACTTCTTGACGATGGCCAAGGTGGGAAGTGGATCTGTATGACCCTGCAGGCCCACAGTGGGATGTGGCTCTGTGTTACCTGGAATGCCCACGGTACCCATCAGGGATGAGTACCACAATAGTTCAATGTTACTGGGAAGTAGCTCTGTGTGACCTGGCAGGTCCACTATACTCGATAGATAGGGATTTCTCTAGTAGCTAAGGAGTTCAAGGTTTGTGACTGACTATGCTATGGTTATTACGATAGAATATACATTTTGGTGACTTCCATAGATATCATGATGCAGTGATTAGCTTGAGGAGCGGTTCTCCAATGCGGACTATGTATGGAACCCTACGGTTAGCTGAGACCTAAAGTCTGCTTGATGATTGGCCTTTTTGGAAGTAGCTCTGTGCGACCCAATAGGCCCATGGTGGGGAACAACTCAATGGTACTCGGCAGACCCATGGTACTTGGAAAGTGGAGTACCTCAGTTCAGCCATGGTGGGAAGCGGCTCTGTGTGACCCAGTATGCCCACGGTTGGAAGTGGCTCTGTGTGACCCAGCATGACCAAGGTACACATCACGTATGGGTACCACAACAGATCAAGGTTAGTGGGAAGAGGCTCTGTGTGACCTGGAATTCCCACTGTACTCAATATAGGATGAGTTCTTTAGTAACAGAGTATTTTGATGATGTGATAACCCTTCTACCCTTGACCAAATGTGATACATTGTGTGAGATGACTTTTGTTGTGTAATTTTGCTTCATGATTTGTGGTTTTTATTTTGTGGAACTCAAGGATAACTACTGGGTTCTGTAGGTCCCTTCTGAGTATCGTTATACTCACCACTACATGGGATTAACCTGCACCTTGTTGTGTCTAGTGCAGACGACGTACAACATTGATTGATGCTGAGGGAGCTAGGACTGAGCGGTGCTTGTAGTTGGACCATGTTGGTGTGACGTGACGCTGGGACTTCAGACCGTTGGGATTGTATTCCGGCCCCCTTTACATTCAGCACTCATTACTAAAGAAGTTTACTTCACTGTTGTTTTTTGCATTCTAATCTTTGTGGTTACCCTATGTTGCGTTATACTTTGTGAGATTGTACAAGTTTAAAGGAAATTCCTTCCCATTTTAGGGATATGCCTTTCCGGTGATAGTTCCGAGCCCCAGGCCTATGGAAGGTGGGATTTTGGTAGTCGCGGCACGGGCCCCGGGGGAAGTGTCGTGATGAAGTGGTATCAGAGGTGGTCGGTTCTATCGAAGAACTAGGACTATGATCTTTTCAATGAAGCAATAGTGTTGAGTGTTATGAGTGTGGTTTTCAGTTCAGGGAGTCCAGTGTTGGTGCAGCTGCCGAAATATCCATATACTAGGCCACTGAATTCTGATTTTTGACTTAATGCACGGAAACATTGATTGCGTGTGTTTTTGAAGGGGTTTTCTTATGATTCATTGGAGTCAGATGACCATGTATAATTTAATGACTATGGTGAACCTATTCATTATAAAAATACCTCATTGTAGAAATCTTGATAGGATTCTCGAGAGAGTATGTGATGGTAGCCACCATGGGATGATGCCTCAGTGTAGGGCCCTCTTACGGTGTTAGCACCTTTAGGTGGCGCACAAATAGCACCACCACCCGTTGGGCATCATATTCCACTAACCCCACCAATAGAGGGTGCACGTCGACTGAGGGAATTTCACGAGTTTCGGCAGTAGTGAGCTCTGGGGTTCTGAGGTGAGACAGATCCCTAGGTAGTTGGGTATTGGTAGAAGGCTGTGGCTATAGTTTCCCACATAGTTTGGACACCAACAAATCAGATGGTGATCCTACCTGTTAGTATTTTTCAGTGTGTGACCATGAGGATGGTCTTCATGGTGATGAGTCTTCGGTACATGGACTGTTTCCCAAGATGGTACCTTCAGGTAGTGTTCCAGTTATAACACTGACCGCTGGTTAGCAGTTACAACTGGCGAGACTGGTATAGGACACATTTAGGCTTAGTGCCTTACATGTGTTTTAGCATCAGATGCCCCTCTGGTTTTGCAGTGAGCCCGACTCATAGGCGGATAAGGATTAACATGAGGAGGTGGCAGAGATTTCCCTATAGCTTCTACGGCTTCGACAGGATGACACATCATTAGCTGTATATTCCTCAAGGCATACTGACCATCCTAGGTACTCGATGTACACAGTACGATCAGTACTTCAGGGCTCGGGTCTTTGAGAGTGTTGTTTTTTTGGGAAATCCATGAAAAAACTAATCTTTTAGGCATTCCTATATATGTTGGGGTGGTAGGGAGAAACTTTGTGGTTGAATGTTCTTCGACTGAGTGAATACAGCCAATTAATGTTAGCAGTATGATAACAGAAAACTGACACCAGTCTCGGAAACTTAGGCATGTAAGATATTTTGGTATGAGGAAGCGGTAAGGATATATGAATCTGTAGGGCATCAGATGTGGATGTAGAGCTAGGAGAGTAGCATGAGGTGGTATAATATTTGACATGTTATTAACACTGCCTCAATGTGGTCCCCACGAGGCTCGAGGAGCTGGAGGATAGGGGAAGAGAGTAGCTGCATGTTTTCAAGGAGTGTGACCCAAGGACTCCATGAATTCTTAGATGTATGGTCTGTGTCTACTACTAGTTTCCATATCAATAGACATAGGTATAAATCATTCCTTCCATACATGAATCTTGTCCAAGAATTATTTTTTTCGGTTAAACCGCAGACTTGACCCTCACGTCTAGAGATACCTTTGGGGGGAGACTCAAAAATCACACTTATGCCAAGGGTTTGATATGACCCTTGAGGCGAGAGTTTCAGTTGGAACCTCCTGGTGGCAGCGTCGAGGAATTATGATGTTAGTTTGCGTATGGACTGGGCATCCACAGTTCATACTCAGATTGAAAGTATTAGGAAAAAAGGTTGTGGTTTATCTAAAATGTGGAAATGGGGGTTTCCTTGGTTGGTGAAAAAAAAGGAAACCCAAACATCATATATTAAAATCATGCATAAAAGGGTGCACAACCAATCACTCTTGAGTCGGCTAGACTTACCCTCATGGAAGCATGAATTTTGAGTTCCAAACAGAAGTGGGTGAGCATGGGGACTTATTTTCAAAAGATTTTTCTAGGATTACCTCCCCTAAGGAAGAGGGATGTCTTCTTTGGATAGGTACTACCATAGATTTGTACATGACTTCTATAGGGTAGCAGAACCCTTTTAAGATTTGATGAAAAAGGGGGATCCTTTTCTGTGGATGGAGAAGTGTCAGCCGAGATTTCCAGAGAAGATATAGAGACTGACAAGTATAACTACACTACCCTTGACCTAGAGTTAGAAGCAGTTGTCTTCGTGCTGAATATGTGGTGGCACTAGTTGATGGGTGAACAGTTTACTATTAACTCTGATCACAAGAGTATCAGATGTATCTTCTCACAGAAGTACTAGAACCAGAGATAGCGATGATGGATAGATTTCTTCTAGGACTATGCAATTGAGATAGTCTATAGTTTTGGGAGGGGAAGCCTGGTAGCAGATAAACTGACTAGGAGGTCTGGTATATAGTTCCTGATTGATGTGACAGAGGAGATAGTCATGTTGCGGGTATCCTTTGTGGATAGAGATGGTGTAGCATACCTCCAGTCTATTACAGCCACACACCAACTACATCAGAAAATTCGGGGTGGGGGGGGGGGGCATAACATGAGACATTGACTGCAAGGCATGACGTGCTCACATATCCCTAGGACAATTTCTTGAAGTATTTTCTAAAGGTGGGGAGAACATCATTCTCTTCATAAGATGCACCATGGCACCAATGATGCTTCGAAAAGGAGTTATTGAGTGAGATCCATAAAAACCCTTTAACGGTACATATAGGAGTGGAGAAGATGTACTAGGACTTCCGGTGTTAGTTCTGATGGCCCATGATGAAGGAAGGAGTGGCAGAGTTTGTACCATGATTCCTTACTTGTTAGCAATTGAAAATTGATCAGAGCCGGTAGAAGTATTATACCGATAGGATGAGGGACACCTTGTTTTCCTACGAGTCTCACCATGATGAGGTTTGCATAGATTTGGATAAGGTGGAATGTTATCTTCGAGGTTCATCGTAACTTCCTACATTCTAAGCAGAGTGGGCGAGGTGGTGTACCTTCTATCTCTTTCCCCACAAATGCACTAGGTGCATAATGTTTTCCATGCATCGCATGAGAGGAGATGCATGTGTTATCCATCACACGTTATTAACTAGGGATAATTGTCAATTGACAATGGGGTTAATTTTACAGAGTTCCTAGTAGAGTTTGAGGATTGATAGGAGTTCGTCCTCCATGGGTGGTCAACACCTCTGGTGCACAATTTTTAGCAGCACGGGAACCTCCAGGAGATCAGATTGTAGCGGGAGGTTCAGATTTATGCTCAACAACCCCATTTGTTTCCTTAGTCTATGTTTTGGATTTTGGGGATATAAATCCATAAAGAGGGGAGAATGTAATGTACCAAAATTTCCATAATTTTTTTAATTATTTATAATTATTTTGAGAACTCGATATCTAACGGAGCGTGATTCTGAGGCCCGGAGGGACTGAAATGATCTATCGAAGTTTTGTTAAATTTTAAATAGAGTGTGTAATAAGTTTTCCTAAAAATGTAGAATAAATCTTAAATTGTTTCCCAGATCAAAAATTTGATGGCGCTATTGTGCTCAGGATGGCATGTTTACCCTATCCATGACTTAAGTATAGTCGGTGTGGGCCTCATGTGAGAAAACCCAAAATGGCATAACCATAAATAAAATAATTAATTAATATTATTTTATTTTTCAAATGCTTATAACTCATGAATGGTAACTCAGATTAAAAATCTGAGACCACTGATGAACACGTGAGGTTATGCTCTCTTTAGGAAGACACTCACATTGGTTGGTATGGGCCACTAGTGAATGTTAGTTTTTACCAGTAAATAAAATTATTAAGTGACAATTATTTTATTATAAAAATACATAACATTTAAAGGGTAAAATGGATTGGAAATCCGAGAGTACAGTTAGGTTCGTTGGGGCGTGGTTCACTTAGGAAGAGCCTAATCTTGACCGGTGCAGGTCGAGGGTGACTGTTAATAATTTACTGTACTTTTTTTCTGGTATGTTCTATAAATGTGTGAGTGGCGTTTTATATCTTTTAACAATTGCTCAGATTAATAATCTAAGTCCACCTTTGAATCCACAGCGCCGTAATTCTCTTAATGGAGGCTTCACTTCGACCGTAGTAGGTCCGGAGAAAATGGTAGTTTTTTGAAACATTTAATAGAATAAATAAAATAACATTATTATTTTATTTATACTCTATTCCTCCAACGAACAAGCGGTAAGGTGGGACCGATGAAGTGTCGATCGAATAAATGGATTGACCCTCTAATTTAAGTAACAACAATGTTGGGAAAAATTAGGAATCTTCTTAATTCATGAACCACTATAAAATTCCAATTTTATTACCTACCCTCCCCCTCTTTTATATATATGGAGCATGGGGTGAGGTACCAACATAGCTTCACCAAGCAACGAAGTGCTGAAAGAGATACACGATGCCAGACCCTTAGAAGATATAGCTAGCATAATAGGAGGTGACGAGCGTCACTGAATCATGAAGGAGAAGGCAATGTACGAGTGGTGTCATTTGGAACCGGTTGTGCGGATGAAGAACATTGACCCACCTTCAAGCAAGGATGCTCTCCAATGGGTTTTTGAGGTCAGGGGTTATTTTCGTTTCGGTATTTTTATATTCCATCTTCCCCGTTCTTGAAATTATATGATGAATTTTGGTCAACCGATGAATGGGTTGACCCTAGATTCATTCATCTTTGTGAGATGTTGTTGTGGGGAATCTAGTGGGGTTTAACTTTTTGTTTAATTCAATTACTTATTCAACCACTTTAAATTTATCCCCCTTGTTTACGAGATAACGCGGTGGGAGCCGGCCTAATGAATAAGGCCCGGACCCTCTGCCACTTTGCTACATTCTTCAGCCTCCACAGAAGACCGAAAACATGATGAAACTAAATGGATACATGGTGGGAAGCACATAGATGCACACCACAAGAGGAGGCTGTGCCAGAATGCCGCTGCGGTCCTCAGAGTGGTCGGTACCGATCGGCCGCGGTGGAGGTGCGGTGCGCCGACAGTGTGCAAAGAGGCCACAACATGTCAGCCGTGGTAGTCATAGAAGGCAGTCGGCTCATCGACAGGTCGTGGAAGGGAATAGGATCCCGCCGTCGCACGCCACCGGAGAGAAGGAGACCGCGGCCAAAGCCACAGTGGATGAGGTGGAACCCGCACCTACAACGGGTTCCGTGGTGATCAGGCGACGCCCACATGGCACTGTCTCTTCAAAGATCGATCAACCATTGTCCATTCAGGATCTCGGGGGAGAGGCTCCCCCGAGCCACCTAGAGAATGCACCCCGGGACGCCCCCTTTGTGGCCAGACCGCCCTTCAGTGGGCCACCACCAGCGGGCCAGGACGCCCATTTGTGGGCCCCACCCTATTCAACATGGGACGCCCTTGAGAGATGCCCCTTTTTATGGGTCGGGATAGACTTCATCCCAGTAGGTTGAGTCCTCCACAACCCAGCCCGGACCGGGTCGGGCTGGGTCGGACCAACCGGGTCAGACCAGACCCAGGCCCAGAAACACTTAAAGGGCCTTATGTAGAGAACTAAATGTCTGTTTGATGAACCGTCCACAGCGTTGGAATCCTTGTAGTGATAAGTTCATTTTGAATTACTCTATGAATTTTTTGGAGAAACATGGAGTACGACCGGGTTGGATCGCACCCAGATCCAGCTGGGCCCTCGGCACTGAAATGCCAATAACGCACAGACCGAACATCCGATTGATGTGATATCTGTTGCGTTGGAACCCTTATAACATGAAGGATAATTTTGTTAACTCCTTGTGATACTTTTTTACTAGTTTTAATATGACCGATGGCTTGAGGACTGGTTCTCCCAAGCGCTCTACGAACTGAACCCTACAGCTGGATGAGACCTGAAGACTGCTTAATGATTCACAAGGTAGGAAGTTACTCTGTGTGACCAAACATGCCCACAGTAGGAAGATACTCTGTGTGACTTGGATTTCCCGTGGTAACCATCATCTATGAGTACCACAACATTTCATGGTTAGTGGGAGGCGTCTCTGTGTTACCCGGAAGGATAAATGTACTTTATAGAGAAGGATTTCTCCAGCAGTTGAGGAGTTAGAGGTTTGTGACTGACTATGCTATGGTTACTACCCTAGAATATAGATTGGGTGACTTCTGTGGATATCAAGATGTAGCAATTGGATTGAATAGCATTTCTCCCTAGAAAATTATGTATGGAACCCTATGGATGGATGATACTTGAAGACTGCTTGATGACTGGCCTAGTGGGAAGTAGCTCTATGTGAGCTAGAAGGCCCACAGTGGGGAGTATATCTATGTGACCCGACAGACCCATGATACTCGACAGGAGGAGTACCTCAGTTTTGCAAAGGTGGTAAGCGACTCAGTGGGACTTGGCATGCACATGGTGGGAAATGGCTCTGTGTGACCCAACATTCTCATGTTACCCATTAGGTATCGGTACCACATCAGTTAAAGATTAGTGGGAAGTGGCTATGTGTGACCCATCAGACCCACTGTACTCGACAGAGGAAGAGTTCTCCAGTAGCTGAGGAGTTAGATGATGTGATAACCCTTCTACCCTTTACCTAAAGTGATACTAGTGTGAGTTGACTTGTATTGTGTACTTTTTCTTCATGATTTGCGGTTTTTCCTTACTGGAACTCTAGGAGACCTATGGGGGTCTTGGGGTACCTACTAAGTACCATTATACTCACCTAATCATGAGATTCACCCACACCTTATTGTTTCTGGTGCAGATGATGCATAAAATTGATTGATGATGGGGGATCTAGGAATGGGCAGTTCTCGGAGCTGGACCTTTTTGGTGTGACATGATGTAGGGACTTCAGATTGTGAGATGTACCTACCCTTAAGGTAGGATCTGTGGTAGATAATTTGGAGCTGCCTTTCACTTTTCATTTGTTTTGTACTTTTTTTTGTTGTACTTGTAATTTTTCAGTTGGGCTTGTATATCATCCCACAATTCTTTCATCACTCATTAATACAGTAGTTTACTTCATAGTTTCTTTTTTTTCGTTCTAGTCTCTATGGTTTCCCATTGTTGCATTCTACTCTGTGAGTTTGTACAAGTTTAAAGGAAATGCCTTCTTGTTTTAGAGATACGCCTTTCTAGTGCTAGTCGCCAGCCCCTGGCCTATGGAAGGAGGGCTTGAGGTAGTCAAGGAACGGGCCCTGGGGGATGGGTCGTGACATGCATAGTGTGATAGTGACTTCATATTATTGAATAGTTTTGGTAATTTACAAAAATGACACTTCTCCTCAATTATTAATGGAATCTTCCTTAACCCACATGTTCACACCACGTAATCCCTATTTAATGACTAAAATATGAAACAATACCTAAAAAACATCCTTATACAAATTATTTAACTAATTTTAGTCCATAAATATCAATTCTATGGTCTTTCATAAGATATCTAAAGCAGGTTGTTTGAAGAGAAGGAAATTATCTTCATTAAACACTTTCTTTTCTATTCATCCCTTACAACCACTATTCTTTTCCTAATAATTTAAATAAAATAAAAATTATATAGCATAAAAATAGTTTTTATTATTATGATTTCATAACATACATATATATCATCTTCCATCAAATATGAAACAAAACATTCAATCATGTGTACCGTGAAGAACCGCCTCACTAACTGATGTAATTTGTTTTCCATCAAAGCCTCTAATGTGTGGATACAATTATGGATTTAAATTATATATATCATATTAATAAGATAATTATAATTTTGAATCTATATAATCATTTAGAACTACTTAATTTACATTGTGTGGGAATACGATAACATCAATTGTGTGTACAACTATCTACCACCTCCCAAAGTGATGTGATTTGTTCCTCCCTTACACTTTGAATGAAAGGTAATAAGGAATGTTTTAATGAATTGTTTTGACATTTATTAAATAAAAATTATTCCATAATTTTAATATAATTTTTATCTTTTCATCATTTCATTCTTCGAGAAAGTGGAAACAATATGCAAGCATACATACAATATACTGTCTCTATGAACAATGCAATTAATTTTATATCTCAAACTTTATTATATTATTCTAAATAAATATATATTGAATATATATGTTTTTTATATCATGGTTGAATTTTTTTATATTATAGAACCATGATTATAGAAAAAAATATACAAAATACTATACAAAAACATACATGAAATACTAATTATCTATTACCCGAAACATGATTTTAAAAAGGAATTATCAGTAAAAATGTAGTAAAACACCATAATTAAATAATATATGGTATGATATATATATATATATATATGATTTTTAAATAATATTTTAATAATATTTTATTTGTAATGAAATAATTTCAAACATATACTGAGGAAGTTGAAACATGAGGTATGAGTATTTAATATAAAATTATGTTCTTTGGGAAATATGTTATGTTATGTAATAATATCATTTTTTGGGGTGTATATAAAGACCTTATTACATGTTATACAATTAAAATATTTATTCTCATGATATGTAATGTTTTGTTTAATGTTATTCTTTTATGGGGGTTACGATTGAAAAGATACCCAAGTGGTAAAAGTTTTTTTTTATTGTATAATTATTTATCTGGATTGTTTATGAATAAGTTTTTGACGATGAAATATTATGATCTAGATATCTAAAAACTCATATATATTCATCTAATATCATTATTTCATGAATATACATTTATTTACTTCCATTTTATTCTATCTCTTCACTCAATAGTTTAAAAGAACGATTTTGATGAAAAACTGACTTTATATATCTCTTCGGTCAAGAATAATTTTTCTTACAAGTCCATGTTTTCTAAAATTGTTCTAAAAAATGTTTTAATAATTTAAAATGATTTATTTATGTCATTTTTCACACATTTCAATTTCTATAATTTTTTTTTAAAAAATGAATATTATTTTCATTTTTTAAACAATGTATTTTTTTAGCTTTTTATCGAAGATGAGAGAGGAATATTTGTTTTGTTGTTTATGAAATGAATTATATTTTCCACTATCATGAAGACAAATTGTTTAATTATTACTTTATATATTTCAATTAATATTTTCAAATAATATAATTTTAACATTAATCTTTTATTTTTTAAAAGGTGATTTTCAAAGTGAAAATGTTTTTTTCATCATGAAATGTTTCATGTGACTTTTTTAATGTCTTGAATTAGGATCCACTTAAAACATTACTAAATCTAGTGTACGACATGGATTAAAGTGTGACCCCTAAAATAAAAATGGTTTCTGATTAGAAGAGATGGTGTAAAATTGGTATAGTGTAGAGTCTATAACCTCTTATCAAAATCGAATAACAGAAATATCAATGAACAAAAAAACAATAAAAAAAGTAAGTAGATCCAATATAAATTCAATATAAAATATGGAAGCATAAATAACTAAATAACTGAATAACAATTTCAATATCTACAAATATGTTCCACATACATCCATTCATGGAATTATTTTTTAAAAAACATGAACATGGTAAAAGTATATAAAATCATGATTTATAAAAACACATAAGGAATAGAATTATTTCAACACGTATCTCAAGAAAATTATCAGTTCACATCTACTACTATCCAATGATAATAAAAACATATAAAAGAAATGTATCATGGTATTTTCCCTTATCTGCAATCCGAGATAGGTAATATTTTTAAGTAAAAAATGGGGCGCAAGTATGGCATGTGATAAAATCCCAATAGGCTACCATAATTGGGCTCTAGAACTATTCCAAGAAATTCTCATAGATAAAATAAGGTTTAGGTAACAAATAGATTAAGAAAAAGAATTATATAAAATATTAACCTCCTTATATTGTTAAAGGAATCATTATGGCTCTATATGCTTTGGATTATGTCTAGAAAGAGAATTGGATCGGTAACTATATTTATATATTAATGATATATGTATATATATAGTAAAGTTTCAAAAATAATAAAATTATTGTGGAAAATGATGACACCACTAACCTTAGACCCAAATAAAACATTATTTTATGGCAGCCTCAGATTCTAAGTATATTTAGAGAAATCTATGAAAAGGTCAAATTCCATTAAAATAGGGAAAAGTAATTTCACCTAAATAGTAAAATGAATATAAAGATATAATTATATCACCAAAAAGATAACCATATAGATTAATTAATTCTATTTGACACTTCTATAGATCTCCATTTGGTGTTTAGAAGCACGAGTTACAAAGAAACCTAGAGTGGAGAATAAAAAGACGTACATGAGAAGGGTTGGCTTCCCAACCACTAGAAATAAGAGGAAGAAGAAGAAATTTTGTTAAATAGATTAATTAAGGGAAAAAATTAATATTAAACCTTAAAACATGGGGTGTATGATTTGGCCATATGGTTCATACAAATCGTACGCAAACCATGCTCATCCCACTACTTAAGAAAAGTAACCACTCAATTGAGGTGAATGGTTTACTTAACCATGGAAGAAAAAAAGAGAAATACCACTTTCAAAATTCCACAATTTTCACAAGGTCATTAACCTAGTGTCATATTGTTGTAGAAAAATGGTGTAGTCCCTTCTGCTCCACTGTTTTTTCCTACATAGTTTGTACTAACAATGTGGTCTAGTTAGTTTTCCAAAAACCATGGGTTTTGGGATTAGAAAGATCCCTATATACCATCATGACCACAATGAATCCATTAGTTAACATAATAAGGTCTATTTAAAGGAATATGTAATAAAAAATGAGTCATAACATCATTAAAAGATGATTCATTAGAACCAACCCTAGATAAGTCAAGTCTTCCTTGAGTTGGCCCTGTTATGGTAAAGAGGTATCATCAGAAAAGAGTACTATCCACTGAGCTCATATATCTGTATCCCTCTCTCTGGTCAAATCTATTACCCATTTGTGCTTCCATAAAACCTGTACCAATGGAACTGACCATCCTTGGAGTGTCGTTACCCTCTAATAATAAAAACAAATTGCATACTCCTTGGTGTAATAATCTATATCAAACTCAACCTCATAAGGTTAAAAGGCATGTTATGTATTTCGATATTACTAGTGAAGTTTAGATACCCAAAAAAATCATACATAGACCGATATCTCTATAAAGGTTAAAAATAGATAGCCATTGGACCAATTTGTTTCATAATCTCAAAGGTACAATGAAAAATATTGAAAGGATACCATGTATATGCATGCTTCTATGGACTATCCTTGGTGATACTCATAAGAAAAACACGTCTCTGTCCTCAAAATATAGAGTTAATTGAAATTTGTTGGTATACGACTGTTGTTTGGACTGATCTATCATCATGCACTTTCTGATCAATTAGAAATGCTCTTTGGTCTATTACATGAGATGATCTTCAATAATAGATTCCCCATTTCCCTATAAAGCACAATGTTGAATGGAATTTTTTACCATATAAGACCTCATAGGGGTCCATCTCGATGGTATCCTGAATTTTATTATAATATGAAAAATTTATGAGAAGAATTTATTTTTTCCAAGATTCTACAATGTTATGGACACATGGACACAAAATATCCTATATCACTGGAATCTTACAATTTGTATGTCCATAAGTCTGTCAATGATATGCCTTTCTCATAAGAACCTTTATTCCCATGTCCTTCTGTAACCCCTTATTAAATCATGAGGTAAGGTGAGCATATATATACGAAATATAGAACAAGGAGCTCCATGAAGATGTAAACCCACTATGACATCCAACATCCCTAGATAATCTACCATGAATCTCTCTCATATAGGTATTAAATGTAATACCCTATTTAAAATATCAATGAAAACACATAGTATATTGTTTCCTGGAGGTGATATGGTTAAATAAATCCTGATGTCCTTCAAAACATCATCCCACTTCCACTCAGGAATGGAAAATGGCTATAAAAGAAATGATGAACACTAATGTTACAACTTCACCTTCTGACAGGTGGAAAAAATGAGTCATAAATTTGACAATATCATGTTTAATTTAAGGCCACACATTCGGGTGGTGTAGATTCTGATATATCTTTGTGAAACTGGGAAAAAAATTACCTGATGAGTCATGAAATTCCAACATTAGCACCTCTCTATAATCTTCCAGAACCTATAAACACCCATGAAATTATAAGGAATCATCCCCATACATGGTCCGACCAAAATATGTATCAACATATAAGAGGATATCCAATAGGATGATTCCCATGAGATCAGATAGTTTCCTCATTCTTACTCATTTGAGAAGAGTTGAGGCCACTGCTTACACTATGAGGATAATCTTATCATGGTCCTCTAGAAACTCAACACATATCTTTGAGAATAATTAAATTAGATTCTACTTTTCACTGGACTCATAAACTTCTTGTATTTGATTCTTCCAGATCATAGCATCATCCTCTTCATTTCCTTTACCAGACATGTAGGCAAGCTCAGAATTCAATGACTATAAGTACTCAACTCACCTAATATATCTGAGTTTCATATCTCATTGTGTAAAGTGTTACTTGATTATTTTTTGATCTATGGTTACCAAAAAAACTATCCAAATAGATAGTGTCTCTATGAATGTTGAACATGAACTACAATAGATAGCTATTGGTCATGCATCATGTAATTCCCCTCATGGAGCCTCAACTAATGAGACACATGCATTTTGACTTTCTCATCCTACATCAGAACAACTCCAAGGGTGATACATGTTGTGAAAAAATATATATTATAACTCCATACTCGATCCGATATAATCATTATGGGAGATTAAGTCAGTCTACCCTTCAAACCTGAAAAAACATACTTCATAAGCTTTTGACCATATGAATATCAAACCCTTTTTTTCAATCTTGTAAGCAGCACTGTAAGGCATGATAAATCCTCAATGAAGAATATGTAATACCCAACTAGAACTAAGAATCAGTTTATGTCAAATACATCATTGGATAATCCAATTAAACTATATCTATAAATTTATCTATGTCCACTAAAACTCATCAATTTGAGATAATGTGACCCATGAAGTGGAATTTATCAATCAAAAATTGGAATTTGCTGAGATCAATATTGAAATGGTTTTCTCTCAGTTTAATAAAAAATATATCTATATCATTGGAATTGGAATATATAGAGTAAAAAATCACTACAATTTCATCAAAAAATACTACTAATAATGAGTCCAGATACGAGTGGAAAACTAGATTCATGAGATCCATAAAAACTGAAGGTGCATCTGTGAGACCGAACATCAGGACCATGTACTTTTATAGGCCATAAACACTCTTAAAATATACATGAGGTATTGTTGATGATTTGACACACACCATATGAGAGACCTAACACTAATATATCTTTGAAAACACCTTCTCTCATCTGATTTGATCAAATAGGTCATCTATTATAGGGAGTGGGTACCAGTTATTAACCATAAGCTGGTTCAACCATATGGTATTCGCAAAAAGACTAAGGGTCCCATCTTTCTTATTGAAAAAATGACCATTAAACCGCAATGAGAGTTGTTGGGGGCATAAAAACCAGTTATCCTCTTGATCCTTTACTATTTCATGAGCTCCATAAGCTCCTTGAGTGACATCCTATAAAAAGGAATAGTGACTTGTGAAACTCCTGACATAAGGTTAACGGTAAATTTGACGTCTTGTATAGTAGGTACCCCATATAATTCATCATAAATTAATTCTCTAAAATAATCCACTATTAAAGGAAAAATAACATGTTGTAACCCAAGTCATCTGGGAAATCAGTGGAAATATGATCTATCAGATTACACATCCCCTAAAAATTGGGTCTCGAATGTGTATCATGAACATACCATTCTCTCATATGAATGTTTCTACCAGCCTTTGGAGATGTAAGCTTAACCATGCAATGATAAAAATCAATATGGTTTCAATAGGGAAACATACATTACATCCTGATGATTATGTGAAAGATTATTATGTAAAGGGTTATCTTACATCGAAACACCATAGATCATTTCTATCATGAGGGCCAAACACTCCATAATAGTTAAATAGATGAAAGAGTGAGATTTTCCCGTGTCGAAAAAAAGAAGACACCAAAGTGAAGACAACTTGAACAGTACCCTATACAATAGAAGGTCTGGAACTCTACTCCTCCGACATCAGTTGTGATTCATATAAATGGCATGTGATGCGGCTACCAGTCATAGAAAAACTACTCTAAGATTTCCCATTATATTAGTTCTAAGAATCATATGTCCTATAACCACTTCCTTAACCACCACCTTGTCCTAATCAGTCAATGGTAACCACTTGATGTGATACTACTAACCTCGCTCATGAATTTTTGGTTGGTGTAGATCCCCACATTCTAGGAACTATCGTAGAAGTCTTGTAATAGGGCTAGATATGCCATATCCTACCATTACATATGTATTCCAATAGCTCTCACATTAATTGAGGTTTAGTATTACCAACTTCTTGTAATGGTGAAATATGAAAAAACAACTAGTACGATTATCCTGACTACTGATATCCCCACAAGAAACCTCTAAGTGACTTGTAAGTTTTCTAATAGAACCCCTGAGAGATTTAGGTGCCGAATTACCCTAATGTACACCATCAATATCTTTTAAATTATGTCCCATAACAAGGGATTGGTTTTAGATTTCAGAAATTGTAGTCAACCTAAATACATTGACCTATAATGAGGTGTCATGTACTAACCCATCCTCGACTTTAATGTATTTCATAAGATCATCACCTGCTAGAGTAGTTTCGTACCACTATAACATTGTAAAAAGAGTTGAGTATTCCATAATTGAGATTACTTCACACTAAAAGTTCATGAATTCTCTAGATGTATCACCCCTCATTGTTTGGGGGACGAAATAGTCATAAAAGATAGTTAGGAAATCCACCCAAACCATTTATCTATATTGATATTCGTGGGTACTGACATCCCACCACCACTTTTAAGAATCACACAACATATATATTGAAATCATGAATGTCTATATTTTATTATAATCAAATGCCTAAATACTGAATGATTATCTTTGTGCCTTGACTCTTTATCCTTTTTTCTTCCATCCCTCAACAATGTGGGAGGATGCTACTCTTGGAATAGCCGAGTCTACACTTCCATACTCATGGAATGTTGAGTAACAATTTTTATATAGTGGAACATATATGGAATTCTCTCTCATAACAAGGTACCAATGGCCCTGTCAGGAATAGGAATTGGCGAAACATGTTGAACTGTAAGAGGTATCAATATAAGCTCAAGGCCCATCCGCTTAGATATATGATTTCCATAAAATTCATGGATTATGACTGGAGGATGTTAAGGTAAAAGAGTTATACAATCCCAAATTCATGCCTCAAAAGATATTTTAGCAGATTAGAATATTGCAGATAGAAAAATAGAATAGGTCTATAAAAAACAAATGAATAGATCATATCCCTATGCTAACTCATAAATCTAGGACTACATAAATGAGAATGACCATAGCATGTCATTAGACATTAAGAGAAATATACTACCTGCTATTAAGGCTGAGTTTAGTTATTAGTCTTGGTATCTTATGAATAAAATAACTAATTTAGCATTAAAAGGAATATTCTTTTTATATTTGTACTTGATGAAATATTTAAATCATATTAAATGGATGAATTAGGTGGATTTCCATTTTTGATCCATAAGGGCCCATACTCCTTAACAATGAAAATATGGAATCCACTTAACAAATGACATAACATGTTCCATCCCATGGAAGAAACAATACATGACTCAACATTCCATAATTAATAGCTTAAGGTGTCTAATTTAACAATCCAAGAAATCGTTATAAGGTTAAGATAGCCACATTATGTGTCAGTTATGTTTTCTAACCCTTGAATGAAATTTCAAAACATTTCAATACATTATCATGTGACTATCAATATGTAACCATAAAATGCATGCAAAAAATACATGTGACGTGAAAAAATGCATCACATATTAATACTATTTTTTTCTATAATGACACATGTAATGTTATTTCCTCATTTCATGTGGAATAAGTAAAAGAAACCATCATTTCAATCAATGCCAGAATAGATTACAAAATAAGACACGTGTGTCACCTAATGGTGAAGTCGTATCATGTATAATTTACATACTCAATAATGAAATTTTTCCATCCTAGGTAATTTGGGTTTCCCATATACATGGGTTGTCTAATTTTAGGAATATGGTCAATTAAAAATCCATTTAACTCCTAGTATCTTATCAAATACCCAAACAATAAGTTAATGAAAAAATGGGATCTAATTCCATGTTTAACACATTGACCCTGTATCCACAAAAACTGTGCCCGAAGTTGGTGGGTCACATGGATTCAAGAGTGCCTACCCATATGCTATAGGTTTTCGACTAGTAATATGGGTGTATAGGTGGCACAATTGAGATACTATACACTCTTATCAGAATGGGAAATTAGATATATCAATAAAACAACATCATAATAAGCATAAAACAATAGAAAATACAATGAATATAATGAACAAACTATGGAAGCAAAAATTAATAAAAAACTGAATAAAAATTTCAAGAACCACATTGTAGTTTCATAAACACAAATTCAAGGAAATATGGTATAAAAAATTATAACATTGGATATAAATATAAAATCATTCAATGAAAATGAGAAAAAGAAAGAAATGTTTCTCCACTAGAATATCGAACAAAATCTCGGTTCTCCACTCCTATTCTCCAACTATGTGGAAAACCAATGAAAAGACACATAGTAGGGTGCTTTCCCTTTTTCATAACTGTAGAAAAGTAATCTACTCAGGTAACAAAGATATCTCAAGTAGGGTGTGAGGTAAAATCCCTGAAGGTGACCACAAAATGTGTCTATAATAAATCCAAGTAGTGATCAATGTTGAAGTAGTGTGCAAGTAGTAAAAAGTATAATAAAAAATACTAAACAAATAACCCGCAAAATCATGTTTTATAAGGACTCTAACAACACTACCTACATCATATCATGGTCTGAAAGTGGGTCTAATTAGAAAATGTAAATATATATAGTAATAATATATATATATATAGTATTTTTATATATATCATCCACTTATATGGACCAAGCATGTGTGTATGTAAGTGGCCATATACCTGGAATACCCGGTGCTCACTAGACCAGGGTGTAACTCATAAACTAATGACTAGTCTAAATGAGCCTATAAGCTCAAGGAATATGGTAAATTTCCTACATCTTATAGTGATAGGGATACTTCATGATCATCAATTGAGGTGGTCGGTGTTCCATCATGTTATAAATCAAAACAACACACACGTTATGTCAAGCCTTTTGTCTAACTAGTGTAAATGGTGTGAGACGTAATGATAACCACTTGATGTAAGGGTGTATGAATCATCATACCCAACATATCCCTTAACATCTTAACACAATATATATCAATGAATAACGATATTTATAACAAAATTGATGAAGCATTACGTCTCATGAATCCCAATAGTTGAGTATAATATAAGTAGGGTATCATAATTCCAATAATCATGTTTATTATTGTTAATGATCAGGTGTGGCCTTGCCATCCTGTTACTACTAAATCATTTAAACATTTAAAACCCACATGAAGATATAGAAATAAATATACACAAGATATTTAATTTACTACATGTCATTTAATAAATCATGACATGAAAAACCAATTAATATGTTTCAATTAAGCACCTAGATGATTCCATTATCATTTCGGAAATTATGTACTTGGGAAATTCCATTTATAAAGAAATCCATGAACTCAATAGGAGATAGGGTTCATTTAAAATTTACATAATTGAATGAAAATCATAATATAACCTAATATAAAAACATTGGAGTTGATATGGCTATTTAAAAAATATCTATAATGGATATTTCAAAATGGAACATCCAAACAGTGTCCATAAATGTGGTCAACATCCTATAACATACTATAAAGGATCAATGAGTGTATATCAAGGTGTATAGATAAATTTAATATTAAAAACTCAATTAAATGGTGACGTACATAAAATGATAACATTTAAGTGACAAAAAAAACTACAAAAACACCAAAATTATTTGGCAAAATGATGGTTCCACCTACCTTAAGGCCATTGATGACTCCTTGTCCGATGATGACCTCAGATTCAAAGTAGGTTATAAGAAATCTAAGAAATGGTCCAACGCACTAAAAATATTTAAAAAGTGATTTCATCTAAATAATGAAATGTATAAATTTATAAACATTGATAACATAGAATATAAAAATAGAGAATACCTCAAGATATTAATTTCCTTTAACTAATCTTGATTTTGTGTCTGGATGTGCGAGTTACCATGGTGACAATATTGGAGAAGATTAAGGGCTATTATATAAGGAGGGGGTACCAAACTAATTAAAATAGGAATAGGAATAATAAAATTGCTTTAATAGACCCATTAAAGAAAAAAATTAATTTTCATCTTTAAAATAAGGGATCATGGTTTCGCAGCACAGTTTGTCCAAAATATTCGCAAACCATTCTCAGCCCACTACTTAAGAAAAATATCCACACTATTAAGGCGCATAGTTTCTTTAACAATGTGAATACCATGATAAATAATACCATAAAAACTCTATTGTTTTTTCACATGGTAATAAACATGGAATTTCAAGGTTGTATAGAAATTGTGTGGCCTGTTCCACTCCTATGTTTTCCCTATATGGTTAGTAGGGATTGTGCGATTCGGAACACACAATGTATACTAATTATGAAACCCAATAATTTTTTTTAAAAACCCATGTTTATGGGCTTGAAACAAGCCCTTAAAACCCTCATGGGTACCACTAATCCATTTTTTAACATCAAAATCTATTTTTAACGGAATTTATTTCAAATAAAAAGGAGTTGTACTATCATGAAATGGCTGGTCCATATATCTTTTAAAATCATTTTCCATCTAAGATGACATCCTTTGATAGTACTCATGATTATTGGGGATTTGAATAAATGTTAACAATCATATAATTTCTATTAATGTTTTATGATTATGATGAAATGTTGTTTATGAAAATCAATCATTTTTCCATGGGTTATGTTATAATGAGATGATGAGATGTTTATGAAACCTATTTATTTTCCACTGGTTATTCTATGATGATATGTTAATGAAACCCATATATTTTCATGGGTTATGATATGAAGAATGTTTTATTATCTCATATAACACATAGGTATTATTTTTATTATGTAGTGGGTACGACCTATATCTCCATTCTATTAATTGGGGAAAATTGATATCTCATGAGATAAAGAAGATAGGATAATGGAGTGAATATAGTTCAGTAATAATCTTTTCCCACTATGATAGTCTTGGGAGTGAACCTTGAATACAAAATTTTTTGGGGACAGAACCAATTCCACTATTATAGTTTTTGATATGATGATTTAAATCTAATGAAATTATTTTTCAAACTTATGTGTTTGAAAAAAGTCTCCATATTAGGGCAATGTAATGATTCAATGGTTAATGTTATTTGATTCTTTTATGATTTATTTACTATGATCTACCATGATTTATACCATTAATAGTTTTTGGATATATTATACATAAGTTATGTTTTCAAAACGCTAATCTCATGTTATTATACCATTATTATCATGTAATATTGATATCACCCTTATTTACCCCTATTGAGAATTAAATCTCACACTTTTTTATTTTCCATTTCCTAGGGTTATGAAGAATGGATTTATGAATGAAATGTATAATAAGGGTTCACAAAACAAAAACTATGTGGGAGGAAATTTATAACTCTAATGAATATGTTTTTTATGTTTCTGGGTTTCAAAAGGCACTAGAACTGTTAGATTATAGAATGGATCATTGTGTAATGTTATGAACATCATCCACTAAGATGAAATTTAATGTTTGATGTGTTTAGGTAGATATAATTATAATCATGAAAAGGTTCAGATTAATTTTGTAAAATAGGATGAGAAAACATTATTGAGATCCCTATGGATATCAATAAAGACATGTCTAAGGAATATTCAATGCATATGAATATGACCTAATATTTTGGTGAAGTATAGAGTTAGTGGTTTCTGATAAATTACATCTGATTCTGGATACTACACGTGGATGTAGATTTGGAACTATTATAAATAGGGGAAATAACTCTATAATGGGTTTATTGAGATGGAATTGATTTTAACATGGTGCATGACAATGGGCCTTGATTCCCATCTTCATTGACACTGCATGGTGATTTCATTTTGAAACCCACAAAAAATTTAAAAAATATCAAGATGGATTTAAATAAGGACCATGAATGACCTTGGATAATCATAATTTGTCATATATTTAAAAATAGTGTCATGATTTAGACATATTATAATTAATTTATCATGATTATGGGGCTTCTAATTAAGGTTAATGTTCTTCACAATAATATTTTTTGTTATAGTCAATAGTTAGAACCAGAAAAAACCTTGTCAATGCTAAGTGCGAAAATAGTGCAATGATTTTTATTCTAATCAACCAAATATTATTCTATATGGAATAAAAATTATAATTTTATGATAAAAAACATTATATGTTGAGTCAATAAGGTTTCCTTATGACTTTTCCATTCCTTCATGTTTTGAAAATTAAAAACACTCTATCTTAAGTCAAATTTCATTTCCCCAATGTTTTATCTTTATAAGGGAAGTTTTCTTTCCCTAAGGAAAATTTATCCATACCATGTTTTCATTGTTCATATCATAATTTCCCTAAACATAACTCATTTTCTTTCTATGTGTAAAATTCGGTTTCATATCTAAAACCTCATAATCTTATAAATACTTAGATGTAGATAATTGTATTTTCCGGATCTGAATTCAGGTTCCAAATTCTCTAAATTCAGACTTTGATCATTCTGGGTTCAGACTCCAAATTCTCTAAATTTAGACTCTGAACTTTCTGTGTTTAGACTCTGAATTCTCTGAATTTAGACTCTGAACATTCTAAGTTCTGACTCCGAATTCTTTGAATTAAGACTCTGAACATTCTGAGTTCAGACTCCGAATTCTTATGAATTAAGACTCTTAATTTCGTTGGAATTCAGACTATCTAATTCTATAGAATTCAGGTTTCGAATCATTTAAGAAAATAGAATCTGAATATTCATGTATTATAGACACCAAATGGTTTTTTGGTTAGACTCCAAACTTTTATTAGACTCCAAACAATTTCCTTACACTCTGAAAAATGGTTTTGAGTAAAAAATCAAATTTTTATTATCCTTGCTATAGTTATGAAATGATGTAGTACAATTAGTTTCTAACTAAACATTGTTTGAGTGACACATGTACAGGTCCCTCCAAAATTCATGGAGAAATATGACCGTTGGGGGAGGGAGTCGACTGTTGATGATGTGCCTATAACTTGGGGCTCATTTGAATGATATCATCATAACTGTTTATCAATCTAGATATTACATGCTGTTGAAGTGAATTATTGAGAGAGAGAATTTCATTCATTGTGTATAATGAACATCTTGTTCAGAATTTCTTCAGGAAACTCCGAATGTTGTTGAGTACATTCTAGGGAATATGGGGATATGAATACATATGTTCCAACTACCTTGAAGTTTGAGGGCTTGTAGGGATAGCAAGACAAACTCCTATATTCATATATAAGGCTTTCCCTAGTGTGGGTAAGACAAAATTTCTTGAAAGTATAAATCATGAGACCTTTATCCAAGGTTGTTGGATACCCTACTCTTTGGGTTAAAAGAATTACTACTTGTTACTTTTATTGTTTCAAGATTTCTACTGTATTTTTATTGTTATGGAACGTATAAATATCTAATACATTCCTATACTTGTACTCTGATTAGTAAGATTCTATATGATTTAAGGTAGAATATTATCTTTGTAAACTTTTTTTCAGTTTCATTTCCAGAAACATATTATCAGAATCAAGCATGTTTGTAGAACTAAGAGGTTTTGTGAATTTAATTTGTTTAACTTTGTTAAAAATTACCATCTTTAAAAGCTCCAAAGTAATTTTTAAATTATGCAATTAACCCCCCCTTGTATATTGAGCATCTACATCATCATTTTGATCATACAATTGTTACAATAGGAGGTCTCTGAAATACTTATATTTTCATATAAAATTTCAAGATCATGTTTTTCATTGTTCAATATTTTCCTTTCTTAGTATATTTTTATCCTTGTTTACAAACTTTTATTACTGATATGTTTGTGCAGAAAGATAATTTCTCTGATATGGAAGGAATGAATGTTGTTTCGATTGAAAATATTAATCCTACTAGACCACCAATATTTAATGGGAATGATTATGAATATTGGAGAGATCGTATTAAGACTTTTTTTATTAATACTAGAGTGGATGACTTTTTTATGCTGAATGGAGATTACAAGATTCCTGAAAAAGAATTCATAACTTTTACTAATCAAGAGAAGTCAGAATATTAACTTAACTATAGGGTATGCAATACTTTGTTGTGTTACATGACCAAGAATATATTTAGCCAGATTTCTTATTGTGAAGTAGAAATTTTTATTTGGAAGAAGCTTGAAGTAAATCATTTTGGTACTTCAAAAGTTATTGAAATTTGAAGAGCTATGATTAGAGCTGAGTACCAAGGTTTTTTCTTTCCTAATAGAGAACGTATATGTAAGGTACAACAAACACTTATTACTGTTGTCAACAACTTACAATCCATGGGTGAAAGAGGTTTGGATGATGATGCACTTGTAGACAAGATTATAGACATCATGCCTAATGAGTGGGAATCCAAGAGGATAACTATAGATGAGAGTAGGAAAGTCTCAAAGATCACTCTTGATTAGATTTATGGAAATCTTCTTCAACATGAGACTAGAATAAATAGAGATACTGATAATGTTAAGAAGAAGAATGTAAATGGAAGTTTTTCTTTTACAATAACTTCAAATCATGTGAAATCCAAGACTCTTGAGAGAGTTACAAGATCTAAGTTTAAGAAGGCCACTCTTTTATCTGAATGAATTGAAAGTGAAAATTCTGATAATGAACTAGGTAATCTTGCTCAAAGGATCAACAAGATTGTTGGGAAGAAATAATTTTAGTATAGATACAATAAGAAAGAAAGAAAGGAGAAATAAGTATCTAAATTCACATATAATGAATGAAAAATAGCTAGAAATATAAGGATAGATTTTCCTATTGTTAAGAGAGAAGATAGAAAGGAAAATCAATCAAAGAGGAATATAAAGAAATAATAAAAAGATAACACTAAAGATTTTTTGAAAGCCAATGACACCTAGAGTGCTAGTGGTGGAGACTCTTGTGATGAATCCTTAGATTATGAATCTTCTGGACAAAATAATCATGGTCTAACAGCCAAACTACCTATTGAAAATCATTATTTAATGGAAAAGGTACACAATGTTGAATCCATCACCAATGTATCCTTGAATGAAAATTATAGTGATAGTAAATAATATGAATCCTTGGATGAATAATCTTCTTCTGATGAAGATAATTCTCTACCACCCAATTAAGAAGTTTTAGGTTTAATATGCTCCTTGAGAATGAATATTCTAAAGTCAATAAAAATCTTGATAAAGAAAATTCTAGAATTTATATTCTTACTAAAGATATATTAGATCATTCTAATGATCTTGATAAGAAACCCCTTGATTTTGGAAGTATTTCAAAAAACCTTGAGGAAGATAGTTATGAGAAGGATAAACATTCTAAGGATATAGAAAAGGTAATTTCTATGAAAAATGTTTTCGAGCCTAACTATAGTAATAAAAACAATGTTTTTGAGGATAAGAACATAATTATCAGACTGAAATCAACAATATTTTCCTTGTGGAAGTGTTTGTCAAACATTAACTTAGGTAAGGAGAATTTCGATAAGATGTATTCCAAAATTAGACCTCTAAGGAATAATTCTGGTTTTTGTTATACTAGTTCAAAACCGATTTTTAGTAACAATTATTTTGTTCCTCAAAGTGGGCCATTCTGCACTAAGTGTCTATGTGGTGGGAATTGGGTAGAAAATTTTTCCTTAAACAAAACTCAGCCTTTTGGCTTTCATAAAGCATATTCTTCAAAGAAAATGTTGATACCTAAAATTTTACTTTTTGAAATTTCTAGATCCAAGAAATTTTGGGTTTCGAATGTCTAACTCTTATTTTCAGAAAATAATGATAGTACCACCAGCAATACATGGTACATGAATACTGGATGTCCCCGGCATATGACTGGTATGGATTTCTTTTGAAAAGATTATCAAGAGGAAAGAAGGAAAGGAAACATTCAGAGATAATGATATGGGAGAAATTATTGGTATAGGTAACATCGTTCCTCTTGAAAAAAGATTGATTTCAAATGTTTTATTTTTTAAGGGTCTTACAGTAAGGAATCATTTTCATAGGAGGAGTACATTTGTTTGTAATATTTTAATTACTTCTCTAAATATAAATTTTTTTGTAGTCTAATTTTTTTGTAGTTAAAATTTTTGTAATGAAGATCTTTGTAACTAAAAT
The DNA here is from genome assembly GCA_963277665.1 of Viscum album. Classification (NCBI taxonomy): domain Eukaryota; kingdom Viridiplantae; phylum Streptophyta; class Magnoliopsida; order Santalales; family Viscaceae; genus Viscum; species Viscum album. The sequence goes on along the minus strand of OY728153.1, from coordinate 1,210,383,780 downwards.
TTTCATAATGAATATTTTTGTACTAAAAAATTTCGCAACGAATATTTTCCTACTCAAAATTTTAAAAATGAATATTTTCATACATAAAATTTTCATAATGGAGTTTTTCGTACTTAAAATTTTCATAATCTAATGTTCTTCAAGAATGATTTTCCTCGTTACGAATAATCTTTCTAGGAATCTGAAATGTATGTTTCCTTTTAATAAAATTTTTAATAATCTTTTATCTGTTGTTATTTTGATTTGTTTTAAAATTTTTCATATTCAATTTTCCTTAAATCTGAATTTTTTTCTTGAAAAACCTCAAAAGATCGGAATCTATCAAAATTCTTCCTCCGTCATCTTATTATCCCTCAGATCTGGACAGAAGGTTTTTCAACTATTGGATTGATATTTAAATCTTAATCATCACCTCAAATGCCTATATAAAGGACCATAGATGGTTGTCCCACATTGATCTCAATGATCTTGCATACTGAAGCATTTCCCTTCTTACAAACGCCCATTCCAAACTTCTCATATTTTCCTCAACTCTGAATGCCTTTTAAAGCTTCATAGGGAAAACAAATATCATCCATAAAGGAAATATATGAATGGATGGTTTACAGAGAACCGTTGGTTCATTAGAATTTCTTCTCAATTTATGATTCTATTATCTCTAAGAATATAAATTTTAATAGGTGAGAATGTGTCTGCAATTCTAAACCAAAAGCACAGGATCCGGTGTATCCGTAGTTGCTGATAGAACTCTATGAGACAATAACATTCTTTAAAGAAGAAGGCATGATAAATTTTTCTTTCAAGTGTTATGGGATGAAATATTCTCTTTTATATATCAAGGCTGCTAGTTTGATTTGAATCCATTATGAAGGAGATGCAGAGTTATTCTCACATATGCTTCTTTATGTTCATGGAAGTTTTATTAAAAGAAAAATCCATGGATTTTCATGGTATTTCAGAGGTAAAGACTCCGAATATTCTTCACCTATCAACAAATTTTTGGATTCTTAAATTGTGGGATCAAGGATTCATCATTCCAAACAAAGTTGATAAGAATAAATTAAATAAGAGTGAAATCTACATTTTGGTTTTCTTGGTAAACTTAAGAAAGATAAACTTGGTTAATTATATATTGGTTACAATTGAGAACATAATGAATTGAAATATGAAGGCTCATATTATTACGTATCCAACCATTCTTTCAAAGATGATTTTCCGGTGTTTAGAATCCATCAAAATTCCTTGTAAATATAAGTCAAGAAATTGAAAAGTCATGATGCTAAGAGATGAAACATTGTGGAGGATGACAGATGGTTCATTCAAAGAATCCGAATAATTATATGATTTTCCTAAATAGGATGGTAAAGTAAAAGGAAGAGAAAGAAAAAATCCCAATAGCAAAAGAAACTCAATCTATACCACCAAATCCAAAGAAACAAAACTCTTATCCTGATGAACTTTTGGCTAAGTAGAGGGAAAATAAGAAAAATTAGAAAGAAAGAGATCGTAAGTTTGTCTTGGACTCTACTGAGGAAATTTTTTTGAAGGAAAAGGCAACTGAAGAGATTGAGATGAAAGAGAAAGAAAAAAAGCAGAGTAAAAAGTTGTCTGAGGCAGAGATAGTCCAATCACTTCTAAAGGCTGCTGAGAAAGAATTTGAGAATATTCTAGTACCCGAATCATTTCTGATAGAACCTTTACCAGAGACTCTGGGAAATAAGTTTGTGACTCTGAAAAAAAGTCCAATAAATAGAATTATAAGAAAAATAAGTAGAATAATAAGAGGAAAAAGGTAGTGGTGATACCGAAGACTTGATAAATAATGTAAAGGATTTTCATTTGAAGGAAAGACCTTCTAAAAAATTATCATTACAAACTTTTCAAGACATGTCTTCCAAACTTTCTACCCCATGGAAAGAGGAGAAATGTGGAGAAGAAGTAACCATTGTGTCTAAAGAAGAAAGCTCCAACCATGATTTCATTCTGCCAGAGGATGCTGAGGTAGGAGCTGAGAAGGAAGAGGTAGATGAAGATAAAATTGTGCAACTATCTGATAGTGAACAAGAATCACCGAATCAAGAAGAAGTTATTCTAAAAGCTTATAGGGGAAAATATTTGGTAGTTTATAGACCTAGAAAATACATAGTGAATAAGAAAGAAGTTGGTACTTCATAGAAGAGGAAATCCGTTGAGATAGAAAAAGAATCCTCACCAAGAAAAATATCTGATTCAGAATCGTCGTCTTTTAGACATGATTTTCTAGTCTAGTCTTTGAAAAATATTGTTGGAACTATCCCTCTATTTCCAATCATAGACTCCAGATGCTAGATGATTTAACATACATTAAATAAAAAATAGGATTCAGTATCCATGGTGAGGGATTAATGTGTCAAACTAGAGGTTGATTTCAAAACATTTTTCATAAACTACGAATCCCACAAATGATCTTGAAAGAAGGTGACCAGATGTTCAATGAAAACTGTGGAAGACATGAAAATTATTGATGAGTTTCATGATAATGTCAAGATTTCATTTGAAACTGACGATAGCAAGTTCGAAGATCTCACTATGTCTTTTGAAGAAAATCCATATTTTGAAGAAAATACCTAGAAGTAAGAAATAAAATATTTGAATGGGAAATTATATTCAGTTGCTCAGAGTTTTAATACAGAAAGGGATCTCGGTATTGAGATAGAAGAGAAGCTAGATAAGTAAGAAAGAAGTAATATAGGGTCAGGAATAATCTCTTAATGCTCAAGAATAAAAAATCAAATCCTTAGAGAAGAAAACAGAAGATCAGGATCAGCTTCCCAAATGTGCAAAGGAGGGTCACAAGGAACATAAGAAGCTCAAAATCATAGTGAATAAGTTGATTCTGATGGAGAAGGAAGCATAATCAGGTTCAATTTTGATCTTTTGTTGTATTTCATTCTTGTCTAAATTTTTCCAATCATAATGAAATTTTGGGTTTCCCTTTCTAAATGTGGTTGTCTAGTACTAATATTTCAGGTACCATATCTTCTTTTCCATTCTCTATATTCCTTTTTGAAAATCACAATGGGGGAGAAAACAATGTTAAAAATAATACTATGTAAAGAAGAAACTTCACTAAGTAAGGGGGAGTTCATCTAAGGGGTAGTTCCTGTCCAAGAAGATTTTTGTATGTAATAAAATTATAAGAATCAATCCAGATATCAAGAATATGATCCTTAGTGTTTCCAAAGCCTAATGGGGAGTTAGTCATATTCATCATTTCCCATGTGTTAAGGGAGATATGTTTTATGTTCGAAGTCTAAAAAAATATTTTCTATGTCCTTATATTTTTTTTTCGTCAGGATGTTTGTGCTTTCCAAAAAGGGGGACATTGTTGAGTCAATAAGGGTTTTTATGTCTTTTCTATGGCTTCATGTTATTAAAATCACAAACACTCTATGTTAAGGTAAATTTATTTTCCACATTATTTTATTTTAATAATGGAAATTTTCCTTCCCCCAAAAAAATTTATCCTTACCACGTTTTCATTGTTCATATCATAATTTATCTAAAACTAAATCATTTTATTTATAAGTGAAAAATTCAGTTTTGTATCTAAAACCTTAGAATCATATAAATACTTATATTTATAGCATTCTGTTTTCAGGATCCAAATTCATGTTCCAAATTCTCTGAATTCAGACTCCGAACATTCTGAGTTCAGACTCTGAATATTTTGAATTCAGACTTCGAACTTTCTAAGTTCGTACTTCGAATTCTCTGAATTCATACTCTAAACATTCTAAGTTCAGATTCTGAATTATTTGAATTCAAACATTGATCTTTTTGGCATGAGACTCTGAATTCTTATGAATACAGACTCCAAATTTCAGTGAAATTCAGGCTCTAGAATTCAATAGAATTTAGGTTCCGAATTCATTAAGAAAACAAAATCTGAATATTCATGTATTATAGACACCGAATTGTTTTTTAGTTAGAATCCTAACTTTTATTAGACTCCGAAATTTTTTCATACACTCCAAAAAATGGTTTTGAGTAAACAGTCATATTTTTCTTATCCCTGCTATAGTTATTAAATGAATTCATTCAATATGTTTCTAACTAACCATTGTTTGAGTGAAACGTGTACATGTCCCTCAAAAATTCAAGGAGAAATATAACCGTTGGAGGAGAGAGCCGACCGTTGAAGATGTGCGAATAAATAGGAGGTCATTTGAACAAGGTCATAATAACTGTTGATAAATCAAGAGATTACATGTTTCTAGTGTGATTTCTAGAGTGAGAGACTTTTATGATTTGTGTGTACTTAACATCTTGTTCATAATTGCTTCGTGCGACTCCGAATGTTGTTTAGTACATTCGAGGGATTCCGGGGGATAGGAAGACATTGGTTCCAACTACCTTCAAGTTAGAGAGCTTGTGGGGATAACAATACAGACTCTGATATTCGTATCGAGGTCTTACCTTGGTGTGTGTAATACATACTTTCTTGAATGTATAAATCATGAGTCCTTTATCCAAGGTTATTGGATACCCTACTCTTTGGGATAAAAGTTTTACTACATGTCACTTGTATTGTTTCCTGTTTTCCGCTACATTTTGATTGTTAATGAATGTATAATTATCTTATAAATTTATATACTTTTACTCAAGTTAGAAATATTCTATATGCTTTAAGGTAGAATTTTATCTTTGTAAACTTTTATTAAGTTTCATTTCTAGAACCACATTTCCGGAATTAAGAAAATTTTTATAACTAAGCGGTTTTGTGAATTTACATTGTATAACATTGTTAAACATTTCCATCATTAAACGTTCAAAAGGAATTTAAATGTATACAATTTACCCCTCTTGTATATTGAGAATATACATCATTATTTTGATCCTACATTATATTTTGATATGAATCATTCAAAAATTCCAAATGATAAAATGAGTTCTATTGAGTCTTTTATGATCCATCATCAACATTATTTCATTGTTTCTTATGATCCAATGGTTTTCATGAAATCAATTTGTACCACTAAAATGTTTTATTCCATTATGTATTGTTTGGATCAATAAAAATATATTTGGGATCTATATTATTTTAAAGGTAATATGAATAAATTGTGTACTATTGTCAATAATGTGTGTTACCAATATAAAATCGATTCTACATAATGAGACTAGTTTAAGAAAATATTTTTTGAAAATTATATTTTTAGTATTGTTATTATAAAAATGAATAAAGAATTACATTAGTTAATGAATAAAAAAAATAATCTATTGGCATCAATAAATACAATTCAACAAGAAATTTTAGGTATTCCTATGGTATTATCATCCACAATATAATTATGGTTGGTCGATTCTTCAGTGGATTAAAACAATGTCTCCAAAGGTCGTTATCCATAAGGGACTTTAGGAACGATGAATAAATATTTAAATTTTTAATTGAAGTCTAAATGGATGTTAGAGTTACCCATCAATCATATGGTTTCTATTAGAAAAGAAGGATGGAAATAAAAGGAAACTCTAAAAAACATAAGGAAAAGAAGCTGAAATTTATTTCAAGCGTAAATTATGGAATAAAAAATGGAGGCTATTTTATAAATGGGATTGGTAAATGTTTTTTGTGTATAAGTGAAGATCATAAAGTAATAAATTTCTATTGGGATGGAAAATATTTAGATAATTAATTTAATAGAGAGAAATACCCACAAAATGCACATCCCACATTCTTGTGTTTCAATTTTAAGGAGGATAATAATAATGCTAACATGTGCTAAAATAATTAGGTTAATGATGATGATCCATGTTAGAAACATCTTGAGGAAATATAAACAATTAAATACGATGATATCAGTATTTATGATGAGGGATATGATAATGACAAGGTGAAATGTACACATACGATCCTCTATAGAACTAATAATGCCTTATTTGACTCTAAATCCAACCACTCTTTTCTATCATAAGTGTTTTACAAGGGTATAAAAATTACATTTGAATAGTTTGATGTTCAATTAATAGTGGACAAAACTATTGGTACTATGATTCCATCTCAAGTATATGATTATACTCTAGTTATATCATTTATGAATGTGATTCCCACACACCTCATTATTCTTCCTCTGGTTGAATTTGATGTAATCTTAGTCTTGGGTTAGCTTTCAATACCTAAATACCTTATAAATTTTTTATTACGGAAATTCACATTTTACTTACAATACCAAAAAATGGGCATCTTTCTGTGTGATGATAAAAATAATACTTCAATAGAAGTCACATCCATTGTTATGTCTTGATTTCTATTCAAGAGGTATTTTTATCCATGATGGTTGGGGATAAACTCAACATAAATGATATGTGTATTGTTTGTGAGTTTTATAATGTTCTTATAGATATTTTTTCTAGTCATCCTCTAAAATGGGAAGTTATCTTCTCAACATAACTCATAACATATGATACACATATTTCAACGATTCCGTATAAAATGGATTTGGTTGAGTAGAGACAATTGAAGAATAATCTTTTGGTCAATATTCCAAAGGTATTCATTCATAAACTTGTGTCACCATGTGGTTCAAATGTTAATTTTCATAAAAATAATATTTGATCTATGAGAATATAAATTTATTTTAAAGAGTGAAATATTATCAAAATCCAGAAAATGTATCCTTTACCCCATATTTATGACTTATTTAATCAACATTATAGAGGTCAATAATTTTTAAATATTTAATTTCATTTTGGATATCATTAATTGGGGGTTTGGAATGATGATAGACCCATGAAAACTTTCTGTACAAGGTATAGAAAATATGAGTTTATAGGGATTCCATTAGGTCTTACTAGTTTTCCTACTATCATTATGGATTTAAGGAATAGATTCTTTAGAGATTACCCTAATGAATTTGTGGTAGTCATTATAGATGATATTATAATTTATTCAAATTGAAAGGTTTATCATGGAGAACAATTTAGGATTTTACTAAGGAATCTAATAAAGAAAATATATATGAAAAATTTAGAAAGTGTGAATATTGGATAAAAAGGTTTAATTTATGTTTCATATAATCTAAAGAGAGGGTATATCAGTGGATACTTTAAAGGATAATGCTATTGAAAATTATCATAGAAAAACTATGGTGACAGAGATCTATAATTATTTTGGGTTTTATGGATATTAATGACCATTAATAGGGAATTTACCAAACCTATCTGATACACACACCATGATAATTAGAGGGGGGACAAGTTTTTTTAGAAATATAAATTTAAGGGAAATTTCAAGTAACTTAAGAAAATATTAGTCAATACACATATGCTTACATTACACTATAGTAAAGAAGAGTTTTACATATACAATGATAACTAAAAAAGTAACTTGGTTGTGTGATCATGTGAAATGATATGGTGATAGCTTATTTCCCATGAAAATTAATGGTTTTTGATTAAAATTACCTAACCCATGATTCGGAGTTAGCTGTGTAAATGTATGAATTAACGATATAGAGAAATTATATTTATGGGGAAATTTGTGATACATATACTTATTTAAAGAGTTTGAATTATATATTCACATAGAAAGAGTTCAACATGTGCAAAAGAATATTACTGGAGCCGATTATATATTATGATTGATCACCATATTACCCCCATAGGAAAGAAAACTAGATTGTAAGTTTTTTGAGTCAAAAGGATCATGCAAGCTTATCTTGGATAAGGATCCCAAAATATCTATTTTTTATGGATTTTAAAAGGATAGATTTAGAAATAATAATGAAAGGGAGAAAATATTATATTTCATGAAACGTTGTTCACCATATATCTATGTGAGGAAATAATAGGATATGGAAGTCGATGTGGAGAATCAAAAGAAGGTGAACAACATTATAGTGTTCAGATATGATTGTTATGGTATTATATGACTCATGAACTGTGTATGTGTTCCAAATATATAGGTTTTGAAGAGGGATCCACAACGGGTAGCTCATAGATATTTATAATATATTCTTCTAATAATTACAATGACATACATAGATTTGAATGATTATTCTGGTATAATTTCATAAATATAGATATGTCAAACTTTGTATACTTTTAATTGGTATTTTTTCCCATTAAGGTTGAGAAAAAAAATTATAATTGGATATGAAAACCATTACCCACACTAGAATTGAAATTAAAAAACACATCAATGGAATTTATCCTTGAACTCTACAATACATATAAAGATCACATTTCTATATTTGTTGTATTTGATCACCTTAAAAATTAACCAGACATAATCAATAATGTAACACCCTGAGTATTTATAATATGTTTTCTTTATGAAAAAATTTAATTTATTTCAATAATTCATTATATGAAAGACCAGGTTAATATTATGTTACTCACAACAAAGATTTTATCGAGTATTTGATGAATCATTATGCTTTACAAGCTCTACATGAAACACCATGGTTAGCTTAAAGTACACACAAGACTTAATTTTATCAAAATAAAATATACAATAAATATTATTATTTAACACGATAGTTATCAGATATCCATTTTAATTACATGTATGAAAATTATTTACTAATGTTAAAGAATATTATTTTCATTATTTTTCATAATTATTTGTGGTTAGAACAGAATATAGAACCTAATTGAATATAATGGATTTATTTTATTTTTGAAAAAAATAATTTTATTCCCACCATGATATTTTATAAAAATAAAATAAATTAATTACTATTAGTGGATGATTCTAATGAAATAAATATATTATATATTAAATAAAATATTTTTTACATTTTTTCAAATGATTTTATAGTCATATGATAAGAACAAGTCAAATTTTATGCATAAAAGTTATATTTTTCTAATGGAATTTTTTTCACATTTGAATGAAAAAACTATTTTAAAACTAAATATTGAGACATTTAAAATTCATTTTAAAAAATAAACCTTCATTTTAAAATAAAAACATAAAAATTATTGAATGGTGAATTTTTGTATTTTTCAAAAGTGTTTCATTTTTTGATGAATAATGAAAATAATAAAACATTTAAACATTTTTAATTTAAAAAACCACTTTAACATCTCGATTTTTAGATTAATTTCAAATTAATTTCTACTAATTATGTGGTTTTAATTTCAAAAAATGGATTGTGAAATTGTATCATAATAATTTATAATTTCTAGTAATATCTTCTTAGTTTTTTGCACAAAATATTTTTGAATGTAGGTAATATTAATTACTACGATAATGGTAAAAATAAGTTTACCAGGAGACTAATCATTAAAATTATGGACCAAAATGACCTAGAAACATATTCAAAACCTATTAGATAGTCTTATTTATACTATATACTCCCTTTGATATAAGGTTTTTCATTATTGGAGGCACATTATGTAACGTAGAACTATCAATAGTGTTTAACTTTAATATTTAAAAGAATTCCACTCCCCATACACTATAAAAAAGCACCCACTACTCCCTTTTAGTTACACCTATCAAGACATTTGGATCATCCCAAATCTATACAAATAATCTCCCATCATACCTCCCCTCAATCCATTTAGATCATCCTAACACTTCTAAGATGTTACTTTTAAGGAATTATTTTCCATTTTCACTATAGTCTATTGATCTTCAACATGACCATGAATTTATTCTTCATACATCAGTATAGTTATAATTAATTATTTCATAGTTAGATCATTGACATGTGATGATTGATGAGTACTACTAGATATTCAATTCCATTTTTATAGAATAGGCAGGGTAATTTTAGATCTTGGTCTTATTTTTTATGGGTTCTCCAAAGGAAGTAACATTATTGATGATCTATATCAACCTTTATTTCATCAATGTGATGATTTCACCACCAATAATTCAAATGGAATACAATTTTAGCTTTGTTGAAACATAAATCATTTTGTTTTATATATTTTCTATTTATTTATAGGTAAGTGTAATATTTTAACATATCTCATATGTTGTAGGACACTATGATACTTCATTAAACTCATCAGGTCCAACACCACAAATAATATAATTCATCAATTTTGAATTAATATCACACCTTACTTTTGTTGAAATATCATATGTCTCTAGTTTTTTTTGGAATATTATAATGAGTGATGATTTTCAAATAGACTTTGAATACAAGAATCTTCAGACATGTGATCATACATGATTTAATGTATCTATATTTTTCCCCATTGAAGTATGGTACACGAACCATAGACATTCCTTCTCATGGATCATCCAATTCCATTTTTATGGACCTTATTATCATAATCTTGATATATATTTAATCCAAAGATCTAATGTGATACAAATTTTTATTTTGGAATAATACAATATAACAAAGGAAGTGGGGGGTGGGGGAGAATTTTGACTTTTCAATAATCATACTCAATTATGAATTTGGAATCTTCTTGTGATATATGAAGATGAGAATTGTTTTTTTGTTTAAATTATAAGTTGTGGATGAACATAAATAAGGAAAATAACCAATTTATAGTGGTTTTGGGCACGAAGTTCCACCAGTCCACTCCACCAATCACCCTCTCTATGGGTTTGGTGAGTTTCACTAAAATGATCCTATTATCATAAGTCCACAAAACCACAACTAGGTGCTGGTAGTTGACACCTTTACAATAAGACTAAATAATGGCCTAATTGTTATTTTACAAGGAACTGGTTATCTATAGCATTGATCGAGAAGCTGATACTTAACCACAACTGATCACGAGAAGTTGATAATCCAATAAATAAAAGGAATATGTTTTGAAGGATTGGATTGAACTTCACAGTTGTAGCAACATCAACATATGGTAGACGTATCTACTTCATAATAAGTGAATGTACTCAATATATTGAAGTTCTGAAGAGACTCTATTTTCAAATGATCTTTAAATAAAAGGAAACAATGAATAATAGTAGAAATATTATAGTAGTAAGAGATTAGAAATTTATGTCTCAAAATTTTATCCTCTTTTGTGAATAATAGAGTCTTTCATTGTTGTAGGAAATATCTAAAAGATATGTATGATAATATAGTAAAATGTTATAAAATATGATTTTAGAAGAAAATATTTGTATTTAATATCTATTAATAATAACTCATAATAAAATATATAGAATGTAAAATATTTCTTTTACTTTCCATATCCATGAAAAATTAATGATAGATTACATAAATATGAATTCCAAAAATTCTAGGAGAGCCATAACTTCCCTTAAAATATGATAGAATTCCACCTATGAATGTGGTTCTATGAATCGATCATAACAATCCTTGAATTAGTCATAAACAATCTTTGAAAATTCCAGTAATTCTTTCAACATCATTATAGTTCACTTGGATAAAATCTAAAATGTAAATCTCCAATGTTGAAAAGTAAAACATAGGGTTATTTCATATTACAAAAATACAAAATGTAGGGTTCAACTACGTAGAAATCATGTTTCAAACATATGGTTGATCTTGTAAGGTTGATCATAAAAGAAAGGATGATGAACAAAATTTTTGTGTCCTCAAATGTTGGGTTTTGTACTTACTTAGGGTTATTTAACCATACATTCTTCACTTGAAAAACATATGGTTACTTTCAAGCATAAGGTTCTTTATCTGTATGATCCTTCTAGCATAGGGTTTATGATCCATACATATCTTCTTTCAATATAAGTTTGAATACAAATGTATGGTTCATGATCCATACATACTATTATAAGAATAGAGTTATTATTTTTATAATATTTGAAACATGGTGTATGAATAGTGTTTTTATAATATATTAAAACACATTTCAAAATAGTTTTTGAATATTCATTGCAAATTAAAATCATTTATAAAATTCATGAATAAATATTGTAATGAAGTTTAATTTCATAAAATAAAATTAAATTTATATCATTAGTAAAACAAAAGATGGTATTTTTGAGCATCTCAATCAATAATATTTATATATTATTGTTGATGAAATACATTTACCTCATCTTGTACGAGTATAGAGAATGTCAAGACATAACATAATACAATTTCATCTCAATTTTTAATTCCATGAGATACATGTTTTAATCACCACACATTCCATTTGTGTGATGTGTATACTTGACATGTATGTATTCTATTATATGTATAATTATATTTATTGGAATTTACATATCCATTCTATGATATTTATTTCATGGGGTTAATGTTTAAATTCTAAAAAAAGGTAAGATAGTTTTGTCCCACTTTTCCTTCTTTTAGATAAATTTTTTTATGAACCTACATTATTTATCAAGGTGTATATTATTATTATTGATATGTTATATCATGAGTATAATTATTTTCATGATAGTTTCTAGTATAATGTAATTCCAATTTCTTACATGGAGTGTATTACCCCATGTAACCAAGTTGTAAGAGATTATTGTAACAATCTCATCACTTTTCATTATTGTTAATGATTATGCTTCCTTTGATAAAATATTAAGATCCATCTCCCAAGAAAACACATGAGTTTAATAATCATATTTTTATTCAAGATATATACATGTATATTCACCATTTTTCTAGTCCTTGGTAATTATTATAATTAATAACATGTTTTAAAGAAACATCTAACCACATTTCTCTCTTCAGTCAAAAATCCACTTTATTTCAAAAACAATGTTTTAATAATGATTTAATGTATGTTTAAAATTGATATTTGAAGATATATTTAAAGGAAAAACGATTTTATATAGGTTTTATGGTTTTAAAATCATCCTTTACAAATTTTAGAAGTTATTTTGAAATGAAATGGTTTTCGAAAATGTCATTTGTTTTAATAAAAAATTTCAATGAAAAAAGAATAATTTACTTAAGATATATTTCAAAAATATATATAAAAATTATTTCCCCTATAACATGACAACCATTGGTGTTAGTCATTTATTTTTGGGGAAATGTTTCAATGGTTTCATTCATATTATTTATATGAATGGTTTATGTTTTGATGTAATGATGTTTATGAAACCTGTTCACCTTCCATGGGGTTTTTTCTTATGAAACCGGCTTCTTATCATAGGTTATTATTTGATTAAATGATTATGAATATGTATTTTTACATAGGTTGTGATATTATTACATGTTTATGACACCCATTTTATTTCATGGGATTATGATATTATGTTAATAAAACCCATCCCTTTTTACAGGGCATGATGTGTTGAACATTTTATTATCTTGTGGAACATGTTTGAATGATAATATTATGATATGGTTGGGAAATATATATCCATAAAATTAATTGGGTAATGATAAATATTACATTATCTCAAAGGGTAAATGGGTTATAGCCCATGACTGAAAACAAGAGGGTACATTGTTTGATGCTAGAGTCTGGAAATAAATACGTGCAAGAGTTGTAGCTTCTTCTTGAAAACAATGACGTGCATAAGTTTTAGCCAAATCCTGAAATTAAGAGGGTGAATATTTTGAATCCTAATACCAAAAAAATAGGTTACACATGTTGTTAGCCCAGTCCCTAATGTGGTACTCAGGTCATAGCCCAAGTTTAACATGTTATGAAGATCATGGTAGATAATCTTGAAATAAGATTCTCTATGTTTATGTGTATTCCACAAATACTTGTCTACATCTATGTTACGATTTTATGAAAATTATATTGTTTACATTTTGATTCATGTTTAATAAAACAATGATATTTTTTAAATGATATATTTTTATGATCTAGGATATACAGGGTATGATCATCTAATGTTATGATCACATTCTCATACCCTTATGATCATGTTTATGATTACATATCATCCTTGTTTACCCTTACTGAGTATCTGATCTCACCCATTATTTTGCTTCCTTAAAACTTGTACGAAGATATATATTATGTATTATATGTATAATTTTGGTTCTAGTATTGGATAACCTAATGAGGGATAATATAGCTAACCATTGTACCAGTGTTTTGTTTCTATGTTTCCAAAGGAATTAGAATAATACGGTCCTTGTGAATTTGTTTGTTTAATATTTTAGGAATTCCAAAAAAATTATTTAATGTTAATTTATGAAAAGTCGGGGTCACTATAGTAATGTCCAAAAGAAAACGTCTAGGGCGTGAGTTTCAAAGACATGCCTTGTGAGTTTTGTAAAAAATGTGTATGGTGACATGGCCACCAGGACATATCCAAAGTATTCTTGGATAGAACATTAAAATTGATATTGTGTTGTATGGAACCCATAGAAACCATGTAGTCTAACATGGAGACTGATTCATGTGTCTTTGAGTAAATGAAAAGGAGGAAGGGTGAGGTCACACACTAGGTGGACCACCTTCAACAATGTGTACTTATTTATAAAACTTATATCTCTCATAAGTCCTTTATTTTGAATCATATTTTGGCCCATGAGTAACCTATCCTGAGTTTGTTTTCATGTAGAATGGGATATTTGTCTTCATAGTGTCCTATGATATATGATTCATATTTTTTAAAGAGTTATTATCCTTCATGTGAAGCTTGATATTGGTAGTGATTAGACAAGAACATCGTAGAGAATCAAGGAAGAGGTGGTACTCCCCAATCCTACTAGGGTGCAAGTTCTTTATCTGTGTGGATGGTACTCCAATATTTAAATAGGGTGTGGGTACCCCATAATCATTGTATAAATAAGAAGATGGTAGTCCCTTGTCACACTAGGAAATGAGACTTCTATACATGAATATGGTCCTCTGTTGTAGCACCATGGAGTGTGTCCTCCATACTCGTTATACAAATATAGATCTAACACTCCTCTATCTCATGGGGGTGAATATATTATATTCAAATAGATGGTATTATACCATATCACTAGGGAATGGTTCCTCTATACTCTTTGTACATATACATAGGCAGTACATCCATATTGAGTGTGTGATTCCACTATCCAAAGAGATGGTGCCCCACTAACACACCATTGTGTGGGTCCTCCATAATTATTGAAAAGATACCGAGGTGGTAATCCGAGATCATAATACAGTTAAGGTCCCTTATAGTTGTTATAGATATACTGATGTGATACTCCAAAATCAAGGGTGTCTGTCTTCAATCGATAGAGATGGTTCTCCCCTATCGTACCAGGTTGTGGGTCCTCTGTATTTAATACAATGATATTGAGAAGGAACTCCCCTACATGGGAACATGTCATTTCTATAATCAATGGAATCCTCTATATAAAACTATGGTGTGGGTCCTATATCATCTAGATATTACACTCCTTTAGGATATGGAGAAGTATTGAGGTGAGGGCCCTTGTTTTTATTTCTCTAAATAGACATGTGAGATACTAGTAATCAACGGCATTCCTTTGGAGTTACTAGAAGTATCCATATTTTTGGATATGTTTTGAGGTGGAGTTACATTAATCAATCATCAATTTTTCTTATATAAGTATATATATATATATATATGTTTTTTGGTTTTTCCCTTCTTTGTTTGGGAGAATATGAATACTTCTATCATGTCTTATTTCTCCCCCACTTCTATTTTTAGGGCATCCTTCTAGATATGTATATACTCACCTAGTTATGGGATTTTACCACAGGTTTCATTACTTATGAGGATGAAAAAAAAGATCAATGGTGTAATTTATGGGGCTTATCAATACTCAAGTTCATATATCATATATAGTGGTTAGGATTGGAAACATAGATCTAGTCCCTCTCAACTTTTCTTTTCAATTTTTCTGTCATGTTGGGACCTATTATATTGGTGGGTGTGTACTTTGAAATTATAATTATAATTTTACTCTTTTTCACTCTTTGGTATTCCCTAATTGTTTTTTATGCACAGTTTTTACTCTATAGATTATGTATATTTTATTATTATTTCTTTGAACATCTACATGGAGGTGGTTGGGTGAAAAAATATAGGTAAATTACGAAAATTCTGCCCATATTATTTATTCCTTCAAAACAATTTTTTTATCCCCTAGAATATAGAGGTGGGATTAGTATTGTGGAGGCATGGTCTTTCATTGTCCAAGTGGGCCCCAATGGTTATAGTTAATACAAACTCGCATTAGAGGTGGTTTTTCCTTGGGACAATGTTAGATTTTTTCCCCATATACGGTTTGGTTGGGAATTTATATAAATAGATTCAAAGTGTGTCCAATGTGGATTTTTCTCTATGTAACCTAGTGTCGGTGAAACAATCAATGTCTTCAATTACAATGACTCTAATTACCTATGTGTTTACATGGAATACTGAGATATTTGTTAAAGGAAACTATGGTACATAAATCACTTAATATTTATTCATTTTATGTTCTTTCTTGAGTGAGATCCCCATATATATATTATAATAATTTTTAAAAAAAATTATCTTGTTGAATTATAGTTCTATTGTGATAGAAAGTGATGTTTCCATTGATGATTTGAGAGGTCAACTCGATGTGTGATAAGGCATCCGTGAAGGGGGTTAGTCGTGAGGCTTTCAATCTTCAATATGGCGAGAAGGTGGATCTTTCCCCAATTAATCATTTTGTAGTGCCACTTACAATGGTTCACTAGAATAAAATATGTTAGACTAGGTTTTCGATGATTCTTTTAGTGTTGGACGATGATGAGTTGAGGTTGACCACATATCATGAGATTTTGAAGAAGGGATCACCTAGGTTGTAGCTTCAGAAGGACCCATAAATAACAGGTGTGGGGTGAAAGTCAAGAAACATGTGGTTTCAATAGAGATATTAGGGAAATATTCATTCATAGAGGTTGATAATTTTCTATGCTTATGATGTGTACGAACATATCTTCTTGGAATGTCATACCAATCATGATATAGTCAGAGAGATGGTGGAATAACTTCCTAGATAGAGGTAGTTGCATGATATAGAAGGCTCTTAGGGTTGAAGATGGGATGGGTGAGATGGGGGAGTAGTATGTGTGGGTTGGAACTAGGTTTTGATTATACCACCCCAACCCCCAAGTGGACTACTCCAGGATTGAGAAGCTAGTGGTTAAAACATTGGATAGCTATAGGTGATGGAATTTATTTACCTAGAGGCTATATGAGTGTTTTGTGGTAGAATATGTGTTTGTAATACTTTTTTTGAGTACTATTAGAAATTGGTAATATCTAGTCTTTCCCCCTCTTTTTTGATCCCTTTCTAGGGATAAAAAATGAAATGGTTGGGATTTTTTCGGTGATGTTTGACATGACTTTTGACAATCAAAGAAGGGTGAACATTCTCCCACTAATACATGTTCTAAAGACATGATCCAAAAGCCATTGGGTGTAATTCATTTCCTCATGAAGAAGATAGTGATGATCTTTTTTGTATGAGTTACTTTGAATCACTTTTTTCAGGTTTTTATTGTGCTAATATTTAAGAGAAGTTCCTGGTTATAGTAAATACCATGAATGGTAAATAATGAGTTCCAACCCCTATGAGCTCATAGAGGCTTTGAGTGTGAGTCGTGGGATGACATGTGTCTTCATATACCCAGTTATGTTTTTCATCGTGGGTAATGAGCCCCTTTATCACTAATAAAATTATCTATTTGAGAATTAGGGATACTGTAGGATATTTTTTTCTAGGTTCATGTGTTTCAAGTTTCTATTGGGGGGTTCAGTGATTACACTATTCTACTGATAGTGTGACCTGACTCTAGGTGGAGAGAGGGAATCACATGGAATCTCTTTTTAGTGGTGGTGATACCCTAATATGGTTTCCACTGTAGTGACTAGTTTCTACCATTTTTTCTTTTTTTATTTATATAAGCGACTCTAGCAATGCTTCAAATTTTTTTGGATGATGTTTCCATTCATTGATAAGGAGTGAACTTAGACAGAGAAGGATGAGCTTAGGTGCAAGAGATTATGACCGACCACTTATTATTTAGATAGTGATATTTCTATCATAGTGTAATCAGTGAGGGTTTATTTCTTAAAGTGGTGGTGTAGTATTATTGTGTATTTCAAAGTGACATGATAGTTTTATATCCACACTAAGATTTAGGCTTCTAGAAGGACTATCACTATAGTTCGACCTTGATTTTTTTGATTTCACATCAAATGGTACCCATTTAGATCCATGTAATGAATGAGTAGTTGGGAAATCGCAGACAAATGTGGTTTTTTATAAATTGTGTGTTCACCTGGGTAGACTTGGGTTGCTTTCCTAAGAGGAGAATGAGTTCATGAGGATTGGTGTGAATTGGTTTCACTTGAACCAGATGACATGATAAAGAGTATCTACTCCAAAGAATCATTAAGTTATTTAACCAGTGGTTTGGGGAAATTTGGTTGTTAGAGGTTTATCATGATAGAATTTATCACCAAATTTCGTTTTGGTTTAGGATATATTGGAAGTGGATTTCCAAGTCCATTATAAATGTATTGAGTTTGTTGTGACATTGTTCGGTGTGTTATATGATTAGTAGTGTTGCAGACTTTCTTAATAGAATATTAAACCTTTACAGATATGTTTATGGGAGTTTTATTCGATGAAATACATGAGTACTTAGTGACAATGTTGGAGAACATGAGACATTGGAGGATGGTGCAGTTTATCTTCAGCCAATAGTTGTTACACCTCTACTTTGTCAAAGATAAAGTAAGGTAAAACATATGGATATCTATTGGAAATATTCGGTGACTAGATAACTACTAGATTTTTTTCTTTAAGGATTTTAAAAATATGGTAATATCATCATCTTTATTGGAGGATGGGCAATGACACCAGTTAAGTTGCAAAAAATTGGTTTGGAGGATATTATTTTCCCAAATAAATAATCTCGAATAGGTAAGAATATACTAGGATATCATTTAATTTTTTGGGAATCCAAGGGATTTTCACCATGGTTTCAAGATAAAATCATTTTTTCTCATCTATCTAATGATGATAAACAATATTGTATTTTTAGAGAGTTTAGGAAAATTGTGTTTGGAAGAGGTAGTCTAGCTTCAGGGTATTCCCTTTAAGGTCATTGGAGACTATGATGCATATTTAATGACATAATTAGGGAGTGTATGTTTGTATCCGTTGGTGTCTCTATTGTATTTGATCATAGTGTTTTTCAGTTGTCAACATTCTAGGTTGTGTGGACCATTTATGTTATTGTAATCTTTCTTCGAGTCTAAATCTTGGTTTTGGTCCCTATATGGGAGGATCATCTACCACAACTTCAGTTTTAATATCATAATGGTTATCATTAAAACACTGATGTAACACCTCTTTGAGGCCATGCATGAGGGACATTATAGGACACTATCATATTAGTTTGTGATAGGTGGTGATTATAATGGTTCCCTAGTTTTTGTTCTAGTGATGGTTATGAGGGTGTAGATCATACAGGTATTGATGGGGACTACCTAGAAAATATCAGAAGTTCTTTATGTACCAATGATGAAGGCCTTTAGAGGTCAATATTTGTAGAGTTTTTCCAAGGACATAGGATATCCTCAGGGTTCATATTATATTTCTTTTTTTGTTATTGATGTGTCATATTAGCGAGGTGTCGTACCGAATAACCTCAAAATAAATTTTTTCTGTGATTTTGTTCTCTACTTATCACAGAAGATGAGGTGTGTATAAAAGGCATTGTACTATATCGACTTAGGTTAGCTGATTCCTAAGAGTGGGGTTCCTTTTTTGAAGGAGATGGTGACATTGAGAACTGAAAGATAAAGACCATTTTTAGAGTGTGTTTTCTGTGGTGGAATTTTTTTAGCAACATTGGAAACTATCGAGGGGAGAACAAGGGAATGGGGGACATAATTGACATCTCAATATCTCCACATTTTTTGTTTGTTCTTTTCAATGTTGAAAATCATGGAAGGGGTTAATAATGTAGTGAAACTATTTTTTCCTTATATGACATTGAAATATGCTATGAAATATATTTAGAGCTTAACACCGAGATAATGAAGGATTTAAAAACTCAGTGACCCCAGAAATATTTTATTATAAAAATATTGAAAATTTATATATCACACACATATATTTTTGATAAATAATGTAAAATCACTTGAAATGTGTCAAAAATCAAAAATATGAGACCACCAATGAATTCTTAGCAAGACGTTTACCCCTTGATGGACCTAAATTTGGTTAGAACAAGACATTCATATAAGGAAACTAATGTTCGGTACATTAAGTGGATTCATGAAATTCTTATATGAAAAATGGAACATGGTACCAACATATACAATCATGATTTACAAAAAGGGAAAATGAACAGAACGATTCTCCACTTGTATTTTGAGGACATTGTTGGTCCACTTCTCCTAGATACAATGATAAGTAAATCATATGAAAGTCCTGTAGTAGAATGTTTTACCTTATCCAAAACCATAGAAATCCAATCTATTTGGGTTCAAAATGATTCCCAATTATGGTCTGAGATAAAACCATAATACCCTACAACCAACAGTTTCAAGAAGTAATCAAATAACTACTCACATAAAAATAGAGATCAATCAAAAAATATAATATTGAACAATGATATGTAAATAACCTACCTACTTAGGTTCTTAAAGGACACATGGAGGATCCATAATCTTTGGATTGTGGTTGGATAAATAATTTGATCTGTAAATATATTTATACATTAATGTTATATATATATTAAAGTTAAAAACACAAAAAGGTAAAATGATGATACCACCTACCTTAGACCCATAGACAACACCTCGTTTGATGGAAGCTTTAAATTAGATGTATGTTGGGAGAAATATAATAAACATTCCAATTTCATGAAAAATATGGCAAAAGTTTTGGCACCAAAATAGCTCAATGAATACAGAGATATAATTTGATTAAAGGGAAGATAACCCAAGATCGTAACTAAATCTATCTTTAAAAGATCACTATTTGGTGTTCAGATATCTAAGTATCCAATTAAACTAGAGGGGATAATAATTACAACTATGGAAGAAGGAGTGGATTACCAACCACTGTAAATAATAGGTGGAAGAAGAAAATTGGTTTAATAGATTCATTAGGGGGAAAATTAATTTTATACCTTAAAACATGGGGTGTAGGGTTTGGTCATATGGTTTTGACAAACCATGTGAAAACTGTGCTCATCCAACTAATTATGGAAAATAACCAAATGGTTATGGTGAACGGTTTACATAAACATGAGAAAAAATGATAAATCCCAGTATCAAAACTCTTCATTTTCATGCAATCATGTACCTACTGTCACATGGTTGCGGACACACTGTTTGTCCTCTACCACTCCTCTATTTTTGCATACATGGTTTCTACTAACTTTGTGGTCTAGAAATTTTTTAAAAAACCCTAGGTTGTAGACTTGCAAAGATCCCCATATACCATCATGACCACAATGACTCCATTGGTTAACATCATAAGTTCTATTTAAAAGAATATAAAATAAAAAAATTAGTCATAACTTCTTTAAAATATGAGTCATTATAACCTCCCTTATATAAGGCCGCTCATCCTTGATTTGGCGTTATGATGGTAAAGAGGTATCATCAGAAAAGTGTTCTGGCCAGTGAGCTCATATATCAGCGTCTCTCTCTCAGGTCTTTCCCTATACGGAGATATGATTCCATAAAAACAATACCAAAGGAACTCTACTAACCTAGAGTGTCTTTACTGTCCAATAAACAATACGAAGTGGATACTAATTGAATGAATAATCCATATCAAACCCAACCACATCAGGTTAAAAGACATGTGATGGGTATGGATAATATCGGTGATGCTGAGATACAAGAAAAACATAATGTCTAGACCGATATCTCTAAGAAAGTGCAAAGTAGAAGTGATTTGTCCAATCCATTTCATAACCATGAAGGTTCCAATAAAACTAGTTGAGATATTAACCTATATATAGATATTTATATGTTCCAAATAAAGTGATAATCACAAGAAAAAATATTCTACATCATCGAACACAAGAGGTCACTGATATAAGTTGGCATACGACTGGTTATTAGACTGATCTATCATCATGTGCATTCTGTTCATTTAGAAATTATCTACAGTTTCTTATGTTGAGTCATCAATTTTTCCTTAATATTTTTCCTTTAATTTATGTTTTGAAAATCACAAACACTCTATCTCAAGGAAAATTTCATTTCCCATAATATTAATCTTATTAAAGAAAACATTCCTTCCAAAAGAAAATTTCTCCCTATCATTGTTTGCATTGTTCATGATTTAGTTTCACTAAATGTAAATATTTTTATTTCTAAGTGTTAAATTCAGTTTTATTTATGAAACATCAGAATAATATAAATAATTATATATAATGTACTATATTTTCTGGTTTAGGATTCAGTTTACAAATTCTTTTGAATTTAGATTCTGAATTCTCTGAAATTCAGATTATAAAATCTTCTTAATTCACATTCCAAATTTGTCTGAATTCAGATTCCGAATTCTTCAGAATTCGGATTCCAAATTCTTCTAAATTTAGATTCAGAATTCTTCTGAATCCAGATTCTGAATTCACTGAAGTTCATATTTTTTATTATTTGAAAATCAAATTCTAAATTCCTGGAAATTCAGGTTCAGAATTCTTTAGATTTCATGTTATGAATTCCATAGAATTCAGACATTGAATAAATCAGAATATATGTTGAAAATTCCTTAAAATTTAAAATCCAAATTCTTAAGAATTTGGGTTCTAAATTCCTTATAATTCAGACACCAAATCCCATTGAATTCTAGTTCCTAATTCCCTAGAATTCAGAATCCAAAGTCTTTGGAATTATGATTTAGAATTCCTTGTAAAACGGAGCCCATATATCCATGTATTATAGTCTCTGAATGAATATTTTTTTAGAATAAGAACGTTATTTTTATAGACACTAAAAAATGAATTTGGTTGAATAACCATATTTTTCTTACCCTTGTTTTAGTAACGAAACAATGTCATACATTCTATTTCTACCTAACCATTGTTTGAGTGACTCATTTACAGGTCCATACAGGATTCAAGGAAAAATATGAATGTTAGAGGAGGGAGACGACCATTGGGAAAATTCCTATAAATAAGATCTCATTTGAATGATCTCATTTCTAGTTGATCAATCTAGAGATTACATGCTGCTGAATTGATTTATAGAGAGAGAGACTCTGGTGATTTGTGAATACTGAACATGTTGTTCAAATTGCTCAGTGAGACTTCGATTGTTGTGGTGTAAAATCAAGGGATTTTGGGCATAAGAACACATAGGTGCAGAATATCTTAATGTTTGAGGACATCCTTGATATAAATGATATAGGTGTTGACTACCTTGATGTTTGAGGGCTTGCATGGATAGTAAGAAAGACTCTGATATTCAAATCGAGGGTTGACCATGGTGTGGGTAAGATAGACATTCTCGAAAGTATAAATCAAGGTCCCTTTATCCATGGTTTTTGGAAATACTACTCCTTGGGTTAAAAGATTATGTACTTGTTACTTGTATTGTTTCATAATTTTTTTCCACTGTATTTTTATTAATAAGGAAAGTATAACTATCTTATACTTACATGTACTTGTATACACTGATTAGTAAGATTGTATACAATTTAAGGTAAAATATTTTTCCTCATAAACTATTCCTAAGATTTATTTTCGAAACCATATATCCGGAATCTAGAAAGATTGTAGAACTAAGAGGTTCTTTGAATTTACTTTGTTTAACTTTTTTAAACATAGTTTTCCTCAAGGTTCAATTGAATGGTTTATAAAAACTTTAAAAGATCTAAAATTCACCGACCTCTTGTATATTGATTATATATATAATTATTTCGATCCTAAAATTGGAATCAGAGGATGTTTCTGAATCAATTATAATCACATATATGTTTTTTTTCTCATGTTATCATTGTTCTATAATTTCCTTACATAGGAATTTTATCCTTGTTTTCTAAAATTGATTATTAAAACGTTTCTATGGAAATATATTTTCTTTTAGATGGAAGGAATGAATCCTAGTTTGATTGAAAATATTATTCCTACTAGACCAACTATATTTGATTGGAATGATTATAAATATTGGAGAGATCTTATTAAGGGTTTTGTTATTAATACTCGAGTGGATAACTTTGTTATGCTTACTAGAGATTACAAGTTTCCTGATAATGAAGTCAGAACTTTTACTAATCAAGAAAATTAAAAATATCAACTAAACTACAAGGTACACAATACATTGTTGTGTTCCACAACCAAAAATATATATAAACCGATTTCATCTTGTGAAGCTGCAAATTGTATTTGGAAGAAATTGGAATTTAATCATTGTGGTACATCCACGGTTATAGACACTAGAAGAGCTGTGGTTAGAGAAATATATCATGGTTTTTTATTTTCTTATGGAGAACCAGTGGAAGGTACAATAGTGGTTTATGACTATTTCTAACAGTTTACAATCCATGGGTGAGAAACTTTTAGATTATGAGGCACTTTTGGACATGATTATTGATATCATTCCTAATGAGTGGGAATCTAAGAGAATAGCTATTGATGAAAATCAGAAGGTTTCTCATATTACTCATGATGAGATTTTTGGAAGTCTTCTTCAATATGAGACAATAATGAAAATATATTCTTATCTAAATAAGAAGAAGAATGGAAATGGATGTATAGAATTTAAAACTACTAAATTTAAGACTCCTGAGTGGGTTACAAGATCCAATTTGAATACAATTATAATTTTATCTGAATCCAGGGAAAGTGCACATTTTGAGAATGAACTATCTAATGTATCTTGAAGGATGAAAAACATAGTTGGGAAGAAATACATTACGTATAGATATAAGAAAAAATAAATAAATGACAAGAAATACTATGATGTTACTTGTTATGAATGAAAAAGTTCTGGGCATATTAGGCCAGATTGTTTTATTCTTAAGTGAAAGGAATGAAAGGAAAAGAATTATGAGAAGAATAAAAATATGGGTTAAAAAGATAAAGATAAAAATGATTTGAAAGCTAATGACACATGGAGTGCTAGTGGTGGACACTCTTCTGATGAATCCTCAGAGTATGAATCTTTAGGTTAGAAGAATCTTAGTTTACTTGCCATGTTACCCATTGAAAATAATTGTCTAATGGCCATGTTAAACAATGATGAATCTATAACCAATGTATCCTTGAATTCTAATTAAAATGATACTAAATATTAGTAATTTTCGGATGAATAATATTCTTCTATTGAAGATAATACTTTACTTAATTTTGAATAAGTTTCTAGGTTTTCTAAGCACTTTGAGAATAAAAATTCTATAGTCAATAAAAGCTTGATAAGGAAAATTCTATAGTTTCTATTCTTTTTAAAGAAATTTTAGATCTTTCTAAAGATCATGACAAGAAAATTTATGATTTTAATTGTGTTTCAAAAACCCTTGAGGAAGATAATTTTTAGAAGGATAAACTTTCTAAGGATCTAGAAAATGTAATTTCTAGGAATTTTTTTTAAAGAGTAACTATAGTGTTAAAAATAATGTTTTGAAGGATAAAAAGTTAGTTATTAGAATTATGTTAGAAATATTTTCATTGAGTAAGTGTTTATCAAAATTTACCTTGGGTAAGGAATCCTTTAATAAGATGTATTCCCAAATTTGACATCTAAGGAATAATTCAGGTTTCGGTTATACTCATTCAAAACCATTTTTTAGTAATAATTATTTTTTTCCTCAAAGTGTTCCATTATGAACTATGTGTTAGTGAGGTGGGCATTGGGAAAAAAATTTCCTTATTAAGAACTCAGTATTTATGTTTTCATAAAGCTTATTTTTGAAAGAAAATTTCGATTCCTAAAATTTTTCTTTCTGATGCTTTTGGATCCAGGAAAGTTTGGGATCCAAAAGTCTAACACTCTTATTTTTAGAAAAATAAACATAGTACCAAAAAAAATACATGGTAAATGGAAAGTGGATGTTCTCGGCACATGACTGGTAACAAAAACTTCTTTGAAAATATTATAAATACGATGGTAGGAAAATTAACTTTGGGTGATAATTCTCAGGGAGAAATTATTTGTATAGGTAACATTGTTATTCTTGAAAAACCTATGATTTTAAATGTTTTATTTGTTAAGGGTCTTCGGAAGAACCTTATTAGCATAAGTCAATTATGCGATGAAGGTTACCTTGTGAATTTTAGGGATTTTCAGTGTTTAGTACACAATTCTAAGGATGATTTTATTATTTATGACCATAGGCAAGAGAGTGTTTACATACTAATCACAGAAGTCCTTAAGAACCAATATATACCTTGTCTTAGTGCAATGGAATATAATTTTGGGTTATGGAATAGATGGTTAGGAAACTGTACCCTTATAATACTATACCAATATCAATGAAAAGACTAGTTAAGGATCTACCAGAGCATAGATTTGATTCTTCAAAAGTTTGTGATCCATGTCAATATGGAATGCAACATAAATCGTGTTTTAAATCAGTCAGTGAGGTCTCAACCACTGATGCATTACATTTGGTGCATATGGATATTTTGGGTCCAACACAACTAGAATAATTGGAGGAAAATATTATGTTTTTTCTTAGATGATGATTACACTAGATTTATATGGGTCTATTTTCTAGAAAAGAAAGCTAAATATTTTTCTTAATTCAAGATTTTTAGAGCCCAAGTTAAAAATTAGAAAAAACATCCATTGATAACTATTCATAGTGATTAGGGAGGAGAATTTCAATATTCTGATTTTAAAACTTTCTGTACTATAAAAGGCATTACTCATAACTTCTCAGCACCAAGAAATCCTCAACAAAATGGTGTTGTTGAAAGAAGAAATTTAATTCTTCAAAAAATAACAAGAACCATATTGAGTAAATATTCGATAGCCAAGAATTTCTGGGAAGAATCTGTAAGTACTGCTTGTTATACTATAAATTGAGTTTTTATTCGACATTTTCTTAATAAAACTCCTTATGAGTTATGGAATGGTAAAAAACCATGACTTTCCTACTTTAAGGTTTTTGGTTTCAAAGTATTCATTCGGAATACTAAATATAATCTATACATATTCACACCATGATCTAATGAAGGGATTTTCTTAGGCTACTCCACAACTTCTAAGGCTTATAGGGTTTTCAATAATAAAACTTGTATTGTTTAGGATATAGTACATGTTAAATTTTATTAACTAATCCCTTTGTTTTTAAACAACCTCAACCTACATCTTCATATGTGTTTTAAAAAACTGATTATCAACCCTTTATTGAAGGTCCTTTTGAGAAGGAAAATGTTCAAGAAAATGTTTCTGAAGCATTACCCCATCATATTTCCTACTATTTGTTGATGAACAAGTTTTACAAAACCCAAATCAATAGTTTCTTAAGAATCATCCCAGTGATAACATCATTGGTGATGAAAATAAACCTGTAAGGACAATAAGTTCCTTAAGAAAAGATATATAACATCTAGAATTCCATTCATAGTTAGAACCTAAAAGCACTGATGAAGATTTAGGTGATGCTGATGGGATAAAATATATTCAAGATGAACTAAATGAATTTGAAATGAATAATGTTTGGACCTTTGTTGAAAGACCTAAGGAAACTTCTGTTATTTGGGTAAAATGGGTTTTCAGAAATAAGTGTTATGAAAATAGAATCATAGTAAGAAATAAATCTAGATTAGTTACCAAAGGCTATAATTAATAAGAAGGAATATACTATGAATAACCCTATGCTCCAGTATCTAGACTTGAATCTACTCATATTTTACATTCCTTTGTTGCATTCTTTAACTTCAAACATTTTCAAATGGATGTTAAACGTTATTTCCTTAATGGTCTTGTTCAAGAGGATGTTTTTGTTGACCAACCTCATATTTATAAAGATAAAAACAATCCTGAACATGTATTCAAACTTACCAAAGATTTATATATACTTAAACAATCCCATAGTTCTTGGTATGATAGACTTGTAAGGATTTGGATTCAAAAACATTATGTTAAGGGAAATGCTGATCAAACCCTTTTTATAAAAAAAATTATGAAAAATGTTTTTATTGTTCAAATTTATGTTAATGACATTATATTTTGTTTAACTCAGTAATCTTTAACTGATTCTTTTGTAGATCTAATGAAATCTGAGTTTGAAATGAGTTTGATGGTTGAGTTAACCTTTTTCCTTGGTTTTAAAATTTCTCAAAAAATGAGAAGAAATTTATATATCCCAATATTAGTATATTAAATATTTTCTTAAAAAGTATGTATATGACAAAACTAAATGTATAAGTACTCCCATTGGTAACTCAAATTCAACTGATCTTGATGAAGCTGGGAGGCTAGTATATCAAACATATTTTAGAGGTATGAGAGGAATTCAACTTTACTTGATAGCTAGTCATCTAGACATAATGTTTTCAGTATGATTTTTTGAAATATATCAATCCAATCCTAAGGAATATCATTTAATGGAAGTGAAAATGATTTTTTGCTACTTAAAGTGAACCATGGATTTGGGACACTTTTATAATTCTAGAAATGATTTTGTTTTAAAAAGTTTTTTGGATGATAACTTTTCTGGATGTAGAATGGATATGAAAAGTATATCCAGAACATGTCATTTCTTTAGAGATTTATTAGTTTCTTGGTCATGCAAAAAAGAAATACTCTGTAGCACATTCCACTACTTATGCTGAATATATTGCAGTTGGATGTGGTTGTGATCAAGTTTTGTGGATACAACACACACTCTCAGACTGTGGTATGAGTTTAAAAAAAACACAAATATTTTGTGATAATAGTTGTTCCATTTCTTTATGTAAAAACCCTACACATCACTCTCGTGTAAAACACATAGATATTAGGAATCCCTTTTTTAGAGATCACACACAAGAAGGAGATATCATTCTTTAATTTATCAGAATGCATGATAAACTTGCTAATATTTTCACAATTTTTCCCTATTATAGATTTGAATCTATTAAATAGATGTTATTAATGATAACTATAAGTTAATCTTCCATATTAACTTCTTTTTGAAACATATCTCCTTATAGTGAAAACACCTTTTTCACAGGGAGTGTACATTTTCTTATTATAAATATTTTCTCATAATCTTGTTTTTAATCATAATCAATTTTTTATAGTTAAAATTTTTCGTAATCAAATTTTTCATAATCATTTTTATTTGTCGTAATACATTTCTATTTTGTAATCATGTTGTTTTGAAATCAGATTTTCAGAATTAATTTTATCCAAAAAATTTGTTTTTAAATTTTTACAGAATCTAATGTTCTCCAAGAAAAATTTTCCTCATTTCAAATAATTCTCCTCGCAATATGAAATTTATGTTTTTCGTTCCAAATTTTTTGAAATCATCTTTTTAATTGTTGGTATTTTTATGTTGTTTGAGAAAATTTTGGGGATTTAATTTTTCCTTTAAATCCGAATGTTTATCTTAAAAACCTAAAAAGATCGGTACTTATCCAAATTGTTCTTTGGATATGATCTCAACAGTCATTTTTGAATAGGAATTTTTCAACCATTAGATCAACCATGGAATTTGAACCGTCGCCTAAATCACCTATAAATAATACCCAATGGTTGTCCCACATCAGTTTTTCATGATCTTGTGGGTTGAAGCTCTACCTCTGTATTTTATGGAAATTCCAAATCATCAAAAGTTTCCTTAGTTATGGATGTCTGCTGAAGCCTCTCATAAACAAATGTTGACTATTATAGAAATCAATGAGTGGAAGATATACCGAGAGAGGGTAGTTGATCCGAGATTCTTCGACAAATATGATTCTATCATATCTAAGAATATTATGTTGAATGGCTGGGAGAGAATATGCATTCAAATAGTTATGGCATGGGATCCAGTGTATCTGGAGTTGTTGGTAGAGTCCTATGAAATAGTTAGTTTTTTCATTAAAGGGGGAAAAGATAAATTTTCATTCAAGAGTTATGGAAAGACACAGTGTATTTCATATAGCATGGAAGAAAGTCTTATTGGAATTCCCAATAATGAAGAAGTAGAGTTTTATACTCAAATACTACCTGATGAATCTATATCTTTTGATAAGGAAAATCAAATAGAGTGTCTTGGATTGAAAAGAGTAAAGACTCCGAAGACCATTCATTTTTCCACGAACATGCAGATTCTTCAATTGGGTGTTCAAGGCTTTATAATTCTAAGGAAATGGGATAAGGATACTCTGACGAAGAGTGATATCTATATATTGGATTTGTAGGTGAACCTCAGGAAGATAAACATTATTAAGTATATCTTGGTAATGATTGATAATATCAAGAATGGAAATCTAAAGTCTTAGATTATCATATATCAAGCAATCCTTTCAATGATTATTGTTATTTTTATTTATTCATTCAAAATCACATGCAGTTCCAAGTCGAGAAATTACAAAGTGATGTTGTTGAGTGATGACACCCTAAAGGTAATTCAAAATGGGTTTTCCAGCGAGTATAGAAAATTATATGATCTTTCTGAAGAAGAAGTAAAATCTTTGTCAAAGAATCTATAAGTGGCTGAAAACTGTTAGAAAGGTAGAAGGAAGAGAAAGGATAAGTAATCATAAGAGAAATGAAAAATTCTTGTTGCGACGGAAACTAAGTCAACACCTCCAAATCCAATGAATAAAAAAGCGTATCATGATGAAGTAGTGGTCAATTCGAGATAGGATAAGAAAAAATAGAAGGAAGGGGATCCTAAATTTGGTTTGGACCATACTGAGGAAAAGAATTTTATGGAAAAGGAAGATGAGAATATTGAAAAGGAAAAGAAATAGAATAAGCATAAGAAGAAGTGTTTGAGGATGAGATTGTACTATTTATTCTTAAGAATACTGAAAAATCCTCTGTGCAAATTCCGATAAAAGAATAATTTCTACAGGAATCATTACAGAGAGTCCGGGAAAGAAAGTGGTGATTCTGGGATCACATATTGAAAAATAAATAGAAGAAAAAGAGGATGTGGAAGAAGAATTAGAATAAGAAAGAAGAGGCGGAAGAAGAAGGTAATAAAATTGATGATATCATAAAGCATGATGAAGAGTACCATGATAAGGAAATCCCCTCTGTAAAATTATCAATTCGTACATCCCTAGATGATTCCTCCAAAATCACTACACCATAAAAAGATAACAAGGTTGAATAAGAAGTGAATAATTTAGCAGATGATGAAAGAAGTAATAATGATTTCATTCATCCATAAGATATTGTGGCTGATGCAGGGAAAGAGGAAGTTGAGGAAGATAATTTTTTATAGCTATCTGACGGTGATCATGAATATCTTAAAGAACAAGACATCATTCTGAGAGATGTCAAGGGAAAGAATTTTTTAGTAGATACGCCTTGTAAATCTATTTTGAAGAAGAAAAATGTTGGTGCTTTATCAAAGAGGAAAGCTGAAGACATAGAGAAAGAATCCTCACCAACCAAACACCCAGATTCATAATCATCTTCCCTCATAAATGATTTTTTTGTTCTATCTTTGAAAAATATGGTTGGTGCTATTATTTTATTTCCAATAATATATTCATGATGTTAGATGCTTTAGGATATAATAAATCAGATGTCAAATTTAGTTTCCATGATATTTCATAAGTGTGTCAAACTAGAGGCAGATTTCAAGACCCTCCTCATTGGTTATTATGCTCATAAAAGATCATGCAAGAAGATGACAAGAAGGTCAAAGAAAACGATTGAAGAAATGTGAATCATTGATGAATTCCATGATAATTTCAAGGATTAATTTGATACCAAATATGGGATGATCAAGGATCGTACAAATAGTTTTGAGGAAAAGTTATGCCTAGAACATACTACTCGAAAGTAAGAAGACAATGATATGAATGACAAGGTTAACTCTGTGGAAATTAATTAGAAGTGGGAAAGAGATCATAGAGTAGATATTGAATACAAGATTTTTAAGGAAGAAGAACTATTAAAAGATCAGGAAGAAATTCTTATGGTTTTGGAAGACAAAATTCAAGC
This sequence comes from Viscum album, assembly GCA_963277665.1. Taxonomy (NCBI): domain Eukaryota; kingdom Viridiplantae; phylum Streptophyta; class Magnoliopsida; order Santalales; family Viscaceae; genus Viscum; species Viscum album. The sequence continues at coordinate 1,210,351,877 of OY728153.1, read as the reverse complement.
CTTAGAGAAGAAAATTGAATACTAGGATCAGTTGCCTAAGCGAGGAGAAGAGGATCAAAATGAGATGAAAAATCGGAAAACTATTGTAAAGAAGCTAATGTCAAAAGGGAAAGAAGGATAATTTCATTACATTCTGATATTTTGTTGAATTTTAATTATTGTAAAAATTCTTTCAACAATAATGAAATTTTGGTTGTTCTTCATATATTTGGTTGTTTAGTACTAATGTTTCATGTAACAATTTTTTCCATTCTCTTTTATTTATTTTTAAAATTTGCAATGTGTGAGAAAGAAATGATAAAAAGAATACAATGTAAATACGTGATTTACCTTGGAAAGGCGGAGTTCATCTTGAGGAATGTTATAATCAATAATGTTTTTCAAATGCAAGAAAATCAAAAATTTCATTCAGGAAATCCAGAATACAATACATAGTGATTCCAAAGCATATGGGGGAGTTAGTAATTTTAAATATGATCCATTTGAAAATGGAGATAAGATTTTATTTTTAATTTCATAAAATTTATAAGTGCATAGATTCATTTTAGTATGGATATTTGTGATTTCCAAAAATGGGGATATTGTTGAGTCTAAAAGGTTTCCTTATGAATTTTCCATTCCTTTATGTTTTGAAAATAACAGAAACTTTATCACAAGGCATATTTCATTTCCCATAAGATTTATCTTATTAAGGAACATTTTCCTCCCCAAGGAAATTTTCTCCCTATCAATTTTTTCATTGTTCATTATTTAGTTTCACTTAATCTAACTATTTTTATTTCTATGTGTACAATTAAATTTCATTTAATAAACCTTTTGATTATATAAATACATAGATATAAATCATTTTGTTTTTAGGTTCTCAATTCAAATTCCGAATTCTTTTGAAATCAAATTCTGAATTCTCTAAATTTCAGATTCTGAATACTTCTACATTAAGATTTTTAATTCTTATAAATTCAGATTCCAAATTCCTATAAATCCAGATTCTGAATTCTTCTAATTTTAAATTCCGAATTTTTTTATCATGATTACAAATTCTATGAAATTCAGATTCTGAATTAATTTGATTTAAGATTCCGAATTCTTCTAAACTGAGATACCGAATTCTCTAAAATTCAGATTCTGAAATTATATGAAATTCATGTTACGATTTCCTTAGAATTCAGGTTTCGGATTCCTTAGAATTTAGGCTCCAAATTCCTTATAATTATGGTTCAGGATTCCTTATAATTAAGACTCTAAATTCTATATAATTCAGCTTCTGAATTCCTTAGAATTCAGATCTCGAATTCCTTAGAATTCAGGTTCCGAATTCCATAGAATACATGATCTGAATTCCTTAGAATTCAGGTTCCAAATTAATTAGAATTTAGACTCTGAAGCCTATAGAATTCAGATTCTGAATTACTTGAAATACAGATTCCATATATCCATGTAATATAGACTCCAAATTCTTATTTTCTTATACTCCAAACATTAGTTTTCTATACTCCTAAAAATTAATTTTTTTAAGTAACCATATTTTTCTTACACATGTCTTAGTAACAATAATATGTCGTACATTATGTTTCTATGTAACCATTGTTTGAGTGACATGTGTACAGGTCCCTCTAAGATTCAAAAAAATATGACCATTGGAAGAGGGATCCAATAGAAGTAAAAATTCCAATAAATGGGATCTCATTTGAATGAGATCATTACTGGTTGATCGGTCTAGAGATTATATTTTGTTGAAGTTATTTCTAGAGAGAGAGAGAGAGTCTCATGATTTTTTGTGTACTAAACATCTTGTTTATATTGCTTCGTATGACTCCAATTTTTACATTGTACAATTGAGGGATTTTGGAGATAGAAAGACAAAGGTTCCGACTACTTTAAAGTTTGAGGACTTCCTTGATAAGGAAGACAAAGGTTCCAACTACCTTGTAGTTTGAGGGCTTGTAGGGATCAAAATACATACTCTGATATTCATATTAAGGGATTACCTTGGTGTGTGTAAGACAGACTTTCTTGAAAGTATAAATCAAGGGACATTTATCTAAGGTTGTTGTATACCCTACTCATTGGGTTATAAGATTATGTACTTGTTACTTGTATTGTTTCATGTTTGTTTTCCACTGCATTTTGATTAGTAAGTAAAGTGTAAATATCTTATACTTTCTTGTACTTGTATACTTTGATGAGTAAGATTCTACATGCTTGAAGGTAGAATATTTTTCATTATTAAAATTTCATAAGTTACATTTCTCAATCCATATATCCAAAATCCAGAATGTTTGTATAAGTAAGAAGTTTTTGAATTTACCTTGTTTAACTTTTCCAAACATAGTTTTCCTCAAGGTTAAAATGATAGTTTTACAACAAAATTTAAAATATCCAATGGAATTTTTAATGTATACAATTAATTCCCTCTTGTATATTGAGTATGTATACCATTATTTTGATCCTAAATCCTACACGATATGTGGTCAAATAATAACTTCCTCCCTTGCCTCTATACAACACATAGGTGAGTGGAAATTCCAACCATATATGTCCTCATAAGAATCCATCTAAATGGTAGTCTATAAGCTATTATTATAATAAATATCTAGGTTAAGAAGGGGTTTCTTACTAAAATCTTTAATGTTATAGACACATGTAAAATAATGTCCTCTATAACCTTAATCATACACTATTTTAGTCCATTACATTGTGGGTGATGGGTCATTCTCAAAAGCACCTTTGTGCCCATGTTCTTCTGCAACACCTTCTAGAATCATGAGGTAAAGTGAGTGTATCTATCAGAAATGATAGATCGAGGAGCTCCATGAATATGTACAACCTCTCCTATATAAAATATTCCTATATCATCTACCAATAAGGTCTCTCATACATGTATGAAATGTAATACCTTCTTCAAACTATCAATGACAACTCAATGTATATTTCATCCATGTGGCGATCTAGGTAAACCAATCAAGAAGACCATTGAAACGTTATCCCACTTCTATCCAGGAAAGGAAAATGGCTATAAAAGCCCCACCGTTCACTAATGTTCCACCCTCAACTACTGACAAGTTGAATACTGAGTGATAAATATTATAATCTCATGTTTTGTTCTAGAACACAAATATTGGTGATGTATATTTGATACATCTAGGTGACACTAGGATTAACTGTGCATACTGAGTCTTGAAATTCATACTTTATATCCTATCTATAATATTCCAAGATCCACACACGACCATGAAATTTTAATGTATCATCCCCATCCATGGTCAAAAAATATATTCATCGATATCTAAGATTATTTCAAATAGGACAAGTCCCTCAAGATCAGATAGTTTCCTCATTCTTACTCATTTGAGAAGTGTTGATATCGCTGCTATGGTTGTGAGGATAGTTTGATCTTGGTCTTCTGAAACCACCAAATGCATATTTGGGAATAATTCCCTGATATTTTATTTCCCAGTGGCCTCTTAATAATCTAATATCTGAGTCTTCTAGATCAGAGCATCAACCAATACACTACCTTTTCCAGATGTGTAGGAAAGATCCAAATCAAATGACTATAGATACTCAACCCAACCCTGATTTTTGAGATTCAGATCTCATGGTGAAATGATTTACATGAATCTTTTTTTATATTAATATACCACAGAACTCTATCAAAATAGATATAATCACCATCAATGGATTACATGAAATAAAATAACTATCTCAAGGTTTTTCATCATGTAGTTCTGCTCATGGGGCCTCAACTGATGAGACCTATAAAAGATGACTTTCTCATCATGCATAAAAATAAATCCAAGATAGACACATGATGTGTCAATGTATATTGTATAAATCCTTCTTGTATATAATATAATTATTATGGGTACTGAAGTCAATATACCCTTCAAATCCTGAATGGATTCTGAACACGATAATGACCATATGAATATCACAACCTTCTTTTTCAATCCTAAAAGAACTTCCAGGAAATAGAAATCCTTGATTAAGAATACATACTACCCAACTAGCACAAAGAAACATTTTATGTCAAATATGTATATGGATAATACCATGAAACTACATCTCTCAATTTATCTATGTATACTAACACTCATGACTTTGAGATAATGTGAACCAAGAGGTGGACTCTGTCAATTCAATAGTAGAATTTACAGGGCTCAGTTTATAGCTGGTTTGATATCAATGTAAATAGAACAATATCAATATCATTGTCATGGTCGTATATAGAGTGAAAACATTATTTTATTTATCAATAAAACTACCAAAAATGATTCTAGATACGAGTGGGAAAACTGATACCTAAGATGAATAAAAACTAAAGGTGCATCTATGAGACTGAACATCATGAATAGGTAATTTTATAGAACATACATACTCTTGAAATCTATATGAATTTTTCCTGAAGGCATGACACACACACATAATGGGATCAAATCCTCAAATCTGTCATTGAAAACAACATTACTCATCAGAGTTGATCAAAGAGGTTATCTATTCTATGGAGTGGAATCTAGTTGTTGACTGTAAGATGGCTCAACCATATGTAATCCACACAAAGCCGGAGGTAACCATCTTCCTTCATGAAAAAAAGGATATGTGAACCCCACAGAGATGTGTTGGGGGAATATAAATCCTTTAGCCTCTAGGTCCTCCAACTATTTCTTATTCTTAATAAGCTCCATGAGTTCTATATATAAAGAGGAACAATCACTAGTGAATCTCCTAACAAAATCTCAATGGTAAATTTTACCTCTCATATAGGAGGTATCCCATACAAGTCATTAGGAAGGATTTTTTTTGAAATTATCCACTATTTTATAGGAAATAATAGGTCATAACCCTGGTCATCTATGAAAATACTAGCGATATGAGCTATCAAACTACCTAGCCGATACTTATCCGGTCTGGATCGTGTGGCTTGAACATACCAAATCTTCATATATAAAACTTTATACCACCATCTAGTGATGTAAATGTCTCCCAATTATGATAGAAATCAATATGTGATCAATAGGGAAACAACCATTCTATCATGATGATTACATAAAATCCAATCACGTTGAGGATTAAAAGATTCCGTACAATGAATTATCTACCTATCACAAGTAGAAATTCATTAAAATATAAAACAACATCTTATCAGATAGATAATAGGGTATCTAGTATCATAACATCATATAATATTTAGATCATGAGGCCCTTGAAACTCTATCATAGTCTTGGAGAATTTTTTTTAACAAACGCTTGTGTCTAATAAATTAGACACAAATGTGGAGACTAATAGAATAATGTCCTATACAATAGAAGGTCCGACACTGTTCTCCTATGACATTGGTTGTACTGTATATAAATTCCATGTGTTGTATCCTTGAGTCTCTATCTTACTACCCTTAGAAATATTTCTCAACTTTTAATGAGAATCATGAGTCTTACAACCTCTACTTCAACCACCCCCATAGCCTAACTGATCGATGGTATTATAATATCCCACTTAGTATGATATAACTGGAACCACTCTTGATTGTGGGGTAGTTGTAGATCCCCACATTATAGGAAATTTCATAAATGCCTTGTAAAATAATTGGATATTCCCCACCCATCCACAATCTCTTCATTCTACCAGATCCTATAGTAATTGAGGTTTAGTATGCCACAAATTCCTATAATGGTGACATATGAAGAAACCGCCTACACGATGAGCCTGACTGCTGCTACCCCCATGAGAAACCTCGAAGTGACTCTTACGTTTCCTAGAAGAATAACTGATAGATTTAGGTGTTGATCTTAACTGAAGCACACCATAAATTTCATTCATATTTTTGTTTGCAATAATGTAATGGTTGACTATTTCAAAAATTATAGTCAAATTTAATATGTTGATATGCTATCAGGGTGCATGTACTAGCCGATCCTGAAATATTGGTGGAATTCATATATCATCACCCTCTAGATTTGGTTAAAAACACTACAACTTAGTAAAAATATATGAGTATTCCCTAATTTAAATTCCAACTTACTGCAGGTTCATGAATTACCAAGATCCATCATCCCTCATAGTTTGGGGAATGAAATATTCATAGTAGATTTTATGGAAATCCACCCAACCATATATTTATATTGGTCTTCTAGGGTAATTACATCCTACCACTACTCGGAAATGTCGCACAACATTTACATAGAAAAATTTACCCTCTACTCTATTGAATCTCTGAATTCATGAATATAGAATGAATACATTTGATCCTAGATTAAGTAGAATGTTTTCACCCATCCCCATAAAAGGGGGAGGATGCAGATCCTTGAAAATATAAGTCAACTCATTCATGCTCAGGGAATGTCAAGTATCACATTGAATAGATTGCAATATACATAGAATTCCCTCTCAGATTTGTATTTCAATTCCCATATTAGGAATAAGAATATGTTCTATATGTGAAACTGTAAGAGGAACCACTAGAGGCTCAAGGACCATCACCTCAGGTGCATGATCACCACTAACTTCATTTCGTATGACTAGAAGGCATCGTAGTGACACAACAATACAATGAAAAATGCATGACACAAAATATATTTTAACTCTTTAGAGGATTATAGACAGAAAACTAGGACAATTACATAACATTCTTATGAATAGATCATACCCCTCTACTTACACTTAAGGATAGGACTAGGAAAAATAAAATGAATATAAAAGGCCACTAGACATTAAGAGAAATAAACTACACACTATTAAGGATAGGTTTAGTTATGGGTCTTGAAATCACATGAATTTAATGACTAATTTAACATTAAAGTGAATATTTATTTTATATTTGTGATTTTTCAAATATTTACATCACATTAAATGGATGAATTTGGTGGATTTCAATTTTTTATCCATAAGGGCCCATACTCCTTATAAAAAAATAGCTTCCATATAACCAATACCATTACATGTTCCATCCCATAAAATCAATGGTGGATGGCTCAACATTCCGTAATTAACTTCCTAAGGTGTCTACTTTAACCAATTCAAGAAAACATTGTAAGGTTAACTCGGAAAAATTATGTGTCAATTATGTTTTCCAATACATGAATGAAATTTCATAACATTTCAATACATTTTCAATGGAATATCAATATTGAATTATAAAATACATGCCAAAAATAGAAATAACATGGAAAAATACAAGGCATATTAGTCATATTGTTCCTATAATGAAACATGTAATGTGACGACCTCATTTTTGAAGGCCTACGTAAAATAAGCCATCATTTCAAAAAATAAAATAAATATAACATCATAATACATGTGTGTCACCTAATGTTGAAGTCTTATCCAGTATAATTGACATAGTCAATGACCAAAATATCTCATCTTATGTAATTTGTGTTTCCACTATACATGGGTAATCTCTGTCCAAGAACATTGTTAATTACAAATTCCATTAACACTAAGTCTCCAATCTAATACCAAAATAGTAAGGTAAAGGAAAACTATTCTCTAATACCACATTGTAATGTTTTCACCTAATATCCAAAAAAATTGTTCCCCAAGCTGGTGGGTCACATGGCTTCAAGTGTTCCACCTCATACACCAGAGGCTACCAACTAACATAATGAGTGTAATGGTGGTATAATGGTGAGACTATAACCTTTTTTTCTGAATGGAACATTAGACATATAAATAATCATACAAAATAAGAAAATACAACCTAAATAGTGAATATACTACGGAAGCATAAATAACTGAACAACATAAAAATAATATCAAGATCCATAAGTTAGTGACAAATACAAGGATTCATGGAATGAGGATATAATAAATGAGAACATTGGATTAGAATATAAAATAATTCTATGAAAAAAGGAAAACATAACAAAAATATTCTACACTACCATCTTGACCACATTCTCTGTCATCTACTCATATTATACAACTATAATGAAAACATATCAAAAGAACCACATCAGGGTTCTTTACCTTATTTGAAACTATTGAAAAGTAATCTACTCATGTACTAAAGGAGTACCAAGTAGTTTGTGTGGTAATATCTTAGAATTCAACAACCAAAGGTGTCTAGAAGTAATCCAAATAGCGCTCAATGAAAAAACAGTGTTGATATTGTAAATTGAATAAGAAGCAATGATAATAAAAAAACCATCCTGATCATGTTCCTAATGGACACTGGGAAATCTACCTACTTTGGATGATTGTATGAAAGAGGGTATAATAGGTAAATAAAAATATTTATAGTTAAAATATATATAGTAGTAGTTTTATATATTTCATCCACCTATATGGACCAGGAACATGGGGATGACACTGGCCATATAACTGGAATACCCGGTGCTAGCTAGACCAAGGAATAATTGAGACACTAATGACCAGTATAAATGAGCCTATAAGCTCAAAGAATAGGGAACATTCCCTATATCTTATAGTGAGTAGGAGGCATCATTCTCATCAATTGAGTTGGTTATTTTACCATAATTTTAGAAATCCAAAAAAGCGACATAGTGCATCAAGCCTTCAATCCAGCTAGTGTCAATGGTGTGAGATTTCGTGATCACCACTTGAGGTAAGGGTGTATGAATTATCATACCCATATGTACCCTTAGCATTATACCACAACCTATATCAATAAACAACCATATTTATAACAAAATTCACGAGTCATTACCTTTCATGAATCCCAATAGTCATGTCTAATATAAGTTTGTTATCACAATTCATATAATCAACATTATTATTGTTAAAGAAGAGGCATAACCTTACCACCCAAATGAAAATTGTCCATTTAAACATATAACACCGTCTTGAAGGAATGAAAATAAATATAAACAAGGAATTCAATATTTTACATGTCAATCAATGAAGAAATACATGGAAAACCAATCTACATGTTTCAATTAATCACATAGAAGGTTCAATTATCATTTTGGAAATTATATACTTGGGATATTTCATTTGTAAATAATTCCAAGAACATAAGAGGTATTGTGGTTCATTTCAAATTTATATAATAGAGTAAAAGTCACTAAACAACCTAATATGAAAAAATAAGTGGTGTTGAAACTATTTAAAAAGTAATTATAATGATTAATTTGACATGAAACTTCCAAAGGGTGTCCATAAATGATGTCAAAATACTCTAATCTATTAAAAAGGGTCAACAAGTGTATATGAAGGTTTATAGTTCAATTTAATTTGAAGATATATATTAAATGTTTATGTGTAGAAAATGATGAAATTCAATAGAATAGAAAGCTAAAAAAGAACCAAAAGTCATGAGGAAAATTATTACACCACTTACCTTAGGGTCGTTTATGAATCCTCATCTGATGGCATCCTTATATTCGATATAGGTTGGAAGAAATCTATGAAACGGTTCAACACCATGAAAATATGGAAAAAGCGATTTCAACTAAATAGTTAAATGGATAAAAAGATAAACATTGATCAATGGGAATATAACTTGAGAGGTTACCACAATCTATTCAATTCATTTTATAGATCTTGATTTGGTGTTTGGATGTGTGAGTTACCAAGGAAACTAGATTTGAAAAGAAGAAGAGCAATGAGAGAATGAGGGGAAACCCAACCAATAGAAATATGAGGATGAAAATGAAAATTGTTTTAAGAGATTAATTATGGAAACAAAATAATTTTTAAATTTAAAATATGAGACCATGTTTTGGCTGCATAGTTTGGCCAAACTATTTACTAACCATGCTCAACCCACTACTTAAGGAAAATCTCCATAGTGTTAAGTCACATAACTTCCTTAACCATGTGAAAACCATGACAAATACCACTATCAAAAATCTATATTTTTTCACTCAATCATGTCCCTATGGTCGCATGGTTTTATACAAACAGTGTGGCCCCTTCTTCTCTTACGTTTTGTGAAATTTATAAAAGAAACTGTGCGACCTATGCCACATAGTTCCTACTAACTGTGCAACCCAATCATTTTTTCAAAAAAAAAACAAAGGTTCTTGGATTTATAAAATAATGTAAAATTTTCATGACCATCGTGACTCCATTGTTTAACATCATATGGTGTACAAAAAAATTAATGTAAAAACAAATGAGTCTTACCTTAATGAGAAGACCAGTCATTATGTCTTTTAAAATCATTTTCCTTCTAAGATGACATCATTTGATATTACTCATGATTTAATAGAGATATGAACCAATGATAAAAATTCTATTATTTTTATGAATGATTTTTTGATGACTGTATGTTAATGAAAATCATTCCTTTTTCTTTGGGTTATATTATGATAAAATAATGGGAAGTTTATAAAATCTATTTCTTTTCCACTGGTTACGTTACTATAACATGTTAATGAAACCCATTTATTTTCATGGGATATGATATGATGAATGTTTTATGATATTATGTAACACATACATGTGATTTTCTTTATGTGATGGGTGGGAGCTATATCACAATTCAAGGAATAGTGGAAAAATTGACATCTTCTGAGATAAACTAGATAGAATGGGGGAGTTAATCTAGTTCAGTAATAAAAATTTAGTAATATGACTATCTTGGAAGGGAACAATGAATACATAAATGGTATGGGGAGAGAACACATTCCATTATTATCATTTGGTATATAAGCCTTGACATATAATGAAATGATTTTATAAGCTTACGTGTATAAAAAAATTCTCTATCTTCTGCAAATGTTATACTTCCATGGATAATGTTCTTTGATTTATTTGTGATTAATGTCTTATGATCTACCTTGATATATACCATTACAAAATTTTATGATATATCATACATAAGTTATGTTTTAAAAATGTTATTATAATGTTATTATACCCTTATTTTTATGTAATATTGATTAATCTCTTGTTTACATTTTTTAAGAATAAGATCTCACATTTTGTTTTGTTTCTTTTTCCAAGGGTTATAAAGATAAGAGTTATGAAAGATATGTATAATAAGGTTTGATTATATAAAGAAATATGTTGGAAAGAATTTATAACTTTTATGAAATTTTTGTTGTTTCCATGATTCAAAAGGAAATAGAAATAAAAGACTCTAGAATGGATTATTATATAATTTGTTGAATTTCATATATTAATATGAAAATTAATATATAATATGTCTGAGTAGCTATAATTGGAATCACAGAATGTTTTAGATAACCTTTAGAAACAGTAATGAGAGAAAATTAGCGATATCCATAATGATATCTCTAAGGATATGTCTACGGATAAGTCAAAACAAAGGAAAATGTCCAAATATTTTGGTCCAGGATAGAGTGAGTGGTTTCAAAGAAATTACATCCCCATATGGAAGATATAATAGGAAGTATATTTTGTACTATAATACACAGGGGTAATAAATCTATAAAGGGTTAATTAATGAGGACTTAATTTTATCCTGGTGCATGATAATGGGTACATGCTTCACACCTGGTTTGACACTCCCATGGGATATGCTAAAGACTATTCGGCTAGCCACCATGAGGGACCAGAGTGATTAGACTGACAAGAAGAATATAATATTAGTTATAGGCTTTAAAATTAGAAAAATCAACCAACAGAATTTCATAAATGCATGGGAAAGACTGGCAGGCCACTTTGAAGACCTTATACAAGATGATCCAAAAACACAGGTAACCTCTTTTACTCTGGAATATCCTTAAGGATAATCATGGAAATAGGCTTATGTTGTCTTTTAATAACATTTTTTTCTCCTGGGGTTTCATACATTCACATTAAAAGTGTAATTTTGGATAATAATAAAAAAAATTGAAGTTGGATGGCTTGGTGGTTTCCCACTACGATTAATGTTCCTCACACTATGATTTTTGGTTATAGTCAATTGTTGGAACCAGAAGGATTCATGTTAATACTAAAAGCGATATAAAATGGATTGATTTCCTTTTTTCGCATCCACTAATTATTCAATATCTAACTATAATGTCATTTTTATGTTCAAAAATTTATCTTATGCTATGAATCAATCAAATCTTCTTTATGAGAAAACGAGGGAACAACATTCTGTATAGTATTTCCTAATCAGAAATCAAAATTATTTCACTGTTTCTTATGATTCCATAGTTTTTTTTAAATCTATCAGTACCTCTACAATTTTATATTCAATTATGTATTTTTTGTATCATTAAGAAGTCATTTTGGATCTCTATTATTTGAAAGGGGACATGGATAAATGGTGGACAATTATGAAGAATACGATTTAACAAGATGAAATTGAATCCATAGAATGGGATTAATTTAAGAACAGATTTTTCCAAAAAAAACTGTATTCATTGCTTTCAAATTATTAAAGAATTACTTCAGTTAATGGAGAAATTTTATCAATACGTTGGAATCAATGAATCAGATTTTATATGTCTTTTGAGGTATTCTTATGGTATTATAATCCATACTCAGTGTTTGGTTGATCGATTCGTTAGTAGATTAAAACCAAGTCTCTAAAAGTTGTAATCCATAAGGGACTTTGGTAGTTATAGAGAAATTGTTCAATGTGTTATCAATGTGGAAAAGGATATTAGAGTTACCCATCAATCTTATAGTTTTTATAAAAAAGAAGATGGAAATACAAGGAAACTCGAAAAACCATAGAGAAAAGAAGATGATATTTCCTTCAAACTAAAAGTGTGGAATAAAACATGGAGATAATTTTCTTAAGGGTGCTGGTAAATGATTTATGTGTGGAAAATAAGTTCATCATGAAACCGAATGATGATGTGATGAGAAGAATTTAGATAATGATATGAATAGTGGGGAAGATCTATAGAATGCACCACCCACACTCTAGTGTTCCAAATGCAGGGATTATTGGAATTATGCTAACCAATGCTCAACTATGAAGGTTAACAATGATGATCCATTTTAGAAACCTCTTATGGAAAGATAAAAAATGAATTCGGATGAGATCACTATTTGTGATGAGGGATGTGATAATGACATGGAGAAATGTAAATTTATCATCCAATCTAGAACAACTAATGCCTTATTTGGATCTAAATCTAACAACACTTTTTTATTTAACGATTTTTCTAAGTGTATCAAATTTACACAAGAACAATTATATATTCAATTAATAGTGGAATGAAATAATCTTACTATGATTCCGTCTCAGGTATATGATTCTTCTCCAGTTAAAACTTTTATAAATTTCATTGGGTTATATTTAAATACATAATTCCCATATAAATTTATAAGGGAAGAGACCTTTTACATCACAAAATAACCTATAATCATCTATCATTGTGATGATAAATAAAATCTTTTGACAGAAATCACATCAATTTTATCAGTCTTTATTTCTATTCAAAAGGGATGTTTATCCAAAATGGTTAGAGACAAAATCAACATCAATGATATGAACATTGTATGTGAGTTTTCTATTGAAAATCTAGAATATTTTCCTAGTCATTCACTGAATTGTGATGTTGTGTTTTCATCATAACTCATACCTGGTGCAACACATATTTCAATGATTCCCTATAGAATGGACCCGATAAAGTAGAAATAATTGATGAATCCACATTAGGACAATATTGAAAAGGGATTCATTCATCCAAGCGTGTCACCATGGGGTTCAAATGGTCCTTTTCATAAAAATAATATTGGATCAATGAGAATATATAATTATTAAAATAGTTGTATGTTATCAACATCATGTAAATGTAGCATCTACCCCATATTTATGACTTGTTTTATCAACTTTGTAGAGCTCAATACTTTCCCAAGATTTAGGATCATTCTAGTTATCATCAATTGAGGGTCAAGAATTATAAAATTTCCAATACATAATTTGGTACTCAATATAGACACTATGATTATATAGGGATTTAATTAGATCTTACTAATTCACCTACTATCTTCATGGATATGTTGAATAATGTCTTTCAAGATTAACTTGATGAATCATTTGTAGTCATTATAAATGATATTATCATTTATTCAAATTGAAAGGTAAATCATGGATATCCATTGAGAATTATACTAAGGAATCTAACAAAGGGAAAAATATATAAGAAAATTTTACAATGATTTAATGTTGGATAAAAAAGATATCATTTTTGGGTTATATAATCTAAATAGAGGGTATATGAGTGGATCTATTAAATGATAAGGGAAATGAAAATTATCCCAGAACAACTACGGTGAATTAGAATTATTATTTTATTCATTTGGATGGATATTGTTGATATTATTTTGAAAATATCTCACAATAATCTGATTCACACACCATTTTAACATAAAAGGGAGTCAAATTCCATTGGATAGATTAATATGAGGAAAATTTCAGGGAACTAAATAGAAGATTAGTCAATACACACATATATACATTTAACTATATTAGAGAAGGGTTTGTTATCTACAATCATAAATAAATAATGGAATTGGTTGTTTCCTTAGGTGAAATGACAGTGATGATAGCTTATTTCTCATGAAAATTAATGGTTCATGATTAAAATTACCTAACACATGATTTGGAGTTAGTTGGGTTAATATTTGAATTTATGATAGAGAGAAATAATACTAATGGAGAGATTTCTGATACATATACTAATCCAAAGATTTTAAATTATATATTAACATAAAATTAGTTGAACATGAACAAGAGAAGACGGTTTGAGCTTATTAGATATTTTGATTGATCAGTACATTACCACCATATGAATGTGAACAAGTTGGTAGATTATTTGAGTCAAAATGATCAATAAAGATTATATTGGATGAGGATCTTAGAAGATCCATTATTTATTGATTTTAAAAGGATAGATCCCGAAATAATGATGAAAGGGGGGAATATGATATTTCCTAAAAATTTGTTCACTATATATCAATGTGATGAAAAAATAGGTTCAGAAGGATGATGTGGAGCATCAAAATAAGGTGAAAACATTCTAGGGTTCAAACTTGATTATTATGAAATGAAAAGACTCATGAAATATGTATGTGTTCCATCAGTAGTAAATTTGAAGAAGGATCCTTTAAAGGAATATCTTAGATCTTCAGTCTATAATAATATTATAATTACAATGATATACAGAGATTTGAAATCTTATTTCTATATGAATTCCATGAAGAGGGACATTTCAAAGTTTGTATATTGGGGTTTGGTAAGTTAGCCAGTTAAGGTTGAGAGAAAAAATTAGAAATTTATGTGACAACCATTACACACACCAGAATGGAAATGGAAAATCATATCCATGGATTTTATCATTAGAAATTACAAAACATTTAATGGTAAAACTGCTATATGGGTCGTAGTTGGTCTCCATAATAATTCATCACACATAATCTATTATGTAACACCCCCACAACATTATAATAATTTCCATTTAGAATAAATTTATTTTTGTTTCTAAAATTATTTATATAAAACACCTTGTTTATATTATGATACTCACAAAATTAATTTTAGCCAGTATTACATGCAACATTATGCTTAACTAGCTCTAAAAAAATCAAACTAGTTAGCTTGTGGAACACACAAGACATAGTTTCATAAAACTAAAATATAATAATAATAATATTATTTAATATGATAATAATAAAATATAAATTTTAATTACATGTATGAAAAGGATTAAATAATATTAGAGAACATTATTTTTATTTATGTACATAATTAATTAGTATTATAAATGAATATAAAACCCAATTGAATATAAACAATGTGTTTTTTTGATAATAAATATATGCTAAACAATATATTTTGTCTAAATAAATTAAATTAGTTACTATTAGCAGATTATATTAATGTGGTCAATATATTAAACATTCAATTATATATTTTCTACAATTTTACATGATATTTTATAGGCATATGATAAGAACAAGTCATATTTTATGCATAAAAGGTATATTTTTCAAAAGGTAATATTTCCTCCTTTGAATGGTGTATATATTTTAAAACTAAATCATATGAAATTTATATTTTATATGAAATAATTAGCATAATTTTATAAAGGAGAAGATCAAAAATTTTATAGGGTGAGATTTTGGTATTTTTCGAAAAAAAATTCATTATTTAACGAATAGTGAAAATAATAAATTTTAATTGAAAACTAATTATTCATATAATTTTTTCATAAAGTTAAATTATATTTGTGATTGAATTTAATTATTATTTAGATCAATTTCAAATCAATTATTCAAATTTAGTCCATTTTAATCAATTTCACACTGATACTGAACATAAAAATACTTCAAATATTTTAACATTTTTACTTTAAAAATTAGATTTATCTTCTCATCAACTAAATTAATTTAAAATTAATTTCTTCTAATTTTTTTATTTGAATTTGGAAAATTAGATTCCATATTTGGGATCAGAATAATTTTTAATTTCTTGTCTATAATAGTTATATTTTGGACAAAAAATATTAGTGAATGCAGGTAATGTTAATTACTGCGATTAAGGAAAAATTAAGATTTCCAAGAGACTAATATTTAAAATTATGGTTCAAAATTACATAGAAACATGTTTAGACCCTAATAAAAAACTATATTTATAACATATAATCCATTGGATATATTTTTTATTATTATTTGAGGCACATGATTTATTGTATAACTATCAATAATTTTTAGCTTTTTTTATTTACATGAATGCAACTCCCCCTCTACTATAAAAAAGCACCAAACACTCCCATTTAGTTACAACTCTCAAGAATTTTGAATAGAATCAAATCAATCCAAATAATATCCCAAATATCACTCTTCAAGCCATTGTAATCAACCCATCTCTTCGAAGATGTTACATCCATGTCTTTATTTTCCTTTTGCACTACAATATTGTGAACTTCAATAGCACCTTGAATTTATTCTTCAAAAATCATGAGAGTAAAAATTAACTATTTCATAGTTAGATCCCTTAAAGGGGATGATTAAAGAATAGTATAGGATATTCCATTCCATTATGAGGGTTTTACTTTGAGTAGTTTCAGATATTGATCAGATTTTTTTATGGGTTCCCCCAACGCAGTAACATTACTAATGATCTCTATTAAAATTCCATTCATCTCCGTGATGATTTCACAATAAATTATTTTAAAGGCATAAAATATTAACTTTTGGTATCATACCTCATTTATCTTACAATGTCTGTTCCTTCATAGGTTCGTGCAATATTTTACCACATCTCATATGTTGTTAGACATTATGATACATGATTAAACTCATAATGTCCAAGACCAAAAATAATATCATTCATCACTTTTGAATTAATATCACACTCAACATTTGTTGCATCATACTAAGTGTCTAGTGTTTAGGAATCTTATAAGGAGTGAGGATTTTTTAATAGACTATGAATCTAGGATTCTTCAGATATATGATTGTATAATATTTCCAACATCTATTATTGTCACCATTGAATTATGGTCCATGAACCATATGCTTTCCTTCTACTGGATCATCAGTTTCTATTTTCTATGTATAGACCATATTCTATTCATCTTATTGTATATTTAATCGAAAACCTATAATTTGATACCAATTTTGAGGTTGGAATAACACAAAGTAACAAAATAGGGGAGGGGGTGGGTGAATTCTGACTTATCAATAAACATCATCAATTCTGAATTTTTAATCCGTCCCTGATATATGAAGTTAGGAAGTGTATTTTTTATACAAAATGTATAAGCATATAATAAGTAGAAAGAAAGAAGATGTAAAACTTATAGTGGTTTGGGAGACAAAGGTCACCATGTACACTCCACCAACAACTCTCTCTGAGATCTTGGTTATTTTCCCTAAAATGGCCATATTATCATAAGACAACACAACAAAAAATGAGTGCAGGCAGTTGACACATTTATAACAAGGGTAAACAATTAGATTTTTAGTTCTTTTACAAGGAACATGTTATACAAATCTTAGATTGAGATATTGATACTCCACTGCAACTGATCATGAGTAGTTGATACTCCAATAAATCAATAGATTTTTATTTGAAAGTTTGGTTTGAACTACAAAGTTTCAACAACATCAACTGATTGTATATATATCTTCTTCTTTATAAGTGATTGTCTTCAAGAGAGAGAAGATCTGATGTGATCATGTTTTCAAATGTTATTTAAATAAAAAGAACAAACATCTAGCATCAATAGTCTTACAATATTAAGAGATTGAAAATGAATGTATCCAAATTTTAGCGTCTTCCATGAATAACAAAGTCAGTTCTTATTGTAACAAATCAATAAAAGGCATGTATGAAAATGTATTTTAATGAAAACAAATATGATTTTGAAAAAAAATTATGTGACTACATTTTTTGAAAAAATCCATATTTAATATATAGAAAGAATCATATTTTTCTATATTCCATATCCATGAAAATCACTAGAAATATTTCGTATATTATATTTCAAAAATTTCTAGTAGATTTGTAACTTTCTTTAAAAAAAGTACTGAATTTTTCCATTGAATATGGTTCATTTAATCGGTCATAAAAATCCTTGAATTAGTGTTAAATGAGCATTGAAACAACCTGTAATTTATTTTAGAATGTTTCAATACTCTTGGATAAAATCGGGAATTTAAAACTCTGATGTTGAAAAGTCAAACATAGGGTTCCATCCTATAATGAAAAAAATACCAAACATAGAGTTCAACTATGTAGTGATCATATTACAAATGTGAGCATGATCATAAAATCTTTCTTCTTGAACAATATGTTTGTGTCCTAAAATTTAGGGGGCCTTACTTATGTAGTGTAATTTAACCAAACTTTCTTCTCTTGAAAAACATAAGGTCACTTTCACGAATAAGGTTATTTATCCAGAAATTCCTTCTATCATAGCATTAATGACCTATATATCCCTTATTTCAATGTAAGGATTAATAAAAATTTATGTTTCATGATCCATATGATCCATTCAATGAATTGAGTTTATTCTTGTACATTACATTCTGAACGTAGGGTTTGAACAGTGTTTCTAGAGTATATTATAACATTTTCGAAACACATTATTGAATATTCAATTAGAATTAAAATCCTGAATAATATTATTGAATAAATATTGTAAAGAAAATATGTTTTGTAAAATACAATTAAATTAATATCATTTGTTAAACAAATAATGGTATTTTTGGGAATCAATGTCAATAATATTTATAGATTACTGTTGAGATAATAAATTTTGAATAGATTTCATGAGTATGAAGTGATTCAAGACATAAGGTAATAGAATTTCATATAACTTTTTATTTCTATGAGATACATGATTTAATAACAACCTGTTCCATTTTTCTCTTGTGTATACTACCCATAGATATATTCAATTATTCTTAGAATTATATTTATGGGAATTTATATATTAATTCTATTATATTTATTTCGTGGTGTTAATGTTTCAAATGATAAAAATCGTAAAGAAAATATTGTCTCAATTTGTCTTCATTTAGACACATGTTTTGTTATAAACATTCATTATTTTTCAAGGTGTATATAAATCCATTTGACGTGATATATCATGGTTCTCCTTATTTTCATGAAATGTTTTAGCATAATGTAATCTCATTTTCATAAATAGTGATTATGATCAAATGTAACCATGTGGTAAAAGATTATATTGACAATCACAACGCTTTTCGAGATTATTTAGGATTACTTTCCTTTGATGAAATATTATTATCCATCTCCCACGAAAAATCATGAGTTTATTTATCATATATCTACTCATAATATATCTATTCATTTTATATTTTTTCCAAAACTTTTTTAATTAAGATAATTAAGAACATGTTTTTATGAAAAATCTGATGGTATTTCTCTATTCGGTTTGAAATCAACATTATATCAAAACCCAGGTTTCCAAAAATGTTTCCAAAAATGTTTTCAAATGATTTTTGAATATTGTTTTCAAGGAAAATTGATGGAATTTTTTTATGGTTTCCCCATCTTCCTTTATAAATTTTCAAATGTATTTTCAAAGAAAAAGATTTCGAAAAATGTCTTCTTCTTTAAAATTATTTTTCAATGAAAAAAAATTATATTATGATTATGAAATATTTAAAAAAAACATTTCAAAATTATACCCCATCTTTGTGAAAATACCTTATGGTTTCTCATTTATTTATGGTGAAATGGTCGAAAGGTTCCATTTATATTATTTATTTGGATGGTATATGTTTTGATGGAATTATGTTAGTGAAACACATTCCTCTTCCAAAGGTTTTATACTTGTGAAACCCTCTTCTTTTCTTGGGTTAGGATTTTATCAAATGAAAAGGAATGTTTATTTTCCCATTAGGTAAGATATGATTACATATTTTTTAAACCCAATTCATTTCATGGGATTATGATATGATGTTTATAAAACCAATATCTTTTTATGGGACATGATAAATTAAACAATTTTTTATCTTCTAAAACAAGTATAAATTATTTTATAATGATTTGGTTGGGACCTATAACTCCTACAAAATCATTGGATGATGATAAATATTATACGATATCAGTGGGTACATGGGATGTAACCCATTCCTGAAAACATGAAGGTGTAAAGGTTGAAGGTTTATTATAAAAATAAGTAGGTGCATGGGTTGTAGACCATGCCTGAAAAAAGAAGGTTCACAGGTTTTAACTAAATGTTGATGGTAATAGGGTGAATAGGTTGTTATATAACACTAAAAAATAGGGTAAACAGGTTGTTATCCCAAACCCAAAGGTGTTATATGGGTCATTTACCAAACCTAACTTGTTATAAAGGACATGGTAGATACCCTTGACTTATGATTATTTATGTTTATGTGTATGAAACCATTATGTGTCTTACTCATATTTCATGGTTTTATGGAGTATGATCTTGATTCCATTTTGATTCATTTCTTTTGAACATATGATCTTTATTCCATGATATATTTTTATGATTTTTGAAATGCATGGTCTGATATTATAATGTTATGATCACATTATCAGTCCCCTGATATAATTCTATTCTTACATATCTGTGTTGTTTACCCTAACCAAGCATTTGAGATCAAACATTTTTTTCTTCCTTCCATAGGTTAGGAAGATATAAATTTTTAAGATATTTAAAAGAGGTTTTATATCCATGGATAGACTAGTGGGAGATAATGTATCTATCCCTTGTAATGGTTTTTTTATTTCTATATTTCTAAAGAGACTAGACTAATACGGTTTTGTGAATATGTTTGAATTATGTTTTAAGTATTCCAAAATATTTATGTAACATTAATGTTTGAAAAGCGAGGTTCATTATAGGAATATACAAAATCAAACATCTACACCCTGAGTTTCTATGATATGTTGTGTGTGTCTTGTAAAAAATGTGAACAGTGACATGGCCACCAATCCATGTCCAAAAGATACATGGATATAAAATGAGAAGTGATAATGTGATGCATGGAACCCTTTAACACCATTTATTCTAACATGGATAGTGAGTCATGTGTTGGTTATGAAAAGAAAAGGATTAATGGTGAGGTGACACACAATGTAGACAACATTACACTTTGTGTCAATATTTATAAAACTTATACCTGTCATATATCCTTTATTTTGACTCATATTTTGGCCTGTCCGTAACCTATCCTGATTGTTGTTCCATGTTTTATGTGATATTGGTCTTCATAGTGGCCCAAGAGATATGATTCACAATTTTCCAAGAGTGATTCTCTTTTATGAGATTATTAACATTGGGAGTGATCGGGAAAGATCATCGTAAAGAATCTAAGAAGTGGTGGCATGCCCGTATCCTACCGGGGTACATGTCCTTTATCCACCTCGATGGTACTACCCTATTTCACCAAGATCATGGTCCCCTATAATTATTATATCGATAAAAAGGCAATACTCCCTTGTCACTCTAGGTTTTGAATATTCTATATAAGAAAATTGTAGTCTCCTATTTCACTAGGGAGAATTTCATCCATACTCATAGTACAAATATAGATATTGTACTTCCCTCTCTCACTAGAGAGAATGTCCTCTCTCCAAAGAGATAGTATTACCCTATATTACCATGGAATAGTTCCTCCATAATCATTGTACAGATACATAGGTGGTACATCATTATAGGGGTTGTGATTCCTCTGTCTATGGAGATGGAACCCCAATGACACACTAATCATGGGTCCTCTATACTCACTATAAAGATGCATATGTGTTACTCCTTAATCACATTAGGATGAAGGCCCTACATACATGTTATACTTATACTAAGGTGATGCTACCATGTTGAGGTCGTAGGTCCTCTATCAATTGTGATTATCCTACCTTATCGTAGTAGGGTGTGGTTCCCTTTTATTCTATACAATGATATAGATACAGGACTCCCCTATACAGGAACGTAACCTTTATCTACTAAATGGAATTATCCAAATCATACTATGGTTTAGTTACTTTATCATCTAGATATTACACTCTCTTATGCTATGGAGAAGTGGCGAGGTGAGTTCCCTCCTTTTGATTTCATTCGACAAACACGTGAGATATTGGGAATCGATGATGTACCTTTGGAGTGACTTGAAGAATCACCATCTTAGGCTATGTTCTGAGGTCACTCATCTAGGATTGTTATATATATATATATAACTGTGTTTTTGGGTCTTTTCCCACTTTATTTAGGGTGATATGAATACTTATATCATGTCTTATTCCCCCTTTCTACTTAGTTAACACATCCAAATAGATATGTATATACTCCCCCAGTTATGGGATTTTCCATATGTGTCATGCATTATGTGGATGAAACAAATATCAATGGTGGATGTTATGGAGCTTATCAATTATTGGCATTATATATCACATACAATGGTCAGTCTTGGAGACCTAGATCTGGTCATTATGAACATTTCATTTTTATTTTCTGTCATGATAGGAAATCATATATTGGTGGGTGTGTAGTTTGACAGTTGAATTTTTAGCTTAATCATTCACACACATTTGTATTCCCTAGAAGTTATTTGATGCATATTATTTACTCTATAGGATATTTTGTTTTATTATTATTTCTCTAAAAATATTTATGGAGATGTTTGGGTGAGAGAATATATGTACATTCAAAAAATTCTTCCCACATTAGTTATTCCTTCGCAACACCTTTTTTCCATCCCCAAGACTATAAAGGTGGGATTTTGGTTTTGGAGGCCCGACCATCCACTTTCCAAGTATGCGCAGATGGGTCAGATCACTATAGAATTGTATTAGATGTGGTTTGAATTTAAGATAATATTTGAATTTTTTCTCTTATGAGGTTTATTTGGGAATTTATATAACTAGCGATAAAGGGTCTTCAACATTTATTTTTTCCTAGGGAACCCTGTGTTTGTGTGAAAATCAATGTATTAATTCACAATGATTCTGATGACCTATGTTTTGAATTTCCATAATGATTTATTGATTAAAGGGAACATTGGTACCAGAATTATTGGAGATTAAGTACTTTAATTAATTTTATTGATTGAGATCCCCATATATATATGTTAATTAACCATGGTTATATTATCTCCTTTTATGATATTTCCTAGATAATATCTAGTGAGGTTTACCAAGAAGATTTTAGTGTTCAAATCGATGAGTGATGAGGTATCCCTCAATAGGGTTAGTCACGAGGCTTTCATTATTCAATATGGTCAAAATGTGGTTCTTTCTCCCATTGATCAGTTAATAGAATGACTTTAAATGGTTTAGAGGAATGAAATATGTTATACTGAGTTGTGTATGATTCTTTTGGTGCAATATTATTATGAGTAGGGTTTAAGATCCTATAATAAGTTTTTAAGGAATGGGTCACCTAGGATGTAGGTTTAGAAGGACCCATGGATAATAGGTGTGTGATACAAGTCACGAAACATTCGGTTTCAATAGAGATCTCGGGGAAAGATTCATTATTTGAGGTTGAAAAATTTCTATGATTTTATTGGTTATGGATATTTAATGAGGGATTCTTCTACCCAGAGGCCCCAAGAGTGTTTTAAGGTAAGAGATGTGTTTGTACTTCATTTTTTTCCATACTTTTAAAAATTTGTAAGATCCAGTACTTTTTCGTTATTTTATAATCCTTTTTTGGGGATAACCAGAGCAATGGTGAGGATTTATTTTGGTAATGATTGACATTAATTTGGACAGGCATGGAAGTCATTGCCTCCTAAAGCAGAAAATTATGATGTGTTTTGGATGATTAACTTTGAATTTTGTGTTTGAATGTTTTTGTTGTGATAATTTGTCAAATTAGTCCTTGTTTGTGGTAAGTATCCAAGAATATTAAATAATGAGTACCAAGCTGTAGGATCTCATAGAGGCTTCAAGTGTGATTCGAGGTATTCCATGTGTCTTCACTTCCCCATTTATGTTTTTCACGAGGGGTCATGGGCCCCTATTCCCCTAATCACATCTCTTATATGATACCTTCGGATACAAGTGGATACTTCTTTCTTGACTTTTGTTTTTGAGGATCTTGTATAGAGGATCAGTTATCTCACAATTCTACCAATTGTGTGACCCAACTGTTGGTAGAGATAGAGCGTGACATGGAATCTCTTTCTAGTGGCGGTGAGTCCCTCTTATGTTTTTCCATATTATGTATTCATTTCTACCATATTTTCTTAGATTATTTATACCAGTGAGTCTAGTAGTGATTCTAGATTGATTGGATGGACTTTTCAATCTTTTATATGGACTGACAATAGATAAATAATTATGAGTTCAGGTGTAAGTGGTTATGACCGACCTCTTATTATTTAAATAGTGATAACTATGAGGTAGTATATTCTATGATCTTTTTTCCTACATTGGTGGTGGATAATTATAGTGTATTTGCAAAAAAAATTATGGGTTTATATCTACACTGAGAATTAGTATTCCTGAAGGAGTAACATAATGGGTCACCCTTTATTGTTTTTGATATCACGTCAAATGGTACCCATTGAGCTTCATATGCTAAATGTGAAGTCATGAGTTTATAGATAAAGTGGTTTTCTAATACATTATGGGTTCACCTGGGAAGACCCATGTTGTTTTAATAAGATTATAATGAGTGCATATTGATGGGAATGAATTGGTGACACATGAACTAGGAGACATGGAAAAGAGTATCCACTCCTTAGAATCATTTATTAATTCTACTTGGGGTTTGGGGAAAAGTGGTTCCTAGAATTTTACCTCATGATAATTTATTAAAAATTTAGTTTTCGAGTGTGATATACTTGAAGTTCCTTTAGAAGATTATTTTTGATGTCTTGAGTTCGGGGTGACACTATTCAGTGTGTAATATTTTTTAGCAGAGTTTCCAGAATTTTGGAATTGATCCTTAAAAATTTTATGGAAATGTTTATGGAATTATTATTCGACAAAATCCATGAGTACGTAGTGACTAATTTGGATAATAAGAGACAATAATGGATGGTGTAGTTTACATCCAGTCGATAGCTATTACCCCTCTAATTTTTCAAAGAGAGAGGGAGGTAAAACATAGGGATATATATTGTGAGGTGTTGTGTGACTAGATATCTGTTGGAGACATTCGTGATGGATTTTATGAATATGGGAAGATTAACATCATTATTTTAGGATGGACTCTAACACCAGTCATGATGTGAAAAGTGGTATTGAGGAAGTTATTTCCCGATAACAGTATATATTGTATAAGTGTGCTTGTACAAACATATCTTGTAATTTTTTGGGAAGCCCTGGAATTTGCATCATGTTTTCAAGAAAAAATATTTTTTTCTCACTTTTCTAGGGGTGATTAAAAATAGTGTTTTTTGGAGAGTTTGTGACACTTTTCATTGGAGGAGGTCGTCAAGATTCATGGAATTACCTTGAATGTCATAGCTCATTGTGATTGTTACATCATGGGATAATTAGGGGTGGATATGGGAATCCTATGGGGTCTCTGTTGTAGTTATGCATAGTGTTTTTCTATAAGGGGAAGTTCATGTAAAGTGGATAGTTTAGGTTTTGGTAAATATGCTTCAACTTTTCATATTGAGTTTTTTCTGTAGATGGGAGGATCATGTACCACCATTTGAGTTTCTAAACCATAATTATTATCATTCTACCACCGATGTAACAACTTTTTGATGCCAAGCATGACGAACCATATATGAAAAAATCATACTAGTTGGGGATAGTGGGTGATAATAATCAGACCCTCGTTTTGGTTATAGTAATGGTTTTAAAGGTGCAGTTGAACTAGGGGTAGATGTAGACTAGCTATATAAAACCACGAGTCCCTTATGCACCAATGAAAACGAAATTTGTGTTTATTATTTAAAGAGGATTATCCTAGGAGATAGGATAAATTTGTGGTTCATATGACATTTTTTTCTTGGTGTTGTGTCGAATTAGTGAGGTGGTGTACATCAAAACCTCATAACAAATTATTTTTTGTTTCTTTTTTATCCACAAATCATAGAAAGTGATGTATGTATATGACACATTGTAAAATATTGAATTGGGTTAGCTAGGTTGTGAGAGTGGAGTTTATTTTTGGAAGGATCTAGTGACATTGAGAATTGATAGATAAAGACCTTTATTTAAAACTTCTTTCCTTGGTGGAATTTTGTTTATAGAATAGGAAAACATTGAGGGGAGATCATGGGCATGGGAGAAACAACTAAGATATCAATATCTCCACCTTTTTCCATAGTTTGTTCTTTTTAGGGATGAAATTAATTGAAGTAGGTAATAATATATAGAATCTATTTTTTCTTATAAGAAATTGAAATATTTCATGATTTATGTATAGAGTTTCATAGTGAGACAATGCATAATTCCAATACTCAGTGATCCCAAAATTTGTTTTTCTAAAAATATTAAATATTTTTATATAACACACATAGTGTTGTTGATAAATAATGGAATTTATCTTACAAACTATCTTGAATTAGAATAATGATACCACAAATGAATTAGGTTCATGTGGTTTACCCTATGAATAACTTAATGTTCGTTAGCACTAGAAATTTAGATGAGGTACCTATTAGTGGATGCATTAAGTTGATTAATTAACTAATTTAATTAATTCATTAAATTACAAAAAATATATTTCCCCCTATATGTATCCTTCTGAAAACAATATCTTAGGATATCTACATAACCATGGGATCGTTGGAAGGAAGATCCATCGATATTCATTGGAGATTCGAGATCGAAAGATGATTGATGATCATATCTTGGTGAATTGGTAAGAACTTGACATAAAAGTCCTTCCCCATTACAAGTGAACACATTATTCACCAAATATTGATCCAATCATGATATAGGTCCAGTAAATTGTAGTATATTAAAATTATTAAATTATATATCATTTAGTTATCTTATATTCTTAGATATGAGATTAGTTTAATATTCCACATGATACCGTGTTTTGAATTAATCTTTTTATTTGATTTATTCTTAGGGTTTCCATGTTTTCAACATGAATATATACGATCTATGATTGTTGGAAAACAATGCCAAACCAATTATTTATGCACATTATTTTTTGTTCCATTACCCACCTATTCTTCATGTTTTTCCCCATTCATTATGTTTATATCCATTGGTTTTCATTTCCGACTTTCTTTGGGATGAACTAACTACATTAATAATTTCCTATATAAGCCCCTCTTTAGTTTTTGGGGAATCCTTCTAGGTATGAATATACCTACCCATTCCTGGAATTTTCTCAGACGTGTCATGTCTTATAGAGGTGATTGATAGATCAGTGGTGGCATTAGTGGAGCTTAGGGATACTAGGGGGAATTGACCTTATATGGGGGTCGTGCATAGATATTAAGAGCCATGCCCTCTCAACATTGCTTTTTATGTTATTATATGGTTAGAACATCTTCTTTGGGTGGGATATTTTTTTTCCATTTTCATTTCCAGTTTAGTCAATCAGACTATTTTATATTATCTATAGTTTATTTCATTATTGATTTTTATTGTAGATGTTATTTCATTCCATAATTATTCTTCTTCACCTTTGAATGATGATTTTTGGGTTCATGATTATAGCTACATTTAGAAAATTACTCCAATAATTATTATTCCTTCTTGTCACTTGTATCTGGCCCCTGGTCTACAAAGGTGATCTTGGGGTGGTGGTCGCGTGGTCTTCTACCGACTATCATGTCCATTATAGGTTGGGTAGCTACATCAATGATATCAGAGAAGATTTTTCTCTGGGATATATTTCTAGGATATATATTAATGTAGTGGTAAGGTTTCATAGAGTAAAACATTTAATTGTATCTGATTGAGATCGAAGGGTTACCTCGATGTTTTGGTTAGGACATCAACAATACCCCAATACAAAATTTAATTTCAGAATTTTGTATCATCATCAAGAATATATTCAGTATAATAGAAAAATTAAAACCATAAGAGATTTGTTTTAGACTTTTTCTATTGATTTTAATGGTTTCACCAATCTATTGTTGAGTATTCATACCTCAAAATATTTCACTTGAGTGTTGAGATAGATCATTATAATCTATCTATAGAAAGAATCATAGAACTATAATGTGTTGGTATGATGGTGGGGAAAGGGAGATATTGAGACATGATCTAGATGTAGAAATAGTAGGGAAAGCTAAATCCATTCAACATCACATCATGGAATATCATAGTTAACAGAGAAGTAAGGAAAATAGTTACCAGTGTGAGGTGGATTTCAGTGTTGGAAATAATGTTTTTATACGAATTTATCCACGGAATATGATTATGATATTTTGCAATAATACATTTATGATAAATTAGTATATTATCCACTTAAATATTCTGGAGCGAGTAGGGATGGTTCCTTATCTCTTGTATATTTCACTAAAATTCTATAAAGTCCATAAAGTCTTCAATTTATCTATCTTAAGGATATTCATACCTAGACCTTAACATAGAGTAAAAAAAGGTCACACCAATAGAAGGAGATGTATCTTAAAATAAAAAACACATAAAGATTTTAGATCACATAGAGTGAGTGCTACAAAACAAAACCACTCACCTTGTCAAAGTTGTTTGGTCGAACCACCAATTTTAAGACACTACAGGGGAACATAAGGATACGATAAGGCAAAATATTCCTCAATTATATTTATAAAAGTGACATAATTATTAGGGGAAAAATAATTTTATTGGAGGTAGGATGTAACACACCAATATTGTATTAAATATTTCTCTATTTAGATATAATTTCTTTGATAACTTGCACTCAAGGAAGAACCAAGTTCTAAAGAAGCACAATATACTATTAATATAATAATTTTATCTTGACTATCATAACCTATCCATTTAAATTGGAGAAATGAATAGAATTTTTTTTAATTATGAATAATGGTTTTTTATAAAAAACAACATTAACAAAGTACACAATATTTGGTATGGTTCTTATATATTTGAATATATTATTTTTCTAAAAAAATGTTTTGATTTATTTTTTTAAATAATAATAGAAAATTTTACCACTTTTAGAAAAATAATTTAAAAAATAAACTTCATTTTTCAAATCTACATGTAAAAATATTCTATGTGTTACTTTTATTAATTTACTAAAAATATTAATTTTTATATGAGTAATAAATAAATATTTGTTTTAAAGTTTCACTATTTGTTTAAAGAATTTACATGATCCAATTTTTTTAAAAATGTTGTTAATAATAAAATTAGTTCTATTTGATATTTATGTGTATAATTATGGTAATTGATATAAATTTCATATTGAATTTTTATATGAAAACGATTTATAATTATAAAAAGTTTTTATGTGAAAAGAATCTTTTTTTGTTACCGCTCCTATATTAATTTTAAATTAAATTCAAAAAAATATATGAATTTAATTTGATAAAATGGATTTAATAATAGGAATAATAATAATTTATATTATATAATATGTTAAATTAATTTTTGGTCATATGTATTAGTAAAATTAATAATGACCAATTTCTGAGGTTAAAAGTAAAATTGGATTTTCTGTGTTACGTACGCATATTTCAAAATTAATTTTTTCAAAATATAATATTTATTTAATATATAGGAATTAATATTTATAATAATAGGGTTAAAAGTTTCTAATATGTTTCTTTTTTTATCTTATTCTTAAATGATGAATTACCCAGGTATGGAAAAATAGACTGGTTATCGTGGTGAAAATTAAAATGGTAAAAATTGGAAAACAAAATTAATAAGGAATAATATCATTAAAAAATATTAAATTTATTTTCTAGATTTTCATATGGAATATATATTCTTCATAATTAATTATTTATAAATTTTAGAAATTCATTGGGTGAGAGAGACTTCTATTATTTTTTTGGAATGTACGAAAATTTCACTGCTCCTCAATTATAAAAGGAAATTTCCTCCCTCCACTTATTAAAACTAATTAAGAAACTTTTATTGAAGAATTATTTAAAAATTCATTCCCCAAAATACTTATAATCATTATGGATCTTCTTGAAACAAAAAAAATACCATCTATATGGTCCTTAATATGTGATCCAAAGGAGGTTGTTCTACGAAAAGGTAATTGTCTTAACTACTCTATTTAATTTCACTTCTTCTCTTAATAACTCTATTCATGTACTAATAATTTCAATATTATAAGAAGAATATATACCATATACTAATGTTTAATTATTTTGTTTTTGAAAATAAAAATATCTATTCTTCCATAAAATGGGAAACTAAACAAAAGATCGTGTGTATGACATACTACCACCTTACTATCTAATATAATTTATATTCTATTACCACCTATTATTGGTGGATATAATTATTGAGTTAAATTATATATTTTATATTTATAAAATAAATATACCTATGGAATAAAAATATAATATATATACAATATTACATTCCATTTTTTGGACATATGATAACATCACACATGTGTGCGGAAGATTATCTCCTCACGAAGCGATGAGTTCTTTATTCACTTACACATTTCAAGGAAAGTAATAATGATATGTTTGCTGAAAATATTTTATATATATGACAGAAAAATTATTCTATAATATTAATAGATTATTTACCTTTGTTTTTTTCATGCGTCAAGAAATTGGAAACAACGTTCATGTCTACTTATGACCAACCATCTCCTTTAACATTGTAATTAATTTTATATATAAAAATATAATAGATTAATGTAAATGAAAATTAAATTAATATTTATTATATTAATATCCTGGTTAAAATAAAATAAATTATGAGAACATGATTAAATTTAAATGAAAGAAAATAATAAACCAATACACACATGAATTATAAGGAATTTATTTCTTGAAACATGATTTTAACATGGAATTATTAATAAATGGGGAATAAAAATTCATAAGTAAATCATATATGGTACGACATATATATTTATATGAATTTTTATATTATATATTTATAAGTAAATAATATTTATTATACAATAATTTTGAATGAGTATGAAGGAAGTCAAGACATGAGGTAAGATAATTTCATCTCAAATTATTTTCTTTGGAAGAAATGATATGTTATAAACCGATACTATTTTATAATTTATATATAAAGAAACTTTTATATATTATATCATGAATTTATTTATTCTAATGGTATTTAAATTTTCATTTGACATTATTATATCAGAGGGTGTATGAATTAAAATATACACAAGTGGTAAAACTTTTATTTTACCATCTCATTATTTATTGGGATTATTTATGATTATGTTTTTGATGTTCAAATATTATGATACAACGATAACGAAACAAATTTATTTTTTTTATAATCTATCTATTTTATAAAAAGATATATTCTTCTCTTAATTTTACTCTCATTATGTAATCACAATTCCAATAGAATATTTTAAGGAACAAAGGATATTATTTCTCTATTTAGTCGAAAATACATTTTTTCCATATCCATGTTTTCTGAAAGTATTTTAAATAAATTTCTTAGTAATTTAAAATTATTAAATTATTAAATTTGTACCCATTTTTTAAAATCTAATAAATGTTTTAAATTTAATATTATTTTTTTCACGATGAGGTATATTTTTACTTTTTTCTAAAATGTGAAAGGAGTCATTATTATAATCTGTACAACATGAATGATATTTTACCAAATCAGGACCACTAAAAGTTTTAATGAATCCATTATTTGTTTAAAATATAAATTAAAAAATAGTTTATAAATTTTTTTTATGATATATTATTTTCAAAGAGTTTATTTTCAATGTGGAAATCCTCTTTTTTATCATGAAATGTTCCATGTGATATTTTAAAATTATTGTCCATCTAAGATGAAATAATTTGATATTATTCATTATTTACTAGAGATATGAACCATTTATACCATTATTATTATTTATTTAAATGTTTTGTGTTTGTGAATATAATATTTTTATGAAACCTGTTCTGTTTTCCCAGGGTTATGGTAACATGGAATGATGAATTGTTTATGAGACCTATTTATTTTCTACAAGTTATTATATGATTAAACATTTATGAAAACCATTTATTTTTATGGGTATTGATATGGAGAATTTTTTGGGCTCTTGTGAGAAAAATATGTAATGTTTTCTTAATGTGATTGGTGGGACCTTTAAATCTTTCAAATTCAAGGGGCAATTACTGATATATTATGAGATAAAAATGATTAGAATGGGGGGTGAACCTAGTCCAGTAAGGGTTATTTTACACTATGATAGAGTATAGAGTAAACTGTGAATAATAATAATTTTTTTAGTGAACCCATTACAATATTATTGTTCTATAAATTTCAAATAATTCCAAAGGAAATTATTTTACAAGCTCATGTGGACACCATAATTCCATGTCTTATGCTAGTTTTATACTTCTACGACTTATGTTCTTTGATTCCATTATAATTAATGTCTTATAAAATACCATTATTTTTAACATGACATGTGTTTA
Source organism: Viscum album (assembly GCA_963277665.1). Classification (NCBI taxonomy): domain Eukaryota; kingdom Viridiplantae; phylum Streptophyta; class Magnoliopsida; order Santalales; family Viscaceae; genus Viscum; species Viscum album. The sequence continues at coordinate 1,210,319,029 of OY728153.1, read as the reverse complement.
TGATTTATGATATCAATATTATTGTTTCATAATTCTATTATCATGTTCTCATACACTTAGTCTCATGTTATATTGATATTTCCCTTGTTTAACCTTATTGGCAAAACGACTTCACAATTTATTATCCTTACATTCCCCATTGTATGAAGAAGAGTTTTATGTCTGATTTTTATAATAAGGGTTGTAGTTATTAATAAATATGTGGGAGATGATATGGGACTCTTATGAAGCGGTCTTTATATGTCTAATTTTTCAATGGAACTAAACAAAAATGATTTTAGTATGTATCATTATGTTATATAGAGAATATTCATCAATTAAGAAGAAACAATTATGTATGGGAATTTTGGGTTTCTCTAGACATAGGATCAAAATGTTTTAGATATGAATTAGAGAGATTAATTAGGTATATAATCCACTCCATAACTTATTTTTGAGACATCATGTAAGGATTTATGAATTTTTGTCATAATATTTTTAACGTGTAAAATAATTAACATTTAGTTTGGTAATAAAATTTTGAGCATGTTTATAAATTTTAATGAAAAAAATAAAATAATATAATTTAATAGTTTTAAAATAATGATTTTAATTTATAATTTAATTAAAAAAATTAATTTTAATAAAATTAACATTCAAAATTAACCCACATGACGTGAAAAAATAATTTGTTAAGAAAGGTGTGACTTTATGGTTTAAAATTATGTGTAATTAAAATTATTAATGTTATTATACTATATGATATAAAATAGTTTTTTTATAAAATAGTAATTTTTTCATGGATATAATGTAAATGAAATAATTATTTTAACCAAAAAAATATGTAATTAAAATAAAAGACTGGAACGGTTTTAAAATCGAAATAAAATGTCCCTTAAAATTTAAAAATGGAGTTGTTCTATGGTCAAAATAATATTTTAAAAAATATATAATAACTTATAAAATAAATATTTAATCATTTAAAAGGTTTTATATAACTATAGAGTATTCTCATATATTGATAATGTCTTAAAATTTATCATTTTGGTAAAAACTGTATATTTCACGATAAATATAAAATTTCATTATATAAAAATTTTATAAATAAGCCTACTATGATAATTTTTATATTATAGAATCAAAATTTTATTCATTTTACCTTATTATAACTCTGAAAAAGTTTATATTTATCTTTTGAATAAAAATAAAAAATATAAATATGAAATTCATTTTTAAATGGTCTTTTTAAAAATTAAGTGTTTTTATATTATTTCATACCAATAAATAATCTTATGAATATTTACATATTACATTATAGATAAAAATACCGTATATTATGACAATTTGATTTTGGAAGTGGTGAATATATTTTATTTTGGGATATTACCAAATAGTTTAATAAATAGTTATTTAAATAAATATCCATTTTTATATTAACAAAATTTCTTTTAAACATAATCATTTTTACAATTTTCAATGGATATTTCTTTTATAGAGGATTTCTTTTTTATATAATAATTAACCAATTTGATTTATCTCATATTAGTTCAAGGTTTAATGTAAAACAAGTTATGAAAGATTGTATTAATTTAGAATAAAAATATTTTCAAAAATAAAAGGGTGTTACATTATCCCCTTAAGTAAATTATTCTCACCAAATTCTAATTATCATTCACTAAAGAAATAATATATTTAATCCATAATAAACTAAATATATATTTTCTAATGAGATTTTAATATCACAATAATAAAAACTAGGTGAGTCCTCATTTTCCATAAAATAGACTGAAACCAAAAATTTTAAGTTATGTCATATATTTGTAAAAAATATGGTTCATTATTCAGTTAGAGGAATTTATAGGGTCATACCATTCCATGAATAATTTTCATGATTCTATTTCCAAAAAAATAATAAATCCCAAAACGATATTATTCAATACAATAAAATTATATAAGAGGTCTTGTGTATATAAAAACTCAATCCTAAGGTGTATTCTCTAATGACAATTATATACGATCCTTTGACACTTTCAATTTAACTATGATATAATTGGATAAACATATAAACCGATCATATTATCATAATATTTCAAATTTTATATCACTATTAAGTTCTCTATCCCAATAATATGTCACCAACTATGACTTAAATACTTTATACTATTTTTTATAGCGAATGTAAATTTACAAAATCATAACCTCTGAGTGTGTCTAATTTGGTGTGTACTCTTTGGAACACTCATCATACACTAGTGTGATGAGTATACTGATAAGAAAAATTGACTTATACATGGTTATTAGCCCTAGTTAAACATATTACACAATAAATACAACTATCTAGTATGAAGTAAAAAAATTTAATTACTAGGAAACCACATAATATATAATTTTCCAAAACATTAAAATTTTATCATATATTTAGACTTATATAATAGATTTTATCTACAATTATCTCATCATAATCCCCCAAATAAACTAAAGAAATCAAAAAAATTAACTAATCCCTACTATGTGGCCAACTATGGAACCCCAAACATATACTCCCAAGTATGGTGCTAAAAACATATAAATTTATCATAGTCTATGATACAATGTGTCAAGAACCTATATTTGTTTACATCATTTCTATAAGTTAATCATTATATATAAAAATAATCTAATAATCCCAACCATTAAAGGTTTATTGTCTTTCAAGATCAAATAAATAAATAATATATCATGATACCTATGAACATTTATCTATTATCAGACCACACCAAACTCACTTATAGGAACCTCAAAGGTTATACTATTATTCCAAACATGGGGAATGGAAACCTAATAAAGGGGTGAACTAAAATGATTACTATTGTTTTTTTAAAAATCACCATGGTTTAGATAATAAGGGTATGGGAAACATGAGTGGGGTAGAAACATATTATTACAAATATTAAGGAACTATATGATTTTTTTTCATTAGTCATTATTGAAGTAAATGAAATATGAAAATTAATAAACATATTCCCTGGTAAAGGGTAGTGATAAAATTAGGATGATCCAAGAGACATAATTACTATCATATATAAAATAATTAATAAAATTAAACATATAATTATAAGTAATTATTACCCAAATATAGGCATATAATATTTTTAGAACCAATTTACCCACATCAAATTCATTAAACCATATTTGGTTAAAGAATATTATATCTTATTCCCATAATAAAAATTGTGAAAAATCCTAATGTATCATTTTTACTCAATAGACTTGTGAAAAAAATATTCCGACATTGCATCTAGACCAAAAATATGTCAACGATGCTTCCCAAATCCCATTTAGACAAAAGGTTTTGAAAAAATATTATCACATGAAACTCAGACAATTAACATGAGAAAAAAGCCTCTCAAATCAAATTCACATAAAAAACATATGGTCAATCTTGTTTAATAATGTACAGAAAACATTTATCATATCATGGGATGTGAAATCATAACCAATGAACTGATGGGATATATAGTACCCTCAAATTTAAAATAATAATACATATGACATTAATTAAAACATGAAAACATTAATAAATCAAAAGCCAATTAATTAAACCATTAAAAAGAGGTTGTTTTCATGAAATTAGTTTACAATCACATTTCCAAAGTCATATAAATAATGATGATGGATAGTGGAATAATATTATTACAAATGAAATTTATGGAGAACAAATTATTTTTTTATAGATTAAAAATAACTTTTTGTGATTTTTGGATAAACCACAGGAAACTTTATAGTCAACACTCCATTTTTAAAGGCTTAATATCTCCTAAAAATAATTTATTAAATGAAATAAATAATCTAGATTAAAACATAAACATTATTTTTATTAACCAAAAGTCTGTTTCTGAGAAAAAAATTTATAAGATAAACACACATTAAATAATATTCTTTGAGTAGATATAAAAATACTCTAAAAATCATTTAATCAGAAAAGATAATACATAAACCCCTTTTAAAATAAATAATTCAGTTTTAAAATAAATCTTTTGATATACAAATAAAAATTTAATTTAGTTTTATAGCTATAAAAAATCTAAAATAGTTTTGAAAACCATTTTAAACTATAGAAGGGAAGTATTATAAATAATAATTAGAAAATATAATAGGAAATCATAAAATTATTTTGAGAATTTTTTTACAATATTCATAAAATATGATGTTATGGATCACATTAAAAATAATGTTTCCTAGTAGTAAAGATAAATTATATTTAAATAAATTCATAATATGGAAGAAAAAAATAATGGAAGAAGAATACTAATGGTGATTTAATATTACTCAATGAATGTAGTTCAGTAAAAAAACAATCTTTCACTATTATTATCATTGATATTGAAAATTGTCTAATGAAAGAACCTGATAATACTATTCAAAAAGGTTAAAATTCATTAATATTAAAAAATGAATTCTTTAGGATGTAATAACACAATATCAAAGATATCATGGAGTATAGTAATAAATATGTATTAAGGAATTCAATTTGAGGAATATAATCCCTTATGACATTAGAAAACTTTGAATCAAAACCCCTTCAAGGATATGATTTCAATTGAAAAATTAAACATGTTAATAACTATAGGATCATTATAAAAAATTAAATGGGTATTAGATAGACAATTTCAATGAAAAAATGGTGTATCGTAATAAATATGTTCCAAGGGGTGATAATTTGAAATTAGAAACCCAAACCTTGTTACTAATTCACTCGGTTCATAAACCTATCGTTATAAATAGTTAAATGACATTTTTCTATACCTTATTAATAGTACTATTCATTTATATATCATTTATTATAGACCATTTTTATAAAATTTAATTTATTTATTATATATTTTAATTATTATGTTGGTAATTTGTGTTTGTTTGGTCAATTTCTATGTAAATTTTTTTTATGTTGACCATGGTTAAATGTGTTGTGAAATAACATCATTTTCCCTAAAATGGTATGGGAGTATTAAATTTATTATATCATTTGATTAAAATTTTACATTACTATATATTTTATAATAATAACTCCAATAAAGAAAGGTAAAACTATATGTTCAATTTATGTGATTAAATTCACTATTAGTGTTTATTATTAATATTATTTATTGGATTTAAAATTTTATATTTATATTATATTAATAGTGACATATAGAACATTTTTTATCTTAATAGAAAATTTTAATGTCATCCATGATTGGTGGTTATGTAAAACAAAATATGTTATCTCATGGAGAGGGAAGTCCCCATGTACACACATACGTCATTTTAATTTTCCATAGAACGAAAGGAAGGAAGGAAATTAATTATATTTCTAAAAAAGTAAAAATTATTTAAATATCACATTAATCAATTATATATATATTTATGGAATCCCATTTATGTTTTCTATGAAAAAAGATGATACCACTTCCTGGGGGTCAAAGCGTACATTTATGCATGATCAATGTTATTATATTTTAAGTTGTGGATGGAATATAATAAAAAAAGGGTTATTATATTAATAGAATAACACATACCTATTATAATATCATTGATTATTTTTATGTTACCATTTTTAGGATTAATTTGGAAGATAAATATTACGATAAAAATGATAATGAATAATAATACTCACATTGAGACCATGAACATTATCTTTAATGTCATCTTGGAAGTGAAGGTATTAGGATAACTTATGGTGACTGGGGGAATTTTTATGTTCATATTTCCACTATTATATTTAATTTGGTTTGGTTTCTTATAAATTTATAAGGTCGGGTTTAACATTGATAAGATATAATAGATCTCCTTTCATAATTGAATAAAATCACACATTTACCGACACATATTAATTTTCAATAATGTTAGGATCGTATTCATGGGTAAATGGTTTAAAAATATTTTAATATAAATTTTAGATTATTTTTGGTCATATAATCCTCTCCAAAAATCATTTAAAAGAGTTTATAGAGTGATTTAAGGAATTTTTTTCTTTTTAATCTTTTACACAACTAAATATTAACATTATTAATGACCTTTTATCCTTAGTTGTTAATTTTAGTGACCAATATATAAAATTACCTTACTATATAATTTTAAAAATCTTAATTTATAATTTAAAATCATTTTATCCGATAAAATTTCTATGGTTTGGAAAAGACTATTTGAAAATTAACATTTATTGCATGTAAAAATAGTATTTAGAAAAAGTTTATTTTTAATAATAAAATTAATTAATAAGTTAAAATTATCAATGTTCCTAAATCACGTGACATAAATTAGTATATTATTATTCTTTTATTTCAATTCATTACAAAAAAATTACTTTTCTGTAAAAAAGTGTTCAATATAAGAAGAGGCTGAAAACTGTTTTTAACTTCGAGTGAAATGTTACCAATATTCTAATAATTAAACATATGTTTTCTATATTAAAAATAATGTGTGGAAAACAATGTTTTAATCTGTAAATAAATATTTAATCAAATAAAATTTTTTATAAGCTCATAAGACCTTATCATATATTGATAAATTCAAAAAATGTACAATTAAAAAAAATTATTTTTTCCTATTCATTTAAAAATAAAATATTTTAGGAAAATATAAAAAATTGATACTAGGATAATTTTGAGATTATAAATTAACTTTTTCATTTTATCAAATTAAAAATCCATAAAATATTATATATCTATATTATCAATGAAAATGTAAAATATAAATATGAATTTATTTTTTTGAAAATTGCATGTTTTGAACATTTTGTTTTTTAATACTATCTCATACCAATATCTAATTAATTAATGTCTAAATATTGGTTTATATATTTAAATATCATATATTAGTATAATTATAATTTAAAAGTGGATAATTTAATTCATTAGGGTAAATTACACAACAGTTTAAAAACAATTATTGAATAAAAAATCTTTTTACATTTCAATTTTTTATCGGTATAATATGAGAGTTTTAAATTAATTAATTTATTTTTATTTAGTAGTTGTTTTATATTTCTAATTAGTTTGATAATAATAATAAAATATTATGTTACACCTTTTTTTAGTTTAGTTTTCTATGTGAAAACAGTTATCCAACATAGTATTAAGTTAGAGGAAAATATATTCCAAAATATAAGGGTTTTACAACAAGACCATTCTATGGTCATGTTTTCTTATCCAAATATATTTAAAAAAATAGTAATATGGCCCAATATAAATTTTACTATGTAAGTAAGTTCAAAAATCAAATATTTTGGGATGAATTTAGAGAAAGAATTCTATTGTTACGTGATCCATTTGAGGATATAAATGATATGGTTAGAGCCATTAAACAACACATATTAGAATACATTCTCATCTAGATATATAATCTCCATTGGTTTTTTCTCATATGAGATATAATGATATAGTAGTATAACCTTTGAGTTCAATAATTGTGAAGGATCATGTATGAAATTATCCCAAAGAGATACATAGAGCAGTTCACGAACCTGAGTGAGTTTTAGTGAAAGTTCCAATAGGAAATATTCCTTCCCGATATGATCAAAAATCTCAAATAAAAGATATATTTAGGTATTTTTATTTAAATAATTATATTAAATAAAGTTATTTTTATACACTGTAATCCCATATTAAAAAATGATACAATTTGGTGCCAAATTACCATGAAAGTGTCTATATTATTATTTAATTTTCATAAAAATTACAAGTGTGACACTCCCCTAACATATAAAAGAGAACCTTCTATACTATATTCTCTATAAATCCCAATTCTCTTAGTATGAATGATACATTTTCAAATAATCTCCTTGTATTCTTATCTTTAAACCTGAGCTATTTTTCTTCCCAAAAAACCCATCCATGAATCCTTAATGTTTTTATCGACGGAGGATACCCAAATAAGGGTTATATATTCTATAAAATATTTTTCATAGTCCCTTATTCTTAAAATTCCTCAAATTTTTCGATAAATTTTTTAAAATAATGGGTCTAGTTTCTTTGAAATACTTAATTTTTATTATGTTACTTTTAAATTCATATCCATTCTCATTCTCATCTATTTGGAAGATGATAATGTTGCTCATACATAAGTGTGGACTACCTCCTACCCAAAGCACCATGAAATATTTTTTACTTATTATATAAATGGTCTAATAAGGATTAATTTAATGAATATATATGAAATGTATGATCAAATTATTATTTTTTATATGTGAATTATTATGCACCTTAATTTCATTCCACTTATAATAAAATTGAAAATGTCACACCCATATTTTCAATTTCCATCCTTTTGTTTCAAATCCACTTTTGGTTGTTGGTTTTATATTTATTTCCAGGTGTTCTAGATTTAAATTTAATGTGTATCATGCATTCTTGATCTATGATCATGGTCTTGTGTGCATTGAAACATAATTGGCCTTATCTTTTTTAAAAGGTGTGTTATATAGTTTAGTTATTTTGGTGTTGGATTTGTGACTCTCTTAGTGGGAAAACATGTGGGGTAAGATGTTAGTGAGGTTTTTACCCTTATGTTGGATGATTCTTGGGGTGGAAATTTGGTTTTATTTTGGGTATTATTTCCAATATCCGTGGTCTATCTTACCACTATTTTCCACCCTTGGACCCCCCCAAGAACAAAATTTATGGAGTTTGGACACTTTTTAGCGGATAAAAGGGGGTTCTTCATTTGGGAGAACTATTTTATAAACTGTGCATAAAAACAATGAATCCTTTTACAAGTCATTAAAAATGTTTTTAATTTACAATTTTACCTCCCTGGATTTATCCAAACTATCCCCTTTCTTTCCCCTATTTGACCATTTCAGCTATGGCGGCCTCCCAAGATTCCCAAAACTCCCTTCTAACTCAAGTTTGAGTTGGATTTTGATGGGGAACCATCATGACCTTTTCATGTAAGTTATTATATCTTCGATTTGTCTATTTTATTTATAGTTTTTCTCCTATCCTTGAGGTTCCTTATGTCCAGCTGTAATGGTTTCAATCCTAGGGTTTGATCCTTGTTTTTTTGGTCTAATTTTCCTATTCTAGGCTTGATCTACCTTCCATGAGGTGCAGCGGTGGTGCAGTTTGATTCTCTCACAACGATTCAAGGGTATTGAAAATTTCGGTAGGTTATTACATTGTGTATAAAATATTTGTGGCTTATCTTACTGTTTTTATCACATTTTCATGTTTATAACTAATTATTATTGGTGAAAAAATTTGTTTTAGTGATATTTATAATTAAAATGAATTTTAAGGGCCATTTTTATGTGAAATTGGGTGGTTATCATAAAAATCAATCATTGAGTCATTTGGAGATTCCCTAGAAATAATTTTTGGATTTTATTGAGATGTATTAGGGCCGAAAAACATGTTTTTAATGTTCATCCCCTTTGTTTGTATCTACAAAATTTGGTTTGGGGGACGTTTACTATGTAAATCATTTTTGGGTACCAATTTTGTGCTAAATCGGGTGTTTTCATGGATATTTAATGAGATTCCAATTTTTTTGTTTTATAACTCATGTAATGGGTTTATAGAAATATTTTGGGTGCTGAAAATTTTATTTTGGTGAATGTAAGTATGTACATGGTGTTCAAAGTGGGGTTTTAATGGGATTTTCTTGTGCAAAACATTGTTATCTTTTGTGAAGTTGTATTTATTGAAAAATAAAAATTGATTTTGAGTGGGTACTAACTGGTATAATGTGTGTATAGATAATTTATTTCATTTATTTTACCATTAGTGGTGTTCTTACATGCATTGTGATGTTTTTGGCGTGGTTAAATTGTTTGCTCACAAAGGGGGATGCCTAGGTACCTAGGTAGGTGGATATGTAGTAGTATGGATACTGATCTAGATTGGTTTTGTACGTTTTTCACTGAGAAAATAGATGAAGAAAACTCGAAATAAACTTTATGGATGATATTTGGGGACCACTAGGTTATGGGTATGTTCTTTAATATTTTCTCATGCATGAGAAAGGATTTGTAACCGGGATATTTTACACTGAAGTACGAGGTACTCGAGGCCCAAGACTATCTAGTGCCAAGGGGTGTTATCGGTTTTGGTGCTCATTATATTTTTGGTATTTAACATTATCTTAGTGTGTGTTTTTTTGTAAATTATAGTAGCATACATTCCTTATTTAAATGTGTTAGGATTCTGAATGTTTTATCTAGATAACTATTTACATTTGAAATTCTCATTTCTTGGAATTTGACATACCTTTTCCTTACATATTAAAACTGTGTTCATTTTCACCTTATATTTTATAATCATTAGAAGATTTGGGTGTATAATTTTGGGCATAGGCTCACACTCTATTACACCACATGGGTCAATATAGACTTGACCATGTTTGACACAGGTAATCGGAAGGCTTTTTGTGATTGTGGTTCAGGGTGTTTGTTCTTATCCTTGGTGCGGAGTTGTGGATATAGCTTGTGGGGGATGACCCATATTCAAGTGGATACTTTGTGGAAGTTTTTATGATGTTTATTTGTGTATTTTAAAATCTTTTATTGTGTTTTACCTTGTGTATTCAGTTCTGGATTCTTTATAAACATTTTTTGTGATGAATTGTTCCGTTTCATTTTATCAAATGATTTGGTGTTTTATGTATCCATATTCAGGTAAATTTTTCACAAAAAAAAATAAATTATACTAGGGAACCTGTGCCAACCCATGGGGATAGAGAAATCCCGTTTGGACTTTGTCACATGCTGGATTTTGTGCTAGTATTGATGGAGTCCAGATTGAGTTTGTGAAAATATGGTTTCAGAGGAGTTCATTCTTTAGGTCATGTTATTTGGGGAAGAGTCAGGATAGTCTGGAGCCAGAATTTTTGGTACATGACACTATAGTTATGGGTAGTGGGCTTATCCAGCACACCTCATGATGGGATTCATGTTGCTCTGGATGTTGGGTTTTATCAGAGTTCATTATTTCTTAATTTTCATTGATGATTAAGAGAAATGAAAAGAGAGTTGGGATAATGGTCTCTGTGAGCTCATAGGGTTTGGAAAGCGATGTGTAAAAGGCGATATTTTCCTAGAACACTCTCTTTAATGGTGAAGTTATTGGAATATGGATGCGAACCATATTTCCATGTCACCCACCGACACTAGTTACCTCTCACATTGTCTTGTATATCTTTGTTTAGGAGTCTATGAATCTTTGTTTTTAAAGAAACAATAACATGATTTCAAGGAGTGTGAAGTTTTCTGAAGTGGTTTTTTATTAAATTAAAAATTGTTTTACTTTTGAATGTATTGAAATTAAATTTTATAATTATTTCAAAAGGGTAAATTATGTGTTTACACCCCTTTTAAAAGTTTGAATTATGTTATAGGGGGTTTTGAAACTATATTTCCAGTAGAATTTTCTAAACCACGGAATAGTGTTTTGAATTGAATTAATTGTTCAGTAATTTCTGTGTGGGGTTTGAAGATGGATTTGATCTTCTAACTACTGAGCATTTGAAATATTTTATGAAATTATAGAACCTTGTTTTGAAATTAGGAGAGACAAGTTCTTAATGAAATAGAGATTTATGAAATGGTGTTATTCATTAAATTAGAAGCGTTTTGAAATGGGATTAAATATTTTTACAAGGTTGTGCAAGTCATGAATGTGAGTTTTTATTGTTTTATGGGTTCTTTTATAATTTGTATTGTAATATTTAAGGTGGGTATTGAATTTATGGTTAACGGCATTCATAAAGGGAATTTGTGGCTAAAAAGTTTTTGATTATGAAAAAAAAAGGATTGTTTTTGGTACATGGTGTTCTCATGGGGGACCACATGTATGGTAATATGAATGGATATGAGGAGGGATCCCAATGTGGTAAGTTAACATGCATGTGTGATTATAATGAGATACCATTGGTAAATGTGCAACACACTAACACTCTTTTTTATGAATTATTTTGAAGAAATTTTTTGTGTTTTGATAACATGTGGTTGGGAGGTGTGGTTGATGTGTCTTCATAATCGTTATTTTGGTATGTTTCAATTTCAAGAACCCCAATTTTTTTTGATGTTTTGGGTTTGTGTTTCATTGATAAGATGGAATGAATCGTTGGTCAGTGTTCTCCTTGGAGGAAAATATTGGGAGGCCAATGTGGTGGCTCCCCTCAGGTGCTTGAGTCAGGATTTTGGTATGTTGTGACCAAAAGGCCATATTGATTGGGTCCTTGGGTATTCCTGTTTGCAAGGGTACACCCCCATAAAGAGTTAATTCATGATTCATGTGTGGCCCATGGGGAATCACTGTTGGACGATCCTCTAGTTTATCAACATAAGGCCTTTCTTTTCGAGCTTTTGAGATTAAGTTTACCCTTCTTCTTTTTCAACTACATGGATCCACTTTTAGATGGAGAGTAGTTGTTGGAGGTTGAAATAGAACTTATATTCCTATGATTCCTAAGTCATTGAAGTTGAATTCACTTGATGGTTGTTAGTTTAGAATTATTTCTTGATGTGAATTTAGGTATTTAGTCATTCTCCTCAAAGAAAGAGTTCATATTAGGCCACCAGTGTGGAAAAATATGGACAAGAGTGGTTGTTATGGAAGCTTCCTAAAAATGTGTGATGTTTGGGAGTCAGCATAGGGTCTATCTTATTGTGTTTTTTCGACACATTGGTTATGTTTAGTGATTTGTTCTGATGTCATGTGTTCAATTGACTATAAGGGTTAAGGTTGTGCAATATTATGAGAGTTTTTTTTTCAAATGTGTTTTTTACCTTTATGGAATTCCAAAATCCTTTGTTCTAGAAAAAGGTGTTTGTATGTGTTAATTCATTCTGATGTTTCCCATATTAAAATAAAAGGGGTGACATGTGTGTGTCCACTAAGCCCTTGTTTTGGTAAAATGATGGGTTGATCTAAATTGGTTTTGATGTGTGCCATGTGTCATTGAGACTATCTCAGATAAAAGTGTAATTGTTTGTGGAATTGGAAGAAGAAGTTCCATTCAGTGGTTTCCAAATCCTGACTGCAAGGCTGAAGATGCATCAATCATTTGAGCTCTTTCCATATGTCCCGAAGGGATGTTGGCACATAGTTAGGGAAAATTTTTGAGTCATTCAAACCTTTGGTCAAAGTCCTATCCTCTATATGAAAAATGGTAATAGTTTAAATCCTTGGTTTCGTCGTCTAGTTCCAGTTTTTCATGTTTTGTGGTAGAGGTGGGATGACATCGTTACCATGTTATAGCCCTAGTTAATGTTATTAGCTTGGGATTCTTTTTAATATTTATAGAAAAGGATGAAATTTGGGCTAGGAATATTGAACAACATAGTTTGTGCACAGTTAGTAGTAACTGTGCTCCATCTTATAAAACCTTATGATAAGAGATAGAAGTTACCGCATAGTCTCTTCATGGCCATGAACTTTGGCCCATGGAACCATGTAATGTTTTCCATTTTTGGAATGAATAATCAGAATGATTAGCTCATGGTTTCAAAAACCGTATAGACAAACTGTTTGGTTGTGCCAAATCTATAATATTTTGGGTCTTTTCATGCCATCCCAAACTGGTCAATTTAGATTCGTGGTTCCAATGGTAGGGAGATCCATCATGGGTCTCATATAAGTTCTCTTGGAATAAGTCTAATGTTAGTTTACCTCTTATGATGGGGAGACCATTCTGGCCTCCCCCAATTGGGCTCCTTATTCTATCTCATAAATTATGCTGTCCCTTGTTGTTGGAAGTCCATTTGGGTCACCCTGTATCTGTGACATGGTTTTCTCCTTGGTGTTTTCTAGTTTGGAGGTAGTAGCGTTCGAGGCTATCTAGCCACCAATTTCTTACTTGGGTAAACATCATATTGGAGCACACCCAATGTTTTTGTTTAAATAAGGTTATGGTAGTGTTATTCGGGTTCGTTGTTCATTTCAGGTAGATTTAATGAGCTTCGTCTAGTAGTGTTTGAGGTGTTTTGTTTTGGGATTTAATTTGAATATGTTTGATTATTTTAGTTAGGTGGGGTAAGTTTTTGGTTAGTTTGAGTATTATCTTCTTTTGTTTGATCAATTGCATGAGTTTGGCCTTTTAGAGATAGGTGAAAACCAAACAAGGGAGTTTGTGTTCTTCTATCATTTGGGGCATTGTTTTTTGCATATTTTTTTTTGTGGATTTTCGAGGCATAAAATCACTATGGTGGGGAGATTTTTCACAGTTGGATTTTCAATTTCCATACTTTGTTTGAAATCCACTTTTGGTTCTTGGTTTTCTCTCGATTTATGGGTGTTTTGGGTTTAAATTTTTGGTGTCTCATGGGTTCTTGATCATTGATATTTGTCTTGTTGGAATTGGATAATAATTGGCCTCCTCTTTTTTCAATGTTATTGTATGAGGTTTAGGTAGTTTGGAGTTGGATTTGTGACTTTCCTAGTGGAACCACTTGTGGGGTATGTTTTTTGGGAGGTTTATACCCTTGAGTTTGATGAGTCTTGGGGTTGAAAGGTTTTTTTATTTTGGGTATTATTACCGAAATCCTTGAAATATCTTCCCCATACACTTCCCCCTAGGACCCCCCTAAATGTGACGGAGTTTGGACAATTTTTGAGTGGACAAAATGGGGCAGACTGTTTGGGCGCACAATTTTCTAAACCACAAAAGCAATCCATATGACCATGTACATATCATTAAAAATGTTTTTAATTTACAAATATTTCATCCTGAGATTTATAAAAACACTCCTCCTTCTTCCCCCATTCAACCATTTCTACCATGTCAGCCTTTCAAGCTTCCTAAACCTCCCTTGGAACTCATTTTTAGTGGGATTTTTATGGGAAAACTTCTACTTCTTTTCAAGTATGTGACTATATCATTGACTTCTATACTTTATTTAAGATTTTTTCCCATATCTAGGAGGTTCCATGGGTCCATAAGGTAGGATTTAGAACCAAGGGTTTTATCCTTGTTTATTTCAGGTATAATCGTCTGGTTTTAGGCTTAATCTACATTCCTTGTGGTGCGGCGGTGGTGCGATTGGATTTTCGCACAATGATTCAAGGGATTTAACAATTTTGGTAGGTGATTCCATTGTTTATGAAATATTTGTGACATATATTATTATTTTAATAACATTTTCATGTTTTAATCAACGTATTATTGGTTCCAAAATTGTTTTTAATGGAATTTATAATGAAAATGAATATTAAATTCCATTTTTTTGTGAAATTAGGGGTTTTCAATAGAAATAATTCATTTGTTCATTTGGGAATTCCCTATAACAATGTAGTTGATATAATTGATATGTATTTGGGATTCAAACCATATTTTTAATGTTCATACACTTTGGTTGTTTCTACGAAATTTGGTTTTGGTGATGTTTTCTAAGTAAATGATTTTTGGGTACCAATTTGGTGCAAAATCAATTGTTTTACATGGATATTTTATGCGATGCCTATTGGGGTGGTTTTATAACTCATGTAATGGGTTTATCAAAATGTTTTGGTTGCTTAAAATTATGTTTTAGTGAATATGATCATGAAAATAGTGTTCAATGTGGGGTTTTAAAGGGATTTTTTTGTGTAAAACAATGTTAGCTTTTGTGAATTTGTTTTATTGAAAATCAAAATGTTTGTGGTCTGTTCTAAGTGGTATAATGTTTGTATAATTACTATATTGGGTTTATGTGCCTGTAATGGTGTTTTTATATTAAAAGTGATGTTTTTGGAATGATGAAATTGTTTTAGCACAAATGGGGAAGCCCATGTACCTAGGTGGGAAGATATTTACTAGTACACATAGTGATCTACATGGGGTTTCTTCATTTTTAAATGAGAAGATGGATAACGAAAACTCTAAAAAACTATATATATGGTTTTTGGGGATTAATAGGTTATGTTTATGTTCCCAACAAGATTATCATGCATGGATAATTATTTGTGATATGGATATTTTAAAACGAGGTAAGAGGTACATGGGGCCTAAGACTATCTAGTGCCTATGGGTGTTCCTAGTATTGGTGGTCATTGGATTTGTGGTATTTACACTTGTATTATAGTGTTTTTGGATATAAATTATAGTATCTAAAATGTTTTAATCAAATATATTAACATTCTGAATGTTTTATCTTGAAAACGTTTTACAATTGAATGTTTCATTTCATGGAATTTATCACGGGTTTTCCATACATATTAAAATTGTGTGCTTTTCACCTTGTATTTAATACTACATGGAATATGTGGGTAGTATATTATTGGGCTTTGGATCAAACCCTACTTTCACCCCTTGGGTTTAAGTAGACTTGGTAATTATTGACATAGGTAAAGGGATGGCTTTGGGTGATGGCAGTTCGTGGTGTTAATTCCCATCCTTGGTGCAGAGTTGTGGAGATATCTTGTGGGTGATGAAACTTGTTGTGTGGAGTCCTTGGGGATGTTTTTATTATGTTTATTTTTGTTTATAGACCTATTTTATTTTGTTTGAACTTATGTATTCAGTTCTGAATTTGGTATAAACTTTGATCTGTATGAATTTTTCAGATTCATTTTATCAAATGTTTTTGAGGATTTATGTATCCATATTCAGGTAAATCATCCCAAAACTAATATAAATGTTACCTAAGAACTTGTTCCTATCTGTGGGGATTGGGAACGCCCTACATGCTTTGTGAAAGGCCATATTTGGCACCGGTTTGAATGGAAACCAGATTTTTTTCATGACAGAAAACCACCTATGTGTGCACATATAGACTATCTTATCCACGAAGATATATAATTAAAATTTCATCTTAAATTTATTTAAATAGTTAAAAAATTGTATGTAATGAGAAATTAAGATACCTTTGAAATGACAAATATTTTTTAGACTTTGAATCCAATACTAAGGTTCATGGATAAGATCCTTCTATCTGAAACATGCATGATGAGTGAATTTTTTTTCACCTAAATAATGATATTAATTAATAATTTTTAATAAATCTGTAAATGGAAATTATATAGGATATATATAGAGTATGAAATATATGAATATCGGTCTATAAATGAGGGTTGGATGAATACAAATCAAGTCATGACTTGAGATATGGGTTTCCCACCTCACTTTTATTCCTATGAGACATATAACATATTCACCACTGGTTATTTTTCTATTGTTTATATAATAAAAAGGAATTTTTTTTTTTAATTTTAATGAATATAGTTCGTATTTTGATATCCATCAATGGTTTTATCATTATTTGTGTTTTTGCAAAGAGAAAGCTGAATGGGTTTGTGTTACAATCTCATTTTTTTCTAGGATTTTCTATTTTAAATTTACATTGAGGATAATTATTATATACATATCATTAAAACCCAACAAATTTTTTACCTTCTAATTATTATATTAAATTTATTATATTAGTTCCATTATCCTCTCATGGGTACTTAAATGATAGAGATTTTTAAGAAAATATGACATTATTATTTTCTTTGGTCGATGATTTTTTTCATTCACAGCATTGTTCCTTAAAATAATTTTAATGAATATTATATTATATGATATAATTATTATTTAATGTCATATTTAATCATGTTTTTATTTATCAGAAATTTCTTTATGAATAATATTTTTCAATGTTATCTAAAGTGGAAATTTAGAAATTTTTATTGATTTCCAAAAGGAATCATTCTTTTAACTTTTTAAATGAATGAATTTTACCTCCATCATAAACCTTATTTAAATTAATTGTAACATTACATTTTATAGGGGGTTTTAAATAAAATAATTTTCTTAATATTATAGATACTGTTATTTTCTAATGATATGGTAGAAAAATGATATTTTCCTTGTTTTCATAAAATTATCAATTTATCTTTTAAAGATATTTATAATCTCTGTTAA
The DNA here is from genome assembly GCA_963277665.1 of Viscum album. Taxonomy (NCBI): domain Eukaryota; kingdom Viridiplantae; phylum Streptophyta; class Magnoliopsida; order Santalales; family Viscaceae; genus Viscum; species Viscum album. The sequence continues at coordinate 1,210,301,215 of OY728153.1, read as the reverse complement.
AATCCTTTAAAGAGTTATATTATAAACTAGGGACATGATATTATAACACATTCAACTTCCTCTAAATGTATTTATTAGAATTATGCGATGATAAGACATTTAAAATTAATTTTTTCTTTCCACTGGTTATGATATAATAGTATGATGAAAGTTACGATGATCTTGTGGAAAAAATAAATATGGTTTTCGATATGTGATCTGTTGGCCCGAATATATATATCACTCAAATGAATTTGTAAAAGATTGATTTCTCAAGAGATAATAATTACTAAGATGAAATGTGATCCTAGTTTTTCGAGGTACTCTTTCAACTAGGATACTCTAGGGTGAACCTTATCTAAGGAAATGATGAATGGGGAGTGAACCCAATCAACAATGTGACTCCATCAACAATGATAACCTTGGTAGTGATCCTTTTCTAGGGAAATTGTTTTCTAATTTTTTTTGGAATTAATTTAACTTAAGATTTATTTTTTTGATACATTCCAATGACATATGATTGATTATTGGTGATTCTACACTATTTTATCATATGTAGTTTTTAGAAAATAACTTTTTTCCATGAGTCAAGAACAATGTTCTTGACTGGTTGGGTAAAAATTTCATAATTCATTATCATGTTATAATACCAATATTATTATCTTATATTAACATATGATGATTGATTAATATATCCAATGTTTACCCTCATTGAGTACATGAGGTCACCCTGTCTTATGTTTATCTTTATCAATGTTATGGATTTTTTTATATTACGTACATATAAAAATTGACTAAATGAGAAATACATTGTGGAAGATGATGAATATCTCCCATAAAATAAGTTTATTATGTATTAAGTCTCTAAGTGCGCTAAACCATTATGATTTTTGGGAATTTATTATTGTCAAATATATTAAATACTCATATAAAATGATGAAATGTTTTTATGTTATACATCAATTTTCTAATGAGATTATAAGATAACTCATGTATGAGAATATAAATATTAATTTTGTATGATACTATAAAAAAATAAAACGCCTTTGACTAGGTTGAATTCATAATTAGGTGAGACTTAGGGGGAATGTTTAGCTAAAATTCCATAGGTGATGTAGATATGGATTTGATTTTTTATACATGATGAATGTATTTGATTTATGTAATATTATGAACCTATAGAGCTTCATTTTTATTGCTATAAATTATGATGAAATATTTCCCCACACACCATTAAAAATATAAGCTTCACTATACAACTAGTATTGAATTATTTAAAATTTATCACAAACATAATGCACAAATATCACATAGTCCCTCTTATCAAAATTTTTCTCCCCATGGATATAGTCACTGATGTAATTAAAAAATGTATCTAAATTGGTTTTTTTCTATTGTTTATATATATATAATTAATATTTATATAAGAAAGAATCGTACTAGTTTAAAAAAACATGTAAGAAGTGTCCTAATCCCATATTTTAAAAAGAGACATCGATAAATACACATGGAAATCCTTGAGAAAAATTGTCCAAAAACATTGTGATCCAAATGTGAAATTTTGTACCTCAATCAACGTAACAACGTGACTTTTCATATTTATTATAGAAATAATACTGACGATTTGATGAAATGTGTTTTCAAATTAATTTAAATGATGATTATTACTATTAATAAGTTACATCACATATCATAGCCAAAATAAGATGTGAAAAATTTGACAATGATCATTGTTAATTTATCCAAAAATAAATATAATGTAATCTGATATTGTTATTTTTTCATCTCTACAATAAACATATAAACCAATAAACACATACCACTCTCAATAATGTATCCCTATATAACAAAATGGTAAAAAAATATGACAAAATTAGGTAATGAATAATCTTATATTGTTTACTATATTAAAATAAAATAATGGCATTGGGATTTCATAGGATAGCTTCACACTACAGAAAAATGATGTGTAAGGGAGAATAAGTAGTTATTAAAACCACTAAGGGAGTATCTCTACAAGTATTTTAAATGTTTTCCTCCCATTACTAGAGGTTTTTTTAGAATTAACACAATAGGACTTTTAGTAACTACATTTATTCCCACAACCATGTATCCTAAGAAGTCACATATATGCGCTAATATACTCCTATTTTTTCTATCCTATCCTAGATACATATGATTACGTCTAACCAATGGGAAAATAATTCCACTATATGGAGGTAGTTTGATCAATATGATATTAATCTCTAAATATTGAGTCACTTATATATCATGATAGTGAACTAAGGATATCAATTATATGTAATTTAGTAAAGGAACTAACTTATAATTGGGTGTGCTTTGTTAGAAAATCCAACTAACTCATTTCCCCTAGATGTAATGTTACCATCATATAGGTCCTATTTATAATGAAACCTTAATCAACTGCCATATTTATCTTCCCCTTTCCAATTATTTCTAATAATATAGAGGTCCTTCCCATGAAAATGTAATGATAAACTATAATGAAAGTGCACACAATAAAGATACTTTGTTAAGTCACCATGTTGATTAATCCCATTCTGAAGAAATATTCCACCACAGATGTCTACCTAAATATAAAACAAAAACCCAATATTGACGAGGTATCCCCATAATAAATTAAAATGTGGTCAATCAAGATATACCATTCCACCAGTAGGGGTTTACACATAAGAGATGTTTATGCTGAGGGACTCTTTCTCACTCCACATCCCAGTTGACCATAAGAAAGAAGAAAACCATCAATTATAATATTAAAAACTCCATAATGACATTCCCATGATTCATGGTTTTTTTCATAATAGAAATATTTATACATATAATATCTATAATCTACATAAATCTATAAATTCCATGTTTAGTACATTATCCACTATTCCCTATTTTCATGTATCTATAGAGTTAGGATTCGATCTAGTTTCACTAAGAAACAAATAGCTTTATGAATTTTTAAGGAGGCACATATGACTAACAGAATAATGCTATCTATTTATAATACTTTGAACCTTATAATTGATATTAATGAAGCATATTTATTTTGGAATTGTCTAAATTAAGATCTATTTCAATTGGTTAAATTGAAAGATAATGATATATTTCATTGAACATTGATATGTTTATAGTTCAATATTCCTTATAAAATCTCACCATCTATTACTCAAATGGTTATCTTCAACTAAATCATTGGTGGAGTTGAAATTTACAAAGATATGTTTTTTCCTTCATAAAAAGTTAACCAAGTATTTTTTATATTTTTTAAAATAGTGAAATTTTGTCCCTATTTAGATGAGGTTGACCAAAATGATTTATTTAGTGCACTATCTAAGAAATATTATGATATAATATACACATTAAAATTATTAATATGTTATCCCATGGTTAATGTATTAATATAATATATCAAAATTTTGATTCAATATTTTGAAATATTTCATCTACCTTTATTCCTGAAAAATGAAATATTTTCGGCTCACTAATCACATTTTTGTTCTTAATGAGAATGATATGTATATTGATGTTAAATCCCAACACATTTCATGGAACTATATGATTGATATATACAATGAAATCCACCCAATAATGTTAATTTATGTATGTATAGTTACATACCAAATCATATACAATGATCCCCCTTGGATATTTTTTTGATAAGGAGAAGTATACTGCACTATTTTATTTATAAGAAATTAATTAATTATGACGGTATCCCTATTACTAAGTTTTAATATTCTTCAAAATATATTTAAAATGGGTGATATAATATCATGAAATTTTTTAATCCCCAAAAATAATAATGTGATAGAATAATCAATCTGCTCAGTAAGGCCACCACATCTTTAAATATCGAAAGAGCTATTTTATAGGGATTTCACAATTAGAAAATTCTTAAAGTTAGTCAGAGAAGTGATAACCGTTCTATCTTCCACAGTATAACTAGATATCTCTTTGATGGGTGTACCCATGGTTACATTTTACCCTGAATGAAAAATTTAATGACTATGTAAAAAACCTGTAACAGATTCTATAAATCAAATACTTATTGTGATATGAGAATTAATATTTTAAAGTACTTCCTTAATGTCTTCCAAAATATAACCCCTTTCAAAATGGATGGAGATGTTTTTACATTATTGGAAGATATATATTGTCACCATCATGTTGAGTTAAACCACTCTATTAATGAATAATAAAAATATGTTTATAATCCCCCATACTTGGGTCCACCTTATAAACAACCAACCATTTTTATTCTCTTTCCAACATCATTTTATGGTTACCGAAGGAAATTTCATTTTCATAACCAAACAAGATAGGTAAAACATATCGCCAGAAAATATAGTACAATAATAATAAAAATAAATAAAAGTTTAGTAACTTCATTAGCCATAAAATTAAATATAAGGATATACCATTATAACAACTTTGGTGAAAACTATGATTTTAATAAACCCCAATTACTTCATATATGAACAACGTAAAATTTTCCATATATGTTTTTTAGAAATAAATCTACACATAGTAGGGACTCTTGATTTCCTAAGTCATGATGTCTATAGACTCATGAAAATTTATTTCAAAATAATACCAATCTCAATAGATTTCTTAACATGAAACATTGAGCTTCAAGAAAACTATGATATACTATTCAAATGTTATTTTTTAAATGTAAAAATTGAAAGAAAGATGTAAAATTAGTTGTATGAATAGAAATAACCACATTATAAATATATAATTTATTTATATAATTTATATTAATATACCAATGAAAAATAAATAAGTACTCAATTTTCAGTAATGACATTTTTTGCTTCAATAATATGTTTACTAAAAATGATACTTATTGAATTTTTTGGACTAAAAATATAATTAAATCATTAAAATTTTATAAATTTTATTATTTAAAAAGATTAATATTTTTAAATCATCTTATGAAAAATATCTTAGGATGAATTTTTAGATATTAAATAAATTAGTTTTTGAATGAATAGTGATAAAATACCAATTTTGTAAAATATTTTTTCCATTTACTTATTTTAAATGTAAAAGATTATTTTTAATATATATTAAAATTTAATTAGATTATTTCTAATAAAAGGAATCTAATAAATATCATTTTAATTGGAAATCTTGTAACACCCCGAGATTTCATGAGATATATTATTTTCATATCTTCTGTTGTACGCTACACAAATATTACCTTGTGCTATACACAACACCGTATTAGCATGCAGTATACACAACACTATTCATGGATCACGTTACACACAATTTCAAGTTCGTTTGATAGTAGTTATTCTACGCAACATTGACTGTGTATATATATATATATATATTCAATGTATAAATGAAATATTCTTGTATTCTATTATAGGAAACAATGAAGGAGTCTTTCACAACACGCAACCTTGACTTGGCTTGCATTACACTAATTCACAACCTTCCTCGATAGTGTGTGTTGTACGCAATACCAGGTTTAACTATACAACGATATATGGTTATAATATTATTAAGAACTAACTATTATGGACAGTATAAACTACATTTTTAATTTTATAACATTATTATTCATCATTCAGATTTTCTAGATCATGGAATGAGAACATACTAAATTTTTCGGGTAAAGTAAATATATTTCTAAAAATGCAGTTTGCTGCCTATTGATGGCGCAACCAATTTAAATATAGTTTATGAAAAGTTTATAAGTTCAATTTTACAACATAAAATTCTTATTTGTAACCAAGATATAAAAATTTACGGTGGATAAAATTTTCATATTATTCTGATAACTTTCATATTTTAATGACTAGTAAAAAGGTGCTATATTTTAATTAAAAACATCTTTTTTCATCGAAATAATTTATATGGTTTAATTATCTTTTTAATTGGTTTTAAATTGTAATTAGAATATATTTTTTCTATTTAATCCAATGTTGGTCATTGGAATTAATTTCACTTTAAAATTGGACGTAAACAAGTGTCGATCTTTTGATAGTTATTGTTTCTTAAAAACACGATATTTGTTTTGATAATGGGAAATAATTTAAAATTAATTAATGAAACTTCTATTTTTTGAATTTGAAAAAATAGAAATCATTTTTTAATTTGTAATATCAAATATATCTTAGGCTGAATTTTTTGTATTTTTCTAAAAAACCTCAATTTCCGATGAATAGTGAAACCACTTAGTGGTAGTTTAAAAAAACTGACTCTTTCATTATATTAAATTTTACCACTTCTGTGAATTTAATTTCAAAACTCTGACATACATATCTATAATCAAGAAGTAAAATTTTGTTCAATAATATGAAAATAATTTTTGGTGAATAGTAACTTTTGACTTTTATTTACCACGGTTAAAGGTAGATAGAGTAATTCAATGTTAAAAGGATGTTATAATAAGTCCAACTTACATTAACACTTGTGATAACATTATTTGATGAGTAATGGCCGACCATGTCCATCCTTGGGTCGATTTGGGGTCCCCATTGAGCCACTTGGTAGTTATAATGTCAATTTGGATTAATTAATTTAATGTAAAGAAAAAATTGACATTAACAAAAAGATTTTAGTAATTAATTTTTATAAGGGATTATATAAATTATCATTTATACTATAAATATTAATTGGAAATATAAAAATAATTCATACATGATGGTATTTTTTTTATAATTTTTAGACATCAAATAACTTTAATTATTCATGACACAATAATGATGCAGTATTTACCTCATTAATAAATTATTTAAATTAATAATATTATAATGATTAAAATATTATCCAAAACATGTCCAATTCTAATTGGATGATTTTATTTCGACCATGATTCATCTTATCTACATATTTAAGGATTTTTGGACCTTTTTAAACCAAAGATAAGTTTATAATAAAATAATATTTTCACACATTCCAAAAGATCCCCTCCTACCACTTATAAAAGGAGACCATTTTTATCCAATTACTCACACCTCTCAAGTAATTTGTCTCATCCAAACTCTGACCACATAATCTCACTAGATATCTATCCACCCCCTAGAAGTCTTACTCTCGGCAGAAGGTACTTCAATAAGTCCTTCTGGTTCAATCCAAAGGAAGTTACCCAAATTAAAGGTAATGGTTTCTCTTAAATAGTTTTCTTTTATTCTACTTCTCCAACCACTAAAATCTTTTTAATCCTTTATTTTTTAACACTAACAGTATCCTGAATATACAAGGACGTTTTTATGAGAATTATTCGAACTACACTTACATACACCTCCATCTAATGGATGAAGAACATAATGTTTCTATGGATGGAAAACTAACGCCTCACGAAACGATGATTGTTCGATTTTCTCCTACTGCCTCTAATGGTGGACATTATGATGGAACTGTATTTATATATGATATATATTATGTTTATTATTTCCTTATTCTTCTTTACTTCCAAATTATATCAAGACTTTATGGTTTCCATAGTGGGTAAATACGATAATCTCATTTGAGGAAGTGCGGACTACCACCCCCTAAAAGTGATGTGATTGGTTAATGCCTTATGTGGGATGTATAAATGATGGTGTTAATAATATTATATATTATATTATACATGAATTATAATATAACTATATATAATTATGTTTTAATTCCATTAAAATAAGAAATATAAATGAAATCAGCGTTCATGCGTACGTACGGCTTACCGTCTCCATGAGCGGCACATTTAATTTCTTACCTCCATATGTTATGTACTATTATAAATACATGAATATGATGGATATATATGATATATATGATATATAAATCATGAATATCATTCTGGATATAATGAACCTTTGACCACATGAACAACATGAAATTATAAGAAGTCAATTTTTGACTCATGTACCAAATATCTACAAAACGAACGTTATTAACTTAAATGGTTACATAATGTTTATAACATGGAAATAAGTTATATTAAAGGAATAATAAACTTTAAAAAGGTTCTAAATCAATTATAAATTAAATGTGGTTTATTATTCAGGAGATTAAACAATGATCGAGTCAAGTTGGACCCGAGGTAAGGGAACTTCTTAACCTAATTTCCATTCATTGGGTTGATCTTCTGTTTATTGTTTATCTCAATCTTTGATTATGTGAGAAATGAATTTTTATACATTACCATGTATTAATACTTTCTTTACGTGACAATATAGTGAATACACATAAGTGATCTATTTTATTTACAAAAAGATCTTTGTAAGGGATAAATTTTCAATCTCTTTTTTATCCAAGATTGCTTATTCGTAAGTATTTACCGGGGTTATATTTTTCATCAATGTCCATAAAAATGTTTTCATAAAGTGTTTAATATTTTTCCATGTAAATTTAAAGTCATTTTTACCCATATTTACTTTTACTTTGTGTTATGGAAGGAATCTTTCTTTTTTTTACCGTACATGGTACTTTTTTACTTTTCCTTTAAAAGTACGAGGATAATGTTTTCTTTAACTTATATGAAATGAACGTATTTTTATGGTTTTATAAAGCCTTATTTTCATAAAGATTAATCTATAATATTTCATGACTATTTTCAACAAAATAATTTTCTTTTAAAAATTCATGGCATCTCTTGAAAAGAAAATTATTTCGAATAAGAAAGGATATTTTACTCAGGAATTCATTTCAAGTGATTTATAAAAACCATTTTCTATATAAGATGACATTATTATTTTTTGGTATGTTTCAAGTATAATGTCTCTAGGATTTACATGTTTTCACTTTCCTTATGATGAAATGATATCCATTTGTTTTATATAAATTATGTTATGATGGGATGATTTTTAGGAAGCCCATTTTTATTCTTTGGGTTATGATAAATGATTTATGTTTATGTTTTGGAACAAGTAAGAATGATTTAATTATTAGATGGGTGGGACCTATAACTCACTAAAATTCATTGGGTAATGATTTATATCTCATGAGATAGACATGGCTGGAATGGCAAGTTAATCTGATTTAGTGATACAAGACTGGAATGAGGAGTGAACTCGATTCAGAAAGGGACTTTGTCCACTAAGATGGTCTTGGCAGAAATGCCTTGGCTAATATGAAAATCATAACATGTGCTTAATGATTTCCACAATTAAATGTTTTATTTACATGCTATTTTATCATGATTAATGTTTCTTTATGGTGTATTCTTTACATACTGCCATGTTTTATGTCATTGCTCAAGATTTTGATGTTTAAACATTATGTTCATGTTTTTTTAAGTTCAAATGCATATGTTTTGTTCTATTCTTGCCATGCATACCCTTACTAAGCATTTGAGCTCACCATTTATATGTTTTATTTTCCCCAGGATTTAAATAAATGTTTTAGGAAATAAAACAATAGGGCAATATCTTTATGGGGGATGTTGAAGATCTTTCACCACGATTAGAATATTATATTCCGAGTTTTCAAAGACACTAAACTATTACAGTCTTTGAGTGTCTGTTTTTGTTATGTATTAAGTATTCCGAAAAAGTAATGTAATGTCCATATACATCAATATTGGGTCACTATAGTTGGTATTAGAGGAATGGTTTAGTTAACCATTGAAAACTAGGATGTGAAAACTTTATTGAAATACCTAGAGATATTTCTAAGGTATGTCTAGGGATGTACCTAAGGTTAAGTATACGTATAGGTTAGAGTCCTAGAATTATGTTGAAGATAATGAATAACCTAGGATGAAACTAAAGGTGTCATGGATTAAAGAATTTTTGATAAGTTAGACATCCCATAAGTGACTTTTTATGGTTATGTGGTTCGTCGTTATTTTATCTGTTTCTTACACTATGGTTTCTGGTCTTAGTCAATGGAGGGATTGAGAAGGAATTCAGTTAAAATTGATTCCAATGGAAAAATTCGTGACTATGATCAACGTAATTATGTAACGCCTAGAGATAAAGATATTGTGATTATGCCGAATTAGTCTTCTCGATATATGATTAACAAGGTGAACTTTTGTTTTATTCCTAAGTCATTAAATAAAAGGAAGATGGAATTTTATGCATGTTCGCATGGTGAGGAGCATAGAGAAAAAACTATTGAGATTTATAAAGAAGGGAATAAGAACCTTGAAGAATACATAAAATAGAGGGGAAGATGTTATCTATGTGGAGAAAAGGGTCATAGAGTGACAGACTGTTTTGGAGTCCAATGTCTTATCTGCAAAGAACATGGGCATTACCCAACTCAGTGCCCTGACCTAAGAAGTTCCATCTAAATTGAGGAAGGACCTATTCCTTTACAATCATTAAAGAGGATGGATTAAAGGGCTTGTGTATTAGAATTCAATAATAATTTTGTCGAAGTACTTTTATAGTATATTGAAATATTGATGTATTGGTCCATTGTGGTTTTTTATAAGAATATGGTACCGGTAACCATGAAAAGTTATCCAAATATTTTGGAATGCAGATGATATGTAAATAATAAAGGGTTAAGGAGAAAATAAATTGTTTGATAGTATTCATGAGCTCCTGACTGATATAAAGAAAAATTGATATCATTGTTTGAGTATATATAAATTTTGAGATTTTGGTACGTGGAATGATTTAACTTTTGACAGAATTCACAGCATTCATGTTTTCAGCATGGTTCAATGGGTATTCATTTTTCAAGAGAATACTTGATTAAGGTATTCACATTTTTGGAATGTGCCAATAAGATATATATTGTGATATATGAGGGATAAATGATGGTATTCACGTGCTTGTTATGTGTCCTTTCCAGTAATCTTTTTCATTATACTATGGAATTAAATAGATGTATTTTGGATAAGTCTAAAGATTGGAATGTATTATGTCAGACATTATATAGTATTGTTTAATAATATAACTTTTTTTCGATATTATTGATGGGGTGTTATAATAATATAGTTTTAGAAAAAGGACATTCTGCAGGATGGGCATCAACCCATCATGTCAGACAAGGCTGTGGGAATCGAACCCCCAACCAAAGTGCGACAGGACTTTATCACCTACCACTAGCCTACATGAAGTCCTTGGTTAGTAGGAACTAGTTTTATTTTAAGCGGTATGATAGATGATGTATAAGTCCATTTTTGGAATCATATACGATTAAACTCACCATATATAGACTTATGTATATTTGATAACTTTTTCTAACCTGTTGTTTAAGACAGATGGAATGACCCATCATTCTATCACATGATCTTATAACACTTTGAGAAAGAAAAATTCAACTTCATTTCATTATGATATGAAGTTGAAATTGTTTGAGGCACGAGAAACGTTGAGATTGTACCAAAATCAAGTAAGTATTTCTTTTAATTATAAAATTCTTCAACATTTGGGAAATGATCTTGAAAACCAAAAATGTTGTCCTAGTGATCTAATATCTTATGAATCAGACGGTACCTTAGATCATCACAAATTTATGGATTTGTGATTATTGGAATTTTCATTACCATGTTCTCCACCACTCTCTATGAGAAATTGATGGTAAGATTTATCTTCCATATCCATATTTTCACCTATGTTATCCTATGTGGAAATACAATGATTAGTTAATTTGGGTAAGTGTTACATTTCATACAATAGTTTTTAAAGATAAGTTTTTGTATTCCTTTTTACGGTGCGGGTTTCTATGAAAGAAACTCTCAAGTTATAAACCATTTATAACCCCAACGAATTTCGAGGGAGAAATTAATTTTAAGGGGGGTAGAATGTAACACCTCAAGATTTCATGAGATATATTATTTTCATATCATCTATTGTACGCTACACCAATATTTCCTTATGCTATACACAACACCATATTAGCTTGTAGTATACGCAACACTATTCTTGGATCATGTTACACACAATTTCAAGTTCGTTTGATAGTATTTATTCTACACAACATTGAGTGTATATATATATATATATATATTCAATGTATAAATAAAACATGGTTGTATTATGTTATACAAAACAATGAAGGAGTCTTGCACAACATGCAACCCTGACATGGCTTGCGTTACACACAATCGTGATGTTCCTCGATAGAGTGTGTTGTACGCAATACCAGTTTTCACTAAACAACGATGTATGGTTATAATATTATTATTAACAAGATTTTATGACTAGTTTCAACTAAAATTTAAATTTCATATCATTATTATTCATCTTACAGATTTTATAGAACATGGTATGAGAACAAACTAAATTTTTCGGGTAAAATAATTATTTTTAAAAAAGGAAGTTTTTCCGCCTTTTGATGGAGCACCAACATTAAATCTAGTTTTTGACGAGTTTATAAGTTCAATTTGACAAAATAAAATTCTCATTTGGAACCAGGATATAAAAATTCACTTTGTATTCAATTTTCATATTATTATGATAACATTATATTTTATTGAATAGTAAAAAGATGGTATATTATAAATAAAAACAACATTTTTCATCGCAATAATATATATTTGGTTATATTATCTTTTTATTTTTTTTATGTTTAATTAGAATATATTTTTACCATTTAATCCAATGTTGGTCATTAGAATTAATTTCACTTTAAAATTGGACATAAACTAGTGTCGATCTTTTGATAGTTATTGTTTCTTAAAAACATGCAATTTGTTTTGATAATGATATTTAATTTTAAAATTAATTAATGACACTATGATGTTTTAAATTTGAAAAAATAGACATCATTTTTGAATTTGGAATATCAAATATTGCTTAGGCTGAGTTTTTGGTATTTTTTCTGAAAAATATCAATTTTTGATGAATAGTGAAACCACATAGTGGTAGTTTAAAAAAATTGACTCATTCTTTTAAATGAAATTTTACCAATTCTGTGAATTGAATTTCAAAATTCCGACATACATGGTCGTTATCAAGAAGTAAAATTTAGTTCAATAAGATGAAAATAATTTTCGGTGAACAATAACATTTGACTTTTATTTACTGCGGTTAAAGGTAAATAGGGTAATTCAAGGTTAAAAAGATATTATAATAATTTCAAATTACCTTAACAGTTGTCCTATCTTTATTGGATGAGTATTGGACGAACATGGGCATCCTTGGGTCGATTTGGGGACCCCATTGGGGCACTTGGTAGTGATAATGACAATTTGTATTAATTAATTTAATGTAAAGGAAAAATTGACATTAACAAAAAGCTTTTAGTAATTAATATTTATAAGGGGTTATATAATTTATATTTTTGAATATAAATATTACTTGGAAATATAAAAATATTTCCTACATGACGATATTTTTTTATAATTTTTAGACATCAAATAAATTTAATTATTCATGACACAATAATGATGCAATATTTACTTCATTAATAAATTATTTTAATAAATAAGATTATAATGTTTAAAATATTAAAAGAAACATGTCCAATTCTGATTGGATGATTTTATTTCGACCAGGAGTCATCTTATCTTCATATTTAATGATTTTGGATCTTTTGAAACAGAAGATAAGTCTATAATAAAATAATATTTTCACACTTTCTAAAAGACCCCCTCCTCCCACTTATAAAAAGAGACCATTTCTATCCAATTCCTCACACCTCTAAAGAAATTTGGCTCGTCCAACCTCATCCCAATTAATCTCCATACATCCCTCTCCTCCCCCCGGAAGCCTTAACTTAGGCAGAAGGCACTTCATGAAGTCCTTTGGGTTCAAACCAAATGAAGTTACCCAAATTAAAGGTAATTGTTTCTCTTAAATAGTTTTCTTTTATTCTACTTCTCCAACCCTAAATGATTTTTAATCCTTTAATTTTTTAACAAAACCAGTATCCTCAATATACTATGATGTTTTTATGAGAAGGATTCGAACTACACTTACAAAATCCTCCATCCAATGGATGAAGAACATAATGTTTCTGTGGATGGAAAACTAACGCCTCACGAAATGATGATTGCTCGATTTTCTCCTACCGCCTCTCATGGTGGCCATTATGATGGAACTGTATTTATATATGATATATATTATGTTTATTATTTCCTTATTATTCTTTTATTCCCAATTATATCAAGTCTTTATGGTTTCCATAGTGGGTAAATATGATAATCTCATTTGAGGAAGTGCAGACTATCGCCCCCTCAAAGTGATGTGATTCGTTAATGCCTTATATGGGATGTATAGAGGATAGAGTTAATGATATTATATATGATATTATACTGGAATTATAATATTAATATTTATCATTATGTTTTAATTCCATTAAAATAATAAATATAAATGAAAGCAGCGTTAATGCGTACGTACGGCTTACCGTCTCCATGAACGACACATTTCATTTCTTACCTCCATATATTATGTACTTTTATAAATACATGTATATGATGGATATATATGATATATATAATATATAAATCTTGAATTTAATTCTGGATATATTAAAACTTTGACCACATGAACAACATGTAATTATAAGAAGTCCATTTTTGACTCAAGTACCCAATATCGACAAAACAAATGTTTTTAATGTAAATGGTTACATAATGTTTATAACATGGTAATAAGTGATATAAAAGGAATAATAAACCTGAAAAAGGTTCTTAAGAAATTATAAATTTACTTTGGTTTATTATTTAAGAGATTAAAGAACGATCGAGTCAAGTCGGACACGAGGTAAGGGAACTTCTTAACCCAATTTCTGTTCTTTGGGTTGATCTTCTCTTTCTTGTTTATATCGTTCTTTGATTATGTGAGAAATGAATTTTTTTATCTTATCATGTATTTATACATTATTTATGTGACATTATAGTTAACACACATAAGTGATCAATTTTATTTACAAAAATATCTTTGTAATGGATAATTTTTCAATCTCATTTTTATCTGAGATTTCTTATTCGTAAGTATTTACTGGGGTAATATTTGTTATCCATGTCCGTAAAAATATTTTCATAAAGTGTTTAATATTTTAACATGTATTTTTAAATTCATTTTTACCCATCTTGACTTTTACTTTGTGTTATGGAAGTAATCTTTCTTTTTTTTACCATATGTGGGACTTTTTGACTTTTCCATTAAAAGTACGAGGAGAATGTTTTCTTTAACTTATACTGCAAGAACATATTTTTACAGATTTGTAACACCTTATTTTTATGAAGCCTAATCTACAAGATTTCATGACTATTTTCCAGAAAATACTTTTCTTTTAAAATTTCAAGGCATCTTTTGAGAAGAAATTGATTTTGAATAAGAAATAATATTTTCCTCAAGAATTCATTTCAAGTGTTTTATCAAAACAATTTTTCATCTAAGATGAAATTATTATTTATGTGTATTTTTCAAGTATAATAACTCTATGATTTATAGGTTTTCACGATTCTTATGATGAAATGATATCCATTTGTTTTATATGGATTATGTTATGATGGGATGATGTTTATGAAATCCATTTTTATTCATTGGGTTATGATGATTGACTTATGTTTGTGTTGTGTCACAAGTAAGAATGATTTAATTATGAGATGGGTGGGTCCTATATCTCCCTCCAATGCATTTGGTAAAGATTTATATCTCATGATATAGACATGGCTGGAACGACATGTTAATCTGGTTTAGTGATACAAGACTGGAACGAGGAGTGAACTCGATTCAGAAAGGGACTTTGTCCACTAAGATGGTCTTGGAAGTAATGCCTTGGCTACTAAAGAAGTAATAACATGTGCTTAATGGTTTCCAAAATTAGATGTTTTATTTCCATGCTATTTTATCATGATTAATGTTTCTTTATGGTCTATTCCTTACATACTGCCATGTTTTTTTCATTGCTTAAGATTTTGATGTTTAAACATTATGTTCATGTTTTTTTAAGTTCAAATGTATATGATTTGTTATATATTATCCATGCTTAACATTACTGATCATTAGAGCACACCCTTTATATGTTTTCTTTTCCCGAGGATTTTAAGAAATGTTTTAGGTAAGAAAACAAAAGGGGAAGATATTTATGGGAGATGTTGATAATATTTCACCACAATTAGAAGATTATATTCTGAGTTTCCAAAGACAGTAAACTATTACGGTCCTTATGTGACTATTTTTGTTATGTATTAAGTATTACAAAAATGTAATGTAATTTCCATGTATGTCAATATTGGATCTTTATAAATATTATTAATTTTGGAATATAAATATTTTAATACATAAAAATGATTGTTTTCTTAAAAAATGTTTTCCTTTATTTTAATAGTTTATTTTAAATGTATTTTATAAAAATTATATTAATTAGATATGATAAAATGACATCCATGTTTTAAATAAATATTTCTATATTAGGAAAAAAGGTATACATTATTTAAGGTCGTAGGGAAAAATAACCTTGGTAGAACTGTTGGCATCATGGTGAAGGAAATATATGTTGAACTAAGTTATAACTATGAAAGAGTGTTTAAAACATCATCCATAAACATTAATATATTTCATTGGATGTTTATAATTTGAAAAAAAAACACACACACACACACAGATATATATATATATTTGAAAATATTTATTTTATTCTGATATTTTTCCTTAGTAATGTTTTTTATATTACTTGATATAAATTAAATTTCCAAATTGCCTCATTCTATCTTTTAATATCAATAATATTTTCTAATAGGGATAAAAACAAATAATGAATTGTTATTATATTTTATTTTTAATTTGAATATTTTTAATTAATGAGGGTAACTCATTTCCATGAATTATTGATGAAATAATTACCCTTAATGCTTACAGAATGATCACACAATGCGTGTTGAATCAGTATAAAAAACTAAATAATTTTAGAAACATTAAAAGTAATATTTTTTTGTTATGAAAAAGGGTATGAATAAATTTTTAAATACCTATTATTTATTATTATTGTGGTGAGAGTTTATAATATAATTACATTACAATATTTATATTTCTTAATGTCAAATTATGTGAGCAGCCCTGGAAGAGATATTAATGGTATTTTATATCAAATAATATTTTATTATACGATTTAAAAATCGTAGAAATATTTAAATGGGATAATTAAATTATATATGGTTTATAATATCAATCGTTTTCAACATATGTGTAAATTTATCATTTATTTTAAATAATTTTACCCCTAATGTGTAAATATCTTATTATCATGGTAATTTTTTCAATAGGGTTAACATGGGGTTAAAACAAATAGGTAAGAGTTAAAAAAACTGAACTTGTATATTATTATTTTGTTTCATTATTTTGACTAATGTATTTCCAATATTTTGAATATATCAAAATTTTCAAATTAGAAGATGATAATTAATTTATATTAATTTAATAATTTATGCAATTCCATGTTTTCCACTCACATAAATTATTAAATGTCATCATCTATCCTCTAATACTTATACGTCCTATTCCACATAGCTTGATGAATCCTAAAAGAAACTATTCTTATATTTTTCATGTAAATTATAGAGTGAATTGTCTTCATGAAATTCCATCCCTAGTGTCCTCAAGGAGAGATCCAAATGTGGTACTTGAATGAGGAGGTAATCATCTTAACTAAGCAATTTAACATATCTCTATAGTACACCTCCTTAAATTATATTATATACATTACAATATAAAATCATAAGAATATTACATATAATTTGATTTTAATATTTTTAATTAATTATCTTATTCATATCTTTTTCCACCAAATGGCAAGTGAAACAATTATTCATGCATATGTGATGACTACCACATAGTGAACCGATGTATTTAATTTCTCATCATCACTATTGATCGATATTTATTATAATAAATTTAATATGTGTATATATAAATTATATTAATAATGAAAATGATAATTTATAATATAATATGCCATCTATATTCATAGAATTCCTATTATTAAAAAATAGAATCATCACACTTCAGTACTTACATACTACCATTTTCAAATATTGATAATTTGTTTCTCAATATTGCCTCACATGGTTGGTCAAGGAAATAGATCTAATGAATTTATTATATTTTTATATATTTATAATGATTATAGGAAGATAATATTGTCTATTTTTTCATTATTTTTAATCAAACAGAAAGTAAAAAACATCACTCATGTGTATGTGCAGAGTATAGCCTCACCAATTGATATTTTATTTTCATGAAATATTTTCATAGATAACAATAATTTTTTTGATATTAAAACTAAAAATTTTATCTTAATTTTATTTTTGAGATTATGGATTATGAAAACTTATACCAAGGTTTACTTACTAATGTTATTTTACAATTATGAACTGTACATTCTCAAAACAGCTAGCATAAACTTAACAGATTTTTAAATTATATAAGACATGGTAATAAATGAAATAAAAAATATAATAATTATTTAATACAGCTAAAAATATTTTTATGAAATTATAAAATTCAAATATGTATATCATTCAATAGATAATGGGCATACATGGAGATTTAGACTCCATGTTAAGGGTTTCTTAACTCAATTTCATTTCACATCGTTATATAATTTCTTGATTAACTATTTTATTAAAATATAATGTATGAAATGAAATATAATAATTTTATATAATATTTAAAATATTTTTATGTGTATCTATATTTGTTACACACAATGAATGAAATAATCAATTATATTTCTAATGTTACGATCATTATAAAAGTTTATCATCAAACTTTTCTTTTGGCGTGGCATATATAATATTCACATTGTTTCTGTAATGCGGTGTATATAATAATACATTGATATTTTATATCAGAAATTTATTTGTATTCATGGTATTTAAAATTTCACTTTTTATATACCTCTCATGAGGTTATAATTCAAATGTTATGAAAGCTACTAGGATTTTATTTTATAATATTTATTTTTATAGGATTATTTTGCTCAAATTTACAATAATGATATTATATAATCTATGTATAAAAATTATTATTCAGGTTATTATCCCATATTAATCTTTGAAAATTTATGTTTTCATTTAAGTTTCTTATAATTTTACTTAAAATGATCAAGAAAATGTTTTTTTATAAAAACATACTTTATTTACAATATGTTCTGAAATATTTTTCATCAATGTATAAATTTTATTTAAAATGTCTTCAAGAATTCTATTAAAGAGGATGAGTTTTTAAGTGGTGATATGAATTGATAAATATATGGTGGATGGTCTTTTCAAAATTAATAAGGTGTCAAACATTTTGGTTCAGGTGGATATGGAAACAGCCTATTACAAGTTAGAGTAGAGCTTCCTACCGAGGTTCATGTAGGCTTTTGGTTTTAAGGATTGGATTTTTTATTTATTTTTCATGTGTTTCATGTTAAATCGGATCCCTATTTATTTTTATGGGAAAGTATTTGGATTTTTCAATTTTTTTGTGTTTTAATGTATGAATATAAAATATATCTAAACCTTTTTATCATGGTGTAGGATGTTTTTACTAGAAATATTAAACGTGTTCTTGATGAGGGGAAGATTATACCTTTCAAAAATAGTCAACCAGATGCCATCATTTCTCTTATTATGTTATATTATGGTATGCTTTTATTTATGTATGGAAGGAAATGATCCATCATGGTTTTCAGGGATATTTTAAAAAACTATGGAAAATGGAGTGGTCAGTAGAACAATCCAAGAGAAATCAATGTCTTTATTACGAAGGAGCATTGAAGCCTATGTTTCTAGAAAATTTAAGATAAACTGGTCATGGTAAGACATTATTTTCCCATGAAATATCTATGAGATCCCATCTCATAGGGTAGGATAACTAAAATTCTATTTGAATACATCATTACTTAGATCATAAGTAAAATTTATAGTTGAAAAAATTAGTTTCTCTCATTTAGAAGATGGAATATGTTGGTGAGAAATGTATTATCTTCTATTCTGATATATGTATTATCAATCATTATATCTCCCAAAGGGAAGTTGGAGGGGATATAAAAAATGATGACATGATTTAACTAGGATTCCAACTAAAGTGAAAGATATCATTGGGAATCTTGGAATAAGATGGAGAAAGTGATTCATGAGAGAAGCATCAATATTTAAATTATTTTGGAAACCGATAAAAGAAAGTAGGATAATCTTGAATGGGATATCAATATAGTACCCTCCCTATGGGTGAATTTAATGATATATTGTTATGGAAGGGACTGGAGAAATTTTAAAGATAATTCAAGGACACTATCTAACCTGACAATATGTATCATAAATTACATGGATGTAATGGATAAGGAGTCTTGATGAAATATTAGTCTTGATCAGATCAAAAAAGATGCAAGAATAATTTTTTAGGTAAAATTATTTTCTCTTTGGGATACCAAGTATTAGATATTTCATTTATAGAATCAATTTATATTCTCTATTTTATTACCCTAGTGATTGATTATCATAAAAAATAGTTTTATGAAAATATTTTTCTTGTTTATGAAATAGATACATGTTATATCTCGGCTTCCTATTTAGTCCAAATTTTTAGAAGCAATTATTCGTCTATTATTCAAGAAAACAAAAAAGAGAGATATGCGGTGTTCAATACATTGGTGCAAGGAGACAATAGCTAAGATGTGCTTTTGGATTTGGTGATTGAGACACCAAGAACTCCCCATGAATTATGAATTTCAATGGAATGTTGTTTTCATGGATTCCAAGTGTTTTTTTATCAATATAATTCTAAAAATGTATGAATTTTTTTTTCAATGTCAATGGGATATGGGAATATATAGTTTTCTTGGGAAATTAATGTGGATTTTTTTGAGTGGGAGTTCAATTCCAGAGTTCCTTGGGACTTGGTTTCTCGGTTAAGGGATGTAGTTTTGGGGCCATGTTGGATTCAGGGAGTTTGTTTTGAATGTATATTCTTTTTTTATTAGCGGAATTTCAATGTAAAGAAATCAATTCACTTTATAAAATCTGAAAATCAGACACACCATCATATTCATAACTCTCAATGCACAATGATTTTGAAAGCCTATCATATTGAGAAGATGTTTTTTGGAAGAAAAGGTTCATCAGAATAACTATAGATATAATAATCAATATCTTGATCATAATGGGTAAGATGATCATAGTGTCCTGGATCCAATGAAAATATGATGATTCTTTTTTGATCTTATAGTTCTCATATATCATAAGTATTCTATAAAACATTTGATTCATGATTTGTGAATTAAATAGGGATAAAAGGTGATTCCGATCATTTTTAGGAATGGTTAAAAAAATGAAGAAGATGGAAGGATGGGAAGTCATGATACTTTAAAATGTAAGAATGCTATTTCAATGATGATAATAAACATATTCAAAGTAATTAAGGGAGTCATGATACAAGCTAAGTTTATATAAAAAGAAATTTTTTGAATGCATATATTTATGGTCTTACTGCGTCAGTGAGAGATCACCAGAGAAAATTTGTTTAATGGTTGAGAAGGTTGATCAAAACATAGGAAACTAATGGTGTTGGGTTTTAGTCAGACCAATAAGCCATAAAAAACAAATATTTAAAGAAATATTTATGTGATGGATATTCAATGGCATCCCAATCAGAATAGTAATGATGTTTCTAAAGTCGAAGATGACGAGGCTGGTCCATCAGACTCAGAGTTCCACTGAATATAAAAATGTATTCTAACACCAATTCATTTTGTAAACAATTTGTATCATGAAAACATATGATTCATAGTTTTATTATAGGATGGATGATTAGAAATGTAGAGTTTTTTGGATTGATTTGTGAAATTTAGAGACTGATCATCTTGATCAGGATTAAAAATGTCTTCAAACATTTTCATCAGAATGATTTTTTTTGTTTCTATGATATAGTAACATTTTGAATCAATAAAAAAAGAATTATGATCTATTTTAATGTATGTATACTAGTTGTGTAATGATCTATTATCTTGGAGTTGACACCAATTCGTCGAATTGAATATGAGATCGATAATATGTCGGGAAAAACCACAAGAAGAAGAGTCATGTTTTGGAGAGTCTTAAGATGTGTTTCTGAAGGGGAGAAAGATTCTTCATTGAATAGTTTGATAGATATGAAAATGTGTTTTAATGGGGATCTCAAATTATTAAGAATATGTCTTCTTTTCTTTTTCAGTTGTTATGTAGCATCGTAATGAGACGATATATGATTTCTATATGATTATCATTTGGTGAAGATAATTGTATTGAAAAATATGTTGTCCTTATTGTATTGAGAAAATATGAAAACACAAATTATTCTTTTAAGTCGTATAAAGAATAATATTAAATTGTTATTTTGAAATTTTAATTGGAATTGAATTGTTTAATGTTATGAATCATTAAGTGAGATAAAGTCATTAGGAGAATCTAGAATATTCAGGAAGAGATGATAAGTGTTGATGAAGTCAAAGATTCATCTGATATTTGAGGGAAATTGAAGATTTAGAACATTTGTTTAAGTGGAAAAAATAATCATAATTTTTCCCAAACAATATTTGGCTAACCAATAAATAGAGGAGGTACACTGTACATTCCTAAATGAAGTACTATTTTAAAATAAGATAAATATGGTCCTATGTTATATAGAGATTATGTTTATGAAATTTTCATTTTTTGAGGAAGTTTTCTAGATAGAAGAAAGAAAGTATAAGAGATAATATTGTATTAAAATTTTTTAGAATTTGATTGAGTTTATGGATTGAGATTTCTATACAAATGACACAGTAGTTTAGATAAGTTTTGGTGGTATTTTGATAATTTTTTTTCTATATTGGGAAATCAGAGATGTGAATTGGGATAGGAAATCAGACTCAGTATCATTTCAATGTTCATAAGAAGTTCTTTCCTACTACTGGGTAAAAAGTGAAGAATTGTTTTTAATGTTTTTTTGTTAATATTGATTATGAAGCACCGTAACATGTTTGTTACACTATATTTTATTACATAAATTGTGAAACATGAATCACATGAATAGGGAAATGAATAAAATTCTACAGCGTGTAAGGGAATATCCTACTCATTATATTAAACCCAAAATTATATTTCTCCTATTGATTTTATAGTATTTGATTTTTTTAAAACCATAACAAGGATGCATCTACTAATATTTATTAGTGAACCACATAAATATTTTTATTCATGTGGTTGTTTGCTTGGTTTTTTTATACTGGTGATATCTCTATAATCAGAGGTGATGGTTGTTTTAGTGGAAATAAAATATTGAATAAAATGATATCACTGATTCACCCACTCTCCCTCTAAGTGATAGATTGATCTCAGTGGGAAATCTAAATTGGTATTAGAGGAAATGGTTCCCTTTGTTTATATAGAGATCCTAAATTTTCAAACATTTAAATTACATCACTTTTTTCAAATACAAAATACATTTCACAAACAGACTCCAAAATTTTGTATTAGCCTAATGCCTTTTGAAACAATGAACCATAAAAAACTGGTTGATATATGATCTAAATTATCTCTGAATAGGTTCTTAATGACTAAAAACCTTTTGAGATAGATCATACTAAAAAATATCTCCATAACTTGAAGATGGAATCACAAAAATGGGTGATCTTAGATTCTCAATATGGATAAACAAGGGAGATATGTATGCATGTACGTGAGCATATGAGTATGATAACGTGATCATAAAATTATAAGATCATACCATGCATATCAATGTTCATTAAGGTAAATCGTGACATAAATATTTAAAGTTCATAAGACATAAATCATAGAGGAATCAAAATCATAATCCATGAAATCATAACATATGAATAATACATATAATTTTTTCTAACACATGAACATGTAATATCATTCCTTATAAGTCATGGTGCCTTTCCAAAACCAATTAGGGTAATTAATAGGGATTTTATCTGTTAAGAGGGACCCGCTCCCATCCCCAATCATTGTTATTTCAATTTAACGTATTAGGTTTCCCCATATCACCATATTGGATTGGGTTTTCACATGTCCACATAGTGGATTGTGTATCCCCATACTCTCATCTTCATGGGTACTATAGTTCTGGGTGGGACACACCACCTTCTCTAGTGGAAGTTCTTTCCATTTAAGGGATCAGGTTTTCCCATCATCATATAAGGGATAATGTTTCCCCATCTTCCAATAGTTGATCAATCACGTCAATTTGATTCATTTATTTATATAATGAGATATAAATATTTTTCAAAATCATTGGTGAATGATATATGTATCACCAATCTCATAATGAAATCATACATACATGTTTTAAAAAATCATAAAAAATCATATCATACCCCATGAAATTAATTGGGTGTAATAATAATGTAATAATATATTAACATGTGAAAATAGATAGGTTTTGTAATAATTTTATCAAAGCATAACCCATGAAATGAAGTAGGTTTCACAAGAATGTAACATGTGAAATATGAATGGTATTTACATGAATATAACCTATGGAAGAGAACAATGTTTCTAAAAAATCAAGACATTAAAACACAAACCATTAAGAGAAATAATATAAATGTAACATTTGGATAATTACTTAGGAAGTCATGAGATACATAAATTTATGTAATCTTAGATTTAAAATTATTTTTTAAATATATTTTTAAAAAATATCTTAATGAATATGTCAATTTTCCTTTAAAAATGTATTTTCAAAATATAAAAACATTTGAAAACCATTTTCTTTGAAAAAAATATAATGTTATAAAGAAATATTGATTTTTTTTAAAATAATTTCTTGGATAACACATTGAAAACTTATTAAAAAATATTGAAATCATTTTAAAAAATAGTTATTTGAAAACACTTTGAAAACATATAATTAAATCCTAAAATCACTTCGAAAACCATTTCTTTAAAATAACTTTGAAACATTATACTTTATTCATGTAAATCAATAAATTTTATAAAAATATTTTTCCTTGAAGATGATCTTAAAATAAAATATTTAATAAAAATGAAAACATGTTTTTTTGAAATTCATTTCATGATCTTCAAAGAACGAAAATTAAGACAAAACTACTTTAGCAATAAAGTATCTTTTGAAACATATAGGTCAGGAAATGGAGAAAATAAAATTAATATGTAAATACCAATTTAGTTAATTATTTTTATGATAGAATATATTCATGGGAAGTATATACACCACACAAAAGGAACAAGTTCTGAATAAGGCATAAATCTCATAGAAATAAAAGTGTATATAGAAATCCCCTTACCGTATGTCTTGAATCTAATATAAAAATAATAATAATTTATAATGAATATAAGTTTATTATATTTCGTTTATAGAACCATATTCTTATATCTAATACAATATATGGAATTATATCACCCACTTATTAACACTTCCATGTTAATGTTATATTTCAGGTAATATCCCCTTTGTTTTGCGCATGTGACTTTATTTCTTATATTTACAGTCCTCATAATTATATCATGATTTAAATAATTTAGACCATTATATAAATTTTATTTATTTTCAGTTTCTATGTATTTATAATAATCTATTAAATTTATAAATTTTAAATGGAATATATCATTAAAGGAGACGTTATGTTGTACATGTTCATGAATTTTGTTTCCGATTAAATATCATATTGTGATAAATAATGTAAATAAATACTTTTATATTTTAAAATATAAAAATTAAAATATATTTATTCTATCATATATATCATATATTTTTAATAAACGCATCCTAAATACAATCCATGTAGAGTATTAATGAATCACATCTCATTGAAGAGGCGACAAGTCCATACTTCCCCATATGGAATGATAATATTTACACAAAACAGAAAGCATAAAGGTATGTGATATATAATAATTAATCATTAATAAATAATTCATAGATATTCTATATATCATATAAAAATATAATTTCCATCAGAATTTACATCCTTGTTAGGCAGTTAAGGAAAAATGATCCACATTGTTTCGTGTGTTGGTAGGTCACTGTACACAAGAACTGTACGTTCATTTCCCATGAATTGGTTTTGTGTTTAAGAGTAAGTTGGAACATTATAATAATGAAATTTCATTATATTTAGGACTCTAATTTTATTATAATATCATTGAGTAAGAATAATTTATATGGTGAAGAGTGAAAATAAAATAAATGATCTTGAGGAAGGATGTTACATCTTGTTTGGGTAACATCGTTTTCTTTGCAGAAAAGCTCCTCATTGGTTGAATTTATGGCCTAAATGAGGATTCAAGTATTATGTGAAGAAATTATTAGAAATTATTTAATTATATATTTTTCAAGACAATGTTTCTTGAGTGGTGTGAGTAAGTAGGAGAGTTTAGTGTCGTTTTATAGTGGAGGAGGAGTGGCATTCTTGTAATTTTTTGAAAAAGGAATTACACCCCTGTTATTTCTATGAGAATTGACTCAAATAATCATCCAAATCTGAGACAATGTTGGATATTGTGAAATATGGTCATTATAATGGTTTTGTAAAACTTTCTAGGTCATTTTGGCCTTTAGGATTAATGTTTGTCCTTTGTTAAGCAATTTTTTCTCTTAATCACTATAAATAATTTTAATCACTTTCACTAATTTTTTTCTCAAAAACTATTTTTGTATTATTATTAATTATAATTTATTCATATTACAAATATTGAGTCCATTTTTACAAGTTCTAATCACATAATTGGAAAAATAATTATTTAAAATTATTCCTACAAACGTGTTGTGGAAGCAAGTTTTTAATTGAAAATGATTAAATGATTGAAGTGATTCTATGACCAATTTCAATATTTAAATGAATATATTGAACAAAAGTTTATTATATAATGTATAGTTGATATAATTAAACTTTAATAGCAAATTATAGTATATTTTATCTATATAATTACATTAGTTGAAAAACAATTAAAATTTGGTATTTTTTTATATTCATCAAAATTGATTTTTTCAGAAACAAATCATAAAATTAAATCAATGATAATATAGAAATTATTTATTCCAAAAATATGTTAAATTTTTAAATTCAGTTTTTAAAAGTGTATATCTTAATTTTTCAATTTTTTAGATAAGGACATAAAAAGGTGTTCATTTGAGAAAATAATTTTTTCAAACAAACAATGACATTACCAATATTACATGTTTTATTATAAATATGATTCATTTATAAAAAATGATTATAAATAATATTAAATATTATTTTTTACTTTTCTTGTTACTAAATTTAATGATTAGGCTTATATCTATCTCATTTTAATAAATATAACAATAAAACGATATTTTGTAGAAACTCTGTATTGTGTGTAATGAAAGATAAATCTGTGTTGTATGTAGTGAAATATTATATTGGTGTTTAATATAATGAATGTTTAAAATAGTGAATCATGAAATACATGAAAATATAGAGAATTAATTTATTAAAAAATGTTTAAAAAACGCAGGTTTTTACATTCTAGCCACCTTAAAATGAATTTCTCCCACAAAATTTGCCACTTTGCTATAAAAATTTAAGAATATATATACCTCGTAGTATAATAAGATTACCTTGTAGATTACTATAACTTGATATTTCTCCCACATAACTTTATCCATGTTTGTGGTACTTTTTTAGAAATATCTCTATATGATACAGAATTTCAACTGGTAGTTCCCCATGAGAATGATCTTACTTTAGTGGTATCACCTCTGAGTTCGGTACATGTGAAGGGTTAGGTATTTAATTCCTTTGGATATATATATGGAACTCATCATGGACTTGATGGAGACATGGTGGAATCTCCAAATGATATGATACCATTCAAAAATAATCATGAACTTGAAAGGGACCTATATACACATGGATTATATTTTCTTTCTTCATGAACCTCATAACAATCTTCCATGGAATAATTCATAGAAAAACCTTGCCAACATATTCAAATTACTGCTCACACCAATTGTTATCATCATATGTTTTATATATAATTTTTTATACCATGATATGTTGTTGAATGGTTATAACCACCTAGACCATTTTTTCTACAATATCTGGTCCCAATAAATTTATTTCTCCAACTTCATCCCAGAACGTTGGAGATCTAAATTTATTTCTATATAGGGATTCATAAGAAGCCATTTTAATTCTTGAGTGAAATCCACTGTTTTATGAAAACTCGTCTAGAGGAAGGTGTTATTCCCAAACACCTTTTAAATCCAACAAAAGAAGATCTCAAAAAATCATATAGGGTTAGAATTATTTTTTTCATATTGAACATAATTATTTGGATGATATGTAGTGTTGAAACAAAATTCTATATCTAGTGATTTATAACTATATCCCCAGAAATATAAGTTAAACATCATATCCTAATCAATTACAATATAATTTGGTACTCCGTGAATCATTACCATGTTCTTAATGTTTATCATGGTAAGATGATCTAGAGGAATGTGTTCTTTGATAACGATAAAGTGTGATAATATAAAAATGAAATCGACTACCACCAATATAGAATTAGACCGTTTAGATGTTTTTGAGAGGGTAATAAAAAATACATAGGGATGTTCTCCAATTTACATTTTGGTATGGGTAATGAATGAAACATCCCCATATACTTTTTTATTTTAGCATTAACTTGTTGGCATACAAAGAATCAAGATAAAAACACTGTGATATTCCTCTATATACCATCCAACTAGAATTATTATTTGATGTATCTATACATCATTCTAAAAAAATATGAATAGATAATGATGAACTATGAGCTTACTCTAATTGCTTCTTCTAAATATTTTTTATGGAAGGAACTTATACATAGTTTCTAAAACGTAGAATTCTATTCAGATAAAGGTTAAACTCTGGAATATCACTAACATTCCATTGTATCTCTACATCATCATTCTATGAGTCATTAATCTTCCCATGGATAGAGACCTAAAAAATCTATTCATAAAGACAAATTGTTTACCATTACATCACGATACGTAGGTCAGTCCTTTGAAAATACATAAATGTTGGGTCTTCTATAATCCTCAACATTGATAAGCTGGCATGATGCTTTGGATTAAATGCATTGACAACCCTATTCACATTCCAAAGCTGGTAATGTATTTAGTAATCAAAATACTTTACCTTCTATAATTATCTTCTTTGGATCGTATTCAACTCCATATATGAAAATATATATTTTAGAATTTATAGTTAGTATATATATAACACCATTCTTCATAAAGATAATGACACAATAATTTTTTTGAAAAATTTACCAAAGGAAACTCCAAATCATGGAATTGGTGATTTTCTTGTGCATCTTGATCTCTTATGGGGAACATGAGATAAATTTTTTTCTATATTATAACACATCTGAAGCCCTTATTGGATTCATAAATATTGGTTACAAACCCTTCTCTATCACAAACCTAATCTGATCGGCACTGAAACTGGAACCAAACCCAGCCTGTGACAAGGCCCGAATAGAGGTCCCAACCCCCACGGGCTGGCACAAGTTCCTGGGTATCATAAAATGAGAATTGGGAATGAATTACCCAAGATTATAAACAAAAAATAACAAATTAATCCAATAAAACGAATCTGGATTTTTCAAACCCAACAATCTTTTACAAAAATTTATAACTGAATTACATAGTCTAAAACAACTCAATAAGACTATAGAAAAGGTAAAAAACCCAAAACGAACATCCCAAGAACCTCAACATGGCAAGAGGCATCACCATCAAGCCATCTCTACAACACCACATCATGAATGACTGGTGAAAACCCGAACTGTTGGAAAAAAAGTTGTACACAAACATGCAACAAAAAAATTACCAAGTCTACTTACACCCAAGGGTGTAAGTAGGGTGTGAGCCAATTTCAGTAGGATAACACCCCTAATTTTTTTCATGTGGTAAACATTAAAGGATGAAAAGCATGAATGTTTTCAAAAACATGTAATTTCTAGTTACAATTTCTAAAATATGAAACATAAAAAAATTATTTTTCAAGTGGGTAATTTAAAGAATCAACAATTTTAAAATAAATTTAAAAAATACTGAAATTTTCCATCCAAATATACCGTATGATGATGGTAAGTATAAAGGATCTAATGAGCACAAGCGATAGGAAATAACAACTAGGACCTAGCTAGATGTGGGTCCCAGATACCTTGTATATCAGTGAGAGTAACCACAAAAAATATCTGTTCTCATGCATGATCCACTAGTAGGGAACACACCCATAACCTAGTGGTCCCCAATCATCATCATCGTAGTTTAGTTATAGTTGTAATCATCAATCTTGCTAAGTGAAACTGAGGCCAAACCCCACGAATTCACTAGCATACTAGTACACATCCACCCACCTAGATACCCAGGTTTTCCCTTTCTGATCAATCAAGTTAAATATGCCAGGAAATATAGTTTTCACATGAAAATATCACTTACGCATCACACATTAACCACCCATCCCCGTGTATATCACACAAATCACAAATTCCACATTTCATTCAAATTCATTTGGAAATCAAAATCACACCAACATAGCCCACAACACTTTTTTCATAACTTTCACAATCCAACACATCCTTTAACAATTTTATAAAGTCCATAAAAATATGATAAACATCATATAACATCCCAATCACATGTTTCATAAATCAAGTTTTATAAATAAAATCCAATTTTCACATCGCACTCACACAAACAACCAACATCACGTTCACACCTCTTTCACATTTTTGTAAATTCCGTAAATATTTTTTTAAAACATTTCCAAGAAGATAGACATGACATGATAAAACTATTCACATTTAAAATTTTCCATTTTAGAGTATAAACAATCCAAAATAGTTTTCAAATATGGATTCACCTCTTACATAAATCATTAAACCATTCAAAACATTCATAAAACAATTCTAAAGAGTGTAACAAATCTTCTCACATTAAACCAATTTCAAAACCGTATTTCCAGGAAAATATCACACCAATACAAAATCAAAACCGAATTGGAAGCCTCAAAATCATTTATTACACTACCCCCAAGTGTTATACCAACACCTCAAACAATACCACAAAAGATCCACATGAAAAGCACACATTTTCAAAATCACATTATAAAAGTACAATAAGGTTTTACACAAAAGATCCAAACAAGATTTATTAAACCAATTTTATATGTTATAAAACACCCAAACAATACACAAAGGGTTACACATGAAAACACCCAATTTTAAGTTAAAATAAGACTATAAAAATAAATGCTTAACCAAATACAACATATATAGTTTTCACACCACACACACCATATTAAGAACATTCATAATAAGTAATAGAAGCAAAATAACTCATATATAAATGAATACACATGGAATCACCTACTTTTTATGTCGAAACCCTCAAAACATGGTGTGAAACATCAACCACACCACCACCGCACATCAAGGAAGCTAAAACCCGACCTAGAACACAATATTTCACCAAAAAGACACCAAATCAAACCCTAGGTTCTAAACTCAAATTTCAGACATAAGGAAATTCAAGAAAGGGTGAAAAAACACTAAGGAAGGGGAAGGAAACATGGAAAGAAACACTAACTTGAAACATATTGAATCAAACAATCCATATACACAAAATTTTTAATCTCCAAGAATCTAAAACTAATATGGTGGCTCTAATGGGGATGATAAGGTTAGGTGGGGACTGAAATGGGGGAACAGAGTGAAAATTAAATGATTTATGTAAGAATCAACTTACCTTCTGAAATATAGACGATTTGTGGAATCCTATGATGTTTTTCCCTACTCAACGAGGAAAATGAGGTCCAAAGTGAAAAACAGAATAATGGGGGTGAGACTCAGCATTTTGGATTTAGGTGGGAGGTGGAATCACAAGAATACAGTAAATAATGATTATGTTTTTAAAGAATTAAGAAAAAAATTTAAAACTGGAAATGGCTCATGGGAGGGCCCAATTCCAAAATAATTCACTCAAAACCAAAATGATAATCGGTTCAAAAAGGGTCCAAATGGACATGGTTATTTGGATAGGTCATAGGAGGAAATGTGGGAAGTGTAATGTATGAAAAATGTTATGAAATGAAGGAGTTATAAAATAAATAAAATTTATTTTTAAATATGGAATTGGGATCACGATTTGGACCAAATTTTGAAAACCCTCCATTTCCACCAAAATGAATGGAAAACCCCCAAAAACAAAGAAATAATGGAAATTAAATGAAAAATAAATTTAAAAGGAGTCATATATGTGAAAATTATTCCCACTATAAGAGTTTCTGTCCCTGGAAAGCCACAACAAGGCCAAATACAAAAATTGAACCCAACCGATAACCCAAGAAGTAATTCCTTGCCAAGATTTTCCCCCAAAGTCCAAAACACCTCCAGTGATCATTTAAGGATGGATTAATCTCTCAACCAAAACGTGAACCACTTTCCCGAAACAATCAAGCACATTCAGTCTTTATCCCAAAATTAAAATTCATCAAACATAATCTTAACAAAACTCAATCATTTTTCATAACAAACAACAACATCAAACAATGTTACACTTACCCTACTATAAATAAACCATTGGGAACTCTCCAATATCAATCTTTACCCTAGGAAGATGTCGGTAGTTAGATATCTCCGAATGATGATACCTACTTCCAAGATAAGACCAAGGAAAAAAATCTTAGCTACTCATATGAAGAGGCACAAATGGGCTCCCCACCATAAAAGGAAATTTAAATTTTTCCCTAAGATAGAATCAGGACACTAACAGGGGGAGGCCTGAACAGAATCCATAGTACAAGGGGTATAAATCCATTTGAAATTTCCAAAATAATATGCATGATACCCATGGTGGGTCTCCCAACCACAAGAACCATCCATCTTAACTGACCGGCATGGGCCAACACGAAAAGACCCCAAAAATTTAATGATTTGGGAAGGCTTCACAATTATCCCACATGGTTTGGAACATGGTGAACTAATTGTGCAGATCATTCTTTGTGCACAGCTTCCTGGCACATGGTCACTACAAATTGTGCACAAACTGTTTGCTCAACCTGTCTAGCCAAATTTCATTCCATTCTCCAAATACTTAATGGAATCCAAAAGGGCGGGGGGAGATATTGGGTGATGACATGGGTACAAGGCCCTTCACCTATTTCCACCGAACGAGAACAACAAAAGAAATATGATGACACCATAGGTTTAAAATCCTCCTATATTTCTTATTAAGGATAAGAATTTGTACAAGGGTTTAAACAATACTGGGTTTTCCCCTAAGTAGGCGCCAACTTCTCTCTGGGACCTATGGCTGGAGCTCAAAATATTGAAGCATATTCGGCCTCGCAGTTAGGCTGTGGAAACCCATATGTGGAACTTCTTCTTTCGGTGTCACAAACAACTACACCGCATACCATGATGGGTTCACCAAGACATAACACACTTTACCGAAACTAATCATTTCACTGAAACAAGGGATCAGAAGATGAACACACATCCCAGCTTATTTCTTTTGGATATGAAACTATTGAAGGGCATGCCACATATAAACACCTTCTTCTAAGATAGAGGATTTGATATTTTTCCCAAGGGAGACATACTCCCAACATAACAGAGAAGCTCAAAGGATTGCCTGACCTTCACCTTTACAGTAAAATGAGAACACAACATCACAACGTGTCACCGAACACGACCTTTGTGATTGATAGAAACAATACATGGAACGAGACTTTATGCCAAGTCCCTAAACAATATAAAAGTCCAAAAAGTGGACATAATATCCTCTCATGACCAAAATCCCAAAATTGGTGGTTTCACAAGAACTCTTGCTTCAATGAAAATATAAAGAACACATAGGCCCTCTTTGACACCATCGAGACACACATCCACATTAACAACCCCAGAACACTTCCACCTTCGATGAATCATGCATCTTAAGAAACTAAGGGCTCTTTCAGCCTTCCACACGAACATTCCCACTACAAGAGGATCCTAAAATCAACGAAATGAATGGGTGTATACTCAATCAACAAAGATCGATAAAATACTCCTTATATTGATCAACTGTAGTATTTTCTAATGGAGAAACAATACTGGTTGCACTTCAGTTCTGCATTAACCCTTAATGGGGGCATACCTTATCCAATGAGAGAACCCAAGGACCCAACAAAGATGGTCCATTGGTCAAAACATGCCACAAACCAGATCCAAACACATGAAGGTGACCACAGTGAAGGTGTCCTGAAACATATCTCAGAAGAGACTACTAACCGGTCCTTCAACCCAACTTCT
This sequence comes from Viscum album, assembly GCA_963277665.1. Taxonomy (NCBI): domain Eukaryota; kingdom Viridiplantae; phylum Streptophyta; class Magnoliopsida; order Santalales; family Viscaceae; genus Viscum; species Viscum album. Next base: position 1,210,267,065 of record OY728153.1, on the reverse strand, counting down.
CGTCCAAACACAAACCCAAAACACATTTCGAACAAGAGGGGATCATGGACTCAAAACATCCCACAACACTAACATTTTCCGAAAACAAATAATATACACCATCCCAAACAATTCAACAAGACATCATGTTTTTCTTTAAAAGCATCTCTTTGAAAAAAAAAACGGTTCAACGATTATCGTATCCACCAATGGTACCCCATGGGCTTCACACATGCATGTTCTTGTGCCACACCGAGAACCTTCCTCATATCCATCATAGAACTCATCCAGTCATGCCATAAACCATCCATCATCCCATATAACCCCATGCATGTGGTATCTCATGAAAATACCAAATTTTAAAATAAAAATTCATTCCACTTTTCAAAAAAAAAATGATAACCCACACATCTTTTTTCTCAAAACCACTAACCACAAGATCAAAATACCAATTAACATCTAACAAATCATTTCAAAAATACACAAAAATTTAGAAAATAACTCACTTTCATGTTCTTCACATAAATTTCATTACATCTCATCCCATTAAAACACCCTTTGATTGTTTAGAAAACACTATTGGAAACACTTTTTCAAAACCAACATCAATATAGTTTTTGTTTTCAAAAAAGGAATAAGCCCACCATTTTTCATTTCAAAATAATTCTGAAAATTCAGTTCCACCATTTAATAAATAAAACCATTCCCTCTTTATTTGAAAATCATTTCAAAAAAACTTTTCACCTCTAAAAACCAAGTAACATTAAAACCAATGTTCAAAGATTTAAAAACTAAAGAACACAAGACAATGCGATAAGAAACTAGTTTCGGTGGGTGACTTTGAAATATGGTTGGCAGCCATATTCCAATCACTTCACTATCATAGAGAGTGTTCTAGAGAATATCCTCACCTTCACATGGCTTGTTAGTCCCTGCGAGCTCACGGAGACCATTAACCCAACTCTCTTTTAATTTCCCCTAATCATCATTAAACCAAGAAAACCAAAGGACTCTGAAAGGTCCCAAATTCCCCTGGAGACTTGAATCCCATCATGAGGTGTGTTGATTAGCCACACTACTCATAACTTAATTTCCATGTCCCGACAATCCTAACTCTAGACTATCTCGAGTGTTCCCCAAATGACATGACCCAAAGAGAGAGAACCTCCTCTGATACGATTTTGTCACGAACTGAATATGATCACCACCGAAACCGGCACCAAACCAAAACCACGAAAAGGCCTAAAGGGAATTCCAGATCCCCACGGGATGCAACAAGTTTCTATGTATCATAAAATGAGAATTGGTAATGATTTACCTGAGCTTATAAACATAAAAAATCAAATGAATCCAATAAAATGATTCTGGATTTTTCAAACCAAACAATGTTTTAAAAAAATTCAGAACTGAATTACATATTCTAAAACAACTCAACAGGACTATAAAAAAGGTACAAAACCAAAAATGAACAGCCCAAGAACCTCAACATTGCAAGAGGCATCACCCTCAAGCCATCTGCGCAACACTGCATCATGAATGACCGGTGAAAACCCGAACTGTTGGCAGAAAAGTTGTACCCAAACCTTCGACAAAAAAAATATCCAAGTCTACTTACACCCAATGGTGTAAGTAGGGAGTGAGACAATTCCTAGTAGGATACCACCACTAATATATTCCATGTGATAAAAATTCAAAGACGAAAAGCATTCAATTTATCAAAAACATGTAATTTCTAGTTACAATTTATAAAAGATACAACTTAAAAAAGCAGTTTTCAAGTGGGTTAATTTAAAGAATCAACACTTTTAAAATAAATTCAAAAGATACTGAATTTTTCCATCCAAATATACCATATTACAATAGTAAGTATAAAGGATATAATAAGAACAAGAATTAGGAAATAACCACTAGGCCCTAGCTAGCTGTGGGTCCCAGGTACCTCGTATCTCAGTGAGAGTAACCACAAAAAATATCTGTTCTCATGTACGAGCCACTAGTAGGAAACATACACATAACCTAGTGGTCCCCAATAATCATTATCATAGTTTAGTTATAGTTTTAAGCATCAATCTTTCAAAGTGAAACTCAGGCCAAACCCCACGGATTCACTAGCATACTAGTACACGTCCACCCACCTAGATACCAGGGTTTCCCCTTTGTGATCAAACAATTTAAACAAGCCAAGAAATATAGTTTACACATGAAAATATCACTTAAACATCACACATTAACCAAAAATCCCCAAGTACATCACACAAATCACAAATTATACTTTTCATTCAAATGTATTTTGAAATCAAACTCACACCAAAACAGCCCACAACACTTTTTGAATAACTCTCACAATCCAACACACACTTTACCAATTTTATAGTCTCTCAAAATATGATAAACATCACATAACATCCCACTCACATGTTTCATAAAACCATTTTTTATAAATAAAATCCATTTTTCACATCGCACTCACACAAACAACCCACATCACGTTCACACCTCTTTCACATTTTTTGTAAACCCCTTAAACATTTTTATAAAACACTTCCAAGAGGATACACGTCACATGACAAACCTATTCACATTTAAAATGGTCCATTTGAAAGTATAAACAATCTAAAATAGTTTTCCAATATGGTTTCAAATCTTACATAAATCATTAAACAATTCAAAACATTAATAAATCAATTCTAAAGAGTGTACCCAATCTTTTCACATAAAACCCATTTCAAAACCATATTTCAAGGACAAGATCACACCAATACATATTCAAAACATAATTGGAAGCCCCAAAACATTTATTAAACTACTCCCAAGTCTTATACCAATACCTCTAACAATACCACAAAAGATCCACATGAAAATCACACGTTTTGAAAATCACATTCAAGAAGTACAATAAGGTTTTACACCTTAAATCCATTAAAAAATATGTTTAAAACCTAAGGGCACACCAATACCCTACCAAATCAGAATTTTTATCCCAAAAAAGATTTTATAAACCAATTTCATATGTTATAAAACACCCAAACAATACCCAAAGGGCTACACATGAAAAACACCCAATTTTAAGCTAAAATAAGACTATAAAAATAACTGCTTAACCAAATTCAACATAAATAGTTTTCTCACCTCACACAACATATTAGTAACATGTATAATAAGTAATTCGAGCAAACTAACTCATATAGTAATGATTACACATGGAATCACCTACCTTTTATGTCGAAACCCTCAAAACATGGTGCGAAACATCAACCTCACCACCACCGCACCTCAAAGAAGATAAAACTAGCCCTAGACCACAATATTTGTATAACACCCCAGGTAAATAAAGAATATGACATCTTTATATTTATCCATATTTGTGAATAAAATATTAATATTACTTTAAAGGGTATTCAATGCTTAATGGCGTACCCAATACACAACAATGAGTTTCTTGGGAATCTTACGTTGCACTCTAATAATAAAATAATATTATTTTAAATGGTAGTTAACGCCTAGCCGATGAAATGGCGGGAATGAACCGAAATAACTAAAAAATGATTATATATGTTTGTCAAATATTTTTTACTCTTTACAATAAATGTTAGAGGATTAAAAATGCAAATGAATCCAGTTTTTAAGCGTAAACATTCTAATATTCTTTAAAAGGGTCGATTAACCGCCTTTTGATGGCAAACCCCTTTTAAATCCACTTTTTGACAATTTTATAAGCTCTATTTTTCAAAATAAACATATTATTTATGACTGGGACATTTAAATTTACCTTGGGTTAATTTTTGGTATTTTTCTGATAAAGTTAATTTTTTAATGAATAGTGTAAAATGTTGTATTTTAATTCAAAACCTCTTTTTAATCTAATTTATTTATATGATTAGATTATATTTTGAATTTTAGTTTAAAGTGAAATTATAATATATTTTTACCATTAAATCCAATATTGGTCATTGGAATTAATTTCACTTTGAAATCAGACTTAAACTAGTGTCAATCTTTTGATACTTATTGTTTCATAAAAACACGTTTTTTGTCATGACATTGGGAATTAATTTTTAAATTAATTAATTTGACTTATATGTTTTAAATTTTTTAAAATAGACTTCATTTTTGAATTCGGAATATCAAATATAGCTTAGGGTGAATTTTTGGTAATTTTCTGAAAAACATCAATTTTTGATGAATAGTGAAACCACTAATGGTACTTATAAAAACTGATTTTTCGTTTAAATGAAATTTTACCACTTCTGTGTTTTGAATTTCAAAAATCTGACATACATGGTTTTCATTAAGGAGTAAAATTTGGTTCAATGGGATTAAAATAATTTTTTGGTGAATAGTAACTTATTAAGTTTTTAATCGCGATTAGAGGTAATTAGTGTAGTTTAAGGTAAAAGTAATGTTTTAATAATATGAAATGAACATGACACATGTCCTAACCTCATTTGATGTGTCATTTACAACCAAGACAAGCCATGGGTAAACTTGGGGACCCCATGGAGCCACTTTGGTTGGAAAATGGCATAAATACCATTTTATGTAATGTTAAAGTAAAAAATGACACAAACATGAAATGTTTTACTAAAACAATTTTTACATGGGGTTATACAAGTCATATTTTTGACTATAAATAGTCATTGGAAAGCTAAAAATATTTCCTACATCATAGTATTTGTTTTATAATTTTTAGACGTTAAATAAATTAACTTTGTTATGACATCATGATGATGCAGCGATGACCTCATTATTTAACGATTTAAATAAAATAGAATGATAATGTAATATATAAGACCTAAACATGTCCAAAACTTATTGGATGAGTGGATTTCTAACACTTATCACCTTATCCTCTAGTTATATCAATTTGGGACCTCTTAAATCTGAATATCATTTTAAAATTAAGTGACTTTTCTTTACTTTCCAAGAGTGCCCCTCCTCTCCTCTTATAAAAGGCCCCCACCTCTACCTCCTTACCCACACTCCCAAAGCATTTTCCTCGGCAAAACTCTGCCCATTTTGTCTCTCCACTTCCCTCTCCTACCCCTTGAATCCTCACATTGGGAAGAAGTCTTCCCAAGGAAGCCTTTGAGCTCAAACCAAAGGGAGTTACCCGATTTTAAGGTAATGTCTTCACTTGAGTCCTTTTGTTTTATTTTTCCTCTCCAACCCCCTAAACTCTTTTTATTAATTTCTTTTGTAACAACTCCAGTATCTTCAATATAATAGGATTTTGTTATAATAAGGATTCGTGCTACACTTACACACAGCTACATCTATTGGTTAAAGAACATACTGTTTCCGTGGATGGCAAATTTCTGCCTCCCGAAACGATGATTGTTCAACATTATTCTAACACCTTCAAAGGTGTCCATTAAGATGAAACTATATTTATATATGATATCTAATATGTTTATGTTTTACATAAGCTTCTGTATTTTTCATTTATGGCATAAATTTATGGTTTCCATCATGGGTAAACGCGATATCTTCATTTAAGGAAGTGCGGACTACCGCCCCCTAAATGTGATTTGATTCGTTAATACCATATGTGGTATGTATAAAGGATATATTTAATGATATTATATATGATACCATACTGGAATTAAAATAATATTATGTATCATTATGTTTTAATTCCATTAAATATGAAATAGAAATGGAAGTAGCGTTCATGCGTACGTACGGCTTACCGTCTCCATGAACGGTACATTTGATTACTTATCTCAAAATGTTATGTAATATTATAAGTACATATATATAATGGATATGTATGTAATATATTACATATAAATTATGGATATCATTCTTGAATTATAACATATATATATCTCTCTCATTTTTTTTAATTCCATTAATATGACAAAAAAATGAAAGTAACGTTCATGTGTACGTACGGCCTACCGTCTCCATGAATGGTGATTTTCGTTTTTTTGTCTCCAAATGATATGGAATAGTATAAAATGAATATTTACTGGATATATATGATATTTTAATCATTAATACTATTCTGGAAATTATTTACTTATAACTACATGGGCAATCTTTTTTCAAACAAGTTCATTTTTGACTCATGTACCAAACATCGGCAAAAATGTCTGATATGAACTAACATTATTAAAAAATTATTATAACATTATAATATGTGATATGAACTGAATAATAATATCTAAAGGAGGTATTTAGGAAATTATTAATTGAACAATGTTTATTATTCAGGAATATAAAGAAACGAACAAGACAAGTTGGACTTGAGGTAAGGGATCCTACACCTCCCTTTCTTTTTAAGTACACTCTATTATGTAATTCCTTTTAAGCTCATCTTTCATATGATTGGGAAGTTCTTTTATATTATTCCTACTGTACTTATTATTTTCATATGATGAGAGACCCTATTTCCTCTCATCAATCCATTTTGGAAGTTTTGAGTGGCGCCGTTAAGCTGCCGAATTTTCGTAAGAGATCTATCCTCTCTCTTTATTTTTAAGTCCTCTCCTTTATGTCACTTATTTTAAGCTCCTCTTTGTTCTATTGGGGGATGTTCTTTTATATTCCTCTTTCTGTAAACTTTATGTTAATACGATGAGAGACCCTATTTGATCTCATCAATCCATTTTTGTAAGTTTTAAGTGGCGTCGTTAGGCTGCCGAGTTTTCATAAGGGATTATTCATCTCACTTTTATTTTCTTGAGATTTATGCTACATTTTCCAGAATTTCCTTTGAGTGGTATATGTACTGCACATTATTTTAATCATTGTTTAATATACATTCTTTTATGAGTATTTACATCAATGTTGTATTGTCCTTGTTTCACAAGGTGTATGTTTCGAAAGATACCCATGTCGGTAAGGGAACCTTTCACCCTCCTTTTTTTAAAAGACTTCTTTGGTTGGGTCTTTTAATTTACATATTTTTATGTTGGGTTATGTCCTCATATATCCTTATTGATGTAAATTTTATGTCCAAGTGATGAGATACCCTTTTTTATCTCTCATCAACACATTTTGATGTGACGCCGTTAGGCTGTCAAGGGAACTTCATAACCCAATTTCGATTTCTTTGGGTTCAACATGTAGTTATTGAATGTGTCATCCTTTGAATATGTGTGAATGACCTTTGATTACATTACACTTAATATCCACTTATATTTGGTGTATTCGTTTGTCACACATAATTATGTATTTGATTTATCCTTAAACCAAGGATACCGTCTTTGTAAGGGACTTCGTCTCAATCTCCTTTCCTTGAGGCATATTTTGTTTTATACACAACCTTCTTTTATACGGTGTATAAAACCCTTTGACTTTTACGTTTATCCAAATGGAATCTTTTTTTATATGAAGCGTTTTACTAAATGACAAAAATGGAATGTTTTTGTCGTACGTATGCGGCGACAACGACTTCTCCGCCGCCGTGACCATTATTTGAGTTTCAGCTTCCTCTACAAGACACATCTTCTTTTTAAAAGAAAAATAAATACCATGTTTTACTTTTAGTTTTTTTTTTTGTATTGAAAATGGTTTTCATAATGTTTTTATTACATCAATGTATTGTATTGATATCTTGTGATTGAAATGTGGAAATGTTATGTTTCCTTTATGCATGTTTTATGTGATACGATTATGTTATGGTTCTTGGGAATTATTATGAAGATGGGTGGTTCCGTGATAAACTAAGGGCGGGTGAGCCCGATATAGCACTCCAATGCATTGGGTAACGCGAAGGAGTGAAACATTAAAGTTTATCCAAAGAGATTTAGGGAATGTACTGTGATGGATATTCCAAAACGTAACCAAGAGGGTTAATCCCTACGTAAGAATGTTATGAATGCCTCAAGTTACCTTTTGTGTCTTATGATTTCTATGATTTATTCATGATTTGATGAGGTATGTTAAAGTGCCTATGTTTTATGTGTAAAGTATGATTTAATTCTTATGTATATATGAACTCATGTTTCCTTTCCATATTTTTATATCCCTTACTGAGCTTTTTATGCTCATCCCAAGTTTTTGAAATGTTTTTCACAGGTCAAGGGAAAGGTACGTGATGTGATGATAGTGTCAAGGATGTTTCAAGAATTAATCCAAGTTTTATTTTAAATATGATTCCATTGATGGGAAGAACGAATCCTGTCTTTTATGTAACCACTTTGTTTAAATGTGGAATGTAATGCAAGTTTTATGATCTAATTCTCTAAAACTCTAAACCAGAAAAGATACTCAATGTGTAATCTTGTATTAACTCAAGATTAAGTAAGGTTTAAGGCTGGGGCCTTATAGTTGGTATCAAAGGTCGGTTTAGATAACTTTAGAGGTTAGGGTATTCTTTAAGTATAAGTGATATTACCATAATGATTAAGATTTCAGGAAGAGTCATACTTTTAGATAAAGTGAATAAGTAAGTATATCTTAGTGTTTATATTTTTCATTAGTACATGATGGTTTTGTTGATATAATCACACTGACCTTTTTGGTTTTAGTAAATGGCTGGATCTATCAGGCACCAAAGTAATTGTGGATGTGAAGGAAACTTTGACAGTTTTTTGAGAAAGAAACCGAATGATATGGGAGCTGCAATGAGAACCCTTGTGTTTATCCTAAACCAACTATCAAGGAGTCATGATCAACCACTTGAACCTTGGAATGTTCTGTAATGCATCATGTATGAGATGACCAATCGATGTGGAAGTCCATGTAATAATTATAAAGGTAACCATTTGGGTTTATATGATCCTTACTTTTGAGGTAATTATTGGTTACTATATGTTATGATTGAAGTGAAAGGCATGAGATAAAATTGAGGTTAAATTATGTTATGGTTATTTTTGATGATTTTATCCCTTTCTGGGGAATGATTTGAGAATTATATAGTTTTGGAAAAAGGAAAACATGCAGACCGTGTGACTACCCGCCGCGCCGGACTAAGCTGCGGGAATCGAACCCACAACCAAAGTGCAGCTGGTATTTATCGCCTACCACTGGACTATGTGAAGTCCCTGGTTAGATTGGATGATTCTTTTTAGTTATATGATTTTATGAATTAAGAGTATGTTGATTTTGGGTTATTTATGAAAATGATTAACCTATCATGGAGGATATGTGAATAGGATAATTACTTTTCAATACGAGACTTTAGGAGCAACTGATGTTGTTTGGAGATAAATGTTATGATTTAACTTGGAAGACTATGTGAATAAATCCTTCAAATATTTGGGTTTCAATCTTAGTTTGGTTTACTTTGAGGAATTTTATGGACAAATTGATTATAGAATGGTCCTCATTGAACTTTGGTTTTTGTTGGACAAATTTTGGAGATTAAGAATAGATATTCTTTTTATAAAGGGTTATCCTTTTCTGGATTATCTGATCTTGTTCTAACCTTTTTGGTTTTGGTTTTGGTTAAAGTCTAATGACATGGGAAGTATATAGTTCTCTTTTGTGGATTAGGTGATTCTCTAGAAGTTGATTATAGTACTCCTAATTTGAACAAGTCTTCCTAAATACTCGTCTTTTGGAGAAAATAAGAGTTTGTGTAAGGAATGTAATAAATGTTGAAAGTCAACATGATAAGTGATTATGTTTCCTTATAATAAATTCCTCAATAAAATGTAACTTAAAACAAAAATTTTATCTATTAACTTTTCCTACTGGGGAATCGAATATCATTTAACCCATCACAAGTGTGTGATTTTCTTATGGTTAACTTTCTCCTAGACATGTTTACTATCACTCTCCCTCATGAACATAAACCTTTGCTTTTTCTTCCATGTCCATGTTTTTCTACATGGAATCCTAGTAAGGGTTAAATCAGGTGACCTCTGTACTTATCTTCCTTTATTTTAAAGTGATTGTTTTACCGACTCTTGTTCCGATGTGGGACTTTCAAGGATGTTTCCAAGCTCAATTTTAAAATTGAGAGGACGCAATTCACAAAAGGGTGGAAGGATGTAACACCCCAGGTAAATAAAGAATATGACATCTTTATATTTATCCATATTTGTGAATAAAATATTAATATTACTTTAAAGGGGATTCTATGCTCAATGGCGTACCCAATAAGCAACAACGAGTTTCTTGGGAATCTTACGTTGCACTCTAATAATAAAATAATATTATTTTAAATGGTAGTTAACGCCTAGCTGTTGTAATGGCAGGAATGAATAGAACTAACTAAAAAATGATTATATATGTTTGTCAAATATTTTTTTACTCTTTACAATAAATGTTAGAGGATTAAAAATGCAAATGAATCCATTTTTTAAGCGTAAACATTCTAATATTCTTTAAAAGGGTCGATTAACCACCTTTTGATAGCGAACCCCTTTTAAATACACTTTTTGACAATTTTATAAGCTCTATTTTTCAAAATAAACATATTATTTATGATTGGGACATTGAAATTTACTTTGGGTTAATTTTTGGTATTTTTCCGATAAAGTTCATTTTTAATGAATAGTGTAAAATGTTGTATTTTAATTCAAAACCTCTTTTAAATATAATTTATTTATATGATTATATTATCTTTTTAATTGGTTTCAAAGTGAAATTAGAATATATTTTTACCATTAAATCCAATAGTGGTCGTTCGAATTAATTTCACTTTGAAATCAGACTTAAACCAGTGTCAATCTTTTGATACTTATTGTTTCATAAAAACACGTTTTTTATCATAACAGCGGGAATTAATTATTATATTAATTAATGTGACTTATATGTTTTGAATTTTTTAAAATAGAATTCATTTTTAATTCGGAATATCAAATATATCTTAGGGTAAATTTTTGGTATTTTTCTGAAAAACATCAATTTTTGATGAATAGTGAAACCACTAAGTGGTACTTATAAAAACTGATTTTTCGTTTAAATGAAATTTTACCACTTCTGTGTTTTGAATTTAAAAAATCCGACATACATGGTTGTCATTAATAAGTAAAATTTGGTTCAATGGGATTAAAATAATTTGTTGGTGAATAGTAACATATTAAGTTTTTAATCGCGATTAGAGGTAATTAGTGTAGTTTAAGGTAAAAGTAATGTTTTAATAATATGAAATGAACTTGAAACATGTCCTAACCTCATTGAATGTTTCATGGCCGACCAAGAAAATCCATGTGTCAACTTGGGGACCCCATGGAGCCACTTTGGTTGGAAAATGACATAAATAACGCTTTATGTAATGTTAAAGTAAAAATGTCACAAACATGAGATGTTTTACTAAAACAATTTTTACATGGGGTTATACAAGTCAGATTTTTGACTATAAATAGTAATTGGAAATATAAAAAGATTTCCTACATCATAGTATTTTTTTTATAATTTTTAGACGTTAAATAAATTAACTTAGTTATGACATCATCATGATGCAACGATGACAACATTATTTAACGATTTAAATAAAATAGAAAGATAATGTAATATCTAAGACCTAAACATGTCCAAAACTTATTGGATGAGTGGATTTAGAACCCTTATCACCTTATCCTCTAATTATTTCAATGTGGTACCTCTTAAATTCGAATATCATTTTAAAATAAAGTGACTTTTCTTTACTTTCCAAGAGTGCCCCTCCTCTCCTCTTATAAAACTTATTGGATGAGTGGATTTAGAACCCTTATCACCATATGTGGTATGTATAAAGGATATATTTAATGATATTATATATGATACCATACTGTAATTAAAATACTATTATGTATCATTATGTTTTAATTCCATTAAATATAAAATAGAAATGGAAGTAGCGTTCATGCGTACGTACGGCTTACCGTCTCCATGAACGGTACATTTCATTTCCTATCTCAAAATGTTATGTACTATTATAAGTACATATATATAATGGATATATATGTAATATATTACATCTCAATTATGGATATCATTCTGGAATTATAACATATATATATCTCTCATTTTGTTTTAATTCCATTAATATGACAAAAAATGAAAGTACCGTTCATGCGTACGTACGGCCTACCATCTCCATGAACGGTGATTTTCGTTTTTTTATCTGAAAATGATATGGAATAGTGTAAAATGAATATTTACTGGATATATATGATATTTTAATCATTAATACCATTCTTGAAATTATTTACTTATAACTACATGGGAAATGTTTTTTCAAACAAGTTCATTTTTGACTCATGTACCAATCATCGGAAAAAATGTCTGATATGAACTAACATTATTAAACAATTATTATAACATTATAATATGTGATATGAACTGAATAATAATCTCTAAAGGAGGTACTTAGGCAATTATCAATTGACCAAAGTTTTTTATTCAGTAATATAAAGAAACGAACAAGACAAGTTGGACTTGAGGTAAGGGATCCTACACCTCTCTTTCTTTTTAAGTACACTCTTTTATGTCATTCCTTTTAAGCTCATCTTTCTTATTATTGGGATGGTATTTTATATTACTCCTACTGTAATTTTTATGTTCATATGATGAGAGACCCTATTTCCTCTCATAAATCCATTTTGGATGTTTTGAGTGGCGCCGTTAGGCTGCCGAATTTTCGTAAGAGATCTAACCTCTCTCTTTCTTCTTAAGTCCTCTGCTTTATGTCACTTAATTTAAGATCCTCTTTGTTATGTTGGGGGATGTTATTCTATATTCCTATTTCTGTAAACTTTATGTTAATACGATGATAGACCCTATTTGATCTCATAAATCCATTTTTGGAAGTTTTAAGTGGCATCGTTAGGCTGCCAGGTTTTCGTAAGGGATTTTTCATCTCACTTTTATTCCCGTGAGATTTCTGCAACATTTGCCACAATTTCCTTTGAGTGGTATATGTACTGCACATTATTTTACTCATTTTTTAATATAATTTCTTTTATGATTATTTACATCAATGTTGTATTGTCCTTCTTTCACGAGGTGTATGTTTCGAAAGATACCCATGTCGGTAGGGGAACCTTTCACCCTCCTCTTTTTAAAAGACATCTTTTGTTGGGACTTTTAATTTACTTATTGTTATGTTGGGATATGTCCTCATATATCCTTATTGACGTAAATTTTATGTCCAAGTGTTGAGATACCCTTTTTTATCTCTCATCAACTCATTTTGATGTGACGCCGTTTTGCTGTCAAGGGAACTTCTTAACCCAATTTCGATTTCTTTGGGTTCAACATGTAGTTATTGAATATGAAATCCATTGAATATGTGTGAATTACCATTGATTATTTTACACTTAATATCCACTTATATTTGGTGTATTAGTTTGTCACACATAATTATGTAATTTATTTATCCTTAAACCAAGGATACCGTCTTTGTAAGGGACTTCGTCTCAATCTTTTTTCATTGAGGCATATTTTGTTTTATACACAACCTTATTTTATACGGTCTATAAACCCCTTTTAATTTTACGTTTATCCAAAAGGAATCTTTTTTTATATGAAGCGTTTTACTAAATGACAAAAAGGGAATGTTTTTGTCGTACGTATCTGGCGACAACGACTTCTCTACCACCGTGACCATTATTTGAGTTTCAGCTTCCTCTACAAGCCATACCTTCTTTTAAAAAAAATACCATGTTTTACTTTTCTTTTATTTTGGTATTGAAAATGGTTTTCATAATGTTTTTATTATATCAATGTGTTGTATTGATATATTGTGATACAAATGTAGAAATGTTATGTTTCCTTTATGCATGTTTTATGTGATACGATTATGTTATGGTTCTTGGGCATTATTATGAAGACGGGTGGTTCCGTGATAAACTAAGTGCGGGTGAGACCGATATAGCTCTACAATGAATTGGGTGACGCAAAGGAGTGAAACTTTAGGGTTTCACCGAAGAGATTTAGGGAATATACTGTGATGGGTATTCCAAAACATAACCAAGAGGGTTATTCCCTACGTAAGAATGTTATGAATGCCTCACGTTACCTTTTTTGTCCTATGATTTCTATGATTTATTCATGATTTGATGAGGTATGTTAAAGTGACTATGTTTTATGGGTAAAGTATGATTTCATTCTTATGTATATATGAACTCATGTTTCCTTTCCATATTTTTATATCCCTTACTAAGCTTTTTATGCTCATCCCATGTTTTGGAAATGTTTTTCATAGGTCAAGGTAAAGGTACGTGATGTGATGATAATGTCAAGGATTTGTCAAGAAAGAATCCAAGTTTTATTTTAAATATGTTTCCGTTGATGGGAAGAAAAAATCCTGTCTTTTATGTAACCACTTTGTTTAAATGTGGAATGTAATGCATGTTTTATGATCTAATTCTCTAAAACTCTAAACCTAAAAAGATACTCAATGTGTAATCTTGTATTAATTCAATATTAAGTAAGGTCTATGGGTGGGGCCTTATAATTTGACCAAAAATACACCAAATAAAACCCACAGTTCTAACCTAAACTTCTGGAAATGAGGAACTTCAAGAAAGGGTGAAAGAACCCCTTAGGAAGTGGAAGAAATTAAGGAAAAGAACATTTACTTGAGACATGTTGAATCAAACGAACCAAATACATCAAAATTTGAATCTGCATGAAACCAAAAATGATATGAAGGCTTCAATGGGGATGATAAGGTCATATGGGGACTGAAATGGGGGAAAAGAGTGAAAATTAAAAGATCTATAAAACAATCAACTTACCCTCTCTAATATGGAAGTTTTGAGGAACCCTAAGAAGTTTTTCCCTACTCCGTGAGGTAAATGAAGTTTAAAGTGGAAAAATGAATAATGGGTGTAAGGATCGGGATGTTTTCTTTAGGTGAGAGGTGGAATCACATGAATAGAGGAAAAAAGGAGTATGTTATTAAGAGAATTAAAAAAAATTAAAATTGGAAATGGCTCATAGGTTGGCCCAATTCCAAATTAATTCACAACAACCCAAAATGCTAAAGGGTTCAAAAAGGGTCCAAATGGACATGGTGATTTGGATCGTTCATAGTAGGAAATGTGGGATGTGTAATGGATGAAAAATTTTAACAAATGAAGGAGTTATAAAAGAAATAAAATTTATTTTTAAATCAGGAATGGGGATCACGGTTTGGCCGAAAATTTGAAAACCCTCTATTTCCACCAAAATGAATCGAAAACCCCCAAAACAAAGAAATAATGGAAATTAAATGAAAAATACATTTAAAAGAAGTCATTTATGTGACATTCTCCATTATAGGGTAATGTACGAACATGTGCGATAACTAACATTCACTTCAGTTCCTTGAAAATATCGTCTCCTTCATGTGTTCAGAGTAACTTTTCACCCTAGTAAGTTAACATGGTTATATGATTATATTTTCATGAGAAATTCTCCAAAAACCATTGATAATATTAAGATAATCCAAGATAGTGAAGGATATTAGTCAATGTGGTTGGTCTAGACAACATTAAATAACCTCTTTATTTGATTGATTTAAAATTATACCATATTTTGAGATTATGTGAACAAAAAATGAAACCATTATCATAAAAAACTCACACATTGTAAATTATTCATACATACTGTTCTTATTTAGGGTGTTTAGAATAATTCTCATGTAGTATTCATGCTCTTCCTAACTCTTTTAATTAATAAAAATATCATTTATGATGTTTACCACAAATTGATTTAGGTAATCTATAAAGACTACATTAATTGAATCCATTGAGATAAAAGGGTAATTTATATAATCAAAAGGTATCACTTAATATTAATAGTGTTTATGCCTTTTATAGAATAATTCCTTTATTATTTACTCTTTTTTGACCCTTAATTGATTATATCAATAATGAAGGCCAAGAATGGAAAAGTATTGAGATCTGTAAAGCTGATTAAACAAGTCATCAATATGTGGAAGAGTGTACATGTTATTAATTAGGATCATTTCAACTCTTGATAAACAATAAATATTCACATCGATTTATTTCTATTTTTCAAAATGAGGCCAGGTCACCCCAAGGTGAAAAACTTTCCCAAATAAATCACTTATAATGGTCTTTGTGGAGTTTCTTCATAAATTCCTACATCTCAATGGAGGATATTATATAGGGAATCATTGAAATTTGTGTGAAAAAATGTATTATTTCCAACAATAACTAAGATTCATGTTTTGGTAGAAGGCTAGAAAACACATCTAGAATGTTCCCAAACGATAGAAATATAAATGATGCCGATTTTCTCCCAAACCATTTTAGATAATCAACCCTTCTGAATTACAGTTAGGAACCATAACAAGATGAAATATCCAGAGAAAAATCATACATATCATCACATTGATTGATTATTGTTGGTCGGTTTGAAATATCAAACATAAATTCCTTTCCATGATAATTGATTTGGGATTTATGAAATGATATCCAATCCCTTATTATAATGACAAAAAAATTCAACCAATGGAATACGGAAAACATTTACAAGAATCATATTCCCTCAAATTTCAGTAGGAGTGGAATCATAGACATTATAAGAAATCATCGTATCATTATGTTTTTTTTATTATTTATTCAACATATAATAATTTGGTTGTGATAATAATACTCTATTAAAATTAATTATATTTTAAATACTGGGTAGATATAGAATCCAATAAAAAATTATTTGTTCTAATATGGATGTTATGTATACCTTTCACCATGTTTTTATCACACCCCTCGTCTGAAATAGTTATCACATCAGATTTCCCCTAGTCTCTTGGTTTAAGACGTTACTGAAACCGATCGTCATCACTAAATCTAAGGATTGGGAACTATATAGCATAATTCAAATCTTATTTAAAATTAAAGAATTGAAGTGTGGGAGGTTCATTCTATTTAGCTATTCGTCTATCTCCATCATTGTCATACATTTCCATATTAGTGTGGCTATGAATTTTCTAATGGCCTTCCATTTTACACTAAAAACACTTATTAGAACCCATAATAAAATTTACTCCAATATTATTTCCCTAAATGGTGTATAAAGGGAGGATCAACATCTTGTTTTCATGGTTTTTATATTTTACTTTGAACTCCAACATCCTTTTTTTATTAAAACCATGAAATTGATACATAATTCTAACAACATTTCTATATTGATTGAACAGTTCACAATATTTTCGTAACTACTAAAGTATTTTATGACCAACTCCTTTATGAGACTTATATTTAACCCACAGATGAATCTATAAACATTACATTTAGTTTGGATGATAATTATAGAAGATTACCTTGCATGTTTTGTGAAATTAACCTTGTAGGTAATAAAATATTCAACATCCTTTTTCTTTATCTCAAGGAACTCCTTTTCCATATTTCTATAAATATCATGAGGATAATAATTATTAAAGAATATGTTATTGAACTCATCCCAATCAATGTATTAAATTTCATATGGATTCCACATATTCTTGATTATATTCCACCATTTGTATGCTTCATATCCTAACGGATAAATATCCAGAATGACTTTTTCAAGATCTGAATAATGGGGAATGGAGAATATATTTTTAGTGGTACAGATTCACTGTTTAGTAATAAGTGGTTTAAGAGACCCACTGAAATAAGGTTGATGATGCCTCATGAAGGACTCAATAGAATGTTGTTACCTCATTTCCTTATTTAGAATCTCATCACGATTTATAGCATAAAAATATGTGTGGCCATAACAACAAGGTTTTGCATTCAATCTCCCATAGAATTTGTTTTCTAAGAAGTAAAATCATTTCATTTATCGTCATAACCACCATTAATGTGGGTTTTTAGGGTTACATCTATATAATAAAACTATAGGGCATGGATTATGAAATAATTAACACAGTGAAGAACCCCTTAATCATAAAAATCCAGTTATATGATGTCTATACAATGACACTATTTTTAATCATTGAAACCCTAGATTTTACCTAGTTTATTCAATGAAAACTTATTTTTAAATAATTCATGATGGTTTTTAAAGATATTTTGAATCCCATATGAATATCCAAAAGTAGTGTCAAAATATTTGAAAAGTAAGATCCATTATCATGTACCATATTGCGCTTGAGTTTGGCCTGGCACACCTTATCAGATTTTTTACTCTTACATATATCTCTTATATAACCATGTACACTTGTTCTATTCAGATATATTTGTATTTCTAGAAAGCCACTCACTATACTCCTATAGTGTATCACATTTCCATATCATCCCATATTCACAGGGACTATACCTACTGGATAAGACACACAACCATCCCCATAAGTAAAACATTTCTTGAAGGGATCAAGTTTTCCCGTATTCAAAAAGGGTATTTGGTTTCCCAATATTACCACAGTGAATCAAGACCATCCAATTCATTCCCACAATTATCTCACGATATATAAATCGTAACCCTATTTATTAGGTAGAGATATAGGTCCCACCCATCTCATAATGAAGTCATACACACATGTGTCAAAAAATCATAAACCATTCTATCATAACCCATGAAATGAAATGGATATCATAAATATGTCATCATATCATAAACTATTAAAAAACGTTTTATAATCATTTCATCAAATAATAGGTCATGAAAAAAAGTGTGATTTATAAGAATATAAAAAATGAAAGATTTATAGGGTTCATAACCATACAACCCATGAAAGAGAAATAGGTTTCTTAAAAATATATACATTGAAGGAAAAACAATTCAGGGAAAAAACATGAATTGAAAAATTCTATAATTTCCCAAAAATAATTGAATAATATCAACAAATTTCAAATAAATTTGTAATATATTTTAAAATATTTCTTGACTATTATATGGTTTCTTCTTTGAATAAAGATTTTGAAAACATAAAACCTTTTTAAAACTATTTTCATTGAAAACAATTTGAAAATATATAATGAAATATTGAATATGTTTTGAAAATCATTTATTTGAAAACAAATTGAAAAAATGTAAATAAATATTGGTTTTTTGGAAATCATTTCATTCAAAACACTTTTAAAACATATAAATAAATCTTTAATATTTTATGAAAACCATTTATTTGAAAATTCATTGAAAAAATATAAAGAATGATTGAAAACCATTTGAAAACCATTTCATTTAAAACATTTTTAAAAAAAATTAAGGTATTAATTTAAAACCATAAAAAATTATTAAAATATTTTTCCAATGAACATGATCTTACAATACAATCTCTTATTAAATTTTTGATTTTTTTTCTCAATTCATGGCATCTGTCTCAATGAATGAAAATTGAGACAAACTACTTTTCTAATTTGGCATCTTTTGAAACTTATTCCCCATAAAAGTGATATCATAAAATTGATATTTAAATTCAATTGTATATATTTATATTAATCATTAAATAAGTTATGGGTAATTATATATACAACACCCATGAAACATGTGGTTAATAAGTTATAAATATCACAGAAATAAAAGTGAGACTAGAATTTCACTTACTTTATGTATTGACTCTATTAAAAAATATAGAAAACTAATGAATAATATATATAAGTTTATTATAAATATTATATAGAACCATATTATTATATATAATAACATATATGTCTATATATCACCCACTTATTAAAACATCCGTGATAAGGTTACGTTTTGAGTAATATCCTCCTTGTTTTTCGCATGTGACCTAATTTTTTATTTTTTGATCCACATAATTATTTCATGATTTTTAGAATGTAAAAAATGATATTAATATCATGAATATTCATTATATTTATGTTTATAATAATCTATTAAGGATTTAAATATGAAATGGAATACACAGTTAATTTGATGGGTAGGCCGTACGTACGCATAAATGTTGTTTACGTTCAATTATCATATTGAAAGAATGAATGAAAATGAAATATCTTATATATTTGTATATAATAATTCATTTATCACTATTATGAAACATATATTATATAATTTTACTTAACTTTTCCTCAATACTTCCAATGTAGAGTGTGAAGAAATCACATCACATTGGGGAGGCAGTTGTCCACACATACTGAAATGAAAGTATCCAATTAAAAAAATGGAAATCATTAAGGTATGATTTATATAATAATTTAAAAGAATAATTAATTAATATAAATCATATATATAATATATATCATATAAAAAAATAGTTTCCGTCGTAATTACCAAACATGATAGGTGGTAAAGGAAAAATAAACAACATCATTTCTTGAGGCGATAGTTCACCGTACCTCAGAATGCCAAGTTCATTACCCATTAGATAGAAGACTGTGTATTTATAGGTTCATACCTTAGAGAAAAAATATATAATAATATTTATGGTAATTATGTTGTAATATATTTATGGAATAAGAATAATTTAGGTTTTGGTGAGAGAAAGTAATGAAAGGATCTTGATGAAGGATGTTTCCTCTTATTTGGGTAACACTTTTTTTGAAAAAAAAGGATCCCTTGGATCGATTCATGCCCTAAATAAAGATTAAAAGATTAATGGAGGGATTTTGGGAGCATATTTGAGATGATATTGGTCAAAAAAATGTGTCTTGAGAGGTGTGGGGAAATGTGATATTTGGGTGTATTTTTATAGTGGGGGACGAGGGACATTGATTTAATTTTTGAAAATGGTATTCTACCCACATTTTTTGAATGAAAAGTGTAGAAAATAGTTCAAAAAATTAGATATAAGTGAGTATAGGGTATTAATATTTCCATTTAATGGATATTTACAAGATTCATAATCATTTTGGGATTTAAGATTCAGGTTTAGTCATTTGTTAAGCTATTTTTTTCTCTTAATTGATGTATTTAATTATTATCACCATCACTAATATTCTTAGTCAAAAACAATGATTGATTTGTTAGAAATTATAAATTATTATAATTCCAAAAATTAAATCCATTTTACCAAATTTTTAATATATAATTCAAAGAAATTAAATTCAAATTATTCTTGTGGACTTGTCACAACAATGAGTATTTATGTGAAAGTGTTTAAATGTTTGATGTGATTTGATATCCAATTTCATTTAGAAATTGTATATGATAAAACAAAATGTATTATTTTACTTATACATTACATAATCAAACTTTAAAACAAAATTAATATATAATTTAATATTACAAGTAAATTAGATGAAAAATCTATTTTGAAATAAAATTTAGTATTTTCACTATTCTTCAAAAAATGAAGTTTTTTAAAAAACTATGAAAAATTCATCCTATGATAATTTATAATTTTTGAATGAAAAAATGAATATTAATTTATAAAAATTAATTTCTAAAAGATTCAAAAATTAATTTTACTGTTTTAGACAAAAAGGAATAAAAATCAGTTCATTTGAGAAAATAGTACTATCTAACATACAATGCATTTACCATTAATATGTGTTTTAATATAAATATGATTTATTTAGATATTACTGTTATGAATAATATTAAAAAATCAGTTATTACTATTTTTATTACTATTTTTAACAACTAGTTTATAACTATGTATTTTAAATAATTATTATAATAAAATGATGTTTTATAAGAACATGGTGGTGCATGTAACGCAAAAGAATACATTGTTTCCTATAGTGAATGATTATATTAGTACAGAGTATAAATACTGTTTTAATTATTTTATCATGGAACTCATGACATAAAATAAAAAAAATTTATTTGAAAAAAGGTTCAGAAAAATGCGGGGTGTTATTGTTTTTTCATTACTAATTTTTTGAAAGATAAGTTGTGATGGAAAATTTGAATTGTTTAAACAGTAAAGGCATTATGTTCTTAAATGGTAAAAATTATCATCAAATTAATAAATTAATAATTCATTATTTAATTTCTATTGGACATGATGTTATTTAATCTTTCAATTGATGATAAAGTTAATCTAATATCTATTGATAAGAAGAATCTTGAGAATTATGGAAGAGCTAAGAATGATTTTCAATCATCACTTTATGAATCCATTTTTTAAGAGTGAATGTAGTTTACACTACAAAAGGTAACTAGGATATGTTGAAAAACATTAATTGAGGTAGTAAAAATGTAATGAAGGAAAAATTACATATCTGGATATTGAAGTATGAACATCTCAACATCATTGACTATGAATCCATTGGTGACTTATTTATGAGCATGACTGATATTTTTATCACTATCAAATGTCTTAGGGAAAATATATAAGACTCTACTATTATATATGAGATTTTGGGATTTATTATTTAAAAGTTTTCTTCTGAATTTTCTTTATTAGAATATATAGATTCTGAAACACTATCAATGGATTATTTTCATAGTACTCTTATTACTTATGAAATTAAAAGGTAATAAGATATGGATGGAAGAAAAAATCTAACTACAAAATGAAATTCAAAGATGAAAATAAAAGAGTGTCTAAGAAGATTATTAATAATGAATATGTTGGTGAATCAGAATATGACTATGAGGTGTGTAAAAATCATGATGAATTTTTATCGTTGTTTTTAAAAAAATGAAAAGAGATATAGGAAAGTATAAGACAATATTTTCCTTGAAGTATTTTAATGTGAATCCTTTGTGAACATTGAATCTAATTTTACTCATAGAAAAAACAAGAGTATATTGATGAAGAATAAATAATTCTAATTTTTTTTTGGAAAAAATAGACAAATAAATCTAAATCATATTCTAGTGGGAATTATGTGAAATTACTAAAAAAAGAATTTTATTATCTAAGAATTTCTAAGAATAATATAATGATGTTGAATCTAAAAATACGACTGAAATGTTTGGAGATAAATTCATTATTAAAATTGAAAACAATGAAGAGTTTGGAAGTATCAGTTTTGTATAAGAAGATGATAATTTATTAGAATTTCATCAAAAAGAAATATATAATGAATGAATAAGAAAGACTGGGAGGTTTGAAAAGGAAATAAGTAAATTGAAAAGTTAAAACTCTTCAAAAAATAATCATTCATTTTTTCCTAAAGAGAAAATTAATATACAGGAAGAGATTAATGATTTAATGAAGTCACCTATAAAATAAAAGAATCGTAATGAACATCTTGAAATCAAGTTGAAGGAAAAAAAAGAAGACTTGGAACTCATACAATAAGAAATTATAAATACAAATAAAGGGTTAAAGTTTCAAAAAACCAACTTTTGAATATGAGGACATTTTTATTAGGATAAAATTGAGAAGGATCAAAATATACCTTCAATGGATGTTAATAAAATTGAAATTTTTTCCAAGAACAAGAAATATGGGAAAGTGATGTTTGGGGCCATGACCAAAAATTTGGATAATTTTTATGTTTCTTGAAATTTTGTGTAAAAATGATTCTATTACATCTAGAATCAATAAGGTTGAAAAGAAAGCTTAGATGAAATGGAATATTTATGTTAATAATAGAAATGTTGGAGGGAAACAATGTTCTGACCAGAAAGATAACACGATTAATGAGAAACATGTTCAAAACTTTTGTTTGGTTTGAATTTTCAGAGGAAAATATTATTCCTATAGATATAAAAATTATTTTTATTGATTAAAACATAATAAATATGCGATTGTTAATCAAAAATATTATAAATATTCTATCAATTTTAGAAGGAACAGTTTTAGGGTGATTAAATCCCCTCATAGGAAGAAGTTTGAGAAGGTTGTTTGGAAGAAACCTGTGAAGGATTGTGTAAATATTGAAAATTAGTTCCAATATTCTGAAACTATTTTTAATGCTATGAAATACCTCAAAATATCACAATAGTATGTCTTGTTTTGTTATAGGCACAACAAAATTTCCTTAAATATTACCTAAAGTAGTATTTAAAGAATGAAACGGGGAAATACAAATCCTTATTGTATAAAACACTATGAATTATACAAAATTAATATGATCCTTGATTCTAGATAGTATGTTTACATCTCATATGATATAAGACATAAAATTTTGGGAAAATGTGATATTTTTTTAATAAAGTAATAATGAAATTTGGAAATGATGAATCTCTCAGAATCAAAGGTAGTGGATCAGCCATAATTGGGGAAGAAATGTTAAAATCCATGAAATATTTTTTTTCTGATGGACTGAAAAAAATTTCATAATTTTTAATAACATTTCAATGAGTCAAGAAAGTCATTTTTAAAAAATATGGATTTATTTTCTGAAAAGTGAGGATGTTGGAAAGATAGTTACATGAAGCAAGTATACCAAAGGAAACTTGTTCCATGTTTTTTAAATACCAAACACATTCTACTTAGGCATTGTTGAAGAGAATAAATATTGGAATTAATGGATAGGGAATATTTGTTAGAGAAACATGAGAAATTTATATAAGTGATACAATGTCTATGGTAATCTTAATCTTTCAATAATAAGAGATTGGTGTAGAACTATTTGTTAGAGAGGAAATATTACAATCTCAGTCCATATGAAAGATGAAATTTATTCAAAATGACCCTGGAACATATCCATTATAATATATGTGGACCAATGAAAAATAAATCATTAAATTGAGATATTTAATTCATCAAGTCATTTATTTTATTTACTTTAATTGATTTTTTTATAGAATTTAAGTCTGATACACTGATTTTTTTAAATGTTTCAAGAAGAATGATGAGAAGGAATGTGAGTATTCAATGTATAAGTTTAGAACATATAATATCAAGGAATAAAAAAATAAGGAATTTGACATTTCTATTGAGAATAATGGAATTTTTAAAAAGTTAATTTCACTAAAGACTCCTAAAAAATGGGGTTTCTAAAGGAAATAATAAAATTATGGTAGAAATTAGATGAATTATTTTACCTAAACATGGTCTCTCTAATAACATTTAAAGGAATGAAATAAGTACTTTTTTGTATATGTAAAATTGAAATTTCTTATAGGAAAATCTTATATATGAATCTATATATAGGATTTTATGAAAAAAAAAATCATGTTTGAAATATTTCTGAGTTTTTGGTAGTTAATGAATCATAAAGAAGAGAGGTTGAATCCTTAGAAAAATTAAAGAGATAGGGGAATATGTAGATTTTCATTAATATTATATAGAAGTAAGAGGATATAAGTTATTAAATATAGATTTATAAAAATTAATTTATTCTATTTCTGTGAATGTTATTGTAATTTATGGCAAAGATTGATAGACATTATATGATAAGGAAGTTGAGAAAACTGAAATATTGTTTAGTAACAATACTGAAAAATAATGATGACAATGGTAACCCTACTTAAGAAGAGTAATTAGAAGTAGTTATATCAAGTGATGAAAAATAATCTCAAAAATCTTATCTCAAACTGATGAATTCTATAGAGGATTTGAATATTATTGGGGGTCAACATCAAACGGTTGAAATGAGATGAACATCAAAAGTTATTGCACATACTTATTTGAATATAAATTTTGAGATGAAAAATGTGAATTAAGATTTTGAGCATATGGAATGGGTTTAATATATGAATGAATAGATGGATCAAATTTAAAAAATGATATTTGGGAACTCATACATAATCCAGGTAAATAATATTTTATTAGTATAAAATGGTGTTTTCAAAAGATGTTGAATGAATACGTTGAAGTGATAAGAAACATAGAAATATTATTGTGAAACAACCACTAAAAAATTGAAGGAATTAATTTTGATGTGTCTTTTTATCCATTTGGAATAATAGAATAAATTATAATTTTTCTTAATATTACTAAAAAATGATGTTAAAAATCATTTCAGATGAAGGTTATGTCATAATTTCTGAATATTTAACTTGAAGAGGATGATTACATAGAAAAACCATGTGGATTGTTTGTTGGTAAATATGAACATTATGTGTGATGGATGAAGAGAGACTTGTATGGGCTGAAACAAGCTTTGAGGGAGAGGTATTCCAAATTGAATAATTTCTTCAGTAACATGAGTTTCAAAAAAGGATATATTTATAGAAATATTTACATAAAATAATGTAATGAGTTTATCATCATTATAATTGTTTATGTTGATGTCATTATCGTTTATGGGAATGATGAATGAAGTTGTGAATTATTTTATGATGATATAAAAAAGATGTCTAAGATACTATGCTGGGTGAAATTAAATACTTTTTGTTTTTTTCTAAATAATTAAAAAAAAATAAGAAACTAACTATTATTTCTCAATAAAATTATACTAAGAAACATATTAAGTGGTTATCCATAAGAAATTTTAAAATCTTTTCTACACTGATTTCAGTGGGAACCATGTTGTGAAATGATAGATAAGGAATGGAAGTTGACTAAAAAAAGTTTCAGAAGCCGATAGAATGTTTTTTATAATTGACTTTCAAAACACCAAATAACGTTTTTTCTATTTCCCTATGTCAAATATTTTAGAGTTCACCAAAATAATTACACTTATTGGATGGAAAAATAAATCTCAAACAGATCAAAGGAAAATTTGTTTTTTCAGAATTTGGTATGATATCTCATAAAGTATTGGTTTTTTTGTGTATTTAGATCCATATTGGGATGAAAATGTTTATTATAGAAGATCCAAATTTGGTGGAGTTTTTTTTCTATTATAAATTTGTGTTCATTGGAACACAAGGGAAAAAATTCAGTAACTCTTGTCATGGATGAAGCTGAGCATGTTGCTACCGTTCAAGTCACTACCCAACTTGTGTGGATGATGACTCAGTTGGAAGACATGCATGTGAAGGGAAGCTACCCTTTCCTTTTGGTTGTGATAATCAAAGTGAAATAAACATTAACATTAATACAGTAAAATATTCATGTCCAAATCATTTTGATATTAAATATCATCTCATCAATGATCATGTGGAGATGAATGATTTGAAGTTGGATTATGTTAATATGTCAGAACAAGTAGTTAATATTTAAAAAAAACCTATACCCAAATAAGATTTTTATAAACATATATTTAACATGGGAATCTATCCTTTTTCTCATAATGGTTTAGGTATGTGTTTTGGTCTCCTCTTTCATATTTTCATTGGATAGTGTTCTAAAGGGGGATAATTTTTTCATCAATCAATCCATTTAATATATACTAAACCCTTTAGAGAAGAATTTATATTAGGGGATTTGTGGGTAAGATATAATCTAAACATGATATTATGTAAACTGTTATGCATGTTTATTATATTGGTTATAGAAAAAATATCTATATAGGAATGTTGAATATGAAAATGAAGATGCGAATAAAAGATGAGGAGGTTTTGTGAGTCTCTACATTTAGAAATAATGGTTTTTCTGTTGATAATTCTTGTTTCCTTCAATGATTTAGCTTTTATAAGATTATAATTATTGATAAGTAGTCAATTTATTAAGGATACAATGTTTAGTGATTTATTAATATTGGTTGAAAACCAAATTAAATGGCGGAGATTTTTGAGACCATGTTTTATGAAGGTAGTTTGTTTGGAAACTATTGTCCTTGTTTTTTACATGGAAATATAAACTGAATGAAATAAATTCAATTTGTAAAATTTTACAATTACATTTACCATCATATTCAAAATACTATATTTTCAATGCTTAAGAATTTCAAACATATTGAAAATATTTATTGTGGATTAAAATCATCATTATACCAACTATGGGTCTGATAAAGAAATTATTGATCAAATTAAGATATTTATCAGAGTCTACATAGATCCGATGAAAATATGATGATGCTTCTATAATCGCGGAGTTATCATAAATCATTATTATTATGTAAAACATGTGATGAAAGTCATGTAATAAAATGGGGGAGAAAAGGTGATTCTAATTATATTCCAGATTTATTGGAAAGAAAGAAGCTGCCAGAAGGAAAGGAAGTTTGAATACATCAAAATAAAAGTCAAATGATGTTACGAAGATCTAAAATGTATTTATAATCACGTGGGATTAAATGATACATACTATGTTTTTAGAAGATTGAAGTTCTGAAGGATAAATATCTCCACTATCAGTTCATTGGTGTGAGATCACAGGACATTGATTTGTTTAAAGGCTGAAAAGGTTGATGCAAATATGAGAAACCGAAGGTGATGGTTTTTAGAGAGACCAACAATCCATGAGAAACAAATTTTAAAAGAATGAATATATGTGTTGGATGTTCAAATAATTATTATTATTTATATATTTATAACATAAGATGCTATGCTTTGTTAGGATAATGATGTTTTTGAAAGAGGAATTTTTTAGACCAATGTAGGAAAGTTAAAGACCGATAAATTTGATGAGAATCAATAAATTTGTCGACCATTTTCACCAAAATAATTATTTTTTGTTTATCTAATATGATTAAATTTTAGTCAAGAATGAAGAAAGAACTATAATTTCATATGTATTTTTATCAATTGGATCATGCTTCATAATATTAGAGTTTAACCTGATTAATCAGAGTGAAGTCAAGAATAATAATTAGTTTGGAGAAAACAAGAAGAAGAAGAATTTTTTTTATAGAGTTTTTAATGTGTTTTAGAATGGGTCTATGAATCTTTCTTGGGGAGTTTGAAGAAGAAGAAAATGTGTAGTATAAGGGATCCTAAATTTTGAATAATATGTTTGCCTTTGTATTTATTATTTTTAATAGAGCATCATAATGAGAAGACATATGTTTTACATATGTTTATAATTTGATGGAGAGCGATGTATTGAATAATTTTATGAATTATAGAGTGATATGATATTGTGAGAATATTATACAATAATAAATTTGTTTTTAGAAGCACTGAATATGTCAAAGATTCTTTCTATATTTAAGATAAGATGAAGATTTGGAAAATTTGGTTATGTGGGAAAACATTTTCAAAATCACACCCAAACCATTTTTGGCTCAAAAATAAATATAAGAGGTACATTATACTTCTGTAAAATAAGTACTACTTAAAAATAAGGGAATGAAGATATGATGTTATATGGAGAGAATGTTTCTTTATTTTTCTTTTCTAAGTATTTTAATAGATAGAAGAAGGAAAGGAGAAGAGGAAAGATCATATTAAGTGTTTCTAGAATAAGACTATGTAATCAAAAAATTATTTCCACACAAAATATTAAGAAGTTGAGATTTTTTTCAGTGGTATTCTCATTGAAATATTTTTCTATATCGAGCAATCAGAAGTGAAAATTAGACTAATACATTAGACTTAATATCATTATGAATTATATAAGATGTTATTTCCTACTAATATGTAATAAAGAGAAGATTTTTTTGAAGACATTATTTTTGAATATTGATATTGTAGAACTATATCGTGTTTGCTAAAAAAAATTACTACATAATTTGTACTTCATGAAGAACCTGGATTATTGTATTGAACATTGTGCTACACAATTTTAAGGGAATAACATACTCATTTTATTCAACAAAAAAGATTTTTTTCTTGTGGATTGTGTGGTATTTGAATATTTTAAAACCATAACATGTACATATATAATCTTTTGTAGTAGTGAACCTTGTAAATTATTGCTTTCTTATGGTTATGTTCTTAATTTGTTTTTAAACATGGTGATAAATCATTAATTCATGGTGAAGGTTGTTTAAAGTGAAATACACCTAAAATAAAAATAAATCAATGGTTTAATCTCCACCCCTCTCAGAGATACATTGATATTGGTGGGAAATATTATATAGGTTGTCAAGGTAAAAATTTAGAGTATTATATGCACTATTATGTTTGAGGTTATATGGGAGGTATGAAATAAGGTGAAAGAAGGTAAGATATGTTTTGTTTCATTCATTCAGGTTCACATTAAATCATTAATGTCGATGAAATGGCTCATCCGAAAGGGTGGGGGTGCTAGACCATTCTAAGATGTCTCCTTCCAAGGCCAGTTGCGGCCATCCCAGAGAAAGGACGTCTTGGAGTGCAGAGGTGGGTGAAATGAATCCCACAAAGGTTTAAAAATCAGTTTCTATGGATCGTGTGTCTTTGTCAAGATGATGGGAGGTTGTCTTGTTTTATATATAAACGTCTAATTGATATATTCATTTTTTATATTATGATCTAGGTAATTTGATTTCGGAAAAAGGTAGAGCTTTTTCTAGTGGCAATTTATTTTGATGGCTTTATAATATTTATATCGACAAGGTGGATTTGGATTCCAATGTGTTGGTTCGACTTCTGTGTGAAAAAATTAGTCCACCATGGGATTTATATTATTATATTTATAAGGTAATGATTATCATAGGGAAATGAATTCATGTTTGTCACACTTGGAGGTAAGGGAATTATGAAGGTGATGCACTTTCTAATAAAGGAAATTCTAGAAGAAGGTATTACTATCTATTATACCCTATGATCCTTATAGGTTGATTGTAATATTATTGGATATTTTTATTCTCTTAGTCTGCATCATTTTCATCCATGATGAGTTAGGGTATTTTCATTCATTAGAACTAAAATTAATGAGGATGATGACGATTAAATCCATTTGTACCCATGATTTACAATATATAAAATGGTTAAAAATTAATCATTTTGTAACTTTCCAAATAGATTACTTTTTTATGAAAAGTGTTAAAGATATATTTTAAAAAATTTACCAATGAAATATATTTTATAGATACAATAAGTATTATTATTATTGATGTTTTGTATACCCATTCCCATGGTTATTTTTAACGAAACTATTTTACGAATATTTCATAAATTGTTAGGTTTTAAATAAGATTTTTAAAAATGGAAAGGGTGTTTTCCTTTTAAAATGTTCATGAGATATTTTAAAAGAATTTTCATATATCTAAATGTCCTTTTATGAATATTATTCATTATAGAGGTCAAAATCTATTGATATAATCCACCAAATTACTCTAGATGGATTATGATAATGTCGATCTATTTTTTACTGGGGAATAATATTAAAATTTTGTTTTCTTGTTTTCTAATATGGATATCGATGTTGAATTTGTATACTACTAATTATAAACAAATTTATTCGAAAGAATGAATTAATCCCATTGAAATTTGGGAATTAGTATCATGGATGTCATGATATTTAATTATGCTATTATTAGAAACATTATATGAAATCTACTGACAACAAATGATCTGTCTCTTCTGTTTTTTTCAATATATTCACCACAATGAAACTAGATGTCAACCACCTTTATTTTACCTCATTAAAAAGTCTACCATTAAAAATTATTATAGTTATACACTCAATATGTCAAAATTTATGGTTTTAGAGTAGTATACTTTAAAATATTGAAAAAAACACCAGAAACACCAAGACCATAAACACCATACTAGTCCCAAAAAATCAAAAACACCAGACCATTTCATATTCCCCCACAAAATGATGTATCATCAAGTCCCAATGATCCCACACTTCCTCTATCCATTACATATTATTATTACATGATGAACAATTAGAAAATATCAAATAAACATGAGTCACAGGCTACCAAAAAACCATTTCCCTTTATGAATATTCATTAAATTATTCCTCATCAATAGTATACCTATCCAAAATTGGTGAATAATCGATTCTAGTATATCTTCATTAATCAGAATATTGAGTTTATAGACTAATTTTATTTAACAATGTTGCATGAAAAAAAATCAGCCACATGGGTGAACTAATTCCACAAACACCAGATTGTATAATACAATTCTAGAAAAATACTATGATATCAACTGGATGTATAGTTGGTCACTCTAAGAGTGAAGAAAATAAAAAATGGTACAAAATGAGTTAAAACTATTATAAAAATTTAAGACAATGACATAATAATTCTACTATAAAACCACATAAAAACATTTAGTAAACAAATGATCTGCTAATACAAATTCTTGGGTGACACAACAACAATATTAAGAGGCCATGAGGATACCTCTTATTTGAATCATAAAATTAGTTGGGAAAGAAATTACAAGGATATAATAAATAAGGAAATTCATTTTAATAGATATTCTATTGTCCCATATGAATCCCCTTCACTAGATATTTCATTTGAGATTCCTCAAAATAGTAGACGAGGTAAAAATAACACTATAATAAGGTAGATAAATAAATGATCCATGGGAAGAAGACAAACTAATTTACGTAGAAATAAATTACATAGAATCATCAAAAATAACTTATAAGAAGCATTGACAGAACATAGACTCTCTAATAGTAATATTTTTAATGAGGCATCCTAGAAAATATATCTCAAAACCTATATACAGATCCTTTCAAAATGGTAAATATTTACAATTCGTAACACACAGATGTTATGATAATTTAGTTCATTCAATGTAAATATAGAATGTGTAAGGTGATTCAACATGAATATTACTTTTAAATATTTTCCTTTCTTGAAATTGATTAAATCAATGATGACCTACTAGTTAGATAAATACTATAAAAAGTGTATATGAAAATATTAAGTAGTATATCATATATCAACCAATCATGAAATATCTTTTAAATGGAAACTACTCATTATCTAAGTGGAATCCCATTTTTAATATTTTTTACATACATTCGAAAAAATAATGTTTTTAAAAATAATAATAGTAAACATAAAAAATATATACAATGTTCTATATTGATTTTAAATATACCCTAATTGAGAAGAAATACATTTCATTAAAGTCTCAATGAATAAAAATTATCTATAATATTATGTGGTTTAATTTATATTTCATATCTTTCTTCTAAAGTATATATTGAATTAACCCATATTAATATGATGATTGGAATGAGGGGTTATAATTTTTTAGTGGTTCCACGCACATATTTTCAATCAAATTGGAATTAATTGATTGACATAAGAAGGATTCTTTAAATCACACCAGATACGATATGATTTCACCCTTGACCGAGAGTTTCATAATGAAGTGGTATCCTCTATAAATAAAATATAATTTAAAAAGTAATGTTCATTGATTTTAAACCCTATATACTAACAATAAATAGAATAAATAAAAATATGTTCAATATGATTATCCTCATATTCATACGTATTCATCCATGAAAGGAGCTTATACCAAATATTTCTACCTATTGAAGGGGTTTTCCAATAGTTTAATAGAACAATGATCCCTCATTTCTAGTCTTTAGTCAACTCTTCACGTCTCGATGACCTAGTTCAATGATAAGGGACAATTGTATATATTAATATTATAAATCAATTTGTTTTATTATGTCAATGAGGAATTGATATCCACATTTGAACATGATCAAAAACTAGTTTTGTTCTTCCCCATTATGAAAATTTTATCCTATTCCTGATGGTATATAATTCAAAGGATGATGAAATTTATATGCTTTCCATAAATCATTCCATCCAATGCTAAAATTAATTGATCACCAATTTAGTTTATTAATGAGTGGTTTCCTTTATTCAAAATACAGTATCAATATATTAATTAATGTGATACTACGTTGCCTTATATAATATCATATCCTTATAAAATAAAATAAAACTATTTTTGTTACCTAATGGTGAAGTAAATCTAATATGAAACCCTACTATAGAAATGAATTTAAATATATTAAGTCCATATATGGGTAGAATGTAATTATTATTTTTTGAAAAATTTTTAACTAAAAAGGACCTTTATATGTTTTTATTTAACTAGATCCTTCAAAGATGAATTAATGGTGAAATGATTCCTAAAATAATGATCTAATGTTAGGATGACACATATAGTGGTAATTAAATAAGAACAAAGATCACACAAAAAATCTAGGGTATTGGTTAGTTTTCTCCTCCATGGCATGTAAGATCATACTTGGGTCAGACCAATTTTGTTAAAGAAATAAACCTCAAGTTATCCAGGTTTATAGGGATCCCATAAATGGCATGAAGTCACCAATCTAGTTGAACCATAGGCCTGGATGAACATGGTATTAGAAAAAATTTCCAAAAACCCCTTTTCCGACCCAAAAACCCTTTCATTTGTTCCATGCTGCACTTTCATTTACTTGGGTATTCACACATACAACTATCATCAACTAAGATATCAACTACATTGTGGGACATATATGGACTTACGATCCTCTATAAGGGAGGATTATGGTGTTTGAACCCTATTACTATACATAATTACAACAAATACCTCAATGTAATTTGATTCTATTCAATATGAAAAGATTCATGCATTCTATATTCATATTATTATTATTCACCAACCCCATGAGTAAAAATATGTTAGAAACTAATATTTACAATTTTACATTTTAGATAATCTAAATTTAAGGATTTTACCCTATAGTAACTATTTATATGTTATTATTCACCAATTATACCAAAAATATTTTTCCTAAAATTTCATGAAATTTACCAATGCATGAGGTTTAAATGAAAGATATGATCAACTTTTTAACATTGAACGTTCTTAATAGTTTTTAAAATTTTCATAGACTATCCCCATTTATAGGGTCATAATATATTTTTTGTATGATTAGAAGAATATGTATTCTAAGTTCAAAACAAAGACTAATAACTCATCCCTCTGTTACGAGGCTTCCAATAAATGGATATTATATGAGAACCGAATTTACCACTAAGGTATGGATCCTTAATATTCTATCTAAATCTTTACCTTGGACCTAATATCTATGTCGAATGAGTTATCAATGATTCGAAGGTTTGCTGGTTATTGTTTGGAGCTCAAAACATCTTTGTTTTGGAAAAAAGGCCATGTTTCACGGTTTGCGCACGGTTAGCGCACAATTTTTCTAAACATCCAGATTTTGTTTTTCTTGAATGCGGAACCTCGAATAGCTTTCACATGACCATACAACCAAACCATGCAAATTCCCTTTTTCCTAGGTTCGTGCAGAACCATCTCTGACAGTTTTCACACGATTTGACTAACAATGCAGACAAACCACGGGCATGCTAAAAAAATCTATAAAATTTGTAAAACACCCTTAATGATCTATTAATATTTCCTATACATCCTTAATCCATGTTTATGCAGGATTGAACTAATTCTCTCTCATTTTGGATCATTTTGAATATCCAAACATGGAATCAATAGATATCCTTCATAAGATATTCGATTGATCTTTCACTCATCATGTCATATACACAATAATATAGTATGACCCTAGGAAAATAAGGGTCTGATATAGGAGGAGAGTTGTAAAATTCTAATTTGGGTGGTTTATAACTAATCTTTAAAGTTTATTGGTTTTCCAAGTTCTTGTGGGGTCCATCGGTTTCGTTGGAAACTGTTTCTTAAATTAACATGGAATGATTTAACATTTAGAATCATATAGTTATGCTCTTTCCAATTATGTAATTAGTTATTAGTGGTTTCACCCATAACTCATTCCGCCTCTTGTCAAAGGATAATCCTTAATTTTTTTTATTTGTGTTTTGACATGTTTGAGCTACGATTTGGGTGTGCCTTTGCATGACCTTTTAAAGATGAGTCTTATTATCCTTAATTTATTGTTATTACTAAGAATTGAATAATGAAATGAACCATATATTCTCAACACTTGTCCCACCTAAGTTAAGTGATTACAAATGTTTATTAAATGTCAAATATGAACTGTGAAATGAAAAGTATTCTATTTATACTACTTGGCCTTATAAAAAGATATTTATTAATGGTTACATGTTTGAAGAACCCCTTTCCATGTTGATGGAAAGTTTCAGAGTGAACCTCAATAATTTATTATTCTATAATAGCTAATTAAGACTTGATTAAATGGTTGAAACGCTACTTGGCCTATCCATAGTAATGGAAGAGAAATCTGGGACCAAAGGTTTCAACTCTACTTGAACAATCTACAATAATGGATGGAATGAAGTGAACAAAATGAATTATTACATGATTACAATATCAAATAAGAATGGTCTGACTCGATATTGCTTTGGATTCTGATAGGATAATTTCATGGGTCTCAAGAACCCCATTCCGATTCAAGGATACCATTTTCTTAGGTTTAAACCCACCTAGAATCCATTTCTTGTCTATTCCATGGATTCCTAGTATCCTACCTCTGAGTTCCTTTCTTTATTACAGGATACCCTAGATACACTTCTAGGATCCAACATTGACTAGTAGGTACCATGGTGAAAGCCCATTGAGCCCATGTCTTTTCCTAGACCCATTTTACATTGGTCGATCACCATGGTATCGGTAGGTGCCTAATTGTGGAATAAATTTGATTGCACTCCTTGGATTACACACATACCCCTTACCTAGACTCAGATACTAAAGTGATATTTTTCTGTGAGTCTACAATACCATGGTTTTTACCATGGAACTCCCTCACTGGATATCATTTTCTGGACTCCTTTTTTAGGTCTTGGGACTTTCACTACATACTATCATGAAATGATGGAAGTGTTGGATATTCCTAACATTAAATGGTAATTGAGTAATTAATTAACTGGTTACATGTTAAGACACCAGCAGAGGGATAAAGCAGGTACTTGGTTTTTTAGTTATATTGTACTACTTTATTTAAATTATATATTCATGTTTGGACACTATTATATTCCATTACGTGGGCTAGATGTTATATACACCATTGGTGGTGACCCTCTAAGATTTATCTCACACCCTCTTCGGACTCCGTTTTGTACCCAGAGTAGATTACATGGTTACAGGTATTGACAAAGGGACGCATGCAGCTTTCAATACATGATTGTGTACTAATAGGACATAGCTTGATAAAAGATAATAGAGTAGGATCTCAAGATACATCGAGTTGGATTTGTTTTGTTTTACCTTTTGAAACATGTTATTGTGATTGTATTTTATATTTTTTATCTATCTTTTTAGTGTCATGACATTACATCATCATTATCCTAGTTGATACGATTATTGTTATTTTTGTTTGTCTATTGCACCAATTTTCTTCTTCTATTTATCTATATTTCTTCCACTATTTACTATTCATTTATATCACTTTCACAATTCTACACTCTCCTAATTAAAGCATAGTCCTCCAACGGACACACCCTAGTCTTTTGCTACTAGTCAGAAGCCTTTGGCATTTGGGAAGATGTTCTTGAGGCCGTGTGAACCAATGGGCTTGGGGCCCATTATGTGGCATCTGGGTCCAGGTGATCACAAAGTGGTATCAAAGGTGGGTTCTTTTATTTCTTCACAATTTGGAGACAATAAATTAGATAATAGTAATGCTTGGGACATGGTCATAATCCATGATTGGGCATCACATACCTATATTCAGGGTAAAATCCATGTTACCCATAATGAAATTGTTGATCAATTTTTCCTATTACTATTAATATTATTTCATTGTAGGGTGAATCACATGTTGTGTGGTGTTATTGATTATTACTCTTTGGTAATTTATTTCTCTCTTTTCCTGATGATATGAGGGAAAGTAGTATTGTTACAAGCATAATTATAGGCACCTATAATTCAAATTTCATTCATATTTCCAGGTCATATAGGTGCATTTCACTACCTATCCATTCATGATATTCATGTGATTATTGAGTGATTTTTTTATAGTTTCTTGTAATTCTATCCCATTGGATTTGATTGAGTGATTTCATGTCTCAATTCATGAGGTGTGTGGGACCTCATGGATTGGGATGAGTCACTTATAGTGTTAAGGTACTATGCTAAAAGTAAATGGGTGTTGTTTTAGGTGATTTGTGTATGGGAACTGACTCATCAGAAATGACTATCCATTATAAAGTGAATCTTGAAGTCACAAATGAATTGGTTTAACATCGTTAGCCCTCCATGTTATTTTAATGAAATTTAAAGGAGTGAACCTAATAATTAACTACAAAATGTCATGGAACTTATACATGAGCACTTATCGATACCTGGCCGTCTAAGTGGGTAGTTTGGGTAGTATGCCTTAGGTAGTGTGTTTTCATACATTAATATTCCATTAGTGACGATATATCCTTGCTTATAAGATTCTTATAAGGTTTTTGCTTGGGATTTTTAGACTAATTCTGCCATGACATCCTCGTGTAACTCCCCAGGAGGGTAGAGATGACCATGATATAGACATTGTGGGCCCTAAGCCACCAGTCATACATCCAAGAGTTCCACATGAGGCACCACCTACTTTACCTAATCCTGGCACTGATTCTCATGTCCTTGATAGTTTCTAACGTATGACGCAGTCTATGATTGGTGCTCCATGGGTTGCACCTACTATGGATGATCTGACCCATGAGTTTCAAAAGCATAATCCTCCATCTTTTTTAGGGAATGGAATATCTCATGCTATGGAGTCTTGGATAGAGGCCATGCTATCTATCACTAATAATATGGAAACTAATCCAGAGTGGGGAGTCAAGCTTGATACTTACATGCTATGGGATTCGGCCAAGTGTTGGTGGGATGTCATTACCCAGGCTGTACATCATCATGACATGTTATGTGTTGGCTTACAAATTGCCTTCAATGATCATTTCATTACACACATATTGAGAGATGACAGAGCTAGAGAGTTCATGCATCTCAAGTAGGGTTACAAGACAGTTATGTAAAATTCTGCACGTTTCACTGATTTATAGTGGTTTTCACCCATTATAGCCAATGATGAGCTTTTGCATGCCAAATATTTTGAGGATGGGTTCCATTAGGCCATCAGACTTTGGTGAATGTCTTTCACCTTCCTAAATTATCTAAAATAGTTGATCAGGACCATATCACTGTACAAAATCTGAGGGATAGAGCGTGTACTGGGTTTAAAGGATCAGTGTTTCTTCATGCCCATAGTTATTCTAGTTGTAGGAAACGTTCCCTTGATGTTTATCATCAAGAAAGTTGTAGCTAAAGTATCTAGTTTGATATATATATAGTGTGTCCTCGGTGTGGAAATATAGGGCATTAGAATCACCTATGTGATAGAGACCCTATGGATTGTCAGGCTTGTGGCCTTATGGGTTATCTTCAGTACTTTTGAAGGACCTTTCCCCCAGCTTCAAGTGTCAAAGGACTAACTTCATCTCCAACTTCAGGAGAAAGTTATTTTGTGCCACGTTAGGTGGGGAGTTGGAGTAGCACCGATAGGTCTAGCCGAGGAGGAGGTCATGGATGTGGTAGTCTCCTCCCTGATCACCAGTAGGACCAGTAGAGCAGTCATGATCACGGTAGTCCATATGTTGAAAGGGGCCATGGATCAGGTCATTTTCACACCTTAAAGCTGATACATGAGTATCATGTTGTGTGACCATCTATAGTACGAGGTACTATTCTAATAGCCTTTACTATTGTCACTTTTTTTTTATACAGGTTCTTCAAATTCTTTTATTTTTGTATCTACTATGGAATGTATCGGATTTGAGATACAATATCACCATTGTGCAATGACCGTCGATACACCGTTACAAATACATATGAAGGTAATATGCTAGTACAGAGACTATTACCTTGAGTTTGGAAGTTACCCTTTCATGTGGAATATTTTTTTTATCGATATTACAGGCTTCGATGTCATTCTCAGGATGGACTGGTTTGTACACTATCACGCCTTGGAAGACTGTAATCGCCGAACGGTTTTTTACAACACGAGAAGCAAACAATTATCTTTTCAAAGGTGAGTGGGATGTCTCGGATGGGAGAGCAAGACCGAAGCATCATGAGATATGTGGAGTGACCACAAATATTGTAAATTTTATCATGAAGGATCAAGGTTTGTTTGAAATTGATTTCCATTCAGTAGTTGGTTGTTTTAGGGAAGTCATTTTAGATGAATTTTCTAGATTACCAACTAAGAGGGAGGTGGAGTTTACAATTTAACTTCTTATAGGAGTAGCACATGTGTCCATTATTCCATATAGGATGGCACATACCGTGCTTCATGAGGTCAAGAAGAAGATAGAGTAATTATAGTGAAAAGAATTTGTATGGCCTAGTACATCCTCTTGGGGTTCACCTATGTTTTTTCCTAAGAAGGGGGATAGAAAACTTCGTTTATGTGTAGAATATAGAAGGCTGAAATAGATTATGGTCAAGAATAGGTATACACTTCCTCTAATAGATGATATATTTGACCAGCTCTAAAGAGAATTAGTGTTCTCTAGGATCAATCTGAGGTCAGGTTATCATCAGGTGCGAGTCAGACCATTAGACATACCTTATATAATCATTTTTAGCAGGTATGGACTGTATGAGTATATTGTTATTTCGTTCGGTCACATGAACGTGGCAAACTTTTTCTTGGATTTGATTAATAGGGTTCTTCATACCTACTTGGACTCTTTTGTCATGGTCTTTGTGGGAGACATCTTTGTGTATTCGCGCACTCCAAACGACCATGATAAACATCTTGAGAACGTTCATAGTACACTAAGAGAGAATCAAATTTATGCCAAGATTTCTAAATGTGACATCGGTATTGAGAAGGTCCACTTCTTGGGACATATTATTTCAGAATCAGATGTATTTGTTGAACTAAAAATGGTTTGTTCTGTAGTCTCCTTGGAGAGACCTAAGAATGTGTTTGATATTAAGAGTTTCATAGGGATCACTGGATTTTATAGTAATTTCATAGAAGACATATCATGTCTTGTTTCAACTCTTACTGGGAATACAATGAAGGGTGTTACGTTCTTGTGGTAGGTAGAATGTGGGAAATATTTTCAAGGGATTAAACGGAGGCCAGTTTTGTCACCTATTCTGATTCTTCTACAACCTTGTAAAGGTTATATTGTCTTATATGATGCGTCATGAATTTCCCTAGGATAAGTGTTGAGATATTAAAACATAGTTTTCATGTATGGATCTCAGCACATAAGGCCTCAAGATATAAATTACCCAACACATTACCTCGAGCTAGAAACCGTTGTCAGTGCCTTACATCACTGGAGACACTATCTTTGGGGTGATCACATTGTGGTGTATACAAAAACCAAGAGCATCATGTATATCTTTTCTGAGCATGATGTGACCCTCTGATGTCTAAGATAGGTCAAATACCTACAATCCATTGATTTTGAGCATGCCTATATGCCTAGAAAAGGGAATGAGGTCATAGATGCACTGAGTCGGAAAACACAAACGCATGATATACAAGAATCTAGTGCTGAATGGAATTTAATGGCCCTATATTATGAACGTCACCTAAGATTTCATGACATTAAAGAGTATTCATACCTCTCATCCTTAACAGTTAACCCTTACCACCTTGAGAAAGTGGAAAGTAGGTAGTTTTCAGATATTGATGGTTTGGTTCTCCATGAAATTACACCAGTATATAACACACATCTGGATTGGTTTGTGGACAAAGATGATGTACTATTTCTACGTGGATGTATCTGGGTTCCTGATGATGTGATAGAGGTGTTGATGAAAGAGTCCCATGATTCCCAGTGGGTGGTTCTTCTAGGAATCTCAAAGATGCATCATGATATGCGATGCTAGTATTGGTGGTCTGGGATGAAATGTTAGATTGTAGGATTTATCAGTAGGTGTTCCACTTTTCAGCAAGTGAAGGTGGATGAGAAGAGACCTTAAGTCTTGTTAAAACAACTTCAGGTCCTAGAATTGGAATGGGAAGATGTTTCTATAGTTTTTTTAGTCAGCTTTCCTAGGTCACTTAGGGGTAGAAATTTTATATGGGTAATCATTGACTAACTAACAAAATCATCCAACTTAATTTCTATTTGGTACACTTTCTCAGTTGATGAGCTAAGAATAATGTATATCTGTGACATCATATAACTAAATGGGGTTCCACTTACTATCATCTCAGATAGGGATGCTCATTTCTCTTCATTGATCTAGTAGGGTTTGCAGAAAGCTTCGGAAACTCAAGTGCTTCTAATAACATCTTTTCACCCTCAGACCAATGGGAAATCAGATCAGACAATACAAGTTTTATAGGATATGCTCTAAGAATGCGTACTTGATTTTGGAGGTTCTTATGAGAAGCATGTATCCCTCATCGAGTTCACATATAATAATAGTTTTAATGTGAAGATCATGATGGATCCCTTTGAATCCTTATAAGGCAGGTCATGCCGTTCACCCTTGTACTGGCTAGAGAATGGTAAGACAACCATAATAGATCCTCATTTTGTTCAAGAGACTTAAGAAAATGTCCAGGTAATAAGGAAGTGTATGACTACTGCTCGGTCTAGATAGAAATATTATGTCGATTTTCGTAGATGACCTCTTGAGTTTGAGTTTGGGGATCATGATTTTATTTGGGTATCAACCAATCTTTGGAATAGAGAGTTACCAAAGAAGGGCAAGCTACCACCTCAATTCTTCGGGCCATTTTAGATTATAAAGAGAGTCGTACCAGTAGATTATCAGTTGCTACTACCATAGATGTACCTTTCCATGCACGTAGTCTTTCATGCCTCATAGATTCTCCAACATCATTCTGACGAATCTCATACCTTTGATCCTGAAGAAGCTGAGTTAGATGTCGATGTTACATTCAGGGAGTACTATTTATACATTGTTGACCGAAGTAGGATGGTTATATGAGGAATTTCGATCCCTATTGTATGAGTTCATTGGAAGAACAACTGAGTTCAAGATGAGACTTGGGAGAAGGAAGCCGATGTTCATGCTTAATGGCCAGTGTTGTTCTCAGAGAGTGTTTACTTACCCTTGGAAGGGGACCTCGAGGGTGGGTTCTTTGTTGAGGGAAGACTATAAGAACCCTATTTTTCACTAAGGAATAGATCCGTTAATTTTTAATATTAATATTTAATTTGAACCTAATATGGATGTATAATATTTTATCAAAACTGTTTAGGGTGTTCAGGGCTTGTTTGGGGCTCAAAACACCACTTTTTGGGAATATATGTCAAGATTCACAGTTTTTACATAGTTAACACAATTTTTTTATAACTGTGCGGATTGTGTTTTATTGGAAAGTGGAACCACACATGACTATCACACAACCATGAATCTAAACTATGTGAATTCCATTTTTCCTAGGTTTAGGCAGTACAATCTCGCATGGTTTGTGCACGGTTTGTCTAACCATGTGGACAAACCATGAATAGGCTAAAAACATGTGTAAAATGACTAAAACACCCT
Organism: Viscum album; assembly: GCA_963277665.1. Taxonomy (NCBI): domain Eukaryota; kingdom Viridiplantae; phylum Streptophyta; class Magnoliopsida; order Santalales; family Viscaceae; genus Viscum; species Viscum album. The sequence continues at coordinate 1,210,224,294 of OY728153.1, read as the reverse complement.
TTATGATCTATCAATCCTAGCTCTTCATCCATAATCTATGTTTATGTAGGATTGACATATTTCGCTCCCATTTTAGAGCATTTTGAATATTCAAACACGGAATAAAGAGATCTCCTTCATCTATCATCCGGTCAAGGATCCATTTATCACACTGAATTCACAACTATCTACTCTAATCTGGGAAAAATCTAGGGCTGATACCAGAGTAGGAGAGTCATACAACCTTAAGGTGGGTGGTCTATAACTAATCCCTAACGTTCATTGTTTTTGGAATGTTAGTGTGGGGACCATCTATTTTATTGGAGACCATTTATTAAATCAACATGCCATGATTACACTTGTAAGAATCGTATGGTTATTCTCTTTCAAATTATGTGATTAGTTATCAGTGGTTTCACTAACAACTTAATCCAACTCTTCTCAATGGTTAAGCCTTAAATGATATTTTAGTGTTTTTACACGATTGAGCTGTCGTTCGGGTGTAACTTTACTTGACCATTCTAAAGGTGAGTCTTATTATCATAAATGGATTGTTATTATAGAGAAATGATCAATGGTATGTACCATATATGCTCACCAGTTGACCAGCCTAAGTTAAGTGCTTACAAATGTTTTTTAAATTTGAAATATGAAATGTGAAATGGAAAGTATACTAAGTATATAAATTTTCCATGTCAAAAGAAATTGAATAAAGGTTACATGTCTGTAGCACCCCTTTCAATGTTGACGGAAGGTGGAAGAGTGAACCTAAATAATTGATTATGCCTTAATGGATAACAAAAACTTGATTAAATGGTTTCAACTATACATGGCCTATCCACACTAATGGAAGACACGACTTGGACTAATGGTTTTAACTCTACTTGACCAATCCACACTAATAGAAGGCATGAATAGAACCAATTGAATTATTACATGATTTAAATATCAAATAAGAATGACCTGACACAAGCTCATCTTGGATTCTGAGAGGAGAATACCTTGGGTGTTGGGAAACCTATTCGAATTCATGGATACAGTTTTCATAGGTTGATACCCACCTAGACATGGGTTCATGTCTATTCCTTTGATGCCCGGTATAATACCATTGGGTCCCTTTATTTAATATATGATATGTTAGATACATTCCTTGGATCCATCATTGATGAGTATGTGCCATGGGGAAAGCCTATCATGACCATGTATTTACTTAGCCCTGTTTTACCTTGGCCGATCACCTTAGACTTTGTAGGTGAATTATTGTGGAATTCTATGGATTATGCTCCTTGGATTACACTATTACTCATTATCTAGACTCAGATACTACAAAGTTATATTTCTATGAGTCTATGTTACCTTAGTTTTTACAATAGAACTCCCTCACCAGATATCATTGTCTGGTTGCCTTGTTACGTCATGGGACCTTCACTACTTATACTATCACGAGATGATGTCAGTGTTGGCTATGAATCAGTTGAGATATTAACATTAAATGGCAATTTATTAATTGATGAACTGGTTACATGTTCATACACCAACTGTTGTCTGAAGTTAGTACTTTTTTATTTAGTTATTATGGATTTCATTCTATACTTTATATATGCATGCCTGCAAACTGTTATATTCCATTACACGAATGAGATGTTATAGATCCTATTGGTGGTGAACCCTTGAGATTTATCTCACACCCTCTCCAGGTGATGTTTGGTACCTGAAGTAGATTACATGGTTGTAGGTATTGAGAAAGGGAAGCATGCATCTTCCAATATGTGATTGTGTGATGATATAATGGAGCTTGATAGTAGATGATTGGGTAGGATCTCAGGATTCTTGGGGTAGACATGGTTTTCTTTTACCTTCTGAAACATGTTATTCTTTTTGTCTTGAATCCATGATTTCCAACTTTCTAGTGACATGAAATTACATCATCACTGTCCCAGTTGATAGTGTTATTGTTATTATTGTTTATTTATTACATTAGTTTTCTTTCACTATTTTTTATATTCCTTCTATGGTTTACTATTTATTTATTTATCTTCTATTGTGCTACACTCTACTAATAAGGGAATAGTCCTCCCACAGACACCCACTAGTCCCTCACTGCAAGTTATAAGCCTATGGAATTCAATAAGATGTGCTTTTAGCCATGTGGCCCACTGGGCTTGGGACTCATTAAGTGGCATCTAGGTCTGGGTCGTCACATATAAAATTTTATAAAACCCTCTTAACCATACTTGTGATGTTTGTAGATAAATACATGAAGAAATGTCCAAAAAACACCTAAATTTATTATTGTCCTATAAAACTAATTTTTTAACCCCCATCTAAGAGACTAGATACTTATTAGTCAACAGGACAAGGATATTACAATTAATTATGATATAATTTCCATTTTATGAGGCATATTATTGTTATCAATTTACTAATGATGAGTGGTCTCATATCTAGTTGGATGGGTTATAATCCAATTACAAAAAATGATTTTGATCACTTAATACATTAGATTTCCAAAAAAAATTTCACACAAGAATTCAATAAAAGGAAGTAAATCCACTCATTTTTACAAGGTGAAATGGAATAAGATTTTAATTCACCAATTATACCTAGGAATATACATAAAAATTGAAACATTAATGAAAATAGGCCTTCATCAAACTGATGGATTACTCTAATTGAGTATTCTTCTGGATTACCTTAAGAAAATATTGTATCTAACCACCTAAAAATGAGATATTCTTCAAGAAGTATCATATATAGCAATTTATGTTAGAATTTTATGAATGTTACCACAATATATTGAATTGTATGTAATAATATTCATCTCACATGATCTTAAATTATATATAACGAAGGTCCTAATTTTATGACCATAGTCGGCAGGGTTTAATTTCCGAATTATATGATGTTAACATACATGGTTTATGTATATTGACACCATAATGTCTAACTATTTAGAAAGTGATTCTATCTTCAACAACCTTAAATTACATTATATATCACCATATTATAGGATACATTGTTAAATTATTAAGAATATAATCATCATTTCCATTTGGTGTTAAACTATATCGAAATTTTGTCTCTACAAAAGACTTGATTTATGAAATGACTCCTTTCAAAATTTTCATAATATGTTCATATTCATTTCTTCATATTGTTTATTTAAAAATATCCATTTTATTATTTATATATATCTATTATCATAAAATTTACTATTTTCTAATATAGGTATTGATTCCTACTTCTAAATGATGTATAGAGAAACTGAGATTTGTGATCATGGTTCTAATCATTTTTTCAACATAAAATCCCATTTCACTCATATTGGTCAGTTTAATTCCCAGTAATATCAATATTATCACAGTTGATTCGTATATGAGTCCCCATAAATCCATAGAATTAATTAAAGTTCACATTTATTTTGAAATTAATTTATATTAAGTTATATTTGAATAAGATATAATGTGAATACAAATCACTCTTTTTATAGCCCCAATGAAAATTCCTTCACATCTCATATCCATATACATGTGAATGTTTACCTTCTATCAACCTCTGTGTATTATTTACTGTACATGACCCTACCATTTTTGGAGAATTTATAATTAATATCATGGTTATCCCTCTTTTAATATTCATTTTATTGATTATTTTTTAATGTTTGGTTTGATAACATTTCACAAAAAATTATTTTCTTTTCCAACCCAGGATTTTTAAAATTTTCCTTCCATTTCATGTTTTTATATATGGTTGTGTAACCCTAAGTTTATAGATATATTCATAAAATATCATTTTCTTCTAACCAATTTCATATATTAAAATTATTAAATTTTCATAACCATTAATTCCTACAGTGGATATTGGCATGAGGTATATTTACTTATTGAAAAATACCAATTTCCATAGTGTGAAAAAAACATGTCCCCAAAGTATATCCACACACACCCAAACTGGAAATATATATAAAAATGAAATTATTTATTTTTTTCATTCACTATCTTTTTGTGCAGTACTAAATCTCCTATATTTAAAATATATGCAATTTTATAACTAATCCTACTGATAATCTTCATTAAATCACTTCAATTTTGAACATCATTATTCATAACTTCCTTCATAAAATTCAAAATGGTCGTGTTAAATTTTAAAACTATCAGGGTCATGGATCATGAAATATAGTTTATATTTTGAAAAATAAATGTTCCACTTATGTTGATGTTCATATCGTCCACTTTATACTTTTTTTAAAGTTTGATTTAGTACACATTCATTTCTAGAAACATGTTTAATGGTTTTTTATTTTATTAAGTTTTATAGATATGTCCAGAACTATTATCAATACCATTTTCTTTATTCCTATTTCAATGATTTAACTTATTTTAATTTTAGGTTAACAACTCACATGGGTATATACACTTTTATATATGCATCTTGTTTCATGTATAAAGATACTAAATTTCAAAATACAGTGGTTTGAGCTATATGGTATAAAATTTCACAAAATATATTTGTATTAATAAATTTTTTACGAAGACTAAATGATATAAAAAATTCAATACATGGAAAATCAGCATAGTGAAAAGGTTCATTTCTTGAGAAGCCTTCAGATTTCATACCTTTGTAAAAAAAAATTTATAAAAAAATAACATGAGAGATAAATACATTATCCCATAAAATGTTGGCTTATGATCTTGAGTTTAATATATCTTAGAAAATAATTCGGAAAATACTTTATGGAATCACATTCTTCTTGATCATGAGAATAAATTATAAGAAAGACCCTTTTGTATATATATACATACAAAGTGTAGAATTATCATCTATTATATACAATAACTAATTTTCTTATACTGTATTCTATTAATGAAGATGGAATATTTCTTCACCATGAAAGAGTATAAACCACCAAATATTAGTTTTTGTGATGTATGATCTCACACTACAATGAACCAACTTGTATGGGATATGGAGACTTAAACACTGAAGAATTAAATGATATAAGTTGAAATAAATTTTGTTTCATGAATATAGTCTCCAAAATATATTTTAATAAAAGACACAAAAATTAATGTTTATAAAAAATTTAATTCAATGTATTACAAATTATCTCACCATTTATTAATCCAAAAATAAAAAATTATATATTTCGTATATATTTGTTGGAATAAATCTTGGTTCAATTAAAATATTTGTTATATTCAATATACCATTATCTAATTTAAATATTATTTAAATACCTTCTATTTGAATATTGAAATGATCCTAATATATTTAAAAGTATACTCTAGGTACCTCTATATTCAATCAATATCACTTCCATATACTAATGATTTACACAAAAATCATCATCGATGTATTCACCATTAAAATTCATGATCATTTTAGATTACCTTACACATTTAATAATTTCCACCTCTTTTATTTTGGGGTTACATACTTATAAAAATGATCTTGTCCCCAGATTGGGGTTCAATAATCACCTATATTATTTTCAATTCATTTTTTTACATGGATTCAAGAGTGTAATATTATAAATTAAATATACACTTTTTAAATATGTGAAAAACAATCAATATCGATAATAATGTTGTGTTATAACACCCTTTACCCAATCATTATATTTTCTTGTTTTCTTTTATTTAACTTTGTGTTGGGTAATTTTATATATCTCTAAAAAATCATGTTAGTTTTTCATGCCTCTCCCCTCTCATATAATTTCATCCCACCTCTATAGATTTTTTGTATTCATGGTGATATAACCATAAAATGATAAAACAATTATAACACATTACCTTTTCACAAAAACTACTTAATATATTTATAATCCTTTTTCAAAAAAACAAATTCATTAGTCTTAGTAATTAATACATCACATATTGTTAAAGAGGTGCATTAACATATAATTAGGGAAATTACCCTAGTAATAGACACATTATAAATTTATATGATAAAATTACAAGAGGAATAATCCACAAACCCAACATTCTTTTTCTAGTGAACATTGAACAAAATTTTTTGAGCATGGTCAATGTTCATCCTTAGTTTTCCTAACATTTTCATGACAAAATTTTAATGGTACTATTATTTAAACATACCTAGATGTCATAAAAAATTATTTTATTTACCTCATCACGAAAATAAATAATATTATTACGTTATTTACCATTTCATTTTATATAAATTAAAATAGATATGATAATATTTGGATTTATACCATTGTTTATCACACATTCCATCCAATTAAATTGATATATAAATATTATACATTCCAATGATATATAAATATTTAGGTGTATATATATCAGTGTGTTATAAAAAAACATACATTATAAAGGTCATTTTACTAATCAGTAAAATATGAATTATCATTAATATATTTGATCCCCTTTATAAATTATAAAAAAGAGGCATATGAACTGTGGCTCAAATTAAAAAAATTAAATATATGAATTTTTCATGGCACATTTGAGTGAATTAAGTCAATGATTCATATAGGGTTTCTATAGATTATCAAAGTAGTATTAGACATTTATTATCTTCTTCTTCCCTAGGTTATTAGTAAATCTCACATAAATTGTGTTCTCTCTCAATTTAATATGTTTTGTGGTCTCCACCAACATACTAACAAAATTATCATTGATGTTAAGAAATTTATGGATGAGTATTTTCAAAAAGGATTTATGTTTTGGAAAGTTGAAATGAGTCATGTTACTCAATTGATGGGGTGTGAATTATTCACACAAAAAAAATACAGTGACTTGTAATGATATAGCCTAAAATTTTTCTTTTCACTATCCATATAGTGAACCCCAATAAAATTTTATTTAGTAATAAATTATTTTACATAAATATGGATTTTGTGGTAGCTGATCCTACTAACTCCCAGAGTGATAAATAACTAATATAGAAAATTATTAAAATTGAAAATCCTATAAAACATTAGTTTCAATAATCACTCCATGGATGTTTTACCAATCATTATATATTTTGGTCTAGATGACTAAAATGGATTATGTGTCTATGTTTTTGTGATCATAATGAATCAAAACATATTAATGAATCTGATAACATATAGAAGGGCCCCCAACTATATCTGTGAGAAGAAAAAGATGATGGGATTTCCTGGGACTATGAATGACCATCCGTAAATTTCCTTACAGTTTTTTCTATCCCATCCCATGATAGTTGAAATTTTTTTTGTTCATGAATGGATTAAAAAAATAATCATTCCAGGTAATGATATATATCCCCTCTTCTAGTACTATTTATATCTTCTTCCATTGATTTCTAAATATTTGGTATCATATAGTGAATGAGAGGATTCCTTGAGGTATCCACCTCTACACAATCTTGGTATAATTTGAATTAACCAATTTTCACAAAGGATTAATACATTATTCAAATGGTGTTCATAGTAATGAATAGACGTAGTTAAAATAGTCACCAAATATTTCAATGTTAATTCCAATTAACCAAAACAATACAATTCAAATATTTATAGAAAAATAAAAGATCTCTTATAGCATGTTAATATATTTTGTGATTTCATACTTTTACGTATCCAATTCATAAAACATGATATTCTCTTCCAGTTATCCCACTGAAGACAACAAATCTATTATAATTTAATTTCCTTTAAGAAATAATGATTAATATCCTTCAAGATGACTAGATTAAGTTTTCAATTCGTTACTTTTCACAATAATATACTATATAAAATTAGAATATATATCTGTATTTATAGATTCAATATAAGAAATATATGACACCAATACATGAAACATTTCTCAAGTAGTGGATGTAATTCACCATGAACATCCATCCCCTACATTAATATGAATTGGAATATTAGTAAATAATTTCATTATTGAATGATAAGTGATGAAAAATTAATAATGTGACATATCTAACTGTTTTGAAAATTAGTATTTGGAATATAAATATTTTATTTAAAATTTATAGGGTCAAAAATTCAGTTCTATAGAGGGAGGGACTGAGAAAACACAAAGGGATCATAAGTCATTGTGTCTATCTATGTTATTAAATTTAGTGACTAATATATGTATTCCATTCCCAAATTTACTGGTTGGATCTCAAATATCATCCCCCATTTATATATTCTAGATAGGATATAATAAAATCCATGATTGTTTCATTATCTCAATGTCGAAATAATAGTTATTAATAGTCTGTGTGTGTTTTGTAGTCATTAAAGAGATACCAGTAGATATTTTTATGTGGATTCCTCATAATATAAATATAAAAGTTCCTCAACATCATTGTTTTTAGTTCCCTGGGTCTAGAAATTTTGAGTATCAAAATTCGCTTTGTTTTTTGGCCATAATTTCTTAAAAAGTAAATTATGATTTTAATTCCATAAAATGGGCCTTAATATTAGACAAATCAGCACATGAGCCTCAACCCAATAGGTGAGGTATCCTTAAGTGCATCCAAAATACCTAGGCTCAAAATCATGAAAAGACATATTTTTGGGGTACTGTAGTAGTACTACAGTAGGCACTGAATAGGTACTCTAGCAGAACAGTACACTCTGAGTACTGTAGCAGGGAATGTAGCAGCTTATGTACTAGGTACTATTCGGTACTGTAGTAGCTGGAACTATTCACCTTGGGCCACCGTTTTAGGATTGGATTATTTAAGGCTTTCAGGCCACCCAGGCCTTCAAGTCAGTAGGGCTTTCAGGCCACCTTTAAGGCTTTCAGGCTACCTCATGGCCTTCTGGCCACATGGAGTGTCCCTAGACACACTATAAAAAAGGAGCAGCCCCAGAAGAGGATTTAGAGCAGGTGCACTCACCAAAGAAGAACCAAATGGATTTGTCATAATGAGAGGGTATGGATATGCAATCGGGACTAGCCACTACTTGAACAGGAAGCCAAGCCAGATGAACATTCGAAGGTAGAGAGCAACTATCATGATGCAGATGGTGGGGAGGGGCTGTTCTCTGTAGATAGTCTGGTTGAATTCCCTAAGAGGTTCAGGTCATGTAATCTCCTAAGCCTACGAGACATGTAATTTATGAGCTTATAGGAATTTTAAGGGTTCCCCCTCTTCCCATGAAAGAGGGGTTATCAAAAATCAATAATAATGAAGGCCTTCGGGCCATTCGGGATAATATTAGACAAATAAATGATAAGATCAGTGTTATTATACTGATTGATAATATTGATATCTTGGAGAGTTCAATTACATAATATCATCCTGATGTACTCCAATAGGATTTCAGAAATCAATTCATCCAAAAAATATGAGGCCACCATTAACCATGAATTTTATTACAAATTATGTTAGGAATACAAATCTATAGTAGAATAATAAAGTCTTATTATATCTAGTGTAATTTTTGTACTCCTCATTATCTACCAATGACCACAACCATAAATTCATTAATAACCTTAACATTCTATAATTAAAATTTTACAAATCTCTATGAGAAACTAAAAGTGGGTGGCCATTTTATAACTTTTATTGGGATTCTTAACCATAATACTTTCTGACACACATTACATTATTTTATTAGAATTAGATTCATCATTTAACAAGAGAGAGTTTTTTATAAGACAGATCTATAACTTCATTAACAAGGTTCTTATGTTAGAGAGGATCTAATCCTCACTATAGAATTGAGAGTCACTGAATGCATATTTATTCAATGGTAATAAGACCGTATAATTGGAATCAACTAAGACCATTATGATCCAAAATGGTTAGTCAACATTGGGTGTAACTCCAATATTATAGGGACAATAGGTGTGGGACAATTGTTTTAGGGTCATAAATATTAAATCAAAGAATTATTCTATATGAAACATAAACATAAGTTCATTATTGATACTCATCACCAATTAACCTCTTAAAATTCAATATTGAATAAATATTCATCAAATATTATGGATTCATCATATATATAACATTTCTTAGAGAATCCATATATTGTAGAAAGAGAAAATTGAAATTATTTCAATGGGGATTAACTACGTCATATTTTCTCAATGATATCCCTTGAATCATTAATAAATAATAGATTTATCTCAATACTTTGGTAGGGTATTGATGTTTGGTTCAAAAACTCCCATAAAACCATGGTCATGAAAATACTCCCCCAAATTATTTTCAATTCCCTAGATATGTTATATTGTTTCTTCCCCAAATTAAATTGTATTGAAATAAGTTGGTATTATTGAGGGATTTCTCCAAAAGTCAGATTACTCTCCCATGTGGTAGATATGATACCATAATAAAAACTATTTATCAGATCTTTTTGATATCACCCATGAATTTTCTATATTATGTAAAATGTTTTTAATGACACATGTTGAAATTGAATTCCCTATACACCCTATGATAGGTATGTGATTTTGGATGTTAAATTATTTTAATCCATTTTTTGGATATTGTTATTTTGTTATAAAAAATAATTCTAAGAATCTAATCTTAAAGAAATCACACTATATTGAAACAAAAATTAAACACAGTGGAATGTAGATTTTACATGTTCAACCACAAAGGAATAATACTTTGAGAATACACATCTGTGGTGTCAATATAATAGTGGATATGACTACACAATGTATTTCTTAGAAATAATATAGAATAAAGTAGTTTTAAGCTAATGGAATTTCAAATATTTATATCATCGATAACTGATTGGAGACATGAAATGAAATGAAATTTTATAAAATTATCTAACATAGTGATTATTTATAATTAATAAAAGAATGACCAGTAAAGGGGTTATTATTAGGATTATATTCCACATTCAATTCATAATATTTAATTAATATTCTCATAAAACTATCAATTTCCTATAACATCCTAGGATTCCTATATTTGCATATTATTATAGCATCATATGTCATCATTATTTTTATTCTATTAATATATATTTATAAATCTATGTAAATATTATATCTAATATATTTTTTACCATGATTTTATAAATATTAACTTTTTAACTGAATCATGTAAACCTACCCCTCCCCTTGACTAACAACTCCTTAAATTATAAATAAAAACAAATATACTGATACATTTTTGAAATCAATATATTCCTCTATTATCACAAAATCATCATCCAATAATCATTTTTTATCAAAAATATTTTACCATAATGTTATTTTACAAAATATAAATCACCAAATACGTATGGAAACTAGTATTCAACTAAACACCTTTATGACAAGTGCACTTTTACCATGACAGGAAAACATACATTAATAGTTTAATTATTAATGGAATTATATGATTGATAATGTATACCATAATATGCAGCTAATAACATTATCATTGAAAATACAATGATCTATTTTCACTTTACATTAGGAATAACACCAACGTATTAACCATTTTTTGGTAAATAAACCATATATAACATCCATTTAATATAGATAGAAACCATTCATAATAAATATTTACAATGAAAATAACCTATACATATTTATGTATTTCTCTAGAAATGACTGTTATGATTCCACCCTTTTATTTGGAAATGAACCCGATATATCTCAATTTCACCATAAAAATGAACCCTAAAAATCAGAGTCCCCAACCCATTTACTCATACAAGTATTCTAGATAAACTCTTACCTGTCCTATTGAGGATATGATACCTACTAATAACTCTCATGGTGAAATATTAAAACATTTATATATCATCTTGGAAACCATTACGTATTGTATTGAGTTTTACACATTTATATTTCACCATATCATAAAATTCTATACACTGAATACCCTTATATATAGGTTAATGATAGCCTTAACAATGATACATTTTTTGAAATATGTAAAATATGAACCAGAAAAAAATGCATTTCACCCTTTTTAATCATATTTTAACAATAAGTGCATTTTATAAACATATTCAATCATTCTCATAGAACTAATTAAAAATATATGCGATAATTATAGCCTATGGGTGGAAACATTCTCAGCGTTTTTATTTGATTTCAATCCCCTATATGTTCCTCTAAGTTTTTTCTTATAATTATTCTGTCCTAAATTCCAATGTGTATCTGTTCCCCTATATATGATTCTCACTAATAGTTATTCTCTACATTTGACAACAGATTTCAATATTTTTTCCTTTTAGAAATTAGATCTAGATACTATTTAAATTTTTCATTACTAATTTGAGAAACATTAAAAATAACACAATGTATTTGAGGGATTTTTATAATTATAAGAATCAAGACAACCTATATATTTATAGTGTTCTATATATATTTTCGGATCAAACGAGCTTCTAATTCCCCATGGATTGTGTCTCAAACAATCTTCATACAATGAAAAAATATAAACACCAAAAAATGTATTACATCCATGTAAATCATAATATATAATATGGATAATTGATATTCTAAAAATTATATAGGATGAGGAATCCTCTTACACACTAATTTATAACCATTTCATCTCAAATGATTGTTGGGACATAACTTTTTTAAGATGTCTTCCATATGTTGTTTGGTACCTAAATGGACCATCGTGAAAATGAATTTATCTATATTCTCATTTACTAAATTGTATTATATCACTATAGATTTCTCTTATAATTATTTTATATCTTTTTCCAACAAAATAATACATTTATTGTAACAATAGAATACAATGTTAAGATTCCTATCTTCTCTAAGAGCATCCATTTTATGTTTCATATGCACTAGATGCATACATGTTTATTTGGCCAAAATGTAATATCTATAACAATACATTAGATAAATTATCTATTTTATCTTGTTAATAAATCCAATGAAATTTCAAAAAATTGAAATTCTCATGCATTAATATATTTTTTATACTCAGTGACTTTAGACTAATCTATATCTAAGTATACATATAAATCTCTTTCATTTTGTAAGAAATATTACAAAATTTATTTACTCATGTATAAAATCAATATCATGGCCCATTTCAAAAAAGAGAAGTGATTCTCCAAAGAAAATATTTGAATGTTGACAATTAGGAATGTGATAAGTATAATATAATATCTTATTTCCATGAGGTAAAAAAACATCCAATAATATTGTTGTAATGTTTTGAATCAATAATTCAAACTTTTTTATTTTTTTCGTGGTTCATTCTTACTATAATTAGAGATAAAACTAGTTTTATATCATATAATACAATATATTTTTGTATCTCCTTCACATATATTTTCTTGTAAATAAACATCAACATCAATTTATTAGAAGATATTGAAAGTGAAAAAATATATAAGTTCCTAGATCATTGATATTTCAAACTGTGAGACAATCAAACATGAAAAATACATTATAAAATTTATCTATATTCATCTTCATATGATTTATTCAATATAGAAACGAATAATGAACTCTTCTTCCATTGTCCATTTTACATAAATATGATGAAAATACCGACATATTATAAATTCAATCTTCATTAAGAAAATTTACAACTAAGAATACCATGATTAAGGTAATTATTTCAAACAATACACGAATTTATCTAACCCACACACATTTTATTCATCATATCCAATTAGAATGTCAATAGTTTTTATATATATCATTTTAAATGGATAATTATATTATGAAAATATAATATTTCTTTCTATATTGTGGGTTATGAATCTCACTTTAATATTCATGAATGAGAAGAGTCTATAAACTAACATGTTTCACAAGATAAAATGATTTTATCAACCTCAATCTCTTATCCATGTGCATGAACCATTCAAAATAAGAATTATTTATTTAGATCATGTTTCTATGTTCGTAATATTTATTTTTGAAGAATCACATTGTTCATATGAAATTGGAATCCATGGGAACTTTCAGAAGATATTAAGTTTAATTTTAATCAATTTGATCCAATTAACCATTCATGGATTTGAACTATGTTTCATATTCTACTGTATATTTAAATTTTTAAATCTCAACTTGAGAAAATAGAGTTGTGTTTTATATAGCTCTAATCCTCCTTATTTTTTATATATTATATATATCATAAATAATACATGAATCATCAACCCTGGATCGCCTTATAATTAGTCAATTCAATGTTTAACCTACTTCACTAGTTTATTCGTCCACTATTTCTATATTATACTCATCTTCATATATGTGATTGTATAGAATGCATGAGTTTTTATATATGTATTCATCTTTATCACAAACCTATCACTATTTTGGAATTATAGGTCGATTTATAGGGTTATCTTCAAAAATATTAACCTCCTTAATTTCCGTGATCTCATTCATCATCTTTTTCAGAAAGTCATATGCCTTATTCTTAACAGACTATCCCAAAAATAACCATTCATATTCTGCCTCTATAAATTCAACTTGATTTTCAGTCATTTTATTAATGTAGAACGTTCTACTAAACACTTTTTTGTTCTTAATTTATGGATTTATTTTACCACATCACTTATGGAGTCTTCATTTCTATAGGGCTCAATAATGACAGAATTTTGATATACACTTTTACACACACATATTCTTTATAATATTTAAGAGATATTTCACAATTTTTGAACTGTGTAATAACAATATTGGTTGATATTCAATTTTACATTTTTTATACACCACATTATTTTGGTGTTTTAACTAATGAGGATTTATTCATTATTCAATGGTTATATAAATATTTTTCAAACACATGAAAGGTGTACTCTATTTCATTGTGAAAAATGATATTCTTACTCATTCTCTTAATTTTATTCTAATATTTTCACTCAAACCACTAAATACATATAATCAACTCCACTAGTGCCAATATAAATATAATATAATCCATTATTCTATAATAATGAATAAGAATGATGAATTAGTTATCACTATATATTTTTGGATGCTTTATGGGTTCACACGCATCCCTATAAACTAGATCACATTAATTTAAAGCCTTATTGTTCTTATATTTATAGGTATTTTTCACTTGTTTCCCACATAAAAATCAATGAAATATCTTCATTAAATCAATTCTTAAATTTGGATTTATAGTCGTATATATAAACACAGAAATAATTTATATGCTTTGATAAATATAATGTCGGAGCCACAAATTAAAAATTCAGTTGTATTCATATATCATAATGACATAAATGTTTTCCTTAGAGTCATCGTAGTATAGATATTTAATTTTTTATATATCTCTTCAACAAAAAGTTTCCTGTTTCTCCCTCGATAATACCTCTCCTTCGACAAAATTTGACTTCATATTTATATTAAAAATGTATTTTAGTGAAAAATAGTCTATGAAGAAAATTAACCAAAAAAATAAACTCTATATTTATTATACTATTTATATCAAAAAATCTTATTATAGTTAGATTAATTTCTAGATATCCAACATCTATTAGTCTAATCATACCATAAATACAATCACTTATATCCTTCATGGGATTTCTATATCCATTTGGGAAGGATGAAAACCAAAATTTATAATTAGATGTGTCATTTGTAGTGGCATTAAGATAAATATCTATTTTGATAACATGATCATTATTTCATTTCTTTTTTTGAATATATTTTTGGTCATGTTAATATAAATTGTTATATTTATTTATTATATTCAAAAAATTATATGAGATAAAAAAATATTTCTCTAATATATATAACTTTTTTAAGTGGATGTCATTTGGATTTTTTGAATCCAATTAGATTTTAATTTTAAAGGAATTTTTTAGTTTTTTTACCCACCCACTAGATATTTTTGAAAAAAGATAAAGAAGTTATTATAATATCCATATGAAGAGTTTTTTATTTGGGTTATATGATATTTTTACATATCGTGTTATTGAATCCTCATATATTCATATATATTATATCTATATACCTTTATAAAATTGGTTATTTTATTACCAAGAAAACCAAAATTAGCATTACATCCAGGAAGAGATTTAAATGTTTCTTCTTCTCAATATATTTCTAGACTTTGAGTATCTTCTAAATTATTCATGATTCTTCTCTGATTGATGTATATCAATAATTTTTTACATTATCTTTTATGATAATTAATCCCACTATGGATATAATGAAATCACATTTGAGACCATATTTCTGATATTCCATGCCCTATACTCATTTAGGAATTTCTTGAAAGTCCTTATACATCATCCTGATCATTATATGAACTATTTGTTATACATCCTTTTTGACTTCATATTATTTTTTGTCATCTTTCACTTTTCATTAGCCTTATTCGTAAAACGAAATTAAAAAACATCTTCTTCAACATATACAACCATATTTTAATTCTCTTCTATTAGAGGGTTAACATCACCAATAACTTTTTCATTATTTTCAATATCTACATAAAATTGAAAAACATATTTGGATATTTATTTTTTATACAAATGATATTCCAATAATTTTTAAAATAAACATTTTTTATGGATTGAGTGGATTAACTTATTATATTGATTCCTTTAACGATACTCTATTAATTCAGTTTTTATTACATTGAACATCCACCTCACCAAGTGATCCTTTGTGTTTCAATTTCATTTTAGTATATACATTAGGATATCAATCATCATTGATTTTAGATATAATTTCTTGACTATTGCCATTATAATATATTTCATATCTAAAATAAATTCGAACTTATCATATTTAAGTCAACTTATATGGTTTAACTTTTTTACAAAATAGGTTTTTATATTATACACTTACTCCAGTTGGATTACCTCATAAAAATATTTGTCATTCAGAAACTAGATTCATTTATATTAATACACAATTATCATCATTTACATTATTATATTTCATTGTACATCTTGTCGTGATAATCACAACATTTCCATATATAAATTATCCCAATGGTATTTTATATTCGTATTTTCCTTTACCTCATTTTAATATTATTTATATAGTAAATATAAAATAATAAATAACATCATCCTCATTTCTTTCATATTCATATATCCCTATATTCAACATTTATTTAAAATAATTATATTTTAAAAAAAATTATGTGATTTATTACTTCATATGAATTTCATTAGTCATTAATGTGATATGAATATATTAAATAGAAATTTTTCAAATATTTTTTTCAATATTTCAATATATAACAATATACATAGGTGGTATTCATATAAAAATCATTTAAAATTCGAAAATAATTTTATTTTATTACAATTTACATATATATAAAACTATAATTCAATGAGTAAGTTGAAGAAACCATCTATGTTACCATTTAGAATAATATTCAAATCATCAAATATTTTTTTTATAACATGTAATTTTATTTCTATAACCTTTATTCCACTTTCATAGAATTTGAAAATTTGTCCCAATGTTAATTTACAAATGTTATGATCATCATATTCGTATGGGTTTATTTTGTAAAGGCTCAAGATAAATCATTTTTTCCATTTGTATTTTTCAATATTATTTCTTTATCAACATTAATAATTGATAATTCTATAATGTCACTGATTTTTATTACATGAATTATAGAAACATTATAATCAATTATACGATATCACGAGTGATATCTCATAAAATACTTTGATATATCAAAATGAAACCATTAAACAAAAAAATACATTTTATACTTAATGAATTATCTAAAACATTAATCTAATGACAAGAAATTCTTTATGAAACATCCCTTCAGATTCAATACCACTTAGTTTAACCACACGAACAAGACCACCTAACCCAGGGTAATTAGGATATAAAAATATTATAACAATTTAATAGATATTTTTCATGAGTTAGAAATATTAATTTAAACCTATCAATACTCATGATAAACTAGTATATATATATTTAAATTGAATGAAAATTCACAAAAATTTAACATTGTTCACGGTAGAGGGAAAATACGTGGATTATACTCTAGTGGTATGTTGAAATACCAATGTATAAATATATAAAAATATTACATTTTACTAATGATCAAGAATGATACACTATTAATCCCAAGGACAATCCATAATATGTTATATTAATAATATTATTTGATTGAAAGAATAAAAGATAATGAAACATGATTACCGATCACAATGATTCTTTATGATAGTTAAAAAAATGTCTATCAAGAATATTTTATTTATTCAAATGTTTTTACAATTATTATTAAGGGAGAATTAATATTTTCATAATAGTATCCCATATCATTATCTCATATTATGTAGCTATTTTATATATAAAAAACAACCCATAGTTCTTGACATTTACATTAATATGAATTTCTCAAGTATTATAGTGTGTGTTTTTCTCACCCCCATTGATCCTTTAAACTATTTTAGTGTGAAATAATATCTCTATGTAAAAATAATCGAATATGTAGAGAAAAAATAATATTTATACACATCTTTATAGAATAACCACTCATTATATGATGTGACAATATTCAAGAATAACCACATTTTCAAAAATATAATATGATTAATAATTATTATCATAATCCATAGAAGGTCACATTATAAAAAAACAATCCTTATATATTAAAACATTTAAAAAAATATTCCTTTCATGTTTCACCTTCACTATGAAAATTACCCTAACATATCACCATTAATATAGACATTTACCTTATATATCACCCCTTTATTGGGGACATTATCCTTACATATTACTCTTTATATGTGCAAATGACCATTAAGTATCACCCAATTTCATTAGAAAATAAAATTATATATCATCCATTTTCCATGATAATAAACTGTTTTAACAGTCTTTTGCAAGCTAGTTATTCCTATGAATGATCCATATCTACTCTTACTCATCGTTTGAGGCTTCAATATTTTTAAAATTCATTTAGAGTGTGACCTGGTACCCAATATTCATTTTCATTGTTATATTTACATAAAACATTGATTTCCAAACATTAAAAGGTTTCTAGAATATTGTGAAATAAACATTTATTAACATTAATAATAGTTTCACATTACGTTTATGTATATAAATTTACTATTTGTTTTCAAAATATAAAAAAGAACATTTAAAAAAGAATTTATTGTTTCCTTGTCCAATAATATTAAAACCATCTCAACCTTATCCATTCATCATTATGTATCCTCTTGTGAATAATAAAAAATAATAAATATATATTTTGGGTTACACAAATTTCTATTTTTTTAATATACCATTGGATAAACCCTTGTGATTATATATAATGCAATTAAATTCCCTAACAACCTCTAATATTATATATATATTTAACCCAGTATGAAATTATACGTACCTTAATTTAATACTATATTCTGATGTACATTCATGTTTAAATATTTCCATATGTAATACACCCATGAACATAATAAGCATTATTTATTGACAATAAATCGATAGTCAAATGGTAAAATAATAACATTGGACTTCTAGTTGATCTTTTAATAACATACATTCTAATGTTACAGTAACTTACTATAAAACAATAGATTTTATTTAATTTACATTGTTGAAATATTTCCCCTCGAAGGAAACATTAACAATACCAATTCTAGTAACATTAGCGAACTAATTGCATATGATATTTTGGTTTTAGTTTTAGAAATGGTGGATTTATTTGGAGCATGAACCTGCATGGTCATATAAATAAAAATAACGGGTATAAATAATGAAATTGAATCATGCATGATTAGAAAATCAATATTTTATCATTGACCTTTAGATATTTATTATGATTGACGTTATAGGACATTAAAATCCCATGATTGATAGTTATTTTTATATGGTAATTTAAAGATGATTTAGTGCCAATTTCTATAAAAACAATTTTATTTATATAATATAATTATATGAATAATTCTTACAAATTTACAACAGTATCGAAATCTAATAGTAGGATAAACCTCATGGATAACATTATATGAATACCCAATGTGCTATCAATTTCTTTAGAATATGAGGCAATGAGCTTATGAAAAATCAATTTTAATGAATGTTAATATTTAAAGAGACATAATTTCCTAAAAACTCATGAAGTTCTATGGGACACCGTATTACATATAACTCTCTATATATAATATTATAAGTATTCTATCATCAAACACTTAATTAAAACATAAAAAAGCCATTTAAAGTGAATTTCTCTATCAAAATTTGATTGTATTTGGGATATATGAATCCAAATTTTTGGGATGAAAATTTGGTACACTGTAAAACTCACTGATATATTATAATAGATATTAATAAAAATTTAGACTATTCTTATATTCATGAATTTTATTCCAAAAATCTTTGCAGATATAACTGTAAACCCTTTCATATACATGAAATTCTAAGCTTCACTACCAGATATATTTTGATGGAAGAAAATTTATTTTGAATCCCAATCACTACAAAACTTTAATGGATTCCCATGAGGATAATATAATGATCCAAGGATACATGAACAATTATTTTTAATGAAATATTTATAATGGTCTGCTCCAATTAGTGATTTAGAAAAAAAATTAAAGAAAAAGTAATCTTTTTGAAATTTTATTCATTAGGAATTATATTTGAATCAACCTAATTTTATTTTAAATAATTAAATGTATAAGAAAATTTTATGTTTGTCAAATGATAAAAAGAAATAAAATACTCATTTTATTCTATACGTAATTGCCAATTAAATCCAAATATGGTAGTTTTAAATATTCTTCTAATCAATTTTTAATGAATAACTAATTTAATGATAAACGTGAATAAACATGAAGAAATACCATGAAAGGAGAACACAAGATGTTAGATCTAAAATAAAAACATTGGAGACTAGAATTGTGAATTGAATAGGATTAGCAATACTATATATTGGTATTAAATATGATCGTTGTAAATATGGTTTTACATAACATGGTAATCGAAAATATGGTTGTTGTTCATATATAAAATAGTCATACTAAAGTCACATATTGTTAATTATAAAATTTAAAATAATATAACACGCAATGAAGTAATAATGTTATAATAAAATTTTTTAATATAAATTTACACATTCATTTTATGTATTATTATCATTATTAATAGAAGATGACATGTTGTATATGCCTTTTTAAAAAAAATCAATTCTAATAGTGTTGTAGAAATTAAATTTTTTAATGTAAATTATTAATTAAAGGTCTTTCTAAAACCAAATTTAGTATAAAACTAATATTTATTATCAAAAAAATATTTTATTTTATATTTTATATATTTTTTTAATAAACTAAATTGGCACTTTAAGTAATTATTTTATATTAACACATATTTTTATATCACTTATAATAGAAATTGGTATGAAATTATTTGAAGAACAATTAATTTTTATGAACATTTTTTTTTCTAAAATAGTATTATTTATAATTTATATATTATTTATTTTAAAAATATATATAAATATAAATATTTTTTATTTTAAACAATAAAATTTATTTTTGGGTAAATTTTATAAAAAATATCTGAATATAAATTTTTGGATTTTGTTTTCTACAATAGCCAATTTTGGTGAATAGTAAAAAAATTCAAATGTGTTAAGAAATTTGATGTTTATAATAAAATATTAAAAAAAGATTATGAAATACTTTTGAAAATAAAATAAAAATATTTAAAAATAATAATATAATTTATAAATAACATGGCTAACATTTTTAAGACACAAGTAATGTTTCACACTTAAATGTTTTGTTATAGGGTTATATCAAAAATTGAACATTTTCAGTTTTAGAAAATAAATATTACAAAATTTATTTCTCAAAATACTTCAAAATTAAAGTATAAGTTTACAAGTTCAAATTATTTTTTAAACCTACTGATAATATTTTTATGATTAGTTTTAATTACCTTGATAATTGTAAAAAAAATTAATAAAACTATTTTATTAATATCATTAAATTTTTATTTATTATACTAAGTTGATCTAATTTATGATTTCAATAAAATAATATGTCTAAAACTATATATAGTTATATTAATAATAATTCAATTAGTGTCAAAAAATAAAAATATAAAAGTACACATATTGATTAAATGTCATTTTTGATAAATGTGTTTATATATTATATATTTGAATTTCATATTTGATTTATAGACTTAATAAATTGACTTATATTATAATGATGTAAAATATTGGTTCATGAAATCAAAAAATTTTAGTAGGGGTAATGGTATATTTTTATATAAAATATAAATTACAATGTTAAAAATTATTTATAAGGGAAATATTCAAAATGTCAAAACATGTTCGCAAAGTCCTATTTGATTATTTATTGAATAAATTTCATCCCAAACACTATTATTATAATAATTTGGAGTATTTCACTAGGAAATGGTGTATTGATATTATGGAAATGTAAAGGATATTCCCAAAATTTTCCATTCCTTCATTTATATAATGGGACCACTACCACCCCTTCCGGGTTATACTACATATTAGATTTTTCATTGAACGTAATCCCAAAATAAATCTCCAAGATTTTATTTTATTATCCTTATTCTAATTGTCTCTATATGTTTTACTAAGGACTTCACTTCTAGGGAAATCATTATGAGAAGATAATGTCTCCAAAACAAGTATTATCTTCTTAATTATTTTTTGAAAATCATTATCTTAAAAATCAATTTTTTAAATAAATATATTAGTTAATATATATAATTAATAATATAACATTTTATTATATTATTTAATAATCATTTTTTATTCCTCCTAATCCACTGATAAAAAAGAATCATTTGTGCATGACGTGGAGTATCACCAATAAGAGGTGTTTCTTTACATTTTTAATCGATTCCATTCATGGCTAATAAAAAAGGAAATATTGGATAAATAAATATGATATATGTAATATATCTATAATTATTATATTTCAAATTAATCACTTACCTACTTTTCATCTAATCCATTAGGAAATGGAAACATTTATCTTATATATGTGAGGACTACGACTACAATCAGAAATGAGTTTCATTTTTTCCACCACCCATGATGGGTTATAATAAAAATATTTTTAATATAAAAAATTATTTTCTAAAATGAAATTAAAATTTTGAACCTTTTGAAAAAAATTTATAATACTTTCTACCATGGTCATCATACATATATTTATAGAAAACTTTATCGTACAACCCGTGTAACCGATGTAGGAAAAATATTATGTTAAAAACTAATACCAAAATATAATATATTGATATTAGAAAATTAAATATTTGATAATTAAATTATGGGGTATATATAAAATAATTTAAATTTCATTATTCATGAATTTAATTACATATCTTTAGTGAATTCAGACATGATGTAAGTGTTTCATCTAAAAATTTCATTCTTTGAAACATACTGCCATTTATGAACCCAAATTCACTTAAATAGGGTGTATAGTTTCATTTTACTATATAATATCATGTATTATCTTTACTCATTGTATTTTAACTTCAATGGGATACTTCATCACATTCAAGGTGTTTTATTAGATTGTTTCATAAGAAAAAAGTGTACCGTTTGAATAACACATCATTGAGGCATGATTATTTATTATGAAAAAACTATTCATTTTTGTGGTGTAACTACTACCCCTATGAGTTATAATATCATAAATAATAGTTTAAATTAAAAACATCACTTCCATTCACTCTCTTCCTTCCACAGACTGCGATTGATGTGCATTCTTGGATAAAATAGGTGTTCCATTACTCAGTCCGCTTCCTTGATATTTAACATTTCTACAATAGTTTCTGTTTCATTTGGGATTTCGACCTCAAAAAACCCAACGACTCCATATCCAATGATTGATGGACCTGCTTTCCAAAGGTAGGCGTTCACCAGATGGCCTGACCAGTGACTCTTAAGAACTCACATTGGTCGTGAGGATGGGAAGTCGGGCTCATTGCACCCTTTGGTGGGGGGGGGGGTTATTTCTTGTTCCAGGACACTCTTATATATTTAAGATGTATTCATATTTTCACGAATCATTCGTTTATACCCAAACATAGTATCCACTGATTTAACCTTGGTGGGCAATGGCCAACTGGACACAGGGGTTCAGAATCATTTATGCCCGAGGTTTACCATACCTCATTGGATTAATGACTCCGAATAGTTGGAACTAGCTTGAGGCAACACTAGGAGTGGTGCAGTGAACCGATGTGAAGATAATCGGATCGTCCGGTTGTTGGTATTGAACCTTAGGGAGGCTTCCTACGTACCCTGCTTAAGAGGAAGGGAAAAATTCCACATAGTTCACATGGATATTTTATCATCATGTGGGAAAAAGGTTAACCAACATAAAGTTGTTGGAACAACCGGGTGGGGGGCTTGAACCTCTTGGAGGCTTTCTACGTACCCTGCCTGGGAGACGTGGATCAAATTCCACGTAGTTCACATTGGCTTGGGACTTATGCTCTGAGGTAGCCCAAGATGATGGATTGGGGCTTACACTTTGAGGAGGCCCTGGGTGATGGTTTGGGGCTTACAAACTGAGGAGGCCCATAAGAGGATGTTATGGTCGATGCTTACTCTAAGCCCACATGAGTCATGCTCGGTGTGAGAAACAAAAGGCAGCAGGGACCAGAGGATAACATCGCGAGAGGTGCGTTTGTGATAAGTGGAGTGGGGCTTATGCATGAGGGTGGCCCATAAGTTCTAGGATTACTCCAAGGTGGATTCCCAGGGTGATGGATTGGTTCTTACACTATGAGGAGGCCCATGGTGATGGATTGGGGCTTACACTCTGAGGAGGCCCATTATGTCGGGGATTACTCCGGGATGGACTCCAACGGTGTCTTCCTCATGTCTGGCCATGAGGGAATCCCAACCCATTGGTGGGTTGAGGGATATAATGGGGGTTAACGCATATACGCAAGTTCACAATCGAGATAACGCCAAGGGTGTTGGAATCAGTCCAAACAAAGGGAGATGAAAAGTGTGAATTACATGCCCGACATTCAGAACACAATGAGGGTGACATGGTGATGGAGGATAACTGTTGAACATGTTCGAAACACATCATTCATATCACGTTATCCTAAAATGGGGACGAACAAATGAGGGTTGACTGCTGGCCATGTTCGAAACAGAGGACCTATCTCGATGTGTTGTCCAAAGTGTTCTGGGGCATTGGGCTAGGACGGTAGGTAAGCCGAGGCGGCATGAGGCCTGTCCATTAGGGGGCCCCTATAGACATGGAAGTGGATGAAGTTCCAAATGAAGGACACAAAAAACGTGAGGCGGGGTGATGGAATGTTTCAATGGATTCCATCACTCTTGATGGTATTCCCCTAGGATCATGGCATTAGGCATCTTATGCTTTGAGTATAAGGCGTCTCTTGCATGGAGAAAGAGGCATCCAATTAGTGAATGATAGGAAATTATACAGTTTATAGTCATGTTGATAGGACTGTTTCCATATAGTTTAACATCATATGGGTAGGACAAGGGCCATACAGTTTAACTTTTTGTGGTCAGGACGAGGGCCATACAGTTTAACGTCTTGTGGCCAGGACGACTAGGTAAGAGATACCTAGCGATGGTTGGTATGGGGCTTACGCAAGGGGGCCCTTTCTAGATGAACCTAGAAAATGGAGCTAGGATATGGGGTTAAAGGAGAGTCATGAAGAATATCTCGACTCATGGAATGTATAGGATGGATGTTGGAGCGGTATAAGGGTGAAATAGAAAATATTGTTGACCCAGATCAAATAGTTTGCGATGAAAATCTCCATTTTTCATGGGGGTTAGTGACGGTAGCGAAGGGACGAGCAGGAGGGCCAGGACCGGAGCCCGATACTGAACCCGAATGGGGCTAATGGGGTGCATCCCCTACGGTATGGACTAATGAGTGCGTGGGGTTTTCTGCATGGGGCTGTCCGCGACGGAGTTGGCCGCGAGGTGCCGGCCACGAGGTGTCGGCTGCGAGGGACAGGCCAAGGAGGAGCTGTCTGTGAAGGACTGGCCGCGATGGGGCAGCATGTGGTTCTTGGTTTAGTTGTCTATGAAGGGTGTCCCTGGAGGAGCTGGCTATAGAGGATATGAAGATCCGTGAAGGATGCTTTCCCCGAAGGAGGCTGTCTGTGAAGGAGGTTGTCCGTGAAGTATGCTGTCCACGAAGGATAATCGTCCACGAAGGATTTTGTCCGCGAAGTATGGACGTATGCGAAGGGTGTCTGCAAAGGGGATGGTGCCCATCCTACTTCGCGACTGTGGAGGGGTTTCCACCATAATATTGGGAACGACACTAGTACACGAAGGAGATGGTCATCCGCGAAGGAGATGGGAACTAAGGACTGGCCGCGTAGGAGTTGTCCGCATGTGGTTTACAGACTGGTTTCTCCTCTACGTGGAAGAGTTCATCGGCGGACGATATGCAGTCCACGGATGGTCACGAGATTTTACCACTAGGAGCAATTCCTCCAGTGTATCCCCACGGGGTTTCACCCATCATCCCCTCCTTCTCCCCCTTTCTTTTGGTTCCCCTCAGGGTCAATTTATAGAGTAGAGAAAAGGAAGAATCGATGGGCCCATGTCACTTTCTGTGGAAGGCCAAGAATGAATCCCCCACCTTCGGATGACTCGTTCATCCAAGGATTTTTAGAATATGATATTTGTGGAATTGCTCCGCAGCCTTGCACCACTCCGCCTTTATTCCGTGAATGATGTGGTTCATGGCCGAATACGTCTTCTGTCTCAGTTTCATGAGCGATGGCGTTCGCGACCGCATACGGCTTCCGCCTCCATTTCGCGAACGACGGTGCGCGCAGGATTAGCCGGTTGACGCGGTTCGCGGTGGTGGATCGGTCTGGCGCCCGTCCTGCTTCGCGCTTACAGAGGAGCTCCGCCTCTGCTTCGTGGACGATTCTAGTTGGAAGAATTTCGGGAGGTCGATCTGCCGAACCAGCCATGTACTGTTACTGGCAGCCGGTGCGCAGACCGGTTCGATCCTTTTCCACGTCTTGAGGTAAATGGATTTTCCCCTTTTGGAATTTTCAGGACCCTATAATTTCATATTTCATTTCATATGGTATACCATATATCTATTCATGGATATCATTTTTTTTAAATCATCCTTACTATTGATAAAAAATAGTTTATTTAAAATGAAACTGTGTTAATAATAATTCTCATCCATTTAAATGATGGTCTTCCCTCCCTATCCCTAATTATCATTTCCACAAATTTCTTAATTTTTAATTAGAGACCTCATTATGTGTTATCTCATGTAAAAATCATATTTACAATCTAATATTTTCAAAACTATGAATTATTATCTTATTTTATGATTTAGTATATCAACGACGGTGGTTTAAAACACATAATGTTACCTTTTGTACCTAATTCATGACTTTTCGGTCACACATTCTCTTTATTTTTCTCCATTAGATGATATATTATTCCAAAAAAATATTTTATTTTTTGTATATATGTACCTTATACATACCTAGTTCAAAATTAATTTAATTTCATTGGTAATACATGTTTTTAATTCTCTTTGAAATTACCACTTTTGAGAAAACCTAGATTAAGGGAACATTTTTATTTCCTATATTATATAGAGATTAATCAAAATAA
Organism: Viscum album; assembly: GCA_963277665.1. NCBI lineage: Eukaryota > Viridiplantae > Streptophyta > Magnoliopsida > Santalales > Viscaceae > Viscum > Viscum album. The sequence continues at coordinate 1,210,196,853 of OY728153.1, read as the reverse complement.
ATTTTATTTCAACAATTAATAACTACATAAAACCTATTTATTTTATATATAACACTATTTTTTCAAATATTATTTATGTAAAAAATTAATGTCTTTCATACATTAGATGATCCATCACTTATTTAATTAATATTCACCATTGTTGTATGTTTTTATTCATTATTCTCATAGTTCAATCTCTTGAAACTCTATATTAGAACTCAATTTTCAATAAATATATTACATTTTAATATATAAATTTATAAATTATATAATTCAATATTATCTTGTAAATCCTTATGATTTATTATGGATTTATTCCTTAAATCACAATTATGAAACCATCTTTATTCTCATGGGATCAATCAAACTTTTGATTATTATTTTTTTGTTTTACTCATGTGGAATAAATATGTTTCATTTTCATTTTTGGGATTTATAATCCTAAAATTATATATCCCAACAATATTTTTGTTAATGCATTATCTCTAAGGATATGTTGTGAAATCAATTAAATGGTGAACCTAACCCCCCATGGTACTTTGTCTAGTCTGTTTATGGTATGATGAGCACACCCAATAGTACATGGGACTTTATCCTCTTTTAGAAAAAATTTCTCGGTGTTAATATTAACCAATGTTTATTATATCAGGTATTATGTTCTTTCCATATATTCCTTGATTCCATGATCTTATGATTTCATTTTATTATTTCATGTTTCCATGGTTATGAGAATTATCTCTATGATTTGATGGTAGGCCTCTTGAATATCATGTTATGATTTATTTTCATAATTATTTTTTTCTAGGATTTATAGATAAACCATTTCAACAGGGTTTTCCCAAGGGTATCAAATATAGTATAAGAATATCTATTTTAGTTAGGATCACAATGTGGAGTTTTAAAAAGGTGATGCTTTTATATTAATGATTATGTATTTATGTGTCCAATCCATTGCTTTCATTTATTAGAAGAAGATGTTAATAATCATGAAATAACATGTGTTTCAGGATAGTACACCATATTCATAAGTGTAATACCCAACCCTAAGAATTCTATTTGGAAGATCCAAGTTTTTGTTAACCCTATGTGACATTTCCCGAACACCAAAGTTTAGAAATGAATTCCAATGGATTATCAAAAAAATAAGTGAAAAAAATTACCATTAATACATGCAATCAATGTTATGAAAAAAAATATAAATATCTAAATCAACAATATTTTATGTATTAATATTATAAAATAAAAATAAAAATAAAATGATCACTCAGTATCAGAGTGATAGAAAAAATTAAATAAATGATAAACACGAAGAATCCAATGCAATGAATGAATATAGAACCATGGTGGAAACACTCTATATTCCAAGACGTGATCAATTATAAAGAACCATATTTGACCAATCATGACAGAATAAAGAATGTCACTCCACTAGATAATTATAAATTCTTTCCCTTTCTAATTTCATTGAAACTGGTGTCTCCATACACACCCAAGTGCTTTCATAGGGGTGAGTTATCGTAAATAATGAGAAAAATGAAGACATCTAAAAAACCAATAGAACCAGAAACATTTACCTTCATATTTTTATAAAAAAGAGAATGATATTTGAAAATATTTTATTAAATTGAAAATTTCAAAAAAGATAATGGGATAAATTCAATTATTTTATTCATTCAAAAATTTCACTTCAAATACCATTTCGTTGTTACAAACACACACCTAATAATTTCAATGGAAAAAACATATAATTGTGGAAGTTTAATCATTCCTCTCCCAAATCATAATACGGTTATATATTCTTTATAACACCATCTGTAAAAAAGTGAAAATTATTCTTTGACAAGTCCCAACATAATGAAATTGATCAAATTCCAACTATGTATTCTAATATCCCATTCGAAATTCTCATTTTAAACGAAATATATTCTCTAATTTCAAAAACACTTGTACGCGTAGATACTATAATTCTTCATGAATCGAACTCCTTTCTCAGAATTTAAATGAAATGTTTTTCAAAAAAATGTTTGAATAGTAATTTCAAAACCCTTTAATGTAATGGTCAATTTACATAAAATCGAAAAACGTTATCCATTAAAAAATACCTATTAAAAACCATCGAAGAATTATTTTTTTTATAAAATATTTTTCATAGTTTTTATTTGAAATATTTAATAGAAAATTAAACTTTGAAAGAATCATTTAAACACATTAAACCAAAGGATTTTCAAATACAAAATCATCATGATAGTTTTTCTAAAATGACAATAATTGATTTGAAAATAAAAATATACCCTAATTCTTTATAAAGTAGAGAGGTAGAGAAGCAACCTACCACTTATGAGTATCAATAAAAACCAATTGGGATGGATTTTCCATAAAACTGAGGAAAAAAAATGGTTAAAATGACTTATATTAAATAGAAGGGGAAATATTTCCCATAGTCACCTTATAAAAACACTAAATCACGATACAAGAATAGGATAAAGTGATCAAGCATTATCTTGGGGTTTAAATTGATAGGAAATTTAAATAAATAACCACAAAATCTCATACATTATTTCTACTTAAATACTATTACTCCCCTCCCAAATATTGGTTCTTGAATAATCATATTAAAAAACTTGTTTGTCCATATCCATATCTATGGGTTGTCAACTACAACCATGGTTCCAACGATTAAACCAATTATAGAAACCCAAAACAACAAGCCAATATAGTTTTTCATAAAAAAACAAAGCTATATTGAACCAAACAAATCATCCACCATGAAAAGTTGATGACTTATATTCCCATTTTTTTCATATCATCCTTCAGTGAATCGTGCTAAGGAAAATACAATGATTACAAGGAAGCTTGGGTGGTTTGGTGTAACCATGTTGAACATGATCGAAATCCATGCACCATGACATCCATAATGATGTATTAATAAACATAGTGCATCACAAAATTTACAAACACTCATGAATTATTTATGGACATTAAAGTTTCTCCCAGGATAGAAAGTCAAACCATGATAATTATTTAAAACATAAGAAAAAATGGAAATTACATTAAATTATTGGTGTTTCATTCAACTGGAAATTTGGAATCCCATACCTTGGAAGTTGAATGTTAATAGTGTCTTTAAAGAGTTTGAAACATAACCTAAACATATTATTCTATCCATCCCAAGCCTCTCCTAAATATTTCCATGTTTTAATGAACCTCATACCAAGGAAATTGAAATAATTCACAATATCCATTCCATTCTATCCATAATTAAAATTAGTTTCAGGATAAACCATATAATTGCTGCTAGTGTAAACTGATCTTAACTAATCACAGAAAAATGACCTGGTTGGTACTTAATCAGACTAGGGGCATGGAAATAATTATGAACAACATTGAATCTTTTTCGTAAATGTCATTTAAATTCAATGTTTCAAATATGTTCAAGTATCTCAAATAGTCCCACATCTTGAGGTGTTTGTTTACCTTAATTTAAAAAACCTTGATAACCTAATCATGGTAAAAACATTAGAACATTGTGTTCATCGATAATATAATTTTTCATGGAATTGTTCTACATAAAATATTTGTTTTTTATCATATCCCTAAAAAAATGATAATATAAATCATTTATATAGACTCATTGACATCATAAGGTCCTTTTAGATAACTCCACCTATTTACACTCCAAAAAGAGAATAGGTATAGTGATAAGAATACTATTACCTATATAGAGGCATATATATTATGGATTTAAAACAATTTTCACTTGAGACCTCCAATAAAAGAATATGATCTTCCCATGCTCCATGAAATTCTATGACATAAGATCTAATATTTTATTTTAATGTCTAAATCATAAAATTTGTTTTCACGCTAATCATAAGATGATATTCCAATGTCATGGTCAAATGGACCTCAAGAGTTTATTAAAAAGTTTAAATAAAATTAATAGAAAACCCATGATCTCTATCAAAGATGATAGATGTTGGATATCGATGCAAATTAACTCAATACCAAATATATATCTTTGATAATTATTATTATATGTTATTATTTAATTTTGAGAGGAAATGTTCCAATGTTTTGATTCAATCCACAATAACAAAAATAATATTATACTTATGTTGAATATTTGGTAGACCTATGAAGTATTCTATGGATAAATGTTCCCATTTCGAAGAAGTTGTAGTAATAAAATGTAGCAAACCTACTAGTAATTGTATTTTTAGTTTTTCTATATTTAAATGGGAGGAATCCTAAAACATAATCCATAATATTTCAATTCATTATACACCACAATAAATTATCTTTCATTTAATGATACATTTTATGAGTAATTAATTGAACAAACCATTTAAAATAGTGACACATTGAATGAATATATTATGGAATGACATGGGAACCATAATTCATTTTATAAAACCCAAATTAATGTTTTATCCTATGTACTATCATCTATTATAACAATACCATTTAAGATTTATGTAATGATTATATAGTAATGATCTTATTTCTAGCCTATTTTTTAAAATCTATCAAATGAATAACACGAGTTAAAGAAAAAAAGTGAAAATTTTATTCTTTTCTGAATATTCCAGATGAATGTATTTACCTACAATTAGTTACTACCATTTGTCATGAAATTATCTATAAAATTCATCATATGAAAGTTGACCCAATGAATTATCATCTGTATTCCCTTTCCCTGGTGTATACATGATGTCAAATCCAAACATCTATTAATATTACAACTGATGTTGGTCTCGTTAAGAGAAGAAATGTTTTAATATTTTATGATGATTGAATACTGTGAAATTTTCTCTAAATATTTAGAAGTTCCATATTTGTTCCAAATAAACCACTATAGATAATTCTTGTTCATGCATTCGATAATTATTTTTATTGTTCATAACCAACTAAAATTATATACCTCAATATGATCTCCCTATATAAGAGTAAAAACCAGTCCTAATCCTAAAAAATCATAATATAAAACAAAACCTTTTCCTAGTTCTGTTATGATAATGATATGTGTTGATGTGATTCAAGATATATGGTCTGAAATGATTTCTGAAAATCTTTATTCTACGTGAATGGAATGATATTCATTATCATTGTAGTTATAGGAGAATAGATACATGAAATATCCTAAAAAATCGATAATTCCCTATAAATCATAGATGAAATGGGTAACTTAATGTAATTATTGAATGTATTCTAGAAAAAGACTATATTTATAAATATAGGTATAAATGATATTCCTTTCATAGAAATTACACGAGTAATAAAATGAAATTATTTTTTTCTCGAATCAGCGCTTATACAATTTTGAATAAATTTGTGGATTGCACAATGTGTTCAATACATTTTGAATAGATCCTCATGGCCATTCATGATTCAATATTAAACCCAAATATCTTGATATAATTCCAATACAAAGGCATCATGATACCTTTGGAATATACATATCATCAAGGTAATTAAAAATGTAAGTTCATTCATCAGACCAATGGGAATGAAAATTTATTATTGATGGTTATATCAACTCTATAATATGTTCTTTATAATTTCGTCTTTCATGAATTTGAGTTGATGGTATCCTTATTATATATAAATATCATAGAACCCCTTTGATACCTTCAATTGATCAAACTGATAATTTATTCAGGATGGGGGATATCAATTCTTTACCATATATTGATTTAGTTAAAGATATGTGACACACATTAAATTTGGACGATTTTTATTTCTTTATGAACAACGAAAGAGTATCCTATGGTAATTTATAGGGTCTAATGAAACCCTTCAACTCAAATTCTTCTAACTATAATATTAGTTATCAAAGAAAGTTTGGATCCATTCTATATGACATTAGTGAAATATTTATTTTTCTATTAAGAAGATAAAATAGAAATTCAATATACCATTTCAGGTGCAGCCTATAATGTTCTTTGAAAATAAATTAATGTATCTATCATTATGAGATGAATAGTCATGCGACTTGTTTTACTTATAGAACTCAAAGAAAATACTTCAAAATCACATAAAACGATTCAAATCAATAAAAAATAAAGGTCCCAATCTTCCATTATTTTATCACAATCCCATTCATATAAATGAGAAAATCTATCCAGGGATGTGATAATTATTTTTCAAGTGTAGTATTCAATATGAGATTTAATACCACAAACTAATCCATTCAAAAATATCTAATAAAAAACCCAAATCACCAAGATAGTAAAATACTAGAAGAACTATACCAACCCCATGGTAATGGTACAAGATGAGAACATGCTTCTTCTGAATTTATACTAACTAAGAGGTCTTCTAATGCTCCACATGTTAGAAAACATTTTCATGTGTGATACATTTTTTTAACCACATGATAATATATATATAAATGAGAAGAATTTCTATCCAGAAAGACATTTAATAGGTTTTATTTTAGAAGAATGGAACTTCTCAAAGTCTGGGTATTTTGTGTCTCAATCAAAATAGGCTACCCATTTATATATAAAAATTAATCTATAATGATAGAAAAGTGTTTTCTCCCTAGTTGTGTTGCCATCTAAAAAATCTAGGTATTTTAAGATACATCTTGGTTCACCTGGTTTCGAGGTAGGGATATATTCTATTAAGAACATATTAATTGAACATATTTGAAATGATACTAGTTTATCCATATCCTTAAGTTAACATCATATTTTCATGGAAAAAGTTATTGAGGTTTACACTTCTTTCATAGATATGAAAATCTCATAATGGTGTAGTACACATTTTATTTTCATTCTAAATTTATATACACTGACAGTTACCTGTTATATTATTACAACATGGTAGATAAGAGAATGATCATATAAAATTATTATCCATTTTCCTACTACACATGGAAGAACTCTTCCCTTTTTAGTTATTCCCGAAATATGATTTATTTTCTTAAATTGGATAGAAAAAAGTGTCCAATCAATTTGTATTGCTTCCATGGTCCCTCTCTACAATGAGTGCATTATCCATCATATCTATATAGATCATATTGTAAAACATGACCAATTTAGAGAGAATATTATCTTGTATCCCTCCCTTGAATATTCATTCCTTAAACCATATTCTAAAATCATGATCTTGTGAAAACTGATCATAGTGCATGAATTAGGAAATATATTCTTCCATTGATATAATTAATTTAAAATATTAAATAATTCTATTTTCTCTCTAGCTTCAGTGTTTCAAGATAACAATTTATCAAGAATAACTTGTTGATCCCATACTAGTTTATACCTCAATCTAAATATTCTAGAATAATTTATTCCCAACATTTGAGTACGAGGAATTTGAGAAAGTATTATCATACCTTAAATTTAAACTAAGTTATTTATTTGGAATTCAAATTTTTTTCATCCTACCCGTCTATAAATATTATTTATTAGGTTATAAATCACCTTAAATAGTAAATGGATTCTACATTTTAAATTCCAACAAGTGATTCACATGAAGAGGTTACTAATTCTATGTTTTATTGTTGTCATATTTAATACTTTCAAAATATATTCTATAATATTTATGTTTAGTTTTGTTTTTATAGGATGAATAGTTTATATAATGATCAATTAATGTTTCTCATTCTCGTAAGTGATGGAATTATTTTTCTATAAAAATATCAAGATTTAATAATTAATTATTTTATAGATTCACCAATTAGGGTTATATTATATATCAAATCATAAAAAATAAATTCATAATAGAATAATAATAAAAATACTCTTATGATAATGAATTTTTAGTGGTAAATCGTTTTACTAAAGAATGATACATTACTCTAATTGGATAACCCTGTGACCACAGGGTTGAAACACCCCGAGATGTAATTTGGAAATTGTTTTCTAAACAAACTTGGTAACATGATGTTTAATATTAATAGGTTATGTAATTATTTTTATTCAATACATATAAAGTTCTTACAAATCCTATATAATTACTACCATCCTGACTGATGGACCGAAAGAAATTGATACCATTTGTAATAACCCCATCTATTATAATGGATTGGAAAGAGATGAAGCTACAATGAATGATGGTGACATTTCATGGGTACGAAAGGCTGGATATACATTGTAGGGGTTTATCAAGAAACAAGGGGGAACATTTTACACAATGAAAATACACAACATGACATGAAATAATAGAAAACACTAAACAAAAACTATATGAATCATGGAGAGTAAACAATACAACTCAAAATCGAATAATCACATAATATCATATTAATGAGGAAACTAAATATGTAACACCACAAGGATTTAAAACTAAATTGAAATGCATAAAACTGTGTTTTATGTATATAGTTATAAAATATTAATTAAACATAACTTTCCCCCTTCTATGATTTGAATTTAAAAAAAATTCATCTACCGTTGTGATTAGTATGTTATTTAGAGTCTGATAGAACCCACTTGTATTAGTGAATAGTAATATCCCCTTAGGAATAGTCTAATGAATATTAATTCTAACCTTATGAATATAAAATAACATTATAATTTTATTTTGGTAATTTTATAAGATAATGAGATGTTGATTAATTCTCAAAGGTGATATAAAATAAGTTATAGTTCTAAAATTTTCATTTTTCGAATAAATTATGATTTTTTATAAAACAAATTTATTCATATTTATAAAATTATTTTCATAAAATGGAGTTAATTTTTTAAATATATAAAATGAAAAATGGTTAATGTAAATTTTTTGTATTTTTTTAAAATACATGAATTTTTGGTGAATAGTTAAATTTGATAATTTATGATAAATGAAAAATAAAAGAATTTATTCAAAATTATTGAGTCATAAATGATGTAAATTTCTACTAGTTCGAATTCATATGAACATATTACTATTTATAGTCACATTAATCAATAAAAATTATTGTATTTAGAAAAATATTACACTCCTGATTAAAATAATGGAAACCCACTTCTCTCCTTTACTACAAATACCACCCTCACCCCCTCTTCCTATCATACCTATAAAACATTGGTAATTGTATAAGTTCATTAAAATACCCTCCCAAAATATATTCTTTACGTCCAAGACCAATTGGTATCACCGTAATTCAAAACCCAAAGGCATTAAGGAGGATCTTAAGGAGAATAGATCAAGAGGTAACCATACTCTTTTATTTTCTTATGTTTTATTTTCAATTTTTTTGATTTTCTTATACTCATTAATCCCCACATATCCAAGAGTAATGAATGATCTAATATTATATATATTATATAGTTCATCATGTTTATGAAAAAATCAACAATTTAATTCTTTCTCTTCTTCCTCTTATTATAGAAAAAAAATCGTTCGTGGTTTGTCGATTTACCGACATCAGGGATGATGTATATTAAATTTAGTTTAACTCCTATATGATTGTTTTTAAAACCATTTTAATGGTTCAAATAGATTTTAATGTTTATTATATGACCTCTATTTTTTTAATTAAATTATATGCATAATATTAATGGTATATGAGGAAACATGTTAGTGATTATCGAAGAACTCCCAATGATCGAAATGAATATCACTAATGATTTATATACCGATACATCCCCAGAACAGATAATAAAGAAAATTTATGGAATCATGTAATATTCTAGAAACATATTAATAACAACTCATTCCACTTCTTGATATTTTCTTCTATTCGACAAGAAAAGCTGCTACAGACCAACCATGGAAACCATATGAAGAACACAACCGAAACAATGTAAATAATAAAATATTATTAAGTAATGGGTATAATAATTTTATAAAATGAATTTAGTGTATTTTATAATATATTATTTGGATTTATATTATATATATATATATAATAATTTCATTATATTAATTCTCTCTTCATTTATATTATATTTGTAAAGAACTTTTCATAAAAAATATATTTTAAAATTTAATTTTACAGAAATAAAAAATTATGTTTTTTTAATTTATTCATGTTTTGTGATTATGTTCTAGTTCTTAGGTGTTTTATAGGATGAATTGTTGGAGATATATCTCCCTCCAATTCATTGGGTATGTGTACGTTGAAGTTTGAAGGTATGGTTACTCCATGTGTAACTTCGATGTTTACACCATATGGTAGCAGTGAGGGTTTCTTTGCAAGGTAGTTGTAGTGGTTACAATTCATAAGGTAGCCATGAGGTTCACAATATAAGAAAGTAATTCCATAAAATAATTTTATGATTTTATAGATGTTTAATAATGTTTTATGGAAAAATCATGTTTCATAATGTAAGTATATAAGGGTGAGATGTATGTCTTTGTGAAAATGATTTCATATGTTTTTATGTATTCATATACAAATGGTTTATTTCCTTCTTTTTATATACGTTACTGATAATTTTATTCTCCTACCATTCTTTTAATGTTTTTCATTGGTTATGATGATTATTATAAGATATAATGAATTCATGTTAAATGTTTTGATGATTTGTCAGACAAATAATGTTTTTTTGTATAAAAAATTATATGTTTTGGAAGAAATGGATATAGTTTTAGTTGTAACAATGTTTTATGCTCAATGGTTGATATATTTTAGTTATTTAATAACTATATAAACCTCAGAATTAAATGTATATTTGTGTATTAAAAAAAGTGAAATATAGGTGAAATACCCACATTATGTAATGTTTAAGATTGAGTCATTATAGTTGGTATCAGAGAAAAATTTAGATATCTTTAAGGGTTAGGATAATATTAATTGGTACCATAAATGTTTTTTTACCATATTTTTAGTTTAAAAGGAAAAAAATTTAAAAATTACCATGTTTTTCATATAAGATATTTTTTTTATAAATGGTCTTCCGCAAATGAAATAGAGAAGATGAAGTTGGAAGGAACTGAGAGTAAAATATTTTTCAGAACCTGCAACTGGGAATGTTTGGAATTGGAACTGAGTATTTTTTTATAGAAATTGATCAACTATGGAAAAATATTATTAGTAATGTAATCCATGAAAAATAACAATTAATGTTACAAAAGATGAACATGATGATAGTAGTATATATTATGACTCAACACCCTCATTATTTTAGTGGATCTTCTAACCTAGTAGCTACTAAAGGATGGATTAAATCCCTTGAAAAAATATTCAATGTTATGTTATATTAAGATAATCAATATTTTAGCCTTTCTATTTATCATTTTCACTGTGAATCTGATTAGTGGTGGTCAATGGTCATATATATCCAAGATAGAAATGAGATTGAATCTTTAGAGTGGGATGAATTTAAAAGTAATTTCTGTGAATTTATTTCCTAATGTAGATTGACATAGGATGGATAATAAATTCCATGAATTGAGGAAAAAGGGGAAAGATTATGTGGAAATGTATGAAGAAAACCTCACATGACTTGAGAGGTTTTCTTGAAATCTTACTCTGTATCTTGATTGAAAAATCTACCATTTTTACTTAGGATTGAAGCCAATATATCGAAGGGAATTAGCCTCCTATGAATTCAAAAGATATGATAAGATTGTATGATGAACTATGAGGGTAGAAATTGAGTTTTTTGATGATCATGTGTACTTTCAGGACAGAGAGAATAAGTGGTTCACATGGTAAGAAATGAGTAAGAATCCATCAATGAAATATAATGGTAAGAAACTTTATTTTTTAGTCTTTAAAAAATGTGGTAAAAAACACATTGGGGAATGCCTTACTAAATTTTTGAAGTGTTTTTAATGTCGTATATTTGGTAATAAAGCCCGTGATTTTAATGAAAATTATCTTAAGATCAATAATGGTAAGAAAATTATAATGTGTGTCAAATGTTGTGAGACAGGTCATTATGAAAATGCCTACCCAACGAAGGGTTTGAGTGTTGGAAAGAAGCCAAACACCAAGAGGGAAGATGTATTAAGATCCTTTGCGGCCAAATTAGCAGATATCGGACAATCCATTGAAGTGGTATCAATAACTTATTTTATTTACTCATATTTTTCAAATGTCTTGTTTGGTACGGGGTCTACACATTCCTTTATTTCTAATAAATGTTCTAGTAAATTGGAAATATCAACACAAAAAATGAGACCAGAACATTTTGTTAGAACACATGGGGTAAATTTTACCGAAAAAAATAATTTTAAGATTATTCTTAATTTATATGTGGAAGGAAATTACTTGAAAACCTTTTTGGTCTTCCCTTAGTAGAGTTTAATTGTAACATCCCCGAACTGGAATCCACTAAACTAGTGCTCCTTGTCAGGTCATCACATGACCTCAAGCGTACCTCCCCATATGGAAGAGGTTGTCGACTAGTGGAGATGGACTAATAAGCTACATTGGGAGACTATACCTTATTCACTAGATTAAGCCAAAACAGATCACAATAAAAATAACATAAATTGTATGGAATAACCAATAAACATGCATAACCAAATGTTTCCTAGATGGCATACAACCAAAAATTAAATACAACAATGCCATGCCATACTAGTAGTGCAATGTCAATGAAACCCAAAAATAAAATCAAAGACCAAAACTACAAGAGGGTCCCGAATCAATGTCTAGATCGTTCCCCATATACATCCGTATCCCAACACAACATCCTAGGTAGGGTGCTTTCCTTTATCCTTATATGCAACTAAGCTATCTTGTCGGGTACCCAGAAGTGGCCTGAGTAGGGTTTGAGTACAAGTACTTAGTAGGCCACAACCAATGGTGTCTAAACAATATAACATCTAATAGAATGTTCATGAATGTAGAAGATAAATGGTAAGTAAAAAAGGGACATTTTGGGTGGCATAAGTTAACATGGTTCATTTAAATTCATTCCAAACATTTATTACAATTCCGTTTCTTATACCATCATCACTATACATGCCACACTAATCACATGTTCCATGGGTTAGGAAAACAATATACTTATACAACGGTCTGTGGAAATCAATCACATGTCATAGTGGAAACAAGTCAAGTCCGTATATAACTGGGGATGCACATATCATATCAACTCAATTTCTCACCTTGAAGCCTCATTCCAGGTTGAATGATATCAATACAATAAACTATCCTTGAATCCTCTGTCCGGGTGGAATTAAACTATTAGTGGGATAGTGTAGCTATCCCCTTCCATATTTTATGCATTTTGAGGTGGAGTTAAGAGCCTCAGGGTAATTCAACTCGTGGGTGTAGAAATTTAAGTCAATACCCCAATCTACCATTACATGTGCACATGCTTATTAATCAAATCCCCACTACCATACATAACAAAACAAAGAATATTCAATTCCATTGGATATAAAAATACATAACACAACAAAGAATATTCAATGGCATTGAATATCACAATAAATAACACAACCAATGGAATTAAATCAATTTCATAACCCATTAATATATTCCCCTTCTATAATTCATAGCAATGTATCCAAATTCTTATTCCTTGACTTAACCCTTTTTGGGTATTCCAAAACCCCTTTGCCAAATTCACCATAGACCATTCATCAACCCATTTAGTCGATTCATCATTTCACAATAATTTACCTACATATGCATTTCAAGTACAATTCTCATATCATGAAACATAATCCCTTCATTACATTCAATCATTTAGGTGTATCACTTAATTCTCATGTATGAACCCATTCCAAAAATTCATCCGCAATTCCCATTTCCCATGATTGTCTCACTAAGCATAATCGTGTGTGAATCTAATCCCTTAAAAATTCCATTTATCTCATTTAACCCCCTTTTTAAAGCCATCCAATACCCACATAGGTCAGCACCCAACCAACGCGTTTTACTATGACTTCCAATCACATCAATCAAGCATAATATCCTATTCACCATTGGCTATATGTTCTCTCACAATGGACCTATATTTATTTAGCTAAAATCTATGTCCAAGAACATGGGAACACCACATGGGTGGCCCTAACATAGGTCACATATTCCTCTATGTATCCCAAAGGGATTATGAGTGTTCTATTTTGTTTTTTGGACACCCTAAACATCACATCACAATAATGGAATGAATAAATCTTCACAAGAGGGTATGAATGGAAACACTTCTTGTAGAAATATTTATAAAACTCATGGTATATAACTTGTAGAAAACCTACCTCATATTCGAATATTAACACACTCTTAATCATTGCCTTAGATCTGGATTCAATCATCCCTTGATTCCCCAACCTAGGTTCCATTAAAATTAAAAGGGGGTTTATAGCTTCAACAGATGATGGGAGATATCACAAGAACTAATCAGAAAAAAGGGAAGGGATGAGAGGATTAGACTTACCTGGAGCTTCGATCTACAACCAAAAGAATCCAAAATGGCCAAGAATCATAGTAGAAACTATTCTTGGAAGAGTGGGTAATTTATGTTCGTCACTTGGTTTGAGAGGGGAGGAATGATGGAAAATACCATCTTGGGTATTAAAACACCATGGTGGAAATTTTGTGATTTTTCCAACATTTATTGGCTGTATGGTTTCCCAGCACGGTTTTCTAAACCGTGTGAAAACCTGATTGAAGCTACTACATGAAAAGTAACCCATAACACAGTTTATGGGGAATTCTACACGGTTTTCTTACCCATTATAAAACCATGCATATGTTTTTATCCATGTATTCATGGTTTCCTGGGTTGTTTTGCACGGTTTTCACTAATTGTGCGAAAACCATGAAACATGTACAGAAATTTATTTTTTCCTCTTTAATGTCCCAAACACCCAGAACACCCCATGTATTCATATCAAAAATGAGAAACACAAATTTATTCAAAAAGAATAATCCAAAACCAAAACATAAATGAAAAAAACATTGATAAAATTTGCGACATTACATTAATGTCATTATGAGTATGGATTGGGAATCTGTTTATCTTTCGAAAATTTATTGTAGAGATAATGAAGTTGTTTTTAAGAAATTGTTTCAATTTTTATATAATAAATGAAAAATATAATAGATAACATATCGAAAAGCCGAGAACCTATTGAACGATTTAAATGAATGTTATCTTTCTCATAATGTTGAAAACAATGTAACTATTCATATTAATGATGTTCTAGTGGCAAATGAATACCATGAAGTTTTTTCTAATGAGTTACCGAATGTTATACCTAATCAGAATGTTGAATTCACAATTGAATTTGTTTATGATTTTAAGTCAATTTCAAATCCCTCTTATCAAATGGATAAAATTGAACTTCATGAATTGAAATATGATTTACTGGAGTAGCTTGATAATGTCTTCATTCCTCCAAGTTCTTCACAATGGGGGGATCCTATTTTGTTCATAAAAAAATGATGCTACCATGATACAATTCATTGATTATAGATATTAGAAAATCATTACCATTATAAATAAGTATCATTTTCCTCACATCACTGACTTTTTTGATCAAATCATAGGAGTTGAGTATTTTTCAAATATTCACTTGAGATCTGGGTACCTTCAACATATTGTGAAGTAGGATGAAATTCCAAGAGTAGCTTCTCAAACTACATATGTTCATTATGAGTATTTTTTATACCATTATGGTAAACTAATTAACCTACTATATTCATGGATATTATGAATATAAAATTTCATGAGTTCTTGGGCTATTTTTTGGTTGTGTTTATTGATGAAATTATGGTATATTCTGGAATTAAAGTGGATCATAAAAAACATCTAATGGTTAGTTTACAAACCATAAACGAAAATAAACTTTATAGAGAATTCATAAATTTTGAATTTTGGTTACCACTAATTTCATTCATTGGTCATATTGTTTCTAATGATTAAATTACTATTTATCCTGCAAAAATGAATGTTGTTGAATAATGGCCTGTACCCACACATATAACCTATATTTATAGTTTTCGTGGTTTGGGCAGCTATTAATATAGGTTTGTAGAAAAATTCTCAAGGTAATCGTATCAACTGAATATATTAACTAAATTAAGAGTTAAATTTATCAAGAAAAACGAGTGTGATGATTGTTTTTAGAAATTAAAAACAATATTTTTGAATGCTCTAGTTCTAACCCTACCATCAATAAATGACTAGTTTTTCATCTACAATGATTCATCATTAAAGGGACATTAGTTTTTTATGAATAATGATCAGGTAATTTCATATTCTTTAAGACAACTAAACCACCTGAGTTATATTATCCTACTCATGACTTGTAGTTACCAGATGGGGTTTTCACTTCAAAAATTTAGAGGCATCATTTATACTGAGCCAAATGTGAAATATACACTGACCAAAAAATTCTAAGGTATATATTCACTCAAAAGTAATTAAATATGAGGTCGAGAAGATGGATTAAATGTATAAACTATTATGATTGCACGATCAATTACTATTATGGAAAATCAAAAAATTCGAATGTTCCTTCAGTTGGAAACATCATGCATCATTAACTTTGTTATGAATTTAACGAGAACCATTGAACAATATTTTAATAAATTTCTTCTGGGAAGATATTGGTGCCTGATATTTCAATGTTTTGTTTGAGGGATCAGTGTAGTCATCTTTTTCGGAAAGTATTAATCTAGAAATGATAGTATATGGAGAGTTAGTGAAAAAGGTATAATTTATTAAAATGGGTATGTTTCCAGAATTTTACATTGATAAATATTGTGTTCTATGTTTTGGAAAAAGAATATGTGTGCCTTGTGATTATCAGCTGAAGAAAGAATTACTGTGTTAAGCTCATAGTTCCTTGTTTTCAGTTCATCATGGCAGCACAAGAATGTCTAGAGAACATCATGAGTATCACTGGTGGGATAGAATTAATAGAGATATATATAATTTTAGTTAGAAAAGATTGACATGTCATCAGTTTAAATTATAGTGGCACTTACCGAAGAGGAAGCTTCATAATTTACAAGTTACATATTTGAAATGGAAAAATATATCCATGGAATTCATTGTAGGACTACCAACGTCTTATCAATGTAACAATGGAATCCACGTTTTTATTGATCTACTAACTAAATCTTCTCATTTCCTTCTTATTCAAGATACTATTTATTTGGATCAGCTTTCTCAATTGTATCTCAATGTGATTTTCTAGTTAAATGGAGTTCCTCTTTCCATTATTGTTGACCTTGATCCCACTATCACTTATATATTTTGGAATGGACTTCAGATTTTATATAAAATTGAATGAATTTTTAGTACACATTTTTATTATCAATTAGATGGGTAGTCTGAGTAGATGATTTATAACGTGGAGGATATGTTTCAAGCTTGTTCAATGGATTATCAATGTTGTTGGGATCAACATATTTTTTAGAATAATTTCCTTATAATAATAGTTTTGATTCCATTATATATATGGATCCTTTTAAAACAGTATATCAGTAGCGATGTAGAAATCTGGATTTTTGGGATAACGTAGGGGAAAAGAGGTTGATGAGACCAGAATTAGTAGTGGAAGTGGATGAGAAAGTGATGTTGGTTCATGTCATTAACTGGATTGTTCACCACTATTACTTGCACTAAACCCATCCTGTATAAATCCCCGAAGGGCTTTCCCTATCCCCATGGGCTGATACAAGTGCCTGAGTATCATTTATATTGGTCTGGGAATTATTTACCTGAATATGTATACATAAGACATGAAAATAATTTGATAAACAGTATCTGAAAAATTCAAACTAAAAAAGGTTTATACCAAAAGAATCAATAACTGAATACATAAGCTCAAATTCACTAACAAAGATACAAATATATAAATAAAGAACATCAAAAAATACCCAAGGACTCCACACGACCTGGGGTCATCACCCACAAGCCATCTTCACAACTCCTCACCAAGGATGATAACTAACACCCTGAACCACCATCACCCATAGCCTTCCCTTTAATTGAGTCAATCATAATACAGTCTAATTACACCCAAGGGGTGTAAGTAGGGCGTGTGACTAATCCCAATAGGGTACCACCCAATGATTCCAATGTGCATACAATACAACTTGAAAAATAAAGCAGTTTTAATATGTAAAGAAAAGCGGTGAAAAATTCCAAGAAATCAAACTTCCAATTGAAAACACTTTTCAAGGAAAAATTTTCAGATTGTTCACACACTGCAGTTGACATGTTAGATACTATAAAGTACTTAAAAACACCCCAAGTCATGGGAAAATACCAAAAATACAATGAGAAACAAATTTAGGAACACCCCTAGGCACTAAATAGTCTCGGGCCCCATGTACCTCGTACCTCAGTGTCAAGTATGTAGGATCCTGTGACACCTTGAGAGGGGAGGGGTGAATCAGGGTGTCAACTTTTTCTTTTAAAGAGTTGGATCTTGTTCTCACATTGGTAGGAACTTGTTAAACATGTATTATGGATATGAACAGAAAGAAAACATTAACATGCAGAGAGATGACCCAACACTTTTACTTGATTCACCACTAAGGGCTATGTCCAAGGAGCATTCGCCGAAAGGTTGTCGGTCGTACCAAATTACACTATACGTCACTAGCTATGGATTACAAAGGTTCGGGCATAATCACTCTTTCCCAAGCTCACTGCCTTTACAAAGATTCAGGGATAGCTGACTACTTCCCGTGGGTCACTCCTATTGACTCCCCCGGGCTCACTGCCCTTGGGGAAATCACACCCAGTTTATAGACGTGAAGGACTCTTCATAATCGCCAAATAATACATCCTCTGTTGCGTGCAGATGGTCTGTTGAAGCCCAAATCTCGCATGTAGTCAAATCTCACTTCCCTTAATGGGTCTTGGGAAATCTCCCAACTTTCACACAGCTCAAAAACACTGGCACGCTTCTTTACTACCTGGCGCGCAGGTCTCCTATGTGGCACAAATTCGGCACGCAAGTTCAAACTGGCATGCAGGTATCTACCAACCACCTGTGCGACACCGCCTAATTCAACATCAAACCTGCGCAACTCAATTCTGTTCTCTACCAAACTACCTTCGGCACACAGACAACTGTCGGCGCGCAGCCTCTACTAGCACGACCCAAATACCACATGCACGACTCAACTTCTTACGCGACGGGATCCTGAAAAATCTCTTAGTCTTGAACTTTGTCGTTACAAATGAGGAGGGGTGGTCCTCTATTTATAAGCAAACTGGACCCCATGTGTGGTGGCACATATGTATCTACATGGCGCACAGGTCCAACCACCCTAGCCTTTGTCACATAACTCACTTGCGCGACCAGACCAATACTTGTGCGACCCTCTTTCCTTTTCCATATTTTGAAGTTCAGATCATGACGAACAATAGGTGCGCAAGTTTCCAAACATCCTAGTTACCAGCGTAGAAGTCCTTTCTCGGTGCACAGGTCACTTGCACGAACCAACCAATACTTGAGAGACCCTATCCCATTTCCATTTTCCATGTTCTAATCTTGAAAAACCCTACGTGCACAAGTTCTCTCTCCTTCAGGTACACGGCGCGCAAGTCTATTTTCCAAAAACAAGTTTTCTCCATTTGTCAATTTTCAGGCCCAAAAATGTGGCAAACACTGGATAATGGTTCAAACTTTAATACTATAATATTCTTGACCTGTATGAGCACTTTTCGGGAATACATTTTGAACTTCCTCAGATGATTGATAACAAACACAGACCATACTCCAATTTATGCATAGATGACCATGGTACCAACAAAGTAACCATAACAAAATTTAATTCTCATGCATGATCCACTAGTATGGAAGATACCACACCCTATTGGTATCCAATAATCATAAACATAGTTTTTTTAGAGTTTTATTTATCCAAATTATATTTCAAACAAGGACAAAATCCATGCGTTCCACTAGCTGTACTAGTACACATCCGCCCCACCTAGGTACCCATGCTTCCCCCTTTGTGATCAAACAATTTCATAATTCCACATAAATCCATTTTCATATAAAACACCACTAATTGTCACATAAAATCAATAAAGTATCTATACAAATTTTAAACCACTTAAAACACAGAACAAAACACTTATGTTTAAATTAAACAATTTCTTCAAATCTGGCATTGTTTTTCACCCAAAACTCCTTGAAAAAACCCACATTGTACACTATGTGCACACTTTTAAGTTACCAAAACATAAAAGGATGCACAATAAATTTCAATTAAGCCAACTAATATATTTTAGGGAATCCCCTTATGAACCATGAAATGATAACTTTGTAAAACCTCCATTTACACACAAACATGACAATTAATGTTCACATGTTCCAAAAATACCATTAAAATATATTTTTTCAGCAACAACCAAAGAGTATAAAAATTTAAATAAGTATTTTGAGACATATTATAGTTTAGTTAAAATAACTAAGTATTTACAGGGAATACCCAAATAAAACAATAAAACCTTTCCTTGTCAAACCCAAAATTTCACACCAAATTGGCATTTAAAAATCAATTGCCTTTAAAACACCACTAATACTAATTTTTTTCAGAAATCATTAAATGAGATAAACCCTGAAATATGATAAATAAAACATGATACTACCCAAATATTTCATACAAATATTAATCACATACAAAACAAAGGAAACCCTTGAATCATTGTATGGAAATGAAGTCACACAACCGCCGTACCAAGAGGGACTCAAATCGAACCCAAAATCACAAGAATTGACCAAGAAAAACCAAGGATAAACCCTAGGTTAGAAACCATACCACCATTTCGTTTTTAACTTCAATTAAATTAAACGAAACTTCATTAGAAGGGGGGGAACTAAGGATGAGAGACACTTACTTGAAATTCTTTGAAGTTCCTCCAACACATTCCCCTTTAAATGGGATTCCAAAGGGTTGTTGAGAAACACTGAGGGCTTTAATTAATTTTATTTTCTAATTGGATGTGTAAAGGTCTAATTTAGAAATATAATGGAGTAAAAAGAGTAATAATTGAGTGAGTTAATAATTAATGAAGTTACCTCTTCAATTCTGGCTGATCTTGAGAAACCCTATAATGTTCTGCACTAATTCATGATTAATAAGAGCTCTAAAGGGGGGAAAGAGGCTAGGAGAGTGGATGGATTAATTTGGATTGGGTGGAACCGTAAATAATAAAATTACTCATTAGATTAAATATGTTATTAAATAACAAAAAATTATTTTTAATATTGGCAATGGGATTTCAGGCAGGCCCAATCCCTTAAATAAAAACACATATATACCTTATCTATGGATCTCTAAAGTCTCCAAATTGACATTTAGGTGTTAATAGGTTGAGGGAGGCCATGTAGAAATTATAATGGATAAAGAAATATGAAAAATTAAGGAGTTATAAAATAATATATTTTAAATATAGAATTGGGCTCATAGTTTGGCCTAATTCATGAAAACTCACCCATTACACTGTAAAATCATGAGAAACCCCAAAAAATATAAATTAAAATTTAAATAAATTTAAAATAATTTATGTATGTGATAGTAAAAAAAACATGAGGACAACTCAAAGAAGGCAGAATGGACATGCAAATAAAAGGAGGAATAACTTTTCTTTCATGGTTTGTGATAATGTTTTTCTTAGAAACTCACAATGGAAAAGTGTTATGAATTTTGTTAAGAAAGGGAAGCTATGTCCACAGTTCATTGAACCTTATTAAATCATGGAAAATGTTAGACTAGTTTCCTACCAAGTATCTTTACCTATTGGTTTATCTTAGGTACATAATTTTTTCCATGTTTTCTTGTTGAGAAAGTAGGTTACAGATTCATCTCATGTTTTAAGCCCAGAATTAGTTCCACTAGAATAGAAATTTTCTTATAAAGAGAAACCTGTTCAAATTCTCGATCAAAGTCGATATGTATATTATAACAAGGTAATATACCAGGTAAAGTTTTTTTTGAGAAAACACGTGGTTGAAGAATAAATATATGAATTGAAAATGATTTGAAATAATGGTACCTTCATCTCTTTAATAAGTAAATAAAATTGTGAGGACATAATTTTCAAAAGGTGCGGAGAATGTAACCAACCAAGCCTTTAAAAATAAATTGATATTCTAGAAACATTTTTTTGAGTAAATAGTTATAAAATAGTCGGTAAACATAATTTTTTTTCTTTAATTATTTGAATTTGAAAAAAGAGTCATATATGGTTGTGATCAGTACGCTATTTGGAGCCAAATAGAACCAACTAGTTTTCCCTATGAACAGTAACATACACAATATAACAATAAAATGAATAGAAATATGACCCTAATAAATCGTAAATCATTTTATTATTTTATTTTCGTACGTTTAATAGATAATGAGATCTTTATTAATTTTTCAATGTGATATAAGATGGGTTATAGTTTTAAAATTGTTATTTTTGAATAAATTATGAATTTATTTAAAAATTAAATAAATTATATTTAAATCCTTATTAGAAAAAATAGAGTTCGTTTTTGAATTCTACACATCAAAAAATGGTTAAGGTGAATTTATATAATTTTCAAAGATACGTGAATTTATGGTTAAAAGTGACATTTGATTGTTTTTAAAAAATAGCAAATAAATGAATTTATGCATCATTCTTGAGTCATGGATGATGTAAGCGGCCTTTCCTTTGAACTCAAATTTACATATTACTATTTAGGGTCACATGATTCATGAGAATTCATATACTTGAGAAAAGATATGAAACGAATGATTAAAATAATGGAAAACCCCTCTACTCCTTTTATATACATACCACCATCACGACCTCTTCCTCTTAAACCTCTCATGATTTGAGAAATGTCTAAATTTTAAAAAAATACCC
The DNA here is from genome assembly GCA_963277665.1 of Viscum album. NCBI lineage: Eukaryota > Viridiplantae > Streptophyta > Magnoliopsida > Santalales > Viscaceae > Viscum > Viscum album. The sequence continues at coordinate 1,210,174,162 of OY728153.1, read as the reverse complement.
TTCCCAAGGATCTCCCGCACATCTGAGACCTACTGGTCTCACCAAAAGGCCAAAACCAAGGCTCTTAAAGTGTATTTAAAGGAGAAGAGACGAAGTGGTAAAAATCATCTTCTATTTATTTCTATTTTATTTTCAATTATTTTATTTTATTATACTCTATTAACCTCAATATATCCAAGAGGAATGAATGATACAATATTATATATATTATTTATTTTATCATATTTTTGAAATAATTCGTCAATTTGCGTCTTCCCCTATTCCCCTTATTCTAGAAATAATAATATCGACTGTGATGTGTCGATTTACTGACATCTTGGGTGATGTGTCTTAAATTTCATTTACATATTTTATATACAGTTGTAAAACCATTTCAACGGTTGAAAAATATTCTAAATTGTACAATATAACCTCTATTATGTTCTAAAATTAACTTATATGCATACTATTAAAGGCATGTGATGACAAAAAGTAATTGATTATCGAAGAACAACCAAAATGATCTAAACAGATATCACTAATGATTCATACTAATACCATATAATCAAGATTATTTATAGAATTATCTAATATTCTGTCAAAATATTAATAATAATTCATTTCACTTCTGGAGATTTGATTCCTTTTGACATGAATGTCTATTACGAACCAACCATTGAAACCGTAGAAAGAATACACCCGAAACAATGTAAATAACAAAATATTATTAATCAATCAGTAGAATGATTTAATAGAATGAAGGATTTATAAACATAAATATTTTTATTTAAAATATTAATAACACACTTTTTAAATTTTTACCAGAGTTTTAAACAGGTTTCATGTTTGATGAACCTGAGGTAAGGGTATTCATAACCCAATTTACTTCTTTGGGTTAATATTCAACTTCATTGATTAAGTGTCCCTGAGATTATTTTTTTAATTAACTAATTTTATATTATAATTTATGTTATGTATTTATTTTTATACATATAATCTCTTCAATATATTAATTCTCACTTCAATTAGATGTTACTTGGAAGAGACTTTTCTTTTAAAATTCTCTTTTAAAATTCTCTTTTTCAAAATCTAAAAGAAATGTCTTTATGAAATTATTCATGTTTTATGATTTAGTTCTTGTTATTATGAATTATTTATGATGAATGGTGGGACATAAATCTCTCTATAATGCATTTGGAATGTGTAAGTTAGTAGTCATCTATATGGTTATTCCAAGTGTAACTACGATGGTTACACCATAAGGTAGCTGTGATAGTTACATTGTATGGTAGCCATGAGTGTTACAAATCATAAGGTTGAGGCGAGTCTTACAATATAAGTACGTAATGCCACAAGATAACTTTATTGTTTTATTTATTTTATTTATTGTTTTTGGGAAATCTCATGTTTCACAATGTAATTATATATGTGTGAGAAGTATGTCTATATGAAAATTATTTCATATGTTATTAAGTAGCCTTGGACCAATGGTTTATTTAATTTTTTTATATACCTTAGAAAATTGTTTTTTGCATATACCATGTTTTTAACGTTTTTCCATAGGTTATTAGGATTTTTAAGAGAAATAAGGAACTCAATTTAAATGTTATGAAAAAATTTCGAAGAAATTATGTTTTTGTTTTGTGTTAAAAATTATATGTTTTGGAAGAAAACTATAATGTTTTAATGGTACACACTTTGTATTATTAGGGGTTTATATGTATATGTTATGTACTATTTTTTGATAACTCTAAACAGAAAGGATATTTCATAATTTAAAGAAGTGAAATGTAGATGAATATCTATATTATGTAATGTTTAAGTATGGGTCATTATAAAATAATAAGAGAAAAACTAAGACTCTAAATAAATATAAGAATCATGAGCCAAGGTAGAAATACCCAGACAGTAACACATGACTAACTGAATAAAACCATATTTGGTCAAACATGGAAGCTAAAATCATGATGCTCAATAGGAAAAAATGTAACCATATCGTTTCATGTATTAGAGAAAATAATGTCTCTACACAATACCACTTGCAAATGTTGGGGGTTAGTAATCATACCCATTAGAAAAACCTAGATACTTTACACACAATTCACTAGATACATAAACATGTGAGATTCACACACATATAAAATGGGAGAAAATTATTTAAAAATAAATTATCAAATCTATAGGTTAGAAATAATAAATTGGACCTATTCAAGTCATTCTGTTAATCAACCATTCCACTTTATATACCCTTCCCATGTTTACACACAAACACATACAGAAGTATGATGAATGGAAACACAAATTTTCATGAGCGTCCTCCCACCCCTTTTCGAAGTTGTAATAAGGTGATATATACATTGTTCTACCATAAAAAATTATGTTCTATTTTGGAATCAATAAGGATTCATTCAATGAAAATGAATGCATTAGAACCATATATGAAAAGATAACATTCCAAATTCCTATAATTTAATCTAAACCCATATCTAGATTTACATAATTATTTTAAACCAATTACAATCATTATTTCTAAATCAAATTCCATTCCAACATTTTAATTCAAAATCATTCTAAATAACTTTTGAATTCAATATTCAGTAATATTTAAAAAAGGATTCTATTTACATAAATAAAAATAAAAGTTATTATAACAAAAATTTATATTAACTTTAAATATTGTGATTTAAATAAGGAATAAAAATACTTTTCTTTGAAAAAATTAACCATAAATAATATGTTTAAATCATACTTATAAACTATGTACTAAAGTATTTTAAATCAAAATTCATCATGGTCATTCTTTGAAAACAAAAATTAATTCATTGTATTATATAATTCTTTCAAATTATAGAGAATTTTTAGTGATGGGGAAGACACCTACATCCTATGATCATAAAAAAATAGGAAATAATACATTTTATTGGCATCGATCACACAATAGAATTTGAACAAATTTGATTCATTTGAGGGGAAAGATCATATAGAATTTCTGTAAAACAACCTAGAATCACGATCATAGATATGGATAATGACAATGAACATTATTAGGTGAAACAATTTGACTAAAAATTAAATTTTATACTACCATAATCTGAATCACAATTTCCCTTCAAATCACATAGGTCCCCCAAATATGGACACTCAAATCAGTGCAGAAAGAAACTGGTTTGACCAAAAACTTGTCCTATTGGTGTCTTACATGATAGTGGCTCCATTGATTACCAAAATTATAGGTACTGGTCATAGTGAGAATGTATAGAGTTTCATAAAATCCTAATACATTTTGAACATATCATGTCTTGGACGCAAGAATGATAAGGCCTCCTATACTCATGTTTCAAACACCATCCCCTAGTGGCTATTCCCAATGATTCCTAATGACCACAACCTCCCTTTTTTATTTTGGTGACCTTGTGTTGCAACCGATCACTATCAATGTATCACTCCCTCTAACATAGCGTCAATTCTGACCATGGTTCACTAAAAAGATCCAATATGCTCCAAACCTCTATGTTCAACCTACCAACTCTCCCCAAACTGAAATAAAATAATAAAGAGGTTTTTAATCATAATAAAAAAATGGAACATACCTCAAATCAGAGGTGTTATATTAAATTATTCAAAATCAATGGAAATTTATTTAAAAAAATCATAAAAAATTGTAATGTAATATAAAAAAATACATGAAATATTTTAATGAATATAGATAAAGAAGATAAATTCCAAACAAAATGAAAGAGATAAATATAGTTCCCCAAACATATGTTGAAATCAGTGAGCTATGAATCACTTATAAGTGAATGATTAAAAAAATGAATTACCTAATATAACTAGTGTCAATGAATATAATTTTTAAAAATTGAATTTACATATGAATTATTCCAATATTATATTGGGTATCAATAATATCAAATTTTAGATGTGATTTGTAGATAAATTCATACATTTAGTTTATAAATTCATGGAGGAAATTCAACCTTCTATATAATCAACTTACACTTCAAAATAATATATTTTAAAACTATCATTATATTTTATGAATAATATATTAATAATTTAAAATTATTTAATTTTTTATTTTTTGAATTATAAATTTTTAGTAGTAATGATTATACTATGAATTTTTTAGTATTATGATTTAGATCATCATGAAATGTTTTCTTGTTAATAATTATTAGATTAATCATGGGAGTGGAATCATAATATTATAATGAATTATAAAATACATTATTCAATTTATGGAAATTATTTGTATTGTTTTCAATAATATAACTCACTACATAGATTTTTCAAGTAACATTATAAATATTATTTACTTACTTATTAATGAGCATGAACACTTTGAAAATATTTAGGAATAATAATAATGGATATACTATTCAGTAATATAAGGTATTACTATTATTAAGGCCTTGAAACTCATCTAACAATAAAATTAGGAAGATTTTATAACATCATTCATGTTGGGGGTTGTGTAGACCCAAAAATGATCATCTAGTACTAATGAATGAGTATGATATTTTATTTATATTATTGTAATATAATTTTTATATAAATATAATTTTAGAACAAATTTTTTCACGTTATCAACCATTTATTTATGTATTTTATGTATATAAGTAATTGGGTTAAATTTGGGAAGGCCTCATGTATTTTTAGAATGTTTTGGAGATTTTATAGAGGTTCACGTATTGATCATGGTCATTAAAACCTGTATAACACCTCAAGGAAACCGTTTAAGGGAAAAAATTTCACTAGTTTGGTACTTGATTGGCACATGGTTTGGCCAAGCCATGTAGTCACCTTGGTGATACCATGGAAATATGAATAGAGGGGCTGAGCTTGATTGAAACATGGTCTGTCTAAAATTCTGATCCAACCAAGATAAATGTGTTTGGAGGTATCAATTGTCAAACAATTATTTCATGGTTTTCAAAATAATGATCCCTAAATAGGTGAAATTAAAAATTTGATATGGAATTTTTTATCTAATCTGAATGACCTCTTAAACCACCCATTTTCGCTTAATCCAATCTTAACTCGAATTCATATGTCTCCAATGTCTATGGAGACCATTAATTTCAATTATGGAGCAATAAGTTGTCAAATCATGGTGAATTGAAGGCTTGATTCCTTGGAAATTCCATATTCCTTACAGTTTACCATAATTTTATTATCCTTTGTATATATCCCGTAATTATAGTCCTAATCCATTCGGGATAGATATATGTTGTGTGATTCAAATAATGATGAGAAATGGTTGTGGTGATGACAGTGAACCTGATCTAAGATGGGGTCTTGGATGTTAAAGGCCATCTTATTAAATAATTCTAGTCATTGTTTGATTTCACATATGTTTTTAAGGTAGTTGGATTCACTCATGAATGTTATTATTATTGCTTGAATGATAGATTTCAAATTGATTATTTTTCTTGGTTTGAATTGTGGAATTGATTTGAAATGTTTATGGAAATCCCTGTTTAGTGTTGTTTTGTGGAACGATAAAAAAGGTTATTGTTTGGAACGTTAATTTTATTAAAATATTTTAAAATAATTATTTGGATTTTTTGTATTGATGCATGTGAAATTGGATGGATATTTTTCTTCAATAAAACATTTTTTTAATAAAATGGTTTGGAATAATTTTTTGTTCATGGTATTTGGAATAAATGGTTGTCTTGGTTTCATTTTAATTGATGTGGCACTATACGAGGGGTGTGTTCCATTTGGTCACATGGTATTTGGATACCTTGTGATGACATGGTAGATTAATAAGATACTGCTCATGAGTATAGAACTTTCACACGTGACTACATGCGTGGATTTGTGGTTGTGTGGAATTATATGGGTTTTTCCAAAAATGGAAATTGTAAAATGGTATTAAATGGTTTTGTGGTTAATTTAAAAGGACCAATTAGCTGGTTTAGAAAATGTTTTTTATTTGATATTAACTATATCACATCGATATTTTTTGAAATATTTTTTTGAATTAATTTAATCTTTTTGGTCTTTCTCATTTCACACCACACCAACTAGAGATTTTATTATATAGAAGAACAATGTTTGGATTCAGTTATATGCAACACCTAGTTAAGAATGAACTACACGTAATAAATAGATTAAATTTTGTTACACTAAAAAAATATGATAATATTTGGCTTGATACAATTCTGAGTTCCTTCGAAAACTTGTGTAAAACTCATGGATGAGATTAACTAAACTAAAATATACTATTAATATGACTTTTAAAATATTATTATAACTACCATATAGCTATTGGAATGGAAATTACGAATAATATAATTTAAATTATGAAAATATTATTAAAACATGTATATAAATTTAATCATTTTGTTATCAATTAATAAATTTTAATGGAAGAACCAATTGATAATAAATAAATTAAATTTCTATGAGAAATATTTTCTATGTACAAAGAAAATTTAATCTCAATAAATTAAATAGATATATTTTGATTAGTTTATTTAATAATATATATATATATATATATTATTAATTAAATATATATTTTTTTATAGTCATATAATGTATTGTATAGAAATAAGATAAGTATAAATCCACATTTATGAATAAAACGCTGTATTTTTTAAGAATGGAATTTTTTTTCCATTTAATGGGAAACCTAGTTTAAATATAAATTTTAGTCATTTATAATATTTATTTTACATAATTAACTTAATTTTTGGAAATTTAAAACCAAAATATATTTTAGGATAATTTTGGGTATTTTTTTGAGATGTTTCATTTTTTGATGAATAGTAAAAAATACTGAATTTTGATTCAAAAAAGATTTTGGATAAAAATATTTATGTAAATAAAATATGTTTTAATTTTTTCTAATTTATATTTAAATAGATAGTACGTCTTTTAACCTAATATAGGCAATTAGAACCAATTTTACATTGAAATTGGACATAAAAACATTTAAATCTTTTGGACCTTTTTGCTTAAAACCCAACATTATCATCCCATATGCGAGATAAATTTTAAATTAATTTAATCCACTTATGTGATTAGAATATGGAAAAACATATTTCCAATTTAGAATTAGATTAATTTAGAATTCATAATATGGTCAACATATATTTTTACCAAATATATTTGTGAAAGTTATTAAAATTAATTATAGCCATTAAGAGAAGAATAATCTGAACAATAGAATGAACCATAAATTTAAGATCCCAAATAACCTAGAAACAATAATAAATAAATCATAATTACATATTTGGACACTATAATCTCATTTATAGAATATTTACCATTATTATAGCCACATTATATAGGAAAATGTGGGTGGAATTATATTTTAAAAAATTAACAAGAATGCCAATCCTCCTCCACTATACAAACAAACCCACACCTCCCACTTATTCACACCCCTCATTCCCATTGTCTTGAACAAACATAGATAAAATAACCTAAACCCCCCCCCCCATTGAACCTATATTCTTCCCTTTGGGGATAAATCAATCCATATAATACCTTTGGTGGAATCCAAAAGAAGTCACCCAATGAAGAGGTAACATCATTCCAAAAGCTATTTTATTTTATTTTCACTATACACCCACTCAAATATTATTAATCCATGATTATATAAAAACATTATTATCCAAAATATAATGAGATTAATTTATTCTAATGGATATACCTAAACTCAGACACACTTTTATCTAATGGGTAACGAACTTACCATTCTTGTGTACTACTAACTACCTCCTCACAAAATGATTTTGATTGTTTTTTTACATTACCAGATCTCATTGTTGGGAATTAGGATGGAATCATTTTTTTTATATTATATATATTATATATATTATTCAATTATGATTATTTATTTGTTATATAAAATATACTGTCATGTTTTCTATTTTGTGTAAATACGATAACTTTATCAGTGGATGTGTGGACTACCAGTTTCTCAAAGCGATGTGATCCATTGAACATTAAATATATTTTATTAATGTGGGTTTTGTTAAATTATATGATATATATGAAATAATAATTACACTATAATTATATTATGTTTATATATATATATACTTGTCATTTAAGTTCATTATTTCAATAATATAATTAACCAGAAAAAACATTCATACGTACATATGGCCTACCAACTCCATGAAAGTGGTATTCCATTTCTTAAATATATATTTTATAGGTTATTAAAGTAATTTATAAAATTAATATATATCATATATTTATCATATATTGCTGCCATTAAATAAGTAAATAATCATAAGAAGGAGTATAAGGAATAACAAGTCGAAACATATATGAAAAACAACACACATATTACTCAAAACGTAATATTAATATGAAATTATTAAAAATAGTGCAATATAATGTCAAAATTAAATAATATGTTATATTATATAAAATAAAATGGTTATTTGGTATATTTATATTAAACCTATATTTATTATAAATTATGTTTTACGAAGAAAGCGAAGACTCAAGGTTAGAGTTTCTCATCTCACTTTTAATTTCCTTTAGACACAATCCATGTTCACCACATATTTATTATATGTTACATTTTTTACTTCCCATCGATTTATTCTATAATTCATATAAATATCTCTATTTTCAATTACATATCATTTTGATGATCTTTCTATCATGGGGTTTATGTTTCATAAGTTACCAAATCGGTAAAGTAATTTTATGTCAATTTTATTTCATTGAGACACATGCCACATTTTGAAGCTGTATTTTTTTGCAAACTATACATACATACATTTAACATATAATATCATTAAACTCAATCTTTTCATTGGTTTTTTGTCTTATTCTAAATTTTTTAACTTGTGAAGTATAATTGAATGCTACCAAGTGGTAAGAGTTAATTAAAACAATCTTATCATTTATCGATATTGTTTACGAGTATGGTTTCCTTAATGAAATGTTATGATCCATATATCAATAAATATAATGAATTTTATTACCCTCAAATTATTAATTTTATCTCCATGCATTGATTCAATTTATCCCCTCATTGTTATATAAGATGATTTGGAATTTTTTAAACAATGTCATACTTTACCTCTCTCTTTAGTGAGAAATAATTGTTCTTTCAGAAACATGTTTTATAACCAAAATTTCACTCATTAGTTATAAATTTTCAATATATATTCAAATAATAACATTCTAAAATATTTATCGAGAAATATTTATATACATTCAAATTATTTTTAAAGAGAATGGAATTCTAAATATTTTGAAACTACTTTTATATATTTTAATGGAAAAAGGTTTTCAATTTTTTTTCAATAATTAATTATAGGTTTTCAATGTTTTTTGGAAGAAAATTGTTTTTAATATGTTTTCAATGTTTTTTAAATTATTTCAAAGATTAAGTATTTCAAAATTATTTCAAAGCTTTTAGTATATGTTTCTCAAGTTTATTATCTGGAAAATTGTTTTAAAACAAATTAGGTTTAAAAAACCCCTTTTAAAAAGAATAAAGTATAACTTTCTTATAAAATGTTTTTAATGAGCTTTATAAAATATTTCCATTCTAAAATGGCATCTATTAGTTTCACTCATTCCTTTATAAGGAAATGATTTAATGGTTCCAATCATTTAATTTCTCTAAATGGTTCATATATTGGTGACATGATGTTTATGAATCCCATTTCTATTTCATGTGTTATATGTTTATGAAACCCATTTACCTATCATGGGATATATTCTAATGAAATATATTTCTTTTCACAAGTTATGATGTGATGAAATGAATTTTAAACATGTAACTTTTACCATAGGTTATGATCAGATTACATGTTTTTTATTTCCATTTTATTTGATGGGTTATTATATAATTTTTTATGATCTTGTGGCACATATATGTATGTTTTTATTATGAGATTGGTGGGACCTATATATACTTACAATTCAATGGGTAATGATTTTTATCTCATGATATAGACAATGCTAGAATGTGGAGTAGACTCAGTTAAGTAAATGCCTTTATCCTCTAAAATGGTCGTGGGAGTGAACCTTGACTATTGAGATGGTCATGGGAGTTAACCATGACTAACAAGATCATGTGGGTAGTAAAATAATACTTTTTATATGTCCTTGGAATAAATTCATTGACTACTATATAAATAATTTTATATTATTATGTGTCTGAAAAAAATCTAAGTCTTATTCCCATGTTATTATTTAATAGACTATGCTCTTTTTCCCTTATGATTCCTGTCTTATTAACTACCAATATTTATTTCATGACTCATTTTTATAATCTTCTATATGTGGGAAATGATATTATATAGTTAGAAAAATATTCTAATACCCATATGATAATGTTAATATTATATATCTCCCTTGTTTTCCCTTACTAAGAATCTGATCTCACCACTTTTTTATGTTTCCTTTCCCATGATTATAAATAAATGTTTTATGTAGGAGTACTAATCAGAAAATTAATTGAGGTGGTGTTGATGATATTCAAGAAAAAATTATGATTTTGTTTCCATGTTTCTAAAGACACTAAAATATGACGATCCCTAAGCATATAATTTTGTAATGTGTTGAATATTCATGAAAATTGATTTAATATCCATGTATTTTAATCTTGGATCTCTATAGTCTGTATCAATGGAAATGTTTAGTAAACCATTGGAAACTAGGATGAGAAAATTAATGTGAGATCCCTAGGTATATTTCTAAGGATATGTCTAGGGATGTCTATAATGATAAGTCTAAGGTTTCATAAATTAAATAAGGTGTTATAATTTAGACATCTTATATGCAATGTTTCACGATTATATGGTTTACACTATGATATGTGTTTTCCATACTATGCATTCAGGTTTTATTTAATATTTGTAACTAGAAGGAACTGGGATAATATTGAATGTGATTGAAAATTTTATGATGATAATTAAAATGGGATGATCACTAGAGTAAACGATGTTGTGATCATGGCTAATAAGTTTTCATAGAACATGGTTAATATCATATACCTTAACCAACTTTCAGACTCACAAACAAATATAAGGATTGAGTATGATGAGATTTTGGGTAGTGGAGACCATTGTGAATTGATGATTTATTTTCCTCTCTATCTCTAATGTAGAAATAATAATTGAAAATAATTTCTAAAAGGAATAAGAATTTTTTTACTATGGAAAATAAGGACACAAAGAAAAAATTTCCAAAGGAAAAAATAGAGGGTTTTGTTTACATAATATATTAGAATATTTTCTTCCCTATAACATAATTAAAATTAAAATTCAAAATGTGTGGAAGAATAGTCATTATAAAAATTAATGCCTCACTGAATGATCATGAATAGAATCGGAAATGTGGTACAAGAAATGATTGTATTGGTGATAATGAAGATAATATAGAAGAAATGTGAAAGGAATGATTTATTAACTTGTGGGATTTGGTAGAATTGTTAATAGATTAATGTTGAAGTTGAATAATTAAAGTGTTTTTTATTTGGACTCCATAATTACGAGTCATGAAATATATAAGGATTTTTTTATGTTTTTTGTTAATGATTTACCGGAATAAGTTAGATGGTTACAATGGACAAAAAATGTAAATTACGGGAAAGGGTATGTTAATCTGAACCACATGATTGAGGGAAATATAATTATTAATATGTTCCTAATGTTGAGATAATCATGTTTGTTTAAAGATGGGTTTTCTATGAATAATTAAATTAGATGGTATTGATTAACTTAGAACTGATAATGGATTTTTTTTAAAATTTTTTTGTAATATTATGGATGTATTTTAGAACATTTTTGGAATATATAATATATAAAATTAATTTTGGAAAAAAATACATTTTTAAGAAGTAATTATGGTAATTGCGGTTATTACAATGTTCTAAGAGAATAGAAAATAACGTTATTAACAAGTTTGGTATGTTACAATAAGATCAAATTTATGATATATATTGGATCAATGATATGATATTTTTTGAAATTTTTGGACCCTATTTCTAATTTTTTGGACGTCTATCATTCCAACGGCTAATAAGGATAACTATTTACTAAATGTTTTATGTTCAAATTTAGATGAAGTTTTAGATATTAGTGTATTATCTCAACATATGTGGATTTATGAAAATTTGATAACATGTTGTATCATTTTTTTGTGATAAATATGGAAACAATTAATGATATATCATTCTATTTAAATACCTCATGATCTAAAAATACTTCAAGAATTAAAACCTCACCTTGATATCATGGAATAAGAGATGAAGTTGAAAAATTGATCAAGGACCGAAAAATTGTTTATTTTGTCTTGAAATCATTTAAGTATATCATTCAATGAAAATTCATCTAATTTAGGAAAATGTTCATGAAATAGAATGTTGTCATGTTATCATTATTTTTGACTATATTAATAACATATTTCATGCCTTTTTTGGGGATATGGATTTGTGATTATAGCTTTATCTTAACAATGTTCTCTATCCCTCTCCACAAAGACTTGATAGTTATATTTTTCTTCTATTTCCATGTTTTTTACTATACACCAATATTATCATATTTGGAAACCCAGTTATGTGTCACTCTGGTAAACCATTATGTTTGAAACTTATCTTATTAATGGTCTGTTTTAGTATTCATTTCTATGTTGTGCGTTTTTAAGAAAGGAAAATTAAAGTATTAAACCTCAAATTACTGAGAAACATTTTGAGGTAGAAATTAATTTTAAGGGGGTATAATGTAACACCTTGATATTTTGTTAAATATTTATTTTTGAATTAATGTAATGTTTTTGATATTTTTTTCTTTCACACTACACTTCTTATAGCTTTTGTTATATGAAGATACTACGTTTTTATTGCATTATATAAAATGACATGTAAATCATTATTTACAAAAAATAGATAGATTACCATTCGATACATGTAAAACACTGATTGGTTTCTATTAAATATAATTCTGCGTTATTTCAATTGGTTGTGTAACATGCAAGATCGAGTTTTACAAAATTAAAATATATTATTAATATGATTATTAAAATGTTATTATAGCTACCACATAATGGTTGGAATGGATGTTTTGAATAATATTAATTAACTTGTGAAAATAGGATTTACAAATTTATATAAAATTAATCATTTTATTATGAATGAGTAAATGGAATGAAACAAATATTTAAAAATAAGGAAATTCATTTTCTAAGAAAACCATTTTTTATGTACAAGCACATTTTTATGGTTAAAGTAAAGTAAACCACTTATGATTAATTTTTTTTAAATAATATATTTTATAATCAGTAAATATTTTTTATACTCATGAAATATATTTTTTAGTTATAATATAATAAGAAATAAACTTTTATGAATAAAATGATTTATTTTTTTAAAAAGAGAATTTTACCACATATTAATGGAAAACCAATTTTAAATATTATTTTCTAAAACATTCATACCATTAATATTAAAAAATAAACATTCTGTTTGAATGGTAATATCAAAATTAACTTTGGGTGAGTTTTTTGTCTTTTTATAAGAAGTTTCCTTTTTTGAGGAAGAGTGAAAAACGATAAATTTTAATTTAAAACATCTTTTTCATCTAATTTATTTATATAATTAAATTCTATTTTAATTTTGTATTAAAGTATAATTAGATAAATTATACTTCAATTAATCCATTTTCTTCATTTTTAGAAATTTCAAATTTAAATTGGATTTAAAAACATTACAATATTTTGGACCATTTCTCTTTAATAACCCGTATTGTAATGCCTTCTACAAGGTAAAATGTATTTTTTTTAGCCCACTTATGAGAATAACAATTTAAGAAAATGGATTCAATATTATTAATAAGAATAATTTATAATTTATAATATGATCACATTAAATTTTAAAAAAATATTTGTAAAAATGTTTAAAATTAATTAGAGTGATTAAGAGAAAAACTTGCTCTATATGAGACAAATCCTTAAATATAAGGTCTAAAATGACAAAAAAAGTTGTAAATTTCTATTTTTTAGAGTTATTTCAACCCTATAATCCATTATATATAATATTTATTTTTATTGGGGACACATTATATGGTATGAAAGATGGTTTAATTCAATTTTCAAAAATTTACACGAATTACACTCCTCCTCCTTATAAAAAGGATCTCATCTATGTTACATATTCAAAAAATCTCAAGCCCATTGGATCAACCAGACATTGATCAAATAAGCTCCAAAAATAACTAAATTCATAATATAATCATACATTATGTAAGAAATCCATCCACGGATGCCCTTTGGTGAAAACCAAAAGGATCCATTCAAAGAAGAGGTAACATTCATCATCAAGTTATTTTGTTATATTTTCTTTTTACAACCACAAAATCATATTATTAGATGATTATATAATAAAATAAATATCCTAAATATACTGAGATATTTTTATTCTAGGTTTTCAACATTAAATTACATAGATACCCATATAATGGGAAACAAAAACACCGTTCTTGTGTATAGCCATCTACTGCCTCCCAAAATGATGTTTTTCGTTTTTCCTTTACCAGCTCTCATGGTTGGGAATGATGATAGAAAATTTATTTTCAAATGATATATATGTTATTTATGATTTATTTAATATTATTTAATTATTATTTATAACATACTTTAATTATTTTAATTTTTGGTATATTTGACAACTTCATTTGTGGACGAGTGGACTACTTTCTCTTCAAAGAGATGTGATTCATTCACATGTTACGTAGAATGTCATAATGATTTTTTAGGAAATTATATGATATATATGATATATTAGTGCTACTATAATGATATTATATATTTTTAATATATTAAATATATTTAATTTACTTTATTTCATTTAATACGGTAATAAAATAGAAACAAAATTCATGCATACGTACAACCTACCGTCTCCATGAATGGTGTATCCAATTTCATAATTCAATATTTTATATATTATTATAAATATTTTTATATAGAATATATATAAAATTTATATACTGTTTTAAAATATTAAAATATTTATATCATGATCTATGAAGAGTATCATGAATAAAAATGCAGAAAATATACAGAAAACAACAAGGATATTACCCAAATCATATCATTAACACGGAATTGTTAATAAACAGGTAATATAATGTCATAATAAAATTATATATGGTATAATATATAAATAATGTTCTATATTAGATTTTAGATAACCTGTATTTATTATACAAGTGGTTTGAACGTGTGT
Organism: Viscum album; assembly: GCA_963277665.1. NCBI lineage: Eukaryota > Viridiplantae > Streptophyta > Magnoliopsida > Santalales > Viscaceae > Viscum > Viscum album. Next base: position 1,210,158,966 of record OY728153.1, on the reverse strand, counting down.
GAACAAATTCAAAACTTATGGTAAGGTTTTTCTTATCTCAATTTTATTTCCTTAAGATAGAGGACATGTTTACCACCTCCTACAAACATGTGGCGTGTCGACTAACCCTTGATTTATTCTATGATTATAATAATTAATTTCATGTTTACAAACATATCCATGTTCTGATCTTCCATTCATGGGGTTTATGTTTCAAAACTGATCAAAGTAGTAAAGTAATTTTTTCACAATTTTCCTTCTCTTAGACACATTCCAGGATAAGAACCTATATTATTTTACAAGGTGCACATACTTAATTTTCATATGTTATTTCATGAATCCAATTATTTTAATGTCATTTTAATATTCATGAAATTTTATTTTCTTAGAAGGGGAGTATAATTCAATGTTTCCAAGTTATATTTTTTTTAAAACAATATAATAATTTATCAAGAATGTTTATAATTATGATTCCACTGATGAAATGTTATGATCCATATCAAAATAAATCTCATGAATTTTCATCTCATTTTCTTAATAATGACATATTGAATTCCTTCAATTTTTACACTCTATGGGACATAATATGATGATGAATGTTTTTAAGAATTTCTGACATTAGATATCTCTTCAGTCCAAAAAAGGTGTTCTTTAAGAAAAAAATTTTCAAAAAAAATTTCCAAAAATCATTAATGTGTTTTCAATTCTTTCAAAGAAAAAGGATTTTAAAATGGTTTCAATAAGTATTAATACTGTTTTTATGTATTTTTAAAAATAATTCAAAAATGTTTTCAGGACTATATTAGACATTTTAAAGAAAAAAGATTCCATAATTTTTTATATAAATTTTTATATGTTTTATAAGTATTTTAAAATAAAAATTATTTGAAAATGTTTTTATAATTTATTTATATTCTTTCGAATAAAAAAGTTTTCCAAAGTTTTTCATAGATAGCATTATAAGTTTTTCAATTTTATTTTCATGAAATTTTTTTTCAAAATATTTTTTTTATAATATATTTATTAAAAAAGAAATGATAATTTCCCTATGAATTTTTTTAGTGATCCTTCCAAATTATTCCATCCTTAGTTGAAATCCATTGGTGTTACTTATGCCTTTCTAAGAAAAGTATCACATGGTGTCATTCATTTTTATTATCTATATAGTTAATTTATTGATGGAAATATGTTTATGAAACCCATTAATCTTTACATAGGTTATTTGATTATGAAGCCCATTTACATTTCATGGGTTATATTATTATTAAACATTATTATTTTCATGGGTCATTATTTGATGAAATGTCTTTGAAACCTATCTTTTTTTTTCAAAAGTATATGATACAATTATAAGTTTATGATACCAATTTCATTTCATGGGTTATGATATTGTTATTTATGATATTGTGGAAAAAATATATATGATTTAATTATGATATGGTTGGTACATATATCTCCCTCTAATGAATTGGGTAAATATTTATATCTCATGAGATAGACATGGCAGGAATGGGGAGTGAACTCGGTTCAGTAAAGGATTTTGTCCACTAAAATGGTTTTCTGTGTGAGCATTGACAACTCAGATGGTCATGGTAGTGAACCAAGACTACCAAGATGGTATGTGGAGTGAACTCATACATCTAGGATGACATTGGAATCGATGAATTTACTGCCACAGAAATCATTTTATATGATTATGTGTCTTCAACAATTCAATGTTTTAGTCATATATTATTCATTCATGTAATATACTATTGATTCCCTTATGATGTATGTATTATAAATATCCAATATTAATTCTACAATTCATGTTTATTATCTTTTATATTTGGGATATAAACATCTGTTGTTATCATCATTTTCTCATACCCTTATGGTCATGTAATGCATACACATTTCCTCTGACTATCCTTACTAAAAAGCTGAGATCAACCATTTCTTATGTTTCCTTCACATAAGTTATGAATAAATGTTTTCATTTAAATTAATAATGGGGAAGTTGATTGAGGTAGATGATGATGATATTTATCAAGGATTAATGACTATGATTCCATGTCTCCACAGACATAAACTATTATAATTACCAAAAATTTAAATTTATAATATACTGAATATTCAGAAAACATGATGTAATATCAATATATGTTAAGCATGGTACTCTATATAAACTATTTTAAATTGTTTTATATAATTTATTTATAAAAATGTGCTAAACTATTCTATCACAGTGGTGTGAGTGGGTATGTCATTTGGGGAAAACAGACTATGTTTTATACTCACGTGCTACATGGGCACAATGGTGAATTGGAGATGTGATTTACCAAGAAATAGGAAAGGTAAAATATATCACTTATTTAGTGACGAGTCTTGATACATTGGTCTATTATTTGGTGTTTGATATTGGATAATTATGGGTGTTGTGGAATTGTTTTCTTTGGAGTCTCTAAGCTTTTTTGATTCTGTCTTCCAATTTTTTATTCGTATATTTGTGTCTTGGTTTCCTCAAGGTTCTCTGATATATTTTATTGGTTTTATTTAATTTTAGTCGTATTAAATTGATATCTTTCATAATATAGTGTTTTATATGGTTATCATATTCTTTGTTTGGTTGTTTTATTTTCAAATGGAAAATCATCCCCCACATTTGTATATGAAGCCTTTAGAATTTATGGTTTGAAATTTTTGTATTTGGGATGTCTTGTAAGGCCATGTAAGGTCCCGCATCTTTACAATGACAATGAGTAGGGAGGATGTTACTAATGGTATCATTCATGACCTATAAAACCATTATCCAATTATACATATCATTATATTATTTTAAGAATAATTAAACATCAAATTATAAGCCTAGGATCATAAACTCTAGTGTATTGGATATTAGGTACATAATTAAACATCATGATTCCAAAATAAGAACATATTTTATTTAATAATCATAAAGTGATCATAAATTTTTTTGATCTATTACATCGACATAGGATAACCTAGGGATAACATGAATAAAGGGATGATATAAAAATCACAATAGAGAAATAAAGATTAAAATAAAGCTTAGCCGATGGGTTCTAAGGCATAATATAATGATATAAAAATGCCTGAATCATTATTATAAAGAAGAATTAATAATATTGAGAAAATGTGATCCTATAATCATGGAATCATAGTAATGTTTATGAAACATAAAACATGACTTTAACATGGTTCAAGGATTATTTCACATAGATGAGCATGATTCAAGGCTCGTTGCACATAGTGGAGCATAATCCATGGCTATCCACCAAGATCATTTCCCATAACATACCATGAAACTAAACATTCCCAATTCATTGGAGTGATATGTGGGAGAATACATCATAACATGTTAATGAATATGTTTTCCACATAAAGTATCTTATATATGAAATTAATGATAAATAGAAGGGTTACCCATGGAATGTAACAGGTATCCTAATCATGTCGTAGAGGATAATAAATGGATGTGTCATAAAATTTTCCATGAAAGAAAAGAATGAGATCCCATATGAAAATTCATAAAGAGAATTAGGCATAGTTCATAATATGTTATGTTAAAAGGAAGTGATAAAAATTAATAAGGGTACTTTAGAAACCATGGAATTATAAAATTTTGTGTGGATTATGGAAAATATTAAAGAGCATTTAAAACAAAAATGTTATAATCTTTTATATACAAACAAAAGATAAAAAAGTATATTTTCATAATAAAATGAGTGATTTTATAAAAATTATTATGGATTATAATATATTATATAGTGAAATTGAAATTGGGTAACAATTCGAGAAGTTCAATTAAATAAAGAATGATTATCGGGAAGAATTGAGTTGGGAACCATTTGACAACATGTATATCCTAGAAAAAGAAGGATAGATGGATATGATACATGAGTTTGGAACATATAAATATAATTTAGAAGATTTAAATAAAATAAAAAATAATTTCATTTGGGTGAAAAGAGAGAATGTGTAACTTGAAAGAATAATAGAGTTTTGGGTAGAATACCTTACCATAAGTCTGATGGAATCCTTCATTTGATATTAATGTCCTCTCCATTCTTTCTTTTTGATAACCACCTTGTTGGATTTATTTTGGAATTTTCTTAAGACCAAAATCTCATGGACATGGGGGTGGGTCTTAGGAAGATATTTGAGCAGAAATTAGGCAAGGATCAAGGCTTGAGAGGCATGGGAAGTAAAGGTGGTAAGGGGTGGTATATATAGTGGCAGAGAGGTATGTTTTATCATTATTTAAATTATTAGTTTATTATTTTTTTCAATTGAGAAAATACAATAGATTATTTATAGTAAATATAGTAATTAGATCATCTGATATCAAACTAGTTGTGCGTAAAACATCCATGACTCAATGAATAGTATATTTATCTTACAATGTACATGTACAGTAAATTGCTATATTATACTATTCACCAAAAATTCAAGTATTTCATAAAAATACAAAAAAATAAAAATTATAAATTTTCAACCTGTAAAAGTAAAAAATGAACTACATTTTATCAAAATTATTTTATAAATATTAGAAATTTATTTTTTAATTAACATCAACATTTTCTTGGAAAACAGAAATTTTAAAAGTAAAACTACTTTTATAACAATTTGAAAAATTAATTAAGATCTCATAACATTATTTAAAAATAACGAGACTACAAAAAATTAATTTATGAATACATTTTATGAAAATATTTTTTTTAAATTATTAAATTACTAATAATATTGTACTTAAATGTTTATGACTTATAAAAATACCAACACCTAGTAAATAATTTTTAATATATATACTTACTTATACTAAGATATAATTATATGTAATTTTCATTTATAAGATGGATAAATTTATTTATTCTATCATTTATGAGTTTAATATTTAATTAGAAGGTTTAAAATTCATAAGGGTTACATTACTATTCCAATATTCTAGTTTTCATTTCATTGGTACGGTTTCCTTAGCATATAGATTTACTTATTATACCATTCATTAATTATTTGTAAATCATATATTGTGTTCTAAAGGAGACTTTATGTGATTATAGTATATGAAATATTTATAAGAAGGGAATTTCTATTGAAATATTTTAGGGATGTTACAATCTTCCACCCTTATGGATTTTCTCCCTTAAATGTCAGTTTTACATTCTATGTTGAAAACAAGTCTGGCTAATATTCCGTTGTCACTTCTTATAGATCCAATTTTGCCTCTTTTTACTTATAGTTTTTATATAGTAATTTCACTATGTGATTTGTGTATTAATGTAAAAATTTATATATATATATATATATAATCCAAGATCATCACTACCTGCTCGTTGTATGTAATATTAGTCACCAGCAGTACCACCTCTGATGTTAGTATATGTGATGGATAAGGTATGTAATACCTTAAGAGGGATTCATGGAATATATATTGTACTTTAGACATGGAAGGTAGATGTTCTAGTCAATTTTCCACAACTCTAACATGATCAAGAATCGTGAAGGGTCAAATGTACCTGGGACCTAACATTCCTTTCATCCCAAATCTCATGATCTTCCTCCATGGAGATATTCATAGGAATACAATGACTTTAAATTTAAACTCGTCATTTCATTGAGGATTGCATTCGTGATTATTTTTTTTAATTTAGGATGACTTGATGTGATTATAAGTTGTTTTTATCATCTTCATCATTTCTTAGACCATTTCATGTCCTAGAATCTTATGTTCACTAAAATCATCCTAGTATGTCAGTGTTTTGCATATTTTCCCATAAACATGCTTATATAGATCCATCTGGATGTTCGAGTATAAATTTTTTTTAAGAGAACTCAACCAAAGGTAGTTGTTCATAACATAATCATTTAAAGTCCATAAAACACTCTATCAAACAATTTTCTATTATCTAAATAGTTTTATCTGATTGGCCATCAGTTTTTGGTTGATAGGTTGTACTGATGTTCATCTCATTTCTTAGGGAAAATCGGAGAACATTCCCAAAAATTGAGTTGAATCAGAGATCTCAATTAGAAACAATCGATAATGCAACTATATACAACGTTACTAATTCATTATTAAATATCTGTTAATTTCAATCCAATTATAATTCATATTGTATTGTGATAAAGTTATATATCTTTGTAGGACTATTGACAATAACCCATATATAATTGTTCCCTATGGATTTCTTTATATATCCAACTAATAGTCTATAGTGATGTTATCCCACTTCCAGGTTTTTATGGATAATGGTTCCATCATCCCATTAGGATTTTTTATTTTAATACTTAATTTGTTCATATACCAATAACATTTATGTACATTCAGTGATATCCTTTTTAATATTGTCTCACCATACGTTCTCCATGAGATCTCGATATATCTTTGTGATCCCTAGGTGGATAGAGAATGTTAAGATATGTGAATCATTTAGAATATCATTCTATATCTACAGATTGAATGATACAAATAGTTGTAACCCAAATCTTATGAATTCATCCTAATCGATCTTGAACTCAGAGGATGTCCCCTTATTGATAATTTCCACTTTTTTATAAATTTCCAAATCAATTCGTTGAGAATGCATTATTTTCACTATAATGGATGGTTGAGAAATCATTTCAGAAATGATTGATAATGTTCATTCCTTAATGATTCACAGGCTTGTCCTTTGCCTATCTATAATGATTGGATCCTTCTAAATTCCCTTAATTAATAAATATGCAAGATCATTTATACTTATATCATTTTCACCTTACATTCCATACTAGTATGATAGTAGATTGAGCAGTAATAATCATTAAAGATATATAAACACATTAATTTCTTCATATTAATCTCATTCTATGTGAATATTTATTTTATTCCCTTGTGATTAGTATATATCTCATACATCTCCCCATAGATATAATCCCATGAGATAATTAACACAAATATCACAACTTCCAACACTAGATCATGCATAGGATAGTAGTGCTCATGGATTTTAAACCACCTTGAGTCATAAGCTATAAATTTATCATTTTTTATTAGTAAACAACCTAATAATTTCTTTTAAGCATCACTGTATAACATAATGAGTCCCACCCATGTCCAGAGTGTGTGTACTAGTCTAGTGATAAGCCTTTTTTTGGGATCCTTAATGATTTGTTCATGTTCATGAGTCCATACAAACATCACTCCCTTCCGTGTCATATTGATTATTGTGCTTTAAAATCCATATAAGTTCTTCAAAAATAATTATTAACACATAGCTAGAGAAAATGATCTACTGATATTTTCTAAATATGTTAGTCTGGTATACTTTTCAATTTCCTTTTTCTTAGACAGGTCCATTGTTATTCCTTTACAGGTGATAACACACCCCATGAATGATACATACTCAATACAGAACACGCATTTACTATACTTTTAATATATTTTCTCCATTTACAAAGTCTTCAACACATTATTCAAATACTAATCATGTTCCTCCTTGATCATGGAGTATATCATAACATCATCGATAAAGAGTACCATAAATTTTTAATGGTAATTCCTAAAGACTATATTCATTAAATTCATGAAAATTTATGGATCCTTAGTGAGTCCAAATAGAATCACTATGAACTCATTGTACCCATTCCTCATTCTAATGGATTTAATTATAATATCCTACTTCCCAAGCATTCATTTTTTATATCCCAACCGAAGTTCCACCATACGGAATTAATTATTCATACATAGCTGATTTAAATATGCATCTATCTGTCAAAGGGGTTACTTGTTATTTATAGTGATTTTATTGAGATCATGATCATAAATTTATAGGCTCATTGATCTATCCTTCTTCATGATATAGTGGAATTATACACCCCTTAATGAATCACTTGGGCATAAAAAACCATTTCCCAAATTCACCTATAACCTATTAACTATTTTCTCTAGCTCAATAGTGTCCATTATCTATTATTTATTTGATATAGGGAATGATCCAAGAATTAGTAGAATTGAGAACTCAACTTCTCAGTTAGGGGGGAAGACTAGGAAACTCTTCAGGGAATACATCAGTATAATCCACCATGATTGGAATATCTTCGATCATGATCATTTACTTTGTCTCATTAATTTGAAAGATATATGATTTATCATAAGAAAGTAATATCTACACTTTAAGTGATTAATTTAATGTGTATTCATCTTCATCTTTATACTTGAAATTAATTGGATGATGCATTGGGATGTGAAGAGTGATATCCTTTTCCCAAATGTTGACGTTGGCTTTGTATAAAGATATTCAATCCATGCCAAAAAGACCAGAAAACACTACCTAAGTAATTAAAACAATATTTAAGGGGATGTTTAGTCCAAAAACATTATCAAAAGAGGATTTATGTTCTTTGGATGAGATAATTTCCCCATTATCTTTTCTCACAGATAACTCAACCTCTAAATTTTGAGGCATTTTCTTAATAGTTCTACTAATCATACAAGATATGAATGATTTCATATAAATAGAATCAAATCGTAAATTCACTATTTTTGAAGGAATAATTAGTATACCTATCAACTTATCATTGTCTGAGACCACATTAGTAGTAGTGATATAACAAACCCATAGTTTTTTCCTAGGAGATTGTTCTGGATTGTCTCTGCAAACCCATGGATTAGGGAATTCATTTCAAAAATGATTTTTTTTTTGAATTTTAAAAACTACACTATATATAGAGTGTTGATATAAAAATTCATTTCTACTTCCAAATTATTCTTATTCTTTATATCCATTCGGTAATTCTTATCCAGATACCCCATTATTCCACAATTGATGCATTTTTTGGTCCCCTTAAAAATTTCTTTGGATGATTATTCCTAATGATTTGACATGTGGGATATTCAGTCTTTTATCCATCATGAGATTTAATTGTTGATAATTCCATATTTTATTCCATTTTCCATTTTTTCACAGGACCTGTGATACCATTGGGTATCTTTAATCTCCATTTCACCCTTGATGTTACAATGGACAATATACTCATAAATATTGATGTTTATAATCTACAATTATTTGTTATTATTTGGAATTATTTCGATAATAAAGTAAAACACCTTGATTTATGTGTTCATGAAAAAATTGTAGGCATATCTTTCAATACTTTAAAGTATTTCTTCATATGCCTTGACAACACCATCTTCCTTCTATTTGAGTCTAAATAACCTTTTTTACATCTTGAGATGGAGGGTTTGAGAAAAATATTTACTGGAAAAGAATTTCTAAAATAGTTCCCAATATATTTAATCAATTTCATACTTGTACATTGTATTTTTTATCAGTGTTATCCAAATATAAGCTTCCCTATCAAAATGATAGACCACCATCACAAATTGCACTTCTTTTGATCATGATATGATAGGGAATATATTTCCAATAAAGTTGGTAAACTATTCGACCTGGAGGAGATCTGAAGGAAAACTAAACATGAGAGGCCTTTTCTCCATGAAGGATTTGATGAGAATTTTTTCTTTCTTTATAGAACGAGGGTGTTCCAAATGGTTCAAGTTATTATTCATAACTTTATCAATTTGAGAATGTAATTGACAAACTTCTTGAGCACCCTTTCCCATCATATTATGAATTTTATTAAATAAATCATCACATTCCCAATCAAATTTATTGTCAGAACGTGGTATTATATTTCCTTACATTAGATAAGAAAATAATGTGTAATTTATAGGCTTGAATACTAATCTAATAAGCATAAAAAAGAACCATAAAACATAAAAGGATAAACTCATAAAGGGAAAGTGTATCCTACATTGTGATTACGTTGGTTTCAATATAAGTTATCCATAATATGTTTCCTATCATAAATTATTATGGGTATTTTCATTATTCCTATAATAATTATTCATAATAATATGGTGAATTTATCAAAGAATGTCCCCCGAGAGTGTCATAATAGTACACAGTAATGATCATTGTAGTGCACCAGGTTTTCTCGAGTCAGGCATGAAACACCTTGTCCGAGTTTTCATTCAATGTTATATCTATTCCAAAATCACATCGACTTATTGAATCAAGTCAGAGATATATTTTCGTAAAAACCACTTACTATAAACATACCAAAATATAGTTATGTTTTCTCATACATAGTCTTATCCACGGGGTTCTTATTATGGTTCTTTAATCCTAGTCTCCAAAATAGCAAAAAGTTTCTTTTGATATCAAAAGTTGAAAACCTAGCCTTTTAAAAATACTATTAAATGATTTTATAAAAAATATAACATCAAAATACCTATCAAGGATCATAATGTATAGTTTCATGGAGATTCTGTATATAATTAAATATAATTATTCCAAAATAAGAACATTATTATTTAATATTCATAAGGATATCCTAATTTCCATTTACCCTTAAATTGGGATATGACAAGATGGGGATAACATGAAAAAATGGATGAGATAAATATCCCAATAAGGGAATAAATTTTAAAATAAATCATTCCCCATGGTTTGGAAGGCATTACATAATGATATAAAAATTCATGGAACATGATTATACATAATGAATAAAAACATATAGAACATGAGATCATATAATCATAGAATTATATTAATGTGGAAGAAATATAAAACATGACCTTATAATGAGTCAATCATCCTTCCACAGAGGTGAGTACGAGTCAAGGATGGTTGCAAGTAGAGGATCACGAGTCAAGGTTAACCACCAAGACCATTGCACATAACGTCTAATGAGACAAAACCTTACCCAATGTATTGGATCCCTATCTTGGTGTACCCATCATAACATGTTCATGATTTTTTTTTCAACATAATGTATCATACATATCCAATCAAACATAAATATAAGGGTTACCCATGGAATTAAATTGGTATCATAATAATGTTAAAGAGAATATTAAAAAGGTTTGTCGTAAAAGTGTGCTTAAAAGAAAAGCGTTAAATAATACATGGATATTTTTAAATATAATTATTCATATGTATGGATAAGTTATTTCAAAATTATGCGACAACACGTAAAATGAGTACATTAGAAACATTATAATGAAAATATTTTAGTGTGGTTTAATGAAAATATTAAAGTTAATTTAAAATATAAAATGACATAAAATTTAATATATAACTAGAAGTGAAAAAATATGTTATTCATAATAAAATAAGTTATTTTGTAAATATAATGGTATGTTAAAATATATTATTTTGTGCACTTGAAATTGTAAAAGAATTGGGGATGTTTATTTATATTTGACTTACTTATCAAGAAGAATTGAGTAGTGACCCTTATAATAACATATATATCCCCAAAAAGAAGGATGATTAGTTCTGGATTCCTAAGTTTAGAAATTTTAAATAGAATATAGAATATGTATATAAAAAACATAATTTCATTTTGTTAAAATAGATAAAGAGTAACCCAAAAGAATAATGGATGTTTGAGTAGAAACCCGTACAATAAGTATTAAGGTTCCATTAACTTGATCTTAATGTCCTCTTGATTCCTTATACTTGAGAAGACCCATAGGGGATTAGTTTTTGTTTTTTATTAAGACCAAAATTTCATGGAGGTGTGGTAGGTCCTAGGAGGAGATTTTAGTAGAAATTGGACAAGGCACATGGATTGAGAAGTGTGGCGAGAAGATGCGGTTTTAATTGTGGAAGAGAGGGGTGTTTTCTCATTATTTAATTCAGTAGTTTATTATTTTTCTCAAGATAATCAATATTTTTATTTCTTAAGACTAAATAAAGTAATTAAATCAAGTGAGTTTGAACCAATTATTCATACCTATGCCATGACTCAATGAATAGTGTATTTAACATATAATGTACATATACTATAAATTAATGAATTTTACTATTGTAAATAATCATGTATTTTAGAAAAATACGAAAAATACAACCTGAACATTTTATAAAAATTTAAAATTCAAAAATTAACTTCATTTTATCAAAATAATTTTATAAATATGAGAAATTTTATTTTTAATTAAAATATTCATTTACATGGAAAATAAAAATTTAAAATTTTAAAATTATTTTATAACACTTTTAAGAATTACTTAAGGTCAAATAAAATAATATCAAAATCATTATAAATAAAAATATAATATTCTCAATTTTTTTAAAATAATATTTTTTAAAGTTATTAAATTAATAATAAAATTGTAATGAAATATTTAAGACGTATAAGAATACCAAAATATAATTAATAGTTTTTAAAATATTTACAAAAATATAGTATGCTATAATTATATCATATTATCACTTATTAGATAAATACATTTTATTTTTACATTCACTGGTGAAGTTACTATTTAATTATCCAATTTTCTATTCATAAGTGTCACATTACTTTTCCAATGGTTATGTTAATATTTAATCTATAAAGGGTTCTTGAATTCTACAAATATTTCTTTATTTCCAGAATTCATCATTTCAAAAGCTTATATTATGTACTATGAGTGATGGTATGTGACTATACAATATGAAATATTTGTAAGAATAGAATTTCAATTAAATTAATTCGTTCTTGTCACATGACCAGTATTTCTTTCATTTTAGGAAAATGGAATCATTCAGTCTTAGAGTTAGAAAAACATATTTATATAGTCCTTCTGTTGGGATGGTTACAAGGATATGAGATCATCATAAAATGACATATTAAAAGAAAAAATATCATCTAACCGATTTATAAAGAACGTTATGTTATCTGGGTGGTGGGTATAAGTGTGTTTTGAGACCCTCCTTGGAGATGTTACCTTATAATATTGTGTTAGTCAATGAGAAGATAATGAAATATATAAATAGAAATTAAATCCCACTAGGGGTGCATATATCATTTTGAGTAATTATTTATGATTTTTGAAAAAGGTTTTTATTTTTTAGAAATATTGAAAATGGTTTGATTTTCAATGGAGCATGGTTGAATTTTCATAAAAGGATTGAATGTTGAAAATGAGGAATTTTATAAATCCATATTTTTATATATGTGACATGGTAAAATTTAAATTATTAATTATTCAGTTTCAAGAGAGTGATAATAAATGGTGTTTTATTTTGGAAACTAAAAATGGAACTGGATAGGTATAGAATAAACCAACTAGGAGAGGATATGAAAAATGTGGTCACACCTTAGCCACAAGTGAACCAATAGTCAGTTCAGAGTATGGTACGAGATATCCAAGCGATGGATAGAGAGAATATAAGGGATTAAACAAGGCACATGGATCATTCTGTTAAGTTCATAATATGAAATCCTCCCATTTTCTGGGTGACATAGTACCAAAGAAAGTATACATGTGGATGAAAAAGATAAATTAAATATTTTAATTCCAAGGGACCCCATTAAAAGTCAAGTTGGAAATGTCAGTGCTAGTGGATGTTTCATGCTAGGGGTCTTAATTCGTTATCCAAGTTTACATAGGCTAAGGAATTACATGGGAGGATTTTGAATATTTTTTCAATAAAATGCTATATCCTAATAGGTTTAAGATTTATAGAATGATATAATTATTCATCTTTAATGAGGAAAAAATCATAGTGATATATTACATGGATTTGTTTTTTGAATTTAGCACAATTTTCACATGAATTTACTGCATGTACATACTTAATGGAATGCATTGTTGAATCAGGGTTGAGGCGATAGATTCACTCGTAGAATGTCGAGCTATACATAAAGGATTATATGAAGATGGTAAATAAATTGGTGGTTGTAAAAAGATAAATCTCTAGAGCTATGGATAGAAGATGAATTTTGATACCTATAGTAAATGGTGGGAACTCCAATGCTAGGAATTATCAGTAGTTTGAAGCATATTCCCAAGGAAGTGGAATGAATCCAAAATAGAGGGCTAGATCCATGAATATTTCTCCAAATCCAAAGTGAAACAATGGGTGTCTTCAATGTTTTTATATTCATCACATGAATTGAGATTGTGTGGAACCACCTAGAGAAAGACATAATTTAAAAAATGGGGAATATTTGTTGAAATTATTTCTGTACTACATGATATGGTGTTTGGAACAGTTCTCATGATTCACAGACATCATATGATACGATAAGTTGAGGGAAGTTGAATAGTTCTCATCATTAGAGGAGAGTAATCCATGGTTATTTTAGAAATTCCCTAAATCCCTATCAAGGTAAATGTCAACCTAGAAATAATTTACAATGTGTAACGATTAAGTAGTTGTGTGGAGTTGAACAAATGATCATGGATGATCAATCTAAACCTTTGATGGTGAGAGGTATGATTACTTTTAATTTTACCATAATGAATGCTTTGTTTGATATGGATGAATCCAATTATTTTATTTCTTCTTTCTATTATGGTCATATTGGTTTTCATGTTAATATAATGGTTTCTTTTTTCAAACATCTTATGCATCTTTGTCAAACAAAATGTAAAACCTTAATGTGAAAATAATATTCTATAAAAGTTGATGAAGATGAATTGAGATTGGAATTATCTTTGAATTAGAGGTATTTTTATGAAATAATTATTGGTATGGTTTGTCTCCCAATGTTCAAACCATAAATCGACTATTATACCTAAATAATTTGTTTTACAAATGAGGATAGAATCGAGAATCTATTTAAAGGAGACTGAAATGTAAGGTCATGTGTATTATTATTTTTGGCACTAGTAGGTTTAACTATAACAACCTCGAAGTCAATATTTACCCATGAATCAATGGATGAGATCATGAATAGTGAGTTTCTAATAGTTATTGATCAATTTTATGGTGTTTTTTCCATTAAAATCTCAAGGTTTCTACCCAAAAAAGAAGTATAGTTCACTATTGATATCTTTTGAGGTACCAGTCCAATATCAGTACCATCTTATCAGATGAAACCAAAAAAATAAGGTAATTGAATTTCTAATTGGAAGATATGATAATTAAAGGGTTAATTCATCATAGTACATATCCGTGGGAAGTGGTAGTTTGGTTATGAAAAAGTTGGATAAATTGTTTTGGTTGTGTGTGTATTATCATAATCATAAACAAGTTATGATAAATAATTGGTATGAACTTAAATCAATTTTTTATTGTTTGGATATATTTAGATACTCTTAGTGTCTCTCTAAAATTGAATTGTGATCATGATATCACCAATTTCATGTTTGGAAGAGTGATATTCTAATAATATCTTTCAGGAGTATATATGGATATTACACTTCTGTGGTAATGTCTTTTCATCTTACAAATTCACAATCTATAATCATGGAATTTATGAATCATATGTTTAAATGGTATCTTAATTAATTTTTGGTTGTGTTTGAGGATGACATATTGGTGTATTTGAGGATAATTTATGAGCACCTGCAACACATTGACATTTTTTTGTAACCTTAAGGGATTATTGCTTTTATAAAAAAACATAAAATTTTTATTTTTTGATACATTAGGTAAATTTTATTTGATATCTTATCTCTAAAAGTCATTTTTCTAGGTATCTATGAATGATAGAGGTTGTGATATCTTGGAAACCATAAAATAATGTATTTGAGATACCTAGTTTCATTGGATTTGATAGTTATTATTGATGTTTTTCTTTTTATCTTTCAGTAACAGTTTAACCAAGGAATAAATTGATAATGAAAAATGATCCATTCCAATCGAATGATTAATTTCAAAATACATTTTAGGATCATAATGTTCAACTTACATCAGCATTCATCATGATATTTCTTGAATTATGACAGGTGTATTCATTTTATTGTGATTCTTTAAGATCTTGTTTGGGATGTGTTATCATATAGGATGATGATGTTGTTTCTTATGGCTCATTACTGTTATGGTTTAATGAAAATAACTACTTGAAACAAGTATTTTAATTAGTTGATGTTGTCTATGCTTTGAAAACATGGCATCATTACTTATTTGGTAAGAAATTCACAATTTTATGGTTCATAAGAGTTTGAAATACACATTTTCACAAGGGTATTTTAATCAAAGACAAATAAGATGGTTTGAATATTTCAAAATTTCAACTATTAATTGATGTATACAATAGGTGACATAAATTTTATAGATGATGCATTAAGAAGGAAATTATATGGTTAGTTTAAAATAGAATCTTCATATTAGTGGGTGATGATATCAGTGATAACTAACATGGGAATGGATTGTGAAGAAAAATTTATCCCTATGGATACCATTTTTGGTTTCTTCGGCACTATATTTTATTTTGTGAATGTTAAAGATGCATAAAAATCTGATTTTGAATTTTTTTATTAGAAGTAAAAACAAAATGGGGAGAGACTATTGAAGTATAGAATCTGGTTGGGATTTTGGTCTTTTGTTTCAGAGTTTGGATGGTAGTACCTTTTTCTTGTTATGAATAAAAATGTCACGCTTACCTTCATTTAAGATAGGTTGTTCATATGGGAATATTGAGGATTTATAAATTAGTGAAAGAATAATTTTGGTTGGTTGACATTAAAAGAATAGTTGTTGAGTTTTTTATGAGATGTATCACCTATAATAAAGTAAAGTAAGAGAACCAATGGCTAGTGTTTATGATGTTTTACTTTCCTTTTTTTGTAAATTATTGTAGATTTCTATGGATTTTGGGGCTGGTATCCAAAGGATAGTTTCGAATCAAAATTTCTTATGGGTGATTGTGGATAAACCTAAATAGATGGATAAGTTCATCCATACCCATGAATCTAATACGGTGGATTACGTGTCTAAAATATAAATCTGATGAGTATGAAAGATGGATAATATTTTAGTTATATTAGAATTTTAATGAGATCAACATTTTCTATCTCATTGTTGGAATTCCTTTCAAAAATTCCATAGGATACAGTTGACTGTGAGCATTGAATATCATCCTCGGATGGATATAAAATCTGAATGGATGATACAAACAATGGAAGAAATGATTTGGTCTTATATAAGGGATTCTGATAGCTAGTGGTAGGACCAAAAACTATTATTTTTGTTCTCATATAACAAGAGTTTTATCTCTTGATTCATATGGATCATTTGGAATCATTTTATAGTGTTTTTTTCATTCTCCACAATGATGTGTGGAAACAAGTGATACATCATTTTATGGACCAAGGAATATTCAAGAGATAGTGTATAAGAATAATTTTATCAGATAAATGGATTGAGATAGATTAGAGTCATAATAAATTATGTGCAGATCATCATAAATGGACGTTTTCATTCAAGATGAGTGATCATGTGTTCTTGAGAATCACTACAAGGCATGGGTATCATCATTTTTGGATGAATGGTTTGTTTTATCCATTATTTGTAGGAACTTTTTAGTTATATGAATGGTTTGGTGAGTGGTCATAAAAGTTTGTTATTACACCATGTATTTTTTCTATGCATATTATGTTTTGTGTATCTCAATTGAAGAAACATTAACACGATCCTAACAATGTGATTAGATGTTAACACATTGATCTATAGTTAGATAATACATTGGTTTATAGGGTAGTGTGTATTAGGGATTGGTATTATAAAGGCATGCATGATAAAATTATTCATATAGTATGTCTTTTATGGATTTATGGTTGGATTTAATATGAATATTGGGAACATGAGAATGAAATGATTTAGAAAAACCGAAAATCTTTTAGAAAATTGGTGGTTTCAAACATTATGTGGGATATAATGACCAATGGTGTGGATAATGTATCACCTTGGGTTTTAGGTAATTAAAACCTTGTTTATGTATTTTATGTATATAATGTAATTGGTTTAGGCATGGGTAGGATTGTAAGAGTTCTTGAAAGATCATAAGGATTTTATGGATGTGCACGAATTTTTCATGGTTAGTTGAAATAGAATAACACCTCCTAGAAACTATGAATGGGTAAACATATTTCCCAGGATAGACATAAATTTTGGCCAAACCATGAATCCACCAAGGTGAAACTATAAATATATGAACATAGGGGATGAGAATGGTTGGTGGATAGTTTTTCATACCATTGGATCCAACCATGCAAGGGGTCTTTAAAAGTAATGGATGGAGAACATTTTGCACAATCTTTTTCTAACCATGCGACCTAACACTATACCATTAGAAAGTAGATCCATATTTTGTGGATGTAAATAGAATAAAACTTAAACAACTCATTTTCCAATAATGGAATTGTTACTCGAATTCCTCTCCTTTCAATGGTTATGTATATGTTTCTATTAAATCCAAAAAAACCTATTAGCCAATTTTAGTTTGTTGGAGACCGGATTACAGGGAAAGTGTTTGTTATTAGTGGGTTCCTATAGTATTTTTCTTCTTCCCTCTCTTATATTTATTGATCTATATCTATTGGGATTGATATATGTTGTGTGATGCGAAAAATGATGAGATATTATTGTGCTGATGATAGGGAACATGATATAATGTTGGATTTGGGAGTTATATGATATTTTTACATGAGAATTAATACCATTATTCATTTTCTCAAAAGATTTTGAGGATGGTGGATTCACTATATAATCCTATTATAGGAATTTTAATTCTTGATTTAAAATTTATTTGTTTTCCTTTTTAAATTGTGAATTTTTTCCCAATGTGTTGGAAACAATTCTATAGCGATGTTCTATGGAATGATAAAAAATGATTTTTTTGGACAGTGGAATTTATTAAATAACTTTAGAATTATGATTTTAAAATTGTATTCGGGTTTCAATAAATAGAAAATTGGTTACAAAATGTTTTCAATAAAATGGTTGGTGTATTGAAATGTTTTTTTATAATTGAATTGGCATGGTATTTGGAGTAAATAGTTTATGTGTTAATTTTCATCAACGTGAACATGTTGAAGGGGTATGTACCATTAGAGAAATTGTTATATGGATACATTTTGAAAATATGATAAATCACTTAGATATTGGTCATGAGTATGGAGTTATATCTATGTAATGAATGTGTGGATGTTTGAGTAGAATTAATTATAATATAATAGAAATTGTGAAACAGATTTAAACAATTTATCAGTTACATTCCTTGAAAGAATTGGTTGTTTTAAAAAATGTATGGATAATATATAAACTATTTTAATGATTTATATAAATTATTTTATATAAATGTGATAACATGTTCTATCCCAGTGGAGTTAGTAGTGACGTAATTTGTGAAAAATTTACTATGTTTTATACTCACCCCTTATTGGAAGCATTAGCACACTTGTATATGTGAAATATCAAGATACGTGTAAAGTAATTATATATCAGATATTTAGTGATAAATCTTAACTCATTGGGTTGTATTGTGGAGGTAGATCAGGGATCATATTGGGAGATGTGGAGTTTATATATTTTTAGTCATTGAACATTGATGGTTTCATATTCAACTTTGTATGCTGATATTGGTTTCTTGGTTTCCAAATGGTTATTTGATATAAATTGGTTTGTTTAGGTTTACATTGAGTTGTATTACATTACTATCATGAATCATATTGTGGTTATTTCGATATTGTTTTATTGTCTTGGTGGTTTTATTTTAAAATTTCAAATTATCCGCCCCCCAAATTGTATATGAATCCAATGGGATTTATTTCCAACAATCAGTGTCTTGGGGATGTATCATAAAGCCTAGTAATGTCATGTCACCTTATGAAGACAATGAGGAGGGGTGGGATTTTTCAATAATTATGTTTATATAATATCACAAGAGTGATAGATTAGGTTTATGAAGAGTATAGATTTGAGGAAAAATTAAAACAATGGAGAAGAAATTATAACATTGATAAAATGTTTCTCTATCATACTGTATTCCTTCATAACAAAGGATTTATTCCATTTTATTGGGAATAGAGTAAACCCAATGTAAATGAGTAATTTAAGGGAGGAAAATTAGTTAGATATAAAATATAAAAATAAATGATACAATTGTTTTAATTTAGGAAGTGGAAGGTTCAGGTATAGTTGACATTGAGGGGAATATTTTCAATTTTCAACCAATATTGTTTTGAAAAATTATTTAATCATGAAAAGTGAATCAATAGTAGAAAAATGTAGGAGAATATATATTACAACAATTATTAAAATTTATTTTTTTTATAATTTCTATAATACATTTTAGACATATAAATTATTATTAGATTGTTACCGTTTATTGACTACATTAATAACTTACCCTGGTAATTTTTTGTTAAAAATTTTAAATTTACCCTCAAACAATATTTTGGTGCTATAATTAATAAAATGAAATTATTTTTATAAAAATAATATCTAAATATGGTAAATGTAACTTTAAAATAAGAATACATATTACATAATAAAAATAAATTATCTTGAGTAATGAAAATTACCCGTGAAATGGGTGATTTTATATTAAATTATTAATATTTTATAAAAATTAGATTTAATAATTTTTATTATGAATTTATTATATAATATTAAATTGATTTGTTTCATTATAAAATTGCGTAATATTGTATTAAAAATATTAAAAATATACCCTATTTTATATTTATAACAAAATATCATATATATTTTCAATTGTCATATAACTATAAAATTATCCATTTTATTTCTTATATAAAAATAAATATCATCACTAAACTTCTCTCATTATTCAAATTTATTTAATTCTCATCATTCTCTTAATATTTCATATATTCTTCCTTTTTCCTTAGCTATAGTTAATTTTTTTATGTTCATTAAAATCCACAATGTTGAAAATTACAATTTTAGTGTATTTTCTATTTACTTTTGTTTTTATTCATCTTTTCATTTACCGAATATTGATTCATATTTCATTTTCAAAATGTATGAGATTTTTTATTTTATTTTAATAATTCATCTTAGTAAAATATAGAATCATTAATTTTTATTTTGGTATTTCGTGTGAAAAATGTTATTAAAAATATTTATTTAATATAAATTAGGCATGTAACAATTACCTGACCTTTATATGACCATTTTTAATCATGTAATATCTAAATAGTTATAGTAAATAATTTAATTTATATATTAATTTTTTTTTCTAATTTTGAATTATCAAAATTATGTTTTTAAATAGATAGTTTTTTTACATTGATTTTGGAAAAGATGAATCCATGGATGAATAGTAAAAAAATGCATTTGTATACACTATATTATGTTCAATCAATTAATAATTTATGTATTTTTTTTAAAATAATATAAATTTAAATAATTTATATAAAAATAATTTCATATAATTTTACTTCTATAATGTAGTTTAAAATGTTGAAAATGTATTTTACTCTTTAAAAAAATTTCATTATTTATAATTATATATTTCATGGTCAAAATAAAGTAAAATGTATTATTTTTATGTGTTAATATATATAAATTAATAAAAATTAATTTTCAAATTCCATGATCTAAAAAAATGTGTAAATAATATGAAATAAAATTTAAAAAATGTATTTTTCTAAGACTTATATTAAGAAATTCTTAAAAAATATCCCAAGCAATGGTATAAATGAAAACCTCCCCACGCAATTTTCCCTTATAAAAATTATGATAATGTACTATTTATTCTTACATATATATTATATCTCTCCACGAATCTATCGAACTCTTAAAAATATTTTCACTTAAGGATATGAAGTGATACTCAAGGTGAATGTTGCATTACGATGTCAATTTTTTGAAAAACATCTTAATAAACTAGTCAAATTTAGTTTTATATTCAATGATCATTCTATATAAAGTTTATTACTATGAATTTTATATTCTATACATATAATTACGACATATAATGTAATTATAATCCCAACATTATTTCAATAATATATCCGAAAAAAAAAATTCCATTCATTTAAAACCATTTATATAAATCAAAATAATATAAAAATAATTTTTATTATTATGTATATGGATTTATTTGGATGGGTACTATTTTTAATTGGGATAATATATGTCACATTCCACCTTTATAAGGACATGATTGAGAGTACTCCTTACATGGGTATAAGTAAATTTTTTGTATTGATGCCACTATTATTTAGAGTTTATCCTTGGAGAGAATTATATTCCAAATTAAAATGACTGGTATAGTTTAAATATAAGATATTTTTGAAGGAATTTATATACAATTTCTTATTCCTTTCCTTAATTTTTCCTCTCATATATACCATTTAACTATAATAATTTGATTTTTTATAATAAAATTCCATATTAAATCTTAAATATTTATTTATAGTATGATATCTAATATTATTTCCACTTAAAAATAACACTTCTATGTGTATACACGATAACCCACTATATTATTAATGGGTATTTAAATAGATAGCTATACCGCTTTATTAACATAAAAAACTATGTCATTGATTGTATAACCTTTAATTATACACATGAAAGACATATAATTAAGTAACTTTTGATTATTAACATATATTTAT
This sequence comes from Viscum album, assembly GCA_963277665.1. Taxonomy (NCBI): domain Eukaryota; kingdom Viridiplantae; phylum Streptophyta; class Magnoliopsida; order Santalales; family Viscaceae; genus Viscum; species Viscum album. The sequence goes on along the minus strand of OY728153.1, from coordinate 1,210,136,636 downwards.
AAAGGTGATTGACTTTTAAAATTATGAAATGTATTTCATTGGTTTTTTATCATATAATGGAACGAATTTTAAGAATGTATGTATTGGGATGATCATTGAAATGCAAAATCCCCCAATAAATTAGTTAGTCAAATAAGAAAACTATGTATGGGTAGGGAGACCATCCAAAACATTTTTATATGATTTCATTGTAGAATCCTTTAATATTATCTATATAAATTTAAATAATATTTAATCTGATGATTTCATATTCATAATTATTTATACATTATGTTATTTTCAACTATTAGTTAATATGGATATATATTTACCATTTACTATTTATATATTATATATTTCATGGTATTGGTTATTACAATTTATATGACATGATATTATATAGTATGTGTCTTTCTTTAACCCTTTCATAAATTTCCATATACAAAAAAGTAATAACGTAGAATAATATTAATAATACTACATGTATATATTTCAAGGATAAATTATAAATTATTATATTATTTAATTGGAGCAACTAATCTAATTCTTAAAATGAAATTGAATTTTTTTTGTATATTTATAATCTAATATATATTAATTCATTTGATCATTTTTACTTGATCTTACGAATTGTATTTTCATTTAAAAATTATTGAATTTGTTTAGCATGGAATATGTGACATTAAATTTACCTTCCTGATTTTATATAGAATCAACTATTTATAAAAAATATCATCCACAAACATCACCAAAATAAATTGAATATTGAAACATATTCTCTTATAGATCCATCAAGTGTGTCATTTTAATATTCAAATAATAAATATTATTATATGATATATCCACCAATTAATTTCGTTGAACCTAGTATCATTTGAAATTTTAATATTAATAAATTTTAATCCCATAACATCATAAAAATACTTTTATATTTTACACTATTGTAGTTTCAGGAATTATTCCAATTATACAAATCTATACATAACACATGTTGAAGAATACTCTAAAATTTAAAGTTAATCCTCAGATCATTATCAGATACAACTAATTGTATTATTCCCTAAATATTCACTAATTAGATTATACATTTCATATAAATACAATCAATGGGAAATCATCTTGAGTAGTGATTATATTTCTAGATGCTATTAAACAATTAGCCATAACCCATGTTTTATATCTACCAGAATACTCAATATTTTCCATGGGCTAGAACAGCACATCACCTTAAGAACTCTATTTTATATTCCAGAGTCTACTAACTTGGTTTAGGGTTTGAAATCATCTCATCAGGATATTATATCCTCAATATCATAACATATAATAATATAAATATGACATAAATATTATTAATCATATATATCATCACAATATACCATATAGAATCACAATGGTAAGTTAACCATAATCGATAATATAATCCATGAAATAAAAAATAAACCAACATTTTATATAAGAAAATATTTTTTTTACTAATAATGTAAATTATAAATTAAAAACAATCCTCAATATTTTATGGGAACTATGTTAATATCCATGTTTATCAAATGTAGATCAATAATTAATTTCAAATGATTTTCTCTTACCTATATTCCAAATTATGATCTTCATAACCATTGAAATGAATATTCAATGTATAAGTAACATTATTAGTATAAAACTAACAAAAAAACAATATAATGAATAATTTATGTTCTTGCATGTACAATATATATTAAAATAGTTACACTTGTAAAATATCAATGTGTCAAGTCATCAAGTACATAATAAGAAATAAAAAAACCATCTCTATCTCCTTTAAAAAGTGTCAATCTGATTGGTTGATTATTACTCTACTCTATCTCTGATATATATTCATTTTTTTAGTTAGGATGGATATTACTATACATAATTAGGATGATTATATTCCCAGTTAATATTGGGATGTATACTCACATTCATAATTTCGTTTTATATAAACAATAATAATTATGGATGATATTCACATTATATGTTTTATTGTGAGAAACTTGGAACTAGTTAGTAGGATCACATGTTGGTAGTGTAAAACCTAGAAACATATATCAAAATCACAGGTTGGAAATATTACCAAAATGTTTAAACTTGTTAATTTTCTAAAGTTGGCAGCACATCTAACATATAAATGATTTATAGGACTATATGTTCATAATGAGCCCAAATAAAATATTCTTAATAATTTCAAATGATGGAAATAAACCAAAACAAAACATCTTCCTTAGATCCATTTTTTGACGGGAAACCAATCAAAAAATCATTTATTAAGTTATTGGTTGGATGAAAAGTCAATATAGATAATTTATCATAAATCATTCGATAGTGGAGATCCAATAAGGGAAATAATTTTGGTTTTCATAGGTTGAAAATCCCCGCACCCAATAAATATTCACTAGTGTAGTTGGATAAATATTCTAATCAGTTAGTCAATTAATTCATGGATTGTATAAAAAACATAATTTCTATCATGTAATAAAATTTAGTTAATATCAATTCAAAAATTCTATGAAAAATCACACTTAGGGAAGTGTGTCACCCAAAACTATCCCTTGGATAATTACCCAATACACCTCAAAATCAAGAGTAATAAAATAATAATATTCATGATCTCGGTTAATATTAATGATTACATCATATGTTTTGAGTATTCAAAATCACTTGGCGTGTCCGAACTATAATTACCCAAATAATAATCATCTTTAAATAACTAAAATATTTCCTCATAAAAACTTTTTTGTATGGTTTACTATAGAATCCCATAAAAATACTTTTACGTTTCACAATAAATTTACCAATTTTCTTCTAAATATAGATTTATAAACCTAGAAATAGTAATGGGATATACATATTTATGAGTATAACATGTAAACAAATAGACTCCATAGTCTTAAAATCAAAAAAATAAGAAATCTCAATGAATAAAGACAATAAAAATTGAGAGAAGCAATTGAAATATTATATAAATCTTTAAAAAGAGAGAAATAACCATTTTTATTGTAGTGGTAAATGATGAAGTGAAAATGATAGTGTATTTATAAAGAAATGTTATCATTTTAATTTATGATTATCTAAAAATATTTTTATCTTAATTATTACCATTATCCAATAACATATTGGGTCATTATTATAATTGGTTATGTAGATGCAATTAAGTGAAATTACTAATTATTTTATGATATAACTAGAATTTTATTATTTTTATAGACAAGAAATATATTTCCTTTAATATATGTTTAATAAAAAATATATAAGAATTAAATAAAATTTAATTACTAGAAATAAAATATTAAAATACATTTTTTAATGATTATATTCTTATTATGAGGTCCTATGTAATTTTTATAATGTTTATAATGATTATTTTGTTATAAAACTACTAAATTTATATTAGGAAGGATTTTGATTTAAATGTTAAAAGTATAAAATTTATTGAATTATTTTGATTGAATAAAAAAAAATTCAGATTTGGTGAAACAAAATCAGCATTTGGTAATTTTTTTGGGACTTTTTAAAAAAAAAAATTTGGTGAAAGAGTGAATATATTCATTTTATGAGATCTAAATATTTATTATATTATAATTATATCACAATTTTGTTTAAAAAATGAATATTTAGACAAAAAAGACCATATAAATATTTTATTTCACAATGATTAAAATATTTTTCAAAATTTTTCATCATTTTAAGATTTCATTTCAAATATATAAATATGATTTCAAAATAATAATTTGAATTTATAAATTTATACTCTAATTTTAAGATGCAAAAAATTCGATTTTTGTGATAAAAATTATATTTTGGTTTGTCTACATTAAATTGGATGGTTAGCTGGGGAGTTTAGGTTTTCAGAATTCATGGGATGTTTCACACTCTAACACGTTCATCAATAATATCTGATTTGTTTTTTAAATTTATTTCACCCACAAGTGGATGGATTTTATATTGAAATAACAAATTTATTAACCATTAAAACCACTCCCCCATGTATAAATACCCCCATTACCAACTTAATTTCCACACCCAAGTATTTGATTATGATTTATTTCCCAATATCCATCTATAGCGGTTATCGAAGGTGGTTACCAGGTTACAAGGTGTTCATATCATGATTTAAGAAGAGTCCTCTAAATTTCAATTATCTTATATCCTTTTCAAGTTCTATACTTCTGTAATATTGTATTTTTTATTTTATTTTATTATAATACCAATATTTTTATTACATGGTATTATCTTACAAGTGAGATTTTTGAAATTCATGTTTATTTATTCTCTATCATTATAGCCATTTCCTATTCCATTACAATTCTAAAAAAAGGTTATTCATCCCACTATTCCGATTAATATTTCTAGCTTTATTAATTCATTCTCAATTTAGTGTTAAATATTACCCTGAATCATTTTTGTAACTTCCTCACTATGTTTTATCATTTAATGATCACAAACATATTTATTATTCCACCTTCATAATACATTTTAATTCTAATTTTTCACCATACCAATAAAGCATCCGATATTTGATTACAAAATTGTGAGTTGTTTTTGAAGGAATAATATTTCATTCAGGAAATGTATGTTTAATAGTTTTACCATGGGTAAGTAAACCCCAAAATAGAAAATTGATATTTTAATTTATCATCACATGTTTTATGATAATGAGCCTAGCTACCCACCTAGTTTGGAACTCATGAGGTATTTTATTTTTATAATTCAGATGCACTATATGATCCATAATAAAGTATCAAAATATATTTAGTGTCATTTACATTAAATTTATATCCCCATTCCATGAATTTAATAATGGAATATAATTTTTCATCCTTTCTTCAAATAGAGTATTTCATTTTTCAATGAGAACATCCTTCCTATAACAACCCATACTTTACATACATTTTTAATACTTCAAAATTGAAGCATACTTATTAAAACATATAACAAAACCAAGAAAGGACCGTATAGGTATAGTGTTTTTAGAAACTGGGAAACATAAAAAAATGGTTCATAAAGCGTCTACATTGTCTCCCATTTAGTTCATCATATCTATAGTACCTTTTGGAATATCTTACTTAATAACCTTCTCCCTGATCTGGGGAAAGAAAACATACAAAAGGGTGAGCTCCAATTCTCAGTAAGGGTAAACAAAAGAAATATCAATCACATCATACTCATATGAACAAAACATTTTGGAAATATTACCCTGCAAAAGAGATCAGAATTTCATAACATGGGATAAATCATGGTAGTGAAATGTAATCCAAATAATCATAACTTAAAACATGAAACTATGGGGCATACACACATAATCATAGAGAGTCATTTCTTATTATTCAAGACTCATGGCCAAGACTAACTTAGTGAACAAAGTCCATTTCTGAACCGAGTTCACTCCTCGTTTCAGTCATGTTTCACTGAACCGGTTTAACCTGCCGATCCAGCCATGTCCATCTCATTAGATATAAAATCTTTACCCAATTCATTGGAGGGAGATATAGGTCCCACCCATCTCATAATGATACCATTCTTATGTGTGCCACAAAATCATAAACCATACATCAGAGCATAACCCATGTAATAAAAATCAGATTCTTAAACATCGTGACATCATAAAACAATTAATATAAGATAAAGGAATACATAAAAATAATTCCCTCACAACACAATCAAATAAATGTAATAATATGGATAGAAACAGAACCCTTTATTATCTTATATGGAAAACAATTTTGATAAAACACTTGAACTCCATGCTTGAGGAAAATATCCTTTCTACTTCAAAAACACTTTTCCATTCTTAACATGTCATACAATTCTAAACTAAAAGAAGTTGATTAAAAATAAACTTGAAAACTTGTAAAGGAAGTTTCATGGAAATAATGTTTTACAAATCCATTCATTTCGTATAAGTTAAAAAAACATTCTTCTCGTACTTTTGTCGGAAAAGGAAAAAGGTACCTCGTACGAAAGACGACAAAAGATTCTTTTCATATCCTTTAATAAAAACTCAACAAAGGGTAAAATTGGACTTAAACAATTATAGGTGGATGGAAAAAATATTACATATTGAGGGAACATGGATGTGGATGATAAAATACACCCTAGTAAATACCAAAGTATAAACAATCCCGGATAAAAATGAGATTGTGATATTTCCCTTACCTTAGGTCCAATTTGCTTTGTAAGTGTCCGAACCTCCTGTATAATGATTTAAATAATATTATTGACTTATTCCAGAATCATAAATTTTTTTATGATATCATATATGGTCATATTATTGGCTTCTTATTAGTAATATTTCATTACTACTTGTTATTCAGGTGTTTATTACTTTTTGTTCTTATGCGTGTTTTGTCGAATAAATTTTTATTTTTATTTATAGGTTATAGATACCAAATTTACAGAATTGTATTAGTGTAATATATATCATATTAATTCATTCAATTCATTTATATAATCATTATCCTATGAAGATCATGTAGAACGATTCGCATCACATCGTGGAGACGGTATTCCGTACGTACGCACGAGCGATGATATCATTCCCATGATGGTGGAATTGTATGGGAGTGTATATATACTATTTCAGAATCAATATCACTTTACAATAATCATATATAGTTATTATATACACCATTATACCCATCTATGTAAGGTGGTGGTGGAAAATAGATTACACCACGACGTGGAGACGGTATTCCGTACGTACGCACGCGCGGTGATTTCGTTTTTCGTAGGATGGATAGATGGTGAAATATGGTTGTTTAATAATAATAATAACATATAAGTATATGAGTTATACTTATGTTATTACTTCATAATGAAACAACTAAATAAGAATAAGCGGAAGAAGAAATAAAGATGAAAGAATCAGTAACAGACATTTCCTCTTCTTTGAAGCGCTTCTTTGAGACCTCCTTTTAGGGCACTAAAATTGGTCTTTGAAGAAGACCAGGACCTCTAGGATGTCTCTAGGGAAGTGGATAGAAGAAATTGTTAGGGGTTGGATGATCTTGAAGGCTCAAAGTGGTGTGAGGAAGAGAGGGAGGATGTGCCCTTTTATAAGGGACGAGAGGGGCACCTTTGGAATAACTAAAAATATTATTTTATTATAAATCCAAATTCGGTTTTAAATAGCTCCAAATTGATTTATTTCAAAGATAAGGTGGGGATGGGTCGAAATACTCTCATCCAATATAATTTATAAAAGTTTAGGTTCCTATTGTAACCTTATCATTTATATTTAACATTAAGTTAAATAATTTTACTTTTACCGCATCTTCTTGTGTTCTTACACTATAAGGTTAATTAACTTACTATAACAAGCCAAAAGAACCCCAAGTTGTTTATTATTAATATATATAACCTTATCTAAGTCATTTGGCCGAACCATAGATTTTTAGTAATAAAATAACAATTAATAATATAATATTCCTTTTAAAAACTATTTTATGTCAATTTTGACACTATTTAGTAATTGATTTTTTTGAAAATCATAACAGAATGATTAGTTGGAAAATATTTAATTAAATCAATAATAACATGTCATATTAACATATAAAATTATTGTAATTCATAAAAAGTCTCAAATTAAATTTATTTGGGTATTTATAACATAAATTATGTCAATATTTCATTAATAAGATAATTATTGCATCATTATTGTGTCATAAATAAATTAAATTATTTTAAGTCTAAAAATTATAAATAAAATACCATTATGTTGGAAATATTTTTATATATCTAATGAATATTTATAGTCGAATTTCCATTATGTATAAACCTATATTAAAAATAATTTACTTATTAAACATTGATTTTAACTATTTTAACCCTTCTTTAAATAAATTAATAATAAATGTCCTAATCTAATCCATGTGGGCGTAAATGGTCATATTTTATTCCTAAGGTTTTTTTTGGTCGAATTACACTTATCCAATAGAATTAGGACATGTGTTAGGGTAATAATAATAACACTTTTACCCTTAATTACCGTATTTACTTTTAACAGTGGTAAAAAAAAAGTAAAAAGTTACTATTCACAAAATATTATTTTCATCCCATTGAACCAAATTTTAGTCCTTAATATTAACCATGTCTCTCAGATTTTCGAAATTTCACTCACAGAAGCGGTAAGATTAAGTTGTATGAAAAATTTAGTTTTTTTAACTACCACTTAGTGGTTTCACTATTCATCAAAAATTGATAGTTTTCAGAAATATACCAAAATTTCACCCTAGGCTAATTTCGATATTCCGAATCCAAAAATGAAGTCCATTTTGAAAAATAAAATTTATACAATTTCAAAAAGTGGTTATTACTATTCATAACGGCTAGTTTTATTAATATTTTAATAGCATATCATTGTTTAGTGAAACTCTGTATTGCATACGACACAAGCTATTGAGGAAGGCCACGGTTGCTTGTAAAGCAAGTAAAGCTAGTTTTGTGTGTAGTGAATGATTCCTTTGATAAAAAAAATATTTCTCAAAGTCTCGGGCGTTACATTCTACCCCCCTTAAAATGAATTTCGCCCTCGAAATTCGTCACATTGTAACAAAAAGATGAGGATACCTCTCCCTCATCATATCTTAAAGCTCCAATGTAGCTTCTTTTAATTGGTGGTTCCTCCATAAAACATTCTCTAATCGAGTGGTCTTGTTTCATAGGACTTTTTCGCTACGATCCAGAATCTTTATCGGCTGTTCATCATAAGAAAGATCTTGCTCCAGCAGTACAACTTCTGAGCTGAGTACATGTGAAGGACCAGGTATGTACTTTCTCAGGAGAGATACATGGAACACATCGTGAACTTGAGAGAGATTCGGTGGAAGCACCAATCAGTATGCTACCTTTCCAACACGATCCAGTATTTCGAAAGGACAGATATATCTAGGGCTCAACTTCCCCTTCTTTCCAAATCTCATGACCCTCTTCTAGGGAGATATTCATAAGAACACTTTATCACCCACTTCAAACTCTAGGTTTTTTCTTCAGTTATCATCATAACTTTTCTATCGACTCTAAGCTACTCTTATGTGTTGTTGAATAGATCAGACCATTTCTACCATCTCATCAACAAGATCAGGTCTTAATAGCTTTCTTTCCCCTACTTCATCCTAGAAAGTTGGAGTCCTGCATTTCTTTCCATAGAGAGCTTCATAAGGAGCCATCTTAATACTGGAGTGAAAGCTATTATTATAAGAAAATTCCACCAAAGGTAGGTGTTGATCCCAACCACCTTGGAAATCCATAGAGAAAGCTCTCAACATATCTTCTAGAGTTTGAATTGTTCTCTCAGACTGACCGTCTGTCTGAGGATGATAAGCAGTGCTGAAACTCAACTCTGTATCCAAAGTATACTGAAGACGTCGCCAGAACATCAAGGTAAATCTTGGATCCCGATCAGATATAATAGAAAGTGGTACTCCATACAATCATACCACTTCCTTTACATATTTCCTGGAAAACTGATCTAGAGAGAAATCCTCTCTAATAGCAATGAAGTGTGCAGACTTCGTAAGACGATCAACTATGACCCAGATAGCATTATTTCCTTTGGATGTTTTAGGAGGTCCTATGACAAAGTCCATAGTGATGTTTTACCATTTCCATTCGGGTATGGGTAATGGATGTAACATCCCCTTAGACTTCTATCTCTTAGCTTTAACTTGCTGAAAAACCAAGCATTGAGAGACATATTCAGAAACATCTTTTTTAATTCCATCCCACCAGAAGTACTCTTTCAGGTCCCTATACATCTTCGTGCTTCCAAGATGAATAGATAATGAAGAACTATGAGCCTCATCCAACAGCTCCTTCTTTAATTCTGGGATGGGAGGAACACAAACCTGATTCCTGAACTTTATTATCCCATCACAATCAAGGTTGAATTCAGGAATATTTCTCACCTTCTTTTGTAACTCGACATCTTATTTCTGTGCCTCTTTAATCATCACATGTATAGATGGTTGAACATTCATTTGAGAAAGGTACGATTTTCCCCCTTCCATTAAAATTCCAAGATCCATCCTTTGTAAATCCATAAATATTGGATCTTTTGTGATCCTCATCATGGATAAGCTAGCATGTTCTTGTAGACTTAATGCATCTGCCACCTTGTTTTCTTTCCTATGGTGGTAATGAATTGAGCAGTCGTAATCCTTAATCATCTCTAACCATCTTCTTTGGCGCATATTCAGCTCCTTTTGTGTGAAGATATACTTTAAACTTTTATTATCCGTATAAATGTCACACCTTTCTCCATAAAGATAACTCCTCCAAATCTTTAATGAAAAGATTACGGCAGCTAACTCCAAATCATGTGTTGGGTAATTTTGCTCATGGATTTTCAACTGTCATGAGGCATAAGCTATCACCATATCATTTTGCATAAAAACACACCCCAATCCCTTCTTGGATGCATCACTATAAATCACAAACCTTTCTCCACTACAAGGCAGTGTGAGCACAGGTGCACTGGATAACCTTCTTTTCAACTCCTTGAAATTCTCTTCACATTCTTCCTTCCAAACAAACTTAACTCCTTTCCGAGTCAACTTGGTGAGTGGATTAGATAATCGTGAAAAATATTTCACAAAACGTTGATAATATCCAGCCAAACCAAGAAAACTTCGGATCTCAATTACTGTTGTTAGTCTTGACCATCTTTCGATAACCTCTGTTTTTGCTGGATCCACAGATATCCCCTCTTTTGAGGTTATGTGACCCAAAAATGAAACTCTCTGAAGCCAAAATTCACACTTGGTAAATTTTGAAAAAAGATTCTCCTTTCTCAGGGTCTTCAATTTAATTCTCAAGTGATATTCATATTCTTCTTTTCTCTTTGAATAGACAAGAATATCGTCTATAAAGACTACCACAAGTTGATCATGATAGTCTCTAAAGACTCTACTCATCAGATCCATGAAGATAGCAAGGGAATTAGTAAGAACAAATGGCATCACTATAAATTCATAGTGTCCATACCTTGTACGAAAAGTCGTCTTTGGTATATCCTCCCTTTTTAACCTTAATTGATGATACCCAGAACGAAGATCAAACTTGGAAAAGTATTGAGCTCCGCATAGTTTGTCAAATAAGTCATCAATGTGCGGGAGAGGATATTTGTTCTTAATAGTGATCTTGTTAAGTTCTCGATTATCAGTGCAGAGTCTCATTGATCCATATTTCTTCTAAACAAATAGAACAGGTTCTCCCCAAGGTGACGAACTAGGGCGTATGAATCGCTTATCAAGATTCTCTTGTAGTTTCTTCTTCAACTCCTGCAACTCAATTGGGGCCATTCTATAAGGTGTCTTTGAAATAGGCAAATCACACGGTACGAGTTCTATTGAAAACTCAACTTCACGATTTGGTGGAAGACACGGAAATTCCTCCAGAAAGACAGCATCAAACTCCCATACAATGGGCATATTATTAATCATGAGTTTCTCACAAACCATTTGAGATAAATAACCCTCATTTAGTGGATTCAAGACCCATAAGATGGAATAAATTTCCACCGGAAGGTTATGTTCATCCTTGCATCGATAAACGATCATAGATTGATCTGGAATATGAAATGTGACTTCCCTTCTTTGGAAATTGATATGAGGTCCATATAAAGAAAGCCAATCCATGCTAAGAATCATATCAAATTCCACTATAGGAAGGATCACAAGATTTTCAGGAAGCACTTTCCCACAAACGTCAATCAGGAAATAATTATAAAGTTTTGATGCGACTGTTGTGCCATTAGGTGTTGTCACAGCTAACTCAACATCTAATTGTTGAGGTAATACGGTGATACCCTTAGAAAAATCTTCGGAAATAAAAGAGGGGGTGGATCCATAATCAAATAAAACATTTTCTACTTTAGAGTGGATGGTAAGTGTACCTTTCACGACATCGTTATCGTACTCCACATCGCTGATAGAAATTGCATGTGACTTTCCTTTTTTTCTTTAGCCATAAGATTTTGTTGATGTCGATCATCATCAACAACCCTTGGATTATGGCATTTATTGGCATAATTCCCTATCTCCTTGCACTTGAAACATTGATGTGTAGTAGGTTCATTCTGTGTGTCCCTTCCTTTGTTTGCATCATTAGAAATCTTCTTCCCATCATTGCAGCATTCAAATGTCTGACGACCTTCCTTTCCACATTTGAAACATTTACTTGTACATTTAAGACAACTCCCTCCATGTTTCTTTCCACACTTTGAGCATAAGGGAAAGCTCATCTTCATTTTAGTGTGCTCTTTAGAATTTCCTTTGAATTCCATTTTCCTCTTCTTATCAATCCCATATGACTGATGGGTTACTCCAATATCCATCTCGACTTTGAGAGCACATATAACAATTTCCTCATAGCTATTGAAGTCCCTTATGGCTAAGGCCCTTCGAAGACTTGGTTTTAAGCCACTAAAGAATCGATCAATATTACTCTTAGGTTGGATAATAATACCAGAAGCGTACCTTGCAAGTCTTGTAAAATTTGCATCATAGGTACCAACAGATTCATCATCCTTTTGCTTCAGTTCAAGAAACTCCTTCTCCATATTTGTTCGGATAATACGAGGGAAGTACTTATTGAAAAATAAGTTCTTCAACTTGTCCCATTCCATGGACTCAATTTCATATCATTGCCTCGTATTCTTGATAAGATTCCACCATTGATCAACATAACCTTCCAAACGATGCACTGCTAAGATGACTTTATCATGTTCAGAACATTGAAGAACTGAAAATATCTTTTCAGTAGTACTAATCCATTGTTCAGCAACTAATGTATCAGTAGACCCACTGAATAATGGCGGATGCTGCCTCATGAAGGATTCAATAGAATGTTTCTCCTTCCTTTGCTCATTTGGAAGTCCTGCATGATTCATAGCTTGAGAAAGTTGTGTGAGCATGGATACAAGATTTTTCATTCCAGCTCCCATAACGTTTGGTTGCTCAGGTGGACAATCATTGCATTACCCGTCGGATTCCGCATTAACATGGTTCCTTCGGGTTCCAGCCATTGACTAAAACCAAGAACAATAGTGTGAGAAACACTAATTATAATAGAAAACCCACATAATCAAGATTAAAATTTCACACTTAAGGTGTTATCCTAGGTTATTCATGGCCATTTATAAAACACTAAGACTGTGATCTATGCTTAGACTTATCCTTAGGGTTCTTACGAAGGCTTTCACATCCTAGTTTCCAAAGGTTGACTATACCTTTCCTCTGATACCAACTATAATGACCCATACTTTACATACATTGTCAATACTTAAAAATTGAAGCATACATATTACAACATATAACAAAACCATGAATGGACCATATAGCTATAGTGTCTTTAGAAACTGGGAAACATAAACAACTGGTTCATAAAGCGTCTACATTGTCTCCCATTTATTTCATCATATCTATGGTACCTTTTGGCATATCTTACTTAATAACCTTCTCCCTGACCTAGGGAAAGAAAAAATACAAAAGGGTGAGCTCAAATGAATAGTAAGGGTAAACAGAAGAAATATCAATCACATCATACTCATAAGAACATAAAATTTTGCAAATCTTACCCTGAAAAAGGGATCATAATTTCATAACATGGGATAAATCATGGTAGTGAAATGTAATCCCAATAATCATAACTTAAAACATGAAACTTTGTGGCATACACACATAATCATAGAGAATCATTTCTTATTAGTCAAGACTCATGGAAAAGACTATCTTAGCGGACAAAGTCCATTTCTGAACCGAGTTCACTCCTCGTTTTAGTCATGTTTCACTGAACCGGTTTAACCTGCCGATCCAGCCATGTCTATCTCATGAGATATAAAATCTTTACCCAATGCATTGGAGGGAGAAATAGGTCCCACCCATCTCATAATGATACCATTATTATGTGTTCCACAAATCATAAACCATACATCATAGCATAACCCATGTAATAAAAATGGGATTCATAAACATCATGACATCATAAAACAATTAATATAAGATAAAGGAATTCATAAAAATAATCCCCTCACAACATAATCAAATCAATGTAATAATAGGGATAGAAACAGAACCCGTTATTATCTTAGATGGAATATAATTTTGATAAAACACTTGAACTCCATTCTTGAGGAAAATATCTTTTCTACTTCAAAAACACTTTTCATTTCTTATCATTTCATACAATTATAAACTAAAATAAGTTGATTAAAAATAAACTTGAAAACTTGTAAAGGAATCTTCATGTAAATAATGTTTTAAAAATCCATTCATGCCATATAATTTAAAAAAACATTCTTCTCGTACTTTTGTCAGAAAAGTCAAAAAGTACCTCGTACGAAAAACGACAAAAGATTCCATTCATATCATTTAATAAAAACTCACCGAAGGGTAAAATTGGACTTAAAAAATTGTATTTCGATGGAAACAATATTACATATTGAGAGAACATGGATGTGGATGATAAAATACACCCCAATAAATACCAAATTATAAACACTCTCGGATAAAATGAGATTTTGATATTTCCCTTACCTTAGGTCCAATTTGCTTCGTAAGTTTCCGAACGTCCTGTATAATGATATAAATAATTCTATTGACTTATTCCAGAATCATACTTATTTTTATGATATCATATATGGTCATATTCTTGGATTCTTATTAGTAATATTTCATTACTACTTGTTATTCGGGTGTTTATTACTTTTTGTTCTTCTGCGTGTTTTGCCGAATAGATTCTTATTTTTATTTTTAGGTTATAGATACCTCATTTCCAGAATGTTATTAGTGTAATATATATCATGTTCATTCAGTCAATTAATTTATATAATCATTATGCAATTAAGATCATGTAGAACGAGTCACATCACATCGTGGAGACGGTATTCTGTATGTATGCACGAGCGATGATATCATTCCCATGATTGTGGAATTGTTTTGGAGTTTATATATACTATTTCAGAATCAATATCAATTTACAATAATCATATATTGTCATTATTTACACCATTATACCCATCCAAGTAAGGTGGTGGTGGAAAATAGATTACACCACGGCGTGGAGACGGTATTCCGTACGTACGCACGCGCGGTGATTTCGTTTTCCCTAGGATGGATAGATGGTGAAATACGGTTGTTTCATAATTATAATAACATATAAGTATATTAGGGATACTTATTTTGTTACTTCATAATGAAACAACTAAATAAGAAGAAGTGGAAGAATAAATAAAGATGAAATAATCGGTAACAGACATTACCTATTCTTTGAAGCGCTTCTTTGAGACCTCCTTTTAGGGAACTAAAATTGGTCTTTGAAGAAGACCAGGACCTCTAGGATGTCTCTAGGGATGTGGAGAGAAGAAATTGGCAGGGGTTGTCCGAGATTGAATGCTCAAAGTGGTGTGAGGAAGAGAGGGAGTAGGTGCCCTTTTATAAGGGAGGAGAGGGGCACCTTTGGAATAACTAAAAATATTATTTTATTATAAATCCAAATTAGGTTATAAATAGATCCAAATTGATTTATTTCGAAGATAAGGTGGGGGATGGTTCTAACTCCTCTCATCCAATAGAATTTATACAAGTTTAGGTTCCTATTGTAACCTTATCATTTATATTTAACATTAAGTTAAATAATTTTACTTTTACCTTGTCTTCTTGTGTTCTTACACTATAAGGTCAATAAATTTAATACAACAAGCCAAACGAACCCCAAGTTGTTTATTAT
The DNA here is from genome assembly GCA_963277665.1 of Viscum album. NCBI lineage: Eukaryota > Viridiplantae > Streptophyta > Magnoliopsida > Santalales > Viscaceae > Viscum > Viscum album. Next base: position 1,210,120,919 of record OY728153.1, on the reverse strand, counting down.
TAATATATATAACCTTATCTATGTCATTTTTCCAAACCGTAGATTTTTAGGAATAAAATAACAATTAATAATATAATATTTGATTTGAAAACTATTTTATGTCATTTTTGACACTATTTAGTAATTTATTTTTTTGAAATGCATAACAGAATGATTAGTTCAAAAACATTTAATTAAATCAATAATACCATGTCATATTAACATTTTAAAGTATTTAAATTCATAAAAAGTCTCAAATTACTTTTATTTTGGTATTTATAACATCATTTATGTCAATATTTCATTAATAAGATAATTACTGCATCATCATTGTGTCATAAATAAATTAAATTATTTTAAGTATAAAAATTATAAATAAAATACCATTATTTTTGAAATCTTTTTATCTTTCTAATGAATATTTATAGTCGAATTTATATTATGTATAATCCTATATTACAAATGATTTACTTATTAAACTTTGATTTTAACTATTTTAACCCTTCTTTAAATAAATTAATAATAAATGTCCTAATCTAATCCAAGTGGGAAAAAATGGTCATATTTTATTTCTAAGGTCGTTTTTGGTTTAATTACACTTATCCAATAGAATTAGGACATGTTTTATGGTAATAATAATAACACTTTTTCCCTTAATTACTCTATTTACTTTTAATCGTGGTAAAAAAAAGTAAAAAGTTACTATTCACCAAAAATTATTTTCATCTCATTGAACCACATTTTAGTCCTTGATATTAACCATGTCCTTTGGATTTTCGAAATTCCACTCACAGAAGTGGTAAAATTATGTTTTATGAAAAATTCAGTTTTTTTAACTACCACTTAGTGGTTTCACTATTCATAAAAAATTGAAAGTTTTCAGAAAAATACCAAAATTTCACTCTAGGCTAATTTCGATATTCCGAATCCAAAAATGAAGTCCATTTTGAAAAAAATTATAAAATTTCAAAAAGTGTTTATTACTATTCATAACGGCTAGTTTTATTAATATTTTAATAGCATATCGTTGTTTAGTGAAACTCGGTATTGTGTACGACGCAAGCTATTGAGGAAGGCCGCGGTTGTGTGTAAAGTAAGTCAAGCTAGTGTTGTGTGTATTGAAAGATTCCTTTGATACAAACAAAACATTTCTCATAAAATTCTCGGGCGTTACACTTCCACTTCTATGTTTATTATTAGTTATTCACTAATATAACTACATTCATCCACTTAAAGGGTTTATTTGCTACCAAATTTGAAGCAATTGAAAATATATATTTCAGTATCCATATTCCTTATGGATTTCACCTTTATTATACATTTCATTATTCCTATGTAAAAATTTTAAGGTGGAAATATGATATCTATATATATTGATACATTACATCCTTTGTGTTTACAAATCCCAAAAAAATTATAATTTCATCTTTTAGTCTGTGAAATTTCCCTATGAATACCCATTAATACTTCTTAATATTGAATGGATCTCACATAGAATCCCATATATTGATTTAATGTGGATATTATTGATTATTACATGTACATGTTTAACAATATGGTGTAAAAACATTATAAATCATAATTTTAATTATGTATATTTACCATGAAAGTTATAAAATATCATCTGATACCCTTTTTAATTTCTAATTTCTTTATCTCTATAAGTTTATTTTATGTGTTTTTTCCTTATATAATACACATGAATTAATACATATGACTGGTGCACCCTAATAGTGATCAAATGAATTGGCTAATGATATGAGGTTAATTGGATGAAAGTCACATCAAATAAGGGATAGAGTTTATAGGTTATAGGTTACTCCTATGAGATATGATAATTTCCAAGAGAGAAAATTATATTCTGAATGTTTGGTATTCCAAGAAACCAAAAAATATTCATTACACATTCTTTAAATTATTATTGTCTTATTGATAATGACTGATATCACATAGCTCATTATTATTATTTCATTTTAAAATTTTCTTTATGCCAATGTTTAATGTGCTAATTTTATAACAATTTACCACAAATTTATATTCTCATATCATACCTAATGTTTTACCCTCGATGATTCCATTATGTTCTGTCTTTATTGTTTACCCCCTACTAGGCTTTATAGGTCACTTTTTTATAAGGATTATATATTTCTTCTCAAAGTTATATGAATGGGTTTCACATAATGAAATTACATGTGTGCAGAATCCTTTTGGATTTATAGAGTTTTGTACCTTGTGCTTTGTTTTAAATATTCCTAGTTCCCAAAGACATTGAATTTTGAATCATGGGAGTTTTATTAAATTAACATGATCTATTAAATATTATGTCTGTTTATAATAAGAATCTATATGTATATGTCTAGGGAATTAAATTAGGTATCATTTTTGATTTTGGTTATTTTTAGAAATTATGTTTCTTATTATCTTTGTATATAGCATATGATGGATAGAAAAAAATTCTAAAATAATTTTTTTATAATTAGTATTATTACAATACAATATTAACATCTCTAAAGAGTCCACAATCTGTCCTTTATATAGATGACATTTAATTGAAAATATGTGTTTCATAGGTTTTATTGATTTATTAATATTATAGGGATGTATGTTTTTTAAGGTGGATATGCTTTGGTAAATTCACCCTCATAAAAAACCATTAGGAAGAACATGAATGAACAGTCAGGATAAAAATACTAACTAAACAATTATCATGGATAACTTAGAATAAAACCTAGATACTCACATGTTAGAAATTACTTTTCATTTATATGTTATCCATTATATGTTCATTGTTTTCTATTTATATTTTTTTTTAAATCATTATCTTCATTTTTATTAACTTTTTAGTAAACCTATTAAAATAAAGGAAACCGTACAAACAACCAATATGCTATGAAATTTTATTTTTCCCTAATGAGATATTTAATATGATGGGAGATGAGTTAAGGAATCAAGTGTTTATGCGAAAAATTTATCACATATTATTATTTAAAAGAAGAATATAGTTGTTGTTTCAATCTTAGCAGATAAGAGAGTGGTGGAATGTCAATGAATTTCAAGAGATAATGGTGATAAATGAAAGACGATTCAATTTCCTACAAATAAAATATTTTGTGAATATGCACCCTGGAAAATGTCATAAAGGATCTTAAATATGCTTTATTTTAGGAAACTTATAGAATAAGGAATCTTTTTTATAAATAAAAATAAATTGTTCAGTTATCTTAGTGGAGTGGGAAATGGGTTAACCTAAGGATCCATTGATAGTTTAATATTATAGATGTGGGGAGCTTAAGAATTATCCATGTCAATGACCGAATCAAAATTCTAATTAAAATGATAAGAAAATGTAATTTCTAAAACCAGGGGAAAATTTATGTAATACACTATTGAGATTATTATACACCCCTCCAGAGTTATAATTGTATTATTTTTACTCAAGTTTATCAGGGATGGTTTCTAAAATTGTTGAGTCATGGCCTGAAATGAATTAAATCCATCAGGGGAATTTTTTATTATTATTGTATCACATGTTAATAATTATCATCATGAACATATTATAAATAATATTATACCACCTTTATTTGTATTTGATTCTATATTAATAATGTATTTTCTATCATTATATAAATCCTACATTCATTTTGGGTTGATGAAGTCCCAAATTATTTTTATTAATGGAATGATTTATAAGTTATCGATCTATAAGAGAAAACATTGAGTAAAAAAATTATCAAAGGGGGATGAATATAATGACCCAAAAATATATTCCCCATTAAATAATTGATCTATTTCATTACACCAATTTTTTTTATTTTTTGTAGTAGATGAATACAAATATAATTTTTCATTTGATTTTAACAATACAAATTATATGTAATATAGACTAGTACAAATTGAAATATTATAGGTATATACTAATCAAAGAATAATATATTCAATAAAACAAAATCAACAGTCTCAAATTAAACCAAGAGGTTCACTTATACCATAATGACCTTTAAAAGTAAGAGAATCATTTGGAAAATAATAAGCATTATCAACAAGTGAGTATGAACGTTTATATGTGAAGTTTTCATGGATGAAGTTAAAATGAAGGTGTATTTACAGAGAAATATGATTATTTTCATTATGATTTTCATCCTCTATGGATTATCATCATTATGAAAATTATTCAATCAGATAGTTGGTCATTATGATTATTTTCTATGTAGACACAATTTAGTGATCGTGGATAATTTTATATTATAATCAAAATTCTGTTATTTATGAAGATAATAAATATATTATTTTTAAATTATTTTTAATAATAAGTTTAAATATTTTCTAAAAATTTTATGTGGATAAATAATCTTATAAAAATAATTATAAAATGATAAAATATTATAATGAATCGAATAGGTTTTGTAATAGTGAAATTGGTTATTTTGTAAGGAAATTTCTAATTTAAAATAACTATGAATTTTTACATAAATGAAAAAAGTAACATATTTATAGAATTGTTTTGGTAAAATATATTTCATTTTTGGACTCATAATGTAAATATTTTGTTTGGTTATTTTTGGGGAACATTCCAAAAAGTTTATTTTTTGATGTAAAAGTTAATATTATAATTTTATGTGTACTATGAATTTATTACATCATTATTATGTTAGATTGAATCAAAAAAATTATTAAATAATTTTATTGTATCAAAATTTCATTTATTATGTATAAAGATGAGGTTAATTATTTTAATTTTCATTTAAAACATTACACTACAGTTTATTGAAACCGAATATTTATATTTTAGATAAAATTTATTTTTTCTTTTTTGTGAATTAAATGGTTTGTTTTAGAATTTTATTTTTGGTTTTGGAAGTCTTGGAATACCCAAACACTCATAATCATTAATTAATAAGACAAAAAGATTGGTTTAAATGGATTACACCCTTATGTGTTTTGGTTATATAATAATATAACCTTTCTTTTAACCCATAAACCATCCCTTATCATTTAAAATACCCCATTTCCCCTCCTCAATTTCCCCACCCAGGAATTTTAGGATAAGATATCTATTGATATCCATATAAAGATTTTATATAAGGTGAATTTATGGTTTTATGGATTCCCGAAATAGGTTTATGAATAAACATATCAATATACGGGTTTCCTAAATTCGCTTATTTCATTTTCACGTTCATTATGTTTATTAAAATATTATTTTAAATATTGTTTATTATACTCAGATGATTGTTATTCAATAATATTATATTCAATTTTATATGTTTTTAATGAGATATTATTTATTATCTCTCAATATGGTCATTATCCAGTTACTATGCCCAAACAATGTTTACTCACCCTCCCATCCCATTACATTTGCGAGACAAATTAGTTATTTCTCATTTCATTGGAAAATGTTAACACACATCATATTTAGAACTTCCACACTTTGTTAATAATAAAATATCACTATTACCTTTCATTATTGAACCTTCACAATCTATTTTAATGATCACGGTATCCTGTAGTCATGAAATTGTGATAATATTTATTGCAAAAATGAGTCATTTTCCAAGAAATGAAATACCCATCAGGTTAATATAAGAGGATGTGGACATAACTTGTCATTACCAATGGGTATTAACACTGAAAAAAGAAAATTTATATTTGATGAGATTATCACCTAGTGCAAGATAATAGGCCTTTCCTAACACTCAATTTGAGACTATCTATGGATTTTCAAGTTATAATTGACATACATTGAATGATTTATAATCATATATTAGAATATAAGGATTGATATATACTTTATATGTATATCTTTATTCCATAAACTTATCCGTAACTAAATCATCTTATCATTACCTTAATCGATATAATACAATTTTCAAATGGAACAATGTATTATTTCTATGTTGATTGTTGGATATTCACCAAGATAACCACATTAATCTATTGAAAAGGTTTCTTTAATACCTTATTTGTAACCAATGAACATGTTTTATTTTACTTTTCATATTCCTCAATGATTTTAACATTAATTTATATGTTAATGTTCATCTTTATATGTTTTATGGTGGAAAATTGACCTCTATATATAATTATGTATCACTTCATTTTTCCATCCTTATAATCAACAATTTATAAAAAAATATTTTATTTAAATAGATTTCCCTGTTAATAAACATGAATTCATCATCTTATTGAAGGGTATTCATGTACAAATCCATATATCAATTAGGTGGGGAAATTGTTAACTACAATTTTTACCATTTTATTTATATTGTTTAATAATTTAGAATTAATAATGTTGATTGATAGGTATTACCATAGAATGGTACAAATTTGTTTTAGATTACAATTTATTTTCCAATAGCTTTATTCTGCTATGATTTTCATATATCTTTTTTACTTATGTATTAAATATTAATTAAGATATAGAAATTTAATTACCTAATATTTGAAAAATGAAATGGGTAACGAGATGGAGTTAACAAGATGAATGTTACTCCAAAAATATAATAGAGTTTACTGGTAAGAGGTTTCTGATAAGAGATATTAGGATTCTTGGATAGGTAATTCCATTATGAATGTTTGATGCTCCATGATACCAATATGTTTTATTTATGCTTGTGATTACCTCATAAGTATTCCTTTGGTCAACAATGATATCTCAAGGGCAATGACTATTTTTTCTTAAAACATTTTTTCTTATGTCTATATTATTCTGATCATGTTATTTAAGTTTAAGGAATTTTTATTCTATCTTATCAAGACTCATGTTTTACCCATTATGTTTCATGTATTATAAATTTTCTTTCTTTACCCATTATTGGGATTTATTGCTCACCCTTTTTTGTGTTTCCCTATTTCCATAGAAATCCCAATGAATGGGGTATAAATAATAATGTTTCTTGTTTGGGTAATCCTTGTGGAATAAATGTTTTATATATGATATGTTTGGTTATAAATATATCTACTCCCCCAAATACATTGAAATTTGATTCCAAGAAGCTTTATGTAATCCATTTTACGTATTAAAAAGTATATATTTTTAGAACTATCTGATGAAGTGAAGGTATGAGGCATCTCACCAACCATTCCAGTATAGACCCATAACCCATGTAATTGTTACATAGATAACCCTATCTCTTAGGCCCCAAATAAGTATTCCCAATGAATATATGATCATTTAGTTGAAATATAATTAATTAAAAAACATGATACTCTATCATTTTTCGTTTTATAGTTATAATTTTGTACGAAAAATCAAGGTTTATAAAATAAAACCAAATTTACTTCATACAATTCACTTATATCAGGGTGGTTTATCAAAATATCATCACTAAAAAATCTCATACATGAACCCCTAATGTGACTGAATCATTAAGAGGTTAAAAAGTTGAGCCTAATATTAATAAAATTTATCCAATGATCCCACATGGAATTATAAAAAATTATCATCCCTATTAATTTATTACCACTCTAAGTGAACCAAACTCTAATATGATTTCATGACACAATATACCAATTAACCTGTATGCATCCCATGACTATCCGGATATTGTAAAAAATCATCACCAGTAATTTAATATATCACAGAAGACATTTTATAAGGATATAATCTCTTCATATTATCCTCCACTACATATCCATGTCATTTTTCTTAACATGACAGGTAGGGTGACAAATTTTTAATGCGAACATCTAATGGATTTTCACTATTTCCCAAATTGGTCACATCTATTTTAAAAATTCAAATTTAGCAAAAAAATCTACCACACGGTTAAATCACACCCATATAACCTCACTATCATCTATCACATTATATACAATCACATAATATGTTGTAAAATTCGGAATCACTAACACTAGAAATGGAATTAATTCCACTAAATTTATTTTTCAATTATTATCTAATTACAAATTAAATATTCAATTTTTATTAATCATTAAAAATATATAATAAATCCATCAATAAATTATATTATTAATTTAATTTAAAATATTCAATGAAAATAAATTATATAAAAGAAACCCATTAAATACATGTTTAAGGAAATTCCAATTCTCTATGAAATACTTCAGGCCATCTAATAACTCATTTTTATTGACTATTTGATACATATTTAGTAGGAATAATCCAATTTTTTCGATGAATGTCCTGCAAAAATAACATATTTTGGGATCGGTGCTTTATTAGTTTAATAATAAGTTATTGATTTTTTTAAAATTATCATTTTAAAATACAGATATAAAATTTATTTCAACAATATAATTTTATTTTTTATATAAATTATATAAATTAATTTGTTTTGTATAAATTTTTTAAAATAAATATATATTTTTTGTAAGTGAAAACTATGATCAAACCAAAACCACCCTAATATAATGTTTTATGAGGTTATAAACTTTGTGTCCCCTCATGATTTATATAATTATGATGTGTATCATGGGAACCTCCACTATGTCTCTAAGAATAACATTTGGGAAACCCACTATTTATTATATTTTTTCATCATGTAATCTATATTTAAAAATTCAAAAAATTAAAAAATTAAAAATATCTCTATTTTTTATGTTAATTTCATTATATATCTAAAATTTTAGGAAAATCCCCACATTTTTAGAAATATTCTTTATAAAATGTAGCCAATGTTTAAAACAATTTTTTATATAAAGAACATAAAAATAAATTAAATAATGATTTATCAAAATAAAAAAAATTCACTCCAAAATTTATAAATGAAGCATAATTGAAAATATAAATAGTATGATAAAATTGAAACCATTGTATTTATTAATATAAATACATGTAATTCAAGAGAATATATTTTTATAAAATACGAATTTATGATAAATTTAATAATTTTCAAAAAAAAATATCAATAGAATGCAACAATAATTCTATTTTAATAATTAGAAAAGTAAATTCAGTAATTATATAGAATTATTAATAAACTATATTAAATTTTTATATAATTATTTTTTTCTAAAAATTGATTTATAGAAATAGGTTTTAATATATATTATATATGATTTATTGAAAAGATAAATTTTTTATCATTTGAATTTGTTTTGGTAAAATAAATAAATATTTTTAGATTTGAAATATTGAAATCATATTATAGATAAATATTGAGAATTTTATTTAATGGTTGAATTTTTTATGGATATTTAAACATAATGTATTTACAAATATAGTATATTTTGTAACACTATAACGATATAAATCTGAACTAATGATATATATAAACATTTTCTAAAAAAGTAATGAATAAAGGAGTTAAAGAAATAATATAAATATAATATGATTAATTTAGATATTTATCTATTTAATTTTTTAACAAAATAAATATTTTATTCAAATAATATATTATTCTACTCAGTTTTCTTTTAATAAAGTATTCACATGGTTTCAATGTTTTTTCCAGTGAGTTTTAGACCGTATAAATCTCCTTGTTTAACTAAAAACTATAAAATTTAATTGGAATCAATAATATACATTATTTTTGTGTAAATTAAATATTAAATATAAAAGGAAATTTTTTATTCAAATTGTTTTTTCACTTTATTTTTTATACTTATACTAATTTATATTTTGATCACTACAAATAAAGGATTCATTTATAATTTTTTAATATTTGGAATATGTATATTCAAATTTGGAAGTAAGATTACTTTTAAAATTTTAAATAATTAATAGTTTCAATGGTAAAAATGTTTCAACACAATAAAGGGTAAATGTGTTAAAAATGAGATTAAACTAAGTTATATTGAAAAATATATCAAAAAATATTATCTATATTTTTATTTTATGTGTTTATTTAGACCCCATAATATTATTTTACTATTTTTATTGGTTTATTAAATAGTACCTTGAAATTAAATATATTATATTCTAAAGTTAGTAATATTTAAAAAGAATGAAACACCTAACATATAGTAGGTCCACTTCACCAACTCCCTTCTACATAATCGTTTACTAGTTTCTCTTATCCATGTAACGAGACAATGTCATCCGGACACTGATATATATGACATAGATGTTCTGTTCTAACCCAAATTTAAACCATATAACGATTAATTAAAGATCTAAATTAGGATACCCAAAGAAGAGATAATCAATTTAACACATTTCATCCATGTTTTATTCATCCCAACCCTCCTATAAATATTTTAAAAACATATTAATATATTTACTATAGTTTTATTAGTTATTTTATATTTTATTAGGTTAAATTAATATTTATAATCTTCCTCATTTACATATGTTGGAAGATGAAATTTTCACTCATACTTATGCATGGACTACCACCTATACAAAAAACATGTTTCATTTTCCATTACCACATAATGTAACTATTAATGATAAGGGATTCAATTTTGAAATATCATATTTTCATAATGAATAATTTTTAAAAATAACTATATAAATATGTTTATAAAATAATAAAATCAATTATTTATTGTCCCAACATTGGAGAGTGGTATAAATCCTTTATATTTGGTTTTAGAGATCTTCTATTACACTAATAAATGTTCCTAATAATTTGAGAAAGAGTATGAGGAAATCCATGTATTATTCATATCCATGAGATCTGGTTTTTTGGGAAATAGGAAGAGGAACATAGATGGATCACATTTATTATTAACCATGAGCCTCAACCTTATGTCCCTTTAATTGGTAATATGGTTTGAAAAAACATGTAAGGGGTCAAACATGACTTGGAAAACCAGTAATAAATTATAGTTATGTTTAGAATGTTTAGTGTGTATACTGTTTAACCATGAATCCTAATATGTAAAGGGTTGGATGCATTGGATTGTGAGAATTCATGGGATATTCATTATAAAAAATCTCTACAGCTATTCATGTGGGGGATGCGACACTTAGATAGTGGTGGAAAATGGGTGGTGTTTGATTTGCCCAACTAAGTGGTCAATCAATAAAACCATTTTAAAATTAGTGAAGTTATATTTTTACTCCTCCATACATTAACATTAAATCCCTTGTTTATCCTCCAATGGGAAAACAATATCTTCCCATGCATGATGATATAATAACTCTATTTGTAGAAGGTAGTCATATTTTCTTGGTATGAGATCATACTCGAGCTCCATTCATCGTGTTGGATATTTCTTCATAACATATTCTATTCACTTCCTCACATTATTAAATTATCTTGCTTCGTGTAATTTTATTTCCGAGTGATATAATATTATAAATTTTCGTGGTAATTTTCTATTTATCTAATTTCTAATTCTCTATCATAAATTAAAGGATAATGTTGTAAAAGAACTCATATAACATTATATGGTAGGTCATCTAGTACTTTTACGATTAAATATGAGTGGTTTTAATTATTTAATGTTGTGGTATATAAAAAATGTTTTGGAATTTTTTTATAAATGATTGAATCCTTTAATATTAATGAACCCTAGTAGAAAAAACAGAGATAACCATAGTATGGTCAAAGTTCAGCCACCCTGACGAGAGAAACCCTTTGAGTGGGTTTAATATATTCCATGAAATTATATTTTATTTCAGGGCCAACCTATAGACTAAGTGGATTTTTATTATTATCCAATTGGAATTACATAGTCTAATTAAATAATAATTGGTTGGTTCAGACATATCACGTGACTCTTACAAAAACTAGGGATTTTCCATTGAAAAAATGAAATATTTAATGGATGGAAAACATTTCATGTATCATGTTAATTTAGTACATCTATTATTATTATTATTAATATTAAACATTTTCTTTTTTCATTGTGAATATATCAAGGAATGTGTTTAACATGACACATCATGATTATATGACATGTGATTTTGGGGAAGTCATTTCACATCAGTTACTAGTTGTTGCAAAGTAAGTTTCAAATTGTTTATTTAGACATTAGACATGATGATTCATGTTCCCTTTTATTGAATGTTGATCATGGATACTCACATCAATGAGTGGGATTTTCAGACATGATGTTTTGTATCCCTAGGATAATATTGGGCTAATGACCCCTTTTATAGTATGAGCCACTTATGAATATGCATGGACACCTCAGTTTCATCCATCGAGTCCTAGTTTGAACAATGCATATATTTATACATATATAGAATATATATAAATACATAATAATATAAATATACAAATTTTTATATATTAGTGGTGAAATGTTTTTAGGGATATTCTAGCTTGGCCCGAAGTAGGTAGTTTCAGAGGAGTGTTCTTGTTGAACCCAAGAAGGATAAAATTAGATGTTTTACACCTTTCAATATTAATTATAACTATTAATTAGTATTTTATATTAATTGTTGGTATCATACAGTATGTCATTGGTGGTTGCCTACTATGTTTTATTGACACATTGTTCAGGCTATTGTTCTGAACTTGAACAGATCCCATGGATATAAGTAGGGAAAAAAGGAAAATATATTAACAGATGTCTAATTATCTATTCGGATAGGTTATTTAAATCAGATGACTAAGAAAGTTATTGATATAATCATGGGATAATTTTGGTCATATTATTTATTTTTAAAATTAGTATTATATGATAATCTTGAATCCCTGTTTTCCAAATTTCCACTGTGTAGAGTATTATAACATTCTAATTTTTTTATGATACAAGTTATTATTTCTTCTACCTATTTCCTTTATTTTCGTGATTAATTTTTCTACTTATATTCATTATTATATATTTCCATTGTTTATTAATTTAATATACAACAATGCTCCTCTCAGATCATGATGTTATAGTCTCACGACAACACCAATATAGACCCTCACTACTTGTTATCATCCCCTAGTATATGGGGGGGGGGCATTGATGAGTCTATATTGATAACTAGGTTATGTTAATTATGAGTGAACCAGGACCATGAAAATATACATTATTTTTATAGAATCTTTAAATTAGAAATTTAATATTACATGTGAATCATCAGAATGAGTTTTATTATGTGACTACGGAACTCCATAAAAAATTACTAAGATAATATATATCTTATTTAAAATTCTGTAGATGAAGAAACCATGAACAATATTTAATTATAAAAATATTTGTATCAGAGTATACCTGGATAAATAATTATTTAACACCAGAATGTCAATTTTAATATATAATTGTCAATAAATTTTTAATAATAAATTATATGTCATTGTTATTTAAAAATATAACTATATATATGAATTTGATAATTATTTTTTTATAAATATAAATTTACCATAATTATATTTTATCACATTTGAATAATAAGGAATCCATGGTAAGGATATGCTTTCTAAAAAAATCATCTTTGATTGAATTTTTAAAATATAAACATATTTCAATTATTCAGTTGTTATGATTACTGTTTGAAAATTTTTAGTACGACTCAATCAAAAATAAAAGTAAATAAGGTTCTAGTTCAGGTTCTCCCTTTCATGAAATTTTTATTCATAATTTATAAAAATTATAAGGTTTTCATTATCTCATTTTGAATTTCATTAAATAAATTTCCAACTACACACCATGATTTATTTCATACGATGTACTTAATTCCCAATGAATATTTTTTAAATATGCATTCATTTAATTAAATGGACTTACAGAATGAAATCATTTTATTGAATTTGATATATTTTCAATAAAATATAACCAAATTTGTAAAAGTTTATTGTAAAATATCTTTTTTATATGGATTATTATTGTTTTCATTGATATTGAAAGAATTGAATTTTATTCTTCCCTTAAAAAGCATATATTTTATTCTCATTGTGTTGTATATAAGGGTATCAAATATTATATCACATTTTCTACTATTGGGTACTCCAAACCACTTGATGGATGTTATTTTGAATGTCCAACATTATGTATGTTTTGTTGTTATGAATCATTCTCATCCATATCTATATTCAATATTTTTTTCAAGAATGATTTCTTATATACCCCAAAATCTTCTTAGAGATAATTTTATTTATCTTTACCATCTTTTGAAATGTATAAATGGAATATTTTTAATACTTTTCATACAAGTAGTTTTTTATTTTCGTCACAAATGTGTGGAATTAATATGTTTTTTTTGTTTTTCAGATGAATGGATCTTCTGGATATCATGACCATTATTTAGGATTTAAATTCATTTAAATGGTTTATGAGTTTAAATAGTAATACCAATTCTAATTATTTTATTTTTTTTGAATAAAATATTAAATATTTTCTTAATGATTTACAAAACGGATTTCACTCCACTTATGTTGTAACGCCCCGACCCGAGTAACCTAGAGTCAGTGCATTATTACATATCATTGGCATGATCTCAAGAGACAAGTCTCGAAATCCTGATTAGTTTATTATCCATGTAATTACTATATACATACATAAATTTTACATTACCTCATGATATAAATAAAAACAAAATTTTCACCTTTGATAACACTCATATATGTTGGATTATACTTTCAGGTTAATCATAATATACTTATTCACATCCTAGGAAATGTAAACATTAGAAATATGTGAGATTAAATGCTCAGTAGGGAAAAAAACACAGTGAGAACTATCATAAAGAATCATCAACATTTAAGGCGATGTATAAGACTAAAACAGAAGCATTTTTAACATAAAAATCACCATAATATAGCAATTATAAATTTAATAGTCCCATTTACTTATTCACATCAATATTCTACTACTCAAATAATCAAATTCAATAACAATAGCCAATTTCATAATGATGTAATGCATAATGATGGACATCATAACCACATAGTCAAGGCCTCATGATAAAAATACAAATAAGATTTTTTCAAGGCCATGTGCCTGGAAAATATGTTGTTTCATGATAAATAACAATGCATCTAGGAGCTATATCAGGCTCCACTCATCACTTACTAAGTCCTATGAATTCCTCATAGGAAAAAGTTGAAACATAATCGAAACATTCTTATTAAAACTAGTATATGAAATGTAAAAACTTTTACCACAACCCATGAATTGTATAAAAAATAGCACATACACAGTCAAACATAAATCATTCAATACAATATTTATCATTGTATTATAATAAATCAACCTTAATCAAGAATAACGAGGATATTGACAGAGAAAAAACTAATCAGCAAAACGTTTTAGAAAAACATCCATTTTTTCTTGATAACATTTAAAATTTTCACTATTTATCAAGAATACATTTAAAATATATATTTGAATAAAAGTTTCCCATACCACATTGATACATTTAAAAGGAATTTTAATTTTATAAAATTCATGTTCAAATAAATAAATCCATAAATACATGTTAAAAAAATGGACATTAATGAGAAAGTTTTAGAAGAATAAATCATTACAACATTTAAAATGATATTTCAGTTAGAGCTAGTAACCAAAAGATAGATGTTTGAATACAAATAATTTAGGTAATCAAAACCTTATAATATCATGAGAATAAATGGATTCATGATATACTATGTAAAAATACAGTATATACATCATATACAATCGAATTGGTGTATTACAAAAAAGAAGTTTCAATGGAATGTTAATTGCGATGAAATCCCTTATAAAGACAATATCCATAGGTTAAGGAAAAATAAATTACATAATTATGTGTGAAAAAATATAAATACAGTAAATATGATTAGATATTTAGTGTAAATCAATCAGACTACATTCACATACATTCTTGTAAAAAGAACACCAATGACTTGGATGTTTAAATCAATGAATGAAAATAGAGTTAATATTACTCTTATAGAGTTCATATAGATGGATTGAGACTTTATAAATGGATTTATTATGTGTATCAAAACTATATACACACAAAGCGAAGTTTAAATTACTATATAAATAAATAAATTGTTATTTCACAAATAATCTTGGATTAAAATAATTAATGATGTTTTTGTAAAACCTAATAAGTGGGAATTGAAATAAGATATTCCCATGCCGATTTGGTATCATAAGAAACATATTCCCCATGAAATAAGGATCATAAAATTAAGTTGTACATAACTATAAATTACTGTATATTATATAAATAATACAATCATGGGTAGTACATATACCACACAAAAGGAAATAGTATCAAATATAACATGAATCCCACAGGAATAAAAAGTGAGATTAAAGTCCCATAAATTGTACTTTTCCATGACCAGTGGTATGATAACATATTGTATAATAGTTAAATATTTTTTATTAAATTATAAAATAACCAAATACGTAAATAAGATGTCATATATGATCTTCAAATATTTCTTTGTTAATAATACTTCAGTAGTATCATTGTTTCGGGTGTGAAACAATTTGTATTCATTTATATGTTTTGTTACATTAGTTAGGTTTGTTATTTATAGGATGAATGGATTCATATATAGAATTATATTATGTTATTATGAATTATTTTTAAATAATTAAATGAAAATTATTCTTGAATGGTTACGATGAGGAATGAATCTTGTCACGTTTGTGGAGAAGACAATCTGTTCGTCCGCACGGGCGGCAATATCATTCAATTGATAGTAAAATTGTATGTAATTGGATGATATATAATATATAAAGAATCATTAACATTTTCTGTTTTTTATTTACATTAATTTTTCTCATTTTCATAACCATCCAAATAAGGAAGTGTTGAATAAAAAACAACACCATGATGTGGAGATGATAAGCCGAACCTACGATTGTATGGTGAATTTTTCATTCATAGGATGGATTGAATAATGAATATGGTTGTAACATATTTATAATTACATCACAGTATGTAGAAGGTACTAGAGTTATTATTTTTCTATTGAAAAAAAATGAATGTGGAAGTGGAAGAAGAAAAGAACCCTGAAAGAGGTGGTGAAATTATTACCTCTTCTTCGTGTGCTTATTTTTTAATTGATCAAAAGGTATCCATAGATTGGCTTTATAAAAAATATATGGCCTCTAAATTTAATTTAGGGTTTTATGGAGTATATTTGAGTAGGACATGGATGATCCAAATGGCTTTAGAGGTGTGAAATTAAGAGAATGGGAAGTACCCTTTTATAAGATAGGTGTTGGTCACTTTAGGAAACTCTTGGAATATTATATTATTATATAATATGTTTTGGTTTATAATGGCTCAAAATAGATTTAATTCTAGGAAAAGGTGGGTATGGGACAAAATATCTTCAACCAATAGGTTTTAGACAAGTTTAGGTCACCATATTAACCTTATATTTTAGATTTAACTCTTAGTTAATTAATTTATCTTTTAACATGTCTTCTTGTATTCTTACACAATATGGTTAATAAACATACAATAAACGTCCAAAAAAATATAAAGTGGTTAATTAATGATATATATATATATATATATATGTCCTTTTTCTGATCCGTATATTTTTAGGAATATTATATCATTTAATAATATAATATTTGTTTTAAAAACTCATTTATATCAATTTTGACACGATTTATTATTTGGGTTTTGTGCAAGTAATAACATCATGATTACTTTGAATAAAAATCATTGAATCAACCCTGAAATGTCATATAAATCTTGAAAATTCATGGAATTCATCAATAGTATCAATTTAAATATATTTTTATATTTATAATATCAATTATTTTAATCATTCATTAATAAGGTAATGACTGCGTCATCATTCTGTCATAAATAAATTTAATTATTTAATATCTAAAAATTATAAATAAAATACTATGATGTACGAAATATGTTTTTTACTTATAATGAATATTTATAGTCTAATTTATCTTATGTATAACCTTATATTAAAATAGTTTAGTTGTTTAACTTTGAATTTAACACTTTTACATCTTTTTTAAATAAAATAATAATAAATGTCATAATCTAACCCAAGAGAACCAAAAGGATATTATTTTATTCCTAATTTTTATTTTATCCTAAATACACTTATCCAATAGAATTAAGACATGTTTTTGGTTAATTAAAATATCATTTTTTACCGTTAATTACCATATTTACTTTTAACTTTGGTAAATAAAAGTCCAATGTTACTATTAAACAAAAAATTATTTTCATCTTATGAAACTACATTTTACTTAATGATGTCAACCTTGTCTCTCAGATTTTTGAAATTTAATTAAAAAAAGTGGTAGATTTATGTTTTATGCAAATTTTCAAACGTGCCTAAAAGGTGGGTAAAAGATGTTAAAAAATTAAATAAAATTTTATACATTTAATTTTATTATAAAATGACTCTAATGAGTTACATTGAACTAATATATGTATTACGTATATATTTTGACTTAAAATTAATTAAAATAATGTAAATAATTATTTAAATAAAATTTTGGTTTTTAAACAATAACATGGTGTCTTTCTTTATTTATCAAAAATTGAATGTTTTCAAAAAAATACAAAAAATTTCCATGAAGCTAATTTTGATATACATAATCTAAAAATGATGTCTATTTTACTGAATAAAAAACATAGATGTTTCACTAATTAATTTAAAATTTATTCCCATTTTTAAAACTACTAAGTGAGTATTTGGGAAGTAAAAACTATAAAAAGATTAATATGTGTTTATGTCCAATTTAAAAGTGAAATTACATCAACTGACCAACAATTGATTAAATGATAAATATATATTCTAATTATACAGAAAAACCTTTAAAATTTATAATTTAACACATTAAATAAATTTTATTAAAAAAATCAGTTATAATTTAGTATCTTTTACTATTCATCAAAATATGGATGTGATTAGAAAAATAAAAAGAATTTATCCACCCTAAATATTTATGTTATAATTATATATAATAATTTAATTTCATAAAATTGAATATATAAAAGTGTCAATTATTAGATTATAAAGGGTTCACCATTAAAAGGTGGAAAAACTTCATTTTTTGATAAATAAATATTTTATCTGAAAAATTGAAATCAACCTTATATTATTTTTAGGAAAAAAAATTTATGAATGGTAAAATAATATGGGATATATATAAAATTAGAAATGGGGTTAGTACTATTCATAACCACTTTCTAAATGTCTTGTCTGAGAGGTCGTGGTGTGCTTATACTCAGTGTTGCACACATCGCACACTATTGTATTATTGAAAGTGAAGAGTACCGTGAATGATTGGGGTGTTACATTCTTATCTGCAATAAATTGAATGCTCACAATTTGAATATGTTATTAAAAATATATAATAAAAAATAAAATACTTTTATTGAAAACCCACATCATAAATAGTGTTAATAAATATTAGTCTTAATAAGAAATAAAGAGAAATGAAAAAGTCACCACTAAATTAGGATTTCAAATAAGAAAACATTTTTGGCAATTATAATTGGAGGAAAACATAAATATTTATAAAGTGTGATTGAGTTCATCAAACACAAACAAGTGATTGGAAAATTGAGGGTCTCAAAGCCATTACTCTATGATCAATAACATAAGCTATTAGGGTTACACCTTTTTGGGTTTGTGATCAATTCTATAATGTTAATAAAAGAATTTATTCATAGAATATGAAAAAAATACTTTATAAGTAGAGTTCCATCCTTTAACTAATTTCTACCACAAACTCATCTTTCACTCCAAACGATGAGTATCCATGATTAATTAGTGACGCCTCAAGCGCAATGATCATCATACTGAAAATCACATAATCCACAAATGATGAATTTTATATTTCCCCTATCTTTAGAGGTTAATGAAAACCAAAATGGTTAGTACAAGATAAGATGATCCCCAAAAAGGATAATCATTTAGGGAAATAAATACTAATCTTAATTTCTAAAATTAAACCAACGATACGAAATGTTCAATAAATAATATTCAATTAACAATTGTCCTTAAAATCCTTCATTATAATCCAAATTACGATTGAAACCCAAAACTCAAAAGAATTTTATTACGTAGTCTTCTATGATAAATTGTATCTCCAAATAACATCGACTTCTCTTAAAGTCACATAACTAAAATTAATTTACCTAATCACATATTATATATGATTGGTTAGTTATTTCCATAAATAACCTAAATTTATATAAGTCCACAATAAAAACAAAGATAAAAATCCACCATTACTACTCAAATGAAATCCCGTAGTATTTTATTTTCATTAGGCATATAATGTTCTCAAAAGAGAGAACGTCTTACAAAATAACATTTATCACTTAATCACCAAATTATTTTCTTATATTACGGATATCCATTTTATAAACACAATATCCCAAATCAACATATTATTGATCAATAAAATAATTTACTGAAAAATAATTAGGCACACTAACCAAATACTTCACATAGTCCAGTGGTTAGTGCTAAATCAAAGTCGCACATTTGGTGTCACTTCGATTCCCACATCACTGTCCGATAAGAAGTGTTGTCACACGGTCTGGGTGTTTTCATTTTTCTGAAACTATATTTTTTAACCTTATTAAAATTAGATAAATTCTTTAAAAAACAATAACATAATTTTACCAGAAATGTTTTCCCATACCTCACATATTCATCCGAAAATTTAATAACTTATAATTGCATAAAAATCAAGGATCATGTAATCCCAAATGATTATTTATAATTATATCCACAACAGAAAATATAATTCTTCCTCAAATTAAATTTTCACATAAAAAGCTGCAGGTTTACACATACAAGGGAATTTTCATCCAATGTAATCCCATCAACAAAGAGCAGTTATACTTTTTAGCATTTCAAAATAAATTTATTTCCACATAGGTTCCTCCATAACCAATTGGTTATCCTATATAATATGGAATTCACTCGAGTAGTCACCAGATCCCATACATTTATGGAAAATTAAGATAAATTTATTCTTGGGATAATTTTTTTTGTTCCATTTTAGTCTCTTTTTCCTTGGTAATTCATTACATTATGTCATTATTTCACAAACATAAATCATTTCTTTGTACTATTGAGTCACTTTCCTAGGTGTCTTCTTCCACATTTCATGTATGATGGAAATTGATCTTTATTTTCTCTATGGTCTCCACTATGGGTTATCTTATCATTTATCACCATTATCTTCATTTTTGAGTCCAGAAGTTGGTTAATATATATTTTGTTGATCAAATTACTGGTAAACTGATTTTGTAGGAACACAATATATTTTATGCATATCAAAATTCCATTTAATTTCTCATTTCAACCCTCATTCCCACCTTGTACATCATATTCAATGTTTGTATGGCATCATTGGAATATAGCCATTGACTAAAACCAGAAAGCATTTTGTGAGTAACAATTTCTATAAAAACATTTAGACAATTACATGGAACCTTATTTTTAATCTATAACACCTTATGATTAACCAAGGTTATCTATTCTCATATTATATTAAAATAATTCAAATCAGTTTGTAAAGAAAATGTGAATTATCTTAATTATATTCCCCGTATGTTTTGTAACCAAGACAGAAGAAAGACATATTATCATGCACTAGTTCATGTTCTAGTCTAGCTCAATGTGGTGTTTTTATGTTTTAACCCTAGTTACATCTGTTCCAGAGCCACCTCTTCTTGATCGTATCTAGACAGGGATGTATTTCTTCAAAAACCCACATAATATTTACATTAGAAAAAATTTTGTATGTTCTTCTATACTAATCCCCAATGTCTATCTTAGGGTAATGTTCTCTGATCAGAGTTTTCTAAATCTAGTTTCCATGGTTTGTACTAAACATTCTTTGATACAAACTGTAACGCCTTGACTCTAGTTACCTAGATTCAGTGTATTATTACTTAACATTGGCATGATCTCAAGAGATCAGGTCTCGAAGACCAATTAGGTTAATATCCATGTAAGTACTAGATACATACATAAATATTACATTACATCAGGAAATAAATAAAAGAAACATTTTCCCTATTTTAACACATTCATATCCATTGGAATATCCCTACAGGTTATACATATTATACTTCTTGACATCTTGGGAAAAGAAAACCTAAGAAAGTGGTGTTCTTAGATTCTCATTAGGGATAAAAATACAGCAGGAACTATCATAAATAATCATAAACTTTAAGGCAATGTATAAGAATAAAAATCGAGACTTTAAAAACTAAAAATAATCATAATATGGGAAACATAAATCGTATAATGTCATTTAATTATTCACATGGATATTCTATTATTTGAATAATCACATGTAATATCAATATCCAATTTCATATTTATAGAATGCATAATGTTGTACATCATAACCACATATTCAAGGCCTTGTTCCAAGACTACAAATAAGCTTTTTTTTCAAGCCCTTATGCCAAGACACTTGTTTTTCTCATTAGACCTACCAATTCATAGAGGAGTTATAGCAGGATCCACCTGTCACTTACTATGTCCAATGCATAACTCATATAAAAAAGGTGAAATATTATCTAAACATTCATATTAAAACTTGCATATGAAATGTCAATACATTTACCACAAACCACGATTGGTATAAAAAATAGAGTGTTCACAATAAAACATAACTCATTATATAAAATATGAAATATTTAATTCTAATAAATCATATTTAATCAACAATAATGAGGATATTGTCATATATTAAAACAATTAGTAAAAATATTTGAGAGAAATACCCCCTTTTTCTTGAAATCATTTAAATGTATTACTATTTTTCAGGAATTTGTTTAAAAGATATTTTTGAATACAAGTGTCTCATAACACTTTGAAACTTTTAAAAGGAATTTTAAATTTAAATCATTCATGTCCAAATAAATAAAACCTCAAAAAAATATAAAACATGAGCATTAATGATAAATTTTTTGAAGAATAATATTTTAATACATTTAAAATGATATTTTAGTTAGAGTTCCTAATCAAAATGCAGTCGCTTAAATACAAATAATTAAGGAAATAAGAACATTAAAAAAATTAGAAAGATTTTATTCATAATATACTATTTCAAAATACAGAATATACACAATATAAAATTGAATTGGCACATAACAGCAAAGAACTCTCAATGGAATGTAAATTGAGATGAAATATATTATAAAGAATATATACTTATGCTAATGAGAAATAAATGACATAATTATGTGTGAAAAATATAAATACACTCAATATGATAGGATATTTAGTGTAAATCAATCATAGTACATTCACACCAATTCATGTAAAACAAAACAACCATGACTAAGATATTTAACTCAATGAATATAAATTGAGTTAAGATTACGTTTATCATGTTCATATCGATGAATTGATTATTTATCAATGGAGAAATTATGTGTATCAGAAGAATATCACCAAAAAGGTTACTGTAAATTACTACATAAATAAATTAATAGTGATTTCTAACGTAATCTTGGAGTAAAACAATCAATAATGTTTTCATAAAATCCAATGAGTGGGAATTGAAATTAAATTTTCCCTTGCCGATTTGGTAACAAAAGAAACATCCACACCATGAAATAAGGATCATAAAATGATGTTTTAAAAACCCATAAATTAATGTATATTATAGAAATAATACAATAATGGGATTTACATACACCACACAAAAGTAAATAGTATCAAATATAACATGAATCTCATGGGAATAAAAAGTGAGATGAAACACCCTTACCATGTTCTTTTCCTTGATCAAGGGTATGTTAACCTCATGTATAATAGTTAAATAATTGTTATTAAATTATACAATAACAAAATACATAAATATGATATCAAATATGATCTTCTAATATTGCATTGTTAATAATACTTCAGTAGTATCATTGTTTCGGGTGTTAATTGTTTTGTTTTACTTTATATGTTTTGTTAAAGAAGCCATGTTTGTAATATATAGGAAGTATTTGATTCATATTCATAATGATATTATTATCTTAAAAATTATTTTTAAGAAATGAAATGAATATTATTCTTGAATGTTTAGGATAGGGAATGAATCTTATAACGTTTTTGGAGATAGTAATGCATACGTACGCACGAGCGACAATATCATTCAATTGGTGGTAAAATATGACGTAATTTGGCATTATATCATATATAAAGAATAATTAACAGGTTTTATTTATTATTTAAATCATTTTTAGTCATTATTATACCCATCCAAATAATGAAGTGTTGAATAACAAACTACACCACGACGTGGAGATGGTAAGCCATACAAATGCACGTATGGTGACTTTTTCATTCATAGGATGGATAGAATAATTAATATCGTTGTATGATATTTATAATAAAATAAAAGTTTGTATAATGTATTGGATTTATTATTTTTGATGCAAGAAAAAATTAAAGAGGAAGTGGATGAAGATAAGAACATTGGAAGAGATGGTGAAATTATTACCTCTTATTTAGGTGCTTCCTTTCGATTTAATCAAAATGGCTCCATAAATTGTCTTTCTGATCAAATTAATGCCTATAGGTTCAATTGGGGGTATTTGGGAGGATATTTTAGTATGGATTGGTATATACAAATCTCTTTGGAGGTGTAAAATTAACATAAGGGGAAGTCCTCTTTTATTAGAGAGGTGATGGTCACTTGATGAAATGTTTGAAATATTATTTTATTATATAATTATTGTCCATTTATAATGGTTCTAAATGGATTTATTTCTAGGTTAAGGTGGGTATGGGTCTAAAACTCTTCAACCAATACGTTTTAGACATGTTTAGGTCACCATATTAACATTATTTTTTAAAATTAACTCTTAGTTAATTAGATTAACTTTTACCATGTCTTCTTATATTATTACACTATATGGTTAATAAAATTACTATAAACTATCAAGATAACCTCAAGTGTATTGTTAATGATATATAAATATCAATATATATTTCCTTTTGTTGGACCTTATATTTTTAAGAATATTATATAATTTAATAATATAATATATGTTTTAAAAAACTCATTTATGGAAATTTTGACACAATTTAGTATTTAGTTTCTGTGAAAGTCATAACAACATGATTAGACTTAAACCAATTCATTGAATCAACCATAATATGTCATAATAATTTATAAAATTTTATAATTCATCAAAAGTATCAATTTACATTTATTTTGATATTTATAATATCAATTATTTTAATCATCCATTAATATGGAAATTATCGCTTCTTCATTGTGTCATAAATAAATTTATTTATTTAATGTCACAAAATTATAAATAAAATACCATGACGCATGAAATATTTTTCATCTTTTGAATAAATATTTATCGTCAAATTTATCTTATCTATAATCCTATATTAAAAATTGGTTTAATTATTGATCATTGAATTTAACAATTTTAACTCCATTTTAAATAAAATAATAATAAATATCCTAATTTAATCCAATTAGACAAAAAGGATCATATTTTTTTCCTAAGGTTTATTTTGGCAAAAATAATCTTATCCAGTAGAATGATGAAATGTGTTTGGGTAATTATAATAAACTTTTTTACCTTTAATTAACTTAATTACTATTAACTATTGTAAATAAAAGTCAAAAGTTACTATTAATAAAAAATTATTTTCATCTTATTTAACCACATTTGACTTAAATATATCAATTGTGTCTCTATAATTTTTAAAATTCAATTCATAGAAGTGGTAAAATTATGTTTTTTGAAAATTTGCTAATGTTCAACGAAGTTGGGTTAAAACGATAAAGAAATCAAATAAAAATTTATACATCTAATTTTATTAAAAAATGAATCGAATAAGTTACATTAGACTAATATACATATTATGTATCTATCTTGAATTAAAATAAATTAAAATAAATTAAATAATTATTTAAAAAAAATCCTGTTTTTAAACAATAATGCAGTGTTTTTGAATATTAATCCAAAATTGAAAGTTTTCAGAAAAATACAAAAAATACACCCTAAGATTATTTTGATATTCTGAATAAAAAATGATTCATATTTTAACAAATTCAAAACATATAAGTTGAATTATGTAATTTATAATTAATTCTCATTGTTAAAATCAGAAAGCAGGTTTCTAAGAAGTAAAAACTATGAAATGATTGATATGTGTTTAAGTTCAATTTAAAAGTGAAATTACTTCTAATGACCAACATTTAATTAAATTTTATAAATATACTCTAATTATACATAAATACCATTAAAATGATTAATTTAACAATATAAATTATTTTTGATTAAAATAATTGTTTTCAATTAAAATTTACTATCTTTCACTATTAATCAAAATATGCAAGTTGTCAGACAGACACTATAAATTTATCCAAACTAAATTTATATTTAATACTTCTAAAAAATAATTTAATTTCATCAAATTTAATATATAAAAGTATCAAATAGTGGATTATAGAAATTTCTCCATTAAAAGGAGAAAAAACACATTTTATGAAAAATACATCTTTTATCTGAAAAATTGAATTTTTTATTTATATTATGTGAAAGAAACACAAAATATGAATGTTAAAATTATATGAGATCTATATAAAATTCAAAAAGTGGTTATTACTGTTCATATTTTTTTTAAATAACTAGTTTCAGTGGTTGTGGTGTGCTTGAACTCAATATTGAGTACAACGCATGCTATTGTATTATTCAAAGAGAAGAGTATTGTGCAATCTTAGGGTGTTACATATGTATACATTTATATTTCACTTCAAAATTTTCACCTTAATCAAATTTTCGTTTCATGATTCCATTATTGATAATTATTTAACAAAATATATTTAAAATTTACTCTTGAAATATCATGAAATATATTGAAACTTGATTTTAGCATTATTTTTTAAACAAACATACAAAATCATAAAAGGAAATTATTTTTAAAATAAAACATTCATTTTCCACTTTATATCAAATAATATCGAACTTTAGTTAAATTCCATTAGTTATGATAAATGTATTATGTCATTCATATCCTTGTTATTTATTATCTTAAATGTATTAAATACCATTTCTATTATTTAATTTTTATTATACTCAATACTCTATATAATGTGGATACCCTATTGTAGATATATCATATTCTTGGTTCTTTATTGATTATAATTGTTCTTATATCGGCGTATAAAACATTGAAAATACCTATACCTATTAGTAATATAAATATATTATTATTACTTAATCATAGAGCTAGTTGATTATACACTAGTGAAATATTGGCTTTATATATACTTTATTCAATATAGATATATATTAATGGTTAAGACACATAGATGATGTATTGTATATCATAAATACATCAGACATGTTTATTTTATACTTAGGGCATGAAGTTATATATCCCCTCAATTAATCAGTAGGAATGATGAGATAATATAAAATGAAAATTTATTTGAGTATTCCAGCATATCTGATCATAATGTCCTATAACAAGGCCATAAAATTTGGTAAGATGTCATGTAAACAGGACATGATTGTATAAAAGATACATTCTTATAGGGACATGATGGAATGAAAGATATGATGTAATGGGTCAAAGATGGTATCATTATGATGTAAAGTATTATGCATTAAATCCATACCAAAGAAAATATCGATGTTTATGTCATTATATACATTAATTATCTATCCATAGATATTTTTATGTTTTATTATATTGAGTATATAACATATTTATTGATAATATTCACCATTAAATTACTCAATTTTTGAGATCACATGTTTTATGTTACCATTTATCATGTTTATAATGATGTGTCAAAAATAGTATATATAGAAAGATTATTATATAGGGTGAATATTTTTTGAGATCTTTATGACATATTCTTGAATATGAAAAATGGGTATAATGGTAAAAATGTTTGTTGTATCTGAAATACATTAGATTTATTTAGTAACGAGTATTCTTAATATTTAATATATCTAAATCTTAAAAGGTCTTAAGAATATAAAATACTAAATAAATTATGTTCATTTTGTAATTATGAATGGTTAAAAAAATTAAGCCTCATCAATTTTTATCCAATCTATTAGAAAGATATTATTTTTTTATTTTAAAATTTAGAAATATTATTTTGTGCAATCTCTAATAGAATCAGACCCAGTATATAATAATTTATGTTTTTAGCACCAGTTAAATTTTTTAGGACTATTGTGTTATTTTAGGTAACATTTTAGGGTTTAGATAAATATAAATTCCAGGAATTGTTTTAGATAATGGATATTTTGGATGTATAGAATTGATAATTAGTTAATAAATATACGGTTGATTATAATTTTAAGGGAATATTCTCATCTCTTTAGGACATATGCGATGATTGTTACCCTAGTAGCTCATAGCTAGTTGTCACTATATTATATTGGTATAAGATACGTGAAATTGAATCCTAATGGACTGAGTATCTTTGTAGCCTTGGTAAACTAGATACATACTTGAGTGTGGAATTACATTTTTACAAACAAATTAAAACATATGATTTTCAAGAATATAATTATTCCCTCTAAAATATGCTTCATATGATTTATATCACACTTATATGATATTTGGGTTTAAAAAAATGGGTGAACTAAAATTCATAATAAGGTCTATATAGAGTGAAATATTTTATGAATCAAAAAGTATAATATTGATTGCAATAAAAATAACTGAATATACATTTGTTGAAATAAATAATATGCGAAGGAAATGTATTAAGGGAAAATATCAATACTAAAATATCATGGATAATAATCAAAATGGAAATGTAAATAACTAAAACACGTACCATTAAATAAAAAATATTTCTATATTTATTACATGATGAATAATCAATATGTAATGGTAAATTTATAAACACACATTCCATTTAATCAATAATATGAGAATGAAATTCATCCAAAGATAACATAGTTGTGAAAATATCATGGAAAATAAGATAAAGAAAAATCAAAATGATAAGTCAAATAATTGAACACACATTCCATTTAAACAATAAATTGAGAATGAAATGAACTCAGAGATAATATCATTGGAAAACTTCATGGATAATAACAACTAAATTCGTAATAATAGAAATTAATAATTATTGGTATTCATTATCTCTTGCATCATGATAAATCCATTATCACGAATATTAACAAAATAGATTAAAAATATAGGTAGAAACCCATTTAATTCTATCTTACTAATTTTCCTAGACTACCGATGCATTGAGTAGCTATATAATTCTATGCCTCACCTATCACACCTTTTCTAAATCATTGATCACATACAGATTATTTAATTTAATTCATGAACAAAAATCATTGTTATTAAATATCTATATTTGTGTATAATATATATTTACAAATATTTCCATAGATAATGAAATAACATTCAATGGAAATCACCGTATATAAAAATGATTTATATTATAAGAATTAAAATAATACATTATCAATAATATAGATATTTAGGGAAACTTAAATGTCTAATAATCAAGAGAAAGTGAATACTTCAAGGGGACGTTAATGACAAAAAATAAGCATGAATTTGAATGTCAATACTTTAATTGATCCAAATTATCAAAAACCATATATATAGTGAATAAGGATGGTATCAATACAACATAAATGTATATGATTATGAGTAAAATATATAGTTTTTTTCATTAATGAATTAGAATATAATAAACCTATCATTGGAAACATTTGTGAGGAGAAAATATCCTTTTTTAATTTGAAAATATTATTTAAACTAAATTTTTTCAAAATAATGTGAAAATAATATTTTTAAATTAAATTCAAAACAAATAAAATAATATTAAAAAAATTGACTGGTTATTAGAGTGGGAAATTAAATAGATGTTCTATAAGTTAAAACATGTATTCTTTTCACATTACTGTTTAAACTCAAATATGCCTTGTTTGGTAAACAACATTATGATTTATTTACATGTATTTTATAAAAATGAAAAATAAATATTAATGTATGTAATAGATCATTTTTATAATGTTAAAAAAATTAAAAACATTATTATAAAACATGGTGTTTGGAGAAAAATGAATTTTGGCCACCTAGAGAAATGAAGTAACAATGTAGAAAAAACGTTTTCATAATAATTATATGTACCAGAGACTAGACAAAATGTACTATTACATAAAAAAATCATGATTAAAAATGAAGATGAAAAATATAGTTTTTTTATTATCAAATTATTAAATGATTTACATCAATGTAATATCATGAAAAAAATCACGTTTAAATTGAAATTTTGAAAGAAACCCTCTCAAATATTGTACAATTAAAGTGTGAATTAATAATGTAATTGATAATGTATATCAAATAATCGTCCATATAAAAGGATTTTATGTAAATTATATGTAAAAGAATTCATTATATATATAATATTACAATGTTGAGGAAAACCAATAATTATTTTAATCCAATGAAAACAAATTTACATATGAATTTCGTTCCAACATGATAATTTTCAAGTAAAATACCGTTGGATGAAATAATTAAAATAGAAATTCATATTAGAATGAATTATTAATTAATCATGATATAATATTTCAAATAGTAATTATATATTCCATATTAAATAAATAAGGTGCTTAACATTACAATATGCCTCAAAAAAGGGAAATTGAGACGATGTCCATTACCTCATGATTGTTTTTTGTTGAACGTACACTAACCTACAGAGTAATGGTTTTATTCATGATATTAATTAATAAACTAACCATATTAATATTTATAATATCACATATGAGCCATCATATAACATTGTAAAACCATTTTGTTAGTCGTATTTCAATATTTTCATTATTTCAAGTGTTAATTCCTTATTTTCTCGTCCATGTTTTCTAATGAAAGTCTAGATCATGAATATATTATAAAGTTAAATCTCTTAAATAATGATATTAATGTTATAATTTTTTTTCATTATATACATTTTTTAATCATTATGGAAATTTTAATATGGTGAATGGATCACATAGCATCACAGATATGGTAGGTTGTAGGTATACACGAGCGACGTTATCAATTACATAACTTGTGAAAGTGTTAGGAAGTGTTTGATATAATAACTTTGAATAAAAAATTTAATGCAAGATAAATCCCATATTTTGTTTAAATTTATCCTTATTAAATTCCATGTAAATCATATGTAAAAAAATGACTCACGTTTCTTTACGAGGTAATAGTCTTCTATACACATGAGTGACGTTATCATAATTTAAGTGTCGTGGAATGTAAGATGGTATATATGATACAACATTTCCTTAAAAATAATTATATCTCAAATATGATATAAATGAGTTAAATATATCATTTTATCCATCCTTGAATGTTGTTTATGGAAAATAATTTTCATTAGTTCATGAGGCGGTATTTCACCATGCACATGACTGATGGTTTTGTTTCACATTTGATGGAAGAGAAAATGGATATAGGTCATTAACAAAACATTATAATATCTATGAATAGTTAATATAATTTTTTATTATAAAATCACTTTTTAATAAAATTTTATGGTGGTTGATGATGAAATAAAATTTGAGGCTCATTGTATATAATTATCACTCTTTCCGAAAACATCTCTTAGAATGAACCAAAATCATTCTTAGGATGGATTTATCAACCAAAAAGGATGTCATATGTTTTTTATCGAGTAAATGTGTGTTTTCAGTAGGTATTATCTTATACACTTGAAATTTTTAGTGTCAAGAGGGTCTGATAGTGGGATACATTTTTAATGTAGGGGAGAGGACATACGTGGAATTTTTTGGAAAGATTCAATTACACTCTAGTTTTTATCATGAAGAAAGACAAATAAATGCCATTATAGACCCTTATAGGTGAGAATATCAGAATATGACCCTAAAATGTGTTTTATACAAGTTATTATTATATTTTAAATATTATCATTTTATTTAAATCCCCTAGTAAATCAATTTTACCTTAAATGTGATAATTAATTTTTACGCATTTTTATATTCCTAATGATAAAAAATAATGTTAAAAAACTTATGATATAGTTAATTATTATTAAAAATATATAATCCAATTTTCCAAACTCAATTCACATAGGTATAAGAATCTAATTTATAATTATTCCCACAAAAATGATGGGAAAGCAGGTTTCCAAAGAGAAAATTCTCAGATGTATAAAAAGTTTTAACATCAAAATTACACATCAAATTAATTACAATGAAATATATTAGTAAATATTTTATATAATTGAATATAATCTTGTTTTAATTCAATTTATATTAAAATTTATAAATTTAAAATATTTAAATGACAAATATGTTTTAAATAAAAATCATTATTTGTCATTATTCATAAAAACGGAACTTTTCAGAAGAATAGGAAAAATTTGTCACGACCCGTCCTCAGGGCCCATTCCGTGACATCCCCAAGCCCGCCTTCCATAGGCCAGGGGCTGGCGACTAGCACCAAAGGTGTAAATCCTAATAAAAAATGGAAGGCATTGCCTTTATAAAAGTAAACAACCCAACAGAGTACAAGCGGAATCAAACAATAAGTAAAGGAGTGAACATGTGTGCTGGAAAGTAAGTGGGACAGAATACAAACCCAACTGAAAGTACAACTACAACTGAACGAAAGTACAATAGGAAATACAAAAAGTTGGAAGAAAAATAGCAGCAGCTCCTGGGTCGTCCACCTCGGATTATACCTGATGGGTAGGTATAGATAGCATAGCTCCTGGATCATTCGCCACGGATACTACCTGAAGGTTAGGTACAGATAGCCTCCACAACGCTATTTCCAATCAACCTCCTCCGAGTATCATCTCGTCGTGAAGTCCACCTCCAGATAATGACTCCTCATGAGGTCCACCTCTAGGTATCGTCCAGTCCTCGAACACTCGGCCTCTGTCGGTGCTGCCCATCATTTGAAACCAACACAACGAGGTGCGAGCATAGCCCGTGCAGGGGTGAGTATATGATACTCAGTAGGGACCCCGATACCCTCAAGGTCTCACTAAATCCAACAAGGATAACCACAAAGAATGATCTCAACGGATAACCCCTACTTATGTATAATCACATAATTATACCTAAGTTATCAAGTAACCCATCTCAATCAGTAGGAAACACAAAGGTTACGATATCGGCGGATAACCGCTACCTAGTCTTATGACCATACGTATACTTAAGTTATCAAGTGAACCATATCAATCATGAGGTAAACACAAAGGTCATAGACTCAGCTCAAACCAGGATATTCATTATTGAAACCGTAACTACTGAAGATCCCCATATCTGATGAGTATAGTGATCCTGTCACGACTCCGAGGTACTGCTCACTAACTTAAGACTGCTGAGGTACTCCTCTTGTCGAGTACCACAGGTCAGCAACCCAAACACAGTAGTACTTCCCGCTGGGGTCTGCCACCCAAACATAGTAGTGCATCCCCCCTAATAGCCTATAGAGGTACTTCTCCTGTTGAGTACCACGGGTCTGCTGCCTGCTACCAGGTTCTCCATCCACCGTGGGTCTGCACCCAAACAGAGTAGTGCTCCGTACACTGGGTTATTTGACTCACTCCAAGTCGAGTCGGTCTAGTAGTCGTCAAGTCTCAGCTGGCTACACGGTCTCCATATTTCGTACGCTCGTCTCTGGGAGGGTCCGCTCCACAAGCTACAGGTCGATACTCCATGTATCAGAAGTTCCCACGAAGAAGTATCTCAAAGGACCGCCTCATCATAGGGGTCTCAACACAACAGACGACGCGTCAATCGGACGCCCGGTTTGTGAATTATTAGCCTTTTTGTCCCAGGGGCCCGGTTGGTTTCGTATAAGAACCAACCCAACCATATCACAACTGTAGCCTGAACACTCATATTGTATACTAATAGGAACTGTTTCTCAACGTGATCACCAACGCCGCTGACGGTTCGTCGAACGGACGTCCGGTCTGAAAGTTATCAGCTTTTCCGTTCCAGGGACCCGGTTAGATTTCAGGTACAATCCAACCCGACCATACTTCAACTGCATCCAAACCTTAGTAAAATTATGCTAAAAGTTCTGTCTCATCAAGAGGAATCCAACGAAGTCAATGACATGTCAATCAGAAGTCTGGAGCTCAAGTTATAAGTGTTTCAGCTCCGAGGGCCATGTTAGTTTTAGATTTGATCCAACCCGGCCATACACAATGTTCTCTGAAACCTTTAGTTTAATAAACTAAAACGACCATCTTGATCTAAGGATCACATGGCGACTGATAGTGCATCGATCGGAGGTCTGTAGCCCAAGATATGGGCGTTTGAACAGATCTGTCTGAAATTAGGGGGTTCGGGCGCGGTCCGATAACCCCCCTCGGTTGGCCCAAACCAGGTCGACCCGAACTGGGTCTGTGTCTGGCCCATTAGGGTGTGGCCCGGCCCGACCTGGTGGGTGCGGGGGGTTACAACCCCCCGGTTGAATGAAAACCGGCGCGGCTTTATGCTACGCTGCTCTTCTTCTAGAGCGGCTAAGCCGTTCCAGTTTGCCCTGCCGTCGAGGCTTAGCCGCGGCGGTTCTGTTCCGGCAGCACGCCGGCGCCGCTTTCCACGGACCACTGGATGTGCTCTGGTGGTCCGTTTTTCTCGTCGCCTTCGCTAGTGGTTCTCTCGGGTCCCGACATTCACTGTGGAGGCTTCAAATTGACTTTGTGGCCCCGTTTTTCATCACACGTCAATCCGCGCACAACGATCAACCATTGGAGTCTACAAATTGCCTCTGCGGCCCCGACTCCAACCGAAGTTTCCTTCGGCCTCAATGGCGCGGCGGGATAGCGCCACACATCCTTTCCACATTTCTCCATGTTTCTGTGTGGTGTCGTTGCACTGCACTACCTTCGTTCGAGCAACAACGGGAACAACAGCAGAAAGGGGGAGGTGGGTTGGCCATGTTTGTGCGGTCTGACCTCCTCCCATTATAATGATAGCAAGCGGGCAACAATTATCAATGATGTTCGTTAAATAAACTGGAACAAAGATTAAACCCCTACCATGAAATTAACGTCGCAAGTCATCGAGTAGCGGAAGTCAAACGTCGCGGTAGTCGGGTGTCACGGAAGAAAGGTATCGATTCTGTCGACGTCGGAAGAAGTAAAAGATCATTGTTGTCCATTCTTCGTCGAGAACGTTCTATGTTGAAGGGATGGTGTTCTTCATCAAAGAAGAACCATTATTCGTTGAATATGCGCCGTTCTTCATCGGAGGGAAGTTATCTTCTTCTTCACACCAAAGTTCTCCCAAAAACTCCAGGACGTTGTTAAAGTTTTCTCACACACCAAAATATCTAACACAAAATAATATCCCATGATATTATTTTTATTCACACCTCAATGATTTTAAAATTAAAACCAAACCACATAATTAATTAAATGAAGAGGATCATGTCATTAATTAAGGCATGTTGGGAAGAATTAATGGTGGAAGGAAAAGGTGAAGAGTTATACAAACATAAAGGAGGAGGAGATTAATGGGGAGTTGGCACGTTAACTGCAAGGGAGTTTAAGGGGTTTATAAGAAGTTCAAGGGGTTATGGTCCCGTGTGGTCCCCACCACACTAAACACTCCCATGGGAGGTTAGGTGGGTGTGGGCACCACCTCCCACATTTTCACACATGGGAAGTCGGGTGGTTGTGGACCCCACCAACAACTTCCCATGGTAGATTTTAACTTCCTTGAATATCAAAAATAAAATTGTTCACAATTTTATTTATTTCTTCCTTAAACCCCAAAATTAAACTTCTTCTCCCATGAAAACGCACCGACGGTAAAATTTTTCTTAAGAAAATACCGACGCTACGAGTTCATCAGTGCTCTCGGATTTCAATTCCGAGCAGCAGTTAAAAAGATAGGAAAACCCATTCGTGTGTTCACTGAATGTACATGAGCTAAACTTCGGAACTTGATTCTGGGCACACCGGGCCTCAGAATCTGGTGCCTTCAGAAGCCACAGTCTCGTAAAATTACAAACAAATTAAGAAAACTTTTCCTTGAAATTTCTGGGTCTTTACATTACTCCCACCTCAGGGATTTACGTCCCTATAAAGCTATAACACAAACAAGGGAATCAAAAGTGGTACTGAGCACGCAATTGAGCCTCCCGCTCCCATGTGCTCTCCTGGAGGTACCCGAGCTGCCAGTGAAAGCGCACCTGAGGAATTGACTATTCACGTAGGACTCGCTCCTATCGATCCTCGATCTCCATTGGAACCTTCGTTCATGTCGCCCTGTCATCGGCGTTCAACTCCCTGAGGTCGATGATGTGTGAAGGATCATGCACATACCTCCTCTGTCGAGGTACGTGGATGACATCATGCACCCGGTGTAACTGGGGTGGAATGCTCAAGCGGTAAACTACCTTTCCTACCCTAACGAGGAACTAGAAAGGTCCGTTGAACTTCATAGATAACTTTCCCCCTCAGCCACATCTCTATTAACCTCATCGAGGTGAGACCCGTATAAGGACATGGTCGTCATCCTCAAACTCTAGAGGCCTCCTGTCAGCTCTGCTGGAAGTGGCACCGCAACTCCGGCGAATCCTGGCACAACAATATGTTTTTCCATCTCCTGAGTGATCGAATACACCTTCTTATGCATGATTCTATCATGTGCTGCCTGGGTTTTCCTTTTCTCCAACCAAGGAAAACCCCATCCCAATGTTATAGATAAACGACAACCTTTTTGCCTAATACAATCAATCTGTGTATGAACTATGGATCCAATCCATACTCATACCAACATCGTAAGGCCTCGACACTTCCACCAAGAGATTCCAACCGAAAGTCTCACCTCGTGGGTCAGATCACACTGTCGGCGTTAGTGTGATTATCGTGTCTCCTCCCAAAGGTATCTCCAGACGTGAGGGTCAAGTCTACGGCTTACCGAAAACTCTAGGTCTGGGACAAGTTTCGTGAGAGGAATGATTCGTATCAAATATACTATTACAGAAGCTAGTAATGGACACATACTATCCCTTGAATCATTCTTAGAGCCATTGGGTCACATTCCTTGACTGCATGCAGCTACTCTCTTCCCCGGCCCTCCATCTCCCTGAGCCTGGTAGGGACTACAAAAGCAGGTGATTGTAATATGTCAAAATGTTCACCACCCCGTACTTCTCTTATAGATCTGCTTCTATGTATTCCACCTTGCAGATTCATCTGTCCTATTTACTTCCACTACTTGAAACATTTTATATGCCCAAGTCTCCGAGACTGGTCCCAGTTTCCAGCTTTCCCACTGCTAACCTTCATTGACTGCATCAATTTAGCAAAATAATTCTCAACCACAATGGTTCTTTCTAGAACCCTAGCATAAGTAAGAATGCATAGAGAAAATGTGCAGGCTCGGATGTACGAGCCTTGATGCACTGATCATATCACATTCATCGAGTACTAGGAATGGTTTGGTACACCCCGATGAATTCTCAGCTACCAACATGTCGTCCTTCCGAAGCTGTATATGCTCTAGAAAACTCTAAGCCACCTCCTAAAGCCAGTCCTCAGCCGCCTGTGAGTCGGGATCGCCTCTGAACTTGAGGGAATCTGATGTTGGAACACCTGTAGGGTAGTATGTCTACATGTGTCACATACCGGTACCATCAGTTGTAACTGATGGCCAAAAGGCAATGATGTATAGATGGCACAGTACCCGAAGGCACTATCTCAAGCATCAGTCCATATACCGAAGCCTCATCACTATGCGAACTATACTCATGGTCACTCACTGAAAAAAAAAATTAGTAGGCAAGTCCACCATCCACTCTTCTAATGTCTCAGCTAAGCGGAAAACTCTAGAAATCGCCTCCAGCTAGTGCTCAACTGTCTGGGAATCTGCCTCGCCTCGTAACCTCAGAGGCCATTGTTGCTGGAACTCGTGCAATGCGCTCTGCTAGCGTGCACAGTTCGCTAGTATGGCTGGTGGTATTTTCTGGCCAACAGGTGGTTCTGATGCTGGTACACCACCCGAGGGTGCCAACATAGTAAAAAGGGCCCCACAGCAGAGCCTCGTCGCTCGGTGCGCCTTCATCGTGTACTATCTCAGAACTCTAACTGACAGTCTATGTGGAGACATCCTGAACAGATGTGACACGGTCAATGATTTATACTTGGTGAGATGACCTAGTTTGAGCTAACTTTAAAATTTTTTAGAAACATGAAAGAAATCAGTGTTTTCGCGCACTAAGTCAGAAATCAGTAGTCAGGGTCCTAGTGTTTGGATACGTCGGCCACCGCACCAACACTGGACTCCCTGAACTGAAGACCACACTTAGTACCCTTAACACTATTGCTTCACAGAAAGTAAATATCATAGTCCTATGTTCTGTGGTAGAACTGATTCCTCTAATACCAATTTTTCACGACCCGTCCTTGGGGCCCATGCCGTGACTACCCCAATCCCACCTTCAATAGGCCAAAGGGCTGGCGACTAGCACCAAAGGCGTAAATCCTAATAAAAGGGGAAGTAATTGCCTTTATAAAAGTAAACAAAACAATAGAGTACAAGAGGAATCAAACAATAAGAAAAGAAGTAAACAAGTGCGCTGGAAATTAAGTGGGCCAGAATACAAACCCAATTGAAGGTACAACTATAACTGAACTAAAGTATAACAGGAACGACAAACAGCTGGAAGAAAAATAGCAACAGCTCCTGGGTCGTCCACCTCGGATCCTGCCTGAAGGGAAGGTATAAATAGCAAAACTCTTGGATCATCCGCCACGGATCCTACCCGGAGGTTAGGTACAGATAGCCTCCACAACGCTCTTTCCCATCAAACTACTCCGAGTATCGTCTCATCGTGAAGTCCACCTCCGGATACTGATTCGTCTTGAGGTCCACCTCCGGGTACCATCCAATCCTCGAACACTGGACCTCTATCAGCGCTGCCCGTCGTCTACAACCAACACAATGAGGTGTGGGAATAGGCCGTGAAGGTGTGAGTATACGATACTCAGTAGGGACCCCGAGACCCTCAAGGTCTTAATAAATCCAACAAGGATAACCACGAAGAAGGATCTCAATGGATAACCCTTACTTAGGTATAAGCCCATACTTATACCTAAGTAAACATGTAACAAATCTCAATCATGAAGAAACACAAATGTTATGATATCAAAAGATAACCACTACCTAGGTATATGCCCATACTTATACCGAAGTTATCAAGTGACCCATCTGAATAATGAGGTAAACACAAAGGTCATACACTCAGCTCAAACCAGTATTTTCATTATCGAAACCGTAACTGCTGAAGAGCCCCGTCTCTGACGAGTACAGTGATCCTATCACGACTCCGAGGTACTACTCACTAACCTAAGACTGTTGTGGTACTCCTCCTGTCGAGTACCATGGGTCAGCCACCCAAACACAGTAGTGCTTCCCGCCAGGGTCTGCCACCCAAACATAGTAGTGCATCCCTCCCTAATAGCATGCAGAGGTACTTCTCATGTCGAGTACCACGGGTCTGCTGCCTACTACCAGGCACTCCGTTCACCGTGGGTATTCACCCAAACACAGTATTGCTCCATCTACTGGGCTAGTTGACTCACTCCAAGTCGAGTCGGTCAAGCATTCGTCAGGTCTCAGCTGGCTACACGGCCTCCTCATTCCGTACGCTCATCTCCGGGAGGGTCCGCTCCATGAGCTACATGTCGATACTACAAGTATCACAAGGTCTAATGAAAATTTTTCTCAATGTACCGCCTCGTCACATGGGTCTCAACGCAACAGACGGCGCATCAATCAGACGCTCGGTCTGTGAGTTATTAGATTTTTTGTCCCAGGGGCCCGGTTGGATTCGTGTACAAACCAACCCGACCATATCTCAACTGTACCCCGAACTCTCATAGGGTATACTCATTAGGACCATTTCTCAACGTGATCACCAATTCCACTGACGGTTCGTCAAATGGACGTCCGGTCTGTAAGTTATCAGCTTTTCCGTTCCAGGGTCCCTGTTGGATTTCGGGTACAATCCAACCCGACCATACTCCAACTACGTCCAAACCTCAGGAGAACTATACTAAATGTTTCGTCTCATCAAGAGGAATCCAACAATGTCTACGACACGTCAATCGGACGTCCGGAGCTCATGTCATAAGAGTTTCCGCTCCGAGGGCCCGGTTGGTTTCGGGTTCGAACCAACCCGGTCGTACTCAAAGTTCTCCGAAACCTTGAGTGTAATATACTGAAACAACCATCTCTAGTTTGGCCCGCCACCACGTCTCAGCCGAGGCGGTTCTGTTCTGGCAGCGCGCCGCCGCCGCCGGTCACCAGCGCCGCTGCGCCGGTGTGGCGCGCTGGCGCCACTTTCCACGGACCATCGGACGCGCTAAGGTGGTCCGTTTTGCTCACCGCCTTCGCCAGCGTTCCTCTCGGGACCGGACCATCACTGTGGGAGCTTCAAATTGACAATGCGGCCCTGTTTTTCATTGCCCGTCAATCCTCACACAACGATCAACCAGCGGAGTCTACGAATCACCTCCGCAGCCCCGACTCCGGCCGCGGTTTCATTCGGCCTCAACGGCGCGGCACGACGGCGCCACGCATCCTTGCCGCATTTCTCCATGTTTCCACGTGGTTCCATTGCACCGCGCCGCCTTCGTTCAAGACACTACGGGAATGACAGAAAAACAGGGGAGGTGGGTCGGCCGTGTTTGTGCAGTCCGACCTCCTCCTGTTATAATGATATCAAGTGGCCAACAATTATCAACGATGTTTGTTAAATAAACTTGAAAGAAGATTAAACCCCTACCTCGAAATTGACGTCACACATCATCGAGTCGCGGAAGTCGAACGTCGCCGTAGTCAGGTGTCGCGGAAGAACGGTATCGATTCCGTCGACGTCGGAAGAAGAAGAAGATCATTGTTGTCTATTCTTCGTCGACAAAGTTCTATGTTGAAGGAAAGGTGTTCTTCGTCGAAGAAGAACTGTTATTCATTGAAGATGCGTCGTTCTTCTTCGGAGGCAAGTTCTCTTCTTTTTCACACCAAAGTTCTCCCAAAACACCAGGACGTTGTTAATGTTTTCTCACACACCAAAATCTCTAACACAAAATAATATCCCATGATATTATTTTTATTCACACCTCAAAGATTTTAAAATTCAAACCAAACCACATAATTAATTAAATGAAGAGGCTCATCTCATTAATTAAGGCATGTTAGGATGAATTAATGGTGGAAGGAAAAGGTGAAGAGTTATACAAACTTAAAGGAGGAGGTGATTAATGGGGATTTGGCACAGTAAGTTTAAGGGAGTTTAAGTGGGTTATAAGAAGGTCAAGGGGTTGTGGTCTCATGTGGGCCCACCACACTAAACTCTCCCATGGGAGGTTAGGTGGGTGTGGGCCCCACCTCCCATATATTCACACATGCGAAGTTGGGTGGTTGTGGACCCCACTAACAACTTCCCATGGTAGATTTTAACTTCCTTGAATATCAAAAATAAAATTGTTCACAATTTCATTTATTTCTTCCTTAAACCCCAAAATTTAACTTCTTCTCCCATGGAAACGCACCTACGATAAAAGTCCTCTTAAGAAAATACTGGCGTTGCGAGTTCATTGGTGCCCTCGGATTTCAATTCCGAGCACCGGTTAAAAAGATAGAAAAACCCGCTCATTCGTTCCCTGAACGTACCCGAGCTAAACATCAAAATGTGATTCCAGGCACACCGGGCCTCGAAATCAGGTCCCTTCAGAAGCCGCAGTCTTGTAAAATTCCAAATAAATAATCAAAATGTTTTCCTTGAAATTTTCAGGTCTTTAAAAAATTATCCTAGAGATAATTTTGATATTTTAATTTAAAAAACAAGTTTTATTTTGTCACTTAATTTTATAAAATATGTAAAAATTAATTTTAAATTATGTTCCAAATTCAAGAATAAACCACATTTTAGTAAAAAATAATTTTTTTTCAGAAAACATTTCTTTTCACAAAAAATTATTCTTTATTGATAATAAAAATATAAAAGTGATTTTTTATACATTTTTTAACAATATAATATTTATTATTTATTCATTACTATTATTAACTTTTAAATTAACATATAAGCTATAATGGTCACATAGTAAATAATAGTATATTTATAAAGTCTTGTGTTTTTTTAAACCCCATGTTGTGTGCATCACAATCTATCTAAGAGATGTAATTTAATTTAAAATAGATATATTATAATGTATTGATATGGTATATTCTATTTTAATATTGATAATGCATGTTATAAGAATTTTTAAATTTTATGTACATATTTTAACATAATAGTGTGTCACATTCTCCCATCCTTTAATGAATTTTTTCCTAATATTTTATACAAGATAATGGTATCAATGGTTTGATATTTAATAATCCCATTATTTAAAACCCATGTAGAAAAAGGGTTGATAAAAACTCCACTTGATAAAAGATAAAGTAAAATACAATATTCATCTACAATAGTGCATAACTATGTTTCCATGTAGGATGTCATTTAACATATGTAAAGATATGGATGTGTAAGAGAAGCATAAATAACTAAAGAGAGTGATAGGGGGAATTTATCATAATATAGTGAATGATCAATTTAAATTTAAGGGTATCAAAACAAAAAATCAATGACAATTTAAAATACCATTAGAATCAATTGATATGAATGTAATATAATTACCTTATTTTTTCATGGTCTTTTTCGTAATGGTTAGAAATTATTTTACAACATTAGAATATATAAAAACAACAACCTGTTAGGTATTTCTTTAATACAAATAATTTCGTCATTTGGTTGTTCTTTGATCAATTTCTAATTCATCACTTACTATAATAAATGAATATCAAGAAATTAAATTTTTATTCATGATGCACTAAAACTCTCTTTAGTTATTAGTAAGAATTATAAAATATTGAAAAGTATTATTTTTTTCATATAATAATACTCTCCAAAAAGTATATAGCGAGGATAAGTTATCAAATATAATACATTAATATTTAAACCTTAATAGAAACACAGAAGTCTGAAATTAATAATTGTCAATAAAATCATTTTACAGAAAAGATGATATATTAACCAGAAAATCATGTAGTTTAGGTATATTCATTAAATGCGTATCCCCTTTGGTTATGTGTTCTACCTCAAATCCTTTCCAGATGTGATGAATTTTTTTCTTTCTAAACCCGATTAATATGATTTCTATAATATCCCAAAATTGTGATAACCAATAATTACATTCAAATAAAGATAATATAATCCCAACAAACTACCATTAATCTTATTCCCACCAAATTTATTAGAATTATTTAATAATACTTTCACTAAAACAAATACTAAACTAATGGGTCATATTTCAAAAAATCTTTTCCAACCATATCCTTCATCATTCTAAATTCTTACAACAGAAAAGTTCAAATGTT
Source organism: Viscum album (assembly GCA_963277665.1). NCBI lineage: Eukaryota > Viridiplantae > Streptophyta > Magnoliopsida > Santalales > Viscaceae > Viscum > Viscum album. Next base: position 1,210,077,742 of record OY728153.1, on the reverse strand, counting down.
TTTTAAGTCATTGAACATATTATAAAAGTTAAATTCATAAGCCTGTGATGATATTCATATCTTTTGAGTTAATGAAGATACATATTCTTTTAAAATTTATCATAATCCTCAGATGTTTCATTATTCTTATTAAAAAAAGTATGTTGTTAAAAATTCATTTATAATGTAATTTTTGAATCCCAATAAATAATTCAACTATTTTATTTTAAAATTTTACATTCCTTAGACTAGGTTTTTACCTTTAGAATTGGGAATTGACTAAGATAGCTACATGGTTCCCTATATTGAAGAAAAATGACTATACATGGATATCATAAATTAAATTTAATTCTTTTATTCATACTCTTCATTTTTCATCAGTTATTCTCGCTCAAATTTACCCAAGAGAAGAAGGTAAGACGATCCTTGTAGTTTAGCTTGGGTTGTCGAATCCTCAGAGACCTAAGAAGTAACCTATAGACACGTACATTATATGGAATGTTTTTGGCTATGATGTGGCCAACTTGGGTTGATTTTAGATGGGTTTAAAGGAACTATAAGAGAATTAAGTGAATTAAATTTAAAATAATGAGTTGATCCTAGGTTATCGCTCGGGGTGGATTGGACGTATTTCCTTTTTAATGATTTCAATTTCTTATATTTGAGATGGGTTCATTTAAGGAGATAAAACAAAATCATCATTTACTGGTTTAATTCCTATGCCCTTTAATACTAATCACCTATACACTTGAAGGATCACCGTTTTGAGCTCTTCAATGTAAAGGTTTGTATTAGCACTAGAAGTGTGTGGCCTTAAATTCAACAAGGACGATGGAGTTTAAAAATCATCAAATAAAAATCTCAATTAAAGAAGTGATTACACATTAATGAGGTGATAAATAACATCCAATCCAGCGCCTTGATACTCCCTTGGATCAACCCATAAGTGGGTTAGCCTTCCATTGATCCCATGGTTTCAATGGAAGCGGAATGTCGACTCATGAGGGAGGAAATGGAGAAGTAAATAAAACAACAAAAATAAAATGATCACTCCACTGTTGTGTGAATAATTTCACAAGGTTTGTTGTGAATAAATTCACACCTTGATCCAACGGTATAAAATTCATCTGAAGAACAACATAATAAGAGTAGAAGAAGAACTTTTAATAAGAAACTAAAGTGAATTGAACAACATACATGTGAAAGACAAATTTGAGACAACAAAATTGCAGCATAACATTACAATTGAACAAAGCATCCAAAGATTCTTCAATCCTCCAACACCACTGCCTTAAATAGTCATTTTTTAGCCCTTGGTTCGAGCCTCCAATATTCTAAGTCTCCTCAATTAATTGCGGTAGGCCATAGGTGGGTGGAAAGTAAGGGAGAGTTGATTTTCCACCCTTCACCCGAGGTGGCAGCCAGCTTTCCTTCCCCGAGCAGACACGTTTGTAAGTCCTTTAGATGGCAGAATCAGAGTGGGACATAGGAGAAACAAATGGAGCTACAGATGTCTTCTAACATCCTGTAAAGTGTGGGCCCAGTTGGAGTTTTTTATTCCGAGATATGATCAAATTAGTGGGATGTGTTTCTGGGTCGTAGAATCTGGCCCAGAATTGTATGTCTAACTTGGTCCACCTTAATGACCACCATAGAGGCCCAATTAGCATTATCTCCCGAACAGTTATTTGTTCCTCCACATTTATTCTATCATCCCACAATATTTGGGATTCATTGGGACTTAATTTTGGGCCCCATAGTCTCATAAGTAGGCTGGGGTCCAATCTCCCTTCTCTAGAATTGCTTATATTCATCTCCAAATATCTTCATCATCCTTTACTAATCATCCTTTGATCCCTGAATGAAAAATGTTCACATTTAAGTTCAGATATAATTCCCAAAAATATCAAATTAAAATAATGAAAATTGAATTCCATAGAATCAGATGACTCATTGGGCCTAAATTGGTGTATATTAGGCATGAAGTGCACAAATGATGAGAATGGATGTTCATAATGAAAACGCACTAACTGAGACCCATAAGATAAAAAATGAACATTTAATACAATTAAAATTTAATTAAAAAATATGTTTTTATTGGATAATCAGACCCACCAACTTGATATTTACTAGTCCCGAGCAAATAATTCAATGATTTTATTTGAATTCCTTTCTTCTAACACATTATAACAAACATTGCTCATAATGTAAACTGAACACAATTATATTTTTATAACCTATAAAGATAATTTAAAAAAAGATAAATTTAATAGCATATCCCAATCGCAAGCCCATTCTTTTGATCAAATTCATCATCATAATTCATCCAACTCAATTTGGTGTAATGATGTGTTGTGAATCACAATAGATATGGGGGTTCATTTTCATTCAAGGGGGAAATCATGGAAGCGCTAGGTGGAATCACATTTAATACTAATACGAGTATTCTTTATTCCTCTTTTTTTGGAATTTTTTTTGCAATATTTCTATAGTAATTGAGATTGTAGTTAATCAAATTAACCCATGTAATAAGACTTTACTGATGACTCCCAGACTCAAAGGCCTTAGGGCACCAAGTGAAGCCCACATACTTGGGTATCGTCTTGAGTTAACTTAATAAAAAAAAGTCATATTACCATAAATAGAGATAGATTGAATAACTCCGGGCTAGACAACTCTGGAGTCATGATCCCCATGTGTCGAAATCCTCGCATTTTATCAATCCATTTCTCTACACGCAAATTCTTTTTTATTATTATTTTTGAATACTCATACTATTCAAAAAAATAAAACCAGCCTATGCTATATATTATTGGACACAAAAAATTCAAATTAGTACCCCACAGTCTATAGGACATGTATTGTGGCATTTTGATTTCAAGGATGAAAATAAAAATGATGAAAATTTTCATTGTACAACCAAACTTCTAAAATCAATGCTTTTAAACTTAATCATGAATTAAATTAAGATTCAAGGAAATAAAAATTATTTTCTATGTAGTTTTAATGTGATCAAAGATATTATTATATGAATGATAAAGGAATTTTACTACTTTTTTATCATTGTTTTTTTAAACGAACATTTTGTTTCAACACCCCCCAACTTAGAATGAAACTGTCCCTATTTTCGTAAAAATATAATTTAGAATGGGGTAGAGGAATAAAAGGGGAGTTCAATAAGGAAATTGAAATATGAGGATCATGGAATGAACTCACCTGGTGGTTGATGTTTGAAGTTCTTGTCACTCGAATTTAGTCATTTGATATCCATTTCGCTTGCAAAGTTCCATTAAGCCGTAGGTCAGTGGTAAGCGCGCGCCCCTGTCTCACTTCGGTCCCGGGTTCGAGTCCCCGCTGCTTCGCCGGTTGTGACGGGGTTTTCCCCACGGCCTATGGCGTGTCCCCATTTTTAATTATTATATTTTTATTATATTTTTATTATTTTTATCTTAACCTATAAAATAATAAAAATACAACAAAATAAACTGATGATACATTGTATTCTTTTTAAATTTCTGGGTAAGGTATTACTCAAGGATCACACCATGTGACATTGATGAATATGGTGCTCCCCTTTCATACCAATCCATACTCAAAATAGAAGAACATGTCAAACGTCTATTTTTTTATTTTTAAAAATAAAAATGATTAATTAATCTTATTTGAAAAATAAAGATTATTCAGAAAGATTAGAAACATAAAAACCACGAGTTGCCTCCCGTGCAGCACTTTTTTTAACGCCATTAGCTCGACTTGAACCCCACGACATACCAAATACCAACTTTCAACATTTTAAGGACCACATGTTTCTCTATTTCCACTATATTGAGATTTATTATTTGTTTATAATTTTTTTTGTATGCAAACCTCTGTTCTAAAATGAGTGGTAAAATCCAAGGAATATCAAAAATGGTTGATCCAGTTTCCTATGTAGTCTTTCCTAAGACATAAATGACCATTTAAATTTTTTTGTATTCAAGAGAAGAATGAATTCTAATTTAATGTTCATGGTTATACCTTATGAAGGGATTTTTTAGTGGTGAGGGAAGGGCACTAATTTTGGGCTCGGGCTGGATAGGACATTTAGACACAAGTTGATATTTTGAATCCAACTCAGTTTCATTTTCCAAATTTCTCAACAAAATTGGTTCCTTTTTAATAGAAGATTCAACCAAAAAATTGGAAAGATATGTATTTGGAATGGATATAGACTCAAGGTTTGTGATTTCTCCCAATGGTTCAATGGTTGGTGTTTTTGAAAATTCATCAATGGAGTTATACTTAGGAGATGTAATCCATGATGTCAAATTATCCTATTTTGAATCCAAAAAATTCAATTTCCTCCTGATTTAAAGAACCTTCAATAATTCCTTGATCCTCTTCATATATCCCAAATCCAATGGTTTTCTCTTCAGTAAATTCATGAGAGGTTTGTGGGAAACTAGATACTTCACATAAGGTTATGGAAGGGACAATTTGAGTAGGGATGGGTTCCTCACAATTTTTTATAATTTTTAGTTATAACCTCAATGATGAATCCTCAAAATTCATTATCTCCACTTGTTGACAAAATCTTTCAAATAATGGTTTTGGATCATGATGGGTAATGGATTGATAAATATGGCCTATTTCAGGTGGATAATTAAGTTGTTGGAATTTCACAGGAGGGTGTTCATATTGGCTCTGTGGGGATTGAAACTCATTATATATTGGAATGTTTTTTGAATCATAGGAGTAAAAACATTGAGTTTCATTAGTTTGTTGATGACCCCACATGTATAAATTAGGATGGTCATTGTACATCACACATGAGGTTGGGTAATCAAAGTGGGGATAGGTTTCCGATGTTTGGATTTGTTCAAAAGGGTTTTCCATAAGAATGAAATTGGGGATGAGATAAGAGAAGTGGGATGAAAAAATGATGATAGTGTCTAAGATATCTTACTTAGGTCCCTGTAAACGGTGCCAAAATTTTATTCTCGCTCAAATTTACCCAAGAGAATAAGGTAAGACGGTCCTTGTAGTTTAGCTTTAGTTATCGAATCCTCAGAGACCTAAGAAGTAACCTATAGACACGTAAATTCTATGGACTGTTTTTGGCTATGAAGTGGCCAACATGGGTTTATTTTATATGGGTTTAAAGGAACTCTAAGAGAATTAACTGAATTCAATTTAAAAAAATTAGTTGATCCTAGGTTATCACTCAGGGTGGATTGGACGTATTTCCTTTCTAATGATTTCAATTTCTTATATTTGAGATGGGTCTATTTAAGGAGATAAAATAACATCATCACTTACTGGTTTAAGGCCTACACCTTTTAATACTATTCACCTATACACTTGAAGGATCAAATTTTTGAGCACTTCAAGGTAAAGGTTCGTATTAGCACTTGAAGTGTGTGACCTTAAATTCAACAAGGACGATTGAGTTTAAAAATCATCAAATAAAAATCTCAATTAAGGAAGTGATTATATATTAATGAGGTGATAAATAACATCCAATCCATCCCCTTGCTACTCCCTTGGATCAACCCATAAGTGGGTTATCCCTCCATTGATCCCATGGTTTCAATGGAAGCGGAAATTTGACTCATGAGGGAGGAAATGGAGAAGTAAAGAAAACAACAAAAATAAAATGACAACTCCACCATTGTGTGAATAATTTCACAAGGTTTGTTGTGAATAAATTCACACCTTGATCCAACGGTATCAATGTGATATTAAGAAAAATAGAATAAGAGTAGAAGAAAAACTTTTATTAAGAAACCAAAGTGAATTGAACAACTTACATGTGAAAGACATATTTGAGACAACAAAATTGCAGCATAACATTACAATTGAACAAAGTATCCAAAGATTCTTTAATCCTCCAACACCACTACCTTAAATATGAATTTCTGAGCCCTTGGGTCGAGCCACCAATAGTCCAAGTCTCTTCAATTAATTGTGGTAGGCCATAGGTGGGTGGAAAGTAAGGGAGAGTTGATTTTTCCACCCTTGACCCAAGGTTGCAGCCGGCTTTCCTTCAATGAACAAACACGTTTGTAAGACCTTCGAGATGGCCGAATCAAAGTGGGACATAGAAGAATAAAATGGAGATACGGATTTCCTCTAACCGTCTGTAAACTCTGGGCCCATTTGGAGTTGTGTATTCCGAGATATGATCAAATTAGTAGGCTGTTTTTCAGGGCCTCAGAATCTGGCCCAGAATTGTATATTTAACTTGGGCCACCTTAATGACCACCATAGAGGCCGAATTAGCATTATCTACTGAATAGTGATTTTTTCCTAAACATTTGATCTATAATACCGATAATGATGGGATTCATTGGTACTTTATATTGGGCCCCACATTCTCATAAGTGGGATGGTGTCCAATCATCCTTCTCTAGAATTGCTTCCATTCATCTCCAAATATCTCCATCATCGTTTATGAATCATCCATTGATCCCTGAATTAAAAATTTTCACATTTAAGTGTAGATATAGTTCCCAAAATATTAAACTAAAATGTTGATAATTAAATTTCTTAGAATCGGATGACTCATTGGGTCTAAATTGCTGTATATTAGGCATGGAGTGCCCAAATTATGAGAATGGATGTTCATAATGAAAATGCACTAACTCAGGCCCATAAGATCAAAAATGAACATTTAATACCATTAAAATGTAATTAAAATATATTTTTTTATTGGATAATCAATCAGGAAGAAATTTTAGTATACCATTATTTTCCATAAATTAATAATTTTATCATTCCTTTAAGACACATTATTTTCAATCAAATACACATTTTGTTTGCCCTTGTCCATTCATTGTCATCATATTTTCAAATTAATCCTAGAATTTTGTAAGGAAAATATAAATTATACAAATAATATCAACTAGGAGTGTCCAATAATGTTTTCAGTAATTCCCATTATCTTGTACCTGGAAATTCTTTATTCAAGACTAAAATAACTTTTTAGATTTATTGCCTCTAATTCCATCGATTCAAGATCCAAGTCTACTTGTAGAATGGATATAATAATGTATTTATAAGAACAATCATAAAACCTCTTCCTTGATAAAACATTAGGATGTTCTTCTATACTTATCGTCAAATTTCATCATAGTGTTTTGTTCTATAATCAAAATTTTTCAAATTCTAGTTCCAAATGTTTCTACCAAAATTCTTATAATACCAACGATAATGACCCAAAACATAGTAGTTAAAAGATGATTATTAATTTATTACATTTTCATAAGATAAATACTGAAAGAAATAATAGGTTATTAGTCATAGTAATCTAGATTTTCACTCAATTATTTCATTATTTTTAATACATAATGTAAAACATATTTTTTTAAGAATATCATTATTCTCTCCACCATGTCCTTGAATATAATTCATAGTACACTTCCTAGATTATTATGAATGGAAGAAAAAAGGGTGATCTCAAATTAAATGTAAGGGTTAATTAAAATGGATGATATTATGAATCAGTAATAATAATCAACCAAGAAATATAAATAATACAACACCATGAAATAAAATCAAAAAAATGTGAAAGAAACCCATATGGATATAATATTATGGTTAAAATCTCATGGATAAAAATAAATATGAAAAGGTAATTAAATGAAACAAATTTCATTTAATCAATTACATTTCGATCATGATGATATAAGGAATAATCAATAAGGAATGTTTAATGTATGAACAGACATGTCATTTACTCAATAAGATATGAATAAAATTAATCTGGAGGTCATATCATTTGAAAAATATCATGTATAACAAGATATGGTATAATCAACATGGAATGGTAAATATCACCGTACACATTCCATTTAATAAATAAACTACTAATTAAATTCATCAAGAGATAATATCATTGAAAAAATATCCATGATAATAATAAAAAAATTATTAATGTAGAATCTATTAATTATTAGTTTTCATGATCTCAAACATCATGATACATCTACCATTAAGATCATTCATGAATATGGATTATAGTTATAGGAAGAGAGCCATTAAAATATAGATTACTGATTCTTATAATGTGACTACTAAGGAAAGGAGGATAAATTTAATTCCAAATCCCACAAGTCACTGTACATCCAATTAATTTCTCATATATGAAATAATTGATTTAATTAATGAACTATGTGACTTATCATCAAATATATATATTGAGTAAAAGATAAATATTTATCAAAATTTCAATCGGTAAAAAAATAACATTCAACATAGAAACCCCTATATGGAAATGATATATAGATTAAGAAATAAATGAATCTATTATCAATAATATAGAAATTTTGGTAAAATTTTATGTCCAATGATCACATGGAAGTGATTATTTCATGGGAATGTTAGTGATTTCATAAATTATTAATATAAGTGAATGCCAATAATTTATTTGTTCAAAATGATAATAAACCAATTATATAATAAATAATAATTCTATCAATATAACATATATATATATATATAAAGGTAAATATAGAATAAAGGGTTTTTGTTGTTGATGAATAGAAATACCATAAAAATATAAAAAAAAATATTATCAATGAAAATATCATATTTTTTACTAGAAAAATATATTTAAAACTAAATGATAATTTTGTATAAATTTACATCCCATTAAAATAAAACGTTAGAAATTTAAATTAATTGTTATAAAATTGAGTTTACAATACGATGATAAATTATCTACATTTTATACTTGTTAAAAAAAATTAGTCTATTTTTTTGCAAAATAAAAATAGATTTTCTAATAACATGAGACAAATATTCCATTAAAAATATTTTTTAAAATTCCATACTATTTTAAAACAACATCCTTAAATTATTTTGAAAATGTTAATTTTTTTTAAAAATATTCTGATAAAAAAGGTTTTGTGAGAGAAAGTATTTTCCACCGAAGATAGATATGAAGTAAATTTTTATTAAAATAATTCTCAAAACATTCTAGTACCAAATAGTGAAAAAATAGTACTATTACATAGAAATTAATTAATTAAAAAATTAGAATAAAGATAAACTGATTTATTATCAAATGATCAAATAATTTCCTTTAAAATAAATTCATGAATAAATAATCCATATTAAACTGAGATTAAGAAACAAACCTTAAAAAATACTATAATATTAATGCGACAATAAATAGAAAAATAAATTTGTATATAATATTTATATATAAATAACACAGGTGTAATTAAAAAATAATACATTCAAATTAATTACACAAAAAAATCTAAGAATATCAAAGGTAATAAAACCTAATGAAAACAAATGGAGTAATGAATTTCTGTACCACATGATAATGTTCATGTCAAATTTCATTGCATGAAATAATTTAAACAAAAACATTAACTAAAATTAATTACTAATTAATCTTTATTTTACATGTAAAAGAGGTATTATATACCCTATATTAATGAAATTATGTCTATAACATTACAATATGAATCAATGAAGGGAAACTGAGATGAAGTCTGTCACATCCCAATTAATTTTGTTTGAACATGATTTAAACTCATTTATAATAGTTTTAAGCATCTTATTAATTTATATTATAACCATATGAATTTTTATAATATCATATATGATAACCTTATATCATTTTACCACTTATTTGTTAATAATATTTTAGTATTTTCAATGTGTCTTTTTCAAAATTGCTCGTTTTCTCATATGTATTTTTTCATGAACATTTCTATTTTATTAATATCATATAGTCACATAATCTAAGGAATATATTATTGTTATAAATATAATATTATTCCATTATATTCATTTTTATAATCATTTTTCAAATTTGATCAGGGATAATGGATGACATCGCTTCATATAGATGGTTAGTTATACATAAGCATGAGCGATGTTATCATTTCATTAATGGGTGAATCTGTATGGATGTGTGTGATATAATAATTTTAAAATAATATGTCATTTACTATATATAATGTATGTTAAATAAATTTATCCTTAACACATTCCAAATAAATCATGTGTAAAAATGAATCACAATGCATCACGATGTGGATATCCACCAAACACACGGGCGACATTATCAAAATCTAAAATAAATTGAAATTAATAATTTATATAAGATATTATAATTTAATAAGTATTAAAATATTATAAATATCATATAAATGATTGAAATACAACATTATATCAATCCATGAATGGTTTTAAATGTAAATGAGTTACATTGGTTCATGAGGTGGTAGTCCGGTGTATACATGATAGACAATTTCCATTCTAGTTTAATTGAAGAGTATATAGGTATATGTTGTTACCTAAATTTAAAAACATCTCAATATATTTAATATAATATTTTTATTATATAATAATGGTTTAGTAATATTTTAAGGATTAAATAGAAAAAACAAAATAAAAATGCTTATTATAAAATGTAATATCTTCTATTAACAACTTTTTTTGTTTTCCGCCAAATCCTTCTTAGGTTGGATTTATGATAAAATATATGGAACTTGGATATTTAGAGGGGAGTATGTAAGTGAATTGGGAAGATATGTTCAAGAAAATGGTTTTGGATAAGAGAACATTAGAGGATATGGCGTGTCATTTTATAATTAGGGGATGGAATCACAATGATTTATTAAATGATCAATTACAACCATAGTTTCGTGAAAAAACATCAAAATGTTTAATTATAGAAATTTAAAAGTTTTATAGTATAAATTTATCTGTAAAATCGGTTTTTATGATGCGGTAAGCCATTTTTAGCCATATCATTTTCAGTTTTACCCCTGGGTAAATCAGTTTCCATCTAAACATTCATAATAATTTTTTCAATATTTTATAATGTATAATGGTGAACAAGAAAGTTAAAATTATTAGATAATATAAATAATTATAATTAAATAAATTTAATACAATTTATAAATTAAATTCATATATGTTTTATAATCCAATTTAAAATTATACCTACTGACGTGATGAGAAAGAGGAGTTCCAAACAGAAAATTTTAATATTTATCGGATGTTTCAATATCAAATTTCAATATGAAATCGATTCCAATGACCTAGGATAGTTAAATAATTATAAAATTGAACTAATTATTCTTTAAAACCAAATTAAAATATAATCTAACCTATTTAATTAATTAAATGAAAAATTAGTTTCTAATAAAAAGAAAATTTTCACTATTCATCAAAAAATGAAACATTCCAGAGAAATAAAAATATCAACCCTAAGATAATTTGGATAATAAGATTTTTAAAAATTAATTTTTTTAAAAGTAAATTTTATAGAATTAGTAAAAGTGTATATTAAATTATTGTAAATAATCATGACTAAACTACCATTTAGAAAAGAATACCCTTTTTTTCAAAAAAGCATTTTTTTCCCGTGAAATGAATTTTGTTGTTATTTATAGTTTATATATAACTAATAAATTATTCTATAAATGTTTAATAAATTTAATTATGATAATTTATTTTTCACTCTTAATACATTTTAACCTAATGAATAGGTTATAATGGTCACATTTTATATAATAACATTTTATTAAAGTATTGTGTTTCATTCAAACTCGGTGTTGCGTGCGTTAAAATATATAGAAGAGATTGAGTTAATTTATTAAAAAATATATTTTAAATGATTTAAAATAATGTATAATTTTTTTTATAATTTTATTTATCTATAATATAACTATATATATTTTTATAATATCATATATGATCCAATATAACATTTTACCACCCATTGGTTAATAATATTTAATTACTTTCAATATTTGTTTTAATAATTTCCTCATTTTGACATGTGTATGTTTTCATGAACATTTAGTTTTTTTGAAATATTTTATATTTATATAATCAAAATAATTTTATATATATTATAAATATAATATGTTTCCATTGGATTCAGTTTTAGATCCATTTTTTTAAATTCTAAAATAGAGAATGGATCATATCGCATTGTATAGACTATTGGTCGTATATATGCATGAGCCATGTTATCATTTAATTAATGAAGGAATGTGTATAAAGGAGTTTTATTTATTAATTTAACAAAATATAATTCATTTATAATATATTATGTATGTTTATTAAATTAACCCTTTTTACATTCCATGTAAATTGTGAGTAAAAATGAATCACAATGCTTCATGAGGCCGCCGTCTATAGTACACATAAACAATAACATCATAATCCAAAATACATGGAATGTAAGAATTTATATGTGATATTATAATGAAATATGTATTATCAAATCTTAATTATAATCTAAATGATTAATATTTATCATTAAATCCATCCATGAATGGTTATGATGGAAAACGAGTTACATTGGTTCACGAGGTGGTGGTCCGTTATACACAAGATTGACAATTTCCATCTTCATTTATTATATGGGGATATAGATATATGTCTTTTACTTAATAAAAAATAATATCATTTCATGTAATATACTGAGGTAATTATATAATAATGGTTTAACCATATTTTAAGGGGGTGGTAGAAGAAAACAAATAAAAACGTTAATTATAGAATGTTACATCATCTCAAAACAACTTCTTTTGGTTTAAAAGAAAATACATACTGGGTTATGTATTGAAAAATAATTGAGTACTTGGATTTTTTAGGTGAGTAATAAAGTTATTTTTCAGTGTATGTTATAAAAAATGGTTTGGATGTGTGAATATTGGAGGAGAGGGGGTCAGTTTCTAATTGGGGGAGAGTAAACACCTATATTTTTTAAAATGTTTCAATTACACCCACAATTTTTTTATAAAAAGCCTCAAAATTGGTCATTATAGAAATTTATTGGAGATATCGTTTAAATATATCCATTCAATTTGTTTTGGATGAGATGGTATGTCATTTTAAGCCTTATATTTTTAGTTTAACCGAACAATAAATATGTTTTTATCTTATCTCCGGTAATAATTTTTTTTCTACATTTATAATCCATATGGTAAAAAAGTAATATGAATATATATTATCATACAAATTATTAATATGAAAAATATTTATTCCATTTTTCTAAATTAAAACAATACTAGGGTTAATATACAATTTAAAATTGTTTATACAGACATGATGAGAAAGAAAGGTTCCGAATTGAAAATTCTGATAAGTATAGAATGGTTTAATATCAATGATAAATATGAAATTGATTCCAATAAACTATGATTGTAATATTATAAGATAATTTAACAAATTTTACATTAAATAAAATTTAATATATAATTCATCCTTTATATTATATAAATAAAAAAGTAGTTTTTTATATAAGGCAGTTTTTATAACTATTCATTGAAAAATGAAACATTTTATAGAAATACAAAAATTAAAAACAATATATTTTTTAAATAATTATATGTAAATTTATTTTATTTTTTAAGTTATATTTACTAAAATGGAAAATATAAAATTTAAATTATTTTCAGAAAAAATGACTAAACCTCTTTTTAGAAAATACTACATTTTCCAGAGAATATTTATCTTTGTTTAAATGATTTTTACGTGTATTTACCATAAATATATAATCAATGTATTAGATTAAACATGTTTAAAAAATATAAATTTTATAACATAGTTATCACTCTTCAAACCTTTAAACATAATGACTAGGTTATAATGTTCACATTTTATATAATAATATCTTTTTAGAGTATTGTGTGTCACTAAAAAATAGTGTTACATGGATCACTGTATACTGAAGAGATTGAATTAATTTTAAATGAAATATATTTTAAATTCTTAATGTTATAATTTTTTCTCTAATCTTTGTGTTTTATTTTAAACATATTGTCAAACATGCTGCTTCTCTTTTAAAATATTAGGCTGCTACATATTACAGGATTTATATTCTAAGGTTAATATTAATATTTTGTAAATTTTTTATATTTTAATAAGAATCCATGACTAATGTATAGATTAAAATTTGATATTGAATGGAATTTTATCATGTTAAATTGGTAAAATTGTAGAAGTGATTTTAAAAATTATAATAAAGGACTATTTTTTATGAATACTCAGGTTTTATAATTTAGAGGTAAATGTTTAGATAAATTTGGATGAATATTTGATGAAAAAATTTAATTATAAATATTTTCATTTTTAAGAATATATTGAGTAGTATTTGTATTTTTTAAAATTTTAGTGAATTTATTTTAGGATTATTTTTTATTATTTATGTTATAGAGATTAATGAACCAAATCTTCGTAGGATGGTTTATTCAGATTTAGTATTATCTTAACTTGTGAAAATAAATTTTTGTTTCTGTAAATTTATTAATATAATAATAATATCTATTAATTTTTTATTAAAACTAATGAGTCCATTAAAAATTTACTTTCACTTATTAGGCATGAAAATTTTATTGTGGTTAGTTATCATTTACAATATATGTTGAAGAAAAGTGGAAAATTTATTTAAGTGAAACTGAATAATGAAATTATTCTTATCAGATAGAAGGAAAATATATATGTACATTTTACTAAATTATCTCTCTAAATCGTATAATTATTTTCGACACTACAATAACATGAAACAATTTTATAATTTTTTTTCTAAAAATATTACTCAGCTTTTACGAAGAGATTTTTGAAACTAATTTATTACTATGAGTCCTATAATAGAACATAAATGGTTTTAGAAATATTTAATTAATAAATATAGTGTTTCCAAATAGTATCACATTATTTACATATCATGATAAAATAAACATATTAGATACTATATAAGTTAATAAAGAATCATTTGTGTAGGAACTTAATAAAAATTTTAGTAGGTAATTTATTTTGAATGCAGAATGTAACACCTTGATATTTTAATAGGTATTACCTATAAAATAAAAACATTATGCATGAAAATCATTGGAATATGAAACATAAAATAGAATTGAATAATTATATAAAACATTAATTGAGGAAAATATATTATATATATAGTAAAATCAAGCGTAATTTAATAAAAAAATAAATTTTTTTAAAAAATAAAACGGGTATATTTTACTTAAAATGTAATATTAAACTGCATTATAGTTTTTATGTGTTTCATATTTTTAATAAATTTTATACTTTTGAAGAAATTATATAAATTAAATATACCTATAAATCTTTAGTAATTATTATTAATATAGATTATTGGCATCCATAGTATGATTAATAAACATTAAGGAATGTTATTAAAAGTTTTCATAAATACAAAAGTATTTTATATAAATAATTTTATTTTATTATATATTATATATATTCTATTAAAATTCTAAATTTAAAATTTTAAGAATTATATTTTCAAAAAATGAATATATTTTTTGATTCAACATATGAAAACTAGCATATAAAATAATTCTAAATTTTTTCTAAAAATGTTGATTTTTTGGTAAATAGTAAAAAATATTATTTTTAAAAATTCTGAAACATTCATGAAATAATAATAATATAATTACGAAATAAAAATTTATGGATCTATTACTTGAAAAAAATTAATTTAATGGGCTAAAAAGTTATATAAAACATATTTTGTGAATTTTAATTTGTTATATAATTCAACCAATTATTTTATTATAGTTTTACTTCAAGGTAACATTAATTCGTTATTTTTTATTATAAAATAGTAAATCAAATTTTTTTCTTAAAAAATCATATAAAAAAACTTTTTTTATTATGTTTTGGATAATTATATTAAAATAAAGTTTTACCACCATTATAAATTGAATCGTGTAAAACGTTTTCCATATCTGGAATTTTTTTATACAAATTCTATAATGAATAATTTTTGTTTAATATGAATAGTTACCATGTTAAAACATTGTCACCATGGTAAGTGGTAAAAATGGATAAAAGAAGTTTTAAAAATGGTAAAAGTACAAAAAATTTGAAAAATATTATATCTTGTCATATTTTATGATTTCTTTTTAACCCAACAATCGTATATATAAATTCAGTCTTATTAGGATTATATTTCCCTTAAAATGACTATTTTATTTTACGGATAAGATAATTTAAATGAGTGGCACTCCCCTTACATATAAAAGGATCCCATCACCATTTCACATCATTAAAAAAATTATGACATTAGTTATATTATTTTATACTTTAATCATTTACAAACACACCTATCAATGGATTAATGGTTTAATTGTCACTTAAATACCAACCTAAGATGGATCTAATAAAGGATACCTGAGGAGGATGTAATCATATGAACTGAGTTCATTCAAGTTTCATTCATATAAAACATTCTACAAATAGTCTATAACAATATTAAAATAATAATAATAATAATATCCCAATTTAAATGTGGTTTTATTATACTCACAAGAAAAACTACCATCTACATCATTTCAATCCATTGGGATATGAAAACATCGATCATGCGTATAAGTAGACTACCAGATTAAACGATTATGTATTCCATTACCCACCACCACCATCTATGAGAAGTTAAGAAATTAAATTCAATGTACTAAAATGTAATTTAGAACATAAATAAGGTTTTAATGTATATATATATACACTCAATCACTAGAAAATTATCTTTTTAATGGAATTATCTGTGTGAAAATGATAATTTGAAGCCTTTCATTGGAATCCTTGTCATGTGTTCCATATAGTGACCATGGAACTCCAAATTTATAGGAATTTAATACTATATACCTTCTGGATCATTCAATATATGATGAAATTGTGACAAAGTTGAATGGATTGGAATTGGTGATTCCGAACAAGCATGGAAAATAAACATGTTAGGAAAAAATAATAATTTTAACAAAAAAAATTATTTATAAGTGGGTAAAAAGAAATTATATAGTATGTTTAAAAATACTTTTCGAAAAGATATTAATTACAAATTTAAATTTATTATATAATAATATTTTAGTGTGTCAAACTAATCAATAATCAATGGTAAGGGTTTCTCATCCCAAATATTATTCTTTGAGACATGTTTTCAATTATTCAGCTATTTCCAATATCTAATTTGTATATGGAATCAATGAAACATTACATATTTATAAACTATTGAGTCATGTTATATATGGTTATGTTTAATTTTTCTCCTTCATGAGGATTTTATTCTAGTATTTTAAAATATACATTTTTTTGTCTCATCTAAATTTCAAGGTACATGTTTCATATTATGAACCATGATTATTTTATTTAGTTTAAATACATTATCATGAATATATTTTAATATATTATATTATATAATTACTTCTAATTACATTATCATATCATATTTTATATTTTGATGGTTTTTTTATTTGAATGTTACCTAATCTATATGTGTTTATATTCATTATAATACCATGTTTTATCTTTTTATGAGGATAATTTTAATTTCAATTAACATTAGTTTTATTTATTGTTAAATCTCTCATAAACCCCATATATTTTCCTCACATTTCATTAATGGGTATTCTTTTATTATTTCTATTTTACCACATATTGGTAAAGAAAACCATTGAAAGAATTTTTTTAATGAAAATATAATCTTATTTTTGGTTTTTTGGTTGGGAATATTTCTCTAACATTTCAATTATCAATAACTTTATTCGAGAATATTATTTTATATACATATATTATTTTTAAGGATAATGTATAATAATATTGATATTAAATTTAAATGTTTAAATGATATATTTTAACATTTTCTATATGAACTATTATTTAAATTCTTTTTAAATGTTTGAAGAGAATATCATTCTAGAATTTTTAAAATTATTTAATTTTACCATCATCAAATAAATTATTCTTGTTTTATATTATGTTTCATTTTTTGTTTCTTTTCCAATGTAAATATATTTAAATTATTTTAATAATCTATTCATAATAAAAAATATTATATTATTAATTTTTTTGAAAAGTCATTTTATTATACTAATGTATATTTTTATCTTCTACACCACATTTTATTAATTATGAATTTTTTTCACGATTATGTTTTTTTAAATTAATTAACGGATTATAATTTAATAATATTCAAGAAATCACTATATATTTTTTCTAATTGTCTTTTAATTTCATTTTTTTATAAATATTTCAATACTTGTAAGGAATGTTATTTATAAAATCCTCATATCTATTGTACCCTCTCAACACTATAATACAAGTCTTTAATATAATAAATTAAATTTTCATAAATGTGGGTTATTTTTCATGACCATGTTTTTCATTATTATGGATTCATTATTAGTAATTTCACTATTGTAGTAGACTTATAATAAATAATGTATATGATATAAATGAATTATTATATATAAATAAGTTATTAGGGTGTTCACAAGGAATTATTGTTCATTTGTTGGCAAAGTATATATTGAAAATACATATGCTTATTAGTTCCATAAAATTTTTATTTAATACTATGGATATTATATTATGCACAATGGAAATACTAGTATCAAATTAATATTATCAATATGAATACATAGTGATTCATAATGTATATTGATGACCTATTATATATAATAGAAACATTGGACATGTTTAAGAGATTTTTGGGGCCTGGAATTATATATCCCTTCAATTAATCAGGTTGGTCTCCTGAGACGAATAATTATTCCCATTAACATTACGAGAAAGCGGGTTTACAAAGGAAAAATTCATAGATTTATAAAATGATTTAATATAAAAATTTCTCTTGAAAATAATTTCAATGAAATAAATTTAAATTTTTATAATATAATTGAATATAATTTAGTTGGAAGAAAATTTAAATTATAATTTTAAATTTTAAAATATTTAAATTAAAAAGTTGTTTTCATGAAATAACTAAATTTTTCACTATTCATCGAAAAATAAAATATTTTAGAAAAATATGAAAAATTAACCATAAGATAATTTTGATATTCAGATTTAGAAAATAATGTTAAAATTTTCACATAATGTTTTATAAAATAGCTATAAATTAACTCTAAAATTTGTTCATAAAGAACAAATAAACAACCATTAATATGAAAGAAATATATTTTTCTCAAAAAAATTTTTTTTTTGAAAAAATAAATAAATATTTATAATAAATAGATAAAAATTATTTTTTATATATTTTTAAACTATATAATTTTTATTATTTATGTAGTTCTATTAATTTCTTTAAAATTAACACATTAGTTACAATGGTCACATTATAAATAAAAATAATTTAATATAGTCTTGTGTTTTCTTTAAACATAGAGTTGTGTGAATCATAATCTGTCTAAGAGATAGATTATATTTTAAAATAAATATTTTATAGTTTATTAAAGTGATGAATTATCTTTTCATATTGAAGATGCATGTTATAAGCATTGTCGAATATGATGTATATCTTTTATCATATTAGTGTGTTATATTCTCCCAACCTTTTATGAATTGTGTCCTAATAGTTTATACATTATAAATTAAATCAAGGTATTGGAATTTAATAATATCATTATTAAAAACCCATGTCATAAAATGGTTGATAAAACATCCTCTTGATAATATAAAATGTAATATACTATGTTTATCTGCAATAACACATAATTATGTTAATATGTAGGATTTCATTAGTGGTATGTGATGATATGGACGTGGAAGAGAAGCATAAATAATTATAGAGAACGATTGAGGCCATTGATACATATAAAGTGAATGATCAATTTAATTTTAAGGATCTCAAAACCATAAATCAATGATGATATAAAATACAAATTGATTCAATAGTTATCAGTGTAATGTAATAAAATTATTGTTTCCTGATCATTTTCATAATGATGAGGAATTATTCTACAACATTATAATATAAAGAAATAATAACTTGTAAAGTGTTTATTTAAAAAGAATAATTTCATCATTTGGTTGTGCTTTGATCAATTTCCAATTCATGACTTACTATAAGAAATTAATATCCAAAAATTAATTTTTTATTCATTAAGCACTGAAACTCATATTATTTGTTCGTATGGTCTATAAAATACTGAAAATTATTTATATTCATATATAAATACTCACCAAAACCAATATGGTGGCAAGAAGTTATAAAATTCAATACATGAATTTTTAATCATCAAGAAAATAACATAGTCTAGTGGTTGTAATTAAATCATCATCAAGTTTGGTTATGGTTTTAAGCCTCATGACCTTTCTAGATGTGATGACATGTCATCTTTATAAAACCGTATTAATATATTTTTTGTAACATTGCCCAATTTGGATGACCTAGAATCACATTATAATAAATATAATATAAACCCTAAATGTTAACATTAAACATATTACCACAAAATTTAACAGGATCATTGAATAATATTTTCACTAAAACATATTTTAATTCAATGTTTTGTATTTCCAAAAAATGTTCTCTATGAATATCTTTATTTATTCTATATTCCTACAAAACCATGTAAATCGTTAATGAGAATGGATGTGTGTGATAAATTTAATTATAGAGAAATATATTTCATGTATTATATAGATTTTATGTTCCTTAAATTCAACATTAATACATTTCATGTAAATCTTTAGTAATAAATGAATCACAATGCCTCACAAGGTGGTAGTCTTCCACACACACAAGCGACAATATCATAATTTAAAATAAATTAAAAGTAATAATTTATATGTGATATTATAATTATTAAAGAATTATAGAATCATAAATATATTATAAATGTGTACTATAAAACATTATATCCATCATTGAATGGTTGTGATGGAAAATGAATTAGATTGATTCGTGAGGTGGTAGTTTGGTGTACACATGATAGGCTGTTTCCTTTTTAATTTAATATAGGTGGAGGTAGATAACGTTGTTAAATTAATATAAAATCTTCTTAGTATATGTAATATAATGAGTTTATTAAATAATAAATTTTTATTTATATTTTATGTAGGCGGGAGACGAAATAAAATTAAAATTTTAATTATAGAATGGCATGTCTTCTTTGAAAAAGTTATTTTGTTTCTCCAAAAAATTATTCCAAGGATGGAATTATGATATACAATAGGGCACCCGGATTCTAGTAGTGGATTATGTAAGTGTTTTTGGAAGATATTGTCTACAAAAGTTGTTTTTTATGACTCAATATGGGAGGATAGGGGGTGTCATTATATAATTGGGGCGAGTAAACACATAGATTTTTGAAAATGGTCAATTAAAACCATAGTTTTATGATGCCAAAGCCTCCACAATGGATTACTATAGACATTTTGAAGTTTTATAGTCTAAATATTTCCATAAAACAGGGTTTTATAAGATTTTAAGTCATTTTATGCCTTTTCGTTTTAGTTTTACGCCAGGGTAAAACATTTTTCATCTTAATTTCCATAATTAATTTTTTCCTCATTTATAATTCGTAAGGGTGAAAAACAAAGATGAACATATTCGATAATATAAATTATGATGATTAAAAACATTTAATAAATTTTTATAAATTAACTTCATATATGATATAACATCCATTTATAAATTCTACCCATAGACATGATGAGAAAGCAGTGTTCCAAATAAAGAATTTTTATTAGTATAAGATGTTTAAATATCATTGTTCAATATGAAACTGATTCCTATGACCTAGGATACATAAAATGAGATAAAATTGAACAAATTTTACTTTAAAATCAATTTAATGTATAATATTACCTTTTAAATTTACTAATCAAAAAATTTATTTTCAATAAAAGGGAGTTTTCACTATTCATCAAAAAATGAACCATTTATGAAAATTAACATTATCAACCCTAAATTATTTTGGATATGATGATTTATATAATTTTTATTAATTTTATAAAGTAAAATTTATAAACTTTATAAAATGTTATTTTAAATTATGTTCACAAAGAGTGACTAAACAACCATTTAGCAAATAATACATATTTTCTGAAAATAAATATTTTTCTGTGAAATGAATTTAGTTGTATTTATAATCGATATATAACCAATGAATTAGTTTATACTTGACTAAAAAATATAATTTCTATAATATATTTTTCACCCTCCATACCTTTTATCATTATTAATAGGTTATAATGGTCACATTTTATTTAATAATATTTTAGTATAGTATTGTGTTTCATTCAAACCCAGTATTGTATGCATCACAATATATTAGCAAAATTGAGCTAATTTTTTAAATAATATATCGTAAATTTTATAATATCATTTATAATGATTTAAATAATGTTATTTATCTATAATAGAACTATATATGTTTTTATAATATCATATATTATTCCCTTATAATATTTTACTACCCATTTGTTAATAATATTTCATTATTTTCATCATTTCCTTTAATAATTTCCTTATTTTATCTTGTGTGTTTTTCATTAATAGTTTTATTTATAGGAATATGAAATATTTAAATAATAAAAATTATTATATTAATATTTTAGAAATAATATTATTCCATTTTATTCATTTTTAGAATCATTTTTGATATTCAGACATGGAGAATGAATAAAAGTTCTTCGTGTAGACGGCTGACTGTACATATGCACGAGCAATGTTATAATTTAATTAATGGGTGAATGTGTATCAATTTGAGTTTATATATTATGTTAAAAAATTATATTTCAGGTTTTATATACCATGTAATTTCATTATATTTATACATTCAATGTAAATTGTGATAAAAAAAATAAATTACAACGCTTCGCGTGGCGGTAGTCTACTGTACACATGAGAAACAATATCATAATACAAAATACATGGAAATTAAGAATTAATATGTGATATTATAATTAAATAAGTATTATAAAATCCTAAATATTATATAATGGAGTAAAATTCATCATTATTTTTGTCCATTAATGTTTGTGATGTAAATCGAGTTACATTGGTTCATGAGGTGGTGGTCCGTTGTACACATGATTGACCATTTAATTCCTCTTTTAACAGATGAAAAGATAGATATATGTGTTTATCTTAATAAAAAATATTCTCAGTGTGTGTAATATACTGAGGTTATTATATAATATTGGTTTAATAATATTTGAAGGATGTGGGATAGGAAACAAAATAACAATGCTTATTATAAAATGTTATATCTTCTCTAAACAACTTCTTTTGATTTGTAACAAAATCCATCCTTTGTTATATTTTTTTATAATAAATGGGGTTTTAGGATTTTATTAGGTGAGTAACAAAGTGATATGGGGGGTTATGTTGTAAATAAGGTTTTGGAAGTTTGAATATGGGAGGATAGGGGTCATTTTATAAATAATGGAGAGTACGCACATATAATTTTTAAAAAGGTTCAATTGATCCCATAGTTTAATGATGTAAATGCCTTAAAATGGGTCATAATAGACATTTAGAGGTTATATAGTCTACACATATACATTAAATTTGTTTTTGATGAGTTGGTATGTGATTTTAAGACTTAAATTTTTAGATTAATTCAACAATAAATCGATTTTTTCTAAAATGAAGTAATTAATTTTTTTCTTCTTCTATAATTCATAAGGGTAAAAAAATATGATCATATTTTATAATATATATTATTATGATGATAAATATTGAATCAATTTTTTAAATTAAATTAATATTATTGTTAAAATACGATTTAAAATTATACGTGCTGACATGATGATAAAGCAAGGATGAAAATATTAAATTCAGATAAGTATTGGATGCTTTAATTTCAATGTTAAATATGAATTTATTACAACACCCTATGGTATTTAAAAATAAAGATAATTGATCTAATTTTACATTAAATCGAATTTATAAAATAATTCAACCACATATATTATATACAAGAAAAATTAATTTTCAATAAAAGGTATGTTTTCTCTCTTTTCATCAAAAAATGATACATTTTATAGAAGTACCAAAATTAAAACTATGATAATTTTGATATGTTTATTTATAACATGTAATTCATTTTTTAATGTAAATTTAAAAAAATTTGAAAAAAAATTAATTATATTCAAAATGAATGACTAAAAAACAATTTAGAAAAGAATATATTTTGTTTTTCATAAAACATTTATTTTGGTTTAAAACGATATTTAGGTGTATTTATAATCAATATATAGTGAATAAATTAGTATTTACATGTTTAAATAATACAAATTTAATAATTAATTTATCACCCCTTATACTTTTAAACGTACTGACTATGCTAAAATGGTAACATATTAAATAATATTATTTTATTAGAGTATTGTGTTAATTTAAAAACTAGTGTAATTGGAATCACAATATATTGAAGAGATTGATTTAATTTTAAATGAAATATATTGAAAATTCCCAAGGTTATAACTTTTCGTCAAATATTGTGTTCCATTTTATACTGGTTATTGAACATGATGCTCATCATTTAAAATAACATTGTGTTACATATTATATGATTTATATTCCAAAGTGAATAATAATATTTGGATAAATGTTAATTATGTTTTAATAAGAAACCATGAATGAGGCATAGATTAATATTTTATATGGTATGGGGGTTGATCTGGTTAAATTTTTAAAATGGTAGAAGTGAATTTAATGTTTCAAATAAAAGAATATTTTTTATGATTACCTGGGTTTAATAATTTTTATGTAAATATTTATATAAATTTGTAAGAATATTTTATCAAAACATCTTAATTATTCAGATTTGATTTTGTAATAATATTTTAACGATTTTTTGTATTTTTGTTATTTTTTAATCATTTTATTTTAACATAATATTTTCTTAGTTATACTAGAGAGATTAATGTACCAAATCTTTATATGAAGGTTTAATCATATTCAGTATTATCATAACTTGTGAAAATAGTATTTTGTTTTAGTAAATAAATTAATATTATAATAATTAATATTAATTATTTTGTAGATCTTATATGTCCATTAAAAGTTTAATTTAATTTATTTGGCATGAAAAATTCATTAGGGGTAGTTATCATTTAAAATATATGTTGAATAAAAAGTGGAAAACTCATTGAAGCTCAACTAAATAATGAATTTCATCTTATTAGATAGACCAAAAATATATATGTACATTTTCTCAAATTATCTCTCTCAATATTATAATTATATTTTAATCTAAGATAACATCAAACAATTTTATCATTTCTTTTTCTAAAAGTATAACTCATCTTTCAGGAAGTGCTTTTGGAAAATCATTTGTTACCAAGATTCCTATAACAATACATAAATGGTTTTAGAAATATTTAATTAGTATATATGGTATTTCCAAATAGTATCATATTTGTAACATATAATGATAAAATATACAGATTAGATTCTATATAAGTTAATAAACATTCATTTTTGTAAGAACTGATTCATAAATGTTAGTTGGTAAATTATTTTGGAGGTTTAATTTTATAGATTTATATTTAATATGTATTATCTCTTCAATAGAACCAGTATGTCGGCAAATTTTTGGAACATGAAACTCAGAACAAAATATTATAATTAAATAAAATTTTTACTAATGAAAAAATTTATAGATATTTAAGAAAATAATAATTTAATAAGTTAATAATTTTTTTCCAAAATAAAATTGATTTATATTACTTAGGAATGTAATTTTAAACTTCAGATATAGTTTTGATGAGTTGAATATTTTTAAATTTTTTTCTACTTTTTAGGGAAGTGTATCAATAAAATATATTGATAAAACATTAGTAAATATTATTAAGATATTTTATTAACATTCATAGTGTGATTAAGAAATAATATTCTATGTTAGTATAATTATTCACAGCTAAAAAAATATTTTATATAAATACTTTATATTTATTATATTATATATGTATTCTATTAAAATTCTAAAATTAAAATTTTGACAATTTTATTTTGATAAAATTATTATAATTTATGTATGAAACATATGAAAACTTTGCAATGGTTTTATTTTCAGATCTCTTTTTTGAAAATGTGAATTTTTGGAGAATAGTGGAAGATATTGATTTTTAAAATAATTAAAGATTAATAAAAAATAATAAAATAATAATAAAATAATAATTTTTAGAACCATTATATAAAAAATTTAATTTATCAAGCTATAAAATTCATTTAAAATTATTATGTTGAGTTTTTAAATTTATCATTGATTTTTAGGTCATAATCTATATTTTATTCTAATATAAAAATTTTGGGAATATTATGTAGTTATTTAATAAAACCATTCCAATTTGGTGTGGTTTTACATCAATGTAACATAAATCCCATATTTTTATCTATAATATAGTAAATTTAATTTGATTCATAAAAAGACATTTTTTTAAAAAAAATATTGTGTTTTGGATAATTAAAATAAAATTAATTTTTATCATCCTTAGAAATTGAATCATGTAAAAATTTTTCCATTTTTTTCTATTATTATATAAAAATTATATGATAAGATAATGTATTTTTGGTTAATATGAATGGTTACCATGGAAAAAAAATTCCACCACAGTAAGTGGTAAACTAGTTAAAAGATAATTTAAAAATGGTAAAAATCCATAAAATATTAAGAAAAATACGTTATCTAATCATATTGTATGATTTATGTTTTAATCCAATTATCTTATATATGAATTTGGGCTTATTAGGTTTATGTTTCCCTAAAATATGACTATTTTATTTTAATGATAAATGTATTTAAAAGAGTGGAACTCCCCTTACATATAAAAGGATTCATTCACCCCAGCATATCATTAAAACTATTTATCAATTTTGTTATATGAATTTACATTTTAATAACTTATGAACACCCCTACCAATGGATTAATGGTTTAATTCTCCCCACAATACCATCCCAAGATAAATTAAGGATAGATCCAAAGGAGGATACCCCAGGAAGTTGTAATATTCTTAATAGAGTTCATTTATGTTTCATTCATCTCAAAACTTCTACATATATTGAATAACCTTATTAACCAAATAATATTATTATCTCTATTTAAATATGGTTTTATTATATTTACCAAATGACTATCATCAAATTCATTTCCATATATTTGTAAATAAAAACATCAATCAGGAGTATAGGTGGACTGCCACCTTAAAGGATGATGTATTCGATTATCCATCACCACCTCTTCTGGATAGTTAAAAAATATTTAATGTATTAAGATGATATTTACAACATAAAAATTGTTTTTCAATTTTTATATATATTTTCTTTCACTAATAAAATGAATTTTTATGGATTTTTTTTTCTAAAAATGAGAATTTATAGCGTTATGTTTGAATCACCACCATGAGTTCCATAAAGTGACCATTGAACTAAAAATATATAGTAATTTAATATTATACACCTTCTTGATCATTCGGTAGATGATGAAACTATGACCATACGGCAAGGACTGGAATAGGTGAATCAGAACAAAAATGAAAAATAAACATGTTTACCCATCTTACTGATTTTAACAAAAAAAAATTTATAAGTGGGTAGTATGAAATTATAAGTGACAGGTACATAGTAAGTTATAAAAATGATGTTCTAAAATATATGAACTATAAATATAAATTTATTTTATCATAATTTTTTAGTGTGTTAAACTAATCATAAATCTAAGGTAATGATTTCTCCTCCAAAGTATTATTCATTAAGACATGTTTTAAATTATTCACCTATTTACAATATATTTTAATATATTATATTATTTAATTAGTTTTAATTACATAATTATATCATGTTTTAACATTTTATGTCTTTTTATTTAAATGTTACAAAAGCTATAAGGTATTATATTCAATCTCTCATTTTATTAGAATTATTTTTATTTCACTTTACTTTGGTGTAATTGTTTTCTCTCATAAACCCCATATATTTTCCCCCCATTCCATTTTTGGAGATTCTTATATTATTTAAATTTTCCCACATATTATTAACGAAAACCATTGAATGATTTTTTCTAAGAAAATATAATCTTATTTTTACTTTTTTGGTTTGGAATATTTTTATAACAATTTAATTTTCCTTAATTTTGTCCACGAATATTATTTTATATATATTTTTAAGGATAATTTATAAAAGAATTTATTTTAATTATATATATTAAAAAATATATAATTATCATTTTCAATATGACATGTTTATTTATATTCTTTTCAAATGTTTTCAAATAAAATCATTTAAGAATTTTTAAATAGACTAAACTTTCCAATCACCAAAGAAATTATTACCTTTTTGTATTTGTTTCCATTTTTTGATGATTTTACATTGTAATATTCATTTAAATTATTTTATAAATTTTTCATAAAAAATATATTAAATTATTAATGGTTTTAAAATGTCATTTAATTTGAAAAATGAATATATTTAACTTTTACTCCACATTTTCTTAATTAAGAATAGTTCTTTCATGATTTTCTTATTTAAAATTAATTAAGAGATAACAATTTAATATTAATCTTGAATTCTCTTGAATTTTCATATAAGTCTCTTTTAAAATAACTTTTGTATCAATGTTGAAATGGTTTTAAGGAATGTTATTTTTAAAATATTTACATAAATTTTCTCCTCTATACACTAGTTTACATGTCTTTCCTTTAATGAATTAGATTTTTATAAATGGATGACATTTTTCATTCCCATGTTATTTATTATTATGGATTCATTAAATCTAATTTTAGTATCAAAATATAATTATATGGAATACATTATGTGATATAAAAAATATTTTATATAAATATGAAATCAATATGTTAATCTGGAATTATTGTTCATTTATTGACAAAGGAAATATTGAATATCTATATACAGGTTAGTTCTATAGATATTTTTATTTACTACAAAAAATATTAGATTATGTACTATGGAAATAGAAGTATGAAATTAATTATATCAATATGGATACATATTGATTGATAATGATCCTTAATGATCTATCATATAAAATATATGCATTGGAAAAGTTTAGGAGACTCTTATGGC
Organism: Viscum album; assembly: GCA_963277665.1. Classification (NCBI taxonomy): domain Eukaryota; kingdom Viridiplantae; phylum Streptophyta; class Magnoliopsida; order Santalales; family Viscaceae; genus Viscum; species Viscum album. The sequence continues at coordinate 1,210,048,958 of OY728153.1, read as the reverse complement.
CTAAAAATATATATCCCTTCAATGAATCAGGTTGGTGTATTGAGACCAATAAGATTGGGTATCATTTGGTGTATGTGATCCCACATAATAAAAATGTATTGTTTTGTGACCATGATTGTATGTATAAATTCAATGCATTATTCCTTAATGGTATGTAGGATATCGTTAATCAAGGCCTTTATGATTTATAAGACTGATTAGAATGAGGTCATGATGGTATGATTAAGATGTTCAATATTATTAATTTTTTCACTATAAAGATAGTTATTGATGCCAATGTATTTATTTATAATGATATGTTATACAATGATATATTTCCAACTCATGTTATTTTTTAGATGAACTATTTATTAGTAACATACGTTAACTTATAACTCATTTTTGTTTCTTTATGACAGTTTCCATAGAATACTGCCCATACTGAGCATTTTATCTCATTCTTATTATTTTCCATTCTCTCCATGACATAATAAAGGGAAATACATAATATATATCTATAGGGGTATCACATGTTGATATTTTTTAACGATATTTTGAAGAGTTGTTACCTAATATGACAAATTATGTATCATAATAAAATGTTCATTAGATGGGAAATAGTTATGGTTGTTATATAAAATGTTTTAGTAAATTTCAATTTCTCAAAACCTAAAAATTATTGTTTATGTATGTGGCAAAATAAATTACTTTTGATTTCTTAATGATGCATGGTTAAAAAATAATGTCTCAATAATTGGTAAAAATATAGTATGTAATTATTATGTTTTGAACTATATATTTGGGTGTATGGGTATGGGTAATTTCAGTTGGTATCAAAAAAATTATGTAAAAATTATGTTTTTACCAAAATATTCAAGAGTATGTATTCCATTGATCTCATTCATCATGGATAAAAATTATTTTTTAGTCTTTTTTGATTTATAATGGTACTTGGAATTTTAATAGAACTGTATTAGGCACTTTTGGGGGGAATTATGAGCCCATTATATTCAGGCTTTTTCATAATAAAATATGACAATCCAAAAAAAACTACAAAATGAAGATTTCTAAACGGTAGAAAATAAACATTATTTACCTTTATAAAAGTCAAATAAAAAAAATTTCCCATATTGATCAAGTTAATGATCAAATTCAATGAAAAAAAATTAATTTTTTAATTGGAGAAAAACTTAACTGAATGGAATGGATATAATGAATTGGGAAAACATAAAAGGATGATTGAGATTATTTCATATTGATCGATCGAATTAAAGTAAAATATTCAAATAAGTAGTGTGAATGAAATATAGAGTATGAAGAGGTATAGAAGGTAGTTAATGAAATGGAATTTATTAATTAAGATAGTAATAGGGTTAGAATAGGGAATTTATATATATATATATATATACGTGAAAAATTTATTTAATGATAAATTCATTATAAATATTCTCTTAAATGGGGAAAACATATGTATTTATAAGAATTATATGGTTTATTCCCTATTAAGAGATCCTCTATCTAGTTTCTTTTATAGGTATTTTAATTTTTAAAATGAGATATAAGATTAATCATTCAATATGGAAACATCTACATTAAATACATTTCACTATAATTCTATTGAAAATTTGTTGCAATATGATTTCTCATGTACTATAATTTTATATTATTTTTTTCTATCAGTAGAGGTTTAATATAATATGACAATATAATAAATGATTTTTTGAGGAGAATTATTATGAAAACATCATAATGAATGATTTTTCCAAAGATATCTTTTAATGAACATGGTTTTCCTACCAATAATAAGGAAATGTAAATCACAATTAAACATTTGTAAGATCAAAATTCTTATAAATAAAAATGATATGATAGTATGTTCTTTATTATAATAAATAAAAGAGAATAATTTGAGTGAAATATAATGGATTTTTAAAGAAAATAAAAACCATATTTGATAATAATTTATTGGTATTTTTATTTGATAGTGAAGTATTTCAATAAAAATTACTAAATAAATATTTTAAAGGCATTTTGAAAGGGTTAAAGACTAGTTAGTATCTTGGAATATTCTATTGATTATTTTTAGATTTTGGCATTGAGTTATTGTGAGACTCTAAGGCCCATATAGCCTCAGTGATGAAGAAATAAAAATATTATATATATATATATTATTATGTGCATATGATTTATACAAAATATTTTAATTGATACCAAATAGTGAGTTTTATGAGAGATATGTGACCAACATTAGATCTAGGACATAGTTTTTAACCTATGTGGGGTATAAAGGTTGTGAGAATTGGGTGTTTTGTTAGATTTATGTCCACGATAAGTTATTTAATATTTTTAATATCCTTTTTTTTTCTAAAAATAATTGAATATATCTAAAATTGGGAGATGTATGATAAATCTAAGAACACCATTAGGTCACGAGTGAGAGATATGCAATACGTATGACATAAAATATTAGAACATTAGTTGTTCTCATAGATCACACATGGGGATAACTAATTTAATATTGTGATTACATATTTTTTTGTGAAATAACTGAATATCTCTCAAACGGTGTGTTGTTTGTGGAAACTGAGAGCACTATTAGGTCTGAGTTTGTGAGATTACCCTAAGAGGGATTTAAATATTATGGGTTTCATTTTTTTGGTATCTTCAAATTCAAAAATAAGTTTTTAATATTTATTTATATAAGAATAATTATTTTTTTCTGAAAATAATTATTAAAAATGTTAATATGTGTTTCCTATTAAGAAGGTTGATACCCCCACTGATATACTTGGTGGATTTTGAAACCATTCATTTTATCATCATTTTGATTTGTCTCTATTGCAATGCCTTAATAAGGAAAAATTAATGAATTTAAAATGAATGTTTATTTATTGAATATGAGATTAGACTGGATGTTTTAAATTAAATATTTAATTTCAGAAATGTTCTGGTTCATAAATTAGGATAACTGTTGTAGGTTCGATGTTTCTCAAATTCATTGATTAATGGAGATCCAATATCTCATCTGTATATGAGAAATGTACCTCCTCCATTCAACATCAACTGGGATATCATTCTCTAGTAGGGAAATCCAATGATGACACCTATTAATGGTACCTTATGAGGGTTTCTTGTTTTTTTATTTAATTTATCATTAATTTATTGAAAAATTAATGAATAAAGGGTTGGTGTAAATAAAATGTGACAAACCGAGAATTATAGAGGGATAATTTCAATAAAATATCAAAGTTTATTTTTATTCGAAATTTTAAATATTATTGTGTAATTTCAATAAATATAGTTTTGAAGATATTATCAAATGTTAATTACTGATTTTTAATCAATGATAATTGTGTAAAATTATTAAGCAATAATTATAGAAATTTAAATAATGATAACTGTGGAATATTATCAAAAAATAATACTCAAATTTTAAACAATGATAATTTTGGAATATTATTAAAAGATAATTGCATAATATTAAACAATGTTAATTAGGGATAATTATCAAATGATAAGTGAACAATTTTTAAGAATGGTAATTGTGGTTATTTATCAAATGATAATTGAACAATTCTAAAAAATAGTTATTCTGTAAAATTATCAATTGGTAATAAAGAAAAATTATCTTTGATAATTTATGATAAATCATCAAGGGATAATTATAAAAGTATAATTTATAGAAAATTATGAAAAGATAATTATATAAGGATAATTTATGAAAAATTATAAAAATATTATTATAAAAATAAAATTTATGAAAAATGATAAAAATATAATTATAAAAGAATAATTTATAAAAAATTATCAATATATAAATATAAATGGATATTTTTTATAGACAATCAAATGATAATTATAAACAGGTAATTAATGAAAAATTGTCAAAAGATAATTATAAAATGGAAATTAATGAGAGAGAATTAAGAGATAATTATAGAAGAATAATTTATAATAACTTATTAAGAGATAATTATAATAGGATAATTTAGTAGAATTATCAAAATATAATTTTTATTTAGGTGAATATGGTGAGTGCATGTGTTGACCTAATCTATAAATTTTAAATTATTCAAAGGATAATAAATATCATTCAATGTGATATTTTAAAAATAATTATGTAATTATCCTATAGAGGGAATAAATTATTTCTAGTAATATTTAATTTCTTTTTGATATAAAATAACTTATTTTGGTTCAGGACATCCTTGATTAACCTTGAGAATTGATGTTTTGATGTTTATGTTAACAAAGAAATGAAGAGGTGTTATTGAGAGATGATGTTTTCACTTTAGTTTTCAAATTAAAAGTGTGGTTTATTCTACCATGGAAAATGAATGCTTTTGAGGTAGAGGTTCCTTAAATATATGGGATCACTTTATGCATTTTTCCATGGTATGATTATTATTTTTTCATATTTTTTATTCATGCCTGACATGTGATTACTTGTAGGTGTTTGTGTATCCTATCATAATTTATGGACTTACATCATAAGGATTATTGAGACAACATTGATTCACACGTTATATTTATGATTTCAATATATTTTCTCACGATTTGTTCCTTGGTATGTGTCATTGATATAATTGTTCTATTTCCTTGAGATATGTCTGGTACGTGTTGTTTTATTGTTTCTCCGGCATGGAACCTATGAGATAGGTGGAACTTCAATGGATATATATCCCTATAGTAGAGAGAGTATATTGACTCTATATGTGACATGAAGAATTGAGAGAAAGATATGGGTGATGGGACATAATGGCCTTTTGTGGCATGAATTGTAGGCATGCTAATTTTGAGTGATTTGTCGAATATGCAATGACCATGGACCATGTCGATCATGAGGGATCATAACTGCAATGAAATAGTGGGGCATGACAATTTATGTGATGTATCCTAGAGATAACGCTAGGGTATGATGGCATAGTCTAGCCTGACCCAGAGGCCTAGGGCCTATATGGCTATCGAGAAACATGATAATGGCTCCTACATTAAGGTGTTTCCATGATTGATTTTATATTTTATGACATGGAGACCAAGAAGGTATGTATGAGGGTTTTTGGTTGCATGGTTAGCAGAAAACCTCTCATTTTTGTGTAATATGTGTATGATTATTATTAATTGATCATTATTATGGAATACAATGATATACATGAGCACATTAGGTTGATAACTCATTCGCGGAGTCATACTGAGTCTTGTATTCAAGCCCTAATAAGTAATTTTGATACGCTTGTTGATTTCATGAGGGATGTGGTGACAATAAAGGGACCTTTTGTAGATAATAGAGTATAAGTGTGTGGATCATGTAGTATATAGTGATAGTGTCTGAAGGAACAACTTTTTTGATTAATTTTTCTCCCACTTATTATATAGGTTATTTCTACTTTTGGAGATTCTTTAAATATATAGTATGTATTTTATATTTAGATGTTATTATGTTTTTTTTAATATTTTTTATATGTTTTGTTATTTATTATTGATCATATGACATGATACTATGGGTATAGTCACCATAATAACATACTCAGACCTCACTGCTAGTCTGCAGTCCTATCTGTACGGTGTGGCATGCATGAGGTCATATGACCATCCATATCAGACGAGGTGGTTTGGGCCAGGGTGTTACAAAATGGAATGAGAGCAAAAATATTCACAAAATTATATATATATTTTTGTTGGTATGGGATGGGTATGAGAGGATATATAACATTGGGACTCGGGCGGGGGAATTATGTTAGTGCCAAACCAGCACAATGTATCGGACCTTCAAGTTTCCATAATGGAAAATTATTTTTTCCTATTACGGTTGATTTCATTCACATCAGGTGATACACATGATGTATATATTGGATTTATGAGTATTTGGGTTTTTTCAAGTGTAAATACCCAGTATTAAAGAATTCACATTCTAGTTATTTTAAAAATCAAAATCAATTTCTTTTCATATTGTTATTTTATGTTTATAATTTTATAGAATTAAGAAAAACACTAACAAAGTAAACCCACACACTAAAAGTGTAAAACTATACTCAATATCAAATTTTCCACTAAATAAAACAGTTTAAAATAAATCATTTTTTCTTTTCATAATAAAGATTCACAATATACATATTATCCTCTTTCATAGCACTTCTCATTCATAAACCTAATGAAAAAAAATTTATCAAATGTTGGATGAGAACAAAAACATGAAAATAGATTAAAAAATATATTTATTAATCTCTATTATGGGAACCTAAATCTATTTTACCTCTTATAACTACATTGGAATACCATGGTAAAACATAGACAAAAGGGATGGGAAAAAAGTAAAGTAGTGGAACAAACATAGGATTGAAGCATGGCATATATGTTACAAAGAATAACATGGTGACATATAATATTTTTAAGTAATAAATTTATTGAAGAATACATGTAAAACATAGAATCATAAGATCATTGAGATATAGAAAAGGTTCAATCGCATAAAACATGCCAAAAAGGTAAGTGAATCCTAACTACGAACACTATATCACATGGTAGAAGATTCCATAATGGGTTAGGTTTACTATATAATTTGATACATGAGACGTCATGTGACTATGAAATTACCCATTACATTAAAGTTCTATATTGGTTCAATGATTATGTAACATTCTTACATATGTGTCCCACACAAAGATTAAAACAAAAGAAATAAACAAAAGGAGTACCCTTAGAATGAAAAAGGATGTTGTAATATGGGGTATAACCAAAGTGAATACAAAAAGTATATCCAAGAAACAAGGGATTAAATAAATAATGGAGATTTATGAGGTAAATAATAGATAAAACAAATAATTATGTCCAACTTAAATGAAAATATGAAGATTAATGGTTTTTAATGTGCCATTGATGTGAAATTTTAGAGAAAAAAATAAACAATATTTAAAGAGTATAAGTGCATAATTTTATTCATAAAAACAAAATTGGAATAATATGGTTTTCATGATAAATGTATTTATTTTTTAAAAAAAACATCCTAGCTTAAAACATTTAATGCGATTCACTTGAAAATGGGTAATAAATATAGAATTTCCATTTAATCAGATTTAGTTATCAAGAAGAATTGAGAAGGAAACGTTACAAAAGACATAACTCCCCATAAAATAAAGATTATTTGAGATATAAACATTTTTTTAAATATTCACATAATAAAAATGAATTATATAGGTATAATAAAGAGATAATTTGAGGAAAATTGAGAGAAACCCTAATCCTAAAGAAATGTGGCGGTTAAGAGAGATCCCTTACAATATAATATCAATTTAGTTATAATTAATAAAATTGAATTATTAGGTTAATTCACTATAAATCCAAATAAAAATTGGAAATAAAAAATAATATATTAAAATTCTATTTCTCACTGAATTTAACCCCAAAATAATCATGTAGTAGATTTTTAGCCCATAGAATGGAAAGTGGGTCAGTAATTACCTTACCACTTCATAATTGGTAGAATCATATGCCCCAAATATATTAATAATTATCAAGTAAAGAATTTAATTCCATGAATATTATGGAATACATGTAATGATAAATACAATGGATACATATAAAAATCACAATATAAATAAGTGGGGAATATGGAATATTTATCACATAAGTCAAAGTGAGACGAGAAACTGCTACCTCACACATCCCTTTAGTGGTGCATACTTTAATAACCTATATGACGATTTAAAAAATGGTTTTAATTAAATCCAAAACTATAATAACATTTATAAAACCTTATATTATTCTTTTATAACATCTTATTACACATTCATTAATGATATTTAAATATTTTAACTGTTTGGGAGCGTTTATTTGACTTTTTTTAATGGGTTAATTTGTGTATAATAATGGATTTTCTTATAAATTGAAAATAAAAATGTAGAAGTAAAATTAGATATTATTAATGATCTTACCTAATATTTAGTGGTCCAATATATCATTTTTATTACTAATATGGGGATGATCCATTTGATAAATCATTAATTGTAAATGTTTAGTTCAATTGTGGCATTTTTTTAGACCACCCCGAAGTAGTTTCATTTTGTTTTATAATATTTATATATATTAGTTTCATAACATGAAATAGGTTATAATATTCCATTTAAATATTTATTTGACAAAAATTTTACTTTTATGACCATCCATGAAGGGGAAAATAGAAAATGAAAAATGATTATCCTAGTAGATAGTAACACAACATAATTTGGACCATAGTTTTCATTCAATGAATAATAAGAGGTAAAAAAGGATGGACATAATTTATTTTCATAAAAACATAAACATACATTATATAAATTATTATGGAGTTATAATGACTTGATTGATGACTTAGTTGAATATAAAATATAAAAATTAAATAAAATAAGAGAGGTGTATTGAGAAAATTATATCTTGAATATCACCTCCTCAAAGGACACAATTATAACCATAGATTTAGTCATCTCGTGAAAAATCATGAACATGGATGTGGTGAAAGTGAGGAGAGGATTAATTAGAAGTAATATGAGGTGATTAATGGATTTTGAGGTTAAATGGGGTGTGAGGAGTTGTATTTATACTTGAGAAGGGGTGGTTTAAAGTTAGTAAATAATGATTATGTTAATACTAAAGCTAACCCCAGTGGGGTCATAGTAATTAAACAAGAATATTGATAATTATTATAATAAAGGATTGTTAAGGTAGAGAAAAACCTTAAGCACCCTTTTTTTTAGTTTTTTTGTATTTTAATTCTTTACCTTTTATCTTTAACATGATTCATTATTTTATATACAATGTTGTAAATATTTCTTTTTACAACAATATATTTTTTATTCATAAAAATTAAAATATCCATAATAACTAATTTATACCTCCTTATTACAAATAAAAAATCAATTTTAACATATTAAAATCGCATAATTCTGTTAATTATATTTAATATTATTCATGCCGACACAATAAGAGTGTGAGTTTTTAAGTTGAAAAAGATTAAATGTCTACAAAGTTTTTATATCTAATATCATTATAAAATTTATTAAAATGTCCAAAATTGTATTAGTATATATGTAACTTAACTATTTAATCTTTAGAAAATATTTAAAATATAATTTATCATTATAAATATTTTATATGAAATACCAGTTTGCATTTAAAACTGTGTATTTTTCACTTCCAAATTAAAATATAAATTTCCTTAGAAATATACCAAATTTCACCATAAGATAATTTTGATTATATGATTTTAAAAAATTATTTTATATAATAAAATTTATATAAGTTTCAAACAAAAAATTGAAAGTCATTGTTCCATTAATAGTTGTAAAATTTTCCATTAAGAAAAATATTTATTTTTTATGCTTAAAATTGTGTTTATTCAAAACTTATGCCAATAAATATAATTTGATAAATTTAAAAAACATTTTAATGAATATATAACATATTTATTAAATTAATATATTTAACGATTAGTTATTAATTTAATTTATTAACATAAAATGTTATTATAAGAAAATAATAGTTTTTTAATTAAAACAAGCAATTTATATACAATTGGTTTTTTGCTTCCATTTTAAATTACTAAGTAACCAATTATTTCATATTATAAAAAATGTTAAACAATAATTTCATAATCTCGTTAATCTCATTCACACCCTATATTCTGAATGCTATGTGATAACTATCACATTTACATAATAATATTGAGTCATTTGTTTAAGTTTACTGTGCCATACCTTTATGACATTGAATATTGTATTTACTGTTAAAAATGTTGTGATGTTACGTTCCAAAATCTTTTAATAATTATAATCCTAAAATTTTTAACTTAGTATTAAATAACTATGTGGTTTAATTTTTAAAATACCTATATTCAAATTCCACATCATAAAATGGTTCAATAGATATTATTCTTAAAAAGAGGGAAAGAAAAAAAATGGTCACCACACAAATAATATTTTAATTAGTAGGGAGGTCAAATATGGAAATGTAAAAGAATTATAAACACCATGTTCCAATGAAGATTTATGGAGAAAACAATCATTAGAATTTTAACCATCATAAAACATTAAATCTTGTATAGGTTAAAAGGCCATTCATTCCAAGATAAAAAAATAAATTGGATAATTGTTTTGTTCATAAATCATTTTCTTAATGTTATAGAATTATTTTACAAAATAGAATAAAAACATAAGGAAACATACATACTTTAATGATACATTTTCATCAATTTATCAATATCCACCAAAATAGTTTATTTTTCTCCAAATTTTGAGTAATGAAGATGAATTTATCTTTCCTAAATGATTCGAATAAATGTCTATGGATAAAAAAATCCATAAAAATATAACTGTATATTCCTCTTGAATTTATGGTTTAACCATAAGAAAAATGGTTACAATAAAAAAATTTAAATTCCCTAAGACATTAAACCTTCATATAATGAAAACTACTTTAATAAAAAAAATGAAACATCAATATTAATTTTTTAACAAAGGTCATCCAATAATTAACTTTATTTACAATTCCAAAAAATATTATAAACTACAATTGACACAAAATCAAAACAGAAGTATTTTATCACATATCCTTCAAAACTAAATTCAATATTTATCATTAAATAATATTAATCTATTTAAAAATATCATACCAAAAATAAATTTCTCAAGTCACATATTCATTTTCAAAAAATTCCTGAATAAACATAATTCATATATTTTTTAGAAATGATAACTCAATAATTATTTATCAAATATAATCATAGATTATTGAATTCACCTTTATCATATTTGGTTCCCAAAGTAGACCTATTTTTCATCGATATAATTCATTTAACAAAATAGAAAATGATTATACTAATTGATAATTCATGTAGGCCCATGGTGGGTGATGCACCCTTGTTAGCATTCAATTATGGGTTTGATGTCATTGTCCATAAAAGATGTGAAGGGTTATCATATGGAATATGAGGTGTCCTTTGTTAAATAAATATTAATATAATCCTTTTAAAATTACTCATGTGATAGAAACATCAAAAAAATAACCTTAATATATTTGACCTCAAATTTTACAATTACCTTTCAATTTTTATACCAAAAATGTAATAACATGTTATTTATGAGAAGATAATTATAAAAGGCGAATATAAAATAAATTATCATGAGATAACATAAAAGGATAATATATGAGAATTATTAAAAGATAATTATTTTTTAAAATAATATTTTGAGCTTATTAATTTATCAAAATGATAATTTGGAAATTATTTAAGAGAGATAAAATTTTATCAAATGCGCTATTTCAATGATAAATCAGAAACTATCCAGGATAGTGAATGTTTCATTGCTTGTGATGTTTATATTAAATAATATAAATACTATTTAATCCTATATAACATGAAGACTGTTGAGTATTGATGTTCCTATGTTCACATTAGTAAGGATATGAAGTGGTTTTCATGACTAATGAGGTCACCAATTTTTCTTTCAAATGACACATAGTTGTTTCATATGCCATTGATACTGACAAATTTTGAGGTTGGAAGTTCCTTATCTACTTGGACTCTTGTTATACATTATTACATTGTCTGATTATACTATTGTAATATTTGATATCAATGCTTGATTGATGATATTTTTTGGATGTTTTTGTAGCTAGTGACATAATATATTCTTATTCCAAGATAATTGATGAGATTACTAGATTCCTTGATGGTGTTCGACTCATATGTTGTATTTATGATGATGTTATATTTTCTTGTGATGTGTTCCTTGGTATGTGTCATTGATATTTTTTCATTGTTTCATTTAGATATGTCTAGTATGATTTGTGCTTTTGATTCTTGTGAATGGATTACAAGATTTTGGGGGACCCTTCATGGCATGGAATCCCTAGAGGGAGAGCATGTCTATATGTTTCATGTGCCTTGACGATGAAAGAGAGATGGAATATGGGGCATGATGGACTAATTTGAACTGAAAATGGGGTATGATGATCACGAGTAATGAGAACCTTATGTGATTACTATATGTAATGAATATCATTACTGATCAGGCCTTTGTAGAAATAGTAGGGAAATATAGTCTAAGAGATCTATACTAGAGATAATTCTTTGGAATTATTGAATAGTGTGGCATGAACTATAGGATTAAGGCCTATACCACTATTGATATTTTTTATTCTAGTTCAGATGTTGATTCATTTCCATGATTAATACAATATTTTCATTCTTGGAGCTGAAGAATGTAATATTAGGGGTTTTTAGCGGCTTGGTGAGTACATTAATGCTTAGTTATGGATTTCGCGTTTAAGAATGTCGAAAATTATTCAATATAATGGAATACACTACCATACATGAGTAAATAAGGTTAAGGACACATTGGTGGGGTCATATTGAGTATTATAATGACACCCTACACCATAATTTTTATGCGCAATTATATTTCAAGAGTGTTCCAATGAAGGGTATGTTCCCTTTTGTGGAAAACTAAGTAGTGGATCATTGGGATAGTTGAAGAATTGGGAAGACTCTTGAGGAACCACTATTTATTTATTAATGTTTATACTTTTTATTACATATGTTTTTCTTTACACTATAGGAGAATAATTATTTGTATAATACTTTTGTAGTATTTATCTTTACATATGTTTTACTCAGATTATTCATTGTGTTGTTTATTTTAGATTATTGATCTTATGTCAGGATATTAAGGGTATATTATACACACTAAAGGAATTAAACAATTTCATCTTGTCAGAACACTCTTGTATATAGGGGGAATACATGAGGTCATGTGTATTTCTGGCTCAGCCATGGTGGCTTGGGTCATGAGATTACATTGATCATACAGATGAGTTTTTTGGAAGAGATAATTCCATGAAAATATTAGTTGTAATTGAGGAGAATAAAGTGCTTCTAAATGATTATTACAAGTTTTATTTTGAGTTATATGTGGAATATGGTAAGAACTATAAACAAATGAAAAAAATATGTTAATTTTAATGTAAACATGACATATTCTATTTAAAAATACTCAATATATAATAAATCCACTCAATAAGGGGGAAAATTAAAAGTACTCAACCTACTTCTACACTTATCTACAAGAGAGTTTCTACTGAGTCAAATATGAAAATAAAAGTAAATCAAATTGAATTACAATGTAAAAGAATAAGTATATGAATAATAAAAATGAATGGAAAATAATTTTTAGGTCATATCAATAAAAACATATATTTCATTTGGTTTATAATGAAAATTTGAACTATCTGAGTTAGGATATTAAAAAGGAAACTATGTTGTGAGGCCACACCCGATATTTAGTACCCGAATGTTTTGATTTTATATTATATTAAATAAATATGCATAAATAATATATGTTATGTTTTTATTATAGGAATGATGTAGCATAGTACCCTATATATACTCTAGAAACAAAATATCACTTATTTTGAGGTTTTGAATAAGGTTATCTTTTCTTATTTTGTTTTATTTGGATCATTTTCTAATGAAATCATTATGTATTTATTATTTTTAGTATAGGGATTTCAGAAAGTTATAATTATACACATTAAAAAATATTTAATTTTTTTTGTAATTTTAAGATAATACATCATGGTAAGTTTTTCAATTTTATTATTATTAATATTTTATTGGTCCTTCCTTATAGTGTTATGAAATGTTGAATGTCTATACCTCAAAAAAGAATATAGACTTTATTTCCAATACTCTGGGAAATAACAATAGGTCATATTTTCCCCATTAATATTTTTTCATCATTTTTTAAATTGATTGAAAGTAAAAATATTACATGAATTTTTATACAAATCGTATTTAAAATTTTACTAGTGGGAGAAAAGTTGTAATATATCTATTAAGATATGTTTTTTGGTTTGTTATTTTCTTTTTAGTAATTTATGTTTTTATTTATCTTCATGACATGATTTTATTTTCCATTATAATTTTATGATTTCTATTAGATATAATTATTTTACCATGACTGATTATTGATATTACTATTTATTTGTAAATTTAAGAATTTTATATTAATCTATAAATATATTAAGAAATAGGTGAAGGTTTTTTTGTTGAAAAATGTCCAATATATATATATAACAACTATGAGGTTTCTATGAATTTTAATAACATCTTCCAATTGACTATCTATTTAGATATGTTAAACTATAGACATTAATATGTGTGATTTAATATTATATTTTAAATACTTTTATTGAATTTATAATATATTGAAAATGGATGAATTATTTCCCATGTGTCCCTTTTTTATATTCCACTAAATTTAGCATACAGTAACATGAAAACCATAATATAATCCCATTAAAATATATGATGACCTTATAAATAGCCATATTTCAAGATTATATCCTTTCCCACCCTTAATAATTATCCATGGGTTGTATTGAATAAAATTTTTGGGATGTGTTTTATCATGGGTTTGAATGGGAGGTAGTTTTATCTCATCTACAACATGTTTCGATTCTTCACCAAAACTCAAAGAGAATATGGGGTATTAATATGATTATTAGACCACAATCCCCACAAAACATTTTATATTCCGATTTTTTTAGAAAATAAATATGTTTTATGGATTCTTAGTTATATTTTCAGATGTTTAGTTTTGGATTATGAGATTATAATTCATACTTAACAAACCCATAAATTATAAATTGGACACATCCTCTCAGTATCCATTATTTTTTAACAATTCATTACATTTAAAAAAAACAATTATATTTTGAGAAAAATATTTATAATTCCTAACGTGACATCATCTTTGTTCTTATTCATCATTAAAACCTATTAAATACCTTATAAAATGTTGGATAGGGTCAAAAATATTAAAAATGGACATATAATAATATGAAAAGAAACAAGTTAGTCCATTTTAAAATTGTGATATCATATAATATATTTTTACTTAATATAATAAAATTTTATGTTAAATAATTTCGTAATAAGTATTTAAAATAATTTTTATAGCCTAAATATTTTTCAAAAACAACATATATGAAAAAATAAATTAAATATCATAATGATGATAATTTCGTAAAAAACATTAAAACCCATGGAAAAAATTTTCTTAGTAATATACATTTTACCCTTAATGGGAATAAGCATTCCTTTGAAGATAACATCATTGTATTACAATTTTAAATTAATATATTTCATTGAAATTTTATAATTAATAATATAAAATTTATGTAGGTTCCTTGGTACAACATCTTTAAATAATTATTACAAGAAACCTGACAACACACCTTACAAATGGAATAACATTTCATGGGTTTTTACAACATTATTAAATGAACAAAATAAAAATTAACCAATAAATTTAAGTTATATATCAGGATAACCCATAATCATATAACCTTTCTAAGGAGTATAACATGTTTCAAATAGATAAAATATTTCATTTACATCACCAAACCCGTAAAATATATTATTGAAGCCATAAGAAAATAATTTTCTAATATTTATATATCTTATTTATTTAAAACCTCATTTTCAAATTCGACATTGCAATAAAAACAATATAATGGGGTTTTATTTGATAAAAAATAATTATTTTAAAGGATTCAAAATATAAAATAATTTTTATGATGGTTGGGAAATTTTTCAACAATGTATATACTAAAATATGGATCCTAATTTTCCTTTTGTAAAGGAAGTCAAAATGTCTCAAATAAAATAGGTAAAAAGAATCATTTATAAAAAAAATTG
Source organism: Viscum album (assembly GCA_963277665.1). Lineage (NCBI taxonomy): Eukaryota > Viridiplantae > Streptophyta > Magnoliopsida > Santalales > Viscaceae > Viscum > Viscum album. The sequence continues at coordinate 1,210,033,246 of OY728153.1, read as the reverse complement.
AATTAAAATAAAAAGGTAAAAATAATTAAAATTATATTTAATTTATAGAAATACATATAAATCTATAAAATATATTTATGAATATGGTGTTAGATGAAAAATATTTTAAAAATAAATAATTAGAACAATAAAAATGAGGGTTTAATGTAATGTGTCTCTTACCATGTGTTCGGCATATCATATAACTTCATTAAATTAAATTATAATAAACACGTGACAATTTTATATTTTCTTAATAACCAATTTTATGTATATTTTTTCACTTATATTCATGATATAGTTATTTAATTAATTAATTATGTTTACCTCAAACGTTTTGAGAATGTTTTGTTCATAAGTACAAAAATACTCCAGTCAGTTTTCATTAACCAAATGGATCATGAATATGCCATTTCTAAATTATTAACCATGTTATAATTTTTATTTTTAAACATTAATCGTATATTTTTAATTAAATTTTTATGATGGTCAGAGAAAATTAATTATGCTACAATCATGTAGATGCAAGGCTATATATACACATGAGTAACATTGCTATGTTCCAAGAAAATAAGAAATAGAGGTATGTATAATTATATATTTATAGAATGGTGCATAAATAATATATAATATAATATATAATTAAATATTCTTTCATATAACATTCATTTGAGGTGAGGATGGAAAGTACATCACATCACTTTTTGGAGGTGGTAATCCACAGGTACAGACTAATGATGGATTTATTTCCTATTTTTTGGAAGATGATATCAATAATGTTATTAAAATAAAAAAATGACATCTAATTATATGTATTATAATGGTGTTATTATATTTAAATTTCTAATAGACATTTAAAGTTGATAAATTAATAAATAAAATAGAAACATTGTATTAATAATTTTATTTATTCATTAGACTACCTCATCAGGTATAAGCCTTTGGCCTCCTATGGTTGGTAATATAATATAAATGTCATATATGAATTGGGGTGAGATTTTATGGAGTTATTTTTTATGTTGTTTAAATTATAAGTGGTTTTTTTCTGTGTGGAGAAAAGTGGATTGGGGTGTCCTCTTAAGAAAGATGTAAAAGAAACACTTGGATATTTTATCAATATTAAAATATTTTAACGTATTACTAAACAAATAGCTACAAAATTTTCCATTTACAATATGATATGATATATGGTATAAATAGTATCATAAAATAGTATTTATATATCTTTCTACATCAATTTAATATAAATATTTTTTGTTCTTACACTTTTCCGATTTAAACTCTCACCATTGAAACTAATTTTTTTTATCGATGGCACAATTCCTAATGGAAAATAATTAATTTATCATAATGATAAAATTAGAAAATTTTGATTCTAAATATAGATTGCAATTTATAAAATAAAAATTATAATATTTAAACTAAATTAATAAGAATAACATTCTAAAACATGATGAAAATATAGTTTTTAGAAAACATATTTTTTATGTAAAAAAGTAATTTTATACCAAATTGAAGTATAATATTGATTATAAGATAATTTATTGGATAAATGTTTTATCAAAAGTAAATAATATTCTTTTAAAACCAACCTAAAATAATATGTGAATTTAAAAATGCATGAAAGGAAAATAATTTTTTCATAAAAATCTATATTTTATATTATTCACCCAAAATCAAATTTATGAAAAAATAAACAAAAAATAACTCTATGTTAAATTTTAAATAACAATTTTTTAAATTATATCCTTTTTCAAATTCAAATTCTAAAATTTTGTGTTTTAAATTTAAATAAATCCATTTAATACATGTAATAAAATTTAATATGAATAAAACTATTTTTTTGTGATTAAAAATTTACTTAATATTCTTATAATTAATTTATGTCTACAAAATATAATTAATGAATATTAATTAGGAGGTATCTTTGTATAGTATTTACATTACCTAGGGTGTTTAATTCTTCTCCCCCTTCAGAAGTTTTTTCCTTATAATTTTATTCATTACATAAACATGTGGGGATATTATTCCTTGAAAGAAATTTAAGATTCCCATATTTATATTTCAATCACATGGTTATTGCTAAAAAACAATAACCATGTTAATGAAATTATTTTTTAAAAAAAATTACCCCTATGGTCTTAAATATGAAACAAATATTCCATATATAATTGATTATTTTCCAACTGTACTACAACAAGGATTAAAATGTGAGATGCATATGGTACATTCTTTCACAATAATGATGAATTAGAAAAGCTATGTACCTTGTATAAATATAAAGGCCAGTCCACTTGAATGAATATTTACCCAATATTGTCTATAATTTTATATGACTCAATAAACTATTGAGTTAAATTTAACTTTTAACCGTAACCCAAAACATTATTTCTTTGATATATTTTAAGAATACCATGATCACATACCTCAAACTATGGTCATTTTATTTTGTAGTTTACATAATTTTGATTCTTGATCTGATCCATATTGTTTTTTTAATCTTATTCACCTTATCAGCCATTTACTATACCAATTCTTTTTCCAAAAAAGTCATTTAACCTACTTCGTCTATAATCTTTTTAGGATGAAATGGATTTCCATATAATTTATCAAATGGAATCATCTATATAGTAGAATGTAAACAATTATTATATTAAATTTAACCTAATGGAATATGTTTATTCTAATATACCAGGAAATCCTTTGAATAAGATTAATAAATTTATCATAAGTTATAAGTGATTCTATATCATTATGAATATGATTAAAGGTGAAAATTTGAACTGGAATTTAATTATCCAAAAATTAAAGGCAAACCTAGGATCGCCATCATATACAATTGGGAGTATAACTCTAAGAAACCTAACTATCTATTTAAGATACTATCATAAAGATTATATTAGTAAATTTTATGTTTAATTGGATATAAATGTAATGATTTATTCAACAAATCAACAACAACTCAAGTACAATTATTACATTGAGATGTATTATGAAATTTCACCATGAAAGCCATAGATAAATTTATAAATTTCAACTATATTATTTGAAAAGGATCAAAAATATAACTTAGGTAATTATCATCTAGTTTTGACCTATTGAAATATAAATCATTTTCATGGTAAATAAGAGAATATTTTATTTATTCGATCCCACATAAATTGTTTCTGGAATTTTATATGCATCTTAGTTATTCTAGGATGAATAAAAACAACAATCAATGAGATTCACTAAATAATTTCCTCTCAAAATAAGAATAAAATGGTACACATAAAATCATTATATATATTCTTACACCTTCTAGATTAGTGTTAAAATTTAGAAACAAACCCTTCATTCTCGAATCTATATTTTTTAATAATACATGGACTTCATTCAATGATTTCAAAAAAATTTATGATAATAATTTCAAAACTGACACATAAAAAACAAAAAAAAATCGTACTTTTGTATAATCATAACTTCTATACTAATATTTATAGAATAATTTACCTAGGTATCATATTCCGAATATATAATAGTTAATGATGCATTATCTTTATAACATAAATTATGAGATACTATGTTTAATTTTTATGTATGATAAGGAATCATATAGTTATAATCCATAATTAGTTATAATAAAATTATCTATCTCATGTTCAAATAATTATAATTTAATATATATAATTTAAAATTTTACTTTTTGTACATATTTCATAAATTAATCAATATAAATCATGTATCTATATTTTTAATGGAAAAGATATATCTTAAATTGCAATGTCATGTGTTGTGTAGAATATCTAATTTTGATTTAATTGTCATAAAGTATTGTATCTTATCTGATGAATATTTAATATAACATACAAAGGTTAATTCAATGATGGGTGTTTCTAGGTAAAAAATTCACCATATTTGGATGGCCAAGAAAAACTAGAGAATTTTGTAATAATCTTTTCAATTCATGGAAATATTTAGGCATTATTTTTTGTTCAAAATTTTAAATATTTTTTGAGTTAATTTATTTAATGGAATAGATAATGAATCTTACATTTCAAAAACCCCAATGGATGTTACCCACTATACCAAGAAAATAATTAATCTTTATGAGAATTTTAGGTATTTTTCACTAATCAACCTCTTTAATAAAAATTATATAAATCATTAGTCCGTATTTATTAACAATATGTTAAAGATAAAATCTATTACATCCATAACAAACATTAATCAAATTTTCCACATAACTTTTCTTTCAATTTTTAAATAAAAACAATAAAATTCTTTAATTGATCATTATAACTTTTATAATATATCAGGATTCTAATAATAAACTGAACTAGAAATTTCTCTAATAAATCAAGGAGAAATCTATTTGTATGATCCATAAATATAATAACATAATTTCTAAACCGAAATGGAATAACTAAAAAATAATAAATCCCAAACCTAGTAAAAAAATTCAATTTTCATATTTTCATCTACCGTCGCCTTCAACTAATGGTACACATACTTGAGATCAATAATCAAAAAAATACTAATATCCGTGGATTAGATATCAAATTTATATATATGAGCAAAATAATATGTATTCTTAGATATTATTTTATTCAATTATTTATAATCAAATGAAAACAATCATGAAACTATCATTATTTTTAACAAATAAAATTTGGGGAACCAATTAAAATATTCTAGGTTAATTGAACCCTCTATCAACCAACATGTCTAATGACAGTTTAAATTCAAAAAGTTCTACTTGATACATTCTATTAGGGAGTTTTGATACTATCATAACACCAGGAACAATGTTAATAGTAAATTCAATGTCCAAAAATGGTACAATTTAAGGAAATTATGTAAAAAAAATATTTTATTCATTTAATACATTAGAATCACCAATTGGAATAATATCTTCCTCAATAAAATGTTAATGATAAATTTATTTTCCAATTTAATAAATAAAAAAGCTTTATTATATTTTATCAATGTTATAAATTCATTATTGTATACAAATTTAAAATCACTCTTTAAAACACTTATTTAACTCTATAATATATCATATCATTATAAAAATAAATCCAATACTTATATAGAATAACATCCATATCTACAAGAGTGAAAAACACAGGGGTTGTAGCTAAATTCTTTATATATAAAAAACTTGCAGATTCATATAATTTATTAATTTTAAAACACTTCCCCCAGGTATTATTACCAAAATTTCTATATTCATTTTATGAGGTGAAACATCAAAATTAATACCATATTTATAATAAATAAAGGAATTTCTGGACCTTGAATAAAACAAGTAATTGACAAAATCTTAATAAACAAGTAATGTACATGAAAACACATCACTATATAGCCCAACATATACTAGATTATTATTTCTTTTTCTACATAGTTCATCTTGTGATGTTGAAAAATTACATCAATTATTCCAATATTAAGATAAATATTCACATAATAAAATATTACATAATTATCAAAACATTAATATATTGACCATTCACTATTTATCAGATCATTAATATTCATGTTTCTTAACAGGGTCTGTATCCTCTATTGGGGGGGGGGGGGGGGTGAATTAGTGGAGTGTAGTTCTAAAATTTACATTTTTCATATATATATACCAATGTGACATTTTAGAGTATGATTCAACCAAACCAATAATATCAATGCATTACATGATCATAATGGGAATAAAAAGGAAAAAACATGCAAATTATTCATGGGTCATAACCAATGTAGAATCCTAGTCCTTATTGTGGATCATTACCATATCAAAAATTATATTATCTTCATTATAACTTCATGTTAGTTGTATTTACAACGATTTAGGAAATATATCTCCCTACATGTTAAGAGTGACACCTAGTATAACAAAATGGCATGATAATACAATGAATCTGAAGAAAATGAAGAATATCACAGAAGAAAATAGGTTTTTATAGAAACATATGATAAATACATGCTTTCAAAGTCCTCTATAATATGAAATATTGAATCACTAAGTGTGAAGACTCAAATTATGAAACCCAATTTTTCTCAGACACAAATCAATCCTTTGGAATCAATGAGATATTTTTTTCAATGCAATTTAAAAAATTAATTGATTTAAAAATATTATAACATAGAATTTTTTTCATATGATATATATATATATCCGCTATCTCACCACATCATTTAAAATTTTTTATATACTCAGGTCATCTTTCTGACTATGATCTTAAAACAACACAACATTCAACATCAACAAAAACCACTCTAATTAATAACATAGTTGAAATTACCTTAAAAATATATTATTTAAAAACAGAATTGATTTCTAGGTACATAGCATCCTAAAACACTACAACATGGAAAATCTATTCATGTAATTTTGGATTCTAAAACTCTCACCAAGTATGTATGGATGAAAACTTATAAATAGTTTTCAAATTCCTATGTGTATCACATAGTTGGTTTTACGGAGTAGTTCCACTATGGTGTCACAAACTGAAACATGATGCAATTTGGCTACATAAAGCATTGGTATACGACCATTACTATATATTCCTCAGTAGTAAAAAATAGGGTCGTGGTATTAAGTACATCACAAAAATGCATACATGATCCATTTTATCTACAACACACCAATGTCTAGTATCATAGGATCTACAACATGAATAGGCCACTTGATTCTGTCCAAAATGCAAATATAACATATTTTGAAAAGTGATTCGGGTACAAGATATAATATTTAATTTAATTGACTATATACAAAAAAAGAATACAATAAAATGTTAAATTATAGATTTTTATCAATCTCACTCAGAACGTATTCATATAACATCCAACCAACTATAAAAACACATGATAGTATCTAGGAAATATATCACATGATATATAACCATAAACCCTATATCAATAACCCTAATAAAAATGATAACCATAACACATTGTTGTAAAAAAATAAAAAAATCCATTGCACCAATATATAAGTAATGTAAAACCATCCTCAAATAATGCCACAAATCCTTGGGGTTCTTCAATATCCCCCATTTGTATTTCATGAAATAAATATGAAACCATATGACCCCCAATCATAAATGAAATAATCATAATATTATATAAAATATAAAAGAGATGTATCCTTTCACCACACTATACGATAAGGTATGATTTTTTTTATAAATTTCCATCCCTTGGTGACAAGAATATTTGGGCCAACTGATTCCAATAACTTTACTTGTCAAACTCTTCCAACCACATTCACCCCTGCTTCAAAACAAACTCTTATCCCCCATTTGGAAACCCAATTAAATGGACTGTGGGGGGTGGTTTGATGATAAAATAAAATAATGTGTGAAAGGATTAAAAATAAGAAATTACATATATAAATAAAATATTTATGAACACGCATCACTTTTTTAAATATATCCCCAATATTAACTTTTAGCATAATAAATAAAATATTTATATCACCTGAATCCACAATATAATTGATAAACCAAAAAAATATTCAATATTTTTAGATTTATAGTGTTGAATTTTATTTTTTGAATGATAAATAGAAATGTTTTCCAAGAAATATTTTTTACACTCTATAAAAATCAACCAACAAATCTGTGGGATAAACCTATATCCATAAAGCTTATTTAACTTCATGTGTAGTAACAATACATTATGGATCAACTATTCTCTAGGTTATTATAATATTATTTTTATGGGACCTTCTACCATAACCATCACAAACAAAAAACACTCCACCCGGTATAGATCTGTGATATATAAACTCTCAATTCCAATCTGAATCGGTTTAACCAAGAATGATTAGATATTCACAATATCTATAGAAAAATACATAACTATATATGGATTTAACACAAAATATATTTTTTAAATTTAAATTTTTTTAATCATTCATTTCACTTTGATACACTTCAGAAAAAGTGAATACATAGATAATACTTATTCTAGATACCATGAGATTCAAAAATTTGTCATTTATAATTCAAAATTTATTCTAAACGATGATTCCTCATTTTTTATTTTATATCAAATATTGTGAAAAATGATGTAAGTGTAGAGATATATTTTCCATTTTCCATTATTTTCTCTATTAAAATTTCATTGGAATACATTTCTTGTGAAATAAAAACATAATCTAAATTATCCTCAATTTATAACCTCGTAAATATTTTAGATCCCCTAAAATTGAAATCTCAATGTTCTTATACATCATTATTTTGAATTCCCCTTATAAGAAACTATTATTATTGGAAAAATAATTTCCATGAGCATCAACAATCACCATCAATATGACTAAAAATTCATTCTTCTTGTAATTGTTTTTATAATAAATTGATTTGAAAAAACCTATTTTTATAAAATATTCATCATTATTATAATAAACAAGGACTTGGATCCAATTTTATTCCTTAAAATTACATATTAAATAGATATAAAACCCTATAATCTTTTTAAATAATGAATCTATTCAGTTTTTAAATAATGTTTTCTTCTTCAAGGTCACCATTCAAGAACCTTTATATTACATCCATTTGATATACCTTTTAGTGCTTATAAGGTACCCCAACCAAGAAAATTCTAATTTTAACAAGTATATCAATAAGATAAAAACCATTTCATTGTAAATACCTTCCATTTTAGAAAAAAAAATCAAAAACATATATTCTTATTCCATGTGAAATCATATTTCATCTTCATTGTTTATTGAATACCCATTTTGTATTAATCAAATGATTAGTTTTTGTTCTAGGAACATATTACCATGTAAATTTATTTTCATGTTTATAAATCTATTAAATAATAATATTCCCCCATTTATAATGTTCAAAAGTATCATCCATTATTATAGGATCAACCTATGATACACAAGTTGTTTTGTTCCTTACTCTTAGCCTCTTCTAGTCTGAACTTGTTCATATTTCTAATGATATAAATTGTTTATAAATATGTTTTTAACTCCTAAAATAAATTTACATCACTACAAAAACATTTTTCATCATAAATAGAAAATTATTAAATATATTCAATATTTTATGGTATAATCTGAATAACATTTTCAAGATTTTTTTCAAAAATATGTTCACATTTTAACTAAAGGAGCCACAATATATTCTTGAATATGCTGAATTATTTTCCAAGATATTCAAAAAATTTCACATATAAACTCTCAAAAAATTTATAAAATATCTTATTAATTTGTTTTTACTAATAACAATTAGATAAATATTCCATTAAGAGACCATTAAAAATAGTTTCTTCAAACATTATCATCCCACTAACGTTGATTTAAATATCAAAATGAATTTAAAAGAACATACAATATTTCACCAATTTATACTTTTGGTGCCACATATTACATGTTTTATCATGGTTATGAGGTCCCAAAATACAAATTCTATGAATTTACACCTTAATACACACTTTTTATTTAAAGAAAAAATTTTAAGCATTATTCTTACATGGAATTATTCTTTGCATTTCCAAAATCCATCAATTATTATTATAAAAAAAATTTCATGTTGAGTTAACTTTATGATACAATGTTAACAGATCCAATTTTCACATATATAAATCCAAAATAATAAATTTTTTACATTGTCCTCCAATCATATTTCATTTTTCTGATACACACACCAAGGTCTTCATAAAACTACATTCTAGGAATTCTAAAAACCCTAACATCCTCAGAATGGTTCTTGATAAAAAAATGGGTAATACAAGTGAAGTCTTATATAAAACAAAATTAAAAAACATTAGATTTGGTTGAATTATATATCATGAGTCTACAAAGGCATTTTTGACTAATTTTGATAATCATTTGGATGAAATATCCATATTCTTATGAGTCTTTAAAGATATTTTTTTTAATGGAATCTTCAAATATTACATATTAATCTCTTTTCATAATGTGAAAATATATTTCCAATACATGTTTTATAATATTTTTTATTACACTTTGAAAATTATCACCATATATTCCACATAATAAATTGTTCCTATCTTTCATAATATTTTAATATGTATTGGAATGATATAAAATTTAGAATAAAAATCAATTTATTATAATAAGTATAAAAATAATTATCTATAACTTGTTATTTTTATAATAAATGTATTTATATTGATTTTTATCTTATTAAAAATATAAAAAAGTTGTATAAAACATAACATGTTTTGTTTTACCCCTTCATGATAATAAAAATCATCTTTTTTTAATTTATAATTTTAAATTTTATTATTATAATCACATTTTATTATCAAGAAAGAGTCATTACCAATCATTAGTGCACATACCCCATGTTTCTCTAGGTTGTATAGAATTCTATCATAATAAATAAAGTGAGAGGAAAACCCACTATTATGTATCGATGAATTATAATTGTTACTTAATTTAAAAGAATCATTTACCTATCATGAACCTCCTTGACTATGTACATGAAATGATTTCTTCTTATCTTGTCAATAGAACTGTCTGGGTAAGCATTTTGTACAATTATATTTTCTAATCAACCTTTGATCACACATTTAACATAACTATTCATGACAATACATCCTTTATTGTTTTTTAATGTGTATCATGATTCCATATTTATGTACATTCTTCCAAAAACTATCTTTTTCTCATTGAAAATTCTTCCATGGATTATTTCTTTCTTCTATGTGGAAAAATATTTTTCCAACATGTATAATATTTATATCTTAATATAACAGACCACTAAAAATAGAACAAATGTCTAAATCTTCTTGAATTTTTTTTCTATAATTGTATTTCTCAGAATAAGACATCCCCTGAACAGTTTGGGTCCAGTTTCATCCCTAATGATAATAGAAGTATCAATCATGTATCTCATTTAGACAGCTACTATTTCTAAGAGTTTTTCTAAATTTTCCTTGGTTGATACATGACTATAATTTTGATTTAAACATATATTATTAGTACCAATATTTTTGAAACATTTTTAAAGGAGGATTTTAGCTATTTTTGTAGCATCTTTAGAGGATTTAGCCTTGGCATAATGGGATATTTTTAATTACTTATTAATATTTGAATGATATATCCAAGATTCAGTGCAAGTATATTATTTCATTGATAATCCTTCATCCTTAAATGAACTTTTTTCTCATGAAATCTTATCATCTTATCATTTTTAAGATTCTTTGAAATCATGTTTTTTATTTTCATGAGCATGAGTTTTAAAATTTTAACTTGATCATATTGTTTTCAATCATATCATTATTCTCATTTAAAAAAATTAATTATCCCATTAATAATCATGTAGATTTAATAATAAAAAATTATATATTATGTTAATTCATAAATTCATAATTTCATGGTTCTAAATTATATTCTTTACACAATGATGAGAAAAAACATTTCTGATCATGCGACACAATATTTGTAAAAATATAATGTTATTCACCATTATAATAACTGAATGAGTTAATATTATTAACCTCTTATTTCTGAAAAAAAATTTCTTCATTTAGTTTATTGAAGTCTCTTCATTCATCCAGTTTCATTGAAAGATTCTTTATTATTTTTTTCTTCATGGATTACCTTGGGTATTTTCATATGTTTTAGATTTTTAATTTACTATATTATAAATTAGAAATCTAATTACATATTTTCGATGTATGTTATATTTATAATATCTACCCAACAATGTACCATTGTTCTTTATTTTTCCATTATTAAATATTATAGAAATAAAATAAATATATATTTTATATTTCCTTTATTATATGCATATTTATAGTCTGAAACATCTTCATTATTAAAAAATTTTATATTCCCCATGACATAAAAACCCATATTTTAATTAACAATCTTTTTTAAAGAATAATGTATTATAATTTCATATATAATGAGAAATTAAGTAAATAATCATGTGATATATATTCTTTACGGGAAAGAGATAAAATTTTGGGATCAAATTTATCAAGAAAATCTCTCATAATCTTCTTTAAAATTGGTGAATATTCATATTTAATACCAAATTCGTGAATATTATTACAATTTAATTTATTTGAGTTATAAAATCATTAACTCTTTCATCCTATTCTATTATTATGTTTTCAAATTTTCTTCTATAGATCCATATCTCTCCCTCGTTGACCATCAAATTGCATTCATAATTGGTCACCAATATATCCAATATTTTTTGGGATTTTTAGTCATATAACATTATATTACACTTTATATGATAATGAAATGATAATTTCATTTTATGTGTTTCTATTAACATCCCTATTACTTATATTAAAAATTTTCATTTGACTATTATTCGTAAATAGTGGAATCTCTCATTTCACCACATAAAAAACATATATTTTACTAAAAAATAGAAATGAAAATATTAAATTACTCTATTATTGATCAATTTTTTCATTTAATATTAGAACACAACTGAAATTTATCGAATTAATATTATCCATTCTCAAATGATTAATTCATTGATATTATAGTGGAAGCCTCCTTTTATATGAACTTATATTCCAAGAGAAATTAGTTTCTTCTACTATTAAGGGGGGTTGAATCAACAAAGGTATGTTTTTTAAATTAATATTCAATATAAAATAACATATTGGACTCATTATAGTCCTTTCTAATGAAAAGGTTAAAATCTCATCATCATACAATCATGTAGGAAATAAAAATAAAAGGGAAAAAATATATTTTACATGTTTTGGATCTAATTTGTAGTCATTATTTTATCTAGGGCTGGTTTTCCTCCCAAAAAAAATAATTATTATATTTTAAAGAGAATGTGAGTTCTAATTAAAATAATTTATGCACCATAACACCAAACACATCAGGATTCACACCTAATTACAACGATTAAAACTATTGTACGTATAATATTAATACCTATTGAATATAAACATTATATATACTAAGTTAGTTTTCTAAAAGACGGTAAATATTTTCCCCTATAAACCAATAAAATAAGAAAGATAGAATATACTATTCTAGATAATTTAATTATACTCGGAAATATCTTAGAATAAAATCAAACCGTATGAATCAATAAGATTTATTTTATTCTAACAACCGAATCAAATAATATTTATTCAAAAATCCTGATGACCTATACATTAATTTTCTCATGATATATATTTGTATACTGAAATACTCAAATCCCCATTAAAATTTCTTGATATACCTGGGAAATCAATACTGCTGTAATATTAAAATAATACAATCTTTAGTATCCAAAAAATATGCCATTTTAATGAATACAGTCTACTATTCCTTTAAACTAACTTTTACAAAAATATACTTGATTTTTATGTACTTTTCCTCATGTAACATTCTTATATAGAACATAAATTCTTAAAAATTAATTCTTATAAACACCTTCCTAGTGAATAAGAACAAAATAACATTGATGGTTCTCAAATACCAACATGAATCAAAAACAATGTGCAGATTAATTCAGCAATGTTGCATCAATTCCCTATGTGAATCCATTCAAAAAAATAAATAATTTTTATATATGAGGTTCATATTTACTAATATACTTGAATTTATCTAAGTGGTTTTGATTATGTTGGTAAAACAGCTATGTGAGTAATTTTGGATATGATTCTTCAATCAAATAGGTCATTGGGTCAACAATATGAATTATCTATGTGATGATATCTAAAATAAAAATATAGAATATAGGAATAAAAAATTTGGAAACAAGAAAAATTTATCTCTGTGGACTTATAATGTACTAAAATAACTTACTAGAACATAGAAAGATTTTGAATTTCACACAAAGTCACTTAGAACAACATTAGTTTTCTGCCACCCATCATTAACACCACATTCAAGCTTCATGAAACTCTCTCCAATGATATGTAAGCATGTAAGCTAGATCATGATCTCTAAAAATAAACGATTATATATAATTATGGTTATTAAAAAATGAAACAAAAAAATACCACAAGCATTCATGAGATATTTCTCCATTCAAAAAAAGACACCAAACGATGCCTTTAAAAAAATGTTTTCCATCTTATTTATTCATGAGGAAAATTTACAAAATTATTAAAAAAACATCCTATATTTAATGAGACATTCTTCTATGAATTAGTTATGATACATATCAAAATATGGGAACAAGATTATTATAGATTCATATTTTATTGATTGGAATATCTCATTTTCTTCCCATCTACACCATTTTTTAATTTTATGGTTTTAATACACATGTTCTGAATAAAAATCCATTTCAAACATATTTTTAGATTAAACAAGTATCTCATTAAATTTAAAATAATTATAATGTAACTAAATTCAAGATCATGGCTTCAATCTTGATTAAAAATAATTAATTTTAACATAAATATCCCAGATAGAAATTATTGATACCTGTTAAACTCTATGAAGTTTACTTAATATATATCCCCATAATTATCCATGTTTTAACCATATTCTAGGAATTAATTTCCATCACCAATTGAAAAAAAATATAAATTTACAAATCATTGAATATATTAAAAAATTAATCCCATTCCAGGGCATCATCATCTTTTGATTCTCTAATATTTGCAATGATTTTCAACCAATAATCAACCTCATCTTCAAAATATAAAATAACAAGAGTCGCATTTTAATTTTCTAAATAAACCGTGGTTAAAATAACTTTTCCAAGTATTTAACCCATCATTCAGCTGTCATATGGTCATATTTCCACTTAATTTTGGACGGATTTATTTTATGAAATATTCCACTATATACATGTTTCTTTTATAGAGAAAATGGTTTATATCACACATGGATTACACCAAAATATATATAGTATTTCAATCGATCTATCACAGAAACATGCTACTAATTTATGAATACCAACAATTTTAGTTTTCTGAGTTAGAAGTATTTTTCTTCTGGTTTATTCCTACTTCATCATTCATATTTCATGTATGGAATATTATTGTATATAGACATTTCTTTTATAATAAACATGCTATTCTTAAAGTTATATATCATCATAACCATAAATTATAATTTTATAATGGTAATAACATACTTTTTCTAGGCATGTAATATTTAATAAACCCCTCTCATTCATAGTATTAAAACCTAATCTTTATTAAACATTATATATTATCGAGGGTTTAGAATATAACTCACATTATTTCAGTCACAAAAATCAGTCAAATGTATGTTTTTTGTATAATTAGTTCATAAATATTTTATAACAAGCCCATAAATTAAATCACAGTAACTTACACTATGTATTTATATATTTTTTATAATAAAACAGTTTTAAAAGAAATATATTTTTTATATTAATGAAAAGACTACATGGTTTTACATGTGAAATCATGATTATTATTACTTATCCTTAGACCCTATGAAAATCATTTGAAATAATAGAATAAGAATAGAAATCTATATTCGGGATTTAGAAAAATATAAAAGAAACTTGTTAGTCCATTTGTAAATTATCAGATCATATAAAAGAGTTTTTTTACTCAACAAACACTAAGCTCAAATAATCACTTACTCCCAAAAGTAATTTTACAAACTTATTTTTTTCATAAAAAATTTATAATAAATCCAAAATTAAAAAATATTATTCTTGTGTGTTTTTGGATTACATGATAACCTGTAAAAACAATTTATTAAAAACATACCTTTTTCACTCATATAAGAAACAATCATCCCTTTACACAAATCACTATATTAATATATTAAATAATAATTTCTTCATTAAGACCCATTATAATGAATTTAAAAAACAATATAGCGCCTTGGGATATCATATTCTTAGAACCATTATATGCACCCTTATGAATAGAATAACCTACATGATTAATTCCTCCACATCTCTTTGAATAAAATAATAATTATTCAATGTTTTGAGATCTATATAGGGATCAACAATCATAATAAAGAATTTTACAAGGACCACAACATGAATGAAACATGTCAAATATTTAATTTTCATTATCAAACACATAACAATATTAATTTTAACCCATAAAAAATCATTTGTAAATAAGAATATATCACTTTTCATTCAAACCCAACTTATAAAACTTTCCAACACAAAATAAAGGGAATGAGTTTTTTTCATTGAATAAAATATAGAACGTTATAAGGAAATACAAGGGAAAAATAAAACATATGACGATGTGAAAATCCATAAATATCATTTTAATTTAAATAGAACATGATTTTGATCAATTTGTATGAAATAAGAAACATTATATATAAAATTTATAAAAAAGTTTCTTTTTGAAATCCTCGAAATAGATAGATAAAAGAGGAATAATTTGTACTTTAAAATTCATTTATATCTATAAAATTCAATCTAATGAAATATTTTTTTGAATATTTACAGGTAATATGATTATTTATAAAATATATTATAAAACCTCTAAAATGTGGTTTTAATTAATGATTCCATTATCCCAAGTCTGAATTGTCTTGTAAATTCATTATATTTCTAAATAATAAAAATATATTAACTATATAAATTAATAATAACCCTTTTAAATTTAATTATTACTTTTAATTCACTTATAAAATTGTTTTTCTAAATTACATAATTGATTAACATAACAAAATATCTTATGAATATGTTTACTTTATAATTCTAAAACGACATCTATTGGTTGAAATTGATCAAATTGATCATGATTATATCATTTATAAAATCAAAATTCTATCAAAAATAAAATTTTTATTTTTTAATTACACTTTTATAACAAATGATTTATAATTATTATGATTGATGAATTACGTTACAATCACAGAGATGATATTTCTTATATACGTTAGAGTAATGCGTTAATTATTGACTGAAATTGAGATAAATAAGGAATTTATATTTTAAATTTCCATAATTATGACATAAATATCATATTATATCTTAAATTAATCTTATATATACCATCCATGCGAAGTGGTGATGAAAAATTAATGACATCACTTCTTGGAGGTGGTAATGCTCACATGCACACAAATTATGTTATCAATTTACAATATATGGAATGGTATAAAAATAATAAATATCTAATATTTAAAGAGTAAAAACTATGTCAGTTATATAATATATATTACTTAAATGTACAATTATAAGTAGTTATGAGATGTAGTGATTGAAAAAAATACTACGATTTGTGAGGAAATATTCCTCTGTACACACGAATAATTATTTTAATTACAATTTTAAGGAAGAGGAGATTAAAAAATGTAATGGAATCAACATAATAATATATATATATATATATGATAAATAATAATGTTATTATATTGGAATTATTAAAATAGTTTTGAATGACATAAAATAAAAAACAAAATAAACACCAATAGTTATGTGTGTTACCTCTCCATCATAGGCCCCCATTAGCATTATACATTTCTTTGATAAAGTGGTTATTATGATAAAACCAATGTATCAAAAAAATAGATAAATATGGTAAGAAGAAATTTTTATAGGTATTGGATGATTTGATATTTTCTTGATATGTGATAAAAGAGAAGAGGCATGTCCTTTTAAAAGTGGGGGTGTAGACACAAGTCAAATTTTGAAAATATTAACATATATTATTTTGTCTCTCATGTCAAATAGCTCAAAAATTGATCTTTTTAAAATATTATTTCTAATAGCTTCTAGAAAATTTAATCTAATAGTATTTAGTAATGATTTAAGTTCATTCAAATCTTATCTTTTTAGTTTTATCCCTATTAACCCATTTTAACTCTTACAATGATAATTGATTTTTTAAACAAATTTACTATTCATAATGATGAAAATAAAGGTGTACTATTTTATGAATAAGAAAATAATTATTTCAAACATTCATTCTATTTTATAAAATTTAATTTCTTCATGTGCTATATATTACTATTTAAATAAAAGAGGAAAACATGACGAAAAAAGATATTTTAAAAAATGACTTTTTATGTATAATTTCATTATAATAAATCAATGTATTATATATAGTTTAATAAATTTATTGGATTATTTTTAATCAAAAAGAATAAATGAAATTTTAAAACCTATAAAAATATGAATTGTATTTTTTAAATACATGAAACAAAAATACTTTTACTTAATAATTAAAATTTTATGGTATTCACCAAAATATATTTTTTTAAGTAATTCAAAAAAATTCTATGGTAATTTTCAATTGATGATAAAAAATGATATCCTTTTTTTAAAAAAATTACCCAAATTGGGAATTAATATTTTCAATTAAACCATATGATACAAGTAATCAAATTTAGTAATAATAAAATTATTCCTTTTTTGATTGAAAAATTAATTAAATTAATTATAGTGAATATAAATATATAAATACTAATTCAATAATGTTATTATCTAATTTAATTTATTTTATATTTACACAACGTTGATTGTTACAATGATAATGACGTTGATTGTCTTCCCCATGTAACTTACTTAACAAATTAGAGATCTACAACATTTTTACTATTTAAATAATTACTGACATTGAATAGACTTTTTAGAAGCCATGTTATAAAAACAATCCTACAATACCATCCTCTAGAATGAATTGAAATGAATATGGTGATATATTAATGTGGGGGAGGATATTAATTCTCATGTTTTTTTTGATATATCCCAATATTTGGAGGAGTGTAACTTGGTTTAATTTCTATTGGGCAGTATGACCTATGTTATAACAACGAATAATTTAAATATATGAAATATTAAATTCCCTAAATATATGTGTGGTATAATGTATTGTATAAACTATACACATAATATAATAACACTAACCTCATTTTATAAAATCAACTTAAAAAATTATATTCAATGTTTAAAAACAATTCATAAAAATAAAAATAGTATAATATGTGAGAAAACACTTACAAATAATGTAACAAAGAATCCATACTCTGGTGTTTCATTTTAACAATGATCTATTATAGATGTGAAAAACAAAACAAAAATAATTGATATTTTTAGAAGTAGGTTTTGAGTTTTTAGATGAAATATCAATAAATTTAATAGGAATAATTTGTGAATGAATAATAAAATAAATAATAGATATTTATCAAATTTTTAATTATATAACCATTGAAATATTACCTATTCATTAAGAATAATATCTCAATTTCAAAGCAGTAATATGACCAATAAGAGAAGTAAAATACCTAAAAAATAATTTTTTATATTATTAAAATAAGTAAATGTGATCAATATTCGTTAATATAATGATATCTCAAATAATATAACATAAAAGTAAAATGAATATATAATTAAATAATGTATATTTTAAAATAAATTTTCAAATATTTGATTTTTTGTCAAAATTTATTAATTTCATTTTTAAATATAGCTTATTTAAATTATATATAATAATTAATGAAAAATTATATAATAAATTTCAATTATAAAAAATAGATATGTAACAAATCATACAAAATGAAATTATATTCATTGAGGATAAGAATGTTTTCCATGTATTATGTAATTTTATTTTTAAATTAAATTTACGATATTCTAAATTTTAATTATATAAAATGAACATAATTGTTAGTATCAAGACGCTCAAATTATCTTTGGCTAAACATGTCATATTTAAAAAAACTTATTTGATGAATTTTAAAATAATACATAATTTTCCAACAAAGTTATAACCCAATATTATAAAATATGACAATTATATTCATCAATGTAAAGGTCACAGAACACCTTTCATAAAATATAATATAATACTATGTTACATTAGAATATATTTATTTTTAAATAAATTTAATCTCTTTATTATCTTATGTTATATGCAACCAATATATTTTTTGGTTTGATATCACATTAAAAAAACGACACTATGATTAAATGACCCATATCATATATTATGATTTCCCAGCCTGGATTCCCATTAAATTGCACCCCAAATCGATTGGACGCATGGCCTAAAGCTTCCCCCCATGTATGCAAATGGTTTTCGAGTAGTATAGAGGTTTCAAATATTTATATTGTGTAGACTACACAAACATGATCATAGTAGCAAAATGGTTAAAAAAAGAGATAAATAATAGAGGGATAAAGAAATAAATGATCACAAAAGAAAAATAATCTTAAAATAACAAATAACTGACATCCAAAATCTAGCAACACATACAAAATGATTTTATGTAATATGCCTAAAAAATAGAAAATTCAAAGCATGATATATAATACATGTATACAAAATTAAAAAAGACCAAAATACTATCATTAATAATATCACAATATATATATAGGTCTTATGCTTCTCCTCCCCAATTCTATTTGAAACTCATGTTTCGACCACATGGTGCTTTCCACGATCCCTATATGCATCCCCATAATCTTCAAAGGTAACATAAACGGTCCAGATATGGGGTGATATAAAAACATTAGTCCACCATAAAGGTATTTATAAATATCTAGTCATAAAAAATATATGGAAGTGTGAAATTAATAATGTGGAATCAAACATATGAAAAGAATGATCACCTATTGTTCTAAAAGGAAAATAGGTTGACAGTACCTACTTCAAACTAAGTCGAATAATCCTTGAATATGTATCCTTGTTTATAAACGTATTTTGACATTATATGTAGTGACATTTACTCCAATATATATAGATATTGCCACTCTCTTATAACTGAGGAGAAACTCATGCATCAATAAGTTGTAGCATGAGTCTCATGATAATAAAGGGATGCCATTCCTATTATCACCTGAATAGGGGACACCATAACCAGTTTCGCCGTATTTGGTCACCATACTAAAATCATAACAGTAAGGTCACCATGCCTAAGATCAGATCAAAATGGTTCATCTTGCACATGTATAACGGTAAGGGTTTACATGATCATATATCATATCAAGAGGGTGAAAAGGAACATATCATAATTATAGGGTCTTCATTCCCTAGTATAATGGTAATGGCCATCTTGTCTATATTTCATATCAAGAGGGTCACCGTGATCATATAATAATTATAGGGTCATTATGTCTTTGTGTAACAGTATGTTTCGTCATACATTTATGTCATATAAAGAGGTCTCTATGCCAGTATCATAAGTATAGGTTATCTATCTTATATATAATTTTAAGGTTCATCATTCCATTATATTAAAATTATAGGTTTGACATGAAAATGTTCCACCGTAGCAGAAAAGAAGAATTCTCATATGTTTCAATGAAAAAGGGTGTCTTCCCCGTATGTAACTATGTTGAAGGGAATTCATTATCATATATAATAATAAATAAAGGAATAAATTCTTATAAAATAAAAGAGGGTGACCATTCCCAAATTATAATATAATGGTATCCATTATCTTGTACATCAATTAATGATAGTCAATGTTTCAATTAGAGAAAACAGTTAAATCTTAACCCAATAAAATTTAAAAATAACAAGGGTATAACCACTGTTCCATTTTATTTTACATAAATGGACATATAACTCAAATCTATTAAATTATTTTAAAATTCATGCATTTTTTATTCATTTTATGAAACAATAATTATCCTTTTCATTAATTAGGTAAAAAATTTTAAGTCACACAAAATTCATTTAGGCGATGGTTTGACAGTTTTGTCATTGTTAACCACAATGTCAATTAGATTGCCACACCTCATGTGGTGTCAGCAATTAACGGGGACCTAATATAATATATTTCAAGGAATGATAGAGTAAAAAAATCATAAATATTTAATTAATAATGGTTTACATATTTTTAGGAAACAGTTCTTTAATCTGGCATACAACACTTATCAAATGATAAAAATGCATCAAGACTTTATGGATAAATAGTAGACTACTTACCTTATTCTTCAATTGGATAACTCCTCCAGTATATCCCTTTGGTTGGAAAAGATAAATACATATCTAAAAAAATGCATTAATGACATAAAAATGGGGCATATGAGATTACACCTACCTAACTTCATCAAGATATAGAAAAATAACAAATGGTTCACGATGAATGAAGATAATAAAAGTGTACACCCAATGAGATGATTAGATTTTGAGTTGGAGTCTAGAAGGAGTAATAGTTTCATATTGTAACATTAGTCTTCAAGGGATGTAAAAGGAAGGATACCTCCGATATTACAAGAGAAGGATAGGATAGAGAGTATGAATAAAAAATGGTGGGGGTCCCCTTTAAATAAATTTCATGGAACATACATGACAAGTAAATAATTTTCATGTCATGTAATGATAGTGAATTAAAATCCAAGAAAAGACTCATAAAAATAATAAAATACACTTACCAATCCAATAAATTTCATGTTTTTTAAATAAACACAATGTACATATCCCACAATCATCATTTAGTACCCTCCTTTCATCTTTCTGATGATAAATTACCTATCTTAAGGCATGGTTTCAAAATGTTTTCGATAATTGGATTAAAAAAATGTTTTTAAAAAAATTAAATATATTCACACATGAAAGGAATACATCAACCTTAAATTCTTAAGCCCATAAATAAATTCACCCCCTAATTTTTTTCCATGGGTGTTGAAACCATGTTTGAGAATAACTCTAGTCACTGAGCACATAGTTCGGCCTCCTGCTACTAAGTTTCATCCTATATTTTTTCGTACTCCCATAACAGTCGTACTAAATGAATAGAATGACCTAGAAGAGTTTTTTTATCTAATCAATAATTTGTATATAATACTCATCAAAAGACAAGTCATTATTCATGTCAATATCAGTAGGATAAAAATTATGAGATGAGTCGGGAAGATAATGAAAAAGATAGATATCTTGAAGATATCTTTACTGTGACGAATCCTATGAGGTAATACATACTATTAGTCTATCAATTTAACTATGTCTAGTATCTCAAATGGCCTGAAACAATGACAAGATACCATTCTCATTCCACTTTACCCTTATATGCCCATGTCTGGGTGATACCCGTAAGAAAACAGATCCATTACATCAAACTCAAATGGTCAATGAGGGTGATAAACATGTGATTTATTTCTTGACTGAGTGGTGGAAATACAATTTTTTATTATATGAACCTTCTATGAATTCTTGTGAATGACATTAGGATATAGTAGCATTGCATCTTATACCTTTAACCAACACAAGGGTGAAAACAATGAAATACCGTATAGGGCCTCATAAGGATCCATCTATATCTTCACCTCATAGATATAATGAAAAGTGAACATGACGATAGGGATATTCTTTTCCAGGAACAATGGAAACAAAAGACACATACTTAAAACATTCCCTCTAAAACCTGTATCATCTATTCTGAATGGACATTGGTATGAGGGAGAAAGGCTATTCTCAAAAGTACATGAGTACCTACAGCTCTTTATAACCACTATTATAACATCAATGTGAATGTATTGTCACATTAAAAAATGATATTACGAAGGATATCAAGTACTTGTAAGATATCAAGGACATACAATCTCTTCATATCATCAACTAATAATGTCTCCAAAATAGGAAGGAAGTGGGATACTTTCTTTAATCGATCCAAGACTACCCAAACTGTTTTTCTACATTGATGTGGCATCATTTAGATGACTAAACAATGCATTGAAAAGTCTTCCCTTATCCATTAAAATAAGGATAATGGCTATAAAAATCCAGTATGTTGATTATATTCTACCATTACTAGCTAAAAGGTAGAACATATAGTATTAAAACTCACTATCTGATGTCTAATCACTGGCCACCATTATCTTTAGTGTGTATCATGATACAACATAGAGATACACGAGTTAACTTACTATTGGGAAGAATTTGAATCATGAACCCGCTCATCTATCATGTTTATATGGACATAGATATTCCCTAATATTGTGTGATGTCATCACCTTTGATAAACATGTTCGGAGGTGGTCCACACATGAGACACTCTCTCGTATGAACAACCACTCATTGTTTGAAAATTGGCTCATAAATACTCTCTCCAGAAGTGAAGAGGTCATTGATAGTGATGCTAGTAAAAACTATGCCTAATTGTCCCAATGCTTGATTTGCATATCAGAAAAGATATACATAAGATACAACTAAATACTAGCTTTGTAATCCCTCAGAATCATAGTCCTCATACACATATCATTGTCAACAACATTTTCATTCATGGAAATTATAATAATGGTCGAATTCAAATTAATAAAGTTATTAAACCAAAATTCACTATCTAAGGTTCACCTAATGATGTTTAAAAATATACCTAGGTATTTTTGGTCCATAAACACCATAAAAATATCTCTAAATAGGTAATTACTCCAGCAACATAAGACCTGTACCAAATATGCAAACTTAATATCCAGAATAGGGTAATTCCAATCATGATACCTCAACTTCCGTGACTCATATAAAGTAAAAAAATCCACATATATCAGAGTTACTCCATGACTTATACACTATTCATCATAATAAACAATATTGCATCAACTCTACACTAGAATAATTTGGATCAGAACTAATGTCAATCTCCATTTCATCACCTGAACAATTGGATCGAAGGATTCTGAACATATAAACATATCAAACTTCCATGTTAAGATTGTAAGAGTTTCTTCTAAGCATAATAAGATTTGTACAAAACAGCTTTAGTAACCACATATCCCCAAGAAACACTATATGTCAAAGATATTAATGGGATATTATAAGATAAAAATAGATCTCACATTCCCTAGATCAAATGATACTCTTACCTCAAAGCTAATATAACCCACGAAATGAACCTTTTCAATATAGTAGTAAAATTTATAAGTCTTATAGCTCAACCGCTTCCCTTTCATAGTATTCAAAATATCCTCAAGATTAGTTGAATGGATTCATTGCATATGATAATACAACCAGGTTTGATATATGAAGATGAAAATGAATGAATTGGATGGAATGGTAGAATGAGACACCCGTATCAATTGTACCATCTATAAAAAGTCATTCATGGTATATCTATTGGATGAACATGAACCTGGGGATAAATTGATCTCAGATTGATCATTATGAAAACCATCACTCCTAGGATATGGTTGAAGTTATAATTGATATGATTTAAGTGATGCCCACTATTCCCTATATAATGATTTAATTTATGTTAATCAACAAATTGATTAAGGGTTCCATCATTATTGTTTGTGAAAAGTACCAGTTAAACCAAGTGAGGGGTACTGGTAATTATAAAAAATTGGGCCTCTAAACCCTCTAGCTACCTTTATTGGACCTAAAACATAGTAGTAACCACCCTATATAGAGAAATGGATACCGATGAAACTCTTTGAATGATCTCGATAGTAAACTGTACCACATTCGTAAAAGGTAGCCTATAAAGGGGATTATATAAAACATATCGTGGTTAATAGACTACAATATTGGATTCAATATGATGTAGTCCTTCAACTTCCACAAAAAGGCTTTCAATATGAAAGGTTTCTCCATTTATCCCATGATAGAATGGTCTAGTTCTTCTTACCTAGACAAATCACTCTCCCTTGTTAGTATAATTACCACATAATGGGGATGTAATGAAGACCCTCCAATGACAAAAATACGTATAAGTTTGATTGGGGAACATCTATGCATCTAGAAAATGACATTTAAAACCATCATCTCGAGAATGGAGATGTATCATAAGAAACGGTGGTCTCAGACCACATGGGGGAATTACTTTAACCATTGTACACTCTCTGATAATATACCAAATATTGTGTTAAGGGTCATAACTCTACAAGAATACTCAATATCCGGACCAAGTCTTCACCTGATATCCATAGAGATAAAGGGGTTATATTCACCCATATTAGAAAATGTAGATTCACTAGTAGTTCCTACTAGAATAATTTCTCTAAAAGAAGATGTAGCATAAACTTCCTCCATGAGTATAGGATGAATTGAAATAAGGTAGAATTATCCCTTGGCTAATTATTCACCCTATCTACTAAGAGTGGGCCCACACTACAGATGTTTTATATCAAATGCTTGAAAACCTCAACCATGACCCCCATCTCTATACATTAGTACTCTAGATACTATACTTGAAAGGTTTTCACAGTCCTTTTACTTATTTGTGGAGATCAAATTGATCCTCTCACACATGAAAAATATATAAATGTCTTGTTGAAATGATATATGACCCATATTTCCACCACCTCAGTACTCAATGAGGTCTCTTGGACTCTGTGGAATCTTATTCCAAGTATTACCACACTGGTGAAAAATATTAACTTTCAATGGGTGTCACCTACGTTCCACGGCTGACATGCACAGTATCAAAGGGTCACTTTTGACCACTAGTTAAACCACTACAATCTCTCAATTCTGATCTTGTTGGACACACATTGTCTCCCCCAATCATATACCACTTGATGATAAGAGACTAGAAAACTATGTTAGAAATTATGGTAATTCAAAAAATAGTTTCTTGAGAATTAATAGGATACCTAAGACAATAATTAAATATTTCTGATTTTGATGCATCATCAACAATATAGATAGGGACAATGTACTAATGATCTATAAAAATTAGTTGGGTCGTTCATAAAATACAATAACCCCAGTTTTCGGTTCATAAACACTCTATAACAACCACCCCACATTGTCTCATAGAATAACGAGTAATATAATATAGAATTTAAAACCCTCTAAACAAATCCCTGATACAGAACTTCCGGGTTCAAAATATCCCAACAATGTTTGGAGGATCCATGAAAAATATATGTTGAGAGTTTCACTATACTCTAAATAAGTGTTTCAAGGTGATAGATCATCGATAATATTATCTCTATATATAAGTATATTTCTTGTGGTCCACCATCCCCCTAAAAATGTAGGTGGATACTGTTACTAAAACGCATTTGAAAGCTATCCCATAAATGGAGAAGGCTGAATAGCTTCCTTTATTGTCTACATAAGCAACATTAACACCACTCAAAACAACCAATACCATTTCACACATCTGAGATAATAGGAGGTGTGATAGGTGTCACGAATGGAGGTATCATTATTGGATTAGTACCCACCACCACTAGATCGTGGTCACTACCGGCCTCTTGGAGAATGACTAGAGGATGTCAGGGCGGAATCACTTTACAAATTATAAAAAACATATTATATAGGTATTAACAATGATAACTTCAAAGATATATGATTAGGATACGTACATGCCTTTATATGTAACAACCAGACCCCTCTACCTACTCAAAGAGATGGGTATGGGTGATAGAAACACTTGTATATAGGATACACTTGAGGCTACCCACTACCCACTAAAAAAGATGGTTCTCGGATAGACTTAATGTATTAATTTATTGGTCCTGATATAAAGTGTTTCAATTTCAATATATATAATAAAAAACCGTTTATGTTTTCATTTTCATCACTCTTTAATGGTGATGATTTCATTTTAGAATTCAATTTAATTTACTTTCATTCCCCTTTTTATATTAATTTTATTTAAAAGGTTAAGCAATATTGGTCATCAATTTCTGTTTAAAAGGGTCTATACACCTCATAAAAAATGTGTGGTTTCCATTCAATATAAACCATTTAATTATAAAGGCTATTCAGTAAATGTTAACACACTTCATAGAAGTAATAATAAGCTCTAAAACATGATCCAAGAAATGATCATAGTAATGTAAACATGGCATGGTGTAATGAATGAAATATACATATACTATAAGGTTGCTAGAAATATGGATGATCAATGATTCCTTTCCTTATTTTCAGAAGTATAAAATATAATCCTAATTAATAATCATGAAAATCACCCATCATGTGAATAACCCAACAATTGAATCAAATCAACTATAATAAGAAGAATACATATTAATATGTCCCATGGAAGGTAATTTTACCTTTCCAAATATGTGGGATAGCTACTCCCAAGTCCAAACCAATTATTATATTTTGATATGTTCCAAAAAAAGTTTCTAACATATTCAAAAAAATAAGACATAAAGAAAAATAAATGGGTAAGATTCCACATATTGTCATCTCGAACCAGATTCTACTTGAACACCACCCCAAATAGGTTGTCCAAATAAACTAACTCACACCTCCTCATAAACTAGTGGATACCATCTAGTGTTGAGGGTCGATGGTAGAATAGTGGGGAGACAATACACACATGATCAGAGTAGCACAATGTTGAAATATATAGTCAAATATTGGAAGTATAATAAATATTAAACAATAGATTATACATAACATAAAAATAATAATAAAACTAACAACATTAAACTTGTAACATATAAAATTTGATGTTATGACATCTTAATTATAAATAGTAAAAGGAAGCAATACTATATAATAAATGTATCATAAAAAGCAGAAATTCCAAAATAATATCTTCATAAAATATCATGAGCCATATATTGTCTTGTGCTTACCTACTCCCATGTTATAGGAAACTCAACTATCAACCACTAATTGCTTACCCATGTCCCTACCTACATCCACATAATCATCATGAGTACCATCAGTGTCCCATATAAGAGGTGAGATAAACAAACTAGGCTACCATCAATGGTGTCTATAAATACTCATCAGGTGAACATAATGTGGGTTTGTGTGACTAACATTGGATAACAGTAAATGCATTGAAAAAGGTCAGCACTGGTTCTTGAAGGGTGCATAGCAGAATGTACAATATTTTTTCTAAGACGTACAATCACAGAATAAGTAAACATGTATATACATGTATATATATTGTATACATAGAGGCATTTATGACAATATATGTTTCTATAAAAACTATCTTAGACCTCAGGAATAGTACTAGAATTCATAAGATGTAGCATGAGTCTAATGGGAATAATGAGACACCATGCCTAATATCACATGAATTAGGGATTTCATTCATTATAACATTGTAGTGGGTCTCCACGGCCGAATCATTTTTCTAGGGTCGCCATTCCATGTTTCATATCAATGAGGTTCATGATGGAAATGTATAACCG
Organism: Viscum album; assembly: GCA_963277665.1. Taxonomy (NCBI): domain Eukaryota; kingdom Viridiplantae; phylum Streptophyta; class Magnoliopsida; order Santalales; family Viscaceae; genus Viscum; species Viscum album. The sequence goes on along the minus strand of OY728153.1, from coordinate 1,210,004,372 downwards.
TAAAGGATATCTTGTGGTCATATCATATTAAGAGGGTCTCTATTCCAATATCATAATTATTATGTCTTTGTGACCATGTAATATAGAAAGGGATGTCATTCATGTAAATCATATGAATTCGGTTTCTATTCCCATATCATAATTCTAGGGTCACAATGACCATGTATAACAATAAGTGTCAACATTTTAGTATATCATATCAATAGGGTCCTCAAACATGTATCATCATTATAGTGTCACCATACCAGTAATTTACCTGAAATTACATATATTTGTTTTCTAATTATATGAAATTATTTCGAGATAGAAAAATCTGAATGTGCACAATTCTGAGGCCCAGAGTACTCAGAATGATACCTCAATGTTTTTATAAGCTTTAATTAGCGTGTGTAAGCAATTTTCCTGAAAAAGTTGTATAACTCTTAAACAGTTACTCAGATATTAAATCTAAGGGCATCGTTTCTCTCAGGATAGTAAGCTTACCCTAGGCGCACCTTAAGATTAGTCGGTTGGGGCCTCCTTTGAGAAAACCTAAAAATGGAATAACCGTAAATAAAATAAATAAATAAAATTATTTTATTTTACAAATTCTTATAACTCATGAATAGTAATTCATATTAAAACACCGAGACCATTGATGCACTCATGAGGGTATTTAATCATTTAAAAGATAATAACATTGGCCGGCACAGGCCACCGATGAATGTTTGCTTTTGGACGTAAATAGAATAATTAATTTAAAATTATTTTATTTGGAAATCCATAACATTTAAACGGAAACTCAGATTGGAAATCCTTGAGTACCATTAGGTTTTTGATGCGTTTTCCACTTGTGTAGAGCCTAACCTTGACTGGAACAGGTCGAGGGTTATTGTTGATAATATTCTGATATTTTTTTCGGTACGTTTAGTAAACGTGTGAGTAGCATTTTCTAATGTTTGAACCAATTCTCAGATTAAAAATCGGAGAGCACTATTGAATCTGATGGGCCGAGATTTTCTTAATGGAGGCATAACATTGACTTTAGTAGGTCGGGTGAAAAAATAATTTTCGTGGACATTTTAAAGATTAATAAAATAACATGTTTTGTTATTTTATTTTCATTCTTTCCTCCAGTGGTCGAACGACACTGCCGGGACCAGCGACGTGTCAAGAAAATAATTGGCTTGAAACTTCTATTCCTGTAACCACACCATTGGGAATTCGGGAGTTTCATTAATTAATTGAACCTCATTAATTACTTGATCATTGCACACTTCATCTACTCTCTTATTTATATTTAACTCTTGGAGAGGTATTGGCACAACTTCACCTAGTGACGAATCTCTAGCAAAGTATTGTGATGCTAACCACCTAGGGGACGAGACAGGTTCCAACAAGCGGTGACGAACACCATCGAGTCATGAACCGACAAAAATTATGGAGGAGGTTTTGTCAACCATCTTCAGTAGATGTCTCTTCTAGGCAGGGGGTTTAATTCATTTATGAATTAAAATGATTTTCCTCTTCTCCGAAATTGAATAACATGAAGAATGTGGGTAAACCGACTAATGGGTTGACTTGTGATTCATTCATCTTTGTGGGATGTTATTGTGGGGAATGTTGTGAGGATAATCTTATGTCCAATACATTTGTTTATTGATCTCCCTTAATATCCTCCATATTATAAGCTAATGCGGATAGTGAGTGCCTAACGAACCTGGCCCGAACCTTCCACTTTCATGTTTTCCTTGCTCCACCTTGGATGACCATGATTACATCAATGCACGATGCAAGATGAGGGGCGCAACTCGTCCGCCATGGAGCATGGAGGAGGAGGATGACATGAAGGTTGGGCATGAGAAAGAATGTGATGTGATCTCCACACCACCAATGAACTAAAGCTGTGACCGAAGCCACTGTGGTGGAAAACCCGCCTCCGACGGGTTTTGTGGTATCGAGTGATGTCGCCGCCCCGCCAACCGAATTACCAATGGGCCCTTCATTAATCCGGGTGACCGAGGGGTTAAACCCCCCCCCCCCCCCTCACGTCGGACCAAACAAGGCCACTTCCATTGATCCGGGCCGCGGCCCTCTGACCGGGCCACCACCCTCGCCTTGGGCCACCCCCAACGGGCCGGGATGCCGCTATCGCACTGGGTTTCTTCCCTTAGACAGGTCCACCGCCCTCAGAGAGGGCCACCAACCTCAGAGCAGGTCACCACCCTCTGACCGGGACACTTCCCATAGGGGCTATCACCCAGTGGTCTCCCACCCCGGACCAGGCAGCCCGCTTGCAGGCCGCCCTATTCAGGTCGGGCTGCCCCCTTGTTGGCCACCCTATTCTGTTTGGGTCACCCTTGTGGGCCACCACAATTGCGGGCTGAACCAGACATCACCCATTAAGTTGAGTCCACCTCGGACCAATGGTATTACTCTACCCTAGCTCAATCTAGACCAAGTCGGGCTGGGTCGGTCCCACCGTGTCGGACCTGACACGAGTGCAACCAGACCCAGAAACACATAAAGAGGAATATCATGAGAACTAAAAAATGGTTTGAAATATCATCTAAAATGATTGGATCCTTGCATCAAGGAAATACTTTTTCTATACACATCTTGGGTTTTGGAGTATGTTAGAGTATTGTCGGGTTGGATCGAACCCGAATACAACCGGGACCTCGTAGCTAAAATGTTAACAACTGACAGACCGGGTGTCCGATTAATGCGCCGTCTGTCACGTTAGAACTCTTACGACATGGATGTCCTTTGGGTTACTCCATTTTGGATATTATTGGAGGTTGAGGTATGATAAATATTTTGAGGGGAATATTCTACAGAACTCGTGCACACTAGGTGCCAGGAATCCTATTGTAGGATGCAACGTGAAGTAAGAACAACAATCCTATGTGGGTTAATATCTATCGATCCTATGTGGGTCAGATCCAGTGTGGGTCAATGATTAATGATCTGGTGTGGGTTATCTCTCAATTATCATGTGTGGGTCAGCACAAACCGATTTTGTGTGGGTCAGATCCTATATGGGTCAGCGGGGGTTAGTTACCTATCAATCTTGTTTGGGTCAGCAGCTGTGCTCCTTAACAGAATAAGTTTATGACTAATCATTTATATTTTTTTACATAAGTTATAACTAATTATGAGATGAGTCTTTTACCAGTGTGTTACTTCAATCATTGTGGTGTTACCTCTATGGTAAATATATCTTTGCGGTGTCACCTATTTGGTACTTTTATCTTTGTGGTGTTACCTGAGTGGTACATTTAGCTCGGTGGTGTTACATGTGTGATACTTCAACATTTGTGGCAATGCCTTCATGTTGTTACCTTTTTTGTACTTCTATATTCATGGTGTTACCTCTGTGGTACTCCTATCATCATTGTGTTACCAATTTGGTACTTCTATCTTTGTGGTATCATCATCGTGGTGTCACCTATCTGGTACTTCTATATTCGTGGTGTTTCTTGTGTGGTACTTCTATATTTGTGGTGTTACTTGTGTGATACTTCTATATTTATGGTGTTACATGTGTGGTACTTCTTCCATTGCATTATTTTCTTCGTAGTGTAACCTGTGAGATACTTCTATCTTTTGTGTGTTATATGTGTGGTACTTTTACCTTCATGGAGTTACCTTCTTGGTGTTATCTTCGTGGTGTTACATGTGTGGTACTTCTACCTTCATCATGTTAACTATGTGGTGTCCTTCCCTCATGTATGATATGAGTATATTATGATAAAATAGGTATATGGTTGGGCATATACCTATGTATAGTTGATGTCTTACTTAGTGGTTTTCCTTTGTGGAACTCTAGGAGACCTACAATGGTCTTGGGGTCCCTAATGTGTATTTTTATACACACCCCTGCATGGGATTCACCCGCACATTTTTGTGTCTGTTGAAGAAGTTTTACAACATTGATCGGCGCTGAGGGAGCTAGGACTGGAAGGTGCTCGGAGGTGGACCATTTGGCGTGATGTGATGCGGGGGATATTGATATAACTGGAGTGCAGAGGAAGTGATAAGTACCTACCCTACTGGTAAGAACCTCATAGGATGAACCAATATATTTTTTCCTTTTCTTTTCAGTTTTATTGTACTTCCAGGCGTACATATACTTTTAATGTTGGGATTTGATTCTGGCCCTTTTTTACTTTCAATACTCTTTAACTACATCAGTTTACCTTGTGGTTTCATCTTATTGCATTTTAGTCCTTGTGGATGCTTCTATTTGTGTTCTTGGAATGTGTGTCGGTTCAGGTTGGAAAAAAAAATTCCTTCCCATTTGAGGGATATTCCTTTCAAGTGCTATTCTCCTACCCCTGGCCTATGGAAGGAAAGCTTGGGGTAGTCATGGCATGGGTCCCTAGGGACGGGTCGTGAAAAAGTGGTATCAAAGGAGTTCAGTTCTACCAAAAAAATTGGACAATGATCTTTTCTGTGAATAAATTGTGTAATGTGTTATGAGTGTGGTTTTTGGTATGGGGAGTCCAGTTTTGGTGCGGAAACCGACATATCCATATAGCAGGACCATGAATTATGATTTTCAACTCCGCGCACCAAAGCCCTTATTGTGTGTGTTTTTGAAAAGTTTTTCTTTTGATTTCTTTCGAGTCAGCTCACCAGGTATAACATAATGACTAAGGCACGCCTGTTCGTTATCAGGATTCCACCACAAAGAAAGCCACTGAGGATTCCTGGGAGAGTACACGATGACTACCCACCGAGAAATGAGGATCCAGTGTAGGGCCCTCTTACTGCGTTGGCACCTTTGGGTGGTGTACCAGTACCTCCACCGCCCATTGAGCATCACTTACAACTGGTGATACCATTACATAAAACATTTAGACTTAGTGCCTTACGCGAGTTTCAGCATCATATACCCCTCTGGTTCCGAGGTGATCCTAACTCATAGGTAGATGAGGACTGTCTTGAGGAGGTGGTTGATAGTTCTCTAGAGTTCCTACATCTTCGGAAGGACGACATGTCGATAGCTGAGTATTCATCGACATGTACCGACCATTCCTGGTACTTGTTAAAGAAAATGCGATCAGTGCTTTGGGGATCAGACTTCCGAGCGTCATGTTTTTAAGGACTTCCAAGCCATCAGTATTCCTCTATCCATTCCTACCTATGTTAGGGTTCCAGAGAGAACCTTTTCGGTTGAATGTTCTTTGGATGACTGGATACAATCTTTTAATGTTAGTGGTGGGAAAGCAACAAACTGGCGCCAGTCTTTGAGACTTGGGTGTGAAAAACAAAATTGAGAAGAAGTGTTAGGGATAGATGAATCTGCAAGGATGCAGATGTGGAAGCAAATCTTAGAGATTAACATGAGGTGTTGCACATTTTGACATGTTACCAGCACCCCCCTTCGTGGTCCCCACTAGGCACCTAGAGATGGAGAAAATGTGAAGGAGGTTTCTACATATGGTCGAGGAGTGCGACCTAATGGCACTAGGAATGATTCAATGATTGATATATGACAACTAATAGCTGCTGAATTAATAGAACTAGGTACCAATCATTCCTTCCTCCCATGAATCCTGTTCAATACCTAGAGTTTTTGGTTACCTGTTGACTTGAACCTCACGTCTAGAGACACCTTTTGGAGGAGACTTGATAATCACACTTACACCGATGGTGTGATCTGACCCTTGTGGCCAGAGTTTTGGTTAAAACCACTTTGTGGCAGCGTCGAGGCCTTACTATTTTAGTTTGGGTATAGAATGGACATCCACAGTTCATACTCATATTGACTGTATTAGGAAAAAAAGTTTGTGGATTTACTATAATGTTGGAATGCGATTTTCCTTGGTTGTGGAAAAAGTAAACCTAGTAATCACGTGACACACTCATGCAAAGGGGGGTGCATCCGATCACACTGGAGTTGGCCAACCCTACCCTCGTGGCGGTGGTTTTTTTGAGTATTCGGTTTCATAGAGAAGCAGAAAAGTGTGGGTGACATCCTTTCAAAAGATGTTTCCAAGATAACCTCCCTGAAGGGGAGGGACTTATGCTTTGGCTGGGTACTACCGTAGTTTTGGAACAGACTTCTCATGGGTAGCGGCACCCTTTTCCATTATGATGAAAAAGGGGGAGGCTTTCCTATGGATGGGGAAGTTTCAACATAGGTTTTAGGAGCTATGGAAGATACTGAAAACTATAACTATTCTAACCATGAAATGAAGTTAGCAGCAATGGTATTTGCATTAAAGATGTGGTGTCACAACTTGATGGATAAACGTTTTATAGTCCACTCTGATCACAAGAGTCTAAGGTATATATTCTCTCAGATAAAACTGAACCAAAGACAATGATTATGGATAGATTTCCTCTAGGAATATGGATTTGAGACACTATATAATTAAGAAGGTGAACGTGGTAGCAGTTGCACTCGGTAGGAGGTATGGTCTATAGTTGCAGAGTGAGGAAATAGAGAATCTAGCCGCACTGCAGATATCTTTTGCGGATAGAGATAGAGCAGCATACCTCCAGTCTATGAAAGTCACTCCCACACTTCATTAGAATGATTGGTAAGGACAACTTGGGACACTAACTGCGAGGCTTGATGTGCACAAATAACCATAGGATAGACAAATGATGGATTTAATGAAGGTGGGGAGCACGTCATCCTCTTCATAGGATGTACTATGGTACCCGTGGAGCTATGATTTTTAGTGTTTATGGAGTTCCATATGTCCTATCTAGCATTACATCCAGGAGTGTAGAAGATGTACTAGGACTCTCAGTGTCAGCATTGGTGGCCATGCATGATGAAAGTTGTGGTAGGGTTAGTATCACAATGTCGCATTTGTCAGTAAGTGAAGACTGCACAGAGTTGGAAGAAGTATTATGCCGATAATAGATGGATACCTTTGGAGTTATAGGTAGAGGGACCATGTTTTATTTTGACTCTCCCCTCAATAAGGACAAATGAGATTTGGTCGAGGCAATAGCTTATCACTGAGGATTATCAAACCACTTCTGATTCTTCGAAGGATTAGTGAGTTAGAATACCACATGGTACATCTGCCATAGTTGGAATGGTTTCATGACATCTTCCATCTATCCCACCTGAAGAGATATGTGCATGAACATTTTCAAATCATCATCCTTGGCGAGATGGACTTAGACGATGAGGTGACATTTACAGAGATTCCTACAGAGATTGAGTATCGAAAATATTAGGTCCTTAATGAGCGTTCAGTACCTCTAGTGTGCATAAACTATGAGCACAAGAACCTCCAAGGGAACACATGGGAGAAGGAGGCACAAATCTATGCTCAATACCCCCATTTTTTACTTAGTCTACATTTTGGCTTTCAAAAACATAAATACCTAAGGCGGGGAGTATGTAATGTCCTGAAAATTACATATAATTTATTTCAACTATATAGAATTATTTGGAGTCCTCAAAATCTGACGGCGCTCGATTCTGAGGCCCATAGTGTCTGGAATGATCGGTCAATGTTTTGTTAAGATTCAATTTGGGTGCGTACGATGTTTGCCTAAAAAAGATGAATAACTCATAAATGGTCACTTGGATCAGAAATTTGAGGGAACCATTATGCTTAGGATAGTAGGTTTACCCTAGGAGAGACATATGTTTAGTTGGTGTGTGACTCATATGAGAAAAGCCGAAAATGGCATTACAGAAAATAAATAAATAAATAAAATTATTATATTTTTCAAATATATAATACTCACGAATGGTAACTCTGATTAAAAATATGATTCCACAGCTGAACTCACGAGGGTATTCTCTCTTTAAGAAGGTACTAACATTTCCTGACGTAGGAAACTAGTGAATGATAGGTTTTGGTTGTAAATAAAATAATTAAGTGAAAATTATTTTATTGTATAACCATAACTTTTAAATGGTATCTCAGATTAAAAATCCAATAGTACCTTTGGGTTTTTTATGGTGTGTTTCACTTAGGCAGAGCCTAACCTCCACCGGTGTGGATCAAGGGTGACTATTAAAAAATTTCAGAACATTTTTTTCGTTTACATTCGGTAAACACGTGAGCGACAATTTCTATCTTTTGAACCATTGCACGGATAAAAAATCCGAGAGTACTTTTGAATCCGAAGCGCCGAGATTCACACAAGGGAGGGATAACTTCGATCACAGTAGGACAAGTGAAGAAGTTTTTTGTGGTCTTTTTAAAGATTAATAAATTTACATGTTTTGTTACTATATTTTCTTTCTTTCATACAATGGACGAACGGTGTTGGTGGGACCGGTGACGTGTGAAACCAATAAATGGCTTCACTCTTCTTTTCCTATAACTGCACCGTTGGGAATTTGGGGGTTCATTAATTAAATTAAACTCATTAATTCCATGATCATTTCACACTGCTTCTCCTCCCCTATTTATATAAATCATGGGGAGGGGTGTTGGCATAGCTTCACCAAGAGATGAAGCCCCAGAAAAGTACCACAACACCAACCACCAAAAGGGGGAGACTAGTTTAAACGAGCGGTAACGAGTGAACTGAGTCAATAACCAACGACAACGATAAAAGAGGAACCATCGAACATCATCAATGGAGGTCTATTCTGGGAAGGGTATTTAATTAATTTATTCATTGAAATGAATTTCCTCTTCTCTGTTCTTGAATAAAATAAATAATATGGGTCAAATGACTAACAGGTTGAGCCATGATTCATTTATGCTTGTGGGAGGTTTTTGCAGGGAATCTTGTGTGGTTAATCTTGTGTTTAATAAAACTATTAATTGAACTCTATTAATATCCTCAATATTTCTAGTTAATGCGGAGGGTGTGGTCCTATTGAACCCGGCCCGAACCATCCTCTATCTTTCCTTCCTTGTGCCACCTTGGAAGACCGGGATAACGTCGACACTTTCAGTAAGATACGGGTCATAGCTTGTCAACCACGGAGAATGGAGGAGGAGGCCGACACCAAGGACAACGACGAGAAAAAAGGTTTTGCGACCACCTCATTGCTGGTGAACGGATGCCGCAGCCGAAGCCGCGATAGAGGCCAAACCTACCTCTGGGGGTTTCCACGACAACATAACACCACCCAGGCGGCGCCACTGCCTCACCAACCGAACGACCTCTGGGCCATTTGGGAATCCTGGTGATCGGGGGGGGGGGGGTTACACCCCCCCATGTCAAACCAATTTGGGAAGACGCCCTCTATCCGGGCCTCTGCCCTTGATCCAAGATGCCTCCCTAAGACTGGGTCGCAGCCCTCGCACCGGGCTGCCGGCCCCAGAGCGGGCCGCCTCACTTGGAGTGGGACACTGACCTCGGAGCAGGTCATCACCCTCTGTCTGGGCCACTGCCATGTGGGATGCTACCCAGTGGGATACCGCCCCAGTGGGTCGTCACCCCATCAGGCCGCCACCCCAGACAGGGCCACCCTATTCAGGCCAGGCTGCCCTTGTTTATTGCCCCCCTTGCAGGTCGCCCTATTCTGGGTGCGCCACCCAATTCGAGTTGGGCATCCCTTGCATGCCTCCCATCTTGCAGGAGGAACCAAAAATCAGACCAGCAGGCTGTGACCCCCTTGCTCAGCACAGACCGAGCCGGGTCGGGTCAGTCCGACCAGGTCGGACCGGACACGGGCCCAACCAGACCCAGAAACACTTAAAGGAGCATAGATTGTGAACAAGACATATGGTTGAAGAACCATCTATAATATTGGAATCCTTGGATCATGATGGTAATTTTGGTATAATTAACATGGGTTTTTGAGAATGTTAGAGAATGGCCGAGTTGGATCAAACCCGAATCGAACCGGGGCCTCATAGCTAAAACGCTTATAACTCACAGACAGGGCGTCTGATTGATGTGGTGTCTATCACGTTGGAACCCTTACGACATGGCAGTCCTTTGGGTAACTCTTTTTGGAGATTATTTTTTTTCGAGGAGTAAACGATATCTTGAGGGGTAGATTATATGAAACTCGAGTGCATCAAGTGCGAGGAAACCTGTTGCAAGCTGCATCGTGAAGAAAAAACATCAATACTATGTGGGTCGACATCTATTGATACAGTGTGGGTCAGATCCTGTGTGGGTTAATGCAAAATGATCCTATGTGGCTCAAATCCTGTGTGGTTAATGGGTGTTAGTTACCTATCGATCATCTGTGGGTCAGTGGGGGTTAGTTACCTATCAATCATGTGAGGGTCAGCAGCAGTGCTTCATAACAGAATAAGATGATATAGTTTATGACTAATCATCTGTACTTATGTACATAAGTTATAACTGATTGTGAGATGATTATTTTACATGTGTGATACTTCAATTGTCGTGGTGTTACCTGTGTGGTACTTCTATCTTCGCAGTGTTACCTGTGTGGTACTACAATTTTCATGGTGTTACCTGTGTGGTACTTCTATATCTGTGGTGTTACCTATATGCTATTTCATCCTTTGTGGTATCACCTTCATGTTGTTACATATGTGGTAGTTCTACTTTTGTGGTGTTACCTCTGTGGTACTTCTATCTTCATGTTGTTACCTGTGTAGTACTTCTACCTTTGTGGTATCATCTTATTGGTGTTACCTGTGTGGTTTTTATATCTTCGTGGTTTTAACTATTTGGAACTTTTATATCCATGGTCTTACCATTGTGGTACTTCTATCTTCATGGTGTTACTTATGTAGTACTTGTACCTTGGTGGTATTTTCTTCGTGGTGTTACCTGTGTGGTAATTCTATCTTTGTGGTGTTACCCGTGTGGTACATCTACCATCGTGGAGTTACCTTCGTGGTGTTATCGTCATGGTGTTACCTGTGTGGTAATTCTACCATCATGGTGTTACCTTTGTGGTTTCCTTCCCTCATAATTGAGATGAGTATATCTTGATAACATAGGTATACGTATGGGCATATACCTAAGTATAGTTGATGTATTGCTTTGTGGTTTTTTCTTTGTGGAACTTTAGGAGACCAATATGGGTCTTGGGGTACCTACTATATATTGTTATACTCACCCCTACACGGGCTTTTCTCACACCTTGTTGTGTCTGGTGAAGACGATGTACAATGTTGATCGAGGTATAGAGAGCTAGAACTGGACGGTTCTATGAGATGGACCATTCGGCATGACGTGAAGTGGAGGAGACTAACGGACGTAGAGTGATGAGGAGGTGATTTATACCTACCCTATAGATAGGAACCTTAGAGGATGACGCAATAGCTATTTTCATTTTTCTTTCAGTTTTATTTTACTTTCAGTCGCACTTGTACTTTTATAGTTGGACTTGTATTCCGACCCCTTTTTTACTTTCAACACTCTTTTAGTATAGTAGTTTACATTGTGGTTGAATCTTATTGCATTCTAGTATATGTTTTTTCTTATTTTTGTGTTCTTGTACTATGTGTTTCTATAGGTTTAAAAGGTAATTCCATCCAATTTGAGGGATACGCCTTTCCTGTGCTAGTCGCCAGCCCTTGGCCTATGGAAGGCGGGCATGAGGTAGTCACGACATGGGTCCTGATGGATGGGTCGTGACAATACCCATGTATATTAGTAAGGATCGTCATGCCCATATATAATAATTATAGGGTCTTTGTCCCCATTTATCCATTTAGTAAATGGAATTCCATGACCATATGTAACGATTAAAAGTGACATCTTTCCACTATATAACAATATATAAGGGAGTCTATATCCATACATAATAAGGAAGGGATGAAATTATTACACCATCATACTTGAGGCCAGCTAAGCCCAAAGTATAATAGAATAGTATCGATGCCCAATTAGATCATTTAATAACAACCAATTATTTAATCACAGCTAATAGTTAATTCATAACTGATTATAATTAAATATAACAAGGGTGTAACCATTGTTCCTCTTTAATTAGGTTATGTGGCAATGCCAATGACCTCCTTTAAATTTTCGTAAAATTGAGAAGTGTGTTAGAAATTCCATAACACAATAATTTCCTATTTCATTAATGATTTCATAATTTGAAAATCTTGAAAAAAACCATTTTTATAAATGTTCAGACAAGTAGACATTTACAAAAACAAAGGAAATTTGATCAGCATAAATCAAGAGGTATCCTCCATTGAATTTTGAATATTCCAATGTGTATCAAGCTATAATATTATAAAACCATCACGGATATTTAATATATCATGTTATACATATTTTGATTGAATGCAAGAAAAGTCATGAATGAAACACACAAAGCATATTAAAATGCAATGGAACTAATTTATAAATACTAGACCTTATACCTTTTTTCTATAGTGGAGAACTCATCAAGTATTAGTCTTTTGTTCAGTCTACATTGAGAGAAATAATTATAATAGAGGAATAACTTGAAAATGAGTCATAAGAGCCTTCACATAAAAAACTTCATAGAGATAAAGAAAAATAATGAAATTTGAAATATAAATTTATATATTACAGAAACATATCCAATGAGATGATAAAAAATTTGATTTAGAATCTATATGGATGAACAATTTCAAATCATGGCTTTAGGCATTAAGGGAGCTCAAAGGGAGGAGACCTCCTACTGTGCGAGAGAATGAGAGGAGAGATGGTAAGAATAGAAAAGGGGGTTATACCCCATTAAAAACATTTCATGAAATTTACATAATGTTTAAATTCTTTACATATTGTGTAATTGTTTGTCATTCCCTTTATGAGAAATTCCATTACACTTTGTGAGGTGGTCTACCCAGATTGATACACATTATTTATTGAATAAATGTTCTGTATTCCAAATACACATCATGTACTTGGACTGAAGCCCAACTTTAGTCCCTTAATTCCCTGTTTATAAATAACAAATAACCACCTTAATTTAGGTTTTTTTATTTTATGCTACAAGAGGACTACAAAAAATATTTTGACTGAAAATTAAAAGGATACATACCGGAAGGAAAAAATCGGGTTCTTACATATATTACCTTTATAACATAATAATTAAATTATTGTGTATGGATAGTAATAAGTATATTATGAAACATCTATTATTTTCATATAAATAAAATTTTTATATATTGATTATTGATAAAATACGACTCATTTAAATGAAAATGAAAAGTATTTTAAAGACAATATTTTTATAAAAGATAATTTAATGATGATTTTCACACATAATTTAAAACTTATTTATACCACATTTAGAAAATTTATTTGAAAAAATAAAATTTATTCTAATATTTTTGATACCAAAATTATCCTATGGTAATGTTTGGAATTATAAAAGAATTTATTTTTTTATAGATATTGAGATATAGTTAATTTATATTGAAAACCACCGTTTTGTCTAAAAAATATATAATGTTATCTTATATTTTGAATTTGTTTTAATGTATTATTTATTCAATTTTATATAATCTAATCCAATCTATTTCATTAGAATCATTATGATATTTAATATTAATTTAAAAAATTGCAATCCATTGAACTTGTAATCTTCAAAAACCCACTTTCTCATCACGAATACAAGAATTATTTTAAATTAAAATTCTTCACTTCTGTGAATTGAATTTCATAAAATTGATTCCATATTATGAAGACTGATAATTTATGATGTATATTAAGGTAAACAGATCTTTTTTGAATAAAAAATAACAAAAAATAATGAAAATAATTTACTATAATTTATCCAAAAACAATTTTACTAGAGGGTTAAAGTTATAATATAATTATTAAAATGTCCTATAAATATTAAAATGACCTATAAATATTTTTAGAACACATTTTCTGGAAATATTTCAACCCCTATGACCGCAAGAACAATTTTTATTACTTTTTTGGAAAAATTTCCACCAGAGAGAGATACATATATAATATGTTATGCACATAAAAGGGAAAAAAATGTACACTTCTTACTTTTAAATTCTGCAATGCATTTGGATAAGGAAAAAAACAAAATTGGTTCATTTATAAATAAGATTTTGAAAGATAAATCATTTCTGATTAATATATACTTTTTAATTTTAGAGTTAAAATAATTACCTTAAATGCTAATGAAATACCGACCCATTAATTATTTTGTAAATAATAAAATAAAATATATGATACAAAAAAATATTAAATGTGATGTAAATTGAATGAATTATTGCATTACATATTTTTTAGAAGAATTTATCACGTTAAAATGGTTTTAAAAATATATATATTCAAAATCCATCATTTTCATTAATTTTGTAATTCAATTAAAATGAATAGTCTGAAAATTGATGTTAATGTTATGTTATGTAAAATTACATTTTAATAAATGATATTAAATTTATATAAATCCCAAATTCTTCCATGTTATTATGAAAATGTTAATAAATATCAACTATGTTCCATTAGAAAATTGATTTATCAATTATCATGATTACATAATACCATAAATTGAGAAAAATCTGTTACTATTGACATGGTTAAAACAATATTGTTTCACAATACATGGGCTTGTGTTGAAATTAGATTTCAAAAATGAGTGGAATTTCATTTGATAAATTTGATTTCATATTTAAAAATAATGAGTCTAAAATATCTAATATGTATCACATTAATTTATCCTTAAATGATAAATTAACCAGGTTAGGAAGCTAGTTACTGTAGTGTAAACCCAAAATGGAAAAATTAAGGATTCTTAGTAGTTATGTAACAATATGTTAAAAACATGTGTTTTATTTAATGTTAAAGGTTTTCATTTAACAAATAATTCAGACACCCCATTAATTATTAATATTTGTTCTAAAATGTATGATTGACCACCCATGTGTGAATACATTTTTGTATTAAAAAAATGTAAATCCTTAAAATCTATAAAAGGGAACTCAATCACATGATTTATCAATAACTATGAAGATGTTTGGATCACAAAATACCTTCCAAAATCACATAGAAACATCCCTACTCCCAAAAAATATTCTAAAGGTTGGTGTGAAATCCAACCTAAGATGTATTTAGTGCCAACCTAAGAAGGACACCTAAAAAGGTATTGTTATTTAATTAGTGTATTTATTATATTTATTTATATTCCTGATTAAATTATTCATTAACCCTGAAGATATAATGTCCTTATTAAATTCCACATAATATCTTGTTTTCGTGATATGATAAATCCTACAACTAACTCCACTTCCATCAAATGGGCTACAAAATCATCATTTGTGTATACGACGGACTACCACCTCACAAAAAGATGGCATTAATTTGTCCAATAAAACCACTATAAGAAGGTTATGATGATGTATATTATATATATAAGTTATTTTTTATAACATAATTATACCATTGTAGAAAATATATCATATATTTCTTTTAATATTTCATTTCAAATTGGATATGACTATATCACTATTGTGTACAGTGGACAAACGCCTCGCAATGCGATGTGATTTCCTTTTCACTAATGCATTACATTAAATGTAACGAGGGTAAAAATATAAATATTTATTATATAAATGAAATAGCAATGATATTAATGGATTATCTTAAATTCTTTAATTATAATGTATAATTTTCATTCTTACCATTTCCCCCACTAAAAAACTAAAAAAATCGTTCAGGGACATGTACATTACCTCATCCTCAAAGCGATGTGATCCCTTTTTATATTCATAAATCACATGAATTATATGTATAATAATATATAATTAAATATCATAGTATTTATAAAATAATTATCATTAAATAATTATTAAAAATTACATTCTTTATTTCCATAATGTTCATTTAAAATGATAACGTTATTCTTATATATGTATGTCCTTCCATCTCCATGATTGTAACACTATTTAGTTTTTCATAATTATCATTCAAGATTGTTTTTATAAATTATAATTGATATAAAAATATGGTAAATATTTCAATATTTTTATTATAGAGATGATAAAACTATATAATGTGAATTTGAAATAGATCGTCCATGATAAAAAACATATGAGAGGGAATATGATTTACAAGAAGCTATCAAAATGAAAGTTTTATATTGATTTATTTCCCATTCTAGAACACATTATTTTTGAGATAGGTGTGTTATTGGATATAGAAAAGGTTATGAAGGTGGTGTATCAGAGAATCCCAGAAATGTATATGATATTTTCTGTTTTGTGGTTTTTTTGATTATTACTGAAGAATAATTAGATATTTCACTCCTTTGACATCGCCACTCACATGCCTTACCTAGATAGGGGTTATGTTTGATTGGTCAAAGGCTTGTGAGAATTCTTTTTAGGATCTCGAAAAGTGGTTTACTACCACACTGATTTTGATCATACCACAACCAGGTAAGATGTACATCCTGTTATGTGATGCATCTAACATTGCACTTGGGGCAGTGTTGATGAAGGATAATAAAGATTTAGCTTATCGGTCGAGATAATTGAGGCCACACAAAATGAATTAAAATACTTATGACCTTGTTCTAACAATTGTGGTTCATACCATGATGTGTTGGAGGCACTACTTTTTGGGATAACCTTTCACAGTGTTCACTGCCCATAAAAGTAAAAAATACAAATTCTATCAGTAGGATTTGAATATATAATAGTGATGATGGGTTGAGTACATTTAGTATTTTGAATTTGGGTTGGTCTAAAAACATGGGAGATGGAATAGTGTCACTGATTCTCTAAGTCAGAAGACTATGAATCTGGTAATATAGGAATCTGGTTCTGAATAGAAAATAATGGAATTGTTTTCTGAGATGAATTTGGATGTACTGTATTAGAATAAGTAAATGACCCTTGCATCTATAGTTATTGAGTCATTGCTTTTGAGCATAGTTAAGGAGAGTGAGATGGTACATCCTGTGTGTTTGGATGTGAAGGAACTTCTTAAATATGGAGAGTCACCTTTTGGTTAGTCATTCAGTACTGATGGAGTTTCTTACATTCATGGTCATGTTGTGGTGCTTGTAGATGTACGAGAAGAGTTGATGTGTCATTTCCATGTGTTATAGTGTGCAGTATGTATTTTCATAAAAAATATGTACCATGATCTTCATATGTAGTTTTGGTGTCTAGGAATGATAACAAATGTTTCGAGTTTTTTGGCATGGTGCCTTATCTATCATTAAGTGAAGGCTGAACATCATCGTCTAGGTGGGTTTTTTATTCCTTTCATATTCTAGTGTGAAAGTGGAATGATGTCAAAATAGACTTAACAGTGGGTATTAATAGGACACATAAAGTGAATTATGTAATTTGGGTGGTGGTAGATCAGCTGATAAAATTGTCACATTTCTAGCTGATCCATGAGACATATATAGTTGACCAATTAGGATAATTTTATGTTTAATAAATAGTATGGTTTCTTGGTGTGATGAGAACCATTGTTTTAGATAATGATCCACATTTCACCTTATGCTTCTGGAGGGGGCTACATAAGTCGCTTCTTGCCAAGGTTATTTTGAGTATGGCTTACCACCCATAGACCGATGGGAAATCAAAGCATGCAATTCCAGTATTAGAAGAAATATTGAGAGCATGTATTTTTGATTTTAGTGGTTCATGGAAAATTCACCTATTTCTTTTTGAGTTTTCTTACAATAATATTTTATTGGAAACTATTCGGATGGATCATTTTGAGGTACTCTATGGGAGACTGGGTATATATCTATTGTTTTTGTTAGAGGTGATGAAAACTGAGATGCTAGGAATGAGTCTTGTGTAGGAGATGTCAAAGACAATTTATTTTATTCAAAAGCATATGGAAATAGATTAGAGTGGGCAGAATTCATATGCAGATTGGTGTCATAGACCTCTCGAGTTCATGATGGTTGATAGTGTGTTTACTTGTGTGTCACTAAGGATGGTTCACCATCAAATTTGGAAATAGGAAAACATGGCTCATATATATGTGGGGGAATTTGAGATTGTGGAAAGGATCAGACCAGTGGCTTATTGATTGGTTTTTACATAGTTTTATAGTGGGATGCATGATACATTTCATGTTTCATAACTCTGACTGTATCACCCAGATCGGTATATTATGTTAAATTCCAAGGATATCAAGCATGAGGCTGATGGATCCTTTGAGGATCACATAGTTCATATTGTGGATCATAGTTAAATGGTTTTGCATCGAAAAATTGCTCCATTCATTCATTATACATGGATGAATGGAAATGTTCAGTATGCATATTTGTAGTGGGTATCTGATATGCGGGTCTAGAGGGCCAATCTATTTTCTTCGGGAACTCAGTGATGCTATAGAACAGTGGCATGTGGATGAGTTGTTATATGGTGGGGTGGTGTTAATATCCTAGATCTCTCCTAAGATATGTTTGTATACGTTTCAGTTTAAGTTCCTTAGTTTTGTTAAATAAGTGTTTTACCATTTTCATGTGAAGACCCAAGGGTTTTATGGGTGTTAGGGTTAATAACTAAGAAGAAGTGGGGGTAATGGGCATGATTCATGGTTAGTGTAAATCATATGTAAATACAAAAAACCATGAAAAGGGGGGTCTTTATGGACAGCGGAATCCTCACTATTTGTGCAAGGTTTGGAAAATCATGTCGGTAAACCATGCATCCCAAAATATATATAAAAATTAAAAAAATTCAATTATGTGGTTATTATGTTCCAAGAGGTATTTTCATCTTCCATCTCCCTTGAAACCATAGGAATGAACCAAATATCCCAAGAGCTCCCAAGGGAGTTTCACCTTCAATATTTTTATATTTGGAGTGCCTTTGGTCGTGAAATTAAGATCTAGGTAAGGATAAATCCATCATTGACTCCCTTTCCTTTTTAGAGTGTGTATCTTTCTATTCTCTCCATCTGATGTTCTAAAACATTTTTTTCTGCTGAGATATAGGTTTATTCTTTGAAGGTGTGTGGAATTGGGATCTTAAGGCCTTGATTAAGGGTCTATTCCGCAATAGATTCAAGGTATGTGGTCTACAACTTGTATCGCTTAGGTTCCAAGTGGATTTTCCCATGTAGGGTTTTGTTCTTAATTTTCCATTATTGTGTTCTAGGATCACTTGGATTTATTTGGATATAGTGGGTGTCTAAATATTTATTTTACCTACTCATGATCATTACATGATGCATGTAGGATGCCCAAATTTGATTAGGTCCACCCATGGGTTGTTCCGGTATTCCCCGAACATATAGTTTAGTTATGTAAGTGAAAGTATATTGTGAGAGAACATAGATCCCATTATGAATATATTAATAAGCTTTAAGGATGTGATATTGGTATATTAGTAATACATATAGGTTGGGTAATGGTCTAAGAGGTTGTTTGGTTGGCATGAAAAAGGGTCAAATGGATTAATCTGAAATTTCTAGGGGATTATCTTTATACTTGAATATGCTTAGAAATATAGGCATGGGAAAGGGGACATGAGACTAATGGGTTAAGTAATATGAATGATGAATGAGTTAATGGATTAAGGAAAAATGTTAATTTCACATTTATTGATATTGTAGTGATGTTGTAAATGATATTTTCTCTGATTTTTTGAAAGGTTGATTGTGGTGAATGATAAATAAGAAAGTTCACATGGATTGATAGATTGGGGTTTAGACTTGATTCTCTACGCCCATGGGTCGAGTTAGATTGAGGTTTTCGATCCACCCCCAAATGCATCGGTTAGGGAAGGGGATGTATTTCTATTCCCCTAATTGTTGCATTGCAGCAGGACTGAGAAACGAAGGTGACAGTATTGAGAATTTTTGTGAGATGATGACTAGTGAGATAAAACATGTTTAAGTCCTACATGATAAGAATATTGATCATGCCTAATATATTGAACAGATGTGAAGGGTGAAATTGTAAATTAAATTTCTAGGAAATGAACATTGGATCTTACTTATGTTAACTTAAAGGAACAAAAATAAAAAATCTCTTTGAACTATTTTCTGTACTTTATTTTGATTATTATTGGCATGCACTATTTTTTGACCAGATATCTTGTAGAAACAAATGTTGGTGGCCTATGGAGTTATACTCACACCCTGCTCAGGTTGTCGTTGGGTACACGGGAAGATTTCATCCTTATAGGTCGGTACAAGGGAAAGTGACCTACATTTATCATCCCTCGGTATGAGGTATCTGTCATTTTTATGCCTTTTTATTTTTTTATGTTCTTTGGATGAATTGGGAAGAGTTTGGGATTGTTTTTAATGGTTTTGAATAATTTTTGTGGCATTTATAAAGGCACACAATTTGTGCATGGTTAAGGGAAAACACAATAATTCTCCAGGAAACTGGGAAGGGGGAGACATATGGCTTCGCATGACCTACATAAAATTTTAGAAACCATGCAAAGAAATAATGCATAACCATTCTCTCAAGATATTGATGTGTTCACGGTTTGCGCACAGTTTTGCAAACTGTGCGGGCTAACTGTACGACCACTTAAAAAGAGGGTTTTTAAATTCGAGCTCCCTCGGGTTTATCCTATTTCACTCCAAATCTTCTCCCACCCATGCCTCATTTGGGAATTTAAGTTTTTAGGTGTTTGAGGGGCACCACCACTCATTTAAAACTCAATTAAAATAGGTTTGAAGACAGTTGTAATGTGGTTTCTCTTGGGTAAGTCTCTTTCCGTGGTTTTTCTTTGGTTACACCTAGATCCACTCATCTTCCTTTCTTAATTTTCTAGATCTAAATTTTGTGAATGTCAATCATGGGTTGTGTCTGCCTTGGATGTTTATTTTATGACTTTTGGAAGTTAGGTAAGGGGATATATAACTATTTTAGAGGTTTTTTCTCATGATTTGGGGTGCGATTGCATGTGGGGTGATTTTTCCAGAACCATAATGGTTGATATCTTATCTCTTTACTCCATTTAGTTAGAACTAGTATTTTTTGTTACAATAAAATTTTATTTCTTGATATTAATTGGTATAATGATGTGAAAGTATTGATGGAAATCCATTTGGTGATAAATAGGGGGTTTCTATGGAAAATGAGTTACTATTTCAAAATGAGCTTTAGTGTGTGATTTAAAATGTTTATTTTTAAATGGTTGGTGGTTGGTTATAAAAATGTATTGTGAAATATGGTTTTAAATAAAGATGTTTTTTATGTAAATGTTATTGTTCATGGAGAGTTTGTTAAACGTTGTTTTCAATTAATGGGTGATTTATTTATGTGAATAGGCATGTGTTGGAAATGGTTGTGTACTGGTGATATGGACTTGGTGTTTTTTTGTTGTTGGTTTATTTGGCATTAGATCTTGTGTTGGTTGTGTGGAATTGGGTGGAAAGTCTCACAATTAATGGTGATGAATTGTGGTCAGAAGAATCTCTAATATGGAAGTGGGAAGCAAGTTCCAACATAAAAGTTGATGGACAGTGGTCGAAAGAACCACCATTATGTCTTGTGGTTGAAAAGTACTACTTGTTGTGAATATGGTTAATGGGATTGGTGGAAGTCCCACTCAAATGGTTTCTTTTTTGTTTTCCTCTTTGCAAATAGGATTTTTGTGATAATGTGTGATGGGGTTGTGGATTCTGTCATGGTTTTGGCTTTCCCTTGTGTGAAATTTCTTGATAAGAGAATGTTTGTCTTGTGGTAATGTTTTCACAATTTAATTATTTATATAAAATATTTTATATAATCTTCAAATAGTTTCATTCTAGTGGTAGGTGCAGGGATTTCATTTTGAGAAAACCTACTGAGTATTAGTACCCACCCCATGCTTTGGCACTCGAGTGATTATGCAGATGTTTTATTCTGGGACACAAGTAAAGATAATGCATCTCATTAATAGTGGTTTGTAGAGATTCTAGGGATGTGTGGTGGTTCTTGGAGTGTGGAGCTAGGTGTGGAGTGGTGGAGTGTGTCTGGGTTTATTTTTGGGTCTCTTGTTCAGTCTTCCACATCGTACACTCATATTGTGTTTGGTTTTTTTCGGTGTATTGTGGAATAGTTGGGTTGTATTTGGGTAATGTATGGGTTTGGTTGTTTTGTCGACATGAATCATGTAGTTTTGTGATATTGGATTGTTTGGTTGGTTGGTATTATCTTAATGGGAAATCATTCCACAATTTATTCTCGAATCCCTCAACATTTATTTCCAGAAGTTGGTTCCTTGGTAATATCCTTTAAGGAAAAGTAGCATTCGTCCACCCTCTCAATCCAATGCGATGATGTGGGATGTTACAAGTGGTATCAGTTTGTTTGTTCAATGGATTTCAAGTGAGGGACGTTGTTCAATCCTTGGTGTTGATCATTGGTCTTGGTGTTGACATTCGTTCTTGGTCTATTCCATGAGTCAGGATGATAGAAAGCCATAGGATTGTTATAACATCGAATTTGTAGCATAAAAGGACATAGATTACTATTTTATGCCGAAATTCATGTTACCAGGTAGTTGGGTACATAAGTGTTTAGAGACACATATAAGCATTAGATCTCTCACTATCATGGGTATAACCAATGTGATGAACATTACATGCATGGTATAAATGACATCCCAATAGGATGCATATTTTATTTGTGTATAATGATTTATGGTATAGTATTAATGTGTGGAATTTGGAAAATTTTGAATTGGGTTTCAAAAAGGAAGGGTTTTACCAAGAAAATTATTAGTATTTTGAAAATTTGTGGGTTTTCAAAACATGGGGGGGTTTTTTAAAAATGGTGCATCTTGGGAAATGTAAAATTGTGGAAACTATGGTTGTGATAGTTTCAATGTAATTGACATTATAATTGTAAGCCTTCAGTTTCTAGAGAGTCAGACTTATGGGGATTATCATTTTGATTGAGATGGAACCGGGTAGGCATCTTAGAGACCAATTAGAGGATGCTACTAAAAAGTACTTTCACATGATCCCTGGGTGAACCAGCAGTTGGACCAAATCATCATTCAAGATTTTCAAATAGTTTATTCAAGATTGCAACCAGATATAACTGTAACGATATCTGTTATGGTTAGAAATCCAAGTAATGGAAGTATGATTTTCCTCACAAGACGAGGTGGGAACCCTAACACTAAGATAAATAGCAAGACAAAAACCTTTTCTCACTGGCATTGAGAAAAAAATAATTAGACCACGAGATTGTTAAAACTTTTTTGAGACCTTAGTGTATGTCCGGATGTTTTCACTATGGATCTATGAGCCACATCATGTGGGATTGTAAGGAACAACCTCAAGAATGTAAAAACTGTAAGTAGATGGGGAATCTTCATCTCTATTGTCGTAATGCTATGAGGGTACGTGTTTGTCGCACTCCTCAATAAAGGATGTGATGGTAGGATAATAAAGAGAAGGGAATGGAAATCACACATTATCTTAGATAGGAGAACATTGTGGTAGATGATCAGTTTGGACCACCTAGAGTACAAGGTACAATTATTTTAATTTCCACATTGATCCAGGCATTGTTTGATATAGGTGATTCTCATTCTTTTCTTTCTTCTAGCATCATTGATCTATTGGGTTTACATGTGGAATTTAAGACTTTTGTTTTGAACCTACAAACTCTTAGGATTCAATGAGTGTAAAGCCTTCCTATGTCGAGTTTTTTGTTTAGTTTTGGATGGAATTGAATTGATGTGGGATTTATAAGTTCTTCAGATGGATGCTTATGACAGAATATGGGGAATATATTGGTTTTCTATGTTTAAGGCCCACATCGATTGGTAGGAATGAATGATTAGTTTTGTGATGGAGGATGCCATTAGACATATGCTTAGAGGGGGAAGAGTGAAAAGTTGGGTATAACAGGTTTTTTGGCACCAACTATTGGTATGATCATGTATCAATTAGAGGCGTTTTCATTGGCATCAGGGAAAGGTGTTGAGAAAAGTGATCTACCAATAGTTGTGTATCATTTTATGGATGTATTTCCCATTGAATTCTAAGGGATTCCACCCATGAGTGAAGTGGAGTTTACTATTGATCCCTTTCCAAGGACCAGTCCTATCTTAATATCGTCTTATTGAATGGCACCAGCATAATTTGTGGAATTAAAATTGTAGTTGTAAGAGATAGAAAACAAAGAGTTTATATAGACTAGCACAACTCTATGGACAACACCTGTTTTTTTTGTTAAAAAGGAGGATGGAACCTTACGACTCTCTGTTGGTTATCGTAGTCTTAATCATGTAATGATAAAGACCTGATATCCAATTCCACACATTGATGATTTTTTTGACCTGTTGAGTGGAAATCAGTGGTTCTCCAATATTGACTTGAGGTCAAGGTCTCACCAATTGTGGATTTGGAAGAAGGATATTCTGAAAATAGTTTTCTGATGTACATATGGGCATTATGAGTATGTGGTTATGCCCATTGGTCTAACGAATGCACCAGTGGTGTTCAAGGTATCGATGAATCAGATATTTCAAGGATATTTGGATTATTTTTAGGTGGCTTTGTGGATGATATAACACTGTTTTCAAGGACAAGGGTAGAGAATGAGAAGCACGTGATGATCATATTAGGAATGTGGAGGGATCATCAGTTGTATGCCAATTTGTTGAAGTGTTACGTTTGGATACCTGAGGTTTGTTTCCATGGCTAGGTTATTTCTGAGAGAGGTTTTTTTAATTGATCTAGTAAAGGTAGCAGCTATAATCTCCTAGTAACCACCAATTAATGTTTTTGAGATATGGATCTGCCTTTGTCTAGATAGGTGTTATCGACATTTATTTCATGATTTCTCACAATTTCCTTCAACGATGACAGCTTTGAAATGAAATAATATCCCATCTCAATGGTATTACCAATGTTATAAATGATTTGAAGAGTTAATGGATATCCTTAAATTAGCACCAATCATTGCTTTTATAGAACCAGGGAAAGGATACGTGGTGTATTGTGATACATCGAGATCATGGTTGCGGTGTGTTCTCATGCAGGGGGATCATGTGGTTTCATATGGATCATGGAATTTGAGGTTGGAAGAGAAGAACAACCCAACACATGATTTGTTGTTGGTGATAGTGGTTCATGCTTTAAAAATTTGGTGTTAATATCTATTTTGTGAAAAGTTTTAAATTATTACCGATCACACGAGCCTAAAGAATATCTTCTCATAAAGTGATTTGATCCTGAGTCTAAGAATATGGATGAAATATCTCTAGATGTTTGATTTCAAATTAATTTACACACTAGTTAAGGAAAATTCAGTGGAAGATGCATTAAGTAGAAAATCACATGATCAAGTGGTGAAAAAGACACTAGATTAGTAGAATTTGATGTCAGTTATAATTGACATGTGGGTGGAATGTGAGGACCATGGTGGAAGAGAATTAATCCTTCCATTTTAATTTCTTCTTGACTTGGATGGTTTGGTTAAATCGGTACAAACATCTAATTCCAAATATGTGGAAATGAGGTCAAAACTCAATAGTGGGGAGACCATTGAGAATTGTGAACTAAATAGGAATTTATTATAGTGTTTTCAGAATCATGTGATGGTACCTATATCTTTTCATGATAAAATTCTCAAGGATCATCATGATTTTAGGTAGGATGTCCATCCTAGAATACATGAAAATGTACATGGTGTTGAATGTGATGTTTTGGTGGGATTGTATAAAAAGGATTTTGGATGATTTTTTTTTCAAGAGTCTTTACATTTCAGAAATTCAAGGAATATCATCAGTGGATAGTAGGCATGTTGAATTCTATACCTATCATTGTGTGGAAATGGGGGCAAATAACAATGGATTTTGTGACAGGTCTCCCATGAATGTTTCAGAAACATGATTACATATGGGTTATTGTGGATCGACACACAAAGTTTTCCCATTTCATTCTGATTCATGAATCTCAGACGGTGTAGGATCTGTACAAATTCTATATTTTGGAGGTTGTAAAGATGCATGATTTTCTAGTTTTGATTGTATCAGATAGAGATATGAGGCTCACATCTCGTTTCTGTAGATCCTTGAAGCTTGCCCTTGGGACACAGTCGATGATGAGCACGACATATCATCTTCAGATGGATGGAAAATCATTGAGGATGATACAAACCATGAAAAATATGTTAAGGGATTTTGTGATGGATTTATCTGGTTCATGGGAAGAACACTTACCATTGGTGGAGTTCTCCTATAATAATAGTTATCAGACTTCAATACATATACATTTATTTGAGTAATTATATGGCATCAGTGTGTTTAGCATTATGTTGGGTAGAAATGGGTGAGACTTGATGATTGGAATAATCATTGTCAAAGATACTACAAAGGAAATCATGTTGATTTGGGAGAGTATGGATAGGTCTCAAACTCATCAGATGTCATATGCGGACCACCATTGGCGACAGTTGTTGGTTGGTGTGGGTGATCTTGTGTTTTTCAGAATATATCCTAAGATGGGACATTGTTCATTTGGGAATTAGGTTAAGTTATCTTTGAGGTATATTGATAATTTTGAGATACCTAAGAAGATTGGAGTGTATGCTTACCGCTTGGCTTTTCCACCACAGTTTTGGGTAGTGCAAAATGTGATTCATGTGTCGTAGTAGAAAAAGTATTTGTCGTATCGTGACCATGTGATTCGTTGGAATCATGATGATCTAAAACCTGATACTTCTTTGGTGAATGTGACAATGAGGATTGCAGATAGACAAGAGAATGTTTTATGTTGTAAAATAATTTTTTTACTTCAGGTTTTGTGGTAGTATAGTTAGATTCAGGAGGAATCTTGGGAACACGAGAATGAGATGTCCGAGCAATGGCCTGAGCTCTTTCTGCAAAGCAGTAGATCTATTCATTCTGAGGATGGAATTTTAAATGGTGGGGATAATTTATCTCCCCCAGTTAGATTTCTGTAGCCTATTTTTTAATTTGTATGTGTTTTATGTTGTTGGGATAGTTGGGAAGAAGTTGGAGGGGTTTGGAATGATTTTGAATATGTTTGGATGCTTTACTAACGGTGCATGGTTTGAGCACAGTTAGGGGAAACCGTTTGCATTTTCAATGAAACTGAATATGGGGAGAAAGTAGTCTCCACATGGCTTGAGCATGGTTTTCCAAACTATGTGAGGTAACCATGTAGACCCCTTCTCTCAAGACAGTTGTGTGCACATGATTAGCACACAGTTTTCCAAAATGTGTGGGCTAATCATGAGACCATTCAAAAAGATGGTTTTATATCCAAGCTCCCTCAGGTTTAACCTATTTCTCACAAAATCTTTTCCAACTAGATCCTCATTCGTGATTTTTGGTTCTCAGGAGTTTGAGGGGATCTTCCACACAATTGGGATGTCATTCAAAGAAGATTCATGGTGGTTTGAAGGTGGTTTCTCATGAGTAAGTCTTTTCTCTTGGTTTCTCTTTGGTTCCCTCTAGATCCACTCTTCTCCGTTTCTTGTTTTTCAATATCTACATCCATTTCATATAAATACATGATTGTGGATACCTTGAGTGTATATTTTTTGGGTTGTGTATGTTAGGTTAGTGGATCTAGAATAGTGATTGTAAAAAGGGGCTTTGTTGTGTGATTTTAAAATGTTGATTATAAAATCGTTAGTGGTTGATTATAAAAATGCTTTGAGAAAGATGGTTTTCAAAGAATATGTTGTATAAGGAAATGTGGTTGGGCTTGTAATTTTATTTAAAGTTTGTTTTCAATAAACGGATATTTGAATTGAATTGGAATGTGTTGGAAATTGTTGTGTTCTTGTTGTGCGGCGTTAGTTCTTTCTTCTTGTTTGTTGATGGAGCATTAAAGATTGTTTCGGTTTTTTAGAAGTTGGAAGGAAGTATCACTATAAAAGGTAATGGATAATGGTTTGATTAACCTCCATTATTGAATTGGGGAAGAAGTATCACTATAAAAAGTGATGGATAGTTGTTGGAAGCACCACCATTATGGATAGTGGTTGTAAATTACCGCTAGATGAGAATGGGGTGACCGAGATGAGAGAAAGTCTCACTATAATGGATTTGTTGTTGTGTGTTTCTTTGAAAAGATGAATTGATATGATAATGTGATATGGGGATATGGCTTGTGTCATGGTTCTGGATTTCCCTTGTCGGACATGGATCCATAAGGGTATGTTTGGATTGTGGTAATGGTTTCACAATTTTGATGCATTATATAAGCTATTTTATAAAATGTGCTAATAGTTTCATCCTACTGGCTGGTGAAGGGATGTCATTTGGGGAAAACATACTGAGTATTAGTAATCACCCCCTAATTTGGCACTTGGGTGATTCTGTAGATGTTGTGTTACGAGACACATGTTAAGGTAAATCATCTCATGGTTAGTGGTTCATAGTGATGCTAGGGAGATGTGGTTGTGCTTGGATCATGGAGCATGGTGTGGAGTGGTCGAGTGTGTCTTGGATTATTTTGGGTATCTTGTTTAGTATTTTGAATGGTTCTATGATACTATGTTTGGTTGGTTTGGTTTTTGGGTTTTTTTTGAAATAGTTGGGTTTCCTTTTGGTAATGTATGGGTTTGGTTGTTTTGTTGACATGCATCGTGTAGTTTTTTGATAGTGGACTACATGGTTGGTTGTTTTTATCTTAAGGGAAAATCATTCCCCAATTTATTCTTAATGCCCTCAGAATTTATTTCTAGCCTTTTACCACATTGTGAACGTCTTTTAAGGCCAAATATTATTCCTCTTCCCTCTCAAGGAAATGAGATGGGGTAGGATTTTACACTACACTTGAGAGTTGAGTTGGACATGGGACATTTATGGATGTGGGTTCAAACTTGGAGTCCAGACCAATTTTCGGATTCTGATGTTCTTCTTTCTTTTTGGGTTTTGTTCACATGGAATTGTAGTATAGCATGAAATATTTAATATTGTATATGGTTGTGAGCAGTTTTTGGAATTGGGTTTTTATGCATGTTATTGTTTCTTGCCTATTTATTCTGTTATTTATACTATTATTTTATGTTTATTACTCTTATAACTATGGTATATTATCCCCACATAACCTATTAGTCCTTTTCCACTAGTTGGTAACGTCTAAAATATGTTGAGGAGCACTTGAGGTCATTTGGTGATCCATCCTGGGGCACCTGATTAGTGGCTCCTTGGTTGGGGAGGATACAGAAATCCATCCCCATAATACTTGTAATGGACCAAAATTTCTGAAATGTTCATTCCGTATGTGTACATGCAATAAGAACTCATAGATATTTACCATAATAGAAGTTTCCCACCCAATGTCCATCCCCCTATAATATTTTCCTCTATAAAAGTTTCCATTTCCGTACACCACCATTTGATTCATGAATAGTATAATATCGATGCTTAACCACACTCCTATGAAGAATTCAATACTTATCTTGTTAGGTGCAAATGACATTAATGTATTCCCCATTGGTTGTATTGGACTTGTGTCAATGAGGAATACAATTTAAGATCAATTTCCCAATTTTACATTATGATAAAACATATGATGATTTTTTGAGTGGGGAACTCCCCCTTGGGATCGAGGAAAGAATTCATCCTTATTGAAATATAGACATCCCCCTTGTTTGCTGGTCTTATTTCTTAATATCATGGGTGACACTCAACTGATCATTATCCAAAATACAATCGTATTCCACATCATACTAGGTGGATTTAGGTGAGATAAAATCATCATACATATTTTCAAGAATGGTTGGCCTTGAAATTTTTCATGTTTTCCAGAAACTGACTCCCACTTCTACGTACATCTGATGGAAGGTGTGGGTATGTGGGATCCATCGTCTTAACGACATGGGAATTAATGCTAGGAACATTTATACATATTTCTAGGCCACAATGATAACCTCATAAATTCCATTTATGATCATATTGGTTGTAGAATCATCATAGTTCTGGCACACCCAGAACACTAACATCCACTATGATTTAATACCCCCTTTGAGGAGAAGGTCTCATTATTCCTTACAACCATTACATTGGTCTATAATGGAAGCATGGGGGATGGTTAGGGAGTATTTTGTAACATCCCCAAATGATAAAGGGTTAAATGACTAAATGATATGACTCATGTCAACAAGGTGCACCTTCCTTTTTGGGAGCCTCCCTAGTTAGAACTCCACAGTTAAGCGTGCTTTTCCTGGAGTAGTGATCAGGATGGGTGACCTTATGTGAAGTTTCTTAGGGTGTGTGTGAGTGAGGAAAAAACACACTGGAAAGGACAAGTGTTGGCCTGTGTGGACTATCATTTGTCAGATGACCCATTCAGGCATGTGGGTGGACCCTAGGGTGGCCCCCACGTGTCTGCGGGGCAACCGGTGGTACCTGGTGGGCCAGGACCCGACAGTCATGTTAAGCCGGGGTGACAGTGCTTTTACCGGGACCCAGTTGTCACATTTGGTATCAGAGGAGGAACCCAGCCTTAAGTGTGGTTCATTGCCTCGGTTGAGATGTCGGGCCCACAACAAGGACGTTGTGCTCTAAAGGGGGGTGTTTGTAACATCCCCAAATGATAAAGGGTTAAATGACTAAATGATATGACTCATGTCAACAAGGTGCACCTTCCTTTTTGGGAGCCTCCCTGTTTAGAACTCTACAATTAAGCATGTTTGGCCTGGAGTAGTGATCAGGATGGGTGACCTTCTGGGAAGTTTCTCGGGGTGTGTGTGAGTGAGGACAAAACACACAGGAAAGGACAAGTGTTGGCCTGTGGGGACTGTCATTTGTCAGATGACCCATTCAGGCATGTGGGTGGACCCTAGGGTGGGCCCCGCGTGTCTGCGGGGAAACTGGTGGTACCTGGTGGGCCAGAACCCGACGACCATGTTAAGGCGGGGTGATTGTGCTTTCATCGGGACCCGATTGTCACATATTGTGTCTTTATATCTATAGAATTATGAATTCAATCTGGGGACCATCTCATGTGATTCATGAAATTGGATATGGATGGTGTTCCCTCATTGTTATACACATCATGGGCTTTGATTTTGGCTATGGTAGTGTTTTTTTATTCATGGAAATAAGAGAGTGCAGGGTAATTATTAATCTTCAGGAAAATGAAATTAGAAATATAGAATTATTGAATATGAGTAGCCTCGTGAATTCCAATCACCCAAGCATCCTCTCTCTGGTCACATGCCCAAGTGACATTGTAAAGGTCACTTTTGAAACTGTTCTCACAATTATCACTTTCCCAGTATAAATTTTCTCAAAAAATGAATTAATACTAGGTATGTCTGAATGAGATTCAATTAAAATACTAGAAAGAAGATATTAGTAGATAATGGAGAGAAACATTATGTCTATAAGAGGAAAACACTTCCTGAATAATCGATTCTATTAATTGATGAATGGATCCCTATGTTTCCAATATACACGATCGACCTGCATGACATACCTACACAAAATACCTATGTGGATATCTCATTTACTTATCCCTATTGCAGTACACAATTACTTACAATCATCATTCTGGATATTGAATTTACATGAACTTGTAGAGTCTAAAAAACTATGTTTCTAATAACATTCATATTTCTGTACCTCATGATCAGAAAATTTTTCTCTGATCAATTTAACTCTTGAGGGGAGTGGGATTTTTCAGACGCTCCTATTTTCATAAGAGATAAATATTTTTTGATATAAAATACATTATAAAACATAAACGAAAAATATTTAAAGAATTCCATGTTCGCCTTGGTAACTCTATACAAGGAAAAACCAAGATTCACAGCGCATGTCAATCCTACGAAGAAGTATCACTCTTCTAGAATTTTGGTTGCACTAGCATGATTACGTAGGCCATAAGAAGGTGAACCTAGGAGACACTCATAGGGTAAACTAGGATTATACTTTGTGTGAAACAATTGGGTGAAATACCTTAATCACCTAGGGTCCAAAAATTTCCTAGAAGTAAGACTCTTGGGAACCTCATTTTTAATGAATTGAATATATTAAGAAGCCTAAGAGCTATGTTCAACCTAATCCTTTTTCTAGACCCTAGAAACCATCATGTTAGCTCTCCAAAACATGATAGTTTGGTGATATAAGAGTAACAATATGAATAATTCTCCTCAAATTATTCAAAAACAAGTCACTTGAATGAGGATTCACTCCCCCCAATTGAAAATTACTAGAATGAATGAATATTACCCAACATAGTAGCTACGTGAGACCCATCTAGAGAAAGTAATTGAAATAGTTGGAGTATTGACAGTGCTCTTTTCCATGTTCTGTAATCCTAGTTTTTTATCATCAAGATGTATTTTATAGCTTGTAAAAGTCCACCATACATGAAGAAATTATGGACCAGCTAGGTATAACTCGTGAAAGGCCCATCCATCTCCCCCTGGTTTACCTTGTGTGAGACCTCTTCATCTCACCCATCCCAGACCTTTGAAAGAAACCAATGGACCTCCCATCTAGGGAAATGGTAGAGAACCTCATCCCTTAGGACTCTTGTCTGAGAGAGACCAAATAAAAACATCTAATGAGGCCTCAATATTTTCTTGACCATCGGTAAATACACACCAACATGTATCATATTTGGTTGTTCATTCCCTCGATAAGATTATTCCCACACATTTTCTACCTAAAGGGTTGGGACCCCTAGGTGTTTACAATTTTCTATTATCTTGTTAATTTTTACTCCAATCATGGTCGTAATTCCAAGGACATCCTGGTTTCCAAATGTGAGGTAATCCACTTGACATTCCATTAATGATGTGTGAGTTTCATATCCTCCTCTCATATTATCTTAATATATAAATATAGAATCCCGATTAGAGTTATATCCTAGTATTTATTATGGGATAAAACTGAATGAATGTGTATTTCCGAAATATGGTTTCAAAAATATGAGAGGATATAGGCACATCCTATCCCTTTATCTCTATATGTAGCCCTAGACTCATCCTCCCAATGATGAAAGGGATTTTTCTATTTTTTATATCTACCACTTATTAATGTTTCTCACTCTAGAAATTAGTCACATAGACATAGATGTTAGTGACAATCAAGAAATAGTCACAATAAAATACATATTTCAATGAGGGGATATTTCGCATTTGTCCTCAATGTGACAAACATATATTAGAGGGACTCAAAAGCTATACGTCATTAAATAAATTTATACATCTAAGAGGTTATCCGAAGGAATAAGTCCTCAATTGCATGTATCCATCCCAGAGGGACTCGATTATCATGGGTCCCTAGATCCATGTTTATATATTTGAGGAAATCCATTGATTTGGGTCCCAAAATCCATGTATACATCTCAGTGTGAATCCATATTCATCGGTCCTCAAATATATGTATCCATCTCAAAGGTTCTTATAACCTATTTGACTAAACATTAATATGAAATCCTCCATAGCTATTGGAAAATACATAAAACTAAATGGGATTTGATTACCATAAAATGGGATACTTACGAGGACTCCCTAACATCCAATTTCAGAACTGTAAAATCACCCTATTCTATTATAGGCTATACCCTCTTAGGTTCATATCCATCTTGGTAGGCCACATCCCTTCCACACCCCTTTTAAAACATCAGGATTAGTAATCCCACTAGTTCTTTAATGGGACCATTCCACCTAGACATCCTTGTCATATGATGTTAAACTACACTTCATGGTCATCATCATAGGTCATTAATGTGTATGATGTGTCCTTTCAAGTGGAACTGAACTAAATTGTTTCAAATTTCATTCTTGTGTATGTATAAGAGTACCATAAGATGGGCTGAATCATAACATCAAGACAACTCCCTTCATCCAAGATGATGATAAATTTTAGAGCACCCCACTGTTTTCATTATAACTGGGATCATAAAAATAAATGAAAACTGAATATATAATCCATTCACAAAAGGGTATGATTTATGGAGAAAAAAGGACATATAATATATATCCATAGATAAATAAAAATATTTATACACATGTTTCTAAATCTAAAAAATAACACTATTTTATTTTTCACTTATGTGAGACCTATGTTATTTTTGGTATTTAATAAAGGATTTATGAATATGTCTTAAATATCATAGAGATAATTATAGTTTACAATAATTCCACCAAAAGGGTTTTATGAACATGAACTCCCATCATCTAAAAAATTGTAATTCCATATGCATCATTAAGGCTATTTTCTAAAGACTAACTTCTTTGGGAATGTAGTTTCATGTAACATTTTGAATAAGGGAATCATTGGGTTTTTTTATTCCATGAAAAATTCCCATGGAAAACACTCTGAAAGTACATGGAAAAATGTGTCTGGAATAAATGAGCATTACACCAACACCTTAATATAATATTCACTTTTTAAGTGAAATATTAGTGAAAAAATTAGTATACAGGTTTCATTTAATTGTATACTTTTTTAAGATCTACTTGTGGTGATGTGGGTGATCGTATTATTTTAGGAATAATATGTTGTGTTTATTTCTGCAAATTTATAACATGAATAGAATTTATAGATTTGGGTGAGGTGATATAGGAAATCTAATTTTGTGTTTGTTTGGGAGTAACCATATAGTATTATAGTGTTTTGTAGAGTGAGATTGTGGGATAGAGTTATGCATGATTTTTTATTTTTTGCTGTGAAATGTTTTAATTTTCTTTAATGATGATGTGGTTTATATGTTTAATGATATACTATTTATTTATTTGAATAATAATATAGTAAAACACCATTAATATTTTAAGTATGGAATAGATAAATGTGGATTTTAGGATTTATCATGTCCAAAATTTCAATGGAAAGTGGCATTGATGTTCTTTGGCGGGGCCACTAGACCCATTTCTAAGGATTGGTTGGAAGTAGATGAGTCCTACTAAATAATGAAGATGTCTCTAAATAATCTTAGAGTTGTGATATTGGATGTTTTTTTAGAAAATGGTACAATAGTTTTGGGATATAAATTATCGTAATTTTGAGGTGTTGGCTTGTCGGAAATTACATGTGTAATTTAAGAAGGGTATTATATCCCAAGTCTAGATTCACAATTATTTGAGGGTTCATCAAGAGACTCAACTAGGGATAAGAGTTTGAATAGTTTATAGCTTATAATAGGGATCTAATTAGTCATATTTATTGATTTGTACTCAATCGAAATGAATGAGGTATATTCATAATCCTTTACATGAGACCTAGGATCGATATATTTGTTGTTCCATTTAAATTGATGTCTAGTTAAAGAATGAAAAAATGATTGGAGGTCATATATTTGGGTTTATCCAAAATATAGGGTTCTTGGAAATTTCCCTCTATAGAATCTAGTAATGTGTAGGTAAATTCCTTGATTTTCATAACTGATAGTTCATGAAATAGGAGAGTGTGGAAATACATTTGAGCTAAAGAAAAATTTTTCGATTTTGGGATTAGTATATCAAGGTGTATTATATATAGGGAAGTTATTTTTTTGTGGTGTAATTATGTAGGGAACATTTCATTAAAATTATATAATATTTAACTACATTTCCATACATTAATGGAAATATAATTTATATAATTCCATGGAATGATCCATCTGCTTTTGCAAAAATCCATGTAATTATTTTTTGAATAAATTTGAATTATTACTTGCCTTTTGAGATTTAAGGATTTAAAATACTAGGTTATGAAACATTTTGATAGTTTTCAATTGACTTTTTCTATATTCCTAAAAGATATATTTATTTTGAAAATGTGGTTAAGGTTAATGTGGGTGTTCATGTGTAGTATACTTTGTGAAAGAGTGATTAGTGTTATGTTCTAACTATATAGATATTTATAATTGATAGGTATCTCATGTGGTAATAAGGGTTACTATGTGTCATTTATTTTTGGTACTTTTTCCAAATCCCTTGGCGAGGGTGTTATTAGTTTTATGTTTTTTAAGAGTTATATTTTGTTAAATATTTCTTGTTTTGGGAATTTTCGTCACATGTTATAAGTCCCTTTTATTCCAATATGTTGTTGTGTTATATCTATTACAAGATTCATAAGAGTTTTTTCCTAGCCTGGTAGTTTAGACTTTTTCCCCTAATTACATCCATCCATTCTAGGTTTTGTTTTAATTATTATATATATGAATTTTTTTAGATGTATCTATTGTAATGTACAAGGGAATTATAACCCATTAAATTCTATGTTTTCTTTGGAGAAGGGGGATTTTATAAAAAATTAGTCTTTTAAGAGGAGTTTGATGTGTATTAGATATCAATAGGATCACCATAATGGATCATATGAATTTGATATTGCTATTTTTGAAGAATTAAATCAATTATTATGGGAAATTCCATTTTGATTACGGATTTTGAGTATTGAAAATTTATGTCCTATCTCAGATAAAAGTGGTTGATATATCTGTGTGGGGATTGGTGTAGATCAGTATAAAATAATATAGTGTGGATATTTTGATAGGGAATTTTTGATAGGGATTTTAGGGATCAGTAAAAAAGGACTTCTAATTCTTATATAGTTGAAAATGGGAGTACCCTTATATAGGTCATGAAATTTTTAATTTAATGTTAATCCCACTTTGTTCTAGGATACAACAAAAGAAGTGGAATGTCCAAGCAATAAAATATAAATGAAAATTTTTATAGTGAATTCACCGGTGCATTTCAGGGATGATTGAGATGCCCTAGTTTAGATGTTTTCATGGGAAATGAGGAAAGAGAATCTAAGAGTTGAATAAGTGATGTATTTTTTGATATGGTTGGGGAATATAAATGTAGTATCACATAAACATATAGTTCCAAACACGGTGATGTGAAATGAATAGGAACATAGATATAGGATGTAGTGGCTGGTCATGGTGGGAACGAGGGGTTAAAATACCCTCTATGACATCATGGAAGAGGGCAAGGTCGAAGTGAAAATGGTTTTACATTGATTTTACAATGTGTGGGAACTAGGGGGATTGGAATTTAATTCATACATTAACAGTACCATCCCAGTTGATAGGATGAATCTTGGGGGTAGTTCGATTCACTACACAATGGTAATTTCTATTTGAACCATATCTATAAATAGATGGTTATATTTACATTAGTTTTATTTTTAATCTCTTATCCTAGAAACCATAATTTTTGTTCCATTCCAAACCCTCAAACCACATCCCTTTGAGAGTATAAAAACATTGATTATTCTATATTGATGTATCATGTGTCTAGAGCCTAGTGGTTTTTCCTTAAGTTGTGGTTAGTTATCATGCATACTTCGTTTATAATAAAATGCTGATATTCTAATCAGGGAATGTGATTTCAAGAATTATAACTCCATATTCTAGAATAATTACTATTGATAAACATGGTGCGGCTCTATTTATTTACTAAATAATACTTCTTAATATATTTAAATTATATTATTTGATGGGTGGGTTTTACTTATTATAAAAATAAAATTAAAATAATATGTTAATTTCAATGTGATTTATGATAACGATTCAATTGAAGGATGTTGGAAGGGAAATGGATTTTTGATATGTTTTTATAATTTCCCCATATAATTATTTGATCTTTAATTTCTTGATATATAGCTATTCTGGTAACCTACTATTACTGACAGTCGTAAATATTTCCCCCACCATAATTGGTTAACCACATAATCCATTTAATAAAATATGCTTTTTAGAAACTGAGTGAATAATGATGCTATTGAGATTTCTATGTTATATATCTTTTGAATGATCCCATAACATGTTGTAATACTTTTTTAAAAAAATTTCATTAATTTTAGGTATGTTAAAATAATTTAATAACATTTTATAAATATATTATAAATATTTATGTTAATTAGTCGGTTTTATTCATAACCATGAGGTAAAATAATCATCGGTTCAACCCATTTATTTTTAGTGCCTTATGTTATGAATGTATTTGTTTCATTTTTATGTGTTAATTTATTATATTGTACTATTTTTATAGAATTAGAATCATATATTGATATAATTCTCTATATCATAATTCGATAAAAATTTAAATCCGGGAATGTAATAAGTTGGTTGTGACTCCATATATTATGGTGAACTGGAATGGAAAATGATTGATTGAATAAATATAAAACTGTTATATTGGATAAAAAGTAGTGTTTGGTAATTTTTAATGAAAATAATTGATTATTTATCTAATGTGAGACATGGTATGAAAATTATTGTTGATTATTACAAAAATAAAGAATATATAATTAAATTAAACGAATCTTGAAATTGGAATGTTTTGAGGATGAGAATGAAATTGGCATGTTAATGTTTTTCTTTTCTTGACATCCTTTCCAATAGAGCTATAAGATTTATATCTCAATTAAATTTGTTTTAAAATGTTATTCTTTTTATATAATTGTTATCTTACATCATTAATTTTCAAGGTGGCAGTATTGGAATGATGAGAAAGAATTGATTATTCATTAAAATTTATATTTATAGGATTTAATTCATAGAAATCGTTACATATCTCTTTGCGATATAATGGATTTTAGTTTTTACATATTTTCATGGGATATAATCATTCTAGGTAGATACATCCTTGATAGGTATAGGAGTTCCATGTGGTGTACCACATAACGATGCTATCAATTAATATTGAGGATGCTCCTCGAGTTTAAATATGTTAGTACAGAGAATGAGGTTGATACTCTACATGTTCATGATACCATACTATGATATAAATGATGCATTTATGATGGAAATAGGTGGTGGTGGATGTATATACATGGGGTAATTAATGAGGATAAAATAAATCATACTTACAAAACCCTACAAAATATAATTGAGAATACAATTTTTAGATGGAGTGGTTGTTGTGATGTGATAATGATTCTGAAAATATACATAGTATTATGATCCTGGTTATGTGATAATTAAGTTATATAGATATATTTTGTATAAAACAATGGTGGATATGTTTGAAAATATGTGGACGATTTTGATCAATTACAACAATTATAATCAGATAATGATAGACGATCCTATGGGTTAGAAATAACTCCAAGGTTACTTGACAATATTGATAGGAAGGTGTGGGGAAAAATTTCATAGACTAGATGAATTAGTGTTATAGTGATAGTTATGGATTGTGTGTTTCTAATTTTTTGATGTTATTAATTTTTTAATGACAACCATGATATGAGGTTTATGTATGTTGAGAAGTTACTAAAATGGATTTGGTGGGTTGAGGGGTGGGTGGGGGTTTTATGACAACTTTGGACCCTGATTAATTATAATTTGACTTTCATATTTTATTTACCCTATTGATATCACTATTATTTAATTTAATGTAATTTTAATTCTATTTCTTTTTAGTTAATATTATTTGAGTATTTATTTTGGTTATTTTTTTAATCATGTATAGCCTCTAATAATTATTATTCAAGAATATTTATTCATTTATAGGGATGATAATACATTATACCCCTAATGTTTTTACCTCACAATAATTTCTAATTGTTTTCATGGATATATCACTGAAGTTTTGAGATGATATTTTGGTAATATTTGAGGAGTTTATGATTTGGATAGAGTTCATATTTTCACATACATGTTTTTTAATTGACCTTGTTCATTTAATTTGACATGATCATTTGTGTTATGATAATATATTAATAGAAATATAATGGTCCTATGATGTTTATTACTAGATATCTACATATCTATTATCCGTAAATACATTTTAGGGAAATTTCTCCCATGTGTGTGTTCTATAGCCTCAATTTCTTTAAGTTAGCCCTGGATTGTTAGAGATGGGCTTTGACGACTATACCAAGTCTTATTTAATAGTCCAGGTGCTGCACAATTTTTTTTAGAAGGGGGATGATATTTGATATAATATTTAAAATATGTTATAAGGGACACTTTTAATACAATATAACTCTAAATTATTCAATTTATAAAAAATAATATCTAATTGAAATTCATAATCATCACCCAAATCCCTTAGAGTGAATAACTAAATCTTCTTAAATATCATAATAATTCATTATAATGATTATTTTTCATCTCTTATAATTGATTTAACTACTCATAGAGTTTCAAATAGATAATACAAATTCAAATCAACACACTCAACTAAAAATACCATACCTAAGTAATTTATACAGTGAAATAAATTATTTAAATTCATATATTTCACATCCCTTAAAAACATCTTAGAGGAATCTGTATTAAAAATCACTATATTCATTAATGAAAATAGTTTCTATAAAAATTAAAATGAAATTAAAATGACTCATATGGGTATCATCCTATGATATCTAATACTATAATATTTAAAAATATTAAACATTCTTGGATTTATGAACTCCCATATTTTCTTTCCACCATTTTTCTCTCAACTGCCATAAATAGTAGTTGAATCTTGTGACATTTCAATCCACTATAGTAGATACCAATTATATCCTTTCTACATAGATCATATATATTATTTAATCAATATTAATTGTGGAAATAATATTTTAAATAATGATATACTAAAAATAAAATATGTGGAACTTTCAGATGCATGAAATAATTGTTATGATCATTGTCTATGTGAAAACATCTTTTCTTATTGATTTTAATGAATGTTTTCATTCATTTTTTATGTAGAATAAAATATTTAATTTCTATTTCAATTGTTACATAATTACTAGACATATCAAATTCCCATTATTGAAAAATGTTCTTTAGATATTGATATGGATGAAATTCCCTCAAGAATTCTTGTATTTTCATTTTGGTGTAATAGGACAACATGAAATGTGGCATCTTTATCCCCTCAACCCATGAAACTGAAATAATATCCATGGTTCATGGATTTATAATATA
The DNA here is from genome assembly GCA_963277665.1 of Viscum album. Classification (NCBI taxonomy): domain Eukaryota; kingdom Viridiplantae; phylum Streptophyta; class Magnoliopsida; order Santalales; family Viscaceae; genus Viscum; species Viscum album. The sequence goes on along the minus strand of OY728153.1, from coordinate 1,209,963,779 downwards.
ATACTTTTTTATAATTTATTAATGTTTTCATCATGAACCATCCTTCTTCATTTCAATTTGAATTATCATTTCCGGTTTTTCCAAAAAGAAATCAAATATTGCACATGGGGATCTCAATTTAGTTGTAATAAATTATTTCAAAAGAAATAAAACTATATCTTATGACATAAATCTAAAAATATATGATTAGTATGAATTAATAATTTTTTCAAGAAATGTATGATGTTATATTTTATAATACTAAGACTAAAAATGAATGATTTGTTTGAATATAGTAAGTAAACAATCATATTTTTTCCTTTTATCGGTTGAAATGTAAGAATTTATCCATTAGATAAAATTAATTTTCCTAATAAGTTCTTGGAGAAATGTATTACTCTATTAGATATAATAAGGATTTAAAAAACATATGACTATTTAAGAAACAAAATATAACAATTTGTAATTCTAAAATAATAACAAAAAACAAAAAAATTAAAATCCAATGTCTTAGATTGTTTAAATAATTATATAATTCTTAGATTCACTTCTAAAGCATTATGTATGGTATTTTAACAGTGATTTTGGGAATCCACGAAAATTTAAAAAATTATATAATTCAAAGCGAAATGTCAAAATAGTGTGTTCAAAATCAATTCTATGTATTGAAATTGTAATAGAAATATCAACTCAATCAATAACATCACACTTAATACTTAGTCTTTATGATATATAAAAATAAAAAATATAAAAAAATTCAAAACACAGTACCCTATTTTCCCTTAATTCAACTACAATGGACGTGAAAAATATAATGTATCCATAATAATTTTTAATTAGAATAATTTTTTCAATTCATTCATTTATTTTCACATTAGTTTTTCCATTATACTCACAATATAATTACCTCACCACAATTTTACCTCATCACATTAATTTAATTTTATTAATGAAATTTTTATACAATAAAATAATGATAGTGTTTTCGTAGAACTGACATGTCTATAAATATCAACCTAAATGAGATAAGGAATATTTTTAATTATGATAATTTTTATGGATGTTCAACTTTTATGGGATGGTAGGTTTATGATGTGAAATTTTAGAAGTTACAGTAAAGAGGTGTGGGTATATTTAATGAAATAATTTATAACTTTATTTCCATTGATGAATAGTATTATCCTCAATCATATTTTGGAAATGAATTATCTCCAAACATATTATAAACATATAATATAGTTTACACATTAAAAAATTTATAAACAATAAACAATTCACTAAATTTTGTTAAATAAATTGGAATTTGAATTTCTTGATTTTAAAAATCAATCAATAATTGGGGGGGTGAAGGCACTGATGATTCGTTGAAATTAAAAAAAATTGATGAAACCATTCTAGCATGGATTTTTAATGATATATATTTTTTTATCTTACCCAAATTTATTTTTTCATATTCTCAGTATAACACTCTTGAAAAGTATATTTTTTTAGTTGTTATATTTCATGATGTATTTTTAAAATATTATCCAAAAATAATGAATCATTAGAACTTAGTTGATGTCGATTTCTATACTAATTTTTCACCAAATGATGTATAATCCCATAAGTGAGCTTCCAAATACACATTTGTTTTACAATATCATTCTTTTCATATCTGTATGATTTTGTATTGGCCATTTTATGTTTATAACATAGAAGCCTAATAAAAATTTCATGGATAATATTGCATCATAAGTTCCAAATATAAATGGTAGTTAAATATAAGAATGTTCTTTTGAAAATGGGAATTTTAAAATAAAAAAAATTCATGATCAAGTCATCACATGTTCCATAAGTTATCTATTTATGATATAAGGGATAAAATTTATGGTTAAAAAAACTCTTATTTCAGTGATGAACATTGGTTAATTTTTTGAATATGTCCAATGGGAATAAATTCCTCATATGTTTGTAAATTAAAAAATTATATAATTTTTTAGGCATTGTAATCAAAATTCAATATTCTTTTCATGATTTTAAAGATCATTTAATTTTGTAAAATGTTTATTTATACATTAATATAAAATTTTTCTATGAGTTAAATAATTTCACTCATTAACATGGGATCTAAAATAAAAATGCTATTCAATTTAAGCTCAATTTTTTAGAAAACATAATAAAAATAATGAATGGTCATAGAAAGGAATGAAAATAGAAATTTTTTAATAAAAAATTTAACATATATAGAAAAAAGGGAATACACAAAATATTAATCTAAAAAAGGTAATTCCCCAAAAATATTTTATAAAATCCTCTTATTAATTATAGAATTCATTTCAAAATTAGAAAATCCATGGACAAATAAATATATAGAAATAAAGGACATGGCCTAGTATTTTAATTTTGTAGTCATCTTGAATAGGATCCCCCACCTTGGAAAAAATATAAGTACATATAAAAGAGAAATAATTGTTGAAATGATATTTAAATATAATAAGAATAAATCAGGATTGAAATACTGTCACTTTAAATCCCTCTTCAAACCCATTGTTGACAACTATTATATTACAACTTGAATTTTTTCCTTCCACCTACAAGATATTTCATATACATTGTTTTTTATCTATTCAAACTTATGAAATATAATTTTATTTTCTTATAGTGGAATGAATATTTATGTTGTAGGTTTTAATTACCACAAATTAATTTTATTGAATCATGATAATAATTTCACAATGTTTTTCATAAATTGATAAAAAATGAAACATCCCTCTGGGGTTTAGAAAAAAGTTCAATTTTATTAACATAACCTTCAAATATTAATCTATAGGCCTCTATCATTTTGTTCATTTTTTCCTCCATAAAACTAGTGTTTTTTTGAAATATGGACAATTATATATTTTTTAATATGATGCAGGGAATGTAAAATGAACTTAATAATTGCATAATATTTATTGAATTGTATTATTTCAAAAAAATGATTCCATGATCAATGATAATAAACTATAAAAATAAATATTTAAAATAGATTTTCCATCAAACCAATATCAATAACATCTACATCATATTCACTAGTGGGAATGATGTCTTCCCATTTGGACATATAATCAACAAGTAATATGTTGTTTTTTCCAAAATAATTAGTTTACATTTAAATGTCCTCTAGACGCAAATCATAAATAAAATAAAAATAAATTGTGTTTTGAGGAATTTTATTTCCCTTAGAGATGTTACATTTAAACCGAATATTTTGTAAGATCTTTGAAATTCAAAAACATCACTAAAATAGTGGGATAATATAAATAAGATTATATTAAATTAATAAATTTTTATTGAGTTATAAATTAACCAACAAGAAATAATTTATTTTAAAATGATATAATTTATTTAATTTTTATTTTTTTGAGGCACTATTATTTATTTAGTCACTACTAGAATGCCAAAAGTATGGTTTATTAAATATTATTATATTACATCCTTGACTAGAATTCCAACATGTTTCATTGAAAAAAAATAGTAATTAAATTATCATCGAAGTAATTCAAAATATAAATAAACCATGGCCTCTCTCCCTTATCAACTTAAATTCATCAACCATTTTTTTATTTAATGGCTAGATATATTTATTTATTATCAACTAAAAAGGTATGTAATCAATTAAATTGAAATAAAAATGATTTCAAAAATAATTTTTAATTCATTACCTCAAAATTAAATTCATATAAAAAAATAAAATTCTTTAATAATATTTTTTTATTTCTTATTCATGAATAAATTTATTACAGAATGTTTATTTTGAAAATTAAATTTAGAGCATAATAATTAACATTTAAACATGTCTTAAGAAAAAAAATCCAATATCTAATTCAAAATTTTATATAGTTGGATTGATCCTATTAAAAAAATAGAAGAATAATACATCAGATAATTTTTATTATCCTAGTTATTACTCAAATATACCCAAATGGAAAAATTCGGATGCATCTATTATTTTTGGGGGTAAACCCAATTTTAGTGGTTAAAAAATTGGTAGGGATAACAATTTTTTTCATTTCCATAAAATATTATATGTGAATCCCATAAAATAATTTTTTAAATTTATAAACAATATTAAAAAATAAATTATATCGTTTCTGAATAATTTATGAAATTTCATAAAAAACATGAATAATTATGAAAAGATCTCACATCACCCTGACGTTTTTTTAAATAGAATTGAATAAATGACCCCAATGTTAGCAATGTAAACATGAATTACATATTTATACACTATATTGAAAATAAAAATTAATATATCAATAAGTAAATGTATACTCTGATATATGAGTAAATTTTTTTAATCAATGAGAACATCAAAAAGAACGTTCAATATACTTCATATGTATTGTCTATAGACTATAAAATATTGAATATAATCATTTATAAAAAAATCTAAAATATCATAATGATTATCTCTATATGTATTTGAATGGATCCCAGGGTATTTCAAAAACCAAGTAGAATTACTCTATGGAATATGTTATCAATAACACATGAGGATGTTTTCTACTCATAATATTTTATTATTATGAGAATTTGAATGTAATAAGAATTTTCATAATGAAAATAATAGTGGGGGTTTCAATTTTTTTCAATGAAAATATTAAAGGAATAGAGGAGGAAAATGTAATTTCTTTATTATTTAATTTTTTATTATATATTCAATGCACACAATCCATTTATTAAGAATCCCATCTGTATGATTATCCCTAAATTAATGAATTGAAATTTTAATGATAAACATCATATATAAAACATTCATTGTATGTAAAATTTTGTTTTCAAAAAATGAAAAAATGATACGAATAAATAAATAATTTGAAATATACTTTTTAACAACTTATAAAAGTATATGGTTCAATGTCCTTGGAGAATATCTAACTTGTTTCTTGGTTTGATCCAAAATATTATTTTAAGGAATCTAAATAAATAATTCCAATTAAATAAAATAAAGTTCATCCTAGATCATTATTACATTTTTGAGGACTCCAAAAATATTGTTCCAAGTGTTTTTTATATCTATTATTCATATATGATATGAAATTATTTATTCTCAAATATAAAGTTGAATATCAGTTTTTTGGGATATTGGTTTATTTTGGAATCTAAGAAGATATTTTTATTGATAAAATATGATTAATGTGACTTAATAACCTCAATTATAGATCTATAATAATTTATAAAATTAGTAAATATTATATTAATGATTGTGATTACATGAGTATATTTATTCGAGATATTTTGTAGAAAAATTTGGCATTTGAATAAATGGTTAAGATATTAAATTATAAATATTTCTTCCCAAATATTAAATATAATATCTTTATAAATATTGTGATCATTTTATAAATAAAATTAGGATTATATTTTTAAAAAGTATCATTAGGTTAATTGACTATATAATATGAGTTGGAATTTCTAGGTATCTCATATATTATAGTTACCACATTATCACTACCATTTTATGGATAATTTTTACTATAATTATACAAAAAATTTAAAATTTTAATGGAATATATTTCATAAAAAACAATGATTAATTTTATTAAATAATAGTTAGTGGTTAATTCCATATATAATTTGGAAAAATATTACTATAAAGACCATAAATCATGTTCATTTATGGAGACAAGTAATCCTAAATTGGTTGTTCCATGGTTTGAAAAACTATTAAAGTGAAATATTTATCCCTTAAATTCAAATAAAAATGACCGTGTGTGAAATTTAATGATTGCTTTATCAGTTTTTTAAAATGATCACCCATGAATAAGTTGTGAAGTAGTACTAAATATTCCACATTCTAGATCCATTACATAGAAATAAAAATGGGAAATCATAAATTTTACATGCATAAAAACATCCTTAATAACAACAATAGTTTTTTACATTCGTTGAATAATTTAATAACAATTGAATATGGTTTCAACACTCCAACACTATAATTTTTAATAAAAAAAATATGGAATGATGATTAGTGTGACTATTAAATCATGAATGATTTACTCAAATTAAAATTCCACTATTGTGCATGAGGTGGTAAATTGTTCCATTCCATTAAATTTAGTAATAATGTTATGATAAATTGTAGAGAAAACAATCCACCCTATGTTGTCATTATATTATCCCGGGAAAATTATCCAATAAAAACACATTTCATTGAAAAAAAATTCATATTATTTAATCATATTATAATGATAAGAAAAAGGAATATTAGATAAAACAACAAAATAGTGTCCATAATATTATTATCTATATAACTCCTAATAAAATTCCGCATTTGGGGGTTGCTTATTGGTTATGTCAGTGGTTGTTTTTGTACTTCTGGATAATTTTTATCACAATTATTAGAAACATGGTGTCCTATAAACCTTATATAATTATTATTGGTTCTCTCAAAGAAATATTATTTTTTTGGAACTGATTTTTATTTTAAAACATGTTTATAATTTCTATTTGGATCAACACTCATAAGTTTCATATAATGATATTATTGATCAAGTTATAAAGGATTAATATTTCTTAAGGATATTTTGGTTTTTAACAGATTTAAAAACATGATGTTGGCTGCTATTGAGTTTGGATTCTATTAAAAATATATTTACACATATGTTCTATTGAACCGATAATTCCTTTCCCACTATAATTCTTATGGACATGTGGATTTATAGTTTAACACCCACAATTTTCATTTCATATACAACCAAAAGTAGAAGATAATTTCTCAGTTCTATCATCATTGTATGGATATTTTTTTTATTATCCAACAATTTCCACAATCTAATTTATTGATTTTTTAATGATTATTTAGGTTCAAAATCCTTCCTTCAAGAGAATCAATTTTCTCCTTGAATTATATTTATTGTGGAATTATTCATTGTCCATTTAAATTTTTTTTGCGTGATATCTTGATTTATTATGGGACTTACTATTAGATTATTTGTTTAATTTTAGTTCTATTAAAAAGGTAATTATTGATTTTATTAAAATTATTTTCCTAGAAAAATATCATTTTAATCTAAAAATGTTTTTATATTTGAATAAATTGGTAACAAAAATGGTCATTTCAAGAACAAATTTCATAATGAATGTTATGTTGTAAAATAGATTCATGTTTGTGTTTGGTTTGGGAAGTGATGGACAATATCACTGAACTAACCATTTTGACATGATCAATAAATTGTCTCATAATCATTCTTTCTTTAAAAGTAGAATTGGAAACATATTTAGTAGATTTTAAATAAATAATGCCACATGTTATAAAGAGTTAATATTTTTCCCATTTTTTATATTAATATATTAACTATACCAATGGATTTTTAAACTAATTATCCTCATGTAGATGAATATAACTTTATCTGTCTAGTAAGTAAATAATACATAAAATCTAACTGAATAATTTTTTTCATTGATTAATTATGGGGGAATATAAAATATAATTTACTAATCCCTTCTATAATTCATTAAGATTCTCATATTAAATCTGTATTATCTCATAATTTCTATAATTATATTAGTTCTAGAAGCATGTTAATATAAATCCCTAAAAGTATTGGTCATGTTAATATAATCTTTAATATATGCTAAATTTGAATAAATGAACCATTACATTGAAATAATTTCTAATAAAATTGAAAAATATTTACATTTCATTTGATCACTATAAATTAATTGATTTTTCATGTAAACAAATAAGTAACAAAAGTCTTGAATATGATTCCCTATATCTTAATTTAAAATTCCATTAAAGATATGATTTTGGGTGATGAAATAAAATTTCATTTCAAATTCAATAGCTAAATCAAAACATTCTATAAGATATTGTTTATTTTCATCAAAAGGTAAAGTCAAATGTTCTATTGTTATTGTGTCATACATTATTATTTCCGTATAAAAAATATTCTTCAATGTGAGATGGGGGATTAAAAACAACATATTGTTGAAATTAAAATAGTTTTATATCTAGAGTGATAATTTATATTAATATTAGGTTCATGAGGATCTTTACCAAGATTTTTATTTTAGTTATTATAAATTAATTTAGTTTTATATAGGAAACATTCCAAATAATAGAACTAATTGATATAGAATGACGACGAAAGCGGCTTCTCCTGGAGGGGTCTCAGAGGTGGTTTCTGTAGGGGCCGTCGGAGGGGCGTCGTCGACGGCTCCTCCTGGAGTTTCGAAGGCTGTTGTTGGGGGATCTTGCGGGGGTGCTTCGTCTGGGGTTTCTTTCAAGGATGTGCTCTGTAGGGGCCTTACGGGGGGGGGGGGGGGGTTGGCCCCTGTCCTCCGTTGGTTCCTCAGCCTGGCTGGGAGGCTCCTTCGATAGTGGTTGAACCTAAAGTCCCTAGGATGCTTCCGGGGGGACCCGTGGTGAGTTTCTCACCTAGAGAGCTCCAGGAGGCAGCTTCTTTCCATGAGCTCACTCTGGTGGCATGCTTTGGGCGTTATAAACCGTCCCTGGATGTCTTTAGATGTATTGTGGATTCGTGGGAGCAATCGCAACCTGTTGTGGTCTCTGATTTTTCGCGAGAGGCCTTCTGTGTTCTTCTAGCTTCTCGAGAAGAATTTGTGAGAGATTGGGCTTGGGGAGCTCGTAGATGTGGATCTCGGAGTTTCTCTTTATCCAGATGGTCCTGGGACTATCACAAGGGGCGGGAATCTCTTATTGAGGCGGTGTGGTTATTGATTCCTGGCCTTCCTCTCCCGTTCCAGAATCCGGCTATGCTGAAGGAAATCGAGAACTCTTTTGGATCCTTCCTTTGCGCGGCTGAGGATAAGAGAAGCTTCAAGGCGGCGGCGAATCCATGTATCTGTGTGGAAATGGATTTGTCGTTGAAGAGGCCTACTGTGGTGCAACTTGACTCGGAGGATGGTTTCAGATGGAAGCAGAGGTTGTTTTTCTGTAGGCTTCACTGCTTCTGTGGGCTCTGTAGTCTTCATGGGCATGAGGTGAAGAACTGCCGGCGGCGGAGGGTGGTGGCAGTTTCTTCCGGTGGTGTTCAGGAAGGAGTTTCGGGTCAGGACCCGTCCGGGTCGGGTAAAGATGGGACTCTGGGTCAGTCCATTGTACCCCCTGTGGATTCAAATTTGAATTTACCCGGTGCAACCCATTTTGGTATGACTTCGGGGGAAACGTCGTCTGCCTCTGCTGGGCCGCAGTCGGTTCCTACTTTGGGGAGAAAGGATCTGATCTCTTGGTCCCTGGGCCCGCTTTCCCAAAGGACGTCCCTAGGTAGTGATAGGCAAGATGTGCCGTCAAGTGCGCTGGATTTTCAGGTTCCATTCTCCTTGGGAAGCCCGGTCATGATGCTCTCTCCTCCTCCCTCCTCCTTTAGTTTTTCGTCACATCTATCGCGAGGGTCATTCAGGAGTTTTCTTATGAACAACCTGGTGGTCTCCACGAGTAGCTGTGTGGAGATGGCTGGTAGGATCAGTGGAGCTGAAAAGGAAGTGGTAGCCTCAAGCTGGTCTCCACAGTATAGGGTGTGGATGTCGTTGCACCAGGGAGAGCTTGGCGATGACGTTCATCGGGTTCTGTCTGGTAGAAGACCTCTGCTGGAAGAGATGGAAGTTTTGAGTAACAAAGGGCTTCTAGATGGGCCACGGGGGAGAGATTTTTCTAACGTGTCGGGACCAATCACTCGCTCGAAAGCTAAGGGGAAGGGTCTGATCGTTCTACACAGTCAGGAAACTCCAGTGGTTCTGAAGGCCTGTAAGTCGGTCCAGTAATGTTATATGTCCTTTTATGGAATGCTCGTGGTCTAGGGGCTTAGACAAAGAGGGATCTTCTTTTACTGGAGGGTAGGAAAGCCAAAGTCTCTTTGTTGGTGATTCTAGAACCGAAGATAGATGCTTGTAAGAGGCAGTATGTTGTGAGAAAACTGGGATTCCCGAATATTTTCCACGGCGGACCTACTAATTTTCAGATTTGGGTGGGTTGGAAGGATCTTCTTTTGATGGAGGTTGTTAATATGACCACACAGTGTATCTACTTTAAGGTCGAACTGAATGGTATCACTATTCTTTTCTCCTTGGTTTATGCGAGTAATAAGCCCTTGGAAAGGAGGGATCTCTGTGCCCACTTGAAAGAGGTTCAAGCTGACCCATTGTCGTGGTTCGTGGGGGGTGATTTCAACATTTTCATGGATGCTTTGGAGAAAAAAGGAGGTAGGATTGCATCTCTTGATGGAATGATGGACTTTAAGGAGTGTGTGTTGCATGCGGGTTTAATGGACTTAGGGTTTGGAGGATCGAGGTATACATGGTGCAATAATAGGAAAGGCTACAGTAGGGTCTGGTGTCGTATGGACAGGTGGCTAACTAACCTACATGGGCTCGATATGTTCTCGAATACCTCGGTCACCCATCTCCCTTGTATCCTATCGGATCATGCACCTCTAATATTAGAGATAAAACGCGAAAGCGTGGTTGGACAGACCTTTCATTATTCGAGTGTGTGGCACAGGAATCAAGGCTTCATGCAAATGGTAAGGTTGTCCTGGCATCAGGAGGAGAGTAAGACATCATGGGATGGGCTGGTAAATTGCCTCAAAAGGTTAAAACAGAGTATCAAACAATGGCTTGTGGAGCAAACTGACTAGAATAATGGAGTATCCAGCTTACAGGAGGAAGTTGGCAGACTTGAGGAGAGTCTACAGGTTTCCTGGGATGAGAACACCTTCACCAATCTATGCGATAAAAATGCTATTCTGGTGAGAAACTTCTGGAGATGGAGAGGGTTTATGCACAACGTTCCCGTGTGCGTTGGCTAAAAGAGGGGGACCGCAACAACGCATTCTTCCAGGCCTGTATCAAAGAAAGGAGGACCTCAAAGATCAACATCAAAAAAGAAGATGGGGAGTACACTACGGATGTTATGGAGGCTGGTAAGGTTGCGTTGAAGAATTTTGAGGGCATATGGGTAGGCGAAGCATCGTCTAGGTTTCGCAGAGAGTCCCTAGGGGCATCTGCTTTCTTGGAGGGTTTTCCTTGCTTGTTATCTCTATCTAAGAATGAGCACCTGTCTAGAATTCCGTACGAGAGGGAAATTAGAGAGGCCCTGGGAAGCATGCCGAAGTAGAGTGTTCCAGGACCTGATGGTTTCTCGGTGTCCTTTTACGGTGCTGCATGGGACGTGGTGGGGCCCTGTGTGGTAGAGGACATTCGCGATTTTTTTCGGGGAGCTCCTCTATATAGAGGGATCTCTTCTTCGAGGGTGGTGCTGGTCCCGAAAGTTAAGGATCCCACTCTTGTTAATCATTTCAGGCTGATTTGCCTTTGTAACGTCTCTTATATGATTCTGGCAACGACTATAAGCAGGAGATTGGACAATGTGATTCCGAGGCTAGTCTCTGAAGAACAACATGGCTTCATTCAGGAGAGGAGTATTCAGGGAGCGATGGCTATAGCAAGGGAATTGGTTCACAACCTGAACAAATGGTCTGTGGGTTCTAATATTGTTTGGCAGGTGGATATATGCAAAGCTTATGATAATCTAGAATGGAGTTTCATACTACGGGTGCTGAGTGGTTTTCGCTTTCAGGAGTATTTTTGTGATTTGTGCTTCAGGTGCTTTGCCTCACCATGGATTTCTATTTCACTGCTTGGGAGGTGTTTCAGTTTCTTTAAATCTGTGAGGGGGGTTTGACAAGGAGACCCACTTTCTCCCTCTTTGTTTGTACTTGCCCAGGATTCCCTATCTAGAAACCTGAAGAAAGAATCAGCACAGGGGAGGCTGAAGCCGTTTCGTGGAAGAAGGAACTCCCTCAATGTATCACACCTCATGTTTGCGGATGACATTTTAATATTCACGAACGGAGGGAGGATATCGTTGAATATACTCAAGGGAATTATGTCTGAGTATGGGGAGCTAAGTGGACAAGATATCAACCGGTCAAAGAGCCATTTGTTCATTTCCAATAGGTGCTCGGATCTGAGGTGCAAACATATTCAAGATGCCATAGGCTGTGGACAGAGGCAACTTCCCATTGTGTATTTAGGAGTTCCTTTATCGTGCGGGAGGATCCTGAAGACAAACTTCAAAGACATCATGGACCGTATCCTGGGAAGGATTTTCAACTAGAAGAATAAATTACTCTCCTATGGGGGTAGGATCACACTGATCAACATTGTTCTACTCTCGATCCCCATGCATTTCTTCGCTGTCATCAAACCGCCGAAGGGAACAGTGGAGAGGATCGTACGCATTCTCACGAAGTTTCTTTGGGATGAGAAAAGGTAAGGGAGATGCCACTGGGCTTCTTGGAAGAGGATGGCCCGACCTGTGGAGGGGGGTGGGGTTGGTCTTCATGACATTAATGGAACGATCCGGGGTCTGCAAGCCAAACTCCCTTGGGAAGTGATAGTGGGAAAGTCTCTCTAGACCAAATTTTTCAGAGCAAGGTATGGAGCACAAGGTGATCGTAGCAGGTGCGGTGTGACTGCACTCGCCAGGTGCATTGATTCTCACTTGGAGGTTTTGCATGGTTGCGCCAGATGGGTGATTGGGCACCGGGATATCAGTTTCTGGGATGATGCATGGTTGGAAGAAAGGCTCGACTATGAGGGTTCTCCCTCTCCTAATATCTCTTTCAGGGAGGTGTGCGAGAGTTACGATTTTATTCATGAAAATCTTAGCCCTTCACAGCTTCTCTCCTTCAATAGTGTGGTTATGAGTGATGTGCTTGACAGGTGCTGTTTTTCCTTAACTGGGTCGGGCTGGTTCAGCTTGAACGGCTTCAGGACAATTGATCAGAGGACCTCAACCAAGGAAGCAGAGCATGGATTGACATGGTGTAATCCAATCCTGACGAGAATGAACTTCCTGATGTGGAGGGTTCAAAATCGTGTGGTATCCATAGAGGAGAACATTAAGAAAAGAGGGGTCAGCATGGCTTCGCGTTGCTACTGTTGCAAGAACCCAACGTCAGAAACAACGTTACACCTGTTCTTTCAGGGACAGTGGGTAGTGTTCTTATGGTCTCGGTTCACTCAATAAAGAGTTACTGAGGGGGAGAGTCCTTCGGTACATGACTATATAATGGTATGGATGTCGGGCTTTGGTAACAGGGCTGAGGACCGGTCAACCGGTTTGATCATTTTGAGTTCCATTTGCTGGACTCTGTGGGAAGCACGTAACCAGGTAAGATTAAGAGGAAAGCCTTCGTTGGTGGCTCTACAGGTCCGTATGAAACTGCTCATAGTAGAGCTGGCCAGTATCTTCAATAATGGCATGCATGCGGGTATTCTGGGGAACCCTATAGAGGGACAGCGGGATCAGGCACCACAACAAGGGAGATGGGTTCGGTGGTAGCCCCCAACTAGCGGATTAAAATTAAACGTGGACGGTTCGTGTTCGGGGGGGGGATTATGAGAGGTGGGGGTGTCCTTCTGGATAGATGGGGTTCATTTCACATTGTTTTAGTGCTTATTACGGACCGGGTACACCGCTAGGTGCAGAGTTTAGAGCTCTCCTCTCAGGTATCATTTTATGCAGAAGAAGTGGTCTTCGAGTGGCGGAGGTTGAATCCGATTCAGAGATTCTAGTTCGGTCCCTTAAGGGGAAATGCGATGTGACATGGAGATTTCTGTATGTTTTTAGAAGATGCAAAGCGAAGACCAACCAGGGCAATCTGATCCATCACAGTGTAAGGGAAACCAACTTTGCGGCAGATGTGTTAGCTCGCGGGGGCAGGCCGGAGGAGACCTTGATAGTGTTTGATAGTCTTAATTCCCTCCCGTGCGAGTGTGTTAATGTGATCCGAAAGGATTCACTTGGTCTCCACTATTTTCGCCCCCCCCCCCCCCCCCGTGATTTGTTCCCCTGGGGTTCCTTTCTTACATAATAATAAAAAATAATTTTCAGTCAAAAAAATTGATATAAGGGTTTTTTACACACTTTTCAAAAAAAATTCCATATAAAATGTAGTATACGTTTCCTAGGGTTTTTTTTCATGGTGGTTAGAGGAAATGATTCCATAAATCACATTTATTTATTTTTTTACAAAATTATATTAATATATTGAATTTATGGAATTTATGGTTTAATTTGAATGAATAAAAGAAACCATAAACATTTAGTTGAAAAGAATTTAAAGAATGTTTTTCTATAATCAAATTAATATATAATAATAATTAGTTTCATATTTAATATAAAATCCATAGTAGTGGAAAAGTTTTATCCTATTAAATATATTAGACATCATTACCTAAAAAATATTATCTAATTTAATTTCTCAATTATAATGATTATAACTTTGAGTGAACACAAAATTCAACATTGATATCATAACAAGACCAGTGAATTAATTTTCCTCATCCAATTGATGTTATTTTCTTTCATAAATAACTTCAAATATAAAAAAATCATTAAAATCACTATAAAATGTTAAAGGAATCACATAATATATTTAAATAATAAAATCATTTTTTACGAAAAATGTTGGATAAAAATTTCAATTATATTACCAGAAAGTGTATTAGGAAATTAAAAAGACCCTATTATTTCAATATAAAAATTCCAATAAAATTTTTCAATGATATAATAATATGGAAAATATATTAAATTGTATTATCATTTAATCTCCAATACCAAAACATATTATTTATTTATCAAAGAATTCCTAAATAACCTCATATATCCTCTTTTCTCTATTTCTCTCTCATTACCTTAAAATATAAAAAATTGTGTTAACTATCTAGTTAATAACGTTGAGTTATATTTTATATCTTCTATTTTGATTGTGGATAACATATCTTTCATTTAAATGGAATGAAATGTCTTTAATATGGTTAAATATTGCCAATTACATAGGGTGAACCATTATGTGAATACATCAACCTTGATGATCACAATATATTTTGAAACATGAAAAATATCACGTTTTCATGAAATTTTTTTGAATTTTTAATGTGGTATAAAAGATTATATTTATATATAAATAATTCAATGATTCACAACCTCATTATCCCCACATTATCAAAGACAGATAACTGAGATACAGACTTTTCCATAATTCCATCATCATTTCCTCAGTGTTTCTTTCTGGTTTAATTTGTTATAATACTATGTGGAATATTCATATTCATCATCCATAATGTTAATATATATTTCCATAAAAGGGAATTATAAAATGAATTTTTTATTTTTTTAATGTTTCAATTTTTATAGAACCATCGTATTTGTGGAACAATTCACCCCTTCCGGTGTTTCCTGAAATTTCATGAATTTATTTGTGTGGAGTTCGATTAAGTTATAAGACTCCATTTTATAAGAAATCATATATTTCATATGAATTCAGAAATAATAACATATAAATTTCATTAATATATAATACTTAGTCTAAAAACATATGAAATAGGGTTTTTATAAAAACACAAACATTGACATATTCATATTCATCATCCATAATAATAAAAAAATATTCCCATCCCAGGTTATTCTAAAATGACTAAGGTTTCAATGTTATTAAATGTTTACTTTACAAAATAACCTACTTATTTTTAGAATAATTCACCCTTTCTATATTTTCTAAAATTTCATGAATTCATTTGGGTGGAGGTTTGATCAGTTATAGGACTCTATTTTATAAAGAATAATATATTTCATATGAATTCATAAATAATAATATATTAATTTCATGAAAATATAAAAATTAATAAAAATATATATAATATGGGTTGTTCATAAGAACTATGTTAAAAAAAATTTAACATTGTAGAATTATTAGGACTTCAGTTTGAGTATCATCAGAATTTGATCAAAATGTAATACTTTAGTTTATAACATTTGGATTTGAAAAACATATTATTATTTCAAAAATAGATATGATAAATTATGAAGTTAATAATATATAGATCCCAAATATAAATAAACAAATTTAATGGATTGGTTTGTTTATATGTTTTATAAATGAATAAAAATAATATAAAAAAATGAATTTTTAAAATTTAATGATAAATAAAAAAATCACCTAAATTCTAAAATATTATACGTTTCTATTAAAAATGTTAAAATAGAGGTGGTGGGTATATGATTAAAATTTAGAGAAAAAGTGTTTATAAATAACAATTATACCAAAGAATTTAATGTGCCTCTCAACACCATACAAATATTTTATATCAATTAAATTTAAATAAGGGTATAGTTATTTTCATCAATTGTCACATATTTTACTCATATAAAAAATACTTTTTCTCTATTATTTTACATTAAAGACACAAATTTTTTAAAAATATTTAATTTTTCATTTTTTTGGTAAAAGTAATATTTTATAACATAATTTTTTTTATTTATGTCATAAATGTTGGGAAAAAGAGTATATTTTATTAATTATTAATCAAACATTCATATGATTTTTCATTCTATTTGACATATTTTATCAATACTCATACCATATAATTTGAAAAATAACCTCCAATATTCATTAACCCCTAATTTTTATTATGATTTTATTTGAAAAAGAAATCTTTATTGAATTATGGATTTATATTATTTCTCATTTATTTCAATATGGTTTATTTTAAATACATTAATTTTGTACATTCAATTTCAATTTAATACTCAAATTCATGACATATTATGATGTTGGGAGAGCCTTGAATTATAATCCCCAAAAAATATCTGGTAACTGTTTATTAGACATGTGATTCCTATGAAAGGTCCTAGTGAGTTTATCCTACTCAATAATGTCAAAATGTCTTAGTGGTGAATTTTTATATATGTATTATATGACATGCCTTATATTTGTTCCATATTTAATGATGATTATTTTTTATATGCTTCTATTATATTGAATATTATGAAATTTCTCTCGGTGATTTTTTAGGACCCATCCCATATTGATTCTATGGTATGATATTATACAGACATAATTTATCACCCCACATTTATCACATTAATACAAATATTATCATTTATTGAAAACCAAAATATTTAACTACTACCAAATATATAGCAATTATTGATATGTGTATAGAGATATGTTGAGTAAATTTTTATGATTGAAATAATAAGTTACATAATCTATCGAGAGATGATTTATGAGATATAAAATTTCCAAATGAAAATAAACCTCAATATTTCTGGGCCTTATTTATGGATTTTTATGTAAAAGGTAGTTTACTATATGGTGTATGAGAATTCAGTAGTTATATGTTGTATCATAAAAAGTTGGTATTTTTTTCAAATAATAAGAAAATAAAATAGAAAATACACCATAATTAACATAAACTAAGTCTTAGAAATTCGTAAGTTAGTATTAACACACGACTTATAAGTTAATGTCTCTGTTTTAATTTTCTTATATTAGATTATTAGTAATTTTGTATTATAATCCCCAAATTTTTTCTATTCTAGTAAATGGAATGACTGATGTTAAACCATATCAATAACCTACATAATTTTTAATGAGATGTATTTCCAAATGAGATACATAATATGATAGGAGATAAGGAGATACATAGTTCTCAATAACATAGTGGTATATACCTAATTGACTTCTGTTATGAGAAAATATTTAACAATGTGAAGTAGTAGAATCCTATAAAGAAAGATCAAATCACAATTGGGTTCTTCATGTGACAAAGTCATCTCCCTTTTGGTAGATCAACTGATTAATTAAATTTTATCTTCTAGGTGTTTCAGATGAGTGTTTTTATGTCTAAAATTACCAATCAAAGTTAAATAGAAACATTTTGAGATGTATTATGTGTTGGTTAGTTATTGATAGATAGTTTCATGAGTGAGGCCTAATGTTGGAACACCTTTCTAGATTAAAAATAACAAAATGTACATCATGTAATAGTACCATGTACTTTGTAGATACATCCATAGAGGAAGTAGCCCTCATTGGGAAAATTGGTGGCCATTTACCCATGGTATTGTAAAATTTATGTCAATAGGTACATAGTAGAGTTTACATAGGTAAGAAGTCTCTTGAAAAAGTTATTTATATTTTTTGGTAAATTAATTAACTTGTTTTAATTTTATTGAAATGAATGGTTCACGCATTTCACCATCAACATCATGGGAGCTCGACCCTCCTCTGATTCACCTCTCCTCCTAGTTGGTGTTTTCATCCAGTTGTGGCTCATTATATAAATTATTTTATCATTAGAAGTCATTACATGTGATAATTCTCATACACTTTAATCAATTTATAGTAATGTCGCCATTGTGGAAGTATTCAACAAAATATTATATTTAAGGGATATTATTTGTATTAAATTTATATTCTTTTTTGGATTTAATCCATCCATTTAATTTGATGAGAAAATGATTTGAAAAATTATGATTTTGGGGACTAGATATTTATATTATTTACTATGATGTTTTTAATCATGTAATATGTGTTTGTGTGTCAGTATGTTTGAGAGACTATGAGTGGAACAATGTGTAATATTTTCCATTGAGGGTTATTCCAAGGGGTAGTCACATAGGGAAATGTATTAAATCAATGTAAGGTTTGAATTTTTATTTATTCTATATTTTGAAATATTCATAGAATTTTTGAAATATATTTTCAAGTGATGGCTAATGGTTTGTTGTGCGTAATGAGGTTCCATTGGTACATGCATTGATTCATTCAAATATATAACTAACAAATATAAATTATAGAGTATTTATCCATAAAATAATTTTTATGTCACTAACATTTGAGGTTAAATACATTGGGTTTGTGGGAATATAAGAGGACAATTATGTGACTTGACTATCATGTTCGGTTGGTATACACTATAAATATATTCTCTTAGGGACGTTCAATTGATATGGGGATATTTTTAGGGATATATTGTTTACATGGACCCAATTACCTAGGGGTTGTTGTAGTATATATTGTTGGGAATGTTTTTTGGGTAATATAGCACATCATTTTTTTATCACAGATGCTATGATGTGTAATGGCATGAAAGGATGATCTAGACTAGTGGTATTTTTGAAAACATTTTCACTGTTGAATGGTGTGTAATGCAAGAATCTAGGTATATATTCATTTATGGTGTATCATCATACTATAAATATTTTCTAAGTAAGCATTTATCCCACTTATGACTCATAAATCATGGATTAGAGTGCCTCCTGTTATCCTATATTACAGTTTACATACCCCCATATACATAAAGATATTACCTTGTATTTGTTTGTTTGAACACTATGTTTATAATAATACTATGAATATAGAATTTAGTATTTATATAAAAATTATATTTAATGATGTCTGAAAGGTCAATGGATATTTGATCTGTGTTTATGGGATGGTTGTGGTCGATGTTAAAGTGGAACATTAATGATTTCTTTTTCATGATGGGAATTGTAGATCCACAATCTCTTATCAATTTTGACCCTTTTTAATTGACACAAATGTATACGATAAGCCTATAAGAGTTCCAATTTATGTCTATGCACCTTGAATGAAATTAATAAAACTCATATTATAAATTATATGATATTTTATTAGTTATACTCATGATGTTATTTTGTGTTTACCACCTATTATATATTCATCCTACTATTGTTTATATTTATTTTTAATATATGGTATAGTCTTTCCACGTTAACCCTCCCCAACACTTTCATGATGTCTGTAATTAATATATTACAGGAAGATACATATATGTTATGTAGTGCTCTAGTTTTCCCATAATTATGTAGAAATGGTCTTGGTACATTACAATGGTATATCTGGGTGAGGGTGCATTATTTATGATCGATATTATGTTGTTTGTCATTTTTAATTTGTGCATGGTATATGATGGTTTATAATAAAAAAATGTAAATGAATCCTATAAATTTGTGTAGTGAACATATTTTTTAGTGTATTACTATGCTAAAAAGGTTTGTGTTTTTTATTTATATGATTTTCTTTTATTTTTTAGATAATTATAAAAAATATTTTTATTTTGATGCTTATTCTAATTATGGTTTGGATCAAGGAACCCAATGGAAGGTGTTGTAGTTTCTAATAAATGGATCATTTTCGGGTATTAATAATCACAAGACATGTCTAATTTAAAAATAAATTTTATTTATTTATTTCATGTACTAACAAAAAGGTAGACAATGTTTATCTTCATTTCATATTAGTGGTATTTTACTTAACTAAATTAGGTTCTCGGATATCAGGTACTATTGTTTATGTGGATTTCTATATAGTTATGTGTGTTACCAAATGCTAAAATGGGTAGTAATGGACTTAATCATGGATGGTTCATGACATGGGTGTGGATAAGAAAGTGTACGACCTACTAGGATATATTTTCTTATAAATATTTCCATGTATTTGTTATTAAAATTTCAATACATTTTTAGAGCGTGGAATATGGTTTTTAGTGTGATAACTCAGAGGCATGTACTAGTAAAATACCATAAAGATAGAGATGATCTCATTCCCAAAGAGGATATTATGAGGATACCATATCATGAGATTGATGATATAATTTTTTTGATGATTATCTCAAGGTTATCCTAGGATATCAATCATCCATGACGTATTTTTAGAGGCACTTCCAATATCATGTTCCTTTATTATTTTTGGGATAGTGTGATCATTAGGAATGTTGGTATAATATATTTCTATTTGGACCAATATTTTATTAGATATATATAGAGATAGGTTTTAGGGATAAATTAGTGACATATATACTCAGATAACCCGAAAAATATTAGTGTGATCTATACGTATAGGTGGGATGAGATGAATATATATCATCAAATAGTTTAAATAAAAAATTATTCAATAAATCATCTAATATATGTCTATGGAGTATTGATACAATGAGTTTCTTCATTAGATTTACTAAGAGATACCCATAATGGAATCTTCTACAAGGATCAATGATATACTTTTTTTCTATTTGAATTTATTAGATTTTCTATTACTATTGTTTATTGATTAATTGATAGAATTTAGATATCTATGGTGTTTTTTAAAAACCTATAAGTTGAATTCATTATCCTAGGTGGTGGACCATGAATATATGAAGTAATGAAATTAGAATTATGATGGAATTCCTTACCATACAATAATTTAATTATCAGGGAAATGGATAATAATTGATAGTATAAAGTGATGAAACTTAAGAAATTTATTAGTGTGAGAAAATTAGAATCGTTTTGGAATAAATTGATCAATTTCTCAAAGAGTACCAATTTACCAAGAATGTGTGAAATCGTGATTTTTCTCTTATATTATCATACAGTTTGTTGAGAGTCTAGTATTTAATTATAATAATGGTTATTAGGTGGGTTGGGAGTAGTTTCAGGATGTATTACCTATAGGGACCCATGCATTTCACACTATGAAAATACATTACTTTTTAAAAATACTAAAAATGATACAAAAAAATAACTCCCAAATACCGTATTAGTATAGTGACTGTGAAAACATAGAGAAAAATAATCTAGTTTAGTGAAATATCTCCATTATATCCCAAAATTACCATACCCCTTAGTAACACAATTTTAAAAAAATTCATTATAACTATGGAAAAACATAAGAAAGGGGTGAGATGAAATTATAAATAAGAGTATACGAAGAAAATGTGTATTCATATCAAGAACATTACTGTATAATAATGTGATCATGATCATTATAAGATCATATGCTACATATCAAATAATATAAACATGAATCATGGAATAATGATTTTGGTTTCCTAGGACATGAATCATAATGAAATCTAGAGCATAAGACATAAAATAAAATCGTAGAAACAAGTCATGGGATTGTGGAATACACATAAATTTTTTACATTCTGAACATGTATTTGTAGAAACAAGTTCATACATTATGTTCAGTACATGAGATGATGCCCTTTCATAGACTTATGGAAATTCAATGTGGTATATACATAATATGGTGAATAGGAAATCAGGTTTATGCATAATATTGTGAATATGTAATCAGGATAATGCATAAACTTGTGGACATGAATCCCATTCATTGCATACCATTTTATACACGTAATAAGTTTCACTATTAACATTTTAAAAATGTAATCAGGTATACGTATAAAGTTATAGACATGAAACTAGGTCCTGGCATAACATTGTCAGCATGTAATATGGTTTAGGAATAACATTTATACTCATGAGTCATCCAACATCACATAATTCATTATATGGAGATAAAGGTCCCACCCATCACATAATGGAATCATACATTTATGTGCCACAAAACATTCATCATATCATAACACATTAAAAGAGATGGGATCTATAAACCTAAAAACATAACCCGTGAAATGAAATAGTTATCAATAGCATTTCATCACATTATAACCTACAAAAAATAGATTGGTTTCATATTAATGTCATAATTGTATAACATGTGAAAATAATTGGGTATCAAAATCATCAATCCTTTGTAAATGAAATGGGTGTCATGAGCATCAATCCATCCACACATAAATAATTTAAGAAATAATATTAACTAAACCTGTGGATATTTTCCCAAAATCTCATGAGTAACATCAACAAATTTAATTTAGATGATAAATAACATGGAAATGTAATTTTATTAAATTTATGGAGGTGAAATATCATTTCATATTTGAAATTTTTATTAAAGATTAAACCCATTATAAAACCAATTTCATTGAAAATTCTTTGAAAACATAGAAATAAAATCTGAAATAATTTAGAATGTATTTTCTAGTGGAAAATTATAAAATAATAACAAAAAATTTCAAAAACCATTTCCTTGAAATACTATATCATAAACATGAAAATATATTGAAATCCATTTTACATTAAAACTTATAATATGATTTCGAATTTTTTTGAAAAGAACATTCCTTGAAAAACATATTGAAAACATATAAAGAAATCAAGAATATATTTTGAAAGAAATTTATTTTAAAGAAAATTTGAAAAAAAATCCTAAAAATTATACATTCCAACATGAAATAGAAGCTTCAAAAAAATAATGGTGGTTAATTCCCTACATTTTCTATGAGGTAAAAATAATATTCCTCTTACATGGTAAAAAGGGTAGAAAAGTGCCATATTCCTAAAGAGATAAACCAATTCATTTAGAAGTTTTGGTAAACGTAAATGTATTAAAATTTATTTAAAATATTATATTAAAATAGTAATATATTCATGGAAACCTTTTAATAAAACTTTGTTTTTAATGAACAATGCTTTCTGATAGAAGAGAGGGTAAAGTAACGCTTTCTTAAAAATATTTTCTCTATTATATTATGTAACAATGAGTATAAAAATGGTAATAATACATGATAATATCATGATAAATAAAGGCCTTTATTGTTTATAAAGGTTATTTATATATTGATTATAAAATTACAATAAATGAATAATAATCAGAAACAATATCATTGGAATATGTGATTATTTCAGTAATATTTTGGCACTTAGTAACTTTGAACCATAATAAACATGTAATAAAATAAAACTAAATGAAAATAAAAATATAATGAAATAGAGTATATTCATGATATAAAATTTTAATGTTATTGTGTACACCTCACATAAAAATATAGGTGTATAACATTGAACATGTCTCAAATAAGGTAAAATGACCCCAAAATATCATAACGACTTGGTATCTTTTCAAACATAAACCCCATGATTGAAAGATCATAGAATTGATATGTAAATATCCATATTATTAATAATATATATATATATATATAATAAATTCATGGGTAGTATATACACCACACAAATGATAATATTTGTGAACATGTCATGTATACCACAAATATGAAAAGTGAGATGAAATTCCATTACCTTTTGTCTTGACTCTCTTCACCCTAGTACAAGGTTCAATTATAATAAAAGTAATATTATTAATCATATTTTCTATAAGAATATTATTATATATATAATATCATATATGATTTGATTATGACCATAGATTTCTCGATTGATAACAATCTATTGTTAATGATTCACTTTGGGTAATATTTTCTTTGTTCTTCACTTGTATCATTGTTTGATAATATTTGGTCCTTAAACATATTTCATGATTTGAAAATTTTAATCAGTCGTATAAATATAATTTTTATAAAAAAAATTATTAGAATAATCTAAAAAATATAGATGTATGAAATGTAATACACTATTCATGGATATTGTAAGCCATACATACGAATGAACGAAGTTTTAAATTTTTGTTACCGTATTGAAGGAAACAAAGTACATGACATATATGTATATATGTGTATATATATAATTATTATAGTATTATTATTGTATCAGATATATAATATAATTTCAATAAATTCATCCTTAATACTTTCCATGTAGTGTGTGAATGAATCACATTACATTGAAGTGGAGATAGTTACCACTTCCTCAAAAGAATATTTTCATATTTACACCAAATGGAAAGTTAAAATATATGTATTGTAAAATTAATAAAAAAATTTAAATACCTATAAAATATAATATATGAAATATATAAAAAGTGTTTCCATCATAATGTCCACCATGAGCGGTGGTAAAGGTAAAACATACAATCATCATTTTTTGAGGCAATTGTTTTCCATACTCATAAACAATATGTTAATTACCCATTTGTTGGAGTTGTGTGTTTGTGAAGTTTGAAAACTTAGACAAAAAATTATATAATAATGAGTATATTAGTGTTGATTTATATTAATTTAATATTAATATTTTAGTGATTGGATAATGAAAATAAATTAAAGGAGTATGACAGATGTTGTTCCCTCTTAATCAGGTAACACCATTTTGATTTCACAAAAGGGATTCCATGGAAGGATTTATATCAAAGGGATGTTTTAAATATTATTTGGGAAATTTTGGGATTATATTGGAGAATATAATGTGGAGACCTAATTTTATTGACCGTCATCATGAAGTGGAGTAGATGAGTCCCTTTTTAGAGGAGGAGGAGTGTCAGTTTTGTAATATTTTTACAAAGGAATTACATTCAAATTTATCAAATGTAAATTGAATAAAATAAGAGAAAACATTATAAGAATGGGATGATAGAATCTAAATATGTCAATACAATGACTCTTGGAAACGTTTTTATTCATTTTTTGTGTCTTTCATGTACGACCTTGTCCTTTGTTGTGATTAATGTTACCTAAATCGGTGTAATTAGCTTTAATTACATTCACTAATAATTTTGGTCAAAAACTAAGTTGACCATATTAGAAGTTATAAATTTTTAGGATTATAATTAGGGAATAATTTTTTTGAAATTAAAATATCATAACTAGTGGAAATTAGTTTGGCATTTATCCAGCAGTCGGGTCGACGATGCGGGGATTCAAAGTAAAAACACTCAAATGTTTTTCTATGTATTTATACACAAGTTCAAAGCTAAATTGATATAATTAAATTCAATTTTATTAATTTTTAATTCATTTATTGTTTTAATTTTAAAATAATTTGAAATATAATTAAAAAATTCAAATAAATGAGATGAAAACATGGTTTTGTTCTAAAATTCATCATTTTCATTATTCATTAGAAAATAAATTTTCATATAATGATTTCAAAAATATACCCTAAACTACTTATTGTGTTAACCATTCTGAGAATAAGTTTATTTTTGTTTATTAAATATATAAAATATCCAAAAAATTTAATTAAAATTGGTTCTCCATTAAATGCCAGTAAGAAATACTTAATAAAAATATTGGTTAATAAGCATAAATTTGGGTTTGTTCTTATGTTATATATATAAAATATATTGGAGAGATATAAAAATCATTTGATTAAATATATAACCTATATATTACATTAATATCACTCACTAATTGTAATTAATGTAATTTATTGGTTTAAAACAACTATTTTACCATAAAAATAATAATATTATCCACTATATTAAATAGGTTTTCATGTTCATTAATAATTAATTTGTAACCAATAAATTAATTTTTTATTTTTATAAACAATATGTTTAATAAATTATTTATTAATATTATTATCTATTAATTAAACATATAAGTTATATCTAAATATCTTAATCGAAAATATGTTAATGATATATTATTGTTCTGTAAAACATAGTCTAGGATATTAGGCAAGTGATCGATGAATGTCATTGTTTTCTGTAACACATGATAAAATCAGTGTTATTTATAGAGAAAGCTAAAGATTAAATTTCTTATATTGTAAAATTAACTAGGTTTTTCATATAACAAAAGCCATATAAATTGATTTAATATTAATAAAACCATCCTCAATGTTTTTTGATGTGAAAAACTTCAAAATGGTCAAATTAAATAGAAAAATATAATTCAAAAAATATAGGGGTGTTACATTCTACCACAAATAAAATTCGTTCTTCCGTTGAAATTATTATGGGATATAAGAGGTTTAATATATGAATTTTTCATTCCTAAAAACCCACATAAAAAATGGAAGCTAAAATATCCCATAAAAGGAAAGTTGTAACCATAATGGTTACCCAAAGTAAAATATAAATAGGTTTCCACATAATAAAACACCGGTGTGATGTCAAAACATGTATATAGAAGAGAAATATAACTATCATGTTCTAATGGAGAGTGATATAGAACATGGTTAGGAGACAGGTAATTATGAAAATTCTAATAATTTATGAATATTTAAGAGAACATTTGATTCATCAAAAAGAAAGAGCTGTGATAATCATTTAGGTTTCATGATTCTTTCCCTAGAGTTGAATAATTTCCATGAGATTTATACTTACTTTATTTTATTCTCTTTTATATTCACAATATCATACTTTGGTTACACCATGGTATATTTACACATCATCTATTACCCTACGAAATGAATGATATTTTATTTTCATTACTAGAGTACTAATAGATCGTCATATCCATGATAATATGTCTTCAATTTGAAACAACAAAAATGTGTTATTCAATATACATAAGGCCAAATGTGGAGAGATAATATATTAATATAAAAAACATTATTCAATGTTTGAATTAAACATTACATAAATTGTTAACCTTAAAACCATTAAAAAATAAAATTCACCCTTTCTTATCCAAATATGATCTTATTGTATACTAAAAACTTTTTTATGGGGTACATAGGTTCGTCCTTGTTGGGATAAAACATTGAATTTCATTTTATTATTCCAAAATCCATATAGAAAGATATAATCACAGGGAACATCAATAATAGATGAACAACAATATTATCATAGGGCTAATTCATACAAATGATAAAAAATTACAAAATAGGGGGGCAATGATAAGGTTTCCCCTAACTTTTATTATTCACTTCATCCATTGTGATTGTATAAGAATTCCATTTGATAGATTTAATCATTTTTCTGTGTCTTATCATCCATTCATTCCATTGGATTAGGGAATTAATTCCCACAATTCTGAAAATCCATGCACATAAAGTAGAATATTATTAATGGTACATTATATTGTGTTTTATCTCCAATAATTTCATTTAATTTCCAATTATTTTCACATATACACTATTTTTCCTAGTTTCCAAAAATCTTGTACTTGAAAAAAATTCTTATTCCTTTCAGGAACACTTCAATGTTCTCTTTCCAAAAGTTTTGAAAATTTGGACTTTGATACATTTTCTTCCCTCTATGGGTTTTAGATTCCCATTTTAACTCCATCTTCCAATTATTATTAAAATCATGATATTGATATGTAACTATAAAATCTATTTAAATTTTAATTACAAAACAAAAAATCTCTTCATAGATACTAATTTATCCTATGAACAATATCTTTTTGATACTTTGTATTATTTCACTAAAGAATCTATCAATATTACATTCGTGTAGGATTATAATTCCTTAAGTGTAAATTGAAAGTCTTGTGAAATTATCCTCATAGGTATGAATAGATTAACAATAATTTTCATTTAACTAATGCAATTCCTTTTTCATATTTATTTTAAGAACATGAGAAATGTTCTTATTAAACAATTCAATCATAAACTCATCCTAATACATGAATTCAATTTCACCATTCCTCCTTGTATTTTTTATTATAGTCCACCTCTAGTATGCTCAGCTATTAACTGATGAAAATCCAAAATTAATTTTTCGTGATCTAAATCCTAGATAATTGATAATATCATTTTAGTGGTACAAATCTAGTGTTGAAAATTTTGTGGATCAGAAGACCCGCTTAAATAAGGTGGGTGTTTCCTCATGAAATAATCAATAGAATGATCTTCCCTCCTTTTTCCATTTGTAAGATCAACATTATTCTTAGAATGAGTAAGATATGAGATTAAAACAGTGAGGTTTTTTATTCCATCCCTATTATAATTTAGATATTCATCAAAAAAATCATTAAATTAACCATTATAATCACCATTAAGATTGTTCTTTTAGGTTACAACCATTCATTAAAACAAAATTAATCGAGTAAAGGAAAATTATTAAAAGAGGATCCACAAAATAATGAAAATTAACGTTTATTATATCAAAATTATAACAACCTTGATATATGACACTTTATGTTTTCCATATATTATTCTTAGACAACATCAATATAAATCCTTCATTATCTTTTATGAAGATTTTTTCAATTTGTGAAGCATATCTTTTGGGTGTGCCAAACCAAGTGTCCATCAAGGCCTATTTTCATGTAAGAGTTTACCTTAAGTCAGTTTTGAGACATATTGTCCGTGGTGTTAACCTAGGTTATATATATATCAGAGACACATCCACTTGTAGTATCTAGACATAGATGTATTGTGAGAAATCCACTGACAGTATCATTTATCAAAATTCCGGGAATCTTTCTAAATATTATCACATTCTTATAATTATCCTTAGAGACATCCCTATACATATCGTTATAAATAAACTAAGGGATCTCACTAAATATTTCTCATAATATTTTCCAAATATTAACTAATATTTTTTTTCTAATTCCAACTATAGAAAACCACACTTTAAAACATAAAAATTATATTATTCCATTGAATACATAAAAATTTACAAAAAAGACACCCAATTATCATATTATTTTAGTGCCTTCAGAAACATGAAATATAAATATTCTAGCTCAGTGAAATATTTTAAATATTTCCTAAAAAGTTACCCTAGTTACTCTACTTAATGATCTTTCTTTATAACATGGGGAATATAAACATAAGATAGGGGTGAGCTAAAATGCTTAGTGGGAAAGAATTCTACCCACATAGACATATAATCATTAACAAGTAATACGTACATTTCTTAACAATAATTTCGATAAATTTAAATTACCTCAATACACCAACCATACATAAAATCTCAATAAATGAGGATTTGAGGAATTTCATTCCCCTTAGAAATGTTACTTTTAAAAATAGTGTTTTGAAAGCTCTTTGAAATTCAAAGCATCTCTAAAAATTGTGGTCTACTATAAATATGATTATATAAATTTAATAAATATTTATTGAGTTAAAAATTGACCACCAAGACAGAATGTAATGTAAAATGATATATTTAATTTAATTTATAATTTTTTGATGCACCATTAGTTTTTTAGTTACTACTATGTTTTCAAAAGTACAGTTAACTGTATAATTTTTATATTACTTTAATGACTAGAATTACAATATGTTTCATTAAGTATTTTCTAATTAATTCAAACAATAAATAATCCATGGCCTCTCTCCCTTATAAACATGAAATTCGTCAACCATTATTTTCTTTAATGGCTAGATAAGTCTATTTATTCCAATCTAAGAAAGTAGGAAATCATCTAATTGAATGAATAATGAGTTACACATACTTTTTAATAAATTATATCATTATTAAATTCATACAAAAACAAAAACAAAATATTTAATAATTATTTTTTAGTTTTATTCATGAAACAATTTATTATAATAATTTAATTTAGCAAACATAATTTTGAGCCCAATAAATTACATTTAATCATGTCTTAAGAAAAATATATCCAATATATATTTCAAACTTTTTAAGAGTTTTATTGAGCTTGATAGTAAATCAATGATGAATAAGAAATCAAATAATATTTATTTTCTTAGTTTTTACTCAAATATAGCCAAATGTAATAAAATCAGATGGATATATAATTTTTTTTGGGTAAACCCAATTTTAGTGGTTAATAAATGGGTGAGGATACCGATTTTTTTATTTTACATAAAATATTATATGTGAATACCATAAAATAATTATTTTTCAAATAATATAAAAAATATATCTTCTCTCAATTATTTAGGAAATTCTTTTAAAACCCAGTATATTTGTGAAATAATCTCACATCACCCTGACTTTTATTTGAAATGTAATTGAATAAATGAACTCAAACATTGATATGTAAAATTGAAAAATGTATTTATAAAAAATATTTACAAAAAATTAATATATCAATAGTTAAATGTATATACTCATATTTGAATAAAATATTTTAATTAATGCATGTTTCAAAAACATCATCAAGAATATTAAATTTTCTTTAAAAATATGGTCTATAGACTATAAAATCATGCATATAAACCTTTATAAATCATTATATAATATCATAAAAGTCCTAATCATTCATATTTGATTTGTTCCAAGCATATTTCAAAAACAAAGAAGAGTTACTCGATATAAAAAGTTATCAATAGAACCTGATGATGGTGTTTACTCATAATCTTTTATTACTATGAGTATTTGAAATAAACTAGAATTTACCCCAGGAAAATAATAGTAGTGTTATCAATTTTGTTCTTAAAACATGGTGAATGAATGTAAAAAGAAAATTTTATTTCCTTGTTATTGAATTTTTTATTATATATTCAATTTACACAATCTAATTGTTTAGAATCTCATAAGGAATATGATCACCAAATTATTCATTTTAAATTTTAATGACACTCTTCATAAATAGAACAATCATTAGATGTAAAATTCCGTTAACAAAAAAATGAAAAAATGATACAAATAAATAAATAGGTTGAAATATACATTTTAAAAAAATATAAATGTTTTTTGTTCAATCGCGTTAGAAATTATCTAACTGGTTTTCTTGTGTCATCCAAAAAAAATTTACAATAAGGAATATAATGAAATAATTCCTATTATATAAAATAATGTCCATCTAAGATCATTATTATGTTTTTAAGGACTCAAAAAACATGGTTCTAGTGGGATTTTAAATACCTTATGCATTTATGATATTAAATGGTTTATTCTCAACTATAAAGTTGAATATAATTTTTTCAATATGTTGTTTTAGTTTTGAATCAAAGGTTATATTTTCAGTTATCAATGAAGATGTATGTAACTCAATAACCTTAATTATAAATCCTTAATCATTCCCAAAATTAGTATATATTAGATTAATGTTTGGTATTTCATGAGTATATTTATTAGAGATATTTTCTAGAAAAATTTTATATTTGAATGAATGATGAAGATATGAAATTAATTTTTTTTTTCAAAATATTAAATAAAATATCCATATGAATTTTTTAAAGTTTTTATTAAAAAAATATGAATAATTTTATAAAAAGAAACATAAACATAATTGATTATAAAAGATGAGTTCGAATTTACAGCCAGATCATATATTATAGTTTCCAAATTATCACTCCATTATTATGAATAATTTTCACTCTAATTATTTGAAATAATTAAACTTTAGTGGTTATATCTTTCATAAGAAAACTAAGATTAATTTTAAAAAAAATAGATAGCAGTTAATTTTCTGGAGAATATAGAAATGAGTTATTAAAAATCTAGTCAATCATGTTCCCTTATGGAGACAAATAATACTCAGATAGGTGTTCATAGATTGAAAAACAATTAATGTGAACTATTTATCCTCTAAATTCAAATAAAAATGTTAGCGTGTGAAAATTAATGATTACTTTCATTGTTTTTGAAAATGATCGCCCATGAAAAAGTGGTATAGGAGTAACACATATACAACATTATAAATCCATTACATATAAAAAAATGGGAAATAATTCCTTTTAAAAGCATAAAAACATCCTTAATAAAATCAATAGTTTTTTTTACTTTGGTTGGATAATTTCATAATAATTGACTGAGGTTGCAACACTCCACACTATATTTTTTAATAAAAAATTTCAATGATGTTTATTGATACTCCAAAATAGAAAATGATTTAATTAAATTAAAAATCCATCATTGGGTGAGGTTGTAAAACTTCCCTTGTCATTAAATTTTATAATATTATTATGATGAAAAATAAATGTAACATGACTCCCTGTGTTTTCATTATCTTTTCCCTTGACCATTCTCCTATAATAATGAATTTCATGGAAAAACCTTTCATATTATGTAATAATATACCCATCATACAGAAATGAAATATTGAGTTTTAACTTCCAAATAGTTACCATCATATCATTATCCATATAGTTCTTAATAAACATAATCATTTGGGGGTTGATTATTTTGTCTTTAAGGGGTGTTTTTGGTACTTCTTGATCATTTTGATCACAATTTTTAAAAACATGATGTCCTATCATCATTTTCTAATTATGAATAGTTCACTCAAGAAAATATTATTTTTTGGGAACTATTTTATCTTTTGAAACATGTTCACAATTTCTAGTTGGATCAATACTCATGTCCTTCACATAAATAATATATTTACCATGTGATAAAGGATTAATTTTTTAAAGAATTTTATGATTTTTTTAAGATTTTAATAAATGATGTTGCGGGTTGTTGAGGTTAATTTCTATTAATAATATTATAACTCAAATATTCTATTGCACATATATTTTCTTTCCATCAATAATCTATATTGACATATGGTTTTAAAGTTTAACATCCACCATTTTAAATTCATATACATCCAATATCATAAGATATTTTACACATTTGTTTCAACATTATATGAATCATAATTTCTTATTGTCTCACAATTTCCTCAATCTATGTTTTTCACTTTTTAAATGTCTATTTAGTTTCAATATTCCTTCTTTCTTAAGAATCATATTTCTCATTGAAGTACATTTGTTTTTTATTTCATGAATGTACTTGGGATTTTTTCCAAGATATGTTGATTTATCATGGGACTTACTATTCTATCATTTATTTAATTTTAGTTTTATTGAAATGGTTATTTTTTATATTATAATTCTTTTCCAATAAAAATATCATCTTATCTTCAAAATTTTCTTCTATTTGTTGAAATTTGTAACAAAAATCATTATATGAAGAAAAAATTTCATAATGAATATTATGTTGTAAAATAGTTTCATGTTTGTGTTTTTTTTGGGAAATGTTGGAAAATTTCATTGAACTAACCATTATGGAATGATCACTAAATTGTCCTATAATCATTCTTTCATTAGAAGTGGAATTGGGAATGTATTGAGTATATTTTAAATAAATAATTCCACTTGTTATAAATAGTTAATATTTTTTCCATTCATTATTTTAATTTCATGACTATACCTAACAGGTTTCAACTAAATATCCTCATATAGAAGAATATAACTTAATATTTTTTGAACGTAAATGATACAAACAAATTAATTGAATAAAAATTAATTCATTGAATAATAATGGGAGAAAAACCTAATTTATTGACCCCCCTAGAATTCATGAACATTATCACATTGAGTTTACATTATCTCATAAATTTATATTATAATTATAGTAGTTCTAGAAGCATGGTAATATAAATCCATAAAAATATAGTTCAATTTATTCTAATCTTTAAAAACTGATGAATGTGAATAAATAAACCATTCCACAGACACAATTTTTATAGAAATTTCTATAATATTTATGTTTTATTTGATCTCTATACATTCATTAATTTTCATGTTAACAAAAAATTAACTAAATTCCTGAATATGTTTCTATAGATCCTAAATCAAAATTCCATTAAATATATGACGTTGGTAAATGAAATAATATTTTATTTTAAATTATGTAATTGAATCATGATATACTATAAGATTTTTTTTATTTTTATTACTAGATGATGTGAAATATTCAAGTGCTCCTATGTCATCCATTATTATTTTAGTTTTGAAAACTAATTTCCTTGGTTAGTTGGGGGATTAAAAACAAGATATAGTAGAAATTAAAATAGTTAGATATCTAGAGTGAAAATTTATATTAACATTATTTTATTGAGGAATAACACATTGATTTTGATTTCTAGGTATCAAAAATTAATATATTTATACTTAAGAAACATTCCTAGAAATAGAACCAATTTATGAAAGGGTTTTTTAGGGGACCCTTTTCAAAAGAAATTCCTTATGGAATGTAGTATAACTATCCTACTATTTTCAATCAAGGTAGATAGAGGAAATTTTTGAATAGATCACATTTAATTATTTTTATATAAAATTATTTTAATATAAGAAATATATGTTATAAATGCAATGAATAAATGGAAAAAATTTCAGTTGAAAAGAAATTAAAGAATGTTTATTTTTGAACAATGTAATAATTTATTTTAATTAGTGTCAAATATGATTTTAAATCTACATTAGTGGAAATTTTTTTTTACTTTAAAAATATTAAAAATAATTATCTATAAAATATTATATAATTTAATTTCTCAATATTAATGATAATAATATAGAGTCAATACAAAATTCCACTTGAATGTCATAACAAGGCCATTGAATTAATTTTATCATTCCAATAGATGTTATTTTATTACTTAAATACCGTTCAATATAAAAAAATCATTAATATCACTATAAATAGTAAATTTCTTCATCTACTATGTTTAAATATTGAAATAATTTATTTTACAACAAATATTGGATAAAAATTCAAAATATATGACCAAAACATATATTAAAAAAACTAAAAATGATCTCTTCATTTAAGAAAAAAATTCCAAAATTTTCTTCAATGATATAATGATATGAAAAATACAAAAAAGTGTATCATCATTGGGCCTCCACTACCACAACATTATAGTAATTTATCCATGAATACCAAAATACGATCTTATATCCTCTCATCCTTTCTATCGAATTACTTTGAAATATAGAAAATTATTTTGGATCATATATCATTCATTTACATGGAATAAAAAATATTTAATATGGTTAAAAATTCTTAATCACATAGAGTGAACCTTTTTGTGAATACATCATCTTTCATGATCATTATCGAGGTTGAAACATCAAAAAATAATGTTTTCATGCATTTTTGATTTAATTATTAATGTCGTATAAAATATTTTATTTCTACATAAATCATCCCATGATAAACAACTTCATTATCTCCATATTTTTAAAAAACCATAACTGAGATAAATATTTGGCCATAATTCCATCATTATTTCCTTTGTGTTTCTTTATGGATTAATATGTTTGAATACTGTGTGAAATCACCATCTTCATTATCCATAGTATTAATAAAATATTCTCATCATAGGGTATTCTAAAATGAATATGGTTTCTATGTCATTCAATGTTTCTATTATTATTAAACCATCATATTTGTGACAAAAATCACCCCTTCATCTACATCCTGAAAATTCAAGAATCCAATTTTGTGGAGTATATTTAAGTTATAGGAGTATATATTATAATAAATATTATATTTCATATGACATCATAAATAATAACAGATTAATTTAATGAATATATAAGACTTATTATAAAAACATATGAAATGGTGTTTTTATAAAAACACAAACATTTAAAACTTCTTCTTCATCATCCATAGAGTAAAAAAATATTCAAATCATAGGTTATTCTAAAATGAATTCGGTTTCAATGTTATGCAATGTTTACTTTAAGAAAGAACATATGAGATATCCAATAATAAATAACATAAGGCTTTAAAAACATATGAGTTATCCAAAAACATATAACATAAATTTTGAAATTACTATAATATGGATCAAAATTCTAAATAATCAAATTTAATGGATAATCTTTTTATATTATTTAAAAATTAATAAAAAAACATAAAAAATAATTATTTTATAAAATTTAATAAGACTAAAAAAATCATCTAAATTATGAAATATTAAATATTTCTAAGAAAAAAATTAAAATAGATGGGGTATATGATTAAAATTTAAAGAAAAAAGTGATAATAAATATCAACTATGTCATGGATTTGAATGTGCCTCTCATCACCTTTCTAATATTTCCATTAAATTAATAATAAAGAGTAAAATATTTATTTTTCATCTATTATCACATATTTTAATCTTATTAAAAATATTTTTTCACTTTTGTTTTTCATTAAAACCACATAATTTTAATTCAATATTTAATGGTTCAGTTTTTTAGGAAACCTGATGTTTTAATGACATAAAAATAATTTTTATTTCAGTAGAAAAAATGTAAAAAGGAGAAAAATTTATTACTTATTTATCATACATACATATAATTATTCATTAAATTTGAGATATATTATCTAGACTCATACAAAATTTCTTGAAAAGTAATTTCCAATATTCATTAAACCCTTTTTTATTTTATGATTTTATTTGAAAACTAAATTTTTATTGAACTACAGATTTATTTTATTACTCATTTCATTCAATTGGGTTCATTTCATATTTATTAATTTTTAAAATTTTGTTTCAATGTAATACTCAAATTCATTATATATTATGATGTTGGGTGGGCCTTGAATTATAATCCCCAAAAAATATTTGGTAACTGTTTTTAACTCATGTGGTTCCTATAAATGGTCCTAGAGAGTTTATCCTTGTCAATAATGTCATAAAGTCTTAGTAGTGAATTTTTTTATATATATCTAATGACATGCCTTATATTTTTTTTGTATTTATTGATTCTCCATTTTTACTATATGCTTTTATTATTTTGAAAATTAGGAAATTTCCTTATGTGACTTTTATGAACAATCCCATATTGATTCAATGGTACGATTTTATTCTCGCATAATATATCACCCCACATTTATCAAATTTATACCATTATTAACATATATAGAACACCAAAATATTTAACCACCCCCAAATATATCCCATACAATGATAAGATTATGGATATATGTAGAATAAATTTTTATGATTGAAATAATAAGGTACATAGTTGGTCGAGAGATGATTTATAATTTATAAAATTTACCAATGAAAATAAACCTTAATATTTATAGGCCATCATTATGGATTTTTATGAAAAAAATTGTGTACTATATTGTTTTTGAGAATTCATTAGTTATTGGTGGTATCATAAAGAGGTGTTTTTATTTTTGGTAAATATTAAGAAAACAAAATTGGAAATAGACCCTATTTATCCTAAATTGAGTCTTAGAAATTCATATGTCAGGATTAACATGTGACTTATGAGTTAATCTCTATATTTTAAATTTTTTTTCTTATATTATAAATAATGTATATTTTATATTCCCCAAATTTCTTCTATTTTAGTAAATGGAATGAATTATGTGAAATCATATCAAAAACCAACATAATGTGCAAAGAGACGTTTTATCAAAACCGATACACAATATGGTGGGAGATAGAGAGATATTTAGTTGAGAATAACATAGTTTTATATAATTAATTGACTTTAGTTATGAGAAACTATTTAACATTATGAATCAGTTTAATCCTCCAATGAAAGCTCAAATTATAATTGGGTCCTTTATTTGACAATGACTGCTCTCTTTTGGATGATCTTTTGATTAATTAAATGATATCTTCTAGGTGTTTCATATGAGTTCTTTTATGTATAATGATTACCAAAACTAGTAAAATTGAAATATTTCGATATGAATTAGGGTGTTAATTGGGATTTATGGATAGTTTCACGAGTGGGACCTAATGTCCAGACACCTTGGTAGATGAATAATGAAAACATGTACGTATTGTAGTAGTTCAAAGTACCTAGTATATGAATCAATGGAGTAAGTAGCACTAGGTGGGCCAATTGGTGGCCAATGACCCATGATCTTGTACCATATTGGTCAATGGGCATGTAAAGACCCGTAGAACTCAAGGAAATTTTTTTATTAATTTTCTTTGGAATTTTACAAGAACATAGTTTCTAACGGCACCTGATTCCGAGGCCCGGTGAGCCCGAAATAATTTTTTCCGAAGTTTAGCTCGGGTACGTTCAGTAAACGAATGAGCAGGTTTTTCTAACTTTTGATCCGGTGCTCAGAATTGAAATATGAGGGCACCGATGAAACGACAACACCGGTAATTTCCTAGGAACACCTTTTTCGGAGTTGCGTTTTCTCGGGTGAGGTTATTAAAATATTGGGTTAAGTAATGAATAAAATAAAATGGTGCAACCAATTTCATTTTTGTTCAATGTAGTTTAACCTAAGCTAAGTGGTTGGATTGGGACCCACTGATGTTCTAAACTTCCATTGAGAGGATATAAGGTGTGGTGGGGCCCACACAAACCCCACCCCTTCAAATTCCCTAACCCCCCCATAACTCTTCCCCTTAAAACCCCCTTGTATTAAATGATGTGACTTCCTTTCACATTAAATCATGCCAATGCTTTTTAATTTGAGAGTTATGCATTTGAATTTTAAAACTATAAATGCATGGAATGTTATAATTAAATAATCATAACACTTATTTTATTTTGGGGGTTGTTTTGTTGTGTTGGGTTTTTGAGAGAGGGAGAAATCTTTCCACTGAAAAAGTTCATCTTCCTCGTTGAAGAACGCAAAGAACGCCACTCTCCGACAAAGAACGCCGACACCAAAGAAGGACGGAATGCCTTTCTACTCCTCTCTGTAGCTGGTGTGAGACACCGCTCCACCTCCAACGATCTCCATCAAGCGTGTACGGAACCTCACCCCGCGACGCTACTTTCCACAATGCTCTTCCAACATCATCTCGTTATCAAGGTAGGGGTTAATTAATTTTTGTTCGTGAAATATCCTTGTCGTTCTTCATATTTTATTTTGGATCCGCTTGATATCAACTTATCGGGAGGAGGTCGTACCGCATGAACACGGTCGACTCTCCTCCCCCTTTTGTTGTCGTGTTGTTGCTGTTAGAAAGAAGGCGGCGTGGTGCGATGGCACCGCGCAGAATCATGCGGCAAAGATGTGTGGTGCCGTCGCGCCGTGCCGTTGAGGCCGAACGAACCTATGGCCGGAGTCACGGCGCAGCGAAGGGGCATGGTGTCGTCACGTCGTACTGGAGAACCTCGAAGACACCGCGGCTGGAGGAGGGCTACGGCGGAGGGGAGGGGGCCGTCGTGCTACGCCGGTTGGATGAAGGCCACGACCATTGGCCGCGACGGAGCAGGGAACGGTGGCTGGAACCACCGGCCGTCGTCGCACCGAAGGGGCGGGACTGCGGGGTCCCGCGGTAGCAGCACAGCCGGCCAGCCGGGCCGGCCAATCGAGGAAGGTCGGGGGTAGAAACCCCGACTGGGAAAAGGAGCGGCCCCCTCACGTGGGGGTTGCGGTTACAAAAACAGGGGGCAGCGCCCCCCCCCCCCCCTTGTCTGTTCAGCTCAGCACCAGACGAGCTGGCCGTGCGGGCCGCGCCCAGGCTGGGTCGGGCCGCACCGGTCGAGTCGGGCCTTTCCCACCAGGCCGGGCCGACCCAGGGGGTATCCGGTTGGGTTGGACCGGGCCCGAACCCACTATTTTCGGACAGATCCATTCAAACGCCCATAACATGGGCTACGGACCTCTGATTGATGCACCGTCAGTTGCGATACGATCCTTGGATCGAGGTGGCCGTTTTGGTATATTACACTCACGGTTTTGGAGAATAATTTGTTTGGGTGGGTGGTTCAAACATGAAACCAACCGGGCCCTCAGCGCGGAAACACTTATAACAAGAGCTCTGAACGTCTGATTGATGTGCTGCTGACTTTGTTGGATTACCCTTAGTGAGACGGATCTTTTGGCTTACTCCGCTCGAGGTTTGGACGTAGATGGAGTGTGGTCGGGTTGGTTTTGACTTAAAAACCAACCAGGCCCCTCGAACGAAAAAGCCAATAACTCTCAGACCGGGCGTCCGATTGACGCGCCGTCTATCACGTTAAATATCTTTTGACGATACGGAACTTTTGGATACATTAAATCTGGACATCATGTTATTTGATGTATCATCCCTTGGGCTTGTGGAGTAGACCCTCCCCGAATGAGTTTGCTGTGTGCGGGAACACTAGAGCTGGCTGCGACTACGACGATGATGACGACAGTACATAAATCCTCTGTGGGTTCGACAGTGATGACTACAGCACTCAGTGATCCAGTGTGGATCAGTGCTTACCGATATTGTGTGGGTTAGTGCTCAGTGGTCCTGTGTGTTCCAGCTCATACCGATCCTTTGTGGGTCATATCCTATGTGTTTCATTGGGGGGGTGGTAATACCTATCGATCCTGTGTGGGTCATTGCGGGGGTTAGTACCTATCGATCATTTCTGGGTCCAACGGATTAGATGAACCAGTGGCTATATCTGATCATCTCTATCATCTTACAAAGAAGATTACCTGTGTGAGCTGAGTCCTGACTTCAATCAATATCTTCGATATGATTGACTTGTTTTCCTATGTGGATTGAGTTGTGTTATCCTATGTGGATTGGGTTGTAATCCTATGTGGAAATCATCAAACATGGAATGGATGCTGGAGCTGAACGGGAATTGATGACTTAGGTATATGTATGGGAATATACCTAAGTAGTGTTGGATGTTACTTCGTGATTGTATGTTTCCTTTTTGGATTATCCTTTGTAGATTTTGGGAGAACATCGGGGGTATCGGGGTCCCTACTGAGTAGCGTATACTCACCCCTACATGAGCAATGCCTGCACTACATTGTGTTGGATGCAGACAATGGACTGCACTGATCGCGATTGAGGCTCGTGGAGCAAGATGGTACCTAGAGGTCGGCCATAGGGCGGGACCTACATGGAGTGGATGGCTGGACTCATGGAGCTGTAGAGACTATCTGTACCCACGCTTCAGTTGGGACTTCTAGTGGATGGATCGACGTTGTGGCTTTACTTTTCAGTTTCTATACTTCTTTTCCAGTTTTACTTTACCTTAAGTTTGGGTTTGTATTCTCGCCCACTTACTTTTCCACACTTACTATTGTACCCAGTTTTACTTAGTGTTTATTTCTTCTTGCTTACTCCATGTGTTTTTTTACTTTATAAAGGTAATTCCTTCCCTTTTTATCAGGAATTACGCCTTGGTGCTAGTCTCCAACCCCTGGCCTATGGAAGGTGGGCTTGGGGTAGTCACGGCACGGGCCCCGAGGACGGGTCGTGACAAATTGGTATCAGAGGAGTTCGGTTCTACAACAGAACTAAGGACTCTGATCTTTTTATATGTGAAGAAATAGTGTTAAGAGTATTGAGTGTGTTTATCAGTCCAGGGAGTCCAGTGTTGGTGCGGCGGCCGACATATCCGTACACCAGGACCCTGACTTCTGATTTCCGACTCAGTGCATGAAGACACTAATTGCATGTGTGTTTCAAGTTTTCTTTGTGATTACTTTGTGTCAGCAAACCAGGTATACTATATTAACCGTGGCACACCTGTTTCTTTTCAGAATGGCCCCACGATGGCAGCCAGCTAGGGTTCCAAGTTTTGTACGTGACGACAACCCAACGAGCGATGAGGACTCGGTGCAGTGCCCTATTACTGTAGAGGCACCGGCTATACCACTACCCGCCGAGCCACTGATGATACCAGCCCCAGTCGCTGAGAGTGCATGTCTCCGTGGTGAACTGCATGAGTTTTAGCGTCAGAGAACACCCAGGATCCATGGGGAGACGGACCCTCAAGTAGCCTAGGATTGTCTAGAGATGGTTGTGTGAGTTTTCATGATAGTGGGGACACCAGCTGACCTCATGATTATCCTTGCAGCGAGCCTCCTGCACGTGGAAGTATGAAGATGATGGTGCTTGATGCTCCAGTTGCATGACAAGGCATCACTCCTCTAGATGGACTATGAGAGCCTCTTCTACTTAGAGTTTGTTCCAGCCACCCTCCGTGCGGTGCGCATCCAGGAGCTTCTACAGCTCCGACAGGGCATCATGACGGTCACCCAGTACTCGGCGAGATTTACCGATCTCTGGCGCTTTTCAACGGCCATGGTATGAGACTCATTCTTCTGGGCCCAGACCTTCGATAAGGTATTGAGGCATAAGATCAGGGTATCACTCATCTCCCTTAGAATTTTGACTCAGGAAGGGGTACTGGAGAATTCCCTTCTCATTGAGAGCTTCCTTGCTGAGCCTACACCAGTAGCGAGACCTACCGCAGGGCGGCACGTAGCAGAGTCTTCTACAGCTGGAAGTCGACGGATAACACATGGGTCTAGGAGGACCAGACCCTCAGGCAGACGAACTCAGGACACTGGCTCAAAGGTACGGGGCACACAGCGTGGAGCCTGTCTTTCGAGAGGCAGACAGTGTTATGCATGCGGTGGGTAGGTCCACATGGCTCATGACTGCCCGACCCGCCGTGCAGAGGAGCATCAGACAGTTGAGGGACCACCCAAGCAGAGGCAAGGGTTTGACCGTGGAGGTCCACAAGGAGTAGGTGGACGAGGCAGAGGAGCTATCCGAGCATCAGGTAGTGGGTGACGTTTTGAGGCTCTACCACCACCACCACCACCAGGATGTCCACCCCGACTACAGGGAGCTGGCGGGAAGAGGCAGGCACAGCTTCAGGCAGTGGAGGCCTACGACCACGACGCGCCCGAGATTATTTGAGGTGCTATCTTTGTCTACTCCATCCTTGCTTCGGTTCTTATAGACACAGGAGCGAGTCATTCTTTCATTTCCACTGCACTTGTTCGGAGCTCGGAGATTCCGACGGAGCTGTTCGCTCAATCCTTACGGCTAGAGACTCCTACGTGAGTAAACTCGGTGATTACGCACTGGTGCCGGTAGTGTGAGCT
Organism: Viscum album; assembly: GCA_963277665.1. Lineage (NCBI taxonomy): Eukaryota > Viridiplantae > Streptophyta > Magnoliopsida > Santalales > Viscaceae > Viscum > Viscum album. The sequence goes on along the minus strand of OY728153.1, from coordinate 1,209,921,021 downwards.
TACTCTAGGAGGCGAGAGCTTCCGCTAGTATCTTCTTATAGTGGTGTCAAGGACTTACAACCTCATCTTGGGAATGGATTTTTTATCTACAATTCATGCTCAGATCGACTGCATTAAGCGCAAGGTGCGATGTATTCGCACCGATGGGAGCAGGTTCACCATCACCGGCGAGAAGGGAGCCTTTGTAGCGCAGGATGGACTCACGTATAGGAGAGGACAACCGATCACTCATCAGTTGGCTAGCCTCATCCTAGGAGTAGTTGACGTACGGAGTCCGAGCTTACCTGTAGTGGTGGATCAGTATGCGGTCGTATTTCCTGACGACATTCCAGGAATACCTCCTCATAGAGAGGTAGACTTTTATATTGACATGTACCCCGTGATAGCCCCGATATCTATTCCAGCATATCGGAAGGCTCCCACTGAGCTTCAAGAGCTATGGGTATAGTTGGAGGACTTGCAGGGCAAGGAATTCATCCGACCCAGTGTTTCACCCTAGGCTTCCCCGATTTTGTTCACCAAGAAGGCGGATGGGAGCTTGGGACTGTGTGTAGATTACCGTCGCCTGAACCAAGAGACCGTGAGGAACAATTATCTGCTACCGAGGATTGAGGACCTCTTTGATCAGCTCAAGGGAGTGTGGTGGTTCTCGAAGATAGACATCATATCAGGCTATTATCAGCTCAGAGTTCGAGATGAGGACGTGCAGAAGACGGCCTTCAGATGTCGGTATGGCCACTATGAATTCTTGGTTATTCCCTTCAGCTTAACCAATACACCATCAGTGTTCATGGGTCTCATGAACTGGATCTTTCATCCATACCTTGATCGATTTGTCGTGGTCTTCATAGAGGACATATTGATATACTCGACGACTGAGGAGGAGCATGCCTACCACTTGTGGGTTGTACTGGATACACTCTGAGAGCACCAGCTTTATGGTAAGCTCTCGAAGTGTCAGTTCTGGATACGTGAGGTCCACTTCTTGGGACACGTCATCTCTGAGGCGAGAGTTGCGGTGGATCCTGCAAAGATCGAGGCAGTTCTAGCTTGGGTGTTACTCAGGAGTGTGACAGAGGTGCGGAGTTTCTTGGGACTAGCTGGGTACTATGGGAGATTTGTGCCAGTCTTTTCCAGAGTTGCGGCACCACTCTCAGCTTTGAAAAAGAAAGGGAAACCCTTCGTGTGGTCAGATAGATGTCAGCAGAGCTTCCAGGAGCTGAGACAAAGATTGACCAGTGCACCTATATTGAGGCTACCAGAGGAGGGAGTAGGGTACATTGTCTACTGCGATGCATCAAGGACTAGACTTGGATGTGTCGTGATGTAGGAGCGGATAGTGATAGCCTATGGATCACGTCAGTTGAGGCAGCGTGAGCAGAACTATGCTACCCATGCCCTCGAGTTAGCAGTAGTGGTCTTCGCTCTGAAGATGTGACAACACTATCTGATGGGTGAGTGCTTTACAGTATACTCTGACCACCAGAGTCTTAGGTACATCTTCTCGCAGAAGGACCTGAACCTGAGACAGCGGTGATGGATCGAGTTCTTCCAGGACTATGACATTGAGATAGTTTATACTCCTAGAAAGGGGAACGTTGTATCCAATGATCTCAGTAGGAGAACGGTAATTCAGTTACTTGGTGAGGCGACAAAGTAGCTAGCCGCTTTGCAGATATCCTTCATGGATAGTGATGGAGCAGCCTTTCTTCAGTCACTCACTATCACTCTTCCACTTCTTCACCGGGTCAGAGAGGCACAGCGTGGGGACGATGACTGTGAGACGCGGCGTGCACATATATCATCAGGACATGCACCTGATGGATTCTCTGTGGGAGGAGAGAACATCATCTTTTTCAGAGGACGTACCATGGTACCCGTTTCATTATAGGAGGAGGTGATGAGGGAGTTTCACACATCCCATTTAGCGGTACATCCAAGAGTGGCGAAGATGTACAAGGACCTCAGATGATAGCACTGGTGGCCGGGTATGAGGAGGTTTGTAGCAGAGATCGTTTCTCGTTGCCTCACCTGCCAGCAGGTGAAGGTAGAGCACCAGGTACCAGCAGGCATGGTATAGCCCTTGGAGGTCCCAGAGTGGAAATGGGATGGTATATCTATGGACTTCGTGACTGGACATCCACATACTTCCAGAGGTCATGACTCCATTTGGGTAATTTTTGACCGACTCACCATGTCGGATCACTTTTTACCCATTAGAGAGTTGGGCTCTGTTGAGCGCATGGGATGTCTCTACGTTCAAGAGATTGTACGGCTTCATGGTGTGCCATCATTTATCGTCTCCAATCGAGATGCTCACTTTACTTCCTGGCTTTGGAAGGGTTTGTAGGAGGCATTTGGGACGCATCTACCTCTGAGCACCGCCTTTCACCCTCAGATGGATGGTCAGACGGAGAGGACCATTTAGACTCTCGGGGACATGCTCCGTGCATCTGTCCTTGACATTGGTCACAGCTGGGAGGATCACCTAACCTTGGTGGAGTTCGCGTACAACAACAGCTACCACTTCACCATAGGGATGGCACAATATGTGGTGTTGTACGACCGACCTTGCAGATCACCACTGTGCTGGACGGACCCTGGGGAGTCAGCACTTGTGGGACCGGAGATGGTCCAGGCCATGATGGAGAAGGTCCAGGTCATCTAGGAGTGGAGGAGGATATCTCATAACTGGCAGAAGTCTTATGCTGATAGGAGGCGGAGGCCACTAGAGTTCGAGGTTGGCGACCACGTCTTCTTGTGGGTCTCCCCTCGATGGGGACTATGGAGACATGGACGAGGAAGAAAGTTGTCTTCATGCTTTATCGGACCATTCCAGGTCCTCAGCAGGATTGGTGAGGTGGCTTATCGCCTGGCTCTACAACCTCAGTTTCAAAGGGTGCACGACGCCTTTCACGTATCTCAGTTGAGAAGATACGTGCACGACGCGATACATATCATCGACCATGGGGAGATGGAAATTAACGATGGGGAGACTTTTGCGGAGGTCCCAGTGGAGATTGAGGATCGACATGAGCGAGTCCTATGTGGATGGTCGATTCCTCTAGTGTGCATCAGGTGGTAGCACGGGAACCTCCAGGAGAGAACTTGGGAGCGGGAGGCTCAGATGCGTGCATTGTACCCACATTTTTTCCCATATTTTATAATGTATCATTACGAGGATGTAAATCCTTGAGGTGGGAGTAATGTAAAGACCCGTAAAATTCAGGGGAATATTTTTCTTAATTTTCTTTGGGATTTTACAAGAACACAGTTCCTGACGGCACCTGATTCCAAGACCCGGTGAGCCCGTAATAAATTTTTCCGAAGATTAGCTCAGGTACTTTCTGTGAACGAACGAGTGGGTTTTTCTAACTTTTGATCCATTTCTCAGAATTGAAATCCGAGGGTACTGATGAAACCGCAACGCCGGTAATTGCTTAGGAAATCCTTTTCCGGAGTTGCGTTTGCTCGGGTGAGGTTATTAAAATATTGGGTTAAGTAACGAATAAAATAAAATGGTGCAACCAATTTTATTTTTGTTCAAAGTAGTTTAACCTAAGCTAAGTGGTTGGTGTGGGACCCACCGATGTTCTAAACTTTCTTTGAGAGGATTTAAGGTGAGGTGGGGCCCAAACGAACCCCACCCCTTCAAATTCCCTAACCCCCCATAACTCTTCCCCTTAAAACCCCCTTGTATTAAATGATGTGACTTACTTTCACATTAAATCATGCCAATGATTTTAAATTTGAGAGTTATGCAATTGAATTTTAAAAATTTAAATGCATGGCATGTTATAATAAAATAAACATTACACTTATTTTATTTTCGGGGTTGTTTTGCTGTGATGGGTTTTTGAGAGAGGGGGAAATCTTTCCTCTGAAGAAGTTCATCTTCCTCACTGAAGAACAAGAAGAACGCCACTCTTCGACGAAGAAAGCTGAAACCAAAGAAATATGACGTGTCTTTCTACTCCTCTCCGTAGCCGGTGTGAGAATCCGCTCCACCTCTGATGATATCCGTCAAGCGTGTACGAAACCTCACCCCGCGACGCCACTTTTTGAGATGCTCTTCGAACATCATCTCATTATCAAGGTAGGGGTTACTTACTTTTTGTTCATGAAATATCATTTTCGTCTTTCATCTTTAATTATTGAGCTGCTTGATATCAACTTATCGGGAGGAGTTCGGACCGCACAAACACGGTCGACTCTCCTCCCACTTTTTTTTGTGTTGTTGCAGTTCAAAAGAAGGCGGCGTGGTGCAACAGCACCGCCCGAAATCATGCGGCAAAGATGCAAGTCACCGTCGCGCGACGCCATTGAGGTCGATCAAACTTGCGGCTAGATCCGGGTTGTAGTGAAGAGGCGTAGCGCCGTCACGCCATGCCACAGATCCTCGAAAACACCGTGGCTGGGGCAGGGCCGCGGCCCCGTCGTGTCGCGCCAGTCGGATCAAGGCCGCGGCCTTTGGCCGTGGAGGAGCAGGGAGGGTCTGCCAGAACCACCGGCTGCTGGCGCGCCGAAGGGGCAGGACTGCGGGGTCCCGCGGCAGCAGCACGGCCAGGCAGCCATGCCGTCTGATCGAGGAAGGTCGGGGGTTGAAACCCCCGACTGGACAAAGGAGCGGCCCCCTCACGTGGAGTCTTCGGTTACGCAAACAAGGGGGCATGATTCCCCCCTTGTCCGCTCAACTTGGCACTAGTAGAGCTGGCCTCGCGGGCCGCCTGAGCGGGCCTGGATGGGCCGCGCCCAGGCTGGGCCGGGCCGCACCCACTGGGCTGGCCCGCATCCCAATGGGCTGGACCCAGACCCAGTTCGGGTCGACCTGGTTCGGGCCGACCCGGGGGGGGGGGGGGTATCGGGTCAGGTCGGACCGGGCGCGAACCCCCAATTTTCAGACAGATCCGTTCAAACGCCCATAACATGGGCTACGAAACTATGATTGATGCACCGTCTATTGTGATGCGATCCTTCGATCGAGATAGTCATTTTGGTATATTACACTCAAGGTTTCAGAGAACATTGTTTTCGGTCGGGTTAGTTTGAACACAAATCCAACCGGGCCCTCGGAGCGGAAACACTTATAACATGAGATCCGGATGTCCGATTGACGTATCGTAGACTTTATTTGATTCCTATTAGTGAGATGGATCTTTTGTATTACTACTCTCGAGGTTTGGATGCAGATGGAGTGCGGTCAGGATGGTTTTGAATTAAAAACCAATCGGGCCCCTGGGACGAAAAAGCCAATAACTCTCAGACCGGGCGTCCGATTGACACACTGTCTGTCATGTTGAGTTCCTTTTGACGATACCAAACTTTTGGATACAAAAACTCCGGACTTCATGTAAGTTGATGTATCATCCCTTGGGCTCGTGGATCGAACCCTCCCCGAACGAGCTTGCTATGTGCGGCAACCCTAGAGCTGGCTGCGACTACGACGACCATGACGACTATACAGAAATCCTCCATGGGTTCGACAGCGACAACTACAGCACTCATCGATCCTGTGTGGATCAGTGCTTAACGATCCTGTGTGGGTCAGTGCTCAGCGGTCCTGCGTGGGCCAACGCATACCGATCCTCTGTGGGTCAGATTCTGTTTGGGTCATTGCGGGGGTTAGTACCTATCGATCATGTGTGGGTCTGATGGCTTAGATGAATCAGTGGCTACATCTGATCATCTCTATCGTCTTGCGAATAATTTTACCTGTGTGAGATGAGTCTTGAATTTAATCAATATCTTCGATATGATTGAATTGTATTCCTATGTGGATTGAGTTGGGTTATCCTGTGTGGACTGGGTTGTACTCCTATATGGACGTGATCGAACTTGGCATAGATGCTGGAGCTGAACGAGAATTGATGACTTTGGTATATGTATGGGCATATACCTAAGTAGTGTTGGATGTTACATCATGATTGTATCATTCCTTTGTGGATTACCCTTTATAGATTTTGGGAGACCTTCGGGGGTCTCGGGGTCCTTACTGAGTAGCGTATACTCACCCATTCACAAGAAATGCCTGCACTACATTGTGTTGGATGTAGATGACGGACAGCGTAGATCGCGGTTGAAACTCGTGGAGTGAGACGGTACCTGGAGGTGGACCACAGGGCGGGACATACACGGAGCGAACAGCTGGTCCCATGGAGCTATGGAGACTATTTGTACCCACCCTTCAGGTGGGACTTCCAGTGGACAACTCGACGTTACAGCTTTACTTTTCAGTTGTTGTACTTCTTTTCCAGTTGTACTTTACATTCAGTTTGTGTTTGTATTCTGGCCCACATACTTTTCTGCACTTACTATTGTACCCATTTTTACATAGTGTTTATTTCGTCTTTCTTACTCTGTGTTTTTGTTTACATTATAAAGGCAATGCCTTCCCTTTTTCTCGAGAATTACGCCTTGGTGCTATTCGCCAGCCCATGGCCTATGGAAGGCGGGCTTGGGGTAGTCACGGCACGGGCCCCGAGGACAGGTCGTGACAAGGCGTATAGTAGAGTGTATATAGGTACCTCGTATCTTGATAAAAGTTATTATAATATTATGATTAATTTATTTATTTATTTTATTTTTTTAAATTATCGGTTCACACATTTCTCTCCTAACTATGAATTGGATCTTTGAATCTGCAACAGCTTCACCCACTGGCAGTCATATATCTGTTGGTTTTTTCATCACTCCTCCACCTCATCTACACTATTTTGAAATGATTTTATCTAATCCTTTCACATTCATCTGATGCGCATTTTTATCCTCGTCATGAATAGAGGATCTCATCCATGGTTTGGCTGGTTCTTGGATCATTGGAAGGGTTTGAGTCTCTCTTTGCTCGACCTTTCTCTGGGGACTTGCATGCAGAGGTCATCTTACAATGGACCAACTTTTCATCTCTACCACCGGATATATCTTTAGATTTGGACACCATTGAGTTTACAGTTGAGATTATTCTTTGGGTGGAATCTCTGGCATCCTCTGCACTACGGTGAAGGATACCGAGTAGGATCGGTCCTTTAAATAATGGTTTCTGATGTATTGATGGTGGGTTGTAGACTCAGATTTATATGGGGTTTGTTTATTCATACTTGCTAAGATACATTTGTTACTACATAGTTAGAATGTCATGTTGTTTCTACTTTTTGGTGACTTAGATTCCATTGAAGGTCATGGTTTTGGATGAAGATTCACTATAGAATGTTGTTGGAAGTGTTTTGGCATGGTTTTTTTAGCACTTTTGTTGTGTTTTTCTTGGTTTGTTTTGCATGATACTTTAGATCTAAAGGTTGGATTAGATACAAAGGTTGTTGTAAAAATTTCTCAAATGTTTCTTTGCATTTGGAAATCGTGTATGTTTCTCGCACATGGAATCAGGTGGGAGTACTCGAATGAGGGATGGGTTTGATGACACCAGTCCTTTAGCTCTGAGTCCTTTTTGGACAGATAGTTACTCTGTTGGTTTCACGATGGTGTTTTCTGGCAGATTTAGCATTGCATTAGGATGACAGTGCAGGGATTTCTTCACTTCCATCGTTGGGTGGGTGGATCTTTTGAGAGATAATTGTGCTGGAATCTATCATTCAATTCACTTCCTTCTTCAGTGTGGGATTTAGGAGTTCCTTTCCTTGATTGTGTTTCCATCACGACTCATTTATTGTAAACGGTCACATAATCTTTTTCTGATTTCACTGGTGCACGTTTTGACAATGGTTGGAAAATACTCTTGGTTGGTTCTTAATTTGATGTTTGTTTCTCAAATGACAGTTGGGTTCATGTAAGGCCTTTATTCCATGTTGTTTTATTTGTTCTCATTTGGTCATTTTAATGGGTTTCTTCTTTTCCTAGTGTTCAAAATGAGATATTTTTTTGTTTAATAAAAGGATTTTCCCTCAATTTTAAAAATATGTTATATGAGGGTGTGGGTGGGTATGTTTTCAAGAATATGAGTGGAACATCATATAGTTTTTTTATTTAGGGAGATGCCAAGGGGGAGTTAGTTGAGGGAATTTATTCAGTGTTTGTAATATTTGTATTGTTTTTTATTGGGGGTTTTATTGCACGCCTGGAATAGTTGACATATATTTTCATGTGATGGTTAATGGTTTGTTGTGCATAGTGAGGTTCCATGGGTACATGTTTGGAATAGTTCGCATGGATAACTGATAAATATAAATTATTGAGTCTATATCCATTAAATAATTGTAGTTTATATCACATTTTAGGATCAATATATAGGTTTGTGGGAATATAAGATGATAATTATGTGACTCAACAATAATGTTATATTGGGATCCCCTATTAATATAGTCTCTGGGGGATGTTATATTAATATAGGGAAATTTAGCTGGATTTATTTTCTATGGGTTATCTAAGGGTTTTTGTGTTTAAAATTGATAGGAATGTTTTTTTGGGTAATAAAGAGCATTCAGTTTTTTATCCCAGATGATGTGATTTGTAATGGAATGCACGGATGAACCATATTTGATGTATGTTTGAAAATAGTTTCATTATTGAATGGTGTATCCTGTAAGAATCTAAGTATATATTCATTAATGGGGTATCATCATTCTTTAAAAGTTTTAGAAGTGGGGATTTATCTCAACTGTGAATTTCAATCATGTATTAGACTGACACTTGTTATCCTACATTTCATTTTACATGCACCCATATACCTAGAGATATTACCTTTTTAACACTATGTTTATAATAATAATATGTATATGGAATTTATTGTCAATATCAACAATATATTGTAGGATATGTATAAGGTCAATTTCTATGTGATAGATTATTATGGGATGGTTGTGGTCAATGTTAAAGAGGAACCCTGATGATTTCTTTTTCTAGATGGGAATGGTATATCATCAACATCCTTTCAATTCTGTTTCTTTTTATTTTAAAAAAATGTAAACGATCAGCCTATAAGATTAATAATTTATGTTTATGCGACTTGAATTAAATTAATGATACTCATATAATACATTAAACGATATGTTATTAGTTATAATCATGATGTCATATAGTGTTGATAGTTTATTTTATATTCCTCCCACTATTGTTTATTTTTATTTCTAATAGTTTATATTATATCCCTACATTTACCCTCCCAGAAACTTGCCTGTTTTCTATAACTAGTATATTATGGGGACACACATCTTAGCTATACAGTTCTCTTGTTTGGCCATAATGAATTTGAAATGGTCTTGGTACATTACAAAGCTATATCTGGGCGAGGGAGCAATTGTTATGACTGATCGTATGATGGTTGTCATTTTTTGTGTGCATGGTATATGATAATTTATAATATGAATAAAATATGATCGAACCCCATAATTTTTTTTTGTAAAAATATTTATATGGTATTATTATGTTTACATGGTTTATGATATTTATTCATAATTTTTTTAATTATGGTTTAGTGATATATAAAATTATTTTTATTTTGTTTATTATTTGGATTATGGTTTGGATGATTGACCTCAATGGAAAGTGATTATGATTCTATGAAATGGGTCATTTTAGGGAATTAATCATCACATGACATGTATAGTTTATAAATATTTTGTTATATCTATTTTAAGTGATATCAAAAAGGTATACAATGATTAACATCATCTCTTCATGGTGGAATATTACTTAACTAAATCAGGTTCTCTAGCATCAAGTAAAATTGGTTATATAGATTCTGGTTTGAATATGTGCATTACCAAACACTAAAATGGGTTGTAATGGACATAAGTATCGATGGTTCATGACATGGGTGTGGATATAAAAGAGCATAGACTGCTATGATATATTTTCTGATAATGATTTCTATATATTTGTTTTTTAATTTACATTTCATCTTTTGGGATCATGGAATATTATTTTTAGTGAGATTCCTCAGAGGCTTGTACCTTTAAAACACCATGATGAGAGAGATGATATCATTACCAAAGAGGAGGTTCTACGGATACCATATCATCAGATTGAGGATGTGAAATTTATTGATGAATATCTCAAGGCGATCCTTGGATTTCAATTATCCATGGAGTCTTTTTAGAGGAAATTCTTATATCATGTTGCTTTATTATTTTTCATATAATGTGAATATTACGAATCTAGGTATAATATAGTGTTGTTTTTAACAATATTTTATTATATAGATATATCTCTAGGTTTAATGGGTAAATTAGTGACATTTATACATAGGGGACCAAAAAAATAATAATGGGATGTGCAGATGAAGGAGGAATGACATAAATATATGTCATGGAATGATTTAAATAAAAAATTATTCAATAAAATTATCTAATATATGTATATAAGGGTGTAATACCATGGGTTTATTCATTGGATTTACCAAGAGATAACAATAATGGATTCTTCTTTAAGGATCTATGATATATTGTTTTATATTGGAATTTATTAGAGATGATATCACTATTGTTTACTGATTTGCATATAGTATTTAAAAATTCAAGGTGTTTTTTGTAGAAACCTCTATGTTAAATTCATTAGCCTAGTTGGTTGACCATAAATATATAAAGTAATTAAAATTGACTTATGGTGTCATGCCTTACTATAAAAATTTCAGATTGTCTTGGAGATGGATAATAATTGATGGTATATTGTGAATAAATATAAAAAAATTATTAGCATGAGAAAATGAGACACAAATTAGCATAATGTGATCAATTTCACAAGGAGTACCAGTTTACAAAGAATTTTTGCAATCTTGATTGTTCTTCTATATAATATTTCAGTTTGTTGATATTTTAATATTTAATTATAACAAAGATTATTAGGTGGGGTTTGGAGCAATTTCATTATGTAGTATCTATAGCGACAAATTCATTTCATAAAAATAAATCACATTACTTTTGTGAAATACTTAAAATGTTAAAAAAAACTCCTAAAGGACATATTATTTTAGTGTCTTTAGAAATATGGAAAAAAATATTATAGTTTAGTTACATATCTTCAATGTTTCCCACAATGATCGTACCCCATGGTAAGTCTATATAAAAACAATTCTTCACAACCCAAGGATACGAAACATATGAAATGGGTGGGATAGAATTATCAATAAGAGTAAATGAATTAATTGTCTATGCATATCATGAACATAATGGTATATGAATTTGATCAACATCATTATAAGATCATACCCAAAATATCAAGGAATATAAACATGGATCATGGAATAAATATTTCCCTTTCCTAAGACATAAATCATATGTAAATAAAGAGTATAGATGATAAATTAAAATCATAAGAATAAGTCAAGAAATTGTGGAATACACATCAAATTTTTATATAGTGTACATGTATAGGTATAAATGGATTTATAAAATATGTTTAGGACATTATATTGTTCCCTTGAATAGACTTATGTAAATGCATTGTGGTCCACACATAATGTTGTGAAAGTAAAATAAATTTTATGAATAACATTGTGAATATATAATCAGGATCATGAATAAATTTATGGACAAGAAACCATGTCCATGTATATCATTTTTACCACATAATAAGGTTCACTGGTTATGTTGTAAACATGTAATCAGGTTTATGAATTAATCTATACACATGAAACTGGGTTTATGCATAACATTTTGAACTTGCCATACGATTCACGCATAACCTTTATACTGATGAGTTATCCATATTTATCAAATGCATTTGATGGATAAAAAGGTCTCACCCATCAAATAATGTAATTATACATTCTTGGGCCAAAAAACATCCATCATATCATAATAGATTAAAAGAAATGGGTTCTATAAACATGAAATCATCACACTAGAAATGAAATGGATATCAATAACATTTCATCACATTATAACCTATTGAAACGATATAGTTTTAATAGTAATGTCATTAAATCATAACATGTAAAATGTATAGAGTTTCAAAATCATAAAACCTTTGGAAATGAAATGGGTGACATAAGGATCATTCGATCCAAATATAATGAATTCAAGAAAGAATATGAATTGAACATGTGGATATTTTCCAAAAAGTTCATGAGTAAAATAAAAAAAATTAACTTTATATTAAAAATAACTTGGAAATATTTTTTGAATATATTTCATAAGGAAAATATCTTTTCATCTTGGAAAATGTTTTTTAATGATTAAACCTATTATAAAACCATTTTCATTGAATATTATTTGAAAAAATATAAATAACATCGACAATAATTTTAAAATTATTTTCTAGTGGAATTCTATTAAATAATAACCAAAAAATTTGAAAACCACTTTCCTTGAAATATCGTGATATAATTATGAAAACAACTTGAAACCCATTTTACATTAAAATATATAAAATTATCTTAAAAACGAATTGAAAAAATTGTTCCATGAAAAATTAAAAGATAACATATAATGAAATCGTGATTTTTTTTTAAAGTCTATTTAAAAAAAACATTCATAGACAATAAAATTTTAAACATGAAATTGAAGGTTTACAAAAAATGTGGTTGGGAAATTTTCTAAATATCGCACGTGGGTAATATAATACACTTTTTTCATGATAAAATTGGTAAAAAAGTTACATGTTTAGAAAGAGAAAATAATATTCCTTTATAAAATTTGATAAAAAACAATTTATTAAAATTATATTTTAAATATTATAATATAATCTTATTATATTCTTGGAACCCCTTTTTACAAAACATTATTTTTAAGAAACATAGATTTTCGACTGAAGAGTGGGTAATGTCGGGCTTTCTTTAAAATAATGTATCTACAGTATTATGTAAAAATGAGCATAAATATTGTAAAAATACATGAACTTATCATGAAAACTATAGGAAAATATATTTCATGAATGTTTTTTAGATATTTATTATAATATTTAAATTACTGTTACATAATCATAAATAATCTCAAAAATCAAAGACATTGTTTCACTAATCATTTGGGACTTGGTAACTTTGAACCACACTAAACATGTAAGAAAATAAGACTAAATGATTATTAAAATATATTTAAATGAAGGAGACTAATTATATTAAATTTAAAAGTTATTATTTACACCTCACATAAAAACCTTGGTTCATAACATGGCACGCATCTCAAAGAAGGCAAATTGACACAAAAATATCATAAAGATTTGGTATCTATTAAAACATAAAACCCATGATTTAAAGTTCATATAATTGATATGTAAATACCCATAAAATTTAGAATAAAAATAGTATAATACATTTATCGCTAGTATATACACCACACAAATGAAAATATTTGTGAACATGTTATGTATCTCATATATATGAAAAGTGAGATGAAATTCCCTTACTTTGTATCTTGACAATATTTCCCATCGTAAATGCTTCCTATATAATAAAAGTATATTTATTAATCATATTTTATAGAGGAATAATATTTTATAAAATATCATATATGATTTTATTATGACCATATATATCCTTCTTGATAAAAATCCTATGTTAAGGTTTCACTTTGGGTAATATTCGCTTTGTTCTTCGCATGTGTCTTAGTTTGATAATATTTGGTCATTATAAATATTTCATGATTTAAATAATTTATTCAAATATATAAATATAATTTTTATTCATAAAATTTTGTTATAAAAATCTAATGAATATAAAAGTATGAAATGTAATAAACTATTCCTATAGATTTTATATCATACGTACGCCAGAACGATGTTTCCGTATTTTTATTTCTGTATTGAAATAAAAAAAGTACAAGAAATATATGTATATATGAGTGTATATATATTTATTACAGACGTAATATTATATCATATATATAATATATGTTCACTAAATACTTCCATAATACATTCCATGCAGTGTGTGAATGAATCACATTTCATCGATGGGACAATAGTCCACACTTCCTCAATAAATATTTTCATATTTACACCAAATGGAAATTAGTAATATATGTGTTGTAAAGGTCATAAAAAATTATAAATAAATAGTAAATATAACATATGAAATATATTAATAGTTTTTCCATCCTAATTTCTACCGTGAGTGGCGGTAAAGGTAAAAAAACAATCATTGTTTTGTGAGACGGTTGTTCTCCGTACACATAGACAGTATGTTCATTACCCATTTATTTGAGGTGTGTGTATGTTAATGTAAAAACTTTATAAAAATAATAGTATACAGAGTATACTGGTTTTTATATATTAATTGAATAATATGTTTTTAAGTAGTGGATAATGAAAATGAAATATAGGTGTTTGAGGGACGATGTTCCCTCTTAATCGGGTAACTCAATTTGGATTGCACAAAATTGAGTCCATGAATGAAATTATACTGAAACGATATTTGGAAGAGGATGTGGGGATTTTTGGGATGTAACTTGAGATGGTAATATCCAAACCTAATTTGTTTTAGAGGTGTAAATTAGTGGATTATATGATCCCTTTTACAGTGGAGGAGGATTGACACTCATGTAATATTTTTACAATGGATGTCCATACAAATATATCACCCATCTAGTAAATACAATAAGATAAAAATTCAATAAAATTGAGTATATATTCTAAATTTATCTATAAAAAGTATATTGGACACGATTTCATGTCTTTTTGGGTCTTTAATTAAATTTCTATTCATTAGTTATGCTTAATATTACCATAATCGGTGTAATTAACATTAATTAAATTCAATATTTTTTTTAAAAATCTACGTTGAACATATTATAAATTATAAATTATGATTATACAAAATATGGAATATAATTTTTCAAATTTAAATAACATAAGTAGTGGATGTTAATTTTAAATTAATCCCTTAGTCGGGTCAACGTTGCAGAGTGTCAAAGTAAAAACAATGATAAGTTTTTCTATGTTTTTATACCCATGGTTAGAGTGAAATTGATATAAATGACCTAAATTTTATTATTTGAGAATTTTTTTTTATAAATATAATTTTAATCCAATTTTAAATATAATTTATATTTTCAAATATATGAGATGAAAACACAGTTTTGAACTAAAATTTAATATTTGTCACTATTCATTAAAAAATAAATCATCATAGAAAAATATAAAAAAATTACACTAGGAAAATTATTATGTTACCATTTCCAATTTTAAGTTTATTTTTATTTATTAAATCTATAAAAGAACCAAAAAAATTAATTAAAATTGGTTCTCCATTAAAAGGCATTAAAAATGCCTTAATAAAAATGTTGGATCATAAGCATAAAATTGGGTTTGTTCTAATCTTATATCAATTAAATATATTAAATATATATGAAAATCATTTGATTTAATATATAATATATATTTTATGTTAATATCACTCACTAGTTGTAATTAATATAATCTATTAGGGTAAAACAACTTTTTGAAAACAAAAATAATAGTTTATTATTTTATATTAAATCAGTTTTCATATTCATTTATAATAAATTTGTAACCTATGAATTAATATTTTACATTTATAAACCATACATTTTGATAAATGTTTTAATATTATACTTAACTACGAATTTAAAATCTAGGTTATATCTAATTATATTAATTAGAAATATGTTAATGATATTCTGTTGTTCATTAAGACATGGTCTTGTGTGTTATGCAAGTAATTTATGAATGTCATTTTTCTGTGTAAGATATGCTAATGTCAGTGTTATTTGTGGAGAAAGCTATAGATTATGTTTCTTTTCATGCACTATTAACATGGTGTTTCATATAACATAATCCAAATATAGTGATTTAATTTAAAATAAACTATCCACAATGTTTTTTTAAAGACAAACATATCAAAAGGGTTAAATAAATTAGAAATAAATAATTCCCAAAATATTGTGGTGTTACATTCTACGCCCTGAAAATTAAATATAACATTGAAATTATTCTGTGCAATCAGAAGTTTAGTAATTTAATGTTTCATTCATATAACCCCACATCACAAAATGGATTCTAAAACACCCCTTAAAAGGGTATGATATAACCATAATGGTTACCTAAAGTAAAATATAAATAAGTTTCCACATATGAGAACATAGGTGTGAAGTAAAAACTTGTATATTGAATAGAAATATAACTATCATGTTCTGATGGAGAGTGGTGAGTAACATGGTCTAGAGAATGTTAACAATGACAATTCCAAAAATCTATGATTATCTAAGGGAACATTTGATTCATCAAAAAAGAAAGGACTAAGAAAACATTTTCGGTTTGATGATTATTTCCCTGGAGTTGAATAATTTACATGAGAAGTTATACTTAATTTATTTTATTCCCTTTCATATTCATAGTTTCACCCTTTTGTTACACCATGGTATATTTAAACTTCATCACTGACCCTATGAATTGAATGAAATTTTATTTTCATTCCTATAATACTAATAGATCGTGATATCCATGACATGTCATCCAAAATGTCATCAATTTCCATAATAAAAAACACTTTATTTAATATTCATAAGGCCTTATATGGTGATATAATAAATTAATTTCAAAAAAATATTCGGGTTTTGACTTGAACATTCTGTAAATGGTTAAACATAAAACCATTAAAAAATATAATTATCCCTTTCTTCCTTAAATATGATCTTATTGTATACCAATAATATTTTTATTGGATACTTAGGTTCATCCTTATAGGGATAAAACATTAAAGATCATATCATTATTCCAAAATACATGTTCATTGATATTATCGCAAGGAACATCTATAATGGATGAATAATAAGATTATCGTAGGTCCCATTCATACAAATAAATATGAAATTATCAACTAAGGATGAAATGATATTTTCCCCTTATTTTTATTATTCACAACATCTATTATGATTAAATAAGAATTACCTCTTTTCCCTTACAATATTTTTTTTGTGTCTTATCATCCATATTAGCCCTTGGATATGGACATTAATATCCACAATGCCCATAATCCATGTACATGAAGCACTAAATTGTGGGTGGTTAATTCTGTTGAGTTTTAGATCCACTTATTTCATTTAATTTACCCTTTTAATCATTTCAACATTATTTTTCATAGTGTCCAAGATTCCAATACATAAAAAACATTATTGTTCCTTTCAGGAACACTACATAGTGAGCTTTAAAATAGTCTTGGGAGGTTGGAGTTTGAAACATTTTCATCCCTCTATGGGTTTTAGATTCCCAATTTAAATCGATCTTCATATTATTATAAAAAACATGATATTGGCATGTAACTATAAACTCCATTTTAACATTGACCAAACAACGCTCAATCTCTTCATAGATACTGATTTATCTTATGTACAATAGCCTTTTGTTACCTAGAATTCTACCACTGATGAATCTATTAAAAATACTGTCGATTAGGATTATAATACCAAAGGTGTACCAAAAAAAGTCTTCTGAAATTTTCCTCATAGGTACCGATAGATTAATAGTCATTTTCATTGAACTAATAGAATTTATTTTTTGTTTTCATATGAATAACATGGGGAATGCACTGATTAAACAACTCATCCTTGAACTAATCATAATATATGTATTCAATTTCAAATTTCTCCCTCTTATTATTGATTATAGTCCACCACTAGCATGCTTTACATTCTTACTAATAATCATCCATAATGAATTTCTCTTGATCCAAAACCTGGATAATTGAAAATATAATTTCAGTGGTACTAATCTATTGTTGGAAACAATGTGGATTAGAAGACCTGTTGAAATAAAGTGGGAGTTTCCTTATTAAGGACTCAGTATAATAATGTTGCATTATTTTTTCATTTCTAAGGTCAACATTATTCTTATTAGGAGAAAGTTGTGAGAGTATAGCAGAGAGGTTTTATATTCCAACCCCAATAGAAATCAAATATTCATCAAACCAATTGTTTCAGTTAATATTGTAATTTCCATAAACATTTTTCATTCATGTTACAACCATCTAGTAAAAAAATCATAGAGTAAGAGACAATTATCATAAGGAGGAGCCACATAATCATGAAAATTCACTAATATTATGTCTAAATTATGACACCATCTTTGATATATGACATTGTATGTTTGTCCTATATTATCCATAGACAAATTAAATTTTAATCCTTCAAGATCTTTGGTGAAATGTATGTTAATTCGTAAAGCATATCCCCTAGTAGTGTCAAACCATGGGTCTATAAAGGCACATTTTCATGTAAAAGATTACCCTAAGTCAGGCTCGAGACATATTGTCAGAGTTGTTACCCCATGTTATATCTATTCCAGAGCCACATCAAATTGTATTATCTAGGCATATATGTATTTTTATAAATCCACTCACATTATCATTTACCAAAATTCCATGATTTATCCTAAAATTTGACTCATCCATATACATATACATGGAGACATCCCTAGAAATATCATTATTAATAAACCTTGGGTTCTCACTAAATAGTTATCATAATATTTTACAAACGTTTACTTAGTATAATCTATGATTCCAACTATAGAAAAACAAACCTTTCATACATAGGTATTATATTATTCTCTTTACTACATAAAATTTAGAAAAATGACACCCAAATACTATATTAGTTCAGTTTCTTTGGAAACATGGAATATATATATTCTATCATAGTGAAATATCTTAAATGTTTCCAAAAAATATCTCCCCCTTAGTTTCTCTACATAAAAATAATTATTTATAACATGGGGAATAGAAACACAAGATAATTGTGAGATAAAATTCTAAGGGTAAATAAAAGAAATTGGAATACATATTATCTACATAAGGGTATAAGAACATGGTTGTAATCCTAAGAAGATCATAAAATACATATCATATACTATATAAATGAATCACGAAATAAACATTTTCACTTCATAAGACATGAATCATAAAGAAAATAATAAGGATAAAACCTGAGATAATAACCTTGGAATAAGACATTGAATTTTTGTATACCCATATATCATTAATAATGTGAATATGTATAAGAAGAAACAAGTTAATACATTTTTTTGAATTCATGAGATCAGTACCTCACATCGGCTTATAGAAATGCATCTGCATCCATGCATAATGATGTGAACATATAAGCGGGTTCGTGTGTAACTTTATGAAAATGTAATCTGGTTCACACATTAATATATGTACATGCATCAAGGTCCATTCATTACATTTTTAACACATAATAAGGTTCACGTAGAACACTATGAACATGTAATCAGGTTCAATACTAAACTTATATACATGCTACCATGTCCATGTATAAAATAATGAACATGTAATCGTGTTTACAAATAATATTAATACACGCGGGTCTTCCATCATTACCAAATTAATTGGAAGGAGACATAGGTACCACCAGTAAAATAATTAAATCATACATTCATGTGCCAAAAAATATTCATCATATCATAACCCATAAAAAGTTATGAATTCTATATAGAACAAATAATAACCCATGAAATTAAATCATTAACATTAACATTTCAAAACAAAAAAAACCATTGAAAAGGTGATGGGTTTAATAATCATTTATTCAATGAATAACCTGTGAAATGAGGTAGTCTTCAAAAGTATAAAATCTAGGTAAAAGAAACAGTTTTCATAGGAATCATTCCATCAATACATAAACCATTACAGATTTAATATGAATGTGACATTTGGATAATTTTCTATAATGACATGAGTAACATCAAATAGTGAAATTTTAGATGGAAATAAACATGGTAATATATTTAGAATACATTCCTTGAAGAAAAATATCATTTCTTCTTTGGAATTGATTTTTTTAAAACCCTAAAAATATATTTTCATTGAAAATGCATTTAAAACAAAGATATAACACTTGCAATAGCTTTTAAAACTATTTACATTGAAAATATATAAAAGTATCAATAACGAATTTTCAAATAATTTTTCCTTGTATACATATAAAATAATCTTGAAGGAATTTCGAAAACCATTTCAAGGAAAATAAATAAAATATTCATAAAAACCTTTTGAAAAACACTTTCCATGAATAATACATTGAAATGTTATATAGAAATCATGAAAATGTTTTGAAAAAGATTTCTTTAAAAATTAATTTTAAAATATCTTTCTTAAAAATGAACCTTATAAACATGAAAATGAATCTTTATAGAAATAATGGAGGATAATTTCATACATGGCATATAAGGTAAAATAAAATTGTAATTTGCGTGGTATAAAGTGTGGAAAAATGCATTATTTGGAAAGTGATAAGAATATTCAATTTAAAACTTTGGTAAATGTAACAAAGGGTAAAAATAACTTTTGAATATTATAGTAAAATTTTATAATATTTTTGGGAACCTTTTTAGAAAACATGGTTTTGAATGAACACTAATTTCTGACTGAAGTGTGGGTAATGACAAGATTTCTGAAAAATAATTTATTATCTATTTATTATAACAAAGTGCCTAAAAATGGTACGTAATGAATCCATAATTAATTTCCATTGGACAAAAGATATCATGAATGGAATCGAGATATTGATCATAATATTTAAAAAAAGAAATCAAAATCATTAACAACCTCAAAAAGTAATGAGATTGTTTTAAAAAACACATATCACATAGTTACATAAAACCATACTCCCCATGTAAGGAAATGCAACTACATAAATCTTAAAAAAACCATTAAATTAATTATATTCATTATATATCATGTCAATGGAAGTAATTAAAACTCATATAAAAATATAGGTCCTTAAAATGAAATTTTTCATAAAGAAGATAAATTGAGACAAACCTATCTTATCGATTTCATAACATCTGAAACATAAACCTCATGAGTGAAATATCATAGAATTGTAATGTAAATAACCATAAATTTAATAATAATAATCATATAATACATTAATGGGAAGTATATAATCTATGAAAAACAAGGGAGTGGTGAACTTGGCATGCACTTCAGAGATATAAAAAGTGAGAAGAAATTACATTACCTTGTGTCTTGTCTCAATTCATACTCATACAAGATTCATTAATAAAAATTTTAATTTTTTTATTGTAAATAATAATATTCTTACATCAAATACCAAATATGTTTTAGATTATCTTCTTATATTACCCACTTGTTAATAATAATATTTTATGGTTTCACTATGGGTAATATTCGCTTTGTTTTTTTCTTATGTGTTAATTTTTTATATATTTGGTCATTATAAATATATCATGATTTCAAGAATGAAAATTATGATTTAATTATAATTTATATTAATTACATTTGTATTAAAATAATATATACAATATATATTTATGAATTGGAATACAACGCTCCTGGAGATGATAACCCATATGTACACCCGAATGCTATTTCATTTTTTATTTTTGTATTGAAGGAAATAGAGTACATGAAATATATTTATATTAATATATATATCATATTTTTTTAATAATTTTTTAATATATATAATATGTGTTCAATAAACCCATCATTTTTACATTTCATGTAGTGTGGTAATGAATCAAGTCACATAGAGTGGGCGGTAGTCCACACTTTCACAAACAAATTATCAAATTTAAAAAATATTGAAGGTAAAAAATATATGTCTTGTAAAAGGAATAAATATTCATAAGGACATAATAAAACAATATTTTAAATATATAAATAGTTTTCCCATCACATTTTTCTCCATGAGAGGCGGTAAAGGAAAAAAAGAGCGATCATCATTTTTCGAAGTGGTAGTTTGCCATACACATAAAATGTATGTTTCTTACCTATTATGTAGAGTTATCTGTATGTGTAGGATAAAATAATATCATAACAAAATACTATTATATTTAGTATAAATTATTTATATAATCATGTAATTATAATTTTTGAGTGTGTGGAGAAATAAAATAAATGAAAGTATTTTGAAGGAAGGTGTTACCTATTAATCAGCTAACTCCTTTTGGTTTAAACCAAACAGATTATTTGGAATTATTTATACCAAAGGGATTATTAAATATATAAAGGATATTTTTGGGAATAAATTTTATCAGATCATGTATAAACCTAATTCGTTCATGAGGTGTAATGTAGTGTAGTAGAGGGGGCCTATTTATAGCGGTGGAGGAGTGGCACAATTGTACTATTTCGAAAAGGAATATCAAACATGTTTTTTAAATATAAAGTGTATCCCATATATAACTTTTTCTATAAAAGTGAGTATATGATTTAAATATGTCTATAATATGGATCATGGACTTGTTTCTAGGTCATTTTTCACCTTAAATTTATATTTTCCATTATTTAATCTCAATATTTTCTTTAATCGATATAATAAAATTTAATTTTATTCACAAATAATTTCGGCCAAAGACTAATTTTACCTTAATAGAAATTATAAAATATTACTATTCAGGATATGGGATCCATTTTTTGAAATTTCAATCACATTAGTAGCATAAATTAACATAAAATTAATCATGTAGTCGGGTCGACAATATAGGGTTTTAATGTAAAAACACTCAAAAGATTTATAGGGTTGTATAAACATGTTCATATTGAAACTGACCTCAATGAACAAAAAATTATTATTATTTTTTAAATATTTTGTAATTGAGCATTTAAACTAATATAAAATATATTTTATCTTTATAAATAAATTAGACGAAAAAAGAAATTTTTAAGTAAAATATAGTATTTTTCCATATTCATTAAATAAATAAAACGTCACTGAAAAATTTAAAAAATATAACCTAACTAAATTATTCTTTTCTGAATTAAAATATTAAGTTTATTTTGAAATATTGAATCTATAAATGTTCCTAAAATTAGATCTAAAATGGGTTCTCTATTAGAAGGTTGTAAAAATGCCTTAATAGAAATAGAAGATTATATCACAAAAATTTGATTGTTCTTATCATATGTATATAATATCTAGTAGATGAATATCAAAATTATTTATTAAATAAATAATATATATATTAAATTAATATCACTACCGCATTGTAATTAATTTAATTTATTAGTGTAAAACAACTTTGTGAACATAAAAATAATACCATTTTCCTTAGTATTCAGTTGGTTTTGAAATTAATTTATAATTAATTGGTACCTTATGAAATCATCTTATATTTGTGTAAACATATATTTTATAAAATTACTTATTATTATTCATAACTGCTAATTTATTATCCAAATTATATATATTATGTAATTACATTTTGTTGATATAATACTGTTCCGTAAAACCTGGTCTTGTGTGTTATACAAGCCATTAAGGAAAGCCATTATTGTGTGTAACATTGTCTAACTTCGACGTTCTGTATAGATTAATCAAGCATTTATATATTGTTTAATTCGTGATTATATTGTTGTTCAATATAACACAATCCAAACATAGTGCTTTAATATAAAATAAACAATATTCAGAATTGTATGAACCATAAAATATCAAAAAGGTTTAATTAATTTTAAAATAATAATTCAAAAATTATCAGTGTGTTAAATTATCAAGGATTAATAAAATCATTCCGTTCATAATGTTGAAAATGTTTTTTATCCACATAGAAAATAAATGATATATAGAGAAACCCCATAGCGAGGATCTCCATATAAATGATGAGACTTAGTTCATTTATATGAAATATATATATATATATGTTATATTCAAATATGAATATGGTGGGTATGGAACAATAATAGGTATTTTATGAGTTTTTATTTATTGTTCTAAATAATAGGTAACAATGTATTGAATACGTTATTTGTAAATGGTTTAGTAAGATTTTATTGATTCCAGTGGATCGATTATGATGTGTCCAAAAAAAATAAATTATTACAATCATATGTGACATTAAATATTATGATTGGGGGTGATTTTATCATTGCATCAGGTTTTGGTGGTGGTGTAATTAACATGGAGAGCCCTATGGTTGTGATTACACGAAGTTGTTATTAGAATTTCGAATCTTTTTTCATTATATTGATGTACAAGTTAATGATTTTTTAGAATAGTCTTAGTAGTTTAGAATTTTTTATGAGTGGTATGTTTTGGATTTCTCAGGTTTTTTAATGTTATTGAAAAACACTAAATGAGTAAATGTACCCCATTAATGGGGTGGTTATAAAAATATAGGCATATTAGTTAAGAGGATTATTTGAAACACTGGTCTATCATTGAATATGTAGGAAAATTTGAGATGATGGACATGACATGTTTTTCACAAGATTATGATATAGATATTCTTTTCAATTTTGGTATGTTTATCTAGATTACATGTGATATCAGGTACATGGATTGTTGGTACTTGGTACCTTATAGATATAGATAGGGATTTAATAATATAATGAGAATCTCCAGCTGGTTGGGGACACATGTCCTTAAACCCAGTTGGGCACAATTTAGCTCGTTGATATTGAACGAGTATTTGGTATCCTATGTGTTGTGTTTTAAAAAAAATGTACTTAGTTGATTTTTTTTATGAAATTTTTTAAAATTTAAGGTGGTGACATTTATCTTTTTGTACCCTGGAATCTCAACCACATTCCATTTTTTCTTGTTCACCACTAATCCCAAGTAGAATAGTAATCTAATTTTTCCCTCTTCATTGTGAAATCTAGCATATGTATTATCTATTGTTATGTATTATAATTATACTAATTATATATATAGAAATGTATTTATTAGTGAACTATTTAACTAAAATTTTCTATTTTTTGAGTAATTTACACAAATTCTTGATTTCTTATTCCTTGGATTTAATCGAACCATAGAAGTTTTTGAAAAAATATTTATAAGTAACAAATAGTTCATTCTAAGATATTTTTCCACTTTTATTTATTTATTTTCTACATCAGGTGATTTATTTGCGTGGGAGTGTAAGTGTTAGAAACTAGAAATGTATACACATGTGGCATCCATTGCTTGGGGGAGATGTCAATATGTATTCTTATTTACTTTCTAATAGAGGATATGGTGTTCAAGAGTTATGTTATATTATATGTTTTGATGATTCGAGGGAATTATTTACATCTATTTCCAACTGATGGTTATTGGCTTCGTGTTCTTAGAGAGAACCCATAAGAACGTTTTTTTAGTTTTTCTCATAGATATGGGACAAAATGGAATCGTTATGTTAGTGTTCATTTATATCTATGGATGTCTCTAGCTCAATGGGATGTGGTTGTTGGGGTTTTTAAACATAATAAGAAATATTCGGACTCAGACAATAATAATTACTAAGATATATCATATTCTAAATGGATTAATGTTCTGATGTTGAACACAAGAACTTTAGAGGGATACATTATAAACATGTATTGACATATTGAGTGGTTATTGTGACATTTAATAAGGGAAATCATTAATCTGTATAAAGGGGTAAATTTGGGCTATTTTTCCAGATTTTGTGAAATTATATGTAATAAATGGATGAACATGAGTAAGGTGGTATATATTTTGATTAATTTATTGATTAATATAGTACCACATGATCCTTCAAGTATGTTTAGTACATGGATTAATTGTTCCACTCCAGCATTGGTTGAATTAGATAGGTCACTCAACCATGTATTGATTTTTCCTAAAATATATTAGGGCCTTTTATAATTTTTCTGTGGTACATTTCACTATTAAAACTCCCCTATAAATGTCTTTATTATCTCTGTACAGCACTGGTGGTTTCATACTGAGTGTATACTCACACCAAGAATGCTAAATTTTTTGCACATGCATACATTGTGGTTAATTATGTAGTAAAAGGGAATGGTTATTCAACTTATTTCTAGGGGTTTTATGAAGTGGATATACATATTTAACATTAATGGGTTTTTAGAGATGGGTTGGTTATATCCTCTATAAGTAATTATAGTTAATTATTTTATTTTTTTGGACATTCTCATATATTATTTCCCTCTGATAAAACTAGTATAGGGAGGTGTGATTTTTCAATATTAATTAAAACAAAATTTAAAACCAGGTGATTGGTTACTTGTTGAACTATTGATGATATATTATGTTTATTATCCATATATATTTCTTCCTCCACTGATTATTATTAAATTAAATAGAGCATATAATCTATAAACTATCACCCATAGTCCTATAACACAAGCTAGTAGATTATGGTATATAAGGTGGACCACATGGGGCATTTTAAACCCTAGTTTAGTCATATTAGGCATGAACTAGTATGAAGACATTAAATTAATGATTATGAAATGTATAAATTCTGACAAGAATTTTTTTGTCTCTAATTCTTTATGAAACAGTGTATTAGGATGTCCATTCATCACATTTAGAGTTACATTTATCTATAGTGATAAAATGTTAAAAATATAGAAAAATGAAAAAATGAACTCGATGGAATGTGAAATATTTATGATTATAATTTATATTGAATATAAACCTAATAATATACTTTCTAAAATGGATACAGAACATATTAGACACAATCAAAGTATGGATAACCAAATAGTTTTCACTAGGTGAACATTACAATGATTGAAATGTAAAGAATCAATTTTTCATTAATGTAAAAAATTGATTACTTCTTTAATGTCTTAAAAAAAGTATAAAAAACCAAATAATGATTTGAGGCATTATTGTATATAAGAAAATAATATGATATTCTATCAAGGAATAGATAGATATTAGTTAATCTCAATGGTCCCGTAGGACTATAGATGTGATGGTATTCATGGAATCTTAATATATTGGTTTATCTAATTGAAATGGTGTAGGGATGAGGATCCAATTATCCACTTTAAAATTTTGTTGGAAGTTGTATAATGGAAAAATCCTTATTAGAATGGGTAAATTTTAAATGTATGGAAAATAAGCACATAATTATCATTATTGATGAACTAATTTTTTAGAGTTCAATTAATATGATGTATGAAATGATGGTTATTCTCAACCCTCGCCATGGTTTTGATATTATTAATGAAAGGTTTTTTTATAATATGAAATTAATCTCAAAATATTAATTTTCAAAGAAGATAACATATTAATAGTATATCCAAATATAACGGAATAAAAAATATCTTATTCATTCACCATCACAAAGATGTATCATGAATCCATTGTGGTTAAAATTTTAAATTATATTCATTTAGTGATATAGAATGTATTATTTGATTCATGTTAAATTAATTTAGTTATATTATGCATGATCTCTCTAAATATTTAAATATAAAATCATGTAATTTAACTTGAGAAATTCATGAAAATAACTATTAGATCAATCAATAAATCTCAATTAAATTATATTTCCAAAATTATAATCTATTGATATACAATTTCTCTAAACCTAGTTGTGCCCCACTGTGTATAATTTTTTGATATTCATGGTATGTACATGTTATTATTTTATAAATATAATATTATATTTTGGAACAGGGAACCCCTTTCATATCCTAAGACATCAACATATATTATATAAGTTAAATTATAATTATGAATATAAATTAGCATCATTTCATATATAATAATATTAATACTTTATGATATTTCACGTAAAACTAAAATTATTAGGGAAAACGATAGGATTTTTTATGAGGATATGAAAAATTATGTTCTATTCCAATAAAATTATTTTCTAGTATTTTTTTTTATTGAGCGGTTCAGTTCCTTATAGATCTTATTCTTAGATATCCACCCATAACAATGAGTCCCTATCAATATGACCCTACTAAAATGATATAATTAATTAACTAACAATAATAAATCATCA
This sequence comes from Viscum album, assembly GCA_963277665.1. NCBI lineage: Eukaryota > Viridiplantae > Streptophyta > Magnoliopsida > Santalales > Viscaceae > Viscum > Viscum album. Next base: position 1,209,893,418 of record OY728153.1, on the reverse strand, counting down.
ACAAGCTTTTAATGTAAATCCATGAGAATTTATAAAAACTTTTTCAAAAATAATTTCTATGATATCCTGAATTACACACATCATAGAGATTAAATGAACATTGATATAATATTAAAATATTTTTATTTAATGTGATAATTATTACTTATAAGTTTTATTAGTGTGAATGAATAATAAAAATAAAATTATGAACAAAATATGATTAACATATGAACAATATGAATTCATTGGATATAAAATAATTAGAAATGGAAATAAAAATTTATTTCAAGTTAAAAAAATGATAATTTATGAAGGAAAGTTTATATGCATAATATAGATTTATCATAATAAAATAAACTCTTCATTATTGGTCAATAATTATAATGATATATATATTATAGTTAATAAAATATGTGAACATTAATTTAAAATCATTCTATGAATGTGATATAATAAACCATGATTATTTCTTAAAAATATTTGTTTCTGCAAAGTTTCATTTTTTCACAAGTATTATGATTATTTTAAATATAATTAATAACATTTATTTAAATTCAAATCGATAAAATAAATCACATTTATAGAATTAGGATGTTAATATTTGGGAAATAGTCCCCATTATTTATCACTGTGAAGAGTAACCAGGGAAACATTTATCACCTTAGTAATGGGCAAATCAAGTTAATATGTGCTAAAGCTATGTTATAAAACCATTATTTTTCATCCTAATTTTTATTAGATGATTTTATTTCTAACCATGTTAAATTATGATTGAAATTTAGTTTTAAAATGGATAATTATCTAGAATATGACATATATAATATTTTACTAATATAAATTTATACAATATCACTCTAATAGTTTTAGATAACACTTATGTCTCCACATAGAAAAAAAATTATGTTTTAAAGAAATATAATAGTCTATTTTTAGATTAATTAAATCAAAAGCATGAAATAAAATTATGTCCAATTTTTATTAATTCTATAATGAACTTATATTCTTTAGAAACACCGATGTTTAATTTCTATAATTAAAATAATATATAATTAATGAATTAAAAATATTAAAAGAAATATTATTTTAGTGTGTTGAGGTGTGATACAATGTTTTAGAAGGTTATTTCATATATATTTTATGTAATATAATTTTATTCAAATTTCAAATTTTTTATTATGCCTTTGATTTCAAATTAAATGAACATGGTGTTAATTGGAAAAATAGATATTTTCTAAAAGTAATATTTTATTAAATTACATAAAAAAATATAAGTATAAAATGAGGAAAATGTGGAAAATATATATCCTAAAAATTCATCACATTATAATTTTTAGTCGTTTTATAAAAATTTGGATTGTGAATTACTAATATATTTTAATATTTTCCAAAATTTCATGGGTACCCATCATCTCAATTATGATAAAACACCCATCCTTTCTATTATTCACACAACATTTATCTTTATATCTTGAAAAAAAACGAATATATTATATTATCCACTCTTATAGACACTTTCTATTATTTATGGTCTTCACCAAAGACCAACCAGCGAGCCCTTAAGAGCAGATCTAAAGGATTTATTCAAAGAAGAGGTAATCACCATAAGCAATCAATTTAATTTTTATTATTAATTTAACTTCTATAAATATATTAAATAATTCAGAAATTAATGAATACATTATCCAAAATATAATGAAAAGTATATATGATTATGATGAAACAATTATTCGTCTACTTTCCATTAAACATGAAGTGATAATATTGCTCATGTGTTTGTATGAAAGAAAATCTCTTTGTAGAGATTCAATTAATTTCATATCGCTATCATATTTGGTAGGGTTTTAAGATGTATTTATTCTATATAGATGGTATTAATGAAATAATTATAATTATTTAATGAAAATATAATATATATATCCTTACCTTTCAAATCATTCTAAAAAGAAAATGTTGATCATGTTCTTGTGTGGACTACTACATCAATGAAGCAATGTCATTCATTTTAATTTCAATTTTATTTAGACATTGATAAGGAAATATATAAAGAATATATATATATATATATATATGATATAATAGTTTTCCCTTAAATTTGTTTTTATATATTTGTTTCACTCAATCAATCAGAAAATTAAATCAATACACATGCATCCATATGGAATACCATCTTCATAAATGGTGTAATTCACATTATTATCACCATATATCATGATTGAATATAAAAATTTATGTAATGAATATATATGATATATAAATATTTTTTAATAATATCTATATGATGCATCCAAGATCAGAATTCAAATACAGTAACAATCGAACAAAAATATGGTTCAAAAAAGACAATTTTATCTATAATTGTAATTTTAATGAAAAATTCTTAAAAAATAGTTTATTAAATGTTATATGAAAATAATATATGTTATTATTTTTATGTGATTTTTCATTAGATAATAAATATTAAAAATATGTTTATTGTACAGGAGGGTACCACACATATGAAGAAATGAAGACAAATGGTAATGGATTTTCATCTGACATTAATTTCTTTTATACACCTACCATGTTCCGTGTGTTTCTCTTTTAAATGGTGTATATTCATACCATAAATGTATTTTATGATTAATATTATTAAATTTATCAGTATTTATATATCCATCTATTTTTATTTATTTCATGATACTTATGGATAAATATCTACCAAAGCAGTAAGCATTTTTTGTTACAATCTCGAAATTTATAGGAATTTTTTCAGATTTAATGTGTAATGATGAAATTATATAATATATATCTCAATAATCACATTAAATTACCTAACATGTATTTATTTCTTATTAACAGATGATTTCCTTTTGTTTTCACCATCTTAAGAACTAAAAAAAACCGAAAATATTTTTTTGTGGACAATCGACATTATATCACAATTTGGTTAAAGATAAATTTCTTCCATATATATGACTTATAAATAATGTTTTATTCAAGGATTTATTATTAATATAAAATTTTAAAAATTAATTTTTACACATTTACTTATTTTTAATAAATTATTCTAATGGAATTTTTTTATTTATTTCTAAATGAAGAACTATTTGATTTTGTTACAAAGTGTAAAATGAAAGATTTATTTTAAAATATTCGACATGAACTGAATTTCCCACAATCGTAAATTCTCAATGCATTAAACCAGAATTTCATATTTTTAATTTTTATTTTTATGGAAAATATTTTTTATAATAATTTCAAATATTTTGGATTTTAATGGAGTGATTTCATAACGGTATGTATCTATTCATAAACACTATTTTAATGACCATTAATAATATTTATATTAATCAATGATAATAACAATTTATTTCATGTTTGACATAATAATAATATAATCAATGGATACCATCACTTTTCTTTATATGGATGGTTTTTTGATGAAAATATGTTTATAAAACATCTTCTTTTTCCATGGGTTATGCTCTGATAAAATGATGAAATGTTTAAGAACCCCATTTATTTTCATGGGATCAAAAATGATTAATGTTTTATGATATTAGGGAAAAATATGTATGATTTTCATAATTTTATTGGTGGGACTTATATCCACCTCCAATCTATATGTTAAATATTGATATCTTATGAGACAGATAGGTTTGTAATGGGAAGTTAACCCATTTTTGTGTGTGACTTTTTACACTATTATAGTCATGGATGTGAACCATGACTACTAAGGCAGTTTAGAGAGTAAACCCAACCCACCATGATAGTCTTGGAATTGTGTTATTACTGCAATGGAAATCATTTACTATGATTAATTTTATTCCATAATTCCATGTGTGTATACCGATGTTATGCTTCGAGGGATTATGTACATTGATTACTTTAGGATTTGTGTCTTATGAACTGTGAATATGTATAAAATGACTCATGATTATTATTTAATCTATATAGGGTATGATTTTTAAATAATATTCTCAAGTTCTCATTCCCTTATGTTCATGTGATATTCATTTGATCATTGAATCTCCCCATTTTACCCTTATAGAGAATATAGGCCCAATATTTATTATTTTTCACTTCCCCATGTTATAAAGTTTAATATATCGCTAAATGTTTCAAGTTACATTAGACATATTGGGAGACAATATATATATTTAGTGAACATGTTTTTATGTTTCCGTGTTTTCAAAGGGACTTGACATATAATATTCTGGTTTGAATCATTATGTTATATGATGAATATTCATAAATTATGATGTGTTATCTATGTATTAAATGTCCGGGTTACTATAGATATTGTGAAAGAAATGTTTTGTTAGCATTTTTACACTAGGATGATATATCTTTAAGGTGAAACATATGGATAATTATATTTATGCAATAACATCCTAATGTTTTGATAATAGTAGAAAATGAAATATGAGAAACCAAATATTTCATATAAGTTTGTTTCAAGATTTATTCATTATATAAATGACTTTTTTTATTTTGTGGTTTTACACTGTGATCATTATTTATCCCACAATGGTTTTTTGTTTTATTCATTGGATGGAACTCGAATGAATGATATTAATTATAAATGAATTACATAATGAAATTATTATCCTCTTGATAAGTGGAATAGTATGTAATATAAAATGAGATATCTTGTTTCTATACACATAAAATTTCTTAAGCAATTAATCATGCAGAGATTCAAAATGAGCAGTGTAGGGATCATCATTCTGTTTTTTCCTTTATAAAGAGTCATCAACCATATTTTAATGGGTTTGGTGTTCCAATAGTTACTAAGAAATTAATAAATACCAATGATAAGATATTTTCCATTTAAATGGGTTCAAAAGATGATAAATTTATTTTTAGTTTAATCACTTTGAACGAGAGAAAGAAAAATAGTGGATTATTATTAAGAACATGAGGAAACATGAATAAATTTACTACATATATTTGAATGAATTTAAGATATTAATTATTAATAATAACATTTATTGTATTGATTAATTAAAAATATATACGGAGTTAATTGATATTGGTAAGAGTTATGATGAATCCATTGGTACCTATGAGGTAAATTTCCCAAGACATTAGAGGTATGATTGTGGTATTATTAGCCATCATTCATGTAAGAATGATCGACTCTTTAGTCGATTAAATATATGCACCTAAATGTCATTTGACATAAGGTGGTTTATTAGTATATGGAAAAATTGTTACATGTGACATCAGAGTGGAGATAGAGATTGTATTTACCCATCAAAACCATTTTTTGTTATGACAAGAAATGAGGACTTCCAAATAAATTCTAAAATCCACCGAGAGAAGAAGATGATATTTAAATAATGATTAATGTGTGGAAGGGAATATGATGGAAATTGACTTACAGGAACTGGTAATTGATTAATGTCTTGAAAGGATGGTTATCAGGGAATTTTATGAGGTTGTTGTGGGGAAAAGTTAACTAATGACACCAATAGAAATAAATCAATGCAGAATGAACCACTCACATTATAATGATTCAAATTAATATAGTATTTTAATTATGAAAAACAACTCCCAAATCATATTGATAATGATAACGATTAACATCAATAAGATCTTAATTTTAAAGACAAATAGAATACTCTAGAATTCACTAGTTCTAAAGACATGTGTGATAATGATATGGTTAAAGGTACACATATCATCAAATGTATATCTACTATTATCTAATTTTCTTCAGGATACACACACTATTTTATAAAAAAAGTATTTACTAAGGGTTAAAAACTAGAAATTGATGTTTTTGTGAGGGGAAATTTGGGATAGGACCCCACCATAAATGAACCATTTTAGAAAATAGCATCACAAACAACATTTCATGGCATATAAAAAAGTCATTTGTGTCTAGAGGATGAACCCATAATAAATACGAGTTTTCAGTGTGTGGATCATTATATCGTAAATAAGTAACAAATTAATACAAAATAAAAAAATTATAAAATTAAATATAAAAAAAAGAAAAAATAGAATAAAATTATATTAATAATTTAACATAATCTCGAAAATATAAAAACACCATATAGAACTATAATTATATGGATTAATAAAAATATTAAAAAAAATTTACATTTAAATGTTAATAAAAAATACATAAATAAATAAGGTTGTGGTGTCTCATTTAGAGATGGAGGCAGAGGTTACTCCATTGCTAAACCATTTGTCAGTTATTATATATACTCCATCGAATGATCATGCAGTTTCTCCTACCATTAATACATACCCTCATGTTACAGCTGATACTTTCAATTATGTTATTCCTTCTCCTAAAACATTATTTCTATAAGCTCACCTTGAGGATGAAGTTTCTCCTCAAACTGGGCAATATATAATGATGGATTTCCATGAACTCCAATAAATCTAGAGGCTGACATCACATCAATACTATAATAACTCTAATGCATAAATCGAGAGCTGAAACAACAACTCAGACTTTCTATAAGGAACAAAAAGTCTCCTTCATCAATGTGATATCATTAAATCCTATTACACTACTGTTCTGATACTTGGTCTTATCCAGACTCACATATAGTTTATGAGTTGATGTTTCCTCGTATGAAACTATCAATTGAAATTTAAAATTAAAACAGTTAAAATATTAGTTGTAGTGAATTTCAAATCTACGAAATATTTTAATCACCAAAATATGATAATGACAACCACCTATAACATATCTAGTTATAGGGTCACAATATATAATGTTATAATCATCAA